>BSBN01000822.1:26321000-27745000 GCA_027924645.1 Cunninghamia lanceolata | reverse complement strand
CTGCCGCTCCTCACACCTTTGCCGCCGCTCATGCTGCCGCCACAGATGCCGCCACTCACACTCTTGATGATGCTGCACATCTGGTGGATCGCTCCCTTGAGCCCGGGCACTCTCCGCACGATGCTTCACGCCCAGCTGAAGCCGCACATCTCTCTGATGCTGCACTTCCGATTCCTGATGCCTCACGGTTCCCGGCTGCTATCTCCACTCTTGTTCAAACTGCTTTCAAAGAGTTTAAACACAAGCACGCCCTGGCAGATCGTTCCTCTATCTTTCTTGCCAAACTCACTTCTTTTCGTGAGTCCGGAACCCTTCCTAAGAATCTCCAAGTGAAGCCTCCTAAAATCGTCGTCAACGATCTTGAAGGCAACGCACTATTAACCTCCTTGCTCGAATCTGCCCAAGCCGAGGTTAATAAGAAATTCCTGGACAGCTACATTGCAGCCATGGAGATCACTGCAAAGAATCACTCTGCAGATATTGAGAAATTCGTCTCTTCTTTCTCGAATTCTCTCTCCACTACCATAGCTTCTCTGCGTAATCAACATTTTGTTGGTTCTTTTTCTGTTCCAGCGGACTCTTGGCATTCTTCTGCCAAATCTGACTTCGAATCTCTCTGCAACTCTTTCCTGGTAGAGACAGCTCTTAAAAAGTCCGCTCATGATGCTGCTGCCGCTGTTAGGCAATCCGTCCGAGATGAAGCCCTTGCTGCTGCCGATCAACTTCCGATCGAAAAATCCATTGCAGAACTTATCAATGATAAGTTGAATGCAAAGTTTGCGGCTCTGCAAAAAGAATTGAAAGATGTGCGTTCTCTTCTTTCCAACAGTAAAGCTGCTGCTGCTTCTTCTTCTGCCAGTCAGAAACCACTCTCTAAGCAGAAATCCAAGCAGCATCTAAAGCCCGATCCACGGCCTCCTCTGCTGCCTACACCGGATGTGCAACCTTTGCCGCTGCCAAAAAACGGTTCGCGTCCAGGGAACACTACTCAGAAGAGGAACACATCATCTGTCTCTGGAAGGTGGCGCTCCAAATCACCATCTCTCCGGAGCAGAAACCGTTCTGTGCAATTTGCAGAACCGCTTTCCTCCTCCGCCACAGCAAAGCAACAACATCAACAACCGCAACAAAGCAAAAAACAGCAGCAACAAAGTGGCAATCAGCAGCAACAAAGTGGCAATCAGAGCTTTCAGAACAGCTTTCAGAACATCCAGAACCGCGGTCGAAGCCAAAAACGAAATCAGAAGCAGAAACAGGTTCCAAACGGCAACGTTTCCGCTTAAGTCTTTGGGGGGCTGTCATAGACCAAGCTCTGTTCTCTCTTGTCATTTTTTCTAGGAAGCTCCCGTCTGAGATTGAATGCCGTATCTCTAATTCGGCTATTCACAATTTCTCTTCTCGACCCCTTTCCTATGACGAGAGAAAAGTTCTTGGCCTTGGATTGAAATTCATTCCCCGACCCCCCCTATGTCCCTTCTTGCTATCACCGATGAGTTCCGTTCCTTTGCCAGACGCATCCGTCTCCGTGCCTTTTTTGGCCCAGACCGTGATATTGTTACTTCTGCAGTTTTACCTTTCACCGGCGTCTTCCCTCCTCAATTTCGTAGCACTAATTCCTCTTGGAATCCTCCAGTCGAAATCTACGAACTTGTTGACATCCTTAGAACCGGAGAAAACATCCTGCGTAAACGTCTGGCTTCTGTTACTTTCAATTCCAAACCTATGTTACCTTCCAGGCTTCTGAAAGCTTTGAAAAATCTCCGCAAGTGTCCTTCAATTGTGATCAAACCTGCTGATAAAAATTTAGGCTTGGTCATTCTAGACACTTCTTGGTACTCCTGTGAAGGTCTTCGGCAGCTTTCCGACTCTGCAGTTTATCTACCTGTCCTTGCCTCTGATATTCCTTGGCAACTCATCCATAATAAGCTTTCTTTCTTTATCGACAGGTATGCTTTTTTCCTGCATAGTATTCGGAATTTTTTGTTAAAAGTTCCCCTCAGCCTTGCTAGACCATGTGCTTTTTACTTGCTGCCCAAAATCCATAAACCTGTTTTAGTTGGTAGGCCTATTTGCTCTTACTCTGGCTACCTACTGGAACCTGCGTCTAAACTTCTTCACTATCTGTTGCTGCCTATCCTGCTTAATCAACCCAACCATCTTGCTGACTCCTTATCGCTTCTCCGTGCTCTCCAAAACCTCAGCCTTCCCTCCAATTGCCTTCTCTTTTCCTTTGATGTAGAATCCCTGTACCCCAGTATCCCCACTGCTGCGGGTCTTTCTGCATTACAGGAAATGGTCACCCTCTACTTTGCTGAGTACAATTTGGATCGTCGACTTATTGGTCTCATTATGGGACTTGCAGAACTTGTCTTGCACAACCATTTTCTGGAGTTCAATGGGTTGGTTTACAGACAGATCAGAGGAACTGCGATGGGAAGTAATTTTGCTGTTGTCTACGCCTGTCTCTTTCTTTGTTACCTGGAACGACAACTTTCCTCTCAGCTTGATATCTCTTCTTTGAGATTTTACAAGAGATACATTGATGATGCTTTCGGTATTTGGCTCGGTTCAGAGGAGTCTCTCCATCACTACCTCGCTGCCTATCAGAGCATCTATCCCGAAATCAAAATTAATCCTTGCATCTCTTCCACCCAGGCTGTTCTTCTGGATATTTCTATCTTCAAGGGACCTTGTTTTGCTTCGACTGGCATTCTCTCCACTGCTTGCTTTCAGAAAGAGCTTAATGCCTATCAGTACATCCCTTTTAGATCCTGGCACCCTCTGCATCAGAAAAAAGCTTTTATCATCAGCGAATTGCGACGCTACCTTCTTCGAGAGTCTACACCTGCAGGCTTTGGCAGACTCAAAAAGCTTTTTTATCAGAGATTGCGTGCTCGTGGCTATCCCAAAAATTTCCTGCTTCCATGCTTCAGTTCTGTTTCTACGAAGGACAAGTCAGCGCTTCTTCATCAGGTCTTTGCACCTAAGATAAGAAAGAGGACCCCCCTGGTCTTCAAACTTGACTTTAGTGAACCCACTAAAGCGATGAACCTGGGGGCCACCCTAAACCCTAAACTTTTTCGGCTTTGCCAAAAAGTTCCCGCGCTTTGCCACATTCCACATCCACGTGTTTGCTGGCGAAATCCACGACGACTTGGCTCCTTCCTCACTAGAAGCAGATTTTCCGGTTCACACATAAAACTGGCGCACACTTGATACACTTGGCGCCCACTTGGTGCATTTGGCGCACACTTGGCGCACTTGGCGCATTTTGCACACTTGGCGCACTCTTGGCGCACTCTTGGCGCATTTTGCACTCTTGGCGCACTCTTGGCACATTTTGCACACTTGGCGCACTCTTGGCGCATTTTGCACACTTGGCGCACTCTTGGCGCATTTGGTCCACTTGGCACACTCTTGGCGCACACTTGGCGCATTTGACGCACACTTGGCGCATACTTGGCGCACTTGGCGCATTTGGCGCATTTGGCGCACTCTTGGCGCACACTTGATTCTCTTGGAGCATTTGAAGCATTTCAAAATTCTTTTGTAATAAAATAACCGTTATTTCTTCAAAAAAGATAACCGTTATTTTTTCTAAAAATAGTAAAAACACCAACTTCTTGTGTTTTTCTATTTTTTAGAATCTTCTAGATCTTCTATTTTTAGACAGATTTTTGGAGCTTTTGTGATTGTGGACTCTCTTCCACACACTTTATAAACTCCATCCCTACATGTAAATTTTATCTGAGTTCAACTGATGAGCCTTCAATAGGCGAAACATGTTTTGAACAAACTCGTTTTTAATTTTCATGTTTTTTCTGCAAATCTGTCTTCTCTCTGTTTTTTCTCCGCGCTGCCAGTGATTGTTTCAAATTTTTATAAACAAATTTTTATAAATTTTTATAAACAAATTTTTATAAATTTTTATAAACCCTAAACCCTAAACCCTAAACCCTAAACCCTAAACCCTAAACCCTAAAACCTAAAACCCTAAAACCTAAAACCCTAAACCCTAAACCCCAAACCCTAAACCCCAAACCATAAACCCTAAAACCCTAAACCCCAAACCCTAAACCCCAAACCCTAAACCCTAAAACCCTAAACCCTAAAACCCTAAACCATAAACCCTAAACCCTAAACCCTAAAACCTAACCCTAAACCCTAAAACCCTAAACCCTAAAACCCTAAAACCCTAAAACCCTAAACCCTAAAACCCTAAACCCTAAAACCCTAAAACCCTAAAACCCTAAAACCCTAAACCCTAAAACCCTAAACCCTAAAACCCTAAAACCCTAAACCCTAAACCCTAAACCCTAAACCCTAAACCCTAAGACCCTAAACCCTAAACCCTAAACCCTAAGACCCTAAACCCTTAACCCTTAACCCTTAACCCTAAACCCTTAACCCTAAACCCCAAACCCTAAAACCCAAACCCTAAACCCCAAACCCCTAAACCCCAAACCCTAAACCCTAAACCCTAAACCCTAAACCTAAACCAAAACCCTAAACCAAAACCCTAAAACCCTAAACCCTAAACCCTAAACCCTAAACCCTAAACTGGAAACCCCGAAACCTGAACCCCTAAACCCTAAACCCTAAACCCTGAGCCCAAAAACCCTAAACCCTGAGCCCAAAAACCCTAAACCCTAAACCCTGAGCCCTGAACCCTGAACCCTGAACCCAAAACCCTAAACCCTAAACCCTAAACTCTGAACCCTAGACCCTAAACCCTAAACTGGAAACCCCAAAACCCGAAACCCCTAAACCTGAAACCCTAAACCCGAAACCCTAAACCCTAAACCCAACACCCTAAACCCAAAACCCTAAAACCCTAAAACCCTAAAACCCTAAACCCTTAACCCTAAACCCTAAACCCAAAACCCTAAACCCTAAACCCTAACCCCTAAAACCCTAAAACCCTGAACCCTGAACCCTGAACCCTGAACCCTGAACCCTGAACCCTGAACCCCAACCCTGAACCTGAACCCCGAACCCGAACCCTGAACCCCAACCCCAACCCCGAACCCCAACCCTGAACCCGAACCCGAACCCTAAACCTGAACCCGAAACCCGAAACCCGAAACTCGAACCCCGAAACCAAAAAATCTGAAACCCGAAACCCCGAATTCCAAACCCCAAACCCCAAACCCAAAACCCCAAACCCAAAACCCGGAACCCCGAAACCAAAAATTCGAACCCCAAAACCCTTAAACCAAAAACCCTTAAACCCTTAACCCTTAAACCCTTAACCCTAAACCCAAACCCGAAACCCCGAACCCCGAACCCTGAACCCGAAACCCCAAAACTCGAAAACCCGAAACCCGAAACCCGAAACCCCGAACCCCAAACCCCGAACCCGAAACCCCAAAACCCCGAACCTGAAAACCCGAAAACCTGAAACCCCGAACCTGAAAACCTGAAACCCCGAACCCCAAAACCCCGAAACCCCAAAACCCTTAAACCAAAAACCCTTAAACCCTAAACCCTTAAACCCTTAACCCTTAACCCTAAACCCCAAACCCCTAACCCCTAACCCCAAACCCTAAACCCCCAAACCCCTAACCCCCAAACCCCCAAACCCAAACCCCTAAACCCCAAACCCTAAACCCCAACCCCTAAACCCTAGACCCTAAAACCCTCGACCCTAGACCCTGAAGCCTAGACCCTAAACCCTGAACCCTGAACCCTAGACCCTCAACCCTCAACCCTAGACCCTCGACCCTAGACCCTGAACCTTAAAACCCTCAATCCTAAACCCGTAACCCTGAACCCTCAATCCTAAACTTGTAACCCTGAACCCGTGACCCTCAACCCCTCAACCCTGAACCCCAAAACCCTCAACCCTCAACCCATAACCCTGAACCCTAAACCATGATCCCAAAACCCTGAACCCCAAAACCCTCAACCCCTCAACCTTGAACCCTAAAACCCTAAACCCTGAACCCAGAACCCTAAACCCGTAACCCTGAACCCCAAACCCCCAACCCTGAACTCGTAACCCTAAACCCTCAACCCTGAACCCGTAACCCTAAACCCTAAACCCTGAACCCTCAAACCCTCAACCCTAAACCCCAAAACCGTAAACCCTGAACCCAAAACCCTGAACCCAAAACCCTGAACCCTGAACCCTAAACCCTGAACCCTGAACCCTAAACCCAAAACCCTGAACCCTAAACCCAAAACCCTAAACCCTGAACCCTAAACCCAAAACCCTAAACCCAAAACCCTAAACCCTAAACCCTAAACCCAAAACCCTAAAACCCTAAACCCTAAAACCCTAAACCCTAAACCCTTAACCCTTAACCCTTAAACCCTAAACCCCTAAACCCGTAACCCCTAAACCATAAACCCGTAACCCTAAACCCGTAACCCCTAACCCTAAACCGTGAACCCTGAACCCTAAACCCTGAACCCTGAACCCTAAACCGTAAACCCTGAACCCTGAACCCTAAACTGTAAACCCTAAACAATAAACCCGTAACCCCTAAACCATAACCCCGTAACCCCTAAACCATAAACCTAGAACCCCTAACCCTAAATCGTAAACCCTAAACCCTGAACCCGTAACCTGTAACCTAAACCCTCAACTGTAAATGCTAAACCCTAAACCCATGACCCATAACCCTAAACCCTCAACCCAGAACTCCAAAACCCTAAACCCAAAACCCTGAACCCTGAACCCTCAACCCAAAACCTAAAACCCTGAACCCTGAACCCTCAAATCCTAAACCCTAAACCCTAAACCTTAAACCCTAACCCCTAAACCCCAAAACCCTGAACCCCAAACCCAAAACCCCGAACCCTAAACCCTAAACCCTAAACCCTGAACCCTAAACCCAAAACCCTTAACCCTGAACCCTGAACCCTAAACCCTAAACCCTAAACCCTTAACCCTTAACCCAAAACCCTAAACCCAAAACCCGTAACCCTGAACCCAAACCCCTCAAACCCTCAACCCTAAACCCAAAAACCCTAAACCCTGAACCTTGAACCCTGAACCCGTAACCCTGAACCCTAAATCCAAAACCCTGAACCCTAACCCCAAACCCCTAAACCCAAACCCCTAAACCCCAAACCCTAAACCCTAAACCCTAAACCCTAAACCCTAAACCCTAAAACCCTTAAACCCTAAACCCTCAACCCTAAACCCTCAACCCTAAACCCTCAACCCTCAACCCTAAACCCTCAACCCTAAACCCTCAACCCTAAACCCTAAACCCTTAACCCTTAACCCTTAACCCTAAAACCCTTAACCCTAAACCCTCAACCCTTAACCCTAAACCCTCAACCCTAAACCCTCAACCCTAAACCCTAAACCCTCAACCCTCAACCCTCAACCCTCAACCCTCAACCCTCAACCCCGAACACGAAACCCCAAAACCCTGAAACCCAAAACCTGAAACCCTAAACCCTGAACCCGAAACCCTCAACCCTTAAACCCTAAAACCTGAAACTCGAAACCTGAAACCCTTAAACCCTAAAACCCGAAACCTGAAACCCCTAAACCCTAAAACATGAAACCCTAAACCCTAAAACCCTAAAACCTAAACCCTAAACCCTTAACCCTTAACCTTGAAACCCTAAACCCCAAAACCCTAAACCCTAAACCTTAAACCGTGGATAGGCGGCATTAGAATATGAGGGTTCATGAGATATTCCTTCATTTTGCCAAATGCTTCGCACTTCTCATCCCATCTGAATGGAATGTTTTTATGTAAGAGATGACTGAAAGGTTGGCATTTATCTACTAATTGTGATATGAACCGACGGATTGCTTGTAACTTGCCCTGTAGAGACCGCAATTGAGTGATGTTCTTTGGCGGTGGCATTTCCATGATAGCTTGGATCAACTTCTATCCCATTTGCTGATACAATGAAGCCTAGGAGGTTGTCGGAGGTGACTCTAGACACACATTTCTTTGGATTTAAACTGACTTTGAAGTGTTCCAGTCTCTGAAAGACCTTCTCTAGTACATCAAGGTGGGATTCTCTTGTTAGTGACTTTGTAAGGATATCATCGACATAGTCGTCCATTGTGACGTGCATCATATCATGGAAGATAGTGGTCATAGCACGTTGATATGTTGCTCCTGCGTTCTTTAACCCAAATGGCACGACATTCTAGCAGAAGTGATGCAGAGGCATCCACACTATAACCTTCACATATAGCATGGATGTCTGCAGCCCATCATCATCATCATCATATTCATCCTCATCATCATCATATTTGACTTCACTGTCAGCATCATCATCATATTTCACCTGCCGACCGATATCCTCCTGCAGACAAGCCTTCGCACTTTCGCCTGTCAACAGCATCACCTTACTCGATTATCGACAGCATCATCATGTTCGGCAGCATCATCATGTTCGACCAGCGCGAACATCCTCCTGACGTCCACTGTTCATTTCAGCGACAACTTCCGTCTTCTCTTCCTTCAGCATCATGATATTCAACATCATGATATTCAACAGGATAAAGAACACCCGGTTCCTTCCATTTATCCTGATGATGACAAAACCTTAACTCCTCGCACCTTTCCTCGATGCTTGCGTCACCTGATATCCTGATGACGTAGATCCTGATGACGATGACGTCACCCGCAGCTTCTCAATATCCTGCCGCTTTGAAATGTCCTGATGACGTATATCATGATGATGATGACGTCATATCCTGCTGTTGGCCAAACTTAGTTTTTTCGGCCCGCGATCAACTTGATCAACCCGATCTTCAACCTGATGCCGATACGCTCCTCCTCGGCCCTCCTGATGATGATCCCCCGACGCTCTTGCACTTCATGCAATCGAAAGCATCATGCGCATCTCCTCCACTTATCCGGATGACGATGCCCAACGCGACTGCAGGATATCCGCAGAAATATCCTGATGATACCGTTTTAACAACTTTTCAACCTAATCGAAATACCACTTCGCCGATCCTCCAGGGACGACCCGATCCAACCTCGGGGTGATCTTCCAACTCAAACTTATCAACTTGACCTAGCACATACCCATGCTAGGGTCTTCAACATCTCTCGACGGCGATCCTGCACACCTGCATGCGAACAAACAAACTAACTACTAACCTACTGTATATGACCATTCCACCGATCAGACGGATCAACCGGTGGAATGGATCAGTAAATCCATGAAACCTCTCAAACCAGCAAATCGATTTAACAATGGAATCCAACCAGAGAAAGAACACAAACAGGATCACTTTATTTGATTTCAAAAGATGCAATACAATGATCAATCTCTCTCTCTGTCTCACTCTCGCAAAGTCTGGTCGATGATATCTATCTGTGTGTAGTATCGACCGATCCTCATGTTTAAATAGATTTTCCTACGAGTACTACTGACCCGACTCCAAGCGGCTGGGAACTCTCCAGGTGGCTGGGAGATCCAACCGGACCCTACAGCATGACAGCTGTTCTAACAAACTAACTAAAAATAGCAAAAGCCTGGTCAGCATGATCTTATCACGATCAGCATGACCTTATTACATGCATTTGGTCTTAACAGACCTTCTTGGAAACATAAACAAGACCTAAAACTACTAACTACCTCATGAAGGCCAGCTGTCAGGTAGGTGCTCCTGCACCAAGAAGGTGCCCCATGGGCAAGTGAAAGTTGTTTTATGTTGGTCTTCTAGTGCTATCCTAATTTGATTGTACTCGGAGAAGCCATCCATAAGAGATAACATGGTGTGTCCTGCCGTCAAGTCGACTATGATATCACTATTAGGCAACATAAAGTCATCCTTGTGGCAAGCTTTGTTTAGATCTCAGAAGTCATTGCATAGTCTGACTCTTCCATCAGGTTTGGATACTGGCACTATGTTTGATACCCACTCTGGATAGTCTATTGCCCTGATGAACCCTACATCTAGCAGTTTCTTGAGTTCCTCTTTTACTAGCAATGCAATGTGGATGCATTTTCTTGAGCTTCTGCTTGACTGGTTTAACCCCTGGATCTAGTGGAAGATGATGTAGGATCAAATCTGGATCTAACCCGGGTATATCTGTGTATGACCAAGCAAAGTTGACTTGCTTTCTCTTGAAGAATGGTATGAATTTGGTCTTCTCTGGTGGAGATAGAGACTTTGCAAAGTGAATAATCTTGGGATTGTCCTCTGTTCCAATGTTGACCAGTTCTATAGGTTCCACAACAATCTGTGACTTCTCCAGATACATTTCGGTGGAGAGAGTGTCAAGCCTTCCATTGTCTGGCGCCTCAGAGAGGTTTTCACCATTCGATGTGTCCTTTCTTTTTACTATTTTGGGATTTGATACTGCCGTAGAGTGGTTTTCACCATCAGATCCATTTTTTATTTTTATGTTTTTCGACTGGAAGGCTTGGCACCCTCTCCAAAGTAAGCCACGGTGTTGAGTTCAATTGCGAAGCCAACTTTATGATCTCCTGCGGGTAGGTGGTCCCTAAGTTCCATGTAGTCAATATAGGCATCATCATTTTGGAACATGTCTAGCTGCGATGTGCCTTGTAAATCCCAGTCGATAAGTTCAGGATGCACAAGGGGAAGGGGATCGGAAGATAGATCTGATTCGTTGATATTTTCCAAAGCCATCTACTCCTCCCAAAGCTCCCACAGCTCCCTTTGTCAAATAGGGGACCCTATCAAATGAAACAAAAGAAAGAGATGGGGACAATTTGGCTCAGTTGAGGCTATGCTCGATGGAGTATTCCCCTACTCTGGTTTCTTTGATGGTGATTTTCTGCTCTTTGGGCTTGGATGAGGAAGCTTCAGAGGTAGAATCATGTTGCGAGATGGGGGATATAGAAGATCTATTGTTGGGAATGATGCAATCAAGCTTTGTGTGGATAGTGTTGCAGTGCTGGAAGGGATCAAGATCACCTTGGATGGTGATCTGTTTGCCATTATGAGGAAATTTGATGTATTGGTGATAGGTAGAAGGCACAGCTTGCATGGCATGAATCCAGGGTCTACCTAGGAGGATATTATAGTCTAGCTCCCTATCTAGGACTTGGCAAACAACGTCCTTAATCACTAGTCCAACTTGTATCAGTAACACCATTGTTCCTTTAGTAGTTATTTCTTCTTCATCATAGGCCTTGATAGTGATCCTTTTCCTAGGATCCACTGCAACTTTAGAGAACCCTAATGTAAGGACTAGCTTGAGTGTGCAAATATTTAAACTGGCTCCTCCATCAATAAGAACTCTTTTGATACGGTGTCTATGGATGAAGGCGACGATATGCAATGGTGTGTTATGAGGCTGAGACACTAAAAGGTCATCCTGCTCAATAAACGAGATGGTGCTTGAGGAGGTTAGATTTCTTGCCATGGCTTGAAACTTCTCTTGGGCTAGGTTCGTGGGCATAGTTGTTTCCACTAGGTATTTATCGAGAATTTCCTTGTGGGAAGGAGATAGAGGCAACAACTCTAAGATAGATATGTGGGCAGGAGTTTTCCAAAGTTGGTCTATGACACTGTACGTATGGGGATTAGACAGAGAAGGTGACAACCTTGGAGGAAGCGTGTTTAACGTGACCTTACCACTGCAAGTGATGATGCTACAATCAGTGTTGTTGGGTTCTGATTGTTGGTTGAATGTGACCACATTGACTTGTGGGATGTGTTCCGATATGCAGTTAACAGTATAGTCGAATGGCACACTTGCATAGTTAGCATTGTTGTTTCCATTGTTTTGATTATGCCTGTTGCAATTGTTATTGTTGTTGTTGTTGTTGTATGGGATGTCGTGATTGAGGAGTGGATCCTTGTATGCCACATGCGTCTCGTTAGAGGTATGTTCTTTATTGCCTGCTTGATTATGGTCAAGTATGTCTTGAATGACGTGTTTGAGATGGATACAGTTGTTGGTCGTGTGGCCTCTTCCTCTATGATATTCACAGAAATCTATGTCTTTCCAGTGGTGAGGTTTAATTTGGGGTTCATAGTCGCTAGTTGGTGGAAGATTGATCTCAATGTTAGCCAATAGCTTTCTTAATGCAGAATCTTGGGACTCCCCTAGTGGTGTAAATTTTCTTCTAGGATTTGAGATGAACCATAGCTTTAGCTCGCGAGAGAAGGTTTTGTTTGGTGTAGCATTGTTTGCTTCTCCTTTGAGAGTGAAGATTGGTTGTTGTTTGGGAGCCACCATTTTGGCATCAACTACTCCATCATTGACGACATTTTTGTTCTTTGTCCAAAATTTTGACTTGTTCGTGGTGTAATTAGAGTTAGGGGTGTCCTTATACAACTTTATTTACCCCTTGGTGATCATAGATTTCTCGATAAATAATCCCATCTCCATGACTTTTGAAAATGAGGTAGGGCACTGAATTTGGATTTCATAGCTTAGATCAGGGTTAAGGTTATGGACAAACATATCCATCATTTGCTTCTCAGGTACATCATATGAGCATTTGCTTGCTAGCTATCTCCACCTTTGTAAGAAAGAGGTGAAGGATTCGCCACCTTTTTGCTTTGTATTGCATAGGTCAAGCATGGAAACTTTGTGTTCAATGTTATATGAGAAGTGTGTAACGAACTTGTTTACTAACTCATCAAAAGTTTTGATACCCGGTGGAAGTCTTGAGAACCATTCCATGGCTTGACCACCTAGAGATCTAGGGAATAGTCTCATTAAGAAAGTTTCATTGTGAGCTACTTCCATGCATACGACATTAAATTCCCTAATGTGATCTCTTGGGTCCCCTTTTCCTTTGTACTTTTCAAACTTAGGTACTTCGAACCGAAAGGGGATATGATGCGATGTCTTCCAAGGAATAAGTTTTAGTGGGCGGCCCCACTTTGAGATCTTCCATTTGTTGCGTTAGGGTATCGATTTGTTTCCTCATTTCTTCCATAGGTATGTTTGGGTCTACGACTTTCTTTCCTTTGTCCTTGCTAGCGTTGTTTTCATGAGTTTCCTCTACGGTTTCTTTCAATTTGTTGAGATCAAATTTCGAGGGGATTTTAAGTCCTAGATTTGCAAGATGAAGAGAGTACTTGTGAGGGTCCTCGTGGAGCACTTTTTCTATCATGCGTTGAAATTTCTGATCTTGGAGGGTTCCTTGGTACTCTTCACGAGAGATTTTCTCATCACTATCATAAGGGGTGACAATACGGTTGGATGATTTGGCCATTTCAAGTTGTTTTTGGTATTGAGATCTAGTTAAAACCATGCGCGGCGACGTAGGAAGAGGTGGGATGAAACTAGAGATTTTGGTAAGGTGTTGTTGGAGATTGTTGAGAAGAGGATACTTGTGACAAGATTTGAACAAGGGATTCTTTTGATCAATGGTTCCAAGTAAGTTGGTCGACACAAGACGATAGCCATAAGTAAGGATATCTGGTATCCGTTTATTGTGTAGAGACTAGTCTTGCACCAAGACCACTAGTGAAGTTCTGTGACCTACTAGGTTTACTTGAATCTGAAATGATCTGAAAAGGGTCTTGCACTAATCTGATATGGAACTTTTGACTCTTGTTTTGGAAAGACTTCGTAGAAGGTGGACAGGACGACCAACGAAAGAGAGGATACACTTATGGAAACTAATGGAAAAGGTGACTGCATAGTAGATCTAATCTCAGAAATTGGAATAAGGTTGAAATGGGTATCTGGAAAACCTAAAAAATTTCTCCCAAAAGGTGTGGAAACACTCACTATTGCGGATGCACAGAAACAGAAGCACTCAAACAGGTGATATATGCGCAGGAAGTTGAGACAAAAGCATTGTTCTGGTAAAATTTAAAGGCGTGGTGACAGGTGACAAATGTGCAGCAAGTCAGAATGTATGTGCAGTAGGTCGAGGTATATGCACAACTCTGCAGAATAGATGCGCAGCTCTAGTTTTCTTGACTGTTTTTGCAATTTTTGGCATGTTTTACAATTTTTTTTGGTTGCAAGTTGGTGTTTTTGATCTGATTTTCTCAATTATGGCAAGTAAAACACAACAAACACAAAATTTTTCATGATTTTTTTTTGTAATTTTTGGATTCTTTTGACACAAAAACAAGTTCAATCCTAGGCTGGGAAAGGCAATATTTGTTGAATCCCCTAGTTGTGCATATTCAAAGACGATAGCTTCAGGATCTTGGTAGCACCAGCTCCTCTCCATGACACTCACTTCTCATGCATACCAAGATTTGGGTTTCCTAAGGCTCGTACCCCCACCGAACCTTAAGATTGTCCTTGCTATCTCTACTAAGAACCACATGAATCAAGGCGGCTTCGAAGGTCCCACTTTCTGTGCCAACAAATAGAGGGTTTTTGGGATACTAAAACAAAGGATGACTAGTAAGGGCAACCGTTCAAGTGGTTATACATGCGACAACACTACTCTCTGTTATGGAGTCTCCCAACCTTCAAGGGTTACGCCCTGGAGGGTTTTATGGGAGGTTGGCTATCGATATAACACAACATCACTTGTTGTTTGAAGCTTTCACTCCAAACACAATTTATTTAGAGTGGCTCAGCAGGGCTTGGCTTTAGCCTTTTACCACTTAAGGTTGTTCTCGCTTGGACGGAAGGATATCCAAGGGCAAGCCTCTCTAAGCATTTAACACATGCGAAAATGATATGTCTGGCATTTTGGTCACCCAAGATAGGGGAGAGCATAGGCCTAGTATCATTCCCAAAAAAATGAAAGACAGTTGTTCTTTTCCCCTAGTTAAAATGAAAAAGACTATATGAGCTATCTACTTGGGCACACACGCAAGTTGTTAACTTTGAAAAGCAAGATAGCAATGGTTCAATTTTATCCTCCTAGCATTGGGACTAGATTCAATTTGTTGATGTAACAAGATTCAAGTTACTCCCTTCCTAGTTAGATCTAGATATGATTTTGCATGAGCATCTGATTACTATCCTTTTAAAAAAAGACAATGTGTGTTAACAATGCAACTAGAATGACTAAACCAACCCCTAATCCTGCAAGCAAGTGAGAGAATATTCCTACGAAAAAAGAGTTAGCATTAGCAAAAACCACAAGGAAAAGCCTGAAATCACTATTCAGAATAGATGCGTAGCTTCAGATCCTGAATGCACAGAAACAAAGCTCAGAAGCGCAGAAACATAGCTTAAAAGTGCTAAAACAGAGGGTATATGCATTGTTCAGTAGATGCACCATAACAAAGCACATATGCACAACTTCAGGAGGTAAATGTGCTGAAAGATTAGATGCACCGAAACAGAGCTCAAATGCATGTTAGAATGGGTCGAATGTGCCGAATCCTCCTGTGTACGGAACCTTTGCACAAAAAACTCAATTTTTTGGGTTAGATCGGGGCAAGGCCCCACAGTGGGCACCAAAAATCTTAAGGGAAATTATGCATAAATATCAATGATATCAATAATACCCATAACTCAATGAAATATAGAAATAAAGATCTAAAACAATCAACAATACCTCAACAAACCTCTTTACCTCATGGCTTCCATTGGTGGTCTATCACAAATAATCTTGTGTATGAATATGCCCTCAGAAGGTGCACTTCCTTGCTATTCTAAAATGTCAAGTGAGAATGGCCGTGATAGTTTATTGCAATGAAGATGAGATTCACAACAATGGTAATGGTGATATGGTAACAAGTTGATCGCAAGCAAATGAAATGACATGGGTGCCAAAGGCACGCTGTCATTCCTGCAAAGTAACAATACTAAAAGCTTGGATGATTGAAATGGAAGAAGAGGGTTCAATTTATAGACTTGAGAGAGAGAAGATCAACGGTTGAGAAAGAATGAGAGAATGTACGAGAATAGAAAGAAGACAAGTGTCACACAAAACCTATTTTGAGTTAACTATTTTTTTCTTTTATTGAAGATAAGATATGCTGTCATAAATTAGAATTTTTTTTTCTATTTTAGGAGTTTTTGATAAAAACAAGATAGAATCAATTAATTAACTCATGATTTGCTTTTGCATGATTTGAGAGGAAGTAAATAATAAATTATTTAATTTTGTGTGCATGAAGAAGAAGATTTATTTTTGGGAGATATGGAAGATATTTGAGGAATTTGAAGATAAGAAAGCAAATTAAATAAATAAATTTATTTAATTGTTTGTGCATGACTTGGAAGAATAAATAAAATATTTGATTGTATTTTATTTTTGGGAGATTGAGAGGATTTAAATAAATTTGATTGATTTATTTAAATTTGGAAGAAGAAGAATTGACTCAATTAAATAATTAAGAATTATTTAATTATTTGGAAGAATTAAATTAAATAAAAAATTTTATTTAATTTTTACTTTAGAAGAGGTAATTACATATTTTGGTGTTTAATTAATTTAGAGGAATGTGAATCGAATAAATAAATTTGTTTATTTATTTATTGATAGAAGAATTAGAATGAATAAATATTAAGAATATTTATTTAGACCAAGTCGTGTCATTTTTAGGCGTATACATATGTTACTCGACACAAATCTTATCATCTCGAACATCATCTCAAAGAGGGGCAAAATGTAGACACCCAAAATTGTCCCAAATTTGTCCATGTCTTGCAACATCTAGTTAAAAACATTATCCAAGACATCATGTAGCATTTTGTCCTAAAATCCCACTCTTAATCCCACTAATCCACTTTCCAATTAATTAAATAAATTTTATTTAATTAATTAATTTACACATCATATCCCAATCCTATCCTAATCATCTTCCCAATTAATTAAATAAATTTTATTTATTTAATTAATTTCCAACTCATATCCCAACTAATTCAAATAAAATATTTGAATTAAGTCCTCGCCTCTCACCACATTTAGACACTTGTCCACCTCCCAATTGAATCATGTGTGGTACTACATTTTTTATTTAATATATTTCACATGTAGTACTTTTTATATACACAATCACACATGTAGTACTTTTTGTGTACACGGTCACATATGAGCCTTATCTTCCTTGTACACTTGTCACATGACTACAACTTCCTTGAAGAGTGGGAATAACTAATCAATCCTAGCTGTCCACATCAATCATTTAGCCTTTTAATCTCAACCATCCATTTGAACCAAGCCTTTCCTATAAATCAACCCCCTCATAATCTATTTGCAAGATGCATTGAGTTGGAGTATCCTTATGCTACTGAAATCACATTAGAGCCTTTGCATCTATCATCCATTATCATCATCTTCCATCTATCATCTTTATCTTATCGTTATGTTGTAGAAGTGAGCACCCAACATTCCTCCAACAATCATCCTTCAAAATCTTGCATGCTCATGTGAGGTGGAGAAGAGCAATGGAGAAAAATCAAGCATAGCATGGAGATCGGTTTGCATTTACATTTGTTATTTTAATTTTCATGTTGTCTTGTGCTTCATTGTGCAATTGTTAGGGTTTGATCATTGTTGTTTATTCATTTACCCTATTTGCAATTTTACCCTAACTACACTAATATTATTCTTCTCAAGAATGTGTGTCAAGTGATCAATTTGTTTTACAATAGGCACATTGGACCTTTTCTTTCTTAGGCTTGTCGCCCTTAGAAGATTGGGTCTCATTATTTGCTTTTGAAGAAACTGGTATTTGATCCCTCTTTTCCTTACTATTCTTTTATTTCTTATCCTTATTCTTGTTGTTACTACTTTTTTCCTTTCTGTTCTTTTGTGCCTTGGTTGGAAGCCAGGGCATGTGACTTAGAGGACTTAAGAGTGCCCATCTAGATTATCTTATCATGTTGCCATGTGAGAGAGATAGAAAATTCATCCAAATATTGCATGGTGAATTGAGTACCAAGTGTGTTAGGAATTTATAGGTAGATCAAACCAATTCCACATAACCCAAAGGAGATAATGATGCATACAATCTTACAGATTTACCATAATGCAAAGATCAATAGACAGTCAACAAGATAACACAAGATATACCCTGGAAAAACCTTCATTGAGGGAAAAAACCCAGCCTCCAAAAGCATCCATACTCAATGTATTATTCAAAAATAAGAAATTACAATACACTCACAAAGTCTCCATGAACACCTTTGAAACATCAAGCTCCTCTACTGCAACCTCCATGTATCCAAGCATGAATCCACACATCCCATGCCATGCTTTACAATAGGCACTCTCAAGAGAAAACTCAATACAATGATAGCCTCTCACACATCCTATAGAATAAGAGCCAACCCTAACCACTAACCTTGTGCTTGCTTTTATAGACTCAAGCTCACACAAATATAACTTATGGTATTGGATAAAAACAATGTGACTCAAAACCATGAGCACAAAACCATTGACCCCAAAATAATAAATATTTATTATTTTGCACAAATAATAAATATTTTCCTTGTCTCCCAATGTTAAATACAACTTTTACAAGTGATACCAAATATCATATAGGAGTTCATATCATGCTTAAGATATTTAGGATGCTATGTTCTTGACCATGTTAGTTCAACCAATGTTCATGCTCAGGTGATCATGATAATCTTCATGCTCAAGTTATGTAAAGATTCTTTCATCTCATCTAGGTTACTCATGTTGATGTGATGACAAGACTTGCAGAGAATCGATCTTCATGGTTTACTTGGTGTTGTCAAGTGTTGACAGGTGCTCATCATGCATGGTTATGTAGATATGCAGAGAATTGATCTTCATGGTTTACATGGCATTGTCAAGTGTTGACAAGTGCTTATCATAAATGGTTACGTAGAGTAGAGATACAATGGTGCCTTTTTGATATGATGATAATTTGTGATAAGGTTTGATGCTATGATGTTGGTAAGAGTTTGTGATAAGGAACATGATTATCAAAGGTTCACAGGTCAGGTGATGTGTTTACATATTGGCATATTTTGATTAGTGTCTATTGACACTTTGTGCCTTATTGTTTCTTTCAAGACTGGACATGTATAATATGATTATTATACTTTGATATAGTCTCTCTGAAGTCATTATGGTCTCTGTAGTGTCATCACTATTCAGATTGAGGTGTCTAAGATGCTTATTTTTTCATTTCTTCCATTAGGGTTTGTTGTGTAAAAAGACTAAGGGAACAAAAACCCTAAGTTAGTGTTCTTAAGGCACATCAAATAATACCCTAAGTCACCCGTCGCCACTTTATTTCTATTTTTGTGTTAAACTGCTTGATCAGTGATAACATAACTTAAGTTATGTCTTAAGGGTCTTCAATACATCGAATGATTGGCCTTGACTTCCTAGGGGCACCGGGAACTCAAAGTCATCGAAGATTCATGAGCGCCAAAGCAAATCCAATGACAGAGATTGAATATCTTTGATGGCGCAAAACAAGATTGTATGGATGCCTTTTAATTATTTTTTGAAGGCAAACGGTCATTCACTGTTGATTAAATTTGATGTGCAGAATGTTATAAAAGGTAGAAAGTAGCTATTTGAAGGTCTTTTATGATGCAGAGGGACAGGGAATTTCTATATGAGATCTGTACATATTTTTATGGATTTTTCTCATTGATTTGAGATGGTGAAAGGAATACCTACATGCCAGTATGAAGATTAACATTTTTTATGAAGAATATAATGGTGTTTGTTGTATTTAAAGCTTGAAGACCAATTAGTGTATGTAGATCATCTTCAATGCAAGAGAGGAAAGTGTAGGTGTTGATTCTTGATCAAAGGAATATATTGTTACTTGCAGAGATTGTAATGTGTTTCAGAGATTGAAGCTAGTTTGAATAGTCTGAGACTGAAGAAGATTTTGTTAAGTGAAAGCTAAAGGAGTAATAAGGTTATTGTGTAAAAGAGAATCAGGGTAACCCCCTAAATTGCTTTAATTTGTATCCAAGGTGATTGTATAAGCTAGTGAGGCTTATCATGTATCAATGAGATACTTTATTTTTGCTAGTGAAGCAATAAAGTGAAGGAGTTTAAGAGTAGTTTTTTAATCCCTTTTGAGGGTTTTTCCACTCATAAAATTTTGTGTCATGGCTCATGATCTTGTCTATTTGTATGCCCTTATGTTCTATGATAGCTTGATGTCTTGTTCATTATTGACATCATTATTCTTTTGTCTATGTGCTTAAACAAACCTTGAGATCTCTTGTGCTTTCTACTTCAGTGAATTGATAAGTCAAAAAGGTTTTTAGGGTTTATGAACCACTGATTCACCCCCCCTCTCAATGGTTTTGTACTCCAACAAAACTCATTTGTTCTCATTCTAACATTGTTTTCATCTATTGGTTTGTAGGTTTTCAAAGAAAGGTCAAGTGGGAAGGTACCTTCCCAAGGAGAATCTCTTATTTGTTTTTGTTTAGAGTCTTCTAAAATTTTATCCTACAGGTTGAAGCATTTTCTTCCTAACATTTGTTTGGTTTTCAAAACTAATCTTTCTTTCCATTTTCTAATTATTTTTCTTACATAGGAATCTAGATTTATAGTTCTACTCTAATGATCTTTTGTTATCTACACCAATAGATTTGTTTCCTAAGTTTATTATTCTAACCCTCTTTTTTTTGAAAAAAAACTACACAGAGAGTAAAATTTAAATATAGTTTATATATATACAACTAAAAACATAGAGATAACATTTATCAACCAGTGGATATAGGGAAATTATATATATATATAGACATATTAAATAGATATATAGAGGGTTTATACTGTAGGGGCCGAATGGAAAAGATATATATCTTTTTATTGCAAGCCTTAATGATCTACAGAGTGCAATATCAAATATAGGGCCGAGGCGAAACTTGGGGCTGCAGCTCTTGACCCACCCATAGGGACCTCCTTGTGGGTGGGACGGGGGTCTTGACCCCCCCTGACCACTCAACACTAAGCTTAGCTCCCTACGCAGGGTAAACCCTGCATAGGGAAGTATCGCCCCCTTTTGCATTCAGCTGTGCCCTAACCTGATAGTCGTGCCCTCTTTCATTCTTTTTTTTTGTTTTATTTAAAATAAACTCTAATCTAAAAAAACATAAAGTATGATTCATAAATATACAAAGCATAAATATATATATAAACCTATGTCAAAAGATTAGTCACTGTGTAAAATAAAACACAGTGAGTCTAAACCAAAACAAGTTCAAATATCTATATAAACATATTTATATATTTGTATATATATATACCATATATATGTATATAGATATATATTTATATTTATATCTAACCTTTAATTTTTATATAACAAATATATATATATATATATATATATATATATATATATATATACTAACACAAAAAGAGGTAATAAAATCAACTAACCATAAATTATTTTTCTCATACAACAAACATAATAAGTATTAATTTATTTCATAAGGAGACCTAATATAATTTATTTTCTTTCCTCAATTCATTTTCTTATGCATAACATCTTTACATATATATATATATATATATATATATATATATATATATATATAGAGAGAGAGAGAGAGAGAGAGAGAGAGAGAGAGAGAGAGAGAGAGAGAGAGAGAGAGAGAGAGAGAGAGAGAGAGAGATTTTCTTTCATAACAATGGAATGAAGATCAACTTATTTCCATTAACATTTAGAATAAATACATTATTTACATGGAGGGTAGGGATAACTACAACCCTTATGAGAGCTCAACTCTCAAATTTGAGCAAAACTTATTACAACCCAAAATAGGGATGAGGCATCTCAATGCTCTCATTTTACAAAAGTACAAAAGCCATTAAACACAATATTTTCTTCCCAAGCCAAACTCCTCCATATCCACCAAATGAATCTACAAAACACACAAAATGGTTCACAATGCCCACGGGAAGCTCTCCTCCCATCCTAGGCCTACAAGTAGGCCACCCTCAAGCTAGGACGCCTTTCAATAACCAAGGTTCATACCACAAGGGTTACAAAGCACACACACCAAACACAATAACACCCTCCCAAGGTAAAACACAAAACTAAACTATTTTGAAAATGAGTTTGAAGGGTGAGAGAGTGGACTACTCTCAACTCAAGGAGACCCAAAACTTCTCATATTTCCATCTGAAGGCACTCTTGCCATAAAACCATACTTCTCAAATTTGCAACACAAGGCCCATGGCCATAATAAAACTATACCAAAATCAAGAGGGGAAAGCAAGGAGTTTCACACCTCTCTCACCCAAGACAAAGGTGAGCACTCTCACATGGAGAGATCACCCCAACAACCTTTTAAAACCCACATACACAAAACTAAAAGAACATAAGCACAACGATCATTTACATACATATTGCATATGAAAAAGTAAGTAAAACAATAGGCTTGAAGCCTTGAGGAGTACCTCTCAAGCTTCAAGGGTGGAGGATGTTGATGAAGAGCTTTCCACAAGTCCTTCCCAAAATCCTTCAAAGTTCTACAAGTCCTCTCCTCCCCAACACAACCATAAAAATCCCAAAAGAAAGAACCCTCATCTCATCTCAAAGAGAGATAAATAGGCAAGGCTCACAAACCCTAATGGATAAGAAGGTGACACTTGTTACCCTCTCCTCCATACACATAACCCTCCTCACAACCCCACAAGAATGAAGAGGTGACACTTGTCATCTCCCCATTCCACAAAGCTACACACTCTCCCACAAATGCTCTCACACACGTGTGAGAGCATAGGGAGATGTGATCACACAAAAGAAGCTTCTCATGAATGAGGAGGTGACACTTGTCACCTTATCAGTCAACTAAACTACACTCCTCCCCACAAATGCTCTCACACATGTGTGAGAGCATAGGTAAGAGGTCTCACACATGTGAGAAGCTTCAAAAAGATTCTAAAGCACTTAAGGAAAGGGTAACCTTACCCAAGTGGGTGAGGTTAGGTTAGGTGAGATGGTGACATGCCAACCACATCTCACATCTCCCCAAACTCGTCACTTGACTCAAGGGCCAAGTTTGGGTGACCATACATGGTCTAAAACAAGTTTAAACATGTTAAGAATGGTCCTATACCCTAGGGGTATGACCTAGGATCAATATTTGACCATTATTAACACTAGGGAACCCATAAATTTACTTGAAAAGGGCTCCAAACATTTAGCACTAAAAATTGTGCAAACCCAACATTACAATTTTTACAACACATCAAGAGATAAATTAAAAAGGGGTAAACCTTACAAAATATCATAAATCAAATAAAACATAATCAACATTCTCAAACACAAATGACTTTAGTCCAACCTAGGACTAGGTCGGCTTAATAGAGATATAACATATGGTTATTGTCTAACCTTCAATTTTCCATGGGCATGGAAAGTTACCTGCACACTTCCACAAACCCATTAATAGCACATGGTACAAATAGCTGAAGTGAAGTGAACTAAATATAACACACATGATCACATAATCACATATAACATCAATAGTAACCACATGCTAACATATATATGTTTCTCAATTCATTAACCATTTACAAGTTAAATTAGGATCACATAATGTAAGATATATCATCAATTTCACCATCATTACACATACCAATAACGTCAAATGCAATCATAGCATCTAAACATCATATCATCAAATGAACTCTAACATGAGATCTATTCATCCACAAAGCATAAACCATCTATCTAATCAAGCATAATATATAGTAAAGAAGGTCTAAGTATAGGATCAACAGTCCCCAAAAGTCTACATGTCCATAATAAAATCCATCAAATATGTATCGTAAGCAAAAACATAAGGTAAGGTAAAGGTAGGCCTCACAAAGTGGATGAAGCTATATCAATGCCAATCTCTAAAGAAGCAGGAGAAGGAAGAAGCTCAAAACTAGTCTCAGGAACCGAAGTAGATGCAAGAACACCAAGGTTCAAGTGACCAAACTTCTCCTTACAAACATGATTCATACTTGATGCATGAGTGTGAATATCAAACAATGGATCTACATCATCATTAGAAACAAAATGGAAGAATGTATACAAGTGAGATGCATGATTAGCCATCCCAACAATAATGATATCTCAGCTCTCCAAGTCCCGTATGATCATAGAATCAGGAGTGAATTCAACTATATTTCGTGCACTATAATGAGTAATCTGGTAGATGGAAAGGAGATTGGTTATTAAATAAGTTACACACAACACATTGTTGAATGTACTCTCACCAACATGAATAGTTCCTTTTCCATTTGCATGCATGTATGTATTGTTACCCATCAAAATAGGTGGTGAAGTACATGACTGAAATGAAGAGAGCATCCCTTGTGAAGATGCCATATGATGAGAAGATCCTAAATCAAGAAGCCATCTATCTAACTGTAGACTTGTTGAAGTAAAGAGTACTTGTCATTTTCCTTTGTCTGACCCATTTACAAATCTTGTTATCTTTAGCTGTGTAGATGATGATGATATTGTCAAAGAAGAAGAAATGGGTAAAATTGATGTTGATGAAGAATACTCAATGTTACGCTTTTGATGAAGTTGTGACATCTCATCAAATTTTTCCTCATAACATTTAGTCTCATTATGACCCAATTTCTTACAATAAGAACACTTTGGCTTCTTCTTCTTATTGGACTCTTTGGAAGAAAAGTTGGGGGTTTTATTTGATTCTTTCTCTTCTCTTGACTTTGAATCCTTTTGTTTCTTTCCCTTATTATTTGAAGCCTTAGGATCTTGTATGCTTTGTGATGCAACTAGAGCATGTGATCTAGGATACTTCAATGTGCCCATGTGTAGTAGCTTGGCTTGTTCTCTAGTGAGTTGTAGCAAACTCCTCAAGTGAAGGCATAGTAAACTTACTACCAAAAGCATCCATTGTAGCATAAAAGGTAGAAACATAAGTTGAATAAGTAGGACCCAATTTTGTAAGAATAGATAGAATCAATTATTCATCTTCTTTCTTAAGACCATGTTGTTTGAGTTACAACTTGAGAGAGTTAAACTTGGTGAAGAAATCTTCAATTTGATCAAAATCTTGAGGATTAAGTGCAATTAGCTCATTCACCAATTTGAACCTTCTTATTTTATCTTGCTTGCCAAAGAGATTGGTCTAATGCTATCCATATCTCATTTGGTATTGTACAAGACTCAACATGAAATCTAAGATCTAAAGAAATAGCAAGACAAAGTGTGCCATAAGACTCATCTCTTCTATCTAACCATTTTCTTCTCTCAGCAGAACTTGTGGGTTCAAGATCTGTGCCTAAAGTTATTCTATGTAACTTTTATTTATACAATAGAAACTCATGTTTTTCTTCCATTCATAATAATTATATGGAGTTAAAAGTGGAATTTGTGGCACATCCATGATGAAAAAGAAATAAAACAATACAACAACACCCCTTTACTATGTAAGAGAGCCCCTCCAATTCATTGTGGCACTTTATACTTAGTGTGATTTACAATTGTCCTCAAGGGACCAAAATTGGGAAACAATCAAAATTTCTTAAAAAAGAGATCTGAGTGAGATTACAATTACTCGCACTGATTTATTATAGAAAACAAATCCTCTCAAAACAAGAAGAGTCATTGGGTCAAATTAAAAGTCAATCCCAAGACTCAAAGAGTAGTGGCAAGAAAGTTTCCACCAAATGGAAAAGGAATGTCAACATGTATCTTGGAGAGTTGTGCTCAAACTCTCCAAGTCAACACCTAAGAACCTAAAGTGGCTTAAAGCCATGTGCAAATATATTACTTAGGCTAAGTAATATATATTAAAGTTTTGCACTAACAATAAGGACGTGGAGTTAATCTAGTGAAGGAATTCAACCTTTGAAGCTGTAGATTTTGTAAAAAAAATGGATAAACTACCAAGCGACCTTATCAACATAAAATTTGTTAATGTAGTTGAAGAATATGTATAAATTGGCTATAATATGCAACATAGGGTATGCGACATTAATGTATAGAAAAACAATCTATGGGGATACGTTTGTATAGTTGTCTTGCAGCATAAACGAATCAAAGGAAAGAACCTGAATAAAGATGAACGAAGGATTCAATAGATGTTTTTGTTGAGGTTGAATATTTTAAAGAGAGGAGGTTGAAATTATGTGTTGATAACTATTTTTAAATGAATACTTTTTAATTTTTAGTGTATGAATTTACCAACAAATTATTTATTATATCAAAAATAAAAATCAGAGGTAGAAGGTAAATATGCCAATAGTAAAAACATGAACTATAGAAAATAAAACCACATTCAAATGTCAAAGGAAATAATATTGAATAGATCCACTCTCACAAAATTTTGGATAATAATGTACAACAAGAATAAATCTTGCAAGCTTAACCAAATTTGAAAGAACTTGGTCTAATGACTTAGTTATTAGGGTGAATGTATAATGTTATATATACACAAGGAATATATTAAAGGTCATTTACTATGAAATTTGAAAGCATACAAAAAATTAGAGATAGGAAGGCCTAATTATTAGGCTCTGATACCAAAATGTAATGCTACTTTTCCCTATAGTTATTTAATTATTTATAGCAGAGGTATTATCGTTAATATTTAGAGTTAAGACAAAATAATATATATTCTTCCTTTATGGGAAACAAATTTTACAACCCTGCCTCAATTTGAGAGCTAAAGCTAGGTGGATTTCGCCAAAGCTGAGATGGCACAAATTAAACTTCAAGGGGGAGACTATTGTTGCATCATCTAAGAAACTCAAGGAGTGACCCAATAACAAAGCTAAGGCTCAGGCAATTCTCTTGGGTCTCCAATTATGCATTAAACTAGACCTCCAAAACATTCATATAGAAGGGGACTCTCATATTATAATTAATGTAGTTATAAGAAATCATATCACCCCTAGTTAGAGAATCCAAAACATACTCTTAATAGTTTGGGAAGCTCTTTCCAACGTGGGAGACTATAAGATAAATCACATATTTAGAGAGGCCAACCAAGTGGCGGACACCCTAGCCAACCTGGCGATAGACCTGCATTCATAAATCTTTGAGGAGCTCCTAGCAATTAAGGGGAATGGCATGAGCCAACCTCATACACGAATTGGAAATGATTAAACAAAGAAGAGTAGAGTCCAGCTCATGTCAAAAGTCTATGGCAATGGATAAAATCATAATGTCTCCCTGAGGACTTCAAATGAGCTTTGCAGAGGCCTTCAACTCTTTCATTTGTCATCAAAATGGAAAAAAACTATTAGACTCTAAGCAAAGAAGAGACAAGCGGATTTCTTGGGGACCATTTAGATCTCAGATTGAGGAAGGTTTTCAAGTTTGTCTCTCCCTTTGTGCTACACGCTATTAAGGTATTGCAGGGTGATGTGTTTATAGTTACAAATCATAGATATAGGGTTAACAGTGACATTTCATCCATGATGGTTAGGGTGTTATTGGATATTGAGGAATCCAAGGACATAATTGAGGAGGTAGTGATGACTATCATCATGACCCAATGGATGAGCAGGTTGAAAGTTGTGTTGGATGAAGCGGTGATGGGTCTAGGGTTTCATCTAGACCATGGAGTGTGGCCAGTGATACTAAGACCCTACAATAGCCCATGGATTCCTTTTATCATCAATGTAGTTGGGAAAAATGCAGAGGAACATAGGCATAAGGTTCATTGGGGTGTGAAATTTCTCAAAATGCTAGCTGAAGTGGTGGATCCACAAGGTGTCAACTGGAATACAAAAGTATTTGATGAAGCTACAGAGGAGGCACTGAGTGACATGGAGGAAGACACACAAGAGCAAGAGAAGCACTCAAGTGACAGAGATGAATGAAATTTATTGTTTTTAGTTTAATAAAATATAGAATATAGTATGAGCAATTATATTTCAAAGTAATAGTAGGATCTCCAAATATAATAGACTAAACTATAATGAAAGTCCCATATAGGAGAAATTTTGTTTAAGGCCCTCTTCTAGAGTAGCCATGGTTTTTTTTGTTTCCTTTTTTTAAGAATTGGGAATGACCCCCAAAAGGTCACAATTCACTGATAAAAAAAGATAAAATAATATATAAATTATAATGTTAAAATAGATGTAAATAAATGTAAATTACAACATATGATAATTTAATAAGAACTCTAAAGAAAATAATTAACAAAGAAAATTGGATAACATAGTCCCATATCCAAGTTAACAATCAAAAACCTATATATATCTAATAATTACAATATATTTTATTAACAATGAGTTCAATACCTATCTGAATCGAAGTACTTGGATCAACAACTCTCACCCTATGAAGATTTCAGCGGTCTTGGCCTTCATTATGTCTATGACACACTCCAGGAGGAACAATTCTTATTCAAAATACAACGTATCATGATCAACACAAGTGGTCCAGAGCCATGCTCAGCACAAGTCCTTAACAGAGCAAATGCTCAACACAAGTGCTCTAGAGCCATGTTCAATAGAACAAATTCTCAACACAAGTGCACACAAGCCCTAGCTAGGACAATCTTGAGTGTACAACATACCCCAAGTTGGACACACACTATGTGCCCCTTCTCCAATTCCCATAGCCCACCAAAAACCACCTTTTTCTTCCTTGAGTGTTATCCATGCCTTTTCCAAGCCTCACATAAATTCCTTACATAACCTTTTAAGGGGTGGTTTCTAAACCATCACACCCTTTCACAAAGGTTATCATTAATAATATTCATATAATAATTCTTCCCTTTTAAATGGAGATTTTATAAATTTTCTTTATTTTTTCCATCGCTTTTTAATTATAAAGGGTTAAATAAACTTTATCCTTTTACAATTTTAAAGGTTTATTTATTAAATGACTTTCTCTTCCATTTTGGGGAGAAAAAGTCTCATAACATCCCTCTTAAGAGAAAGTGTATTTCAAAAATTTGGCAAAGGTACTCCATTAACTTCATCACTTGGGTATCTTAGTAGCATATGTAATGTACCAACTAAAAATTTATATGTAATATCAGATCTTAAAATATAACTTTAACAAATCCACTAAAACTACATCGAAATTGATGAAACTAGCTCGCTAGTCTTGCAATGAATTAACACCCAATATGTTGAATCTTCACCAAAAATGTTTTTGATTAATTTTCAGATGCAACATTACAACTTCAAATAATAAAATCTGGGCAAAACCCACAAAAACTGCCAACAGTGACAATCACCCAAATACACTAAAAATACTCCAAACTAAAATAGTTTGATTTCCAGATGGAAATTACATGAAATATGATCTAATAAAATCAAAATAATAGCAGAAAATTCCTACAACACTCAGCAGCAAAGTACACAACTAAATCTTCACAAAAAGCTAAAATACACACTGTGTATCCAGACCCACAAAGCCAAATCAACACAACACTGCTCACAACACTCAAAGCTGATCTCTGGCACCAAGTAATGGAAATATATAGATACCACATAGTTAACAAATTAAAATAACAATAGAAGCACATTCCAACACTTCCAGAATCACTACGACAACACAAAGAAGACCTGCGCACACAAACAATAGAAACTATTGGAAACTACTGAATCCTTGAAGTTCTATGCAACCTCTATATGAAGCTACTCCTTGTGAACAAAGTTTTTTCATCCTCTGGACACCTGAGACTCATGGATTTTCATCCACGATCCTTCTACTCCAATAGGGTTTCATCGATTGAAGCCACAATCTGTAAATCTGCAAGTTTGAGAGAAAAAAGTCATATCAACAATACCCCCAAATGATAAAATTTTCATCTTTTGTATCAATATTCCTTGGGAGAGATGGGTGCCCAAGTTTCCCATGTTTTCCTTGGATTCCTTGCTATTTTGGGATATGACAGTTGTCATACATTGTCATAAGTTCCCCCACCACTTGTGATTTCCTAATCTTTTCAAAATCTTCATGCAAATGGACACCTCTCACGACACAAAACCCAACTCCTATTTTGAGCCTAAAAATATTTAATTTAATATTTAATTGTCCTCAAGAATTGAATTATATTTGGACAAAAATAAATATTAAATAATTTATTCTTCCTATGCTTGCCCAATTAACCCATAGAAGAATAAAATGGGCTAATATTGATCATTAATCAAATATTAAGAAAGAGGGACATGAGAAGTCCTCCCTCCTAGAAATTGCTTGTCCTCAAGCAATGCAAATTTGGATGCTCAAGTACATCAGGTCCTTCCCCTGTGGCATCTTCAATTGGCAACTTCACCCATTTGACCAGTTACTGAATAATGCTTATATTTCTTAACCTTTTCTCCTTAGTGTCCAAAACCTTTTCAAGAATCAAAAACATTTTCCCTTCCTCATCCAATGGTGGTAACTCTATTGCAGGAACAAATTGTTGTCCAAGAACCTTCTTCAAACATGATACATGGAAAACATTGTGAATTCTATTATTCTGTGGAAGTTTCAACTCATAGGCTACCTCACCAATCTTCCTGATAATTTTGTAGGGTCCAAAGAACTTAGGCTTGAGATTTTCCACCCCTCTTCTTCAATGAACTAGATCTGTCTATATGGATGCAATCTTAAGAAGACCAAATCTCCAACCTCAGAGTTTTTCTATGTCCTCTTTGTATCTGCATACTTCTTTTTTTTATTATGTGCATACTATAGATTATCCTTTAAAGACCTCAAAATTTCTTGACTTTGATTAATAAAGTCACTTTTTGCAGGTACTATATTGTCTATGAGTAACAAATTAACACAATAAAGTGCATCATAACCATATAGATCTCAGAATGGAGGCATACCAATTGACATATGATGTGATGTATTGTAACAATACTCTCCTAAGTGCAACCATTTGACCCAAGTAGTTTATTGATTTGAAACATAATTCTTTAAATACCCCTCTATCCACTTGTTAACAATTTGTATTTGTCCATCTATTTGTGGATGGTAACTTGTGCTTGGTGTGAGCTATGTTCCTATCAAGTGAAAGAGTTCCCTCCAAAAAGAACTAAGGAATTGTTGATGATTGTTTTTACACATTCATAATAAGAGTTAAAATTCACAAAATGAACCTAACTGTCTTGAAAGATATGAAGAAATTGATAAGAGTTCTTAATCCCAAGTTTCTGTATGGTCAGGTCTTGACCTTGAGCATAATTCAGTAGGTTAATGTGAAACTGTAGTATGCAAGGGGCCTTACTTGATTTAAGATGATTCATGACTCGCTAGACTCAAATTATACAAATTATTACAAATATCAACAAATTATCCATTTCTTTGCACAAATTTACTATTATATCACAAAGCTTTGTATGATTTATAATGAAACAAGCTTTTGTTTTCAAATTGCTATGAAAACTGTCAAGTATTAACACAATTTTGCATGCTTTTTCAAATGTGAGACAATTTCCTTAAAATCTCTGTGTTTGAGCTATTTATTTCAAATGTTTGGGGAAAAATTAGAGAAATTCAAACTAAACATCACTTTACTATAGGATCTAAATGCTCTATTATCCATGTTGTAAGAAATATGTCAAACTTGATCAAATCCACAGATTAAATCTTTAAATGTGAAGCCCTGAGTATTTTCATGAACACACATCCAAGATTACAAGCTTTTAAAGAGATAATACTTTCAAACATAAGTAAAAGTTAGAAAACACTCAGAAAAAAGATGCAAAATCCCAAATTTACTTGTATTTGAAGTATGCAGTCATGTATGGTTTACAATGTATGAATAACTGGTTTGCTTCATTAATCAAATCAACAGAAAACTTACAAACGTCTTATAGATACAATAAGGAAGTTAGATATTCCACACATTCCTCAGTGTAGACATAGGAGACCTCCTTCTACTCTAAACTAAAATACTCCTCTATTAAAATGTTCCAACAAATTACAAGTGCAATCTCTATTCATAGATCCCCGTGTCAGTAATATACAAATAGCAAAGCCTCTTATATAGAGTTTAAAGCTGCATTTTTCTACGGCTACAAAACAATCTATGGTCAAGATCCCTCTATTATTGATCAAGGGTGCATATTCATCTCTAACCGCCTCTCAAAATATTTGAGTGGTATCTTTTCTCCCTCAAAGGATGCCATTGGAATCTTTTCAAAATAAGATTCCCCCTTTTCTTTGACTTCTATCCATAGATACTCTTTACTTGACTTTTTCCAAAACCACTGCTTCCTTTACAATTTCGATTCCTTTAAATATGATTTGAAAATATTAATTATACCTTCTATAAAGGTGTGGTCTCCCCCTGGACTCTTTGTCCATACATATTTCTGCATTGTAATTCCATCCTTCAATTTCTTTTCTTCTTTATCTGAACCTGCAGTTTTCTTCTTTTATTTCCTCATCCTGGAATTCTCCTCCATCAATGAATCAATCATTTGTTTAATGAGATATGCTTTAGGACTTTCCATGCATGGTGTAAAAATAGCATTAAACTCTGTCAAAGCCCTCTCCAGTTCATACGCTGGTGTATCCATGCATTCATGATCTAATAATCTTTCCACTATTCTTTTATGCATTCTGATCATATCATCTACCTTTTCTCCTAAGTCCTTAGTAATTGTTATGCACTTTTTAAGATTGTCTTCTTCAAATTTTAGTTCTAACCTTACCTATGGCACTTGATTTGCCATTAAAGGGGTAATTACTCCTTCATTTATCAATTCTTCTATTCTCTCTTCAATTTCCTTTAGCTGTTTCAATTCAAATTTACATTCTTCTCTTCTAAATTGGCCATTGTGCATAAGTACACTGCATTTATTCTTTTCCTTTGCAGCTACTTCCCATCTTTCCAATTTCACTGCTATCACTTCCAATGTGAATAGTCTCAGTGGTTTGTTTGGCTTCATGTGCTTTTGACCCTTGCAACATTTCTCCAGCCAATTTTGTCTTCACTTGAGCATACACTTGTCTCCTTTCTGTTGGGGTGGATGCACTAGGTATATCACTCAACTTTGTACCTACCTGTTGTGCTCCTATGACTTCGCTTGTTTTTTAAGTCTCCCCTTTTGATATGCTTATCGGTATTGCCTTTCTGACCTTCTGTCCTGTTACTTCCTTGGAGGTCTGGGCTTCTTCCATACTAATATCGTGGCTTACTAATTTCACTTCCACAAATGTACTAGTTGACACTGCTACTATCACTCCCAATACATAGGGATCCATTAAAGTAGCATTCTTATCCTTCTCTACAATTTTAGCTTCTACAATCTTTCTCTTCTTCTCATAGAAACATTGGGGATCATCACTAGGTTCTCTTACTCTCTTTTTCCCTTTCTTAGGATATGTGATTTCCCTCCCCTCATCTTTGAGTTCTTCAATCCTATCTTTTAACCATGTCTTTGAAAATAGAATAACTGGTTTGGACAATACATCCAAAGAAGTGTTCCACGGTTGTGACCAATCAGGCTCTCCAATAGGAGCAAGCCTAGCATTTTCATAACTATGATGCAGTAATTTGTCATCTTCCTTAACCTCTGGAGGCACATATATATCTCCAATAGATTTCATTTGATCAACTGTTAGCCTTTTGTGAGCCCTTTTTCTTACCTCTTTATCATTTTCACAATCTGACCAAAAATCCTCAATATGTATTTGATGTTTAAACTTTTTATCAATTGTATTTTGAATCCTATGGAAGGGGTCAAACCTTCTGGCTAAATCAAACTCTTCAAATCCATAATATCTCAATTCCTGCTCTGAACAAATAGCTACCTCCTCACTATAGCATGAATTTCTACCAATTGACCAAGGTAGCTTAAGGTTTCCCCTGCTAAACTTCTTCTTATACATCCTAAAGGTGTTCAGATTCTACCTTGAAAACTCCAGAACAATTAATTTATTAGAATGATACCTAGGTAACATGAAAGGTTTTCCTTCAAATCCTTCAGTTATGATGTAAGTAAAATATTCAAATTGAATATACCAAGAACTAGGTAACCCAATTGTATCCTCTGCATCTTTAGATATCCTCTTATCAGGCTCTTCCCTTAAAATTCTAACCATATAGGTATAGAATACATCATTAACTAGAGCATATTTCTTCAATGCATTCTCTTGCTGCAAATCAGGATAATGCTCATATACCAATTTTTGACCTGGACCATTGCCCAAGGTTCCAACCTTGTCTATTCCATGTATAAATGGTCTAACTTCTATTGCACATGAATACAATACATATGAAGACAACTAAAAAGGCAGCAGCTTTTGCTTCCTTAGCATGGCCTGCTTCCATATGGTTGTGCTTATGGCTTTCGCCTAGTGAATCTATCCCTACTCTTTTCCTGCTTCTCTCATGAACTCAATGACAATAAACATCCATGGCTCACACTTGGTTCCCTCTCTCAGTCCCACCAACCTGCTCAGCATTGTCATCATCAGGTATATTTCTTCTTTGAAGTATATTCTCAACATATTTTTGTGCACTCTTGTCATAGCTTTGGGTTTGTTTTCTGGGCTATACCAACTATAGAATATCTTGCCTCTACAATCCCTTTCATTATTATGAAAATCCTCATTATATTGATCTATGTCAATATCTACCATTTTCTCATTGATCTCCAAACATAATGTTGTTGCAATCCCTTTTGTGGATAAGTTTGTAATGAGTCTGTCATGAAACATTATTTTCCTGGTTGATAGGTCATACAAAATTAAACAATCCAGACACAAATCCCTAGCCTCCATAGCCAATGGAAAACCCGCAGCTTTGTACAATCTACTCTCCCATATACACCTCATGTCAGGTGTAGCGTCAACAACTATGATCTTTTGTAACACGTCATTTGCATCATAATTCCCAATATTTGTATATGTCCCTACTCCAGTGTAACTAATCAATGATGAATATCCTCTATGTAGTGGCAACTCTTCTTTCTCTATTTCTTTGTGCGACTTCCTCTCCTTTTTAACTTCACTGCCTGTATCTACCTTTTTCTACTTCGAGGCCATCCTGTAGAAAAATGCATCCTTTTAACTTTTCATTTTACCTTTCTACCTAGGGTTCTATTATGAATTTTCTATTTTTTTTTACTATTTTACCCTAACCCCTATTTGTCTTTTCCGTTTTGACTTTCACATTTGTTTAATCCTGACCCAACTAATTAGCAATTAAACCAGTAATTTAACGGATGTTTGTATTTCAAAATGAAATCACTGAAATCTACTTTGCATTTTTACCAAATGAATTGTAAAGGCATTTTAAGAAAAATACCTGTATTACTTGACCACTCAACTTTCTGTCGCCATTTTGCCTTCCATCCAACCTTTGTAATTCCGTCGCTTTGATGAATTCTATTCAATTTTCCGTAACAATTCTTCTTTTTGTAGGTTCAATTCTTGATAATGTACATCCGAAAGCAAAATAATGTTAAATTTACCCTAATTCCTTTGAATTTTACTCTTTTTTGAGTGTTAGCTTGGCATTAATTACAACAATTAATGCGCCCAAAGCTTCGGCTTTCTATTTCAGCGTTTTGGTTTTAAACTTTTATCTGTTAGTTCATTTTTGCATACATCTCTTTTCCTTGTATATTCCCTTGTATGTTTTTCTTTGTATGTTAGCATTGTATCTTTTCAACATACAAACATATATGCAAGAAACCATAACTAATGTTATTGCCCTTTTCCCTCTTTATCCATACTTGTATCTCCCGTTTTGTATATCACTCTTTGTATGTTATCTTGTATAAACGCATATGCATTCAACCCATACAAACCTTCTTTTACCTTTTACTCCCGCGATGTCCTTTTACTTCTTTGTATCTCTGAGATAACATACAAAGATTTTCCTTTATTTAACTTCCCTTGTATGTTTTTCTTTATTTAACTGCCTCAAACATACAAAGATTTTCCTTTATTTAACTTCCCTTTCGAATCCGTTTTGTATCTCCTGTTTGTATCCTTTCTTGTATATTGGCTTGTATATCAGAGATATACATTATTACCATACAAGCCCGAAGCATACAATCAGTGGGACCTGCTTGACTTTCCCCTTGTATCTCAATGATACGATCATGCTTGTATCTTCTCTTAGATACAAGCCTTGATACATACAAACTCCTTTTTATCTTTCTTCCGGACCTCTCATTTTTTATAAACCACAGTACATAACTTTTTGGCTCCAATATGTATATAAAGTGAAATGCATCTTTCAATATGCATTAAGGTTCTATGCATCGCTTATACTAGACTTTAATTTTCTCTGAGTTCCGCTTTGTATGTATATCAAAAAAAAATACAACCTGAAGCATACAACATACACACATGCGAAACATACCACGATAAAACTAAATTTAATATTTTCCTCGGGTCCAGGACATGTATATCGTGGTGTATATCACTTTGTATATTTCTTTTCACCAAACATGCAAACCTGATATACATCCAACAGACTTAACCAATTATTCATTTTAACTCTGAATTTTGCCGGGTCTAACTTGTATGTAAAGAACAACACATTAGCAACATGCATACAAATACCGAGATGCAATAAACCCGACAACTCTTTTATGTGACTAATAAAATGACTCGACATACAAACAACCTTGTATATGCAACATACAAACCTTCCTATAGTGCATTTTACCAAAACACGCATATCTTGCAAAATATTGGGAATTTTAAAATGGTTCAAAAAGCAATCCTTACTCATTTTTGACAAAGAATTCACCCATACTCTGCTCTGGTACTTAATGCTATTTTTCCTTTATTTTCAACAAGGTTTGTAACATTTACCTTCTTTTCCCTTTTACCACCAAGCAAACCCACACACAAGCAAAAAGCCACAGCCACGACAGGGATCCTCATTTTGCTAAGAAGTAAAATGGGGCGTGTTGTGAGCATCACAATAGGAACCTACTATCTCTGTCACTAACAATATTCTTTGGCAAACCATGTAGCTTAAATACCTCTTTGAAAAACAACTCTGCTACTTGAGAAGCCCTAAATTCTGAAGTGATGAGAAAGAAATGAGAATACTTTGTTAATCTGTCAACAACCACATATATGCAATCCTTACCTTGTATCTTGGGAAGTCCTATGATAAAGTCCATGGAAATGCTCTCCCATTTATGTTCAGGAATTGGAAGCGGTTGTAGGAGACTTACAGGAAAAATCTACTCACCTTTTTTCCTTTGGCAATTCATGCACTCTTTGTTATGCTTGTGGACATCCTCTTTCAGCCCCTTCCATGAAAATCTCTCACAGATCTGCCTCTATGTTTTGAAATAACCTTGATGACCAAGCAAGGAAGTGTCATGGAAAGCTCTTAAAATCCTCTCCTTGATTTTTGATTCAGGAACAAGGAAAAATCTATTCTTATAATAAATCAGCCCATCACTCACTATATACTTGTCATCTTCTACTAAATCATCTAGCACATTAGATGCAAAAGTGTTCTTAACATAGTTAGCAATGATAAAGTCTTTCCATTCTACAAAAGTTAGCTTCCTAGAAAGTGCATCTGCTACCACATTTCTTTTACCCTTCATGTATTCTATTTCAAAATCATATGCTTGCAGCTTGCTTACCCACCTTTGTTGGTGATCATTCAAGTCTTTTTGATCAAGAAAATACTTCAAACTATTATGATCAGTGTTCACAATAAACTTCCCACACACAAGATATTGTCTAGACTTTTCTAGTGCATAATTGCCAACATTTCCTTATCGTATATGTGATATGTTTTCTCTAAACTATTTAGTTTTCTACTCTCAAAAGCAATTGGATGTCCTTTTTGAGTTAGGACAAACCTAACACCTTCACTAGAAGCACCACATTCTACTGCAACAGGCAATGAAAAATCAAGAATAGCAAGCATAGGGCATGAACTCATTACCTCCTTAAACTTGTCAAAAAATTTATGAGCTTCTTTAGACCATGTAAAGGCTCCCTTCTTAGTTAAATCAGTCAATGGAATAGAAATATGAGAAAAAACTTTACAAACCTCTTGTAATAGAAACATAGACCAAAAAATCTTTTCAATTGTGTAAGATTGGTAGGTGGATGCCAATCTAGTATTGCTTGAATCTTATGTTGATCTGCTTGAACACCCTTGGAACTTATGACATATCCCAAGTAAAGGATTTCAGTTAATCCAAACTCCCATTTGGAAAAATTAGCATAGAAAGATTGCTGCTCCAAAGAAAACCAAAACAATATATCAATATATCATCAAAGAAAACCAAAACAAATTTTTTGAGTTCTTTACTAAAAACCTTATTCTGTTAAGAACCCGTGTTTAACCCTTCTCTTTACTTTGTTAGTATATTAGTTGCTATGGATGCATATGCTTTGTAAGTCATCTCATGAGCATATTGTATTATCCCACATTCATGGGAAGTAGTAGATTCAAGAATGGAAAGTGCAAAATCTTTGAAAGTTTTGGAACAGAGATTGCATCAGGTACCCAAACAAAAGGTAACATCTTTCACTTAGCTGATACTGGTAAAAGTTGCTTATTTGTTCAAATTGATCAGAGTTGGTTATGACATAGAAGAATGTGTCATGTGAACTTTGATAATATCATCAAGATAAGTAATACTCAGGCTGTAAGAGATCTTCCAAGATTGGTAAAACCTACAAATAGTTTGTGCAAAGAATGTCAGTTGGGAAAACAAAGCAGAATCTCATTCAAAAGCAAGGAACAATCTTCTTCCAGATTATTAGACTTGGTTCACACTGACTTATGTGGTCCGACAAGAATCAGGAGTGTGCAAGGTGATAGATACTTCATGTTGCTAATTGATGACTATTCTCGGATGATGTGGGTAACCTTTCTGAAAGAGAAATTAGAAGCTCTTGAGAAATTCAAAATATTCAAGGCTATGGTGGAAAATGAGACCGGATTAAAATTGAAGTGTCTGAGGTCTGATAGAGGTGGAGAATTCACATCCGGTGAGTTCATAAACTTTTGTGAGAAACATGGAATAAAGAGACAGTTGTCTGCCCCTAGAACTCCACAGCAGAATGGAGTTGTTGAGAGAAAGAACCGGACCATCCAGGAAGCATCTAGGACCATGATGATGGAAGCAAATGTTCCTCAGATCTATTGGAGAGAAGCTGTTAGCACTACAGTCTACACTCTCAATCAAGTTCAAATTAGAAACTATACCGGTAAGACTCCTTATGAACTCTGGTTTTGCATTACTCCCACTATGAGATACTTCAGAGTTTTTGGTAGCAGATGTTACATTAAAAGGGATGAAGATCTAGGAAAGTTTGATGCTAGAAGTGATGAAGGAATATTCTTGGGTTATTCTACTCAAAGCAAAGCATACCAGTGTTACAACAAGAGACTGAGAAAGATTGTAGAAAGTATAAATGTGAAGGTTGATGAAGAAACTGAAAGACCCTCAAGAATTCTTGAACATGATGAAGATGATCAGAATGGTGTTCAGATTCAAGGTATCCAAGTCTCTTTTGAGAAAAAAATTCAAGTTGATCCAGTACAGGAAGAAGAGATAAGTCTCAATGAGATTGATCAAGAGTTAGAAGTGCAAGAGACTCCCAAAATTCCAAGGTATGTAACTCTAAACCACTCTGAAGATTAGATCATAGGTGACAAAAGCAAAGGGGTGCAAACAAGGAGGAGAATTGCTCAAAATTTAGATGAGTAATGTCTAATTTCAAAGATTGAACCTAAGATAGTAAATGAAGCCTGCAATGATGAAAATTGGACTAAGGCAATGGAGGAAGAACTGATGCAAATTGAGAAGAATCACACTTGGGATCTTGTTCCCAGACCAAGAAACAAAAATGTGATTGGAACCAAATGGGTCTTCCGGAACAAATTAAATGAATCCGGTGAAGTAATCAGAAACAAGGCCAAATTAGTTTGCAAAGGTTACTCTCAAATAGAAGGAGTTGATTTTGAAGAAACTTTTGCTTCGGTGGCAAGAATTGAAGCAGTCAGATTATTTCTTGCATTTACTGCCTTCAAGGATTTCAAGGTGTATCAAATGGATGTCAAATCTGCCTTCCTAAATGGTAATTTGGAAGAAGTGTATATTGAGCAACCGGATGGATTTCAATTGTCTGATCATAGTGACATGGTCTGTAAATTAAAAAAAGGCACTCTATGGATTGAAGCAAGCCCCAAGAGCCTGGTATGAAAGATTGGATAAGCATCTCTTGAAGATTGGTTTCAATAAAGGTACTGCTGATAGTAATTTGTATTTCAAAATTGATCATGAAAATATCTTAATTGTTGAAGTATTTGTTGATGATATCATTTTTGGAGGAAGAGATAGTATGTGTAAAAATTTTGCAAGTCAAATGAAAAGTGATTTTGAGATGTCAATGCTTGGAGAAATGAATTTCTTTTTGGGTCTACAAATTACTCAAACAAAGAAAGGAATCTTCATCTCTCAGTCAAAATATGTGAAAGAATTGTTGAGGAAATTTGGGATGGAAGACTCAAAGCCAATGAACACTCCAATGGCAACCAGATGCAAGTTGAGAAAAGATGATGACTCTCCCAAGGTTGATCAGACAAAATATAGGTCAATGATTGGAGGACTGTTGTATCTCACTCAAACTAGACCAGATATTATGCAGGCTATTGGTCTTGTTGCTAGATTCCAAGCTGATCCTAGAGAATCTCATGTTATGGCAATCAAGAGGATTTTTAGATATCTAAAGGGGACAGTTGAGTATGGTCTATGGTATCCTAGAGATCATGATTTCTCTCTTCATGCATATACAGATGCAGATTGGGCAGGAGATGTGGATGACCGAAAGAGTACCAGTGGTGGAACATTCTTTTTAAGAAAAAGATTGGTTTCTTGGCTAAGCAAGAAACAAGAGGCAATATCTCTATCTACAACTAAAGCAGAATACATTGCAATAGCAGGTAGTTGCACTCAAATCTTATGGATGAAGCAGATGCTAAGAGACATTAAAGTAGAATATGAGAAGCCTATCACAATTTTCTATGATAATTCAAGTGCAATAAATATTTCTAAGAATTCAGTGTTGCATTCTAAGACCAAGCACATATCTATCAAGTTTCTGTTGATAACTGAGAGGGGGGGGGGTGAATCAGTTATCCTAATTATTTCCTTTATTGAACTTTCCTTTTAATTGAAGCAGCATAAAATCAAACATAAAACATTAACCATAAAACAAGAAACACATGACACAGTATTTTTGACGTGGAAACCCTGTTAAGGGAGAAAACCACGGGGTGATTAACCCAAAATTATTCTCTGTTAGAAGAATAGGAAATTACAAAGATGGCACTTGCCAATTAGGGCTCACTGCCCAAGCACACTGCTCACAAGAGGCCCACTGCCTACAAGAAGACACACTGTCTACAAAGTGATGAGAATCACAGTCTTGAACTGATTGGAAGCATCTGCATATGCTGGAGTTCAGTTCCGGTTAGGCTCAGTACACTGATCTGCTGCACTTCATCTTTCCTCTGTTCTTTATTCTGCTATCTTCCACATACCGGATCCTTTTTGCTACCTCTGCTCTTTCTCTGGACTTATTCGCATATCTCTCCACTCTGACACACATTTCACAACTAAATCCATCCTCTATATATATCCGCACAAGTAATTTCATCACCTTTCTAGTCGGCATCCAGAACAGTCTAGTTTCTTACAAACTCTCATTCTGTCGGCTGAATCCTTCCTCACCAAGCAATGCGGATCAAGCATATACTTGTAGATATCATTAATCATGTCGGCCAAACATGATTCATGCCTTCACAACCTCTGTCATCAACAGTAACCCATCCGGAAAGTAGTCTGATACTCTGCCAGTCAGTTCTTCCTCTGTTTTCACTGTCTCTCAGGAATCCGGTACTCAACCATTCATATCTTTTTCCTTGTCCATCACCGGAGGCTAAATCCTTGGAATATACCACTCAAGGTAGTCCTCTTGACTTCCCCAAATCCGCACTGCACCAAGACACTTCCTCTGAGAGGTCCGGACCAATCTGTCGGACCTTGCCACATGCTCTGTTCTTCTTCACCGGACCACAACATTCTTTATTCTGACTTCCGGTAGAGACATATCATGTCTTGCGGATATGTGGGATGACCTTTGTTGCCATCAATGACAACAACCATGAATCCATATAGTGTCTCTTGCCAACAATCTCCCCCTTTGGCATTGATGGCAACACTTAGTGAAAAATGACTAAGTGTTTTCACTATGCTCCCCCTTTGCTGATGCTCTGTCTTTATATACAATTTCCGGAACTCCCCCTTAGTTGGATTCCTCATTTTTCACTGCTCCTCACTCCCCCTTTGACATCAATGGCAAAGGGTAGGGTCCGCATATCAAAATTTTCAAAAATTTCTTATATTTAGCCGCATATTTACATACTCACATATATTGAAGAATGTCTGCAAAGGATGTCTGTAATTGAATCATTTCGGTAGCCCAACTTTGCTTCATTCTGTCCAAAATTGAAATGTGACCACTTAACAAAAATGCAAACGCTTCTGCCCGCTTGAGATCTGTCGGATCTTTTGTTTGGGCGGTGGTCCTAGCATCACTGATGGCCTCATGCATGGTTTCCAACTTAGGGATTATAATCCTTCTAAGTTCTCCCATCCGGTTGGTGATGTTCTTCCTTTCCTTCTCAAGATTCTTTATTTCATTCAAGACTGCAATAGTCTGACATTCTTGATTTATTATAGAGGAAGAGAGAGGATCAAAACTTTGAGATAAGCTTTGTAGCTTATCCTGTTCCTCTTTTATTTTCTTGTCAAATGCTGTTGTTGCCTTTGACCAGGATATACAAAATTTATAGATATCACCGCCATCCTTAAGAGCATTCTCTAAGCTCTTTATTCCAATGCTTACAATCTTTTTGTCTTTAGAGATTAATTCTAATATCTCTGAAAATCTCTTATCCAAAAATTCCTTCCGGACCTTTTCTTCAGCTGATTTTTCTAAAGAATCAAAATGTGTATCAACACTGCTGACTAAGGTTTTTAGATTACCGGAAGTGGAGGCTGTCGGATCTATCTGGATTGATGGCATGATCTTCACAAGTACTCCGGAAGCAGCCTCTATCAACTCACAGTCTTCCATATGAGACTTCAGGAGCTTTTCATTTGCCTTGGCATTTGCAAATGAAGCTATCTTCATTGTTTGTACTGGAGAGAGAGAGTCAAAATCAAATGGGCCTTTTAGAAGCTCCGGTTCATCAATCTCTAGAGTTTCTTTGCTCAAAAATTGTTGAACAGTTTGTGCAGTGTCTCTTGCCGGAGACAGATGTTTCTTCTCTTCTGCAGTCTTAGAACTGTCAACCTCTTTGTCCTTCACCACTGCTTCCTTCTCCTGTAATTGCTCTTCTTCTTTGGATCTGGAGACTGTAGGGGAAACCGGAGGAGAGATGCTAACTTGTTCATGGGCCACTTCTTCTGGAGCAGAGGGTCCCAAGTCCTCACTTGTCTGTTCAGGGCTCACTTCTTCCAGAACAGAAGATTCCAAATCAACAGCTGTTTCTGCACCTAAGTCCTCTATAACAGGAAGATTGAACCTTTTGAAGGCCTTCCGGAGGATCTCTTCTGTTTCTTGAGCCACTTTGTCAGTCTCACCAAGCATGAGTTGATTCATCCTGGCTTTGCTTCTGAACTCATCTTTGCAGTCCTTGAAGATAATGTTCATTGTCTTGGGATTAATTTGAGGATATAGCTGAATAGCTATCTGCTCCCGGATCTCAAGATCTTTGGCATGAGCATTATTCTTTCTTACTTCCATTTCCTTCTCTAGGCTTTTAGGAATGAGAGATATGATCTCAATGAAAGCCTTATTGTATATGTTCAGATATTTAACTGTGGCTTCCTGCAGAGTCTTTTGGTCTGCCTCACTGAAGTCATCATAGGATTCAGTCATTGGTTGAAGGTTTCCATCCACCGTGACCGACTTGATTATGCTCTCTAGTGACAGAGTGGGCTTTTCAACAGTTACCTCTGCCATTTCCTCCTTGTCTTGGCCTGTGGAGGGCTTACCGGATCCTTTCTTTTTCTGTTTCTTTACTTCTCTTACTCCCTCATCTGATTCTGTTTCCTCTTCATCCTTTTGGCTTCCATAAGCCCTTGTGGCTTTTGCCTTTGATCTCTTACCGGATGCCTGGACTTCCGGTTTTGAACTTTTGGTTGAGGGAGGTGCAGATCTCTTTGTTGATCTGGTCCGGGTGGGAGCTCCAACCGGAGCACTTTCTTTGCTTTTCTCTTCTTCCTCGGCCTTCCTCCTCTTTTCCCGGCTGGCATCAAGTGCCTCCTTTGAGATACCAAGGCCTTGAGCAATGTGCTCTACTTCTTTTCTTACCTTTCTTTTAATCCCAGGTTCCCTGAGTTCTACATGTAATTTTACACTCAACTCCTCAAAGGTTCCAAACCTTTCTGCCTTAGGATCTTTGGGCTGACTTAGCATGTGTTGAACATGCAGCTCCACTATCTGTTCATCAACTTCATACCCCATGGGCATGATCCAGACAGTCCTTGGCTCCACTGCCTCCATTAGGCACTGATCAGTGTCAACCATAAAGCACACTGAGTCCTTGTATTTCTCAATGAGAGACTGAGGAATTCTCTCTCTTGCTTGCATCATGCTCTGAAAGTTTTTGAAGTATCCCCATAGAGCTGAATTTCTCGCTTTTGCATCCCCAAGTCCATGCAAGTAGTCTCTTATCTGGACTGCAACAGGTTTGTCATTCTGCCATACCCATCCACTTGTTCCGGGTAGCTCATTCATGAAGTAGAAGAATAGACATACAATAAGAGTACCATACTTGAAGGAATTCTTCTTATCCTTCTTGATTTTCTGTATATTTTCCATTAATTGGCTTAGCAGTAATTCGCAGAGGTCATATTCTGCATTTTTCCTTAGCATTTCAAAAGCAGTGTATACTGCAGTTCCGGATACAGAATTCTCCCTGCTGGAGTGATAGATCTTGTATCCTATTATCATTGATGCATATTTGATATCCGGATCCGAAATATCTTCAATGGTCATTGCCCTCTTGTCAAATTTTGATCCGGTGGCCTCAGTTACAATGTTGTTCTTGACAGATTTGAGGATAGGTACTCCTCCGGAAGAGTATAGGCCAGTTACTGCTCTAATTGCCTCTTTTGTGATCTTGCAGGGTCTATCTAGCCATAGAAAGTTGTCATGCATCCTGCTCAGTACATACCGGACCCATTCATCCTCTTCAAAACAGGGGAAATGAATAAATTGCTCAAATTGTTTCTTCTGAATATCCTTATACTCTGGTTTAAGCTCAAAGGCATTGTCAATCAGCTGCTTGTGATAGAGGTCTCTTAATTTGAATTCCCCAAATTCCTCAATGTTTGCATGTATGTAAACCCTAATGTCTTCGGTGTGTAAAACTCCGTGGGGAACACTAGAGAAGGCTCCTAGTGGGTCTACCTCCAATGATTTGTAGGGATGTTTCTTGAATGAGGGGCGAGGTCTATCAGAGATCTTAACTATGTTTGGAGTAGCCATTCTTCAAAGATTTGCAGTGAGGTAACGAAAAACGGAGAATACCTTATGCGCCTTCGGTTTGCACGGAGTGGTTGGATTGATTTCTTTATACAATAGCTTTGGCAGGAGATCCTTGGTGCTTGATGAACCTTGTTGCAGAGCTCCACTTTTCGCTTCTTCTCGAGTGCAGAATGAGCAAATGACCTTTGAGAAATCCCTTAAATTGCTCCGCGAACCCTAATACCTGTCTGCAATAAATGCTTCACCTACATCATTCCGGTTTGCCTTGTCTGGATAGCTTGGAGTATCCCGGATTAGTCCTGATCTGTGGATATCATCCGGATCTTTCAATCATGAATAAATCGAGATAGCATATTACAAGATCATCTCAAACACTCTGTCCAATCCGCAGAACAAGATAGTGCATTTCCGGATCTTTCCGGACCTTTTTGTAATCCTCTATCATACCGGAGCATCTCCCTGAACAAGTCTTATTTGATTGATCACAGCTTCTTCATAACTTCATGCGGACCTCTGAAAACTTGACTGAAGTATCTCAAGATTCATATCTACAAACCCTTTGATCCGCATCTTGTGCCACATCCGGCACCACTTGTTTGGCTGGGGGAACAAGATTTTCTTTGAGTCTCCCCCTGAGCCAGAGCTCACTTTTTAATTTCCGGAAGAAATATCAGCACCAGAGTCTGGTGCGGATCCAACCTCTATATTCTCTGAACTTTTCTTCACCCATATCTTGCTCATCTGATTCCTAACCTCTTCCGCATTCATCTTTTGTTTACCCTTGTCTTGATTCTGATTATACACCGGACCTCTTTTGTCCTGATTCTTGTTTCTGCAAACTTTAGCATTATGACCGGACCTATTGCAGATTTGGCAAATAACATTTCTTTGCATATTTGACTAATATCCTCTTGATCTGCATTGATTAGCCATATGACCTACTCTATTGCATGTGAAGCATCTACCTTTGAATGATTTGTTTACTTGCATACTTCTGCATTCATGGGATTTGTGTCCATACCTTTTGTAGTTGAAGCATTGTCCGGAGAAGGATGAATTAATCTGATTCATTCTCATTCTGCACTGATTAGCTTTGTGACCAAAGTGGTTGCAGCTGTGGCAGTATCCATTGAAGGATGGATATCTTTGAGCATTTGGTTGTCTTACCGGAGGTCTTCTAGGCCTGCTTCTTGGATTTTCTGATCCAAGATTCTTCTGACCGGATCCGGAGCTTTCTCCTTTCTCATATCCCAAACCATACTTGTCATCTGTCCTCTTTTGACTTCCAAGAAGAACTTCAAGTTGAGCAGAACTTATCTTGAATTTTTCTTTATATTCATTTGCTGTTTGAAGGTCTCTTTTGAGAGAGGCAATTTGATCTTCAAGTTTTCCTTCATTATCTTTGGCATCTTCAAGATCAGATTCAAGATGTCTGATAATCCTGTCCATCTGGTGGCATTCTTCTGATTTTTCTTTAAGAGATTGTCTTAGATTGTCTTCAGCCTTTCTTTTTTCTTCAATCTCTTGAGTAAACTTTATAGTTCCTGATTCCATTTCATGTCTTAACATAATGACTTCTTTTGATAACTTTTCACATAACTTGGTTTGCTCAGTCAATTCTTCATTTGTATTGCTTTCTTCACTTTGTCTTGCCAACTGTTGAAGCAGCTCCTTTCTCTTTTTCATAGAGAGACTTAATTTGTCTTTTAATTCTCTCATGAATTCATCAGCCTGTTTGAGTCTTTCCTTTAATTCACTGACTTCAGAATTCGACTGTTCAAGATCCTCAAGAGCAGTCTTGAGTTGCTCCCTTAAACCATATGCATCCATTTGAAATCCCAGATCTTCCTCAAGCTGTTAGGCTCTATTTGGAGGAACTTAGCTCTGATACCAATTGTTGATAACTGAGAGGGGGGGGGGTGAATCAGTTATCCTAATTATTTCCTTTATTGAACTTTCCTTTTAATTGAAGCAGCATAAAATCAAACATAAAACATTAACCATAAAACAAGAAACACATGACACAGTATTTTTGACGTGGAAACCCTGTTAAGGGAGAAAACCACGGGGTGATTAACCCAAAATTATTCTCTGTTAGAAGAATAGGAAATTACAAAGATGGCACTTGCCAATTAGGGCTCACTGCCCGAGCACACTGCTCACAAGAGGCCCACTGCCTACAAGAAGACACACTGTCTACAAAGTGATGAGAATCACAGTCTTGAACTGATTGGAAGCATCTGCATATGCTGGAGTTCAGTTCCGGTTAGGCTCAGTACACTGATCTGCTGCACTTCATCTTTCCTCTGTTCTTTATTCTGCTATCTTCCACATACCGGATCCTTTTTGCTACCTCTGCTCTTTCTCTGGACTTATTCGCATATCTCTCCACTCTGACACACATTTCACAACTAAATCCATCCTCTATATATATCCGCACAAGTAATTTCATCACCTTTCTAGTCGGCATCCGGAACAGTCTAGTTTCTTACAAACTCTCATTCTGTCGGCTGAATCCTTCCTCACCAAGCAATGCGGATCAAGCATATACTTGTAGATATCATTAATCATGTCGGCCAAACATGATTCATGCCTTCACAACCTCTGTCATCAACAGTAACCCATCCGGAAAGTAGTCTGATACTCTGCCAGTCAGTTCTTCCTCTGTTTTCACTGTCTCTCAGGAATCCGGTACTCAACCATTCATATCTTTTTCCTTGTCCATCACCGGAGGCTAAATCCTTGGAATATACCACTCAAGGTAGTCCTCTTGACTTCCCCAAATCCGCACTGCACCAAGACACTTCCTCTGAGAGGTCCGGACCAATCTGTCGGACCTTGCCACATGCTCTGTTCTTCTTCACCGGACCACAACATTCTTTATTCTGACTTCCGGTAGAGACATATCATGTCTTGCGGATATGTGGGATGACCTTTGTTGCCATCAATGACAACAACCATGAATCCATATAGTGTCTCTTGCCAACAGTTTCACTTTCTGAGAGAGCAGGTGAACAAGGATGAAGTCAGATTGGAGTATGTGCCCTCCAAGGATCAGATTGCAGATATCTTTACTAAACCTCTTCCCAAGGACTCTTTTGAGTATCTCAGGGAGAAGTTAGGGGTTACTGCCCCTCCGGTGATGACCTAGGATGCACTAATGTGCATCAGTCCAGTGGATATCACAGTCATATCTTGTGGTCCGGATTGATGATGGGGAGCTGCTACTCAGGGGAAGCAGCAGATGTGATTATAAAGTTGCAAGTATGATCCCTTTGCCATTGATGTCAAAGGGGGAGAGAAGACATGTGAAAAACAAGTGGTTGATGATCAAAGGGGGAGCAGTACGGGAAGAGAAGACATGTGAATAGTTGTTGTTGATAGGGGGAGCTGTGACAGTAAGGAGAAGTTCTTGGAGAAGTTCTTGTCTTGATGGTTTTTCTTGATGGTTTTTCACATAATATGTTGCCATTAATGACAAAGGGGGAGATTGTTGCAAGTATGGGTTGAACCAGTGTTGTCATTGATGTCAACATACTCATGTTGCATTAATGAGAAGGATTGGATGAGCTATGTGCTAAGGATATTAAGAAAATTAGTCTCAATCAGGATCAGTGAAGAATAGTGATGACAACAAGGTAAAAGTCCAAGATAGGTTGAGGATCAGAGGATGCAGTTTAACAAGTTTGTAGATATAAGTCTTGAGATGTTCCATTAGAGATTTCAGAGGTTCGCATGAAGATCTGGAGAAGTTATGGTTGTTCAAGTAAAACTGGTTCCGACAGGTGTTCAATGGTGACAGAGTGAGACAGATAGGTCCGGTGAGATTTAGAAATGTGGTATCCCATTCTACGGATTGGAGTAAGTGTTAAGGACGTCCTTGTGAAGTGTCAAGTAGATTGGTTTATGGTTTGAAGGTCTGGAAGAACCTATTCCTTTGTGACAGTGATGACAAATTGTGTTCTTGAGGTTCCAGATGAAGGAGAGAAGGATTTCAGTAAGTAGAGGAAGTGCGGATGTTCCTGGTGATTTAGGAAAGCTTGTGGAGATCCTTGGATTATGTTCAGTTCATGTTGATGATCCGCATTAGAGTTGGAGCCCAGAATTAAAGAAATACTTCTGGATGAAGGTGTTCTTCCTTTGGCTGGCTGACCAGACGAATGATTCATCTTGCAGATGTTCTTGTGAATGTTTGCCGACTTAGATGTTTGTTCCTAAGTTGATGTCATGTACAAATAAGGGATTTTGAAGTCATTTCAAAGCGTGACTTGTGGAGATGAGTGTGTGGTAGCGAGGAGAAGAGCAGAAGGATTTGGGCTTTAATGGAACTGATTCAAGCATGGTGACGATGCTATTTACCAGTTCAAGTATGTAATACTTATTTATTGTAGACAGTGTGTCTCTTGTAGGCAGTGAGCCTCTTGTGAGCAGTGTGCTCAGGCAGTGAGCCCTAATTGGCATGTGCCATCTTATTCTTTCTATTCTTCTAACAGAGAATAATATCTTGGGTTAGTCACCCCGTGGTTTTTCCCTTAACCGAGTTTTCCACATCAAAATCTTGGTGTCTCATGTGTAGATGTGTTTCTGCTCTTGGTTAATTGCATTAAGTTTTCATGATTGATTTATTTGTTAATACTAAGTGAATGCAAGTGTTGAAAGAAGAAAGTTTTTGGACAACTGATTCACCCCCCCTCTCAGTTGTCTGCCCTAAATCTAACATCTTTGAGTTTCTTTTGTATGCATTTAGGGTTTCATTCAAGCACATTTTCCTTTTTAAGCAATGAATTTGGGGTTTCAACTAGGGTTTTATGCATAAGTTGTTTGTTTCTCCCTCAAACCCTAGTTTGAACTTTTCTCTGAAAACATAGTTGGATTTCCATAGGCTAAATATAACAACCCGACCAAACTTGGCCGCAGTTTGAACAAATTTGAACCTATTCACAAACTAGTTGAACAACTGACCTTTCCATTGAAATTGAGTCCGACCGACCTATAACGCTTCAGCTCATCCAGTCGGTCGGCGGCCATGAAAACCCGCGCTACGCTTTAAAACTAATTTACCATTGAAAACTTTGACCTCCAACCTCCATTACATTTGTCGCATTAACTGATCAGATCGGTGGGACCTAAAAACCCTGCAAACTTTGGAAAGCTACTTTGCGCTAAAAACCTTTTATACTGACCTTGCGCTAAAAGACTCCATCTCCAACTTGGTCAGATTCCTAGAATATCTCTACTAGTTGGCAGATGCCGAAGCTCCCACTGAGAGCAAAGAAAGTGACTTTGCGCTAAAACTAAGATCATCTGACCTTGCGCTAAAGCATGCCACCACCAACCTGGTCAGTTGACTCCAAATCTCACGCAGGTCTGACAAGGCCAAATCCCATGCAAATACAGTAAAGTTGCCTCAATTGTCTTGAGCTGAAAATCCAACTGACTAACTAAATGACAAATAGCTTGAGGTCAATAACCTCTAAGATCCGCGCAAGTTGGTGGATCAAGAAACCCACACAAAAATGAGGAAACATATAAATACTGAAAGAACAAGTGGTCGGAAGGACCCATTTTTCCCGCTAAGGTCGGTTGACCTCAAAAGCCACGCTTTCTTGTGTACAGGTTGGTGGACCCTGCAATTAGCGCAAATGATAAAAAATGATTGTTTTCAAGGAATTTTCCAAAGGAGAAATGTCTGATGGGATGTGATGATGACTACGAGTGATGAATGTTAATGTTTTACGTGCTTTAAATGATCTCTTGTAGTTTTGAAATGTTTATTGCATGCATTTTTGCTGAATTGAATTAAAGATAGGTTATGAAATGGATGCAATTATGGTAAGTATCAAATTCCTGTCTTTTAAAGAGCATGTCCAGTGACTTAGCAAATGCATTAAAAATCCATTAAGTTTTGCTAAGGTCAAAGTCTACTAATCCACTTGGCAATAAAGAACTTAAACTTAGGAGTTAGTCAAATCTTTCAAGGTATCAAACTTATAGGGTCTAATCCTGCAGGTTAGATGACTGCCCAGGCTCAAATCATGAAGTATGAATTCAAGGGCATTCCTCCAGAGACAAAGATTCATTCCGGATGGAGTGATGTAGGAGATATAGATCTAGGTCACATAGACTTGGATGACTTCAAACTGAGAACCTTTGGCCCAAATCCAACTCCTAGGGCCAAAACACTTAAAGACAGTGGTATTGCATAAGTTGTTGCCTTCCCCACCTCAGTGTAGTGTGCAGAGCTGATAGTAACATGTGCAGATAGATATGATGTCATGACAAGGACAATCCAAATCCCCAACAAATATATTTTGGCTTATTTAAGTCCACCCTCTCTGGCTGAGACTTTTGACATTCCATGGCACACAGTAATGACCATGTCAGACAAATGAGGATCAGAGGAAACTTACAACAAGGATGTGAATGGATGCAGAAAACACATGAATGATCATTGGGCAAAAAGTAGAAGGTCTACCATGAGCAAATTCCCTCAAGTATTATACAGAAGTGACTTCCATGATGAGATAGGGGATTTGATAACCTTTTTAAGTAGAATATATGGGTTACCTACAACCTTTACTTTTGAGGAATGGATGTTTGTCATCATAATTGAGATACTAAAAGGGACTAAGTTCCACTAGTCCCAAATTCTCAATGATAACATTCATGAGGCCTTTAGCAACTTCAAGGAGAAAAGATTCTTTAGATGGACATCCTATGTTGTCTATGCACTAGCAAGAAGAAATCACTATGTTGGGCTATCCAAAAAAGGAGAAGTTGGAAATGATGAGCAGACCCAATTGAAAGTATATGAGTGTTATCCTCATCTTACCTCATCTCAATCTCTGATACATTTCAAAAGGGTGAATGATGCTTTCACAATGTATATAGCCAGACTACTGCAAGGTAACACCGCCTTGAGGATTTCCACATAAGCCATGAATGAAGTAACTAGATATGGAAGGTGGTATATCCAATTTGAAAAGTTCACATATCTAAGGGTGCAAGGTTTCATTGGGATTGCTTACAGAGTTCCTAGATATCCTGATGATAAAAGAGTGCTCCTGGAATTGACTAGGCAATTGATCCCTTGTGCTGAGAAACTTAAGCACTTGCATAGAACCAATGTACAATTTCCCGTCAGGTTTGGCAAAGGGAATTATGCATGCCCTTCATTGGCATCAGCTAAACATTTTGATAAAGAACTTCAACTTCTCAGCCTCCACTACTATAATGCAAGGGATCATTTTGATCCAAATAAAGTGATGGAGAAGTTTGTAAGTAAAAAGTTGTTTCATAAAATGCATATAGAGGACTTTTGGGCCAATTGCATGGATGATTATGAAGTAATGAAAAAGGCTTATTCAAGATTATCTCTGGGCTTCATAAAAAAGTTTCACATTATTGTAGTGTCTGACCAGTTGGAGGATGATGAGAATGTTATGGTCAGAGGAACCTGGGAAGCTCAATATCGTCAACCAATCCGACTACCAAATTAGGCTAATGCAAAGAAAATTTCTTTAGACATTATAATGAAAGTACCCATCAGGCTGAGCAAGGCCTGGGTAAGAGGCCAAGTAGTTGCTTTGGAGAGATAAGGAGTGTAGCTTACATACACTACACTAGAATCAGATAAAGACTCTAGAGGAGAAGAAGATGAACCAATAAACATCACAGATGAGGCAGAGCCAGTTAAAAAGCAGAAATCAAATAGCGAAGAGCATACACCTTTGGTAGAAAAGGCAAAGAAAGTTAAGGAACCGTTTGCAAAGCCTCCTGAGAAAGACCAACCTCCTACTAGAAGAAGAGCCTCCAAGAAAAGAGATATGCCAAGTGGTCCTGGGGAGGGCTCCAAAACTAAGAAAGTCAAAGTAAAGAATGTAACTAAAGATGTTGTTGCAACTTAAGAGGATACTAGTCTACCTACCTCCCCATCTCCTGTTGTCCCAAGTGAAAGCACAACTGCCTCCACTTCTACAACCACTACTATTGTTCACACTTCCATTGCTTCTACTACTGCCACACCTGCTTCACCTATGACATCAACTACTATTATTCAAGAAAATACCTTTGCTGCCACTTCGCTTGTCTCTACCATTTCAACGGTTTCTTGCTCATTGGTAATATATTTTAATGCTCCTAGCAATCCTATTTCCTCTATTACTGCCACCTCATGTTATTCCACCACTACCACACCTCTACCTTCCACCTCTTCCACTCAATTATCCACTACCACAGCACTACCTCCCATTTCCACCATTCTTTCACCTTCTCCTCCTTTACCCTCACCCTTGTCATTTCTTCCACTCTATCAGCAGTGTTGGCCAATTTAACACAAATAAACCTGACTACACTACCCATATCTTCTGCTAGTCCTATCTCTTAGATGCCTGTAAATCAAGATTCAACTTCCTTGGTTGTGCCTCTGTTGCCAGAAATTTATAAAGTGTGTATGTAATTGGGTCTACAAGAGCCAGAAACAGAATTATTGCCTAAGGCAGAAAAAGATATATTGGTTGAGGCAAGTAATGAAATACCAGATGAAACTTTGGCTAAGGCAGTCAGTATTGAGGTGGTGGATATATCTGACAGTCCACTGGAGAAAGGTCAAACCAAGGAAGTCTTCAAGTCAGCCCAAGAGAATGTAATGGTAAATTGGAGAAACCTGGCTGACGAAGAAGAAAAAGAAAAAGAGGCAAATCAAAATAAGGAGTTAGAACGAAAGTAGGGATCACTTGAAGAACCTACCAAATTGATGATGACAAAACCATTGAATTAAGCAAGTCATCTTCTTCAATGCCTGAGTGGTTGCAAAATAGAGTGGCATATCCTGAGCCACAAGTGGAAATAATACAATTAGATCTAAGCACAATCTTGTCACGGGCTCAAAGGCCAAAGAAGCAGAAGAAAGCAAAAGTATAGTCAAGAATTTATAAAGATGAGACAGGATCTAGAATTGCAGAGATAGTCGTCCCACCGACAAATACAAATAGGGAACAAGTCAGAGCCGAGGACTATGTCATCTCTAAGGTTGATCTAGGACCAACCACCCATGCTCAGAGAGTTGACGAGTTTAAGGGGTCAGTCACTTCAATCCTAGAGCAATTGGATAAAGATGAGCTATCAAAGAAGGAATTAAAATAGCAAAATGAAGAGCTCTGGACTTGCCTCCAATTCCTAATCAAACCAGTTGATGCAAGAGGAGATATAAGGATAGTGCCTACTTTCTTGTCTATAGATGAAATGGAAAAATTGGGTGAGGTAAGAGCCAAGTCACAAGGAACTAAACATTGGATAATCAGAGTATTTGAGATGGGATGTGAGACTATTGATGCTTCTACCCAGACACATAAGAAGTTGGTTCAGCTTCATGAGAAATGGAAGGATCTGCGCAAAGAATGTGATTCTTTTGATGAATATTACTCCCACATGTTTCCTTGCATAAAGAACATTAGAGATCTGCCAGCCCAGACTTTAGTCATTGAGAATATTTTAACTGGAGACAAATTTCTAAGGCCATTGAATGGTATCAACAGTTGCATTTGAGGAAAGAAACTTTTGAAAACATAAAAGAAGCTTATAAGCCAACAGATGAAGAGCTCCGATCACTCATATATGATATTAATGATTCTTTGAAGGATTGCCTGGAAGAGGCTTATAATGACTATGCATCTTATGATGTCGAGAAATGCAAAGGTAAATTACATAAGGTCATTTTTTAGAGTACTGAACTTGCTATAGAGGACAGATTGGATAAAGTCAGTGACCTCAGAGATGAATTTAAGGCATTCCACAAGGCTAGGGCAGAAATAGAGAAGATATACAACAGATTCAGTCAAGAGCTGGAGATGTTTGAGTATCAGGTTAATCATCTGAAGAATCCAAATCCCTTAGAGATCAATCTTGCACTCGAGGCATGGCTTAACTACTGTAATAAGCTAGCTGAAGAAGACAAAATTAATTTGGATGAAGAGTCTTGATATTTTGGAATATTCTGGAATTTAATCCCATCATTATTATAAATTGTTATATTTGGGACAGCATGTGACTCTATTTTATCTCTTTTTCTATTAATATATTGAGTTGGGAGGTCAAAATGACTAGATTCAATGTATCTTGGGGTTGTTTTTCATCTTTTTCATAAAAGACAAAATGTAATCTAGGATTTGAAATGAAGTGTTGCAAGTTCATTTATTAATGTAATCTAGACCGTCGGTGTTGAGTTAATTTCCACCGTTCATTTGAAAACTCGGTATGGCTCCTCCTCTATATAAAGGGTTGCCATTTCCACTATTTGTAAGAGAGAATTTGATGCCGAATTGTTGACATTCTACCATTTGAAGTAATACAAAGCAAGTTTTTGTAGTTATTCTGAGAGTTTGTGTATTGTGTTCCTTATTTGGTTTTCATGGTTCACTTCTTGCTCTCCCATAGTTAGTAAATTGTGCTTTTATAATGTTCATGGTTTGATGAAAGTATCTGATGAATGCTCTAAGTCCATACTTTTAGTTATTTGTTGATGGTAGATAGCTATGCAAAGTTAGTCTGGGCTGATCATTTATTCTAAAGTTTAATTGCATTTCACAAGTTAAATTGCGTCATTTATTGGGTATTTAACAAATGAATGTAATCTAAAAATCTTTCGATTTCCATTGAAGATAGCATCATTTTTTGCAGTGCTGTAACATCAATTTTTAGTTTGGTAACTCAGAAAATTGGTTAAGTTTTAGAGTATTTGTCTACTTAAAGAAACCCATACATTGTGAATGTCACTTAGGATTTCTCTAAAACCCTATCCTCTTTTGCATTTTCTTTGAAAACCATTGTTAGATTAGAAGTTTCAGTAGCATTTTACATTTTCTTATCAGCTAAAATTCATAAAGGGTTTATGTGTATTCGCTGTCCCAACTCAAGAATCTGTAGATTGCATGTAAGACCCCTTGTAGGCACAGCTAGAACATACCAACTGAGAGATTCCAAGCAAGCTAAGACCTAGCTGTATTATCCTTAGAGTAGTCTTACCTAGGGTAGGATACTTTTCAAGAGAGGTGTGAAACTAGAAATCACACTTTTGTTGCTATGTGCTAAAACAACCATCAACAGAATAGGGCAGGATACTTTTCAAGAGAGGTGTGAAACCAACAATCACACCTGCGTTGTTGTGTGCTAAAACACCCATCAACACCAACAAAAAGGGCAACAGCTCCTACCTAATTGAGTAGTTCCCATCTATGAGGTAAACCAAGAGCTGTTATTTGTGGCAAAGCAGTTATCAATTTTACCTGAGTCATCGAGTGAGGGGTACTGCCCCAATATGCAAGTCGTTAGACAACATTATTGGCCAAGTGACTCCCTTGAACCTTTAGGAAGCCAAATAGACTTGGGGCCCATATCTATTGATAGTCAGGAACCACAGATTGAATCCATTCAAAGCAGCAGTTGGCAAATCATTTCCAAAAACAACAATCCTTAGAAAAAAATAATAATAAAAATAAAATAATAAAATAAAATAATCATTTTTTTTCCATATCCTTCTTGTTTTAGCTTTGTTTCCTCTCAAACTTCATTGGAACACCTAAAAATTTCCTTCTAAACATTTCCTCCCTTGAGGACTCTATCCCAAATTCCACTTGTCGAAGCCAGAAATCCCACATTTCGCTATTTTTAGGGTTTATCATAACTTCTTCAAATCTCACCTGATAGCCTTGAAATTTTACCCCATCGTTCCTTTCCTATTTCTGCTCCTTTGTCTCTCTAGGAAAAATTTTCCCATTCTTTCACCTCACTTCTGAAATCACCATTTTCTTCTCCCATTTCCCTCAAGAAGTGTCCAAATGCTAGTCAAACCCCAATTACCCATTGCAGTTTTCCCCAAATCAAAATTTTCCTTTACTAAAAAGATTTTAGCACATTTTTTTTACCCATTTCCAAAAAAAATTCTCCTGGCTATGGTTGTAACCTAAATAGGAGCAAAAAACATGGAGGATGAAATTACAGCCCTCAAGAACAAACTCCAAGATCTTGATGAAAAAATTCACAGCCTCAATCTTCAGCATTCAGCCATGACAGACGATAGCCAGAGTCCTCTTCAGATAATGAGTTTCTTCTTCCAACAATTTTCATGGGCCAAACCTTGATTTTCCTTGATTCAATGGTGACAATCCAACTAGATGGATATACTGAGAAGAACAATATTTTAGTTTGCATAATACTTTTGATGTCAACAAAGTCCCACTTGCATCCTTTCACTTGGAACATGATGCCCTTCAATGGTTTTGTTGGTATATCAAGGCTCATGACTAGCCAATATGGACTAATGTTTGCACTCATTTTGCAACGAGTTGGCCCTAGTGCTTTTGATGACTTCATAGGAGCACTCACTAAACTTTGCCAAATAGGCACTATGAGAGAATATCAGACAGAAATTTGAAAAACTAACCAATCACATAGAGGGATTGTCTAATGAATTCTTCAAGTGTTATTTTGTTAGTGGTCTGAAGGATGCAATTTGATATGAGGCTAAAATGTTCCATCCCAACACAATGATGGAATCCCTAGGGTTGGCTAAGTTGGTGGAGGATAAGAACATAGCCCAGCAGTGATCCAAATCCAATTTTGTTCCATTCAGAAATACAGGTTCCCAAAGACCCCAAACAACATCAGCTCCTAGAACAATTCCTATCAAGCATTTGACTGAAGCAGAGATGCGGGCACATAGAGAAAAAAGATTGTGTTATAATTGTCATGAGAAATTCACTCAGGGACATAGATGTGTTGAGAAAAATCTCTACCTCTTGGATGCAGAATCTCTGCCTAAATCTAAAGTTTGTGTGATTTCTCAAGATACAGTAGATGATTAGGCCTGTTGGGTCTCAAAAATGCTGGTTTTAGACCACAAGAGGGTGCTAGTCTCTTGATACACTTTTGGTCAACAAGACAAGGTTTATGCAAACCCCCTACTCTTTAGGCTCTGCCAGGCCTAGGCGGGTGTACCTAAATGATAAGGCAGATTTGAAGTCTAAATGGATTCTATTTGGGCAATCTACTCACTTATGGTACACATATATGAGATAATTCCAGGGCTTGCTAACTACTTTCTAATGAGAGTGCTTGACGTACTAAGAATGTGAATTAGACTTATGTAAAATGTTCTAAGGTTGACCAATGCCTAATCTATTGGGTGAATGGAGTCAGTGGATGAATGATGATTATGGAGACAGATGTGTAGGATTGGTTGATCTACTTTGTATCTTAACTCTAACTTGTTGGGCACTTTTGAATGTCTGCACCTTATGCAGACGTGCAAGTATGTCAGTCACTCTTCTTACTAATCCCAGTGCTATTTTCCCAAATTACTATGATATTATGAAAGGATATTTAATTCTTGACTTGAGGGAAACCAATCAAAATAATTAGTTTTAAAAGGATTTTAATCCTTGGCAGGAACCAGTTAAGATGAATTACTTGAAAGGAATTTAATTCACTCCAAGCATAAACCAATCACAAAATCACACAGCAACAACAAATGTGTCCTGACAAATTGTGTTAATTTGAATAATAAGGAAAAACCACTTTGGAGACAGTACAATAACATATCAAATTTAATCCCGACACAACAATTGAGCACTGAAAGTAAATCACCAGATTTGAGCAATCTTCTCTATTGATTATACTTCAAAATTTATGCATTAATAGAAGAAAATTTCAAAATGAGAGTGGATGAGTGAAAAGTGACATATGGAAATTATGACTAAGCAGATGAGCCTATCTACTAGTGGTGGTCTTCTAACCTACTCATACTGATGATTATTCACTCTTTCTAATTTGCACCTCCATTTAATTAGTTGTCTTCCACAATAATTAAATATTTAATCTTAACTTTCTTTATTTTTGTATTCCCTTGAGAAATAAAGTATTTTATCATACTTTGATCTTTAATTCCTTTATATTTTCCTTTGTGTACTTTCACTTTTAACAACAGTATTCATCCGGGTGAATATGATTATCCTTCCTTTATCTCTTTGGTGAAATATTTTTATTGGCATAAAATGTTCTCTAGGTAAAATAATTACTTATCAGATTAATTGTCTTGTAATGAAAGTATTTTTAAAATCTTTCCCTGGATAACATAATTATTTGCCTCATAGAAATACTTCATACCTCGATGAAAATCTTTTATATCATTGGTAAGATGTGTGTCCGTGAAGCAATAATCCCACACTGAGATTATTTTATTAATTTTTTTATCCCACATTAATATGGTTCCATCAAAGACTTCCATTTGATCGTGCTCATTGGAAAAATAGTTAGGGTTTATTAATAATGTGTCTTCATTCCGAGTATACTCCCTTCTTAATCTTCCTACCCATGATACTCTTGTGAAGAAATATTATTTCTCTTTTGCTAATAACATCCATTTTATCCCTTGAGTAAGAAGTAATGACTCACCAAAATAATTGTTGTTGTTAATTAACTATCTTGGTGAAAATATTTCATTCCTCGATGAACATGTAATTGCATTTTACACTATTTGAGTGCAAAGTTTTACTACTTATGTTTTATCATTTTTTTGATAAATCAACTTTGTTCTATTTCTTTTATTCTGTATTGCATTTCATCGAATGGAGAACTCCAACAATATCTTCTTCCTATGTATTGGAGTATCGGAGTGACTTACACAATCGGAGAAACCTTGAGAACTCATTTCGATGGTATATCTCTTGTCAAAACAGGTCCATTGGCATGACTTCTGAGATCGACGTAGTTAATATTTTCACTCTAACTTTATCTCTCTTGCTGATGAGTTTTTATCGGTGAGTTTCTTCTGTGTTTTCAAAATTTTCCCTAACTGTTTAGCTCGAGCACGGAGGATGTTAGCAACGATTGTGTTGTCTGGTTTTATACCTGCCATATGCATTTTCTTGAGAGTTTTTTTTAAAACATTATCAACAACTCCACTGATAGCATTCAGGTCTGAAAAGTATTTTACAAGACAGACTGAATGTTTTACCCTAGATTTAAGGTAATTAATAGCATCATCATCTAATTGTACTTCTCCAGGCCATGGTCAAATACAATTTCAACCTCAGGAATAGGCAGATTGTAGGCAAATTTTGAACCTTTAGGAGCCTAGGGAACAATATAAGGATCTGGATGGCTTCATCTTGTTAATTTTGCCTCTGTTGCCTCAATCATCCTATTAATTGTGTCAATGTCATCCACATGCCTATTAGCCTCAAACTCATCCCTCAACCTTGATGCATCCTCATAAAAGAGTGGCCTACGAATGACCCAACTGAGTGCATTTTTTAAGAGATTGGCGGTACAAAATGCACACGCGCTCTTGTTGCGCCTCTCTAAAATCCTGTTTCTTAAACAAACCAGTCTTTTCCAAGTCAATGAGTGTTGCCATGTGCTCAAAACCATATCTATGAAGCAACTCTCTCCTTGAATAATCAAGATGCTTTCTCAGTAGGCCACCATTGGTGATGGAAAACAAAACAAGCAACCGCAAAACACTAAGAAAGGGCTCCTGCTTATGAATCATCTCCTCAATGTACTCAAAACATATGCCATAACTCAGATCATCCACAAGTGTATGTTCAATGTTAAGTTGACCTAGGAAAGTTGGCTTTGTAGTGAATGTGGACAAATGTTGAGCAAGATGTGTGTGTATCGTTATTTCTTGGAGAGAACTCAGTTTCTTCACAAAATCTTTTAATTCTGATACTATTTTGACTAGTAATTGTCACTTCCATGTAATCCTACCTCATGGTTGTTGCTTTTTGGTGTAAAACCTTGGCTTTTTTGCCCTCCTCTTGGGCACCCATGATTGATGCATCCAAGTCTATTGCTCTATTATGTATAGGTAAGAACTCGTCTAGAAGTCCTTTGTAAGTCAATTGAGAACACATGGGAGTAACCATGTCCACATGATGATCTAGTTTAATAATTGCATCAATCTCCAGAATCCCTATATTGGATGATACTGCAGGTTGTTCCAGCTACATACGGATTAGTATATCTATAACAGTTGGGGTTGCTTTTCCTTTCACTCTCACATTTGGTATGACACCAAAAGCAAACTGAAGCTTGTGGATAGCTTTTGCAACATGCCAAAGTGAACTTGTATCACCATCAACTTGACACTCTTTGTATGCCAATTCAAGTTCAAAAGATAGAATATCTTCATCAACCGGTACTATGTATAATGGATACTCTACAATTTTGAGCATTGCATGTATCTTGTCCTCTTGCAAAATCTTCTCATAAACAACAGTGCGACGTGGAACAAAAATTACAGTGTATTCTCTTTGATGGTTTTGCTTGACATATTGCTGAATCTGTAAAGATATCAATTTCATCAAATTAATCTATGGCTGAACAAGGTATAAAAATTTTTTACAATCACCCTGAATAGGGTTTATTGAAAGATGGCCCAAGTTTTCAACACCATGTTCCTTCAAAAGTGAAGTTTGAAGAATCAACTTGCAAGTGACTCGCTCAGTTTGGGATCCAAATTTTCTAATTTACTTCATGTCACCAGACCCTTCAGTGTAGATATGGCATATACAACATCACTAGCTTCAATATCCATATGACTTCATAACTGTGTGAAGCATACCAGGTCTCCTTGTGGGCCCGGCTTAAAAAAAATCTGTTTCGAAACAAGTTTTTGGTCTTGAATTGCTCTGGGACCATTCCAATGTGTCTCTGAAGTGAAAAATTACAATGGGTTGTCATCAAAATTAGCTTCCTGAGACTTTTACACAATGATCAAACTGGCCAAGTAGCATTCAGAATTGCCCTAAAAAACTAGTCAAACTATCTCCTGGAGTAATGAAAACACACAAGCATGTAAATTTTCAACCCAATAATTTAGTACAACAAACAGTTCAAAAAGATGCATCCCGAGGTGCAAGATATGATCGTTCAAAGTGGGTTACTCAGCCCTTTCTGAAACTGCACCTGTCAAAACCTAATTAGGGCTCACCAACTTGCCTCGTTGAAAAAATGTCAAATCTAATTTTGGGAAGCTGCAACCTGGTGGATTAGCTCATTTAGGTACAATGAGTATGTGTACAAGAGGATTTTTCACCAGTCATCTTGCTTCACCAAAAATTAGGCATCAAAGTTGATCTCTGTGACAACTTTCTGTAAGTGCAGCTGTCAAAATTGTGTAAAACCCATTTGCTTTTGGTTTTGGAAAAATACCTAATGGGGTGTTGGGAATCTAAAAATTGGCATGAAAGTAATTTCACATAATGCAAATCAGGAACACCAATTGGTTCATCATGAACATCATCCAATTGTTGGATATTGGCTTCCAAAGTTGATCTCTCAGGCAGATTTCACAATATGCAAACAGTAAATTTTACCAAAACCCTCCAACTTGGTTCTTCAAAACCTAGTCAAAACTAATCGTAGGAAGCTGAAATCAAGTGTGCCCACTCACATATGGAAGATAAACATGCTTGTAAAGTTATTTTGCATGAAGATGAACATGCTTCAAATTATAATGCTTCAAAGTAGGCCACTTGAGCATATTGTGCAGGTGCATTTCTGAGTATTGAAATTGATTTTTTCATCATGGGATCCTGAAATTTCTGCAAAAATTGGTAGGAAATTTTAGGTCCCAACAAGGCCAAAACTTATGTAATGTCCCCAATCTAAAATCTAGTATTAAATCCAAATCTGAAAATGTCTTTAACAAACTTAACACTAATATGCATTAAAACAATCAAACTAGCTAACTAGTTTGCACAAGTATTACACAAAAATGAACACAAACAACTCAAATGTTTTTTTATTATGATTTTCTGATACATATGACATGGAATTAGGCCTACAACACTGATTTACAATAGCAACAACAACTACAGCACTCCACAACGAATTTGCTAGACACACACCAAAAACATGCTAAAATACACATGCGATTCACCCGACATTGCTAGAAACACCCATAAACTTCACAACACTTGCACAAAATGATATATGGCACCCATGGATGAAGCTACAGTAGTAAGGAATGAGCTATCCATGTGCTACACAATATAAAACTCAAACAACATCAATGGAAACACCACAAACACTCTAAAATGCTCGAAACACACCTGCAAACATACATATACTTCACATGCAATGCTCCTAAGATCAAACCAACAATACCCAGCTGGTCAAAGCTGATCAAAACCTATGAAATGGAAGAAATACACCTTCTATACTAACATGAAATAACATGCAAAACCTACAACAACACAAATGCTCTGAAACCCCTAAAATCTACACCTGCACACAAACACTAAAAATTGTCAAACTTCCCTGAATCTTTTAGTGCAAATGTAACCTCTGGATGAGATTACCCTCTGAGATCCAAATATAAATAGCCTTAGACAATATAAAACCCTCAAACAAATTCCCAAGAATCTCCAACTTTAATGGATACATCGCCCACTAAAGATACACAAGCTAAATAGCTATGTGAGAAAATTGTCAAATCTGCAATAGTCCCAAATGTGTTTTTGGCCTCCAAATAAATAGAGGAGAAAACCCAAATGACCCCTTCCTAGAAAATTAAATAAAATAATATTATTACATCAATCCAAAATATGCCCACCATAATGATCATTGCAAGATTCCCCACCAAAATTAAGTAATAACTTCATGCATGCAAGCTGTCAAAAAAATGCCAGGGAATCTGCTAATAATAGCCTGCCACCTAAACTTGGAGGTTACAAATCTTCTCACATGAAATCCCATGCCCTTTATGGGGTAAATAATCTAAAATAATAATATTAATTAATTATTTGACCACTTTTATCATAAATAAGAATTAATAAATGATTCGGGCCCAAATAACCAATTTTAGATATATTTATTTTCCAATTTCCATACCTTAGCCCAAGGAAATATTTTGAATTGAAAAAGATATCCTCCAATATAAATTAAATAAAAAGGGGACATGACAAGTCCTCCCTTCCCAAGATTGCTTGTCCTCAAGCAATGTAGACTCAGATTGCTCAAGAACCATTGTGTCAATGTGATAAGTAATACTATACTGCTAAAAAAGCCTTGATCTTGTACATGTCAAATGAGACAACTCTTGCCAAAGAATACAGTGCAAACTTGGAGATTTTGATTCCTTAGTGACCATGCCCTGTAGGTTTGTAGTAAGCCTTGCATCTTCTTCAATCAATAACCCCTTTCTTTTAGCCTGTTCTTCCCAAAGCATATGTGCAATTTCATGAGACAAGTTAAACCAGAAACTCCTGCAAGCCCTTAAAATTATATAATTCTAATTTTATAGTGTATAGGACTGTTATAGATGTCCATGCATCCTCCATAACAGTAAAGATAAATTTTTGAAACAAATACCTTTTTTGCCTTCACGTTATGAGGATACACCCTGTTGAAATCATCACTACTCGTTTCATACTTTGCCTCATCTTGAAGGATGACAGTTGCAACTTTAGTATTTGATCTAGAACAGCAATAATAATGATGAAGAACAGCAATTAACATCACATATCAGCAAACAATACTCAACCATTTCTCAAAAAATGAATATGCAAGCAACAATTCATTCAGGTAGAAGACTATGCACCTTCTGTGTCCATTCACTAGTACATACTGATCACCCAACACACTTTCCAAAATGATAGTGGAAAGTACATCACTAGAATAACCTACCATATGAAAATTTCTCCACCCTTTATCCACAAGTGTCTTCCAAGTCACTCTTAAGTATACATAGGAATCTCCATGGTGACTAGTTAGTAAAACAACATTGATGATGAATAGTTGTTTTATAGACTTCCAATCTACAATATTCTCATGATTATTATTGATCTCTAATATAAAATAACAACAAAGGGGTCTACTATAGAGTAAAATCACCACCACAAACCTCTGTAATAAAATTTGAAATATCTGCATACAAACTAGACCAAGCTGCCAAATAACATAGTGCATTTTTCTCCTTGCATAATCAATCCTTTGCAACAACAAAAAGTGCTCAAACTAAAAAGATATAGTTTCCAATGCTTGGAATGGATCAGGAGCATAAACACCACAATAACACACAACAACAATACCATATAACACTCTTGTATGAATTTTGTTCATTGAAGTAGCATAACCATGCTCATATCTTGACTTCCTGATATCTATGATGACTCCTTCAAAGAAATGAGGATACTCAACATAAATTCTTAACTCACAATAGTGATGGTATTGAATACTTCTTGAAAAACTCAGATATGTGAGTATAAAAACCATACAAGGTTGATGCAACAAAGAGTAAACTTCATTATGACAATATACCTTAACTAGTTCAAAATTATTGCATACCTTGATTTCAATCCATGAGTCATCTAGATGTTGAGCCTTCATAGAATTAGGAATGATGAAGCCTCCATGCATCACCACATTCCATATGGAAACCTCATCTTGTACCACATTAGTACACTCTTCATTAGGTGGTCTTCCTAAAGAATTACCAACAATAAGTTTGCTACACCTTTCCACATTATTTTGCACCTTCTCATGTGAACATGTAAACCATCTATAGTGGAAATCTCTTTCCATAAGTTTGCATTCATGTTGCTCTTTCCAAGTGCTATCTTTATACTACAATATTCTATCTAGTAACAATTCTAGGAACATATTTTTGAGCACCATTTTTTGCTGATTTGGAAGCAATTGAATAGCATAGGATAGGTTATGTTGCTTACCAAGGAACAAAATAGTTTGCATGCTCTCCTTCATTACACAAATTGATGCCCATAAAGCTTGTCCTTTATGAGTCTTCTCTTTAACCCTGAATTCTTCTTTAAGACCATGAAGTACGCCAAGCATCATACCTTTGTCTTCAATTGTAGAATTAAGTTCCAAGGAGTAATTCATGAATTGCAAACATTGAACTCCTACAACTTCATTAGAACTTACAAAATAAATTTGATTCTTCATCAATTTCCTTTCCATTCCCATGCAAGAGATGAAGAATTCAAAAATGACATCAAATCCTCTATCCTCTTTTCCTTTCATAAACTCACTTAGATCCCAAATGTAGAAACAATCTTGAATTCGAATCAATGAATCTACATGCCATATTTTTCAAATTATATTTCTTACCCTATTCCCCTTTTTAGTATGCTTCACTTGGTGACAATATTTTTGTATTGGCATAGAAAGAGGCAACAAATCTGAAAATTGAGAATCTTCTTCATATCTTGGGATGCCATCAAGGGATTCGTCCTCCTTTGTAGAACTAAAAGTTGTGGATACACCATCATGCTTCCACTATGCTTCTTTGATACAATTGGATCTCGGGGAGTCCAAACTAGATAACACTTCTGCAAGTATGAGATTCAACCCATCAAAATTTTCAACCTTCATGTTCTTCAAAATATCTTCCTCTTGTGGGCCTTTGGATAAAGCACCAGGATCCCACACCTTCATGGATGAGCAATTTTGAAGTTGAGAGGAAGGATCCACCTTCCACCTTGTACCCTTCATCTTTTCATCAAAATTAGAACTCTTATCATGATATAGCAAAAACATTGTGATGAAATAACATGAAGATGATGCAAATCATTCTTTATATTGCTTCCACCCTTATTATTCAAATTATAATTATAGGGGCAATCAAAGTGTTTACCTTCCTTTGCTGATTTAGAAATTTTTGAGGAATTCATAGCAATACTATGATGTCCCCATCCACCATCCACTTTCTATCAAAACTATATCTGAGACTTTTGTGTGCTTATCACTAATTGCTGCTCTAAAGGTTTCTACATACTCAATATCAGAATTCTTCTCTTCACCATTAGTTTGAGAATCATCATGCAAATATGATTTCTCTTCTTCCTTTAGGACAAATTCTACATCTCCAATATGTAAAAAAAAAAATTGTTGACTTCACTAGGATAAACACTGTCCTGGCATACAAGATTACTAGAAACCACTAAAATACCTTCTTCAGTTAAAGAATCCTTACATTTATCTTGTATTTGGGGGGTTCTCCATGGTCTGATTTTTCTCATCCTCTTGTGGCTCTGTATCATGCTCCTTAGCATCTTTCAACTTCTCTTGATCCTTTACTCTTGTAAAGTCTGAATCTTTTTCTCCTTCATTTAAATCTCCAACATGTGAAGCTCCATCTTCTGCAACTACTCGAAGATCTAATTCCTCTTCTACTTGTTTCAAAGTTCTCTTTTCTTCCTCTCTAGACCTAATGTAGTACCTGTCAAATTATTCTGTGACTCTGACATCTTCAGGTTCTCTTAAATATTTATCAAAAATTTCAATGATTTCCTCTTCCACAGGTACAGATATTCCCAACAATATAAAATATTATTGAAATGATAGAAGATACTTATAACCTTGATATTCTTCATATCTTTTAGAAAGTTCTCTTACATCATCATTCAGTGGCATGCTCTTAAATATTGATTCCAAGAAACCTCCCATGATTCATATCAACACTTCAATACCCTACAGGCTGGCAAGATTTATTCTCTAATACCACTGTAATTTCCCCAATCTGAAATTTAGTATTAAATCCAAATCTGAAAATGTCTTTAATAAACTTAACACTAATATGCATTAAAACGACCAAACTAGCTAACTAGTTTGCACAAGTATTACAAAAAAATGAAACCAAACAACTCAAATATATTTTATTATGATTTTCTAATACATATGACATGGAAGGCCTACAACACTGATTTACAACAGCAGCAACAACTACAGCACTCCACAATGAATCTGCTACACACACACACCAAAAATATGTTGAAATACACATATGTGATTCACTTGACATTGCTAGAAACACCCAGAAACTTCACAACACTTGCACAAAATGATATGTGGCACCCATGGATGATGCTATAGTAGAAAGGAATGAGCTATACATGTTCTACACAATAGAAAACTCAAACAACATCAATCGAAACACCACAAACACTCTGAAATGCTTGAAATACACCTACAAACATACAGATACTTCACATACAATGCTCCTGAGATCAAACTAGCAATACCTAGCTGGTCAAATCTGATCTAAACCTTTGAAATGGATGAAATACACCTTCTATACTAACATGCAATAACATGCAAAACCTGCAACAACACAAATGCTTTGAGACCCCCCCAAAATCTACACCTGCACACGAACACTGAAAATTGTCAAACTTCACTGAATCTTTTAATACAAATGTAACCTCTGGGTGAGATTACCCTTTGAGATCCAAAGATAAACAGCCTTAGACAATCTAAAACCCTCAAACAAATTCCCAAGAGTCTCCAACTTCAATGGATACATCGCCCACTAAAGATACACAAGCTAAACAACTCTGTGAGAAAATTGTCAAATTTGTAATAGTCCCAATGTGTTTTTGGCCTCCAAATAAATAGAGGAGCAAACCCAAATGAACCCTTTTTAGAAAATTAAATAAAATAATATTATTACATCAATTTCCATCCAAAATAGGCCCACCATAATGATCGTTGCAAGATTCCCCGCCAAAATTAAGTAATAACTCCATGCATGCAAGCTATCAAAAAAATTGCCAAGGAATCTACTAATAATAGCCTGCCACCTAAACTTGGAGGTTACAAATCTTCTCACATGAAATCCCATGCCCTTCCTTAGGTAAATAATCCAAAATAATAATATTAAATTAATTATTTGACCCCTTTTATCATAAATAAGAATTTATAAATGATTCGGGCCCAAATAACCAATTTTAGATATAATTATTTTCCAATTTCCATACCTTAGCCTAAGGAAAATATTTTGAATTGACAAAAATATCCTCCAACATGAATTAAATAAAAAGGGGATATGACAACTCAGCAGCCGCTTGTTGACCCTGCCTCTCAGGAAGACCACCCAGAGATCTCTCTCCATGCTTTAGCAGAAGTCACCACCCCACAAACCATGTGAATCAAGGGTTACTTCAAGAAGCTTCCTCTTACAATACTCGTTGATTCTGGTAGCACTCATAACTTCATTGACCCTTAGATCACCAAATAGGCTAATTGTTTTGTCCATCCTTGCTCCATCTTTGAAGTCATGATTGCCAATGGGGGCACATTACCTTACAAATGGAAGTGTCGCAATGTGCGTATCTCTATGGGAGATTATAACTTACACTCTGACATTTTTGCCTTGCCCTTAGGTGGATGTGATTTAGTTTTGGGTGCCCAATGGTTATGCACACTTGGACCCATCTTATGGAATTTTGTTGAAATTTGGATGTAATTTTCAGACAATGGGCAAAAACACACATTGAAGGGCTTACAACCAAGGTCTCTCAGCATCATAAGTTCATCACATGGAAAAACTTCTTAAGAAGAATTCACATGGTGTCATTTCCTAGCTACATTCCATTCAGATGCAACCATCAATGGTCTCCACTACTCCTTCTGATCTACAACAAATTTTGGATAAGTATGCATGTGTCTTTGCCGAACTAGTGGGATTACCACCTTCTGATGTAGAAACTTCCGGAGGTCATAACTTTTGACCCGGAGGTCCATTGAAGCTAAAATTTGGTGGACAGATGCATCCTGAAGAGTTTAATAAAAATTCTACCGAATTGGTAAATTTGGTAAGTCACCATTTAGACACTTTTTTGAGACCTTATCCAATCATCTAGGTCCTTAAAATGAGGTTTTAATGTTTTTTTCAAGATTTTCCAAGTTATTTTTTCTAATTTATTTTTGAAATTTACTTGCAATTAGATTAGAAAGTTGATGATTAGTCATCTTTTAGTAAGTTTCAAATATTTGGAAACTTTCATGGTCATACTGATAAGGATGTGAAGTTACCAAAAATGGCAATTTTAGAAAATTGTTCAAATCTGCCAAAAATGATCATTTTCATTTTGTATAAACTTGGTATTTTTTCAGTTGTAGCAGGATGGAATGGAATGAGAAGAAATTTGAAAAAAGTTTTGAGTTTTGTGGGTATTCTTTGTAATAATAGTGTTGAATATTATGTTGTGAAGTTTGGTTACATCATCTGGTATCAAAGCCAGGTTGATGGCTAGGAGAGAATGAGGAAGAGCAGGTATTACCTAGATGCATAGAGATATACAAAATCTACGAAGACAAATGCAAGAACTTGTAGGTATGATGGCCAATCAGATATTGAGACCACAAAGAGATGATTCTGATGAAGAAATAGGCTAGGAAGATGAAAATCAGCATGTAGGAGCTGAAGAGGAAGCAAAATTAGAGCACCTAACTTTTGAAGAAAGGATGATCAGAGCATTACAGGGAAAAAATAATGGGATTAAAATAGAAGTTTCTGAGTATGTGGGCAATCTCAAACTAGAGAAGTTGATAGATTGGTTGAACGAAACGGGGAAATTCTTTGAATGAAAGACTATGACAGAGGAAAAGAACATGAAGTTTGCATGCACTAAGTTAAAGGGTCATGAAATGGTCTGGTGGGATCATCTACCAAGGAAAGAACTAGAAAGGGAAAGGATAAAATCAAGACTTGGAGCAAAATGGAGAAGAAGCTAAAAGAGAAATTTTTGCCTATAGACTATGCGCACTCTTTTTCGTAGATTTCAAAATTTGAAACAAAACTTATCTACTGTGCAAGACTATACAAATGAATTTTACAAGTTGTCCATTCACGTGGAGCATCAAGAAACAGATGAACAAATGGCTGCAAGGTATGTAAATAGTCTAAAATTTTCTATTCAAGATTAATTGAGCATGCATAGGGTTAACAATATGGAAGAGTCATACCAATTAGCTTTAAAGGCAGAAGAAAAGCAAAGTAGACAATATTTTCAAAGGAATAGAGGAGCAAGGAGAGGGACATCATCTCCCTTGTGAGTTGGTCTAAATTATAGTCAAGGAGAATCATCCCAAGGAACAAAGAAATCAAAAGATATCTAACAAGATCCTCAAAGTCAACAAAGAGGAAGAGGATTTCAGAGGGGTAGAGGTTACGATGGTGGCAGAGGATGGGAAGGCCCACAAAAACCTTTCATTTGTTATAGGTGTGGTGAAGAGGGTCATAGGGCATTTGACTGTCCAAACTATCACATGTAATAAAGGAAACAAGGAGAACAACCTAGGTTGAACTTGGTTCAAGCTGAGGATGAAGGAGACGGGGTAGAATTAGAGGTTCCACCAGATGTGGGTGAGAATCTCATGATGAGAAGAGCAATGGTGATTCCAAAAAAGGAGCAAATACAAGGTTGTGATGATTCTTGGCTTCGAACTAATATTTTTCAAACCAGATGCACCTTAGGAGGAAAGGTATGCCAAGTTATAGTTGATAGTGGCAGTTGTGAAAATATGGTTTCTAGAGAAATGGTAGATAAACTGAATCTACACTGTGAAAAACATCCCCATCCTTATCATATTGCATGGTTCAAAAAGGGAAAAGAAGTCATTGTTCATAAGAGGTGTTTAATTAATTTTTCCATAGGAAAGACTTATAAGGATAAAATATGGTGTGATGTCATTCCAATGGATGCATGTCATGTGTTGTTGGGAAGGCCGTGGCACTACGACAGGAAGGTAATGCATGATGGAGAAAAGAATACATAAACTTTTTGGAAAGAAGGTTCCAAAGTGATTTTATTGCCTCTTAAGGATGAAAGGAAGGTTGAGAGTATGTTGTCCACAAGATAACTTATCAAGGAAATGAAGGTGACAGGGTTATGTTATGCACTAGTGGTTCAAAAAGAAGATGGTGAGGAAATACAAGTACCCATATAAGCAACAAAGATACTAGAAAAATATGTTGATGTTGTGCTAGATGAGTTACCTGATGGTCTACAACCAAAGAGAGATATTCAACACCACATTGATTTGATCCCAAGGGCATCTCTACCTAATCAAGCAACTTATAGAATGAGCCCTACCCACCATGCAGAACTCAATTGACAAGTGATAGACCCCATAAAGAAAGGTGCGGTGAGGGCAAGTATGAGCCCATGTGTTGTACATGCACTATTAACTCCAAAGAAGGATGGCATGTGGAGGATGTGCACAGATAGCAAGGAAATCAACAAAATCACCATCAAGTATCAGTTCCCCATCCCTCATTTGGATGACATTATGGATGTGCTTGCAGGGGCTAAAGACTTTAGCAAAATTGATCTACGCATTGGTTATCACCAGATCTGGTTTCGAGAGGGGGATGAATGGAAAATAGCCTTCAAGACTAGGGATGGATTATATGAGTGGATGGTTATGCCATTCAATTTATCTAATGCACCAAGCACCTTCACGAGGCTAATGAATATTGTACTGCGTCCTTATATTGGTAAGTTATGGTGGTTTATTTTGATGATATTTTGGTTTTTAGCAAGAGAAAAGAGGAGCACCTACAGCACTTGAGGATCATATTAGATGTGTTGAGAAAAGAGAAACTCTATGCAAACTTAAAGAAGTGCAGATTCATGCAAGAAAGTCTAGTCTTCCTAGGCTTTGTCATCTCTGCAGATGGTGTCAAAATGGATACAAAAAAGGTCAAGGCAATTCTAGAGTGGCCTAGTCCAAGGAGCATAATAAAGGTAAGAAGTTTTCATGGGTTAGCCACATTCTACCAAAAATTCATTTGAAATTTTAGCAGTATTGAAGGCAATTTGTGTGGACCAAGTAAGCTAAGGAAGCTTTTAATTTTCTAAAGAAGAAGGTGACAGAAGCTCCTATTTTAGCATTACTAAATTTTGATAAGGTATTTGAAGTGGATTGTGATGCCTCACATGTGGGCATTGGAGATATACTTAGCCAAGAAGGTAAACCCATAGCCTTCTTTAATGAAAAGTTGAATGAGGTAAGGAAGAACTGTTCAACTTATGATGTAGAATTTTATGCAATTGTTCAAGCATTGAGACATTGGAGGCACTACCTAGTGTAAAAGGAGTTTGTGTTGTTTACAAACCATATTGCCTTGAAATACTTGAACACACAAAAAAAATGAATAGTAGGCATGCAAAATGGGTCTCTTTTGTACAAGGCTACAACTTTGTTCTCAAGCACAAGTCAGGAAATAGAACTAGGTTGCAGATGCTTTAAGTATGTGTGTTACACTATTGACAACAATGGAAAATGAGATGATTGGTTTTGATGCCATCAAAGATATATATGAATTTGACAATGATTTTTGGGAGATTGTAGAACATTTGAAAACCCCGATAGTGGGCAGCATGGACCACATTCAAGGTGAATATCTTATGCAAGATGGTTATCTCTTTAAAAGAAAGAAATTATGTATTCCAGTTGGGTCTAGAGAGAGAATATTATAAGAGAGATTCATAGTAATGGGTTGGATGGACATTTTGGCAAGGATAAGACCATAGCTCTGGTAGAAGATAAATACTACTAGCCAAAGATGAAAAGAGACATAACAAGTTATGTGACAAGGTGTAGAATTTGTCAGATGGCTAAAGGACATTCACAAAATATAGGGTTGTATATGCCATTATCATTACCTACTGAACCATGGACCAATTTAAGCATGGACTTTGTGTTAGGGCTACCAAACACACAACAAGCTAATGATTCCATTTTTGTTGTTATTGATAGGTTCTCTAAGATGGCTCATTTTATTGCCTACAAGAAGACTAGTGATGCAACTCGGGTGGCAGAATTATTTTTTTAAAGAAATTGTTAGATTGCATGGTATTCCACAAACTATCACATCTGATAGGGATACCAAGTTTCTTAGTCATTTTTGGAGGACCCTATGGAATAAGATGGGAACCAAGCTCCAGTTCATCAATGCTCATCACCCCCAAATAGATGGGTAGAAAGAGGTTGTAAATCAAAGTTTAGGAAACCTGCTAAGATGCATCGTTGGAGAGAAACCCAGAAAGTGGGACTTGGCCCTACCACAAGCTAAATTTGCCTATAACAATTCAGTCAATCGATCAACAGTAAATCGCCATTTCATGTTGTTTATGGTAGGAATCCTAAGGGTGTTTTAGATTTGGTGTAGCTACCAATTGGAGACAGGATTAGTTATGATGGAGAACCATATGCATAACATATTCAACAATTACAGAAAGAGGTGAGGCAGAAGCTCCAAGAAATTAATGAAAAGTATAAAACTATAGTAGATGCTGGTAGAAGACATCTAGTATTCATTGAAGGTGACTTAGTGATGGTTTATCTGAGAAGAGAGAGATTTCCTATTGGAACTTACAATAAGTTGAAATAGAAGAAAATTGGCCCTTGCAGGATTACAGAAAAAATCAATGACAATGCTTATGAGGTAGATTTACCAAAGCAGTTAGACATTTCTCCTATGTTTAATGTTTCTGATTTATATGCTTTTCATGGTGACTATCATGATGATGAAGGTGAGGCTACAGTAGACTGGAAATAATAGGTTCCAAGAAAGAAAAGGGAAAAGATTGCATAGATTCTAGACAAGCAGACCATAGACACTCGACGAGGTCAATACAACAAGTATCTGGTACAGTGGGAAGGTCTAACATAAGCAGATAATACATGAATTCTAGACTGGGAAGTAATGAAGCTAGATCTAGACAAGTGGCACAAGTTCCAAGAAAACAACTTGTAGGAGCTATATTTTTCCAACTAAAGGAGAATGATACAGGAACTTCCGGAGGTCATAACTTATGACTCGAAGGTCTGTTGGAGCTGAAATTTGGTGGGCAGATGCATCTTGAAGAGTTTAATAAAAATCCCACCAAATTGATAAATTCGGTAGGTCGTCATTCTAACTCTTTTTCGGGACCTTATCCGATCATTTAGGGCCTCATAATGAGGTTTTAATGTTTTTTTCAAGATTTTCCAAGTTTTTTTCTAATTTATTTTTGAACTTTACTTGCAATTAGATTAGAAAGTTGACAAGTAGTCATCTTTTAATAAGTTTCAAATATTTGGAAACTTTCATGGTCATACGAATAAGAATGCAAAGTTACAAAAAATGGCAATTTTAGAAAGTTGTTAAAATTTGCCAAAAATGGTAATTTTCATTTTGTATAAACTTGGTATTTTTTTTAGTTGTAGCAGGATGGAATGGAATGAGAAGAAATTTGAAAATAGTTTTGAGTTCTGTGGGTATTCTTTGTAATAATAGTGTTGAATATTATGTTGTGAAGTTTGGTTACATCACCTTCATGGCAAGAGGACCATCATATTCAACTCCTTCCTGGAAGCATTCCTCCCAACATTACACCCTACCACTACCCATTTCACCAAAATACAAAGATTGAGATGCTCGTTCGAGACTTACTGAAGCAAAGCATTATTTGCCCCAGTAGCAGTCCATTTTCTTCACCAGTTCTTCTTGTTCAAAGAAAAGATGGGTCATGGCGCCTCTACATTGACTTCCAAGCACTTAATCACATCAAAATCAAGGATAATTTTTTTATTCTTGTTGTTGGTGAGCTTCATGGTGCTCATTTTTTCTCCAAGTTGGATCTTCATTCTGGGTATCACCAGATTTGGGTTCATGAGGATGATATCCCTAAACAGATTTTTGCATGCATGATAGCCACAATGAGTTTTCGGTCATGCCCTTTGGCCTCACTAATGCTCCTTCAACATTCTAGGCATTGATGAATGAAATATTTTGGCCCTACCTGTGGAAATTCATTTTTCATCTTCTTTGATGATATCCTCATCTATAGTAAAGCATGGGCTAAGCATCTTCAACACCTGGATCTTGTACTGCAACTTCTCTCTAATCATCATCTCTATGCAAAATAGTCTAAATGCATTTACGAAGTGAAGTATCTTGGGCATATTGTTTTAGCCCAAGGGGTTCAGGTGGATCCTACAAAAATAGATGCCATGAAAAATTGGCCGCATCCTTAGACACTCAAGAGCCTCCATGGTTTTTTGGGGCTGACTGGCTACTATCACAAGTTTGTCAAGAATTATGAGAAAATTGTAGCTCCACTAACAACTATGTTGAAAAAGGATGCTTTTACCTGGACACATGCTACTGAGTGTGCATTTGAAAAATTGAAACAAGCAATGTGTACTACACCTATTCTAGCTATGCCAAATTTTTCTAAGACCTTCACTATTGAGAGTGATGCTTGTGGCAATGGACTTGGTGTTGTTCTCCTTCAAGAAAAGCATCCCATTGCATTCACCAGCAAATCCCTTTCTGCAAGAATTTAGTACTCTCTACGTATGAGAAGGAAATGATGGTTATTTTGCATGCAGTACAGAAGTGGCGGCCATACCTACTGGGGAATCATTTTTGCATCAAAACTGATCACCAGAGTTTAAAATATTTCTTAGAACAACGGGTCTCCTCCCTAGTACAACAGAAATGGGTCAGCAAACTCATGGGTTATGACTATGAGATCACTTACAAGAATGGTATGGACAATATTCTAGCAGATGCTCTTTCTCGCACATTTGATGACCAAGCTTCCCTTTCAGCTATTTCTATGCCTATTCCAAACACTAGTAGAATTTGGGCAAATCAATGACTACGTCACTAAAACTTTTAGTCATTCTACTAAGTTTTTACAACATATCTATAAATGACTAAATAAATGATTGATTTGATTGTTGGGTAAAAAACACAAGTAAATAATTAGTCACACAAATAAAAATAAAAGCGGAGGAAAGAGAAGGCGTGTATTTTAGTCACAAATAAAAATAAAAAAGTAGGGAAAAGAGAAGGCGCATATTTTTTGTTCAATTTTTGAGCATATTATTATTTGCACTCTTTGGTTTTGGGCGAAGGAAAGCAATAGAGAAGGAAACTCAACATTATAGAGTTGAGACGGAATCAAGCGAGGAGCTACAAATTGCAAGGAAAAAAACTTTTAACATAACACAAAGGCTTTGATTCTATCTATGTTGTTTAGAACTCCTTTTTCGCTAGAGAATAATGCATCCCTTGCTTATTTTGGACATGGCTTAGGGGTTTTGCAGCATTCGATGGTTTTTCCTAGATGCTAGATTTTTCAAATTTTCATTTGGTACAAATTTTCATTTGGTACAAATTTTCATTTGGTACAAATTTTGTTTTTGTGGTTTCTAGCAAATTAATGAATCATTCAAACCCTTTTCCTCACTGCTCTACAACACTACCTGTTTTGATTGTTTTATTGCTATCCTTGTCTTGCAAATGTAAAATCACTAGAAAAACCTGTGTAAAATCTTCATCGAGCTTGGTTTGCTTCTATACCGTGTTACTGTGAAGGCTCATAAGGAGAGGTGCGAGTGAGCGGTGCCACCCGACACCCTGCAGTGATCTACAAAGGTCTGAGATTAGATGTGGGGTTACCCATATTCTATGACATCCAACCTTTAGACCTTTGTAATGTTTACAAGGGAGCATATGTCAAAGCCTTTCGAGATCATAGAAACAAGGGCAAGGTTACCATTGAACAAGTGGACAACTAGATAAGCACCCTCAATAAAGTCTCTCATATTTCTAGTATGGTGATCATCACGGAGGAAGAGTAAGTATTTACACATCTGAAAATATATTAATGTACATTTATTCACATGAACTTATGGTTTATGACCTTTAACAGTCCAAAATTGCCCTTTGATATATTCATTTAACTATGATCTTCTTTTATGACTGTCTTTCAATAATAATTGTCATCATGCAAAATCTACCATTTGTGACTGCCATTCACATGGCAGTACCTTCACAAACCCTAGTCCATCTCTCTTATAGTGATCTTTTCTCTTGTTACCCTCTGTCAGCCTCTTTTAGAGTTATAGAACTCCCTTACAATGTTTCTTAAGGTATCCTCTTTCACGTAGCATGTCTAGGGTTCCTTCATGCCTTGCATTAATAGTCCTTCTCTAAAACTCACTATGCAGATCTTCTTGTATTGATAGTGTTCTATATTTTAGGCAGATTGTGTAACCTTTCTAGGATCATGTGAATCCTAAAAACTTAGACAAAGTTGTATAATTGTTGATGAATCTCTAAACCTTGTGAGACCTCTAGAACTCTCTCAAGACTCTTGCACAAAATGTTATAAAGGATTTTCTAGTCTAAAATAACTTCACAGTCCCTGTCATGATACTATTTTGACTCATAAATCTCCTTTGTATAGGTTTGAGAGACTCTAATCTTCTATACAAACTTGTTCATCATTTGGTAGGGTTTAATGATTCAATATTACTAGTTCAAAACAACACTACTCTTGATATTCTAAGATCTCCTATTCCATGGAACTTCCTATGTTTCTACAAATTTGACATACCTTTGTAAAAGTTTAACCCAAGTCTGTAATAATATTTAGCACTATAAGATAGAGCTACTCAAGAGTCTTCATAAACTACCTCTTCTATGTGAGACTAATACAGGGTCCATCTGGATCTTTATTTAATATGCCTTATCTCTTCTCATTACACTCCTAGTACATATTGTTAAGGGAAAATTGGATCAAATGAATAATCAATAATATCAAATATCAAGTTACCCAAAACTCAATGAAATGGTGAACAAAGAAGATTAATCAAATAAAGCAATGAACAACAAAGCAAACCTCCTTCAATTTGAAGCTTCCATTGATCACCTATCACAATTGATCTTGCATGTATGAAATGTGGCCCTCAGAGAGTGCACTTCTTTGCTTTCTTTCAAGAATGTCAATTGAGAATGGCTATGATAATATCGCCATGAAGATGAGCTTCACAACAATGGTAGTAGTGCGTAGTAGCGAATGTGATCACAAGCAATGAAGGAATTGGTGCCAAAGGCACATTGTAATTCCTGCAGAGTAACAATACTTAAAACTTGGATGATTTGAATGGAAGAATAGGGTTCAATTTATAGATTTGAGAGAATGAAGATCAATGGTATAGAAAGAACAAGAAGATCAACGATATAGAATAGATGAGGAGCGTGTAACGAATAAGAAGAAGACATGTGTCTTGCTTTCTTTTGCATGAAAGGAGTTATCAAGAATAGAAGAATGAGTTAAAGCATTTAAAAGAATATAACAATCAGTTAAGTGATTTAAAACAAAAAGAAGGGATTTGCATGAAAATAAGAAGATATTTTGCTTTAATGAATATTAGGAATATTTAATTGCATGTGCACAAAGATTGAATTATATTTAGAGATAACTCAATTTAGAAGAAAAATCAACTTAAATAAATAATTGATTTATTTAAATTTAATAATTGGAATTATTTAATTTAGAAGATAAGAAAGCGAATTAAATAAATAGATTTATTTAATTGTTGTCCATGATTTGGAAGAATAAATAAAATATCTGATTGTATTTTATTTTTGGAGATTGAGAGGATTTAAATAAATTTGATTTGATTTATTCAAATTTGGAAGATTGATTTGACTTAATTAAATAATTGAGAATTTATTTAATTGTTTGGAAGAATTTGATTAAATAAAAGGGTTTTATTTAATTTTGACTTTAGAAGAGGCAATTAAATACTTCAATATTTAATTAATTTAGAGGAATATGAATCGAATAAATAAATTTGTTTATTTATTTATTGATAGAGTACTTAGAAGGGAATAAATATTAAGAATATTTATTTAGACCGAATCGTGTCATTTTTAGGCGTATACATTTTGCCCCTCTTTGATGCAATGCAATTTATGGTGTTGCTTCAAAGAATAAATAGTCTGATAATGATACATGCCCCAGTTTGCCCCTGGTATAGGTTATGACGATAGGATGCCCCCTCGGGAGATTGGACGAGAAGAAGGCAGAAGGCGTGAGACGGACAATCTCACGAAGAAGAAGGTAAAATTAGGTTGGGGTGAAGAAATTGGTTGGAGAAAGAGCCGAATGATACACGATACAAGATAGAATGATAACACACACAAGCAGAGAAGTAAGTATGCACAAATGATACAAGAACAAACAAGGTATTACCCTTGTCGAGTAGTAAACCAATGATATACTGATAACGATATATAATAGTGTTGTCATGGCGGGGAACGATATATCCCTAGACCAACACGCTGGTGTGTTCTCATGGCGGGGAATGATATATCCCTAGAGAAAACATGAAGGATAATGTTTGGTTTTAGGAAATGAAGCATGTCGTGTAAGACGCGTGTGTTGGTCTGATTTTGACAATGTTACATTCTGTATAAGATAATTTGATTGATTAACTGATTGAGTTGGTTTACAACCAGACAAGTATCAAGACCACTGAGGGCGCTTGGATAATTTGACAAGATTGACTTGACTTGATTGGTATGGATTAAGGATGGACTTGCATTTTGATCACTGCTCAGATTGACTAGACAAGGATGAAAGATATGATGATAGATAGAAAAATGACTCGACAAAAGAACTCACAAGCTTTTATTTGTATTGATACTCTGCATTGTTGGATCTTTATTGCATGGGGTACGGTATGGATGCTTTTATGGATCTATAATGGATGCGAATGGTGTTTGCTTTTGACATCTTGATGGTGCAAGTATTTTGAAGTGCTTATTTCATCATTGGGCAATTTTTTTTTTGGTCCTTTTTTTCTGAATGTTGTAAGTTAATACAAGCATCTAGGTATAATTGAACCGAGATGACCTAAGTATCGCTTACATGGATTTTGATTTAGCAAGTTGATACAAGCATCAAGGTATAATTGAACCGAGATGACCTGAGTATTTCTTGTGTATCAACAAACAAGGATTTCCCCCTTTCATGTTAGACCTTTGATGTCCTCGATGATATTTTGCCAATCATGTCTTTAGACAAGGCTTCACGTTACTAAAGTTTAATCCGCAAACAACAAACAAATAAAATAATCATGCCCCCATCCTAGCATCTCTATCTTTTGGCATCCTCGAGTAGCATAGAAAGGCATGATAGCAAAAATAAAGACTCTGTATTTTAACCATGTTTCTAATCCACAAAACATATTTGTATTTAAATGTGTTTGTTTCTTGTCATAATTTGGGTAAAATAATTTGGAATGCCTTAGGTGTTTGTTTGCTTTACTCTAGATAGGTTAATGTCTTGTGTTAGGATTTCTACTTGAAAAGAGCAGATTTTGCTTGTGCATGCTTGCCTGGTGAGAAGATTCCACAATCTTTATTGGTGAGACGGACCCTAAGGGACTGACCTAGTGCCTCGGGGGTTCATTTCTAAATGGCCTTGCTTACGTGACGACACAAAGGCAACGTAGTTCATGGTGACTTCGATGGACCTAAGATATGGATCAGATGAGACATGATATGGAACAAATATGGATCAGATATGGAACAGATATGGATCAGATAAGACATGATATGGAACAGATAAGACATGATATGGAATGGATATGGATTAGATATGGAACAAATATGGATCAGATAAGACATGATATGGAATAGATAAGACATGATATGGTACAGATATGGATCGAGTGATACTCATGACAAGGAAACACCACGGATAGGTAGATGCATGGGTGATAGTAGATACGGATGGTTAGGTAGAAGGAAACAAGGATGTGATCTCCAAGGACTATGTCGCATAAGAATAACATGCCCCATTGCAGGTAGAATACTTAAGATTTTTCATGACAAAGATTATGACGATAGGAGGATGAGAGCGTAATGAAGGATTTTCATGGTTTGGAGGGATAAGGTATGTTAAGAGACATCTAAAAGATTTGTCAACATTGTGCCCCCAATCTTTATCAAGACCAAATAAATAGAGCAAAGGAAGATTAGGATGGATAGACTCAATAGTATAGGTAGGATAGGATAGGAAATGGTACGGAAGGAAACTGATAGGAGAAGAGTGATAGGCTGATGAGACAAGGTGCCCCCAATTGTAGGTGACATAGAAGATCAACTTACACACGACACATATTTGCCAGGTTTTCATCATGGTACTTATCCAAGGCGCCTGTTTGCTAGATTTTCACCATTGGACGAAGGGATTTTTCTTTACTTTTTCTTTTTTTTTTAAACATTTGGATAGGATAGGTAGAATGGACGAGAAGGCCTCAATGGCCAGGTTCCACAAAAGGTGATAGTCCCACTAGATGGATGTTGTCACATGGACAAGGTCAAGTGGTCTCACAGATGTTGGTAGGGGATTGCATGAAAGTGAGATGGAGAAGGTAGATATTGGATTATGAAGGGTGTGATAGTGGATGATGATGTGGAATACAGAGGACTTATGCAAGGATGGATGAAAAGTCTATGAAAAAGCATAGACCATAGGAATAGGATGAGGAAGATATGTAGGATAATAGTGGAAGGAAGGGGAGATGGAGGTATATGATAATGTTGCACAATGGAAGGGAATCATGACCAATGGTTGCACATACCATGATAAACATTGAAGTTGGTGATGGGAAAGTAGTGTAGGAAGCAACAGAGACTTTTGCTTGTGGATGAATGACTTAGGCATGTAGGGATCCACATAGACTGAGTATTTTACTAATTTTTTCTTGTCATGTAGGATGGAAGAATTTGAGACTTTTGGATGGAATGGGAGAGAGTGGATGGTTGAGATTCTTGAGAGGTAGATGCTTCATGTAACTTGAGGGATTTTTTCACCTATGAAGGTATGGGTTGGGGTGTATGCATCTTTTGTGCAGCTTTTGGAGTAATCATTTGTTGGATGCAGACCCACACCTTTTTCGGCTTGGCGTATAGGTGTGTGGGTGTATGCCCCTCTTGAGAAGGATGCTTCTTTGATTCTTGGCTTTTGTATCCTAGGTCATGAGGACTCTTAGGATCCTTGATTTTAGGGGTAGAGATATCCAGATTTTTGCTGTTAAAATCCTTTGGGATGGTAGAAGTGGGGTTGGAGGAAGTTCTTTGTTTATACAACATGTGCATTTGTTGGCCATGATTGGGATTGTTAGAAGATTCATAGATGGATGGATAAGGTGTTGGGAGAAGTGGTGGTAAAATGCATGGAGGGATATTAGGAGTTGGAAGTAGCGGAGGTAGATTGGATGGTGGAAGGTGTATGGTCACATGCTTTTGACAATTGTAGGATGATGGAGGTGGAATGGTGACATATGTTTTGGGGATATGATAGGGTTTGCGATGGAAAGTCATGGACTTTGGAGGAGTGGAGGAAGTACCCACATCTCGAGATTGTTCATCTTGGGGTGTGTATCCAAGGCCATATGAAAGAGGAGGAACATTGACATGGACGGGCTCCAAAATACCTTATTCATGAAGGCCTAAGCCTTTACCTTAATAGTTCATATGTTGGAGTATGCAGTGGACAACAGGATTATGTGTAGGTGGAACACTAGACACAAGTTCCTTATTAGATGAATAAGGTGGGATAGAGGATAATGGTGGCTGGTGTTCTAAAGAGGAACACTCATGAATGAAGGTGGTAAGACCAAGGATATATGGTGGGAGATTTGCAGCATGGTCGATAATGGATGGTGGAGGATTATTACCAGTTTGATCTTTTGCGCTTGCTTGGGAGGCAAGTGTCTCATCAAGGGAAGTGGAAGTTGTTAGATCTTGGATGGGACTAGACGAGGTTATGAGCTTAGGACCATTGAATGCATAAAGTGGGCTAAGAGGATCATCATGGTTTGCTTGATCATAGATAAGCTCTTCATCATAGATGGGATCTTGATCATAGATAGGATTTAGTGTGATGGTATCAAGGTGCTCGTGTATAGGTTCTTCATCAACGATAATATCTTGATCATAGAAAAGATATAGATTATGGAGGGGCCGAAATTGGATCTCTAGCTCATGTATAGGATCAAGTTGCTCATGGATAGCTTCTTCATCAAAGGTAGTATCTTGATCATGGAAAAGATATAGGTTATGAATGGTTTGAAATTGGATTTCTTGCTCATGTATAGGTATAGGATCATTGAAAACATAAAGGTTATGTAAGGGTCAGATGGGAGTGCTTTGATCTTGATTTAGACAAGGGGTTGATGTTTCCACATGTTCTAAAGTGTGCTCTTGACATAACTCTTGGGTTGTTTGAATTGAAGTTGAGGTAGAAGACTCTTGGATAGGCTCTTGGTCAACAACATGAAGGTACGATGGACCTTGACTTTGGTGCATGGTAGGAGATTCTTCAATATGCTCAAGGGGTTGCAAGTTACATGAAGGAGTTGTAGGATTTGACATGTTTGGAGACTCTTTGATAAGGTCAAGGACCAAAATTTGGGGACATGGTTGACTCTCTACTAGTAGCCCTTGGATCACATCCTGCGTAGGTGTATGGGTAGATGAATGAGGTAATGGATGAGTGGATTTGGAGCTCTCCCTAGCTTTTCTTTTATTGTGTAAATCTAAAAAACATCTTTCCCAAAAATTATCTGAGGCTTTTTTGGTTGTCCATTTAGAGCTCAGGGAACTCGATGGCGGTGTTGGTGTAGGATTGGTATGATTTGGGATATGTGTCTTAGAATATGGTGAAGGACTAGTAGACAGAGTGGTATACGATTTCTAACTTGAGGTGGTTCTTGCCTTGTCATGAGCATCATTAAGATGAGAAACGAATGTATGAGTTTGGGGCAAGGCATAGCTAGTACTGACACGTTCAGCTTGTAAGATTGCTATTTCTTGTTGTATGATTTAGAATTCTTAAGCAATTGCTATATGATCTTGGGGTGAGGCGTCAAAGTCTAATTGATCTCGTAGGTCTTGATCAATTACTTCTAATTGGTTTGTCATTTCAACAAAAACTGACACAAGACTGAAATGGGTACCTAGAAAACCTAAAAATTTTCTTTGAAAAGATGTGGAAGTACTCACTGTTATGCATGCGCAGAACCATATACGCAGCAGCAGAGGATACAAGCACAAAAAGTTGACACAGATGCGTGGTACTGGTAAAAAGCAGATGCACAGTAACAGGTGATATAAGCGCAGCAAGTCAGTACAAATGCACAGCTAGTTGGAACAAATGTTACCCAAATGAATAATCAATAATATCAAATATCAAGTTACCCAAAACTCAATGAAATGGTGAACAAAGAAGATTAGTCAAATAAAGCAATGAACAACAACAAAGCAAACCTCCTTCAATTCGAAGCTTCCATTGATCGCCTATCACAATCGATCTTGCATGTATGAAATATGGCCCTCAGAGAGTGCACTTCTTTTCTTTCTTTCAAGAATGTCAATTGAGAATGGATATGATAATATCGCCATGAAGATGAGCTTCACAATAATGGTAGTAGTGCGTAGTACGTAGTAGCGAATGTGATCACAAGCAATGAAGGAATTGGTGCCAAAGGTGCGTTGTAATTCCTGCAGAGTAACAATACTTAAAGCTTGGATGATTTGAATGGAAGAATAGGGTTCAATTTATAGACTTGAGAGAATGAAGATCAATGGTATAGAAAGAACAAGAAGATCAATAGTATAGAATAGATGAGGAACGTGCAACAAATAAGAAGAAATGTGTCTTGCTTTCTTTTGCATTAGAGGAGTTATCAAGAATAGAAGAATGAGTTAAAGCATTTAAAAGAATATAACAATCAATTAAGTGATTTAAAACAAGAAGGGATTTGCATTAGAATAAGAAGATATTTTGCTTTATTAAATATTAGGAATATTTAATTGCATGTGCACAAAGATTGAATTATATTTAGAGATAACTCAATTTAGATGAAAAAGCAACTTAAATAAATAATTGATTTATTTAAATTTAGAGAAGATATTATTGGAAGAAACAATTAAATAATTGAAATTATTTAATTTAGAAGATAAGAAAGTGAATTAAATAAATAGATTTATTTAATTGTTGTGCATGATTTGGAAGAATAAATAAAATATTTAATTGTATTTTATTTTTGGAGATTGAGAGGATTTAAATAAATTTGATTTGATTTATTCAAATTTGGAAGAATGATTTGACTTAGTATGAATCGAATAAATAAATTTGTTTATTTATTTATTGATAGAGGACTTAGAAGGGAATAAATATTAAGAATATTTATTTAGACTAAATCGTGTCATTTTTAGGCGTATACACATCTTCTTTGCATAGTTGTTCATTAGACCTTTCTCCTCTTGGATTTACTTTTATATCATTCTAGATCCCTTTGCTACCTTTAGTGTAGGCCTGTCAATGCTATCTTTGCATTGTATATCTTCACAAGGTCACTGTATTTATTGCCTTGATGCCCTATTACCAATCCCTTGCTTTCAATATTGAGTGTAGGCATCTCATGAGTTCCTTTAAATTATTGTCATCAAGTCCTCCTTTAACATATGCATACCTAACACTGGAGATGCAAGGTTATACTAGACCCTTTACAATGACTATATTAAACTTATACTAGTTTAGCAAGCCTTCTTTTGCAAGGTGCTCATCATGAACATGTAGATCTCACATATTCCTATAAGGTGCATGGAATTCCCTTATCATACTGACTTCATAATGTTTGTGCAAGGCTTGGTGAAGAGATCCCAACAAGTGGGTTTATGCACACTATCTTCACAACCTTTATGAGATTATGTTGACTGTTCCATACTCAAATCTCAGTGTCTTCTCATGTCTACCAACTTTGTGATAGTCCATATTGTTGCTTGCAACTTTCTAGTGCAGATCTCTATTAATAATGAGACAAGCATATCATACAAACCTCATAGTTGAAAATGGATAGAGAGATGTAAAGGTGGGTTTGGATTGTCACCTTTCCTTAGACCTCTGTATTCTTGAACTGATAGTCTTGAGTCATTGTCTCTCTTATGCAATGTATCTCAGTCTCTTCTTCATTTTTCCCTATATGCATTTGATGTAGTTTAAAATCCCTCTATATTCTTGTTTTAGTCTCAGAGATTTCTTATGAATGAAAATATTCTTTAATTCAAACCTTTGTGTGACAGTGTAAATTTTTGTATGATAGTGTAGACTTTCTACAAGACATTGTAAAGCTCAAACACGATACCCTAAAGTGTTGATGACAAGCCTCTGTATAATTTTTCATGATGGACCTTTATTTATTGTTATCATTGTCTCTTTGTAACCTAACCAAAAACTATGTCTAAAGAGATCATCTATTACGATTTTATATGTGATTTTTGTTCTTTGTCATGTATATCTCCAGATATGAGATTTTCAACAAAGGTTAACCATGCTCAAAACTACTTTCAAGATCAGGCAACACCTTTGTTCACTCTGTCCACCCTCAGTCTGCTTGACCCTCTTCATTCTTTATCTTCTTGACCTCATATCTACACGCCTATCTAGAAACTCCACCTCTTTGCAATGTATCTTAGTCTATATTCCTTTGTAGATGTCTCCTACACATTATCATTCAACCATTGAATGAACTTATTGGTTATAAGGAGCATACAGAGAGTCCCTTCTTTCCAATTCAAGGAAAACTGAATGTAATTCATACTCTTTTTGAGGTTCACATGCAGCACAATGCTTCAAAGTTGATATTTGATGGGCACAACCTTACCGAACTATCTTATGAAGGACTTCATTGCTCTATTTTGGCAATTTTCTTGGTGACATGGTAAGCATTTAGAATGAATTCATATTTTGAAATTCTTATGAAGTGTATTTTAATGGCATCTATATGCTAGTTTTTTAATGGTTATCACCAAAATGTTTGCATGCTTGTGGAGCATAATCCATACATTTTCCTTGCTTTTAGACTGAAATTTTCATTATGTTGTATGTTTATGGGGTGCATGATGTGATAATGAATTAATCAGAACCATATTTTAAGAAATTACATTTGGAATATCTCAGCAGTCTTTGTGGTTCTGTTATTCCTTTTGTCTTAACAACCTCTTTACTTGTATGTCACTATTGGATAAATCTAATATGCAACATTGCTACTCTCACTCTGTAGCATTAGAAGATGAGGAAAGATTAACTCATTTTTTGTAATATAAATAATTTTAACCTTATTTGTGCATCCCAAATTTGAAAACAAATCAGAACACTTAAAACTTGTTCCATTGATAAGGATTTGCAAGAGAATGTCATTGGTGCATGCATTGTGGAATGTAATATTCTAAAATATTTTCCTTGTCAATAATTAATGAGCCAATCCCTTTGGCAAGGATTAGTGTGAAAATTTGAGAATTTATGGATTCAAGGGGACAGTCTAGACTGGGGTTTACTTTCTCTCTTTTTAGGTTATTAAGTTTTTTTGTCAATTTATACAGGGAAATGGGCTCCTTGGTTGTCTTATAGATGGAGAAAAGACAAAGCAAGTGGAGGCTTTGGGGCCCTCACAAAGATTGGCAAGATTTTCTCTTACTAGAATTATTGTGCCCATGTCTTTAATGAATATTTTGAGGCCAAGCATTATATACACGTGCCATTGGTTGTTTGTTGCAATCAAGTATGTTGTACTATGAGTATCTCCTCTCTAAATTGGCAGGGCATGTTGCCCCATATATATTTTCTAGATAATTTATGCTTGATTTTGACGGCATGTCTATAGGTAGGAACTCCATTGCAGTCTGTATGTAGTGACAGAGAATGGTCCTTCTTTTGTCTCGACAATTGAAATCTCTTGTACATGTCATGCTAGTATTTGAGATGATGAGATGGTAGTATTTTGTACATACCCCTTAAGCAATTCTGGACAATGTGTCAGTAAGTGCGATCTTACCAGCTAGGATCTCCTAAGGGGATCCTTGTTGAGGTTGTATTAGGTTTTAAACAACTTTCTTTTTTGAAACTACCTTGTAATTTTTGTTTATGGAATGATTGTTAATTTATCATGAAATTTATCCACCAATTGTGAAAAGTGAGGTTGTCTTGCTTTGCTTGTAGAGTACAACTGAAGAAGAGTTGCTCAATGCAACATTTTCATATATGCCTTTTGATAGGCAAGTAGATTGGAGCTTAGCTGCCAAAGCTTCCCCATGTTACATGACTATATGTTTTCACTACCCTAGTCTTCTTAATGATTATAGCTTTATTATTCTAATGTTTGTTGTCAACCATAGGGAAAATTTCCTTTGACATAATTCTATCTATAACATTCTTATGTATTAGTATTTGAAGGTTGCTATTGACTAGATTACAAGCTTTTTTAAAAGTAGCATTGTTGTCAGTCAAATTGTTGCATTAGAGATGGCAGTTGCTGTACAGGTCAGCCCATTAGATTTTACCTTAATCTGTATGCATGGAAAATGAAGGTCAGCCCATTAGATTAGAGTTTACAATGTTAGGAAATGTTCCAGAGTGCTTCATTAATTCAAATATTTTGAAGAAATCCATGCAAAATCCATTTTGGGCATATCCTACAATCATTGCATTCCAAGAGATGACATCTCTTTGAGCCATTCCATCAAACAGTTCATGTGCCTTATCTATACTTCCACATTTTGCATACATGTATATCTAACAAAAATCCCTCTTCAATTATGTTATGATGGATGTCCATACCCTGTTCCAAACCTCCCATTTTGGCACAGGCAGGGAGTATCCTGGCAAAGGTTGTCGAATTTGGATTTACACCTGCTAATTGTATTTGCTTGAAAGTTTCCAAAGCCTTTTCAACAGATCCATTTTGTGCATATCCCACAACCATTGCATTCCATGAGATGACATCTCTTTGAGGCATTCTACTAAATAGTTCACATGCCTTATCAATGCTTCCACATTTTGCATACATGTCTACCAGGGCAGTTGCAACTACAACAAATAACAAAATTCCTCTATCCTTCATGCTTTTATGGATGTCCATACCCTATTCCAAAGCTCCTATTTTGACACAGGTGGGGAGTATGCTGGCAAAGGTTGTCAAATTTGGCTTTACACCTGCTAATTGCATTTGCTTGAAAGTTCCTAATTTTGTGCATATCTCGCAACCATTGCATTCCATGAGATGACATCTCTTTGATGCATTCTGCCAAATAGTTCACATGCCTTGTCAATGCTTCCACATTTTGCATACATGTCTACCAGGGCAGTTACAAGTACAACAAATGACAAAATCCTTTATCCTTCATGCTTTGATGGATGCCCATACCTTGTTCCAAAGCTCCCATTTTAGCACAGGCAGGGAGTATGTTGGAAAAGGTTATCAAATTTGGCTTTACACCTGCCAATTGCATTTGCTTGAAAGTTTCTAAATCCTTTTTAACAAATCCATTTTGTGTATATCCCACAACCATTACATTCCATGAGATGACATCTCTTTGAGGCATTCTGCCAAACAGTTCACATGCCTTGTCAGTGCTTCCACATTTTGCATACATGTCTACTAGGGCAGTTGCAACTACAACAAATGGCAAAATTCCTCTATCCTTCATGCTTTGATGGATGTCCATACCCTATTCCAAAGCTCCCATTTTGTCACAAGCTGGAAGTATGTTGGCAAAGGTTTTTGAATTTGGCTTTACACCTACTAATTGCATTTGCTTGAAAGTTTCTAAAGCCTTTTCAACAAATCCATTTTGTGCATATCCCACAACCATTACATTCCACGAGATGACATCTCTTTGAGGCATTCTCCCAAATAGTTCACATGCCTTGTCAATGCTTCCACATTTTGCATACATGTCTACTAGGGCAGTTGTAACTACAATAAATGACAAAATTCCTCTATCCTTCATGCTTTGATGGGTGTCCATACCCTGTTCCAAAGCTCCCATTTTGGCATAGGCAGGGAGTATACTGGCAAAGGTTGTTGAATTTGGCTTTACACCTACTAATTGCATTTGCTTGAAAGTTTCTAAAGCCTTTTCAACAAATCCATTTTGTTCATATCCCGCAACCATTGCATTCCATGAGATGACATATCTTTGAGGCATTCTGCCAAACAGTTCACATGCCTTGTTAATGCTTCCACATTTTGCATACATGTCTACCAGGGCAGTTGTGCAGAAGACCACCGCAACACCACAAGGTGGTTGTTGGGCCTTTGCGGTGATGCTGGGAAACTTCCCGCATCACCATGAAGGCCAAACAACCACCTTACAATGTTGCGGTGGCCTGGGCATAAGAGTGGATGCGCCTTCCATTGAAAGTTTGGATTGACAATGCCATTCTTCCTCCAATCTGCAAATGTAGGCAAGCGGTCCCCATGGGCATATTGATAATGAAGAGATGGAAAGCTTGTGGAGTGAAACATGGTACCCAAGTAGATGTTCTTCTATCGCTTGATGAATCACACTATCTATTGAGCATCCACCTCTGCTGCAACTCAAGGATCCCTGCTCCATCTTTTTGTGTTGTGGAAGAAAATGTCTCTAGCAATTTATGGGTCAAGCTGAACATTTGGGGAGGGAGAATAGGTAGTGCAAGAATGGAGGAATGAGGGGAAGGAAAAGGATCCATAGAGAAAAGAGCCAGTGGCTCGAAAACCTGATTTGAACCCTAAAAAGTGTACAAGTGCATATGACAGTTACAAAAGGTACAAATGTGGGCATAGTGGATCTAAGAAACAACCATAGATAGATTTAACAATCTCGATCCGCATTTGAAACATAGAAACGTTGTTCACAGAGCAGTTAAATTTAAATTAGATTATTGAATTTAAGTAAATATAAAACCTTGATAGAAAGAGGATTCAATACCCAAATGCCAAAACATGTTCTACAATCAGAAAAATGTTTTTTGTGTTCAAATTACAGGTGTATTTTCAATGACTATATCTAAAAATTACAAACTAAGAGGCCACTTTTTTGTTCATAGTTCTTACGAAGGTTTTAAGAAGTAGTTTTGCAGTAAATTTATTCTTCATATCACACACTTGTTTGCATTTCCTTAATTAAGTATTTTTTTTGGTTTTTTTTCATTGCACCATAATTAACTTTGTAACATGGGAGCATACTCCTTGCCTATGCCAAAATGGGGGCTTTGGAATAGGGTATGGACATCCATCAAAGCATGAAGGATAGAGGAATTTTGTCATTTGTAGTTGCAACTACCCTGGTAGACATGTATGCAAAATGAGGAAGCATTGATAAGGCATGTGAACTATTTTGCAGAATGCCTCAAAGAGATGTCATCTCATGGAATGCAATGGTTGTGGGATATGCACAAAATGGATATGTTTAAAAGGCTTTAGAAACTTTCAAGCAAATGCAATTAACAAGTGTAAAGCCAAATTTGACAACCTTTGCCAGCATACTCCCTGCCTATGCCAAAATGGGAGCTTTGAAATAGGGTATGGACATCCATCAAAGCATGAAGGATAGAGTAATTTTGTCATTTATTTTAGAGGCATTCTTGTTGAATTCTTTCAATTAGCATAATAAATAGTCATTTGTTGTAGTTGCATTCTTGTTGCCTTCATTTGCCAAGTTGTTTGATAGTTGTTTGACTCTTTACTCAATATAAGAATAGTCAACTCCAACTTCTCTAATGGAGGTATTGTTAGCCATTCCACATGTTATACCCTTGTAATCTTGGAATAGTAAGCTTCGATTACTTGTATGTTATAAGCATATTTGAGCTCCAGGTGATTTGACTTTGGATTGCGACTTGTATCATTTTGTCACTGATATTCATTGATCTATTTGAGGAGGTAATTTTGTAGTAGCTTGGGAACGTTGTACTTATATGGTAAACTATATTTTCAATGTCATTGGCAGTGAGGATCCTGACATTCACTTCAAAAACATTGAAGCAGCAGCCAAAACTAGACAAATCAAGGAGGTGGAACATGTAACCAGAGAGTCAAACTTCTATGATGCTGAAAAGACAAAGAACTTTCTTATGGAAGCAAGACTTCTAGATGCTCATCCACTGATAAATGTTTGTGATCGGTTTAGATTTGTCCATTGTCATGTTCAGTAAAGCTTATCAATAAAGATATATGCAGAACATAGTTCTCAATCCATACTGAGTATTCATGGTGTGAAGTCTGCAGAGGAGTCTTTCAGAGGACCCTTAGGCTTCATTTTTCAAGTAGTTCTTTCATGTTTTGGAGCTGTATAAGCAAAAAATAGAGCATTGTAACTCATTTTTCTCAGTCATAGCACTGATAAACACACTTTGTAACACATTTTTCAAAGCAAAGACACATATTTTTGTCTTGTATCAGCTGTAAGAACATATTTTCTCAATAAAATTTTAATATTTTGCCTTCTTAATAGTTATTTCATTATGTGCAAATGAATAATTGATTATTTTTTTTGTGTTTTATGTTTAAACCTCAAAAGCATTGTCTCATTTCTAGCACTTTTAGGCAGAAATCAGTGAACAAAAATAATTAAATAAACTACCAATTGACTAAATATACTACCAACTGACAGAAATTAGTGAATAAATATGACTAAAAATATATGACTAAATATACTACCAATTGACAGAAATCAGTGAATAAATATACTACCAATTGACAGAAATTGGTGAATAAATATGACTAAATCAATGACTAAAAATATACTACCAAATTGATCAATCAAAACAACCAAATAAATGACTGGTTATAAACTACTAATTGTCACGTGACCAAGCCTAGTGAATAATATGACTAAATCAATGACTAAATATACCACCAAATCGATCAATCAAAATGACCAAATAAATGACTAAAATTGGTTTAGTCATAAATTTGGTCGAATTATAAATGACTGGCAATAAACTACTAATGGTCACTTGACCAAGTTTAGTCATTTAGTTTTTAGTAGTTTTTTTAATCACATATTGTTGTTTTTGTACTAGTGGAATTGGTTGGAATCTATCCATCAGGGCTATGTCAATGACTCTTCATTATCTCAAATCATTCAATAGTTGGCCAATAACCCCTTTGTTGTACCACATTATTCTTGGGATGGTGCTTCTCTACAATACAAGGGTCATCTGGTGCTTCCTTAGAGCACAAATCTTCAGCAGGCTATCTTCTATGAACTCCATGCTTCTCCATCAGTAGGGCACTCAAGGTTTCTCAAAACGTACGAGCGGGCATGGCGTAACTTCTTTTGGAAGGGAATGAAAAGGGCAATTCAACATATGGTGGTTGAATGTGATACCTACCAATGCAACAAGGGTGAAATGACACTCATTCCTGAGTTGCTTGAACCCTTGCCCATCCCTACACGAATTTGGATAGATATTTCTATAGATTTCATTGAGGGGCTCCCTAAATCTAGAGGGAAGATGGTGATCTTGGTTGTGGTTGATCGCCTCTCCAAATATAGTCATTTTTGTGACCGCTCCTTAGTCGCACAAATTTTCATGGACCAGATTTTTCGTCTTCATGACATCCCTTCTTCCATTGTCTCAGATCGTATGCAACCTTCACTAGTCATTTTTTGATAGAACTATTTTAACACACTGGCACCAAACTGAAGATGAGTTCTGAGTATCACCCACAAACAGATGGCCAGACTGAAATTGTCAACAAATGTTTGGAAACTTATCTTTGTTGATTCACCTCAAAACAACAACATCAGTGGGTAAAGTGGCTCCCTCTCACATAATGGTGGTACAATACCTCCTACCACACTACATCTAAAATGACTCCATATGAAGAAGTCTATGGTCAAACACTGCTAGTGCTCCTTCCATACACCCCCAGTAGTTCACCAGTTCAAGCAATCGACACGGTTCTCTGAACCCGGGATCATTCTTAGCATCTTGCAGGACAATCTTCAAATGAAGCAATAGGCTGATCAACACTACTCTGAGCGCACTTTTCAAGTAGGTGATATGGTTTTTCTTTGCCTACAGTCATACAAGAAATCATCCCTGAAACTCAAAGGGCATCATAAGCTGGCTCCAAAGTTCTATGGGCCATATAAGGTTCTTTAGAAGATTGGGTCAGTTGCTTATAAATTGGAGCTTCCACCTTCTTCCCACGTTCATATAGTATTTCATGTCTCTTGTCTAAAGAAAGTTCTTGGCACCAACATTAGAGCACAAACTGTTTTACTAGAACTTGATAATAAAGGATCCATCATTCTTGAGCCAACGACAATTCTCAAAGGGTGCACTCATCAACTTCACTCACGATCCATCACAGAGGTATTAATTTAGTGGCACAGAATGCAACCAGAGGACGCAACATGGGAACCACTCTTTCAGATTCAGCAACAATTCCTACATCTTAAGCTTTGAGTACAAAGATTTTCTAAGAGGGAGGGGATGTTAGGAACCTGTGTTTAACCCTTCTCTTTACTTTGTTAGTATATTAGTTGCTATGGACACATATGCTTTGTAAATCATCCCGTGAGCATATTGTACTATCCCACATTCATTGGAAGTAGTAAATGTTTAGATTATACTTAGTATATAAGTATGTGTTGAGGCCAATGAAGGCATCCATGAATTTATTATATTGAGCTTGCTCAAAGGAGGTTGCCCCCTCGAAGTGGCCTACGATCAATAAATTCCTTCTATGTTTATGTTATTTCTATAAATCTGTTATTTCATGCATTTTTCACTATTTTGTTACAGGAGGTTCCTCTCATATTCATGCATGATTGGAAAGTTGTTGGTGCATTAGTGAGGCCAAAGGGCATGACCAAGAACTCAAAATGCCCATAGTGACACCGAAAAGTTGTCTTCTCCACATCTTTGTCTCTCATCCAAATATGGTGGTACCCCAATCTCAAATCGATCTTGGAGAAGTAAAAAACTCCATGCAACTCATTAATGAGTCCATTTATCCTTAAGATAGGATATCTATTATTAATGGTCTTCTTATTCAAAGCCCTATAGTCTATGCACATCCAAGTGCCATCCTTCTTCTTCACAACATTAGGAATTGTATTCTTCTGTACGGGTACAGGTGCATGGAATAGTTTCTTCTGGAATCCTCCCTTATGATGCCATGTGTTTGGTTTGGAGAAGTGTGAGAAAGCATTCTTTGGAATTGATGGCTCAAGGGTTAGAGCCCTCTTGATAGCTTCCTGCAAAGTGAGGGGTGTGAAAGATATGACAAACCCCCTAAGAGGTTTAGTGAATCTTATAATAAATGGATGCATTCTTCTTTTCTTTGATATTCTAGGTACCATAACTGCAATCTTTTGGAAATATGCTATATATTCACTTACTAAGTTCTTTTCCTTGATTTTGGATAATTGGATGAAATATTCTTCTTCCTCTTTGAATTCTGTTATGTAGGAAAAGAGGGTTCAAGGGTTTGATGAATGATATAGTTAGATCCTCCTTTCACTACACACATTCACCAAAATGTTATGTATGAAAAAGGTGGATAGGGTTGATTTGATGATATGCCTAGATCCTTCTTTCACTACACACATTCAAGGATATTTAACTGAGTTGAATCACAAATTTTGCAAGAGGATTCACCTACAGGTTGGTTGTCACTTGTAATGATAGGGAAATTTAGAAATTGTGTTAACTTAAGCCTAATTATGTTCAAAACCCTAATTTCAAAAAATCGTAAATGAACGGACAAATCACAACAAATACTCACAGATAGAGATATAATATTCAGAGTAAATACATACTAGACTTTGAGATTCTGGATGCAAAAAAGTCAAGGACTAAAGAGTGGGTGCCCAAGTCCAAGGTAGCAACTTTTTCAGGGACTACCAGAATTTTCTCTACAACTAATCACTACTGTCACAGAGGTTTTCTGCTTCAGGGATCTAGATAACTTCAGAGCAGGCACCCAAGTCCGGGTCCTACTTTTTTCCTTCAAATACAGGATCTCCAAACATTGCCACAACCTCCTACAACTCCAGTTCCCCTTAACATGACACTTGTTACTTGCAATCACAAAGAAAGGAGTTGGGGGTTGTGGTGTCTAGGACCTTGATCTAGTCAAAGCCCTAGAAGGACATTCAAGTCTTCCAAACACTGTTGTCAGATAGAGAGTGTGTATCCCTACAGGATAGAGGCAAAACCAAATGATAAAAATAAATTCAACACAAATAGATATCACCTCAGAGGTGTAGCTCACATGAACATGAAGATCCTTCACATCATGAGAAGATGAAGCAAAATCTGCAATAACAAACACAACAAGACAATTCTACTCTGTAACACAATGAATACTTTGAATGCTCTAAAATCATAAGTTCACCAAAATCTAATAATCATCTTCTAGTTTACAAATGAAACCCTAAACATGCTTATATATGCATTCCCTCTTTAATTTTGTTATTCAAACTTAAGATGTTAGCAACGGAACATTTTAACGGTCACATAACCAACATTTAAAATGTGGGACCCCGCTAAATAGGACAGCACTAGGGCGTGGGCGCCCAAGTCCTTGGCCCCATTTTCAAGGCAGGGTCAAGTTCATCACTATCCCCTAAGCCCCATTTAACATGGGTTTTCAGGAATTTTCCATCGGGAGTTAAAATGAACATGTAAGATGTAAAACAAGGGACCTGAGAGCTAAACTTAGGAGGGAAAAAGTCCTGGGGAGACATTTTCTGACATAACAAATTCATACCTTTCAAGAATCCTTTTTTTAAATTCATCAAATGTCTATATCTAATCATGTCCTAGTGTAGTGCGACCATAGTACCACCATTCATAGGCTTCTCCTTCCAAATACAAAGTGGCAAACTAAACTACATCTTTCTCTTTCATGGGGGTGAGCACAAAGTATGTTTCTATCTTTTGCAACCAAGCCCTAGCTGAAATCTTCTCACTTCCATCAAAGGAAGCTATTGTTAATTTTTCCAACTTGTGTTTTAATTCTTTATTTTTGTTATTTCCCTTCTTTTGAGATTTACCTCTTCTCAAGAACTCCACATATTCTCCCCAAGACATATCATTCTTGATCTCATTGGCCATAGAATTGTAATCTACATATCATTTGTTAAGGGTTTCTGCATTGAACAAACTAGTAGCTACGGACTCAACTTGTTCAGGTTCCTCTTCAAGTAGGAATAAGGGTTTGTTTGCAGGCCCTAAATTTTGAGTCTCAATCTCCTTTCTCTTTCCGTTGTTACTGTTGTTTGCACCCAAAGTACTACCACCATTGTTTCCATTATTGTTGTTATTCTAAATCTATTGCATCATCTGACCAAACATTTCAAAAAGTCAGGTTTGGGCCTTGATCATTTGATTAAATTTCCTTGAAGCATCATCTTCTTCTAAATTTCTTCTATCTGTCATTGTTTCCTCCAGTTTCAATTTCTTTTGCTCTCTCCTCAAATATCTAATTTCTTTATCACTCGGTATCATCAATCATCTGAATAATCTACAGGCTGGCAAGATCATGCTCTGATACCATTGTAATGTACCAACTAAAAATTTATATGTAATATCAGATCTAAAAGTATAACTTTAACAAATCCACCAAAACTACATCGAAATTGATGAAACTAGCTAGCTAGTCTTACAATGAATTAACACCTAATATGTTGAATCTTCACCAAAAATGATTTTGATTGATTTTCATATGTAAATTACATATTATCAGGTCTGAGACACTGATCTACAACAGCAGCAACATTACAACTTCAAATAATAAAATCTAGGCAAAACCCACAAAAACTGCCAACACTAACAATCACCCAAATACACTAAAACACTCCAGACTGAAATAGTTTGATTTCCAGATGGAAATTACATGAAATATGATCTGATATAATTAAAATAATAGTAGAAAATGCCTATAGCACTCAGCAGCAAACTACACAACCAAGTCTTCACAAAAAGTTGAAATACACATTGTGTATCCAAACCCACAAAGCGAAATCAACACAATACTACTCACAACACCCAGAGCTGATCTCTGGCACCAAGTAATGGAAATCTACATCTACTACACAACTAAAAAATTAAAAAAACAACAGCAACACATTCCAACACTTGTATCATTACGACAACACAAAGAAGACCTACGCACACAAACAATGGAAACTGTCGGAAACTACTGAATCCTTGAAGCTTTGTGGAGCCTCTAGATGATGCTACTCCTTGTGAACAAAGGTTTTTTGTCCTCTAGCCACCTGAGACTCATGGATTTTCATCCACAAGCCTTCTACTCCAATGGGGTTTCGTCCATTGAAGCCACAATCTACAAATTTACAAGTTTGAGAGAAAAAATTATATCAACAATACCCCAAATGATAAAATTTTCATCTTTTGTATCAATCTTCCTTGGGAGATATGGGTGCCCAAGTTTCCCACATTTTCCTTTGATTCCTTGCTATTTTGGGATATGACAATTGTTATAAGTTGTCATACATTGTTATAAATTCCCCCACCACTTGTGATTTCCTAATCTTTTCAAGATCTTCATGCAAATGGACACCTCTCATGACACAGAACCCAACACCTATTTTGAGCCTCAAAATATTTAATTTAATATTTAATTGTCCTCAAGAATTGAATTATATTTGGACAATAATAAATATTAAATAGTTTATTCTTCCTATGCTTGCCCAATTAACCCATGAAAGAATAAAATGGGTTAATATTGATCATTAATCAAATATTATGAAAGAGGGACATGACAACATACAAGGATGAGATGTGAATCCATACATTTGAATATAGGTGAATGTCGGGAATTGAATGAACCAATCTACCCAATTAGATATGATCACTCTTGCCTTCTCAAAAAAATTATGTGATTTTGGTTTTCCATCTACCAAACTGAGTGTATGAGGAAGGTGTAATTCACTATTTTACAATGCTTGAGAGACTCATAATACTCTAGTTGTGGGAAGTCCCTATATATGTGAGTATGTGAGTATGTTTGTGTGATCCAACGGTAATCAATTATTTGAACGTGCCATGATGAGCCATCAAATACACAAGGTATAATGTTATTTAGAACTCATGAGTAAAAAACTTTGTTTTGTGCATATTTTCTTGTGTGTGTACTTTATTATTTTCATATAACAATATTTTAGCATTTTATTGTTGTCTCATACACTCTTGGACCTCTCCTTGTTTCGTCACAATCCATGAGTTATCAATATGTTATTTATTGGAATTTATCAACCCTAGTAGTGCATCGATCCTCCAATCCCTACACAAAACTAGTTCTTATTGTCTAGCATACCTACTCAATCCCTAGTCCAACAAGGCATCCTACCACTAAAACTCCTACTCCCAAAATCAGTCATCAATATATATGGAACATAAACTCCAACAAACCCTACAAACCCTAGTAGCATTCTATCGCACAATTCAAAATGAGAAACAATACTTCTAATAGAAAGAAACCCTATTAATTATGCTCTTTGCTCTACACTATTCAAAATTAGTAGAACTCAAAATTTGAGATCAACGCCTAGGGCAAAAAACTTGATTGGGTCCCCACAATAAAACTAAAATGTTGACCTATTATGATTTGTGTGAAAAGACCTAGGCTAGCACTTGCATTGACATGTGTCTAAAAAGCAAACCACTCCCCAAGGTCTCACCCAAAGTGCACAATGGATCTAAAATACCCAACTACATTTGACTATAGGATTATGTATAACAACAAATTAAAGATCATGTGCAACTACATTTAACACAGTCACACAATATTAGCAAGTAAAACTTCTTCTGCATATAATTAGAACACATACATGAAAACTATCCTTACCAATGATGAGCAAGGGGGAACCTAAAACCCTTAACCTACTACCACTTGCCTAAATATCCTTAAACATTCCTAAACTTGTAAGTTGAATAAATGTAACTCTATCCTATGCTACAATGCATAGGAAGCATGCTTATATATATATACAAGACACTCTTATTTTTAAATATTTTTATTTTTAGTCTCTTATCCAACGTCTAGAATTATCTCTAAAACACATTGCTTCTTGTGCAAGCAAGCTGGTGCACATACTTTTCCTAAACTTGAGGACTTATTATTTAATTAATTATTATTCTTAAAGTCATCTATGACAAATGACAAATGTTTCTTTAAATGGCTCTTTTTTGCATCAACAAGGATAATGCAATTTTAATTTACAAAATGTGTGTAGATAAGTCGTAAAGAGAAAGATAGGAGATCACTATCTTATGCCTAGCACTTCCCATAGGCACCTAAGCTTTAACAAGAGTGGGAGGTGTAGTCCCACATTCATGGAAAAATTGGATTGTGCAGTACTTAAAATGATGAAAGGAATGATTTAGATGTGTAGAGTGGAATGGAGAAGAGCACAAAGACGTTTCCTTGCCTATACATGCCTTGAAAGGAGCAATTAGGGATTTGTGAGTAAGAACAAGATAAGGTACTCTTCCCCATACACCCCATTGGATGCTCAAACGCTAGGGTGATCTACCACAAGACCTAGCCCCCCACACACACACAACACTTAGTATTTGTGTGAAATTGTGCATTTAATAATATGTATAAAATTGTAGAAATTCATGCATAAAATCTAATGTGCAATTAGTGCCTCGATAAAAGTTAAACAATATATAGTTGTTTTTTTGTGTGACCTAGATCACTATTTGTTAAATCCAAAATGTAATGCTAAGTGTACGTGACAAGATCAACTAGTCTAGGGTGTAAGAGAGATTGTATAATATCACTTGAAACTTTCCTTTGAATTAGCCACACTTGTTAAAACCGAGATTAGTATAGGAGGTGACTTCTATGGCATCACAACCAAGGATAAGATGGGACCTACAAGACCATATGTAAAAGATAAGGAGTCTTGAACATATAAATCATCCTACTCTACCTGAGATGCATGACGGCTATGAAATCTTACAACCCAATAATCAAGTCTTCTAGGAATGACAAGGATCAACACGCATGCTTTGTGAGTAAGAGTGCCTAATCATTATCATTGGGTTTAGCCATCTTTACTAGATAGCATGCAAGTAATACATACCAAGAAGCTACCTCATCTCAAAACAACTTAATAAGCAATGGTATAATAAAAACAATGATGTAACTAAAATAATGAAGTGTGTTAAGACATTATATGTATGAGTTATATATATGTATATTGTGATAATTATGTTAACAAGTGGTATAAAATGTTTGTCTTGACTTCAAGGATGTTGTGAACCAAGTACAAGAAGAGAGATGTAGTTTGGGATGCACTAGCTTACATCTTACAAATTAGTCACTTGATCCAATTAGTGTCTATCTGCTTACATGCAATGAATGCCAAGTCCATGAACTTGATATTATGTGTCTACATCATGCATAGTATTGGAAAATGACAATAGAAACTACCTCATAAGAATAGTCCATCAAAATTCATTGGATGAAATAGGTAGAGATATCTCACTTAGCTGATTGGTATCAACTATAGAAGCTTATTTAATGATTGGTATCAGTGAGAAATGTGAATGAAGTAGTACATTGATTTATTGTACTTTCCTTCTAGTTGTATTTGAAAACCTTAAATGTTGAAACCTCCTTGTAATAATGCTTTATGTAATGGATTGTATGTTGTACTATTTTGACGCTTGGGTATTTGTGAAATAGTGTATGGTTTTTCTTTTTTTTTTTTTTCAGTTATGTATACTTGTTACTTCAAATTGTTTTAGTATAATGTAATAATTGTAGCAGAGAGGGTTTTATCGAAGAGGATTAGTTGAGTTGACAACTCGTTAATCTAACCTAGCAAAAATAGCCTGCATTAGAGCCAAAATCCAATGGCCCTCAAACAAGAACACAATTCTTTTAAAGATGATGATATATCATCAAGGCTAATAATAAGAGCAAAGAATTAGAAAAGCTTAGGGGAGAGGAACCAATAGTTGAACAAGGTCTAATTGTTGTTATAATACTCTTGGGTATAGGAGCCACTAATTGAACACCCTACATACTATATATTGTTAATGATTATTCCACGTGTAAATCAAAAAAAGACCATATGTTGAACATAAGTACTTTATAATTGAATTAAATGTCTAAAAAGCAACAAATCGTGTGATGCCACATTATCGCATCAACAAAACATTACTTAATGGACAACTATTGGTACCCTTTTTGGGGGATCTTTTTGGACACCTCAACAAAAAGCATACTAATGTGGCATCATATTTGATGATGTCGACCTGAAACCTCATCTATAAGCAAGAGCCCTTGCCAAGTGAGTTGTAAAAATTATTTGATGTTGTCATTGGTATTATATTTACTTCATCTTGCATTTGATTATATTCAATATATTAAGAATGGCAAACATTCACATGATGGAGATATGTGGAGTTGATTTCATAAAATCTTTATGATTTAATGGGTTCTTGTTACTATTTTTTTTCACACTGAAAAGTAGTTGGACCTAGGTGTAATTGTTCAGAAGGAATAATAGAAAACTTCAAAGTTGTGCATTTCTTGAATGGTTAATGCCTTGACAAAGTTGAAAAGAAGATCCAGTTGTCAGAATAACCCATCAGTCCAATCAGGACTGATAAGTTATCATGACAAAAGAATTAATTATCAAAGGATCAAACATTCAAGGAGATACAGTTGTTCTACAAAGTTTGATCTTTCAGGAGTTATAAGTTAAATTGATTATTTAGATTAATTAGTTTTGAATAAAAGAGAGAAAGATGTATTACACTATTATTCCATGTCATGTTTTGAACATACATCCAGGTATCTGTTACTTTATCTCATACATTGATTGAAAAAGAAATACATGTACATCATATGCATCAGAGAAACTAACTGATCATGTTAAAAGAAGTGTTCAAATGTGTCCCACACAAGCCGTGGGAGTAACTAGAATGAGCAATTGCATAAATGCAAGCTATGTATCTGTTTGATAAAAGAAAAGAGAAAAGAACATATGATAAATCTAAACATCCATCATCGCCTGATGATGGAGGTTGATGTTGAAGCTGGCCTTCAAGTCTTTAGTCTTCATTCTTCACTTCAAGCCATCATCAAGTTGAAACCTACAAAATTTTGGGGACAACCCTGTTAGTGCTCCGGATGTTTACAATTATCACATGTTTTTTATCAAACAGAGACATCTACTTATCATATCATGCATTCAAATAAGAATTCAGATCAGATAATGATACAAATCAGGAAGAAGTCATGAGGAAGATCAATCAACATTATCAGGTATTTTTTATGTTAACTTGTTTGTTCACTATGCAGGTATAGGACAAATTTTGTTGTTGGTTTGAAGACAAATAAACATGTGGATTAAATGTGGCTCCCACAAGGGTTTGAGCCCAACATATTTCTTTTCATTTTTTGAAAAGAGTATCAGAAAAGACAGGATGCATCATTCTAAGCTATATCATGCATCATCCAATCAACTTACATAAAGGAGATGTCATCATGACATTATTACAGTTGATTGAAGCAAATCAAAGCTATATGACTGAGTCAAGATTGACAAAAGGACAAAATGCAGAAATCAGATTACAGTCATCTAAGGAGTGATAAAGAGAAGAGAGACAGAGCAAAGGAGGATACAAGAACTTATGTATCATTTGAACAAGTTGTAGAATAAATCATGTGAAGGGTCATCTCATTATGACAAAGGAGTAAGAGGAAGCAGCATTTTATACCAGGTATTTCTCATGTTGTTTTCATATTGTTTAAAATGATCAAGGTTTAAACAGTTATATCACATTCAAAGTTGCAAATGTCTCATAGAGATAGTTAAAAATGCCACACGGAATAGCAGATGAAACAATAGAAGGCAAGACAATAATAAACAATATGCCAACTTGACTGTTATAAAGTAAAACTTCATAGGATGTATGAGATAAGTGTGCAGTCATCCTGAAAGAAGGATATGAACTTTGCAAAACGCTGTCACCAATGCATTAAAGCTTCAAACCATCAAAGATACATGAAGATACTGTGAAACAATTCAACTGGAGCAGATGGGTCTTAATTTTCAGGGATGAAACAACTAGGCCAAGAATCTCATATGATTCAGGCATTAAAGAGAACCTATAAATGAAAATGAATGCTACAGTCCAAATGGAGTTAGATGTTCAAACAATCAAGCATCCAGGGATGAAGCACATAATGCATAGTAAATACCACAACACAATGAATGGTCATCACAGACATGACAGTCAATTACAAATCCAAGAATAAGAGACAGCCATGTCTAAAGCAAGGAAGAAGTTGCAAATATAGTATACATAGAGTACAGTGGGGTGTAAAGAATGCAATAGTCCAAGGATAAATAAGGTGGATTCCATGCTTTTCAACATTGTTGTGTTTTGACAAACTTTATTTCTCATGCCTAAAGCTACAGTGATGCTATGGTGCAGTCAAGAAGATGCCATGCCTCAAAGAGAGATACAGTGCAAGATCAAAGAGAGATATAGTCACCATCACCATGGACAGTCAGGGACAGTGACCAATGAAGTAGCTTATCAAGTAAGATGCAATCAAGATATATCATAATGGCCATATCCATCTACAAAAGTGCATAAATGATGAAAGAGGAACAGCTGAAAGAGACATGATACATACTAGATGCTACAAGTATATTTAAAGAATGCATAACAACCAAGAAGAGATATGAACATGTTAAGGATGCTACAAGTATACCTTAAACATGCACAAGGACAGCTACAGGTGCTCATATCATGCATGATACATACCATGCAATAGACATTCAAGTGATAAAATAAGCAGGAGAGATAAGATCAAGAAATCTAAGCTACAGGTGCATTTTGAGAACATACAAACAGTTAATGAGAAGATAGCATAATCTTATGTCATGGTAGAATCCAAATGCAACAAAAAACAACACACAGTCAAAGATGATGCTACATGACACGGGTCCATTATGCTACAATTTGCAAGTTGAAGAGTACGAGTATCATATGCAAATAAGTTAAAGAAGCTATCTATACTACAGAAGAACCTCACAGAAATGTAAATGTATGATACTCATGCAAATGGAAACAGATGATAACAGTCATCATACAGAATATCACAAGATTTGCTGTCATACAGAATATCAAAATGTGCTTCTACCCAGTAGCTACAGTGGGACAAATAAAGTAAAGTGTATCATCAGTAATGTATGACAGTCACAAAGAGAAGGAGGAGAGAGTGTTATGTGATGTAAAGAAAGAAAACCCCACTTGCTAATACTTCAAACTCTTTATACTTTTGCCAATAGGTGGAGAATAAACCACAGTCAAGGTGGTGCTACACAGAGCAAGAGACAAAAACTATATACCCATGTCAAGATATCAAACCCTAATGGTATTTTTTGCAAACACAGTTAAGAAACTTCAAACAAATGCCATGATACAATCATAACCATGCCAAGGGAGCAAGAAACATGAAAGAAGGTATACCCATCTGCAAACTAAACAAGATCTTTTCAAAGATATATCAAACCATTGTTTCTTTACAGTCAAAAGAGAAAGAGATTAAGTGAGAGTATGGCCGTGACATTATAAAGTTTTTTATGCAAGAAGGGTTGAAATCCTCACTTCAAAGCTCAAAAACCCTTGACAGTCTGCAACATTTGATGCCTATTTTCAGGAGGAGCATGGCCAAAACAGGTAAAAGCTTTGAAAATGGAGAAAAAATGTCAAAACCCTCATTTCAAAACTTTAAACCCTCAGTGTTTCTGCATGATAAAAATAGATCAAGGCAAAAAGAAGAAATATACAGTCATGGCCGACAGTGACAGCATTTTTTGCTATAAAATGCAATACCCATCTCTACCAATAGACTTGTCATGCTATAAAGAATGAAACCAAAGACAAATGAAGCTACAGAGATGAAAATGACAAGTGCTTACCCTTTTGCTGGCAGAAGGAAAGATCTTTCCACGGCCTCACAGTGACCTTAACTTTCAAGATCAGATGAAGACCATCAAGGAAGAAAGACACAGAAATAGAAAGGTGTTAAAGAGTGCACAACGATGGAGATAGCCATAAAAAAGGAGGCCACGACCATTTAAAAGAAATAAAGCTATAGATCCATAAAATGTCTCATATGAAACAAAAAGCAGAGTTACCTTCTTCATTATCATGTAGAGTTCCATGGCAACAACAAAGAGGAGTCGTTGAAGAGAGAAGACCAAAGCCATATGGAGACGGTTGAAACCCTAAGCCAGCTTAATGCAGTTGCAGAGCTCCGAAAGAAGGAAGTCAAAGTAAAGAATGAGCAAATTTAGGGTTATTTCCTCGCTTTTGTTCAAAGATTCTTTGCTCAAATGGGTTTTTTGACTTATAAAAACCAATAATTACATTATCCAAAAAACATTGTCGTGGTCAAGACTTTTTCCTAGCCATCATAACATGGAGTGGCTGACAGCAGTGTTTTAGAATTGATTTTTATTAAGTCAAGAGGGCCAATATGATGGGAGAGAAAGGCTTTATGCCTTGTAAACCTTTTGAAGATTCCTTGGTGGTCGGCTATTGCATAGACAACAATACACATGCTCAGGTTCCTTGTCCATTTTCAAAGCATCCAAAGATAGGGATATCTCCTCATTATGCATAGTGGCTAACAAAGCCAAGAAGATGTGTTTTTAGAAATGGTATATGCATAAGGCTATACATGGAGTTTTCAAAGGTAAGCATTCATGCATGGTGGAGGTATGATTTGAATGGGAAGTATAAGGTATTGTCCTGTATTGTTTTGATTATTGCATAAAGGCAATTGTAATAGGAGATTGCGTGGTGGCAGTATATGATGGTGTAGATATAATGGAGCATTTTTTATGCATGGGGTTTTATGCATAATGGAGTTGTTTTTTCTTCCTTGATCTCAAATTGCAAAGGGGAGTCATAAGAATATTTATGCATATTTGTTTTGTGCATGGAATGTCATGTGGAGTGACTCAGTTTCTTTGTATTTTCCTTGCAGAGGAAAATATTTTTTTCTTATTGATCATGGAATGATAAGGAGTTTTGTATTTATCCCTAAGTCCTATTTTTTGCTCATATCATGCAAAATAGGCAAATGTGATTGGAGTGATAAGGAGTCATATTTTTATTCTAGTCATACACAATTTTTACATATGAATTAATTGTAAATAAATAATAAAGTGATATTCTATAAATTACTTTATTATTTTTCACAAATTGTAAAATCGAAAATAGAACAAACTGTAACCAATAATAGAATAATATTTTATTACTTCATTATTTACTCAATCAATTTTGCTCATGCAAAATCATGCAAATTGATTAATGAAGTTAACTAGGCCACCTAGGAGGTTTTGCATGACTTTTAAGAATATTTTTAAGGTTCTTGGTTAAAATTTTGGTCAAACATATGGAGAGGCCCAAATCGAAGCTATTTTTGCTCAAATTGTGGCAGTTTTAGGCCCTAATTTTAAAGATTTTTTAGGTTGCTCAGGAATGAGTACTTTTAGAGACAATTATCTAGAAATCCATATTTTTTGCATGCCTCTTTGAAAGAGCAGGCCTATATATTGTAAAGCAAAAATTTGTTTTTGCTAGTTCTTGATTCTCATTCTAATTCAAACAGATTGGAGAATTCTTGTAGTTCACTTTTACAGTTTTATTAGGAGGTCGACAAGTTACAAGTTATCTTTTGTCTTTTTGCAAACCTTTCATTTGTTTATTTCAAATCAGTTAAATTACCTTTCCTTTTTGTGTTGAATATTGAAGTGATTTTGATAAAATTTTGCTATGTTATTATTAAACCTTCAAAATTGTTGTCTCACCTCCTTGTTTGCAACATTAAAGCATATATTCATTGTGTTAACCAAAAATAATCTTTTTATGTTGTGAAAAAACTATTTCCTTCATAAATCTTGTTTTCAAACCTTCCTTAAAATCATTTTTTGTGGTATTTATGCCAAGTCTAAATTGTGTAGAGATAAATTTTTGGGTAAACATCATGAATCAGATTACATTATTTTTATCCATATCGAGTGTATCACCATTTTACTTTTAATATTCATTTAATTTCTTTCTTCCCTTTTTCCCAAAAAATAAAAACATACATCTCAATAGAACATTTGAAGACACCCACAACCTGCGATTAGTCCCATGTTACACGGAATTGCAGTGCTATTAACCAGCCTTGCATACGAGTGCAGTTCCCCGTGAGAACAATTTTCTAATTGCTTTCAACTCAATTATACACGCTCTCAATGAAATTGAAAAACTCAAGATGCTTAATGGTTGATCCCCCTAAACATATTTTTGCTTGTGAGACATCCTATTTTTTGCTTGAAATTATATATATATTTATTAAATTAATGCTTTAAACCTAGAGGGGTTCCATTAAAGGGGTTTGATTAAGGGGCTCATATCAAACCCCCTTGGATAGAACCTCTTAAGCTTACTTAAATCAAACCCTTGATAAAATTTCCTCTTGCACTAGTCAAAATGTTAAAAGCAAAAATGTTTCACCTTTTGAGGGATTGTATGAATTCATCTGAAAATGTCATTTTCTAAATATTTAACCCTTAGTATTAGCTTTCCAAAAATTAAACTTGTATATATATCCTATTTGAAAAATCAATAACCTCTATTCGAAAAACCAATAACCTCTACTAAAAAAATTATTGATAAAAAAAAATTCCAAAAATGCAATACTACACATAAATAAACTAAAAATACATATTTGAAATTTTTGTAGTACTAATTCAAAAATCAATAATAAATAAAATATTTAATAAAAAATCCAGGATTAAAATTAAAAATTAAAAATAATTCTGAAAATAAAGATTTTTTACAACTTAAATCTACAGAGATTACGTCATATAATTAACACAAATTAAGAATACTTAAAAATCAAATATTGGTTTTAGGCATCCCACAAAGCCAAAAAGTGGGTCACCCTAAAGTGGGATCACCGTAATTGGCTGACTGTTGTGGGATGCGGGGGAATGTAAAGGGGCCTAAGGATAAAAACATTCCAGATCGAAAGATGGGTTAACTAAAATAGAAGGAAGAAAGATTTATCACGGATTCACGACTCAACCTCAGATGATTACACTTAAATTAAGGTAAAGAGAGATAGGAAGAATGAGAGCAGCACCTATGCATGGCCTTCAGTCATCCTATAATTTTGCTGACACTCAGAAGAAAGATTATCCACTTCAGATTTCAAAACAGCACAACATGATGTTTTGGAGTACAGACTTTTTCAGCAGCACTGCCTGTAACATCCATCTCCAAAGAATTGCACCCACCTACCCTATCTCTTTCCAAACTTTCAAATGAATGATCTTAAAATGAACTGATCTGCACTGGAACATCTACACTCGGCATAAAAGACAATACTTTGTGGGTCATATGGGCCTGTTGACATCTATCATGGACTGCATCGTTCATGAAATCCCTCACTACTATTTCCAAACCAAATATCCTCACGGAGCATCTGATTATCATGGACTGTGGAAACATCATGACTACTACTATTTCCAAACCAAATATCCTCACGGAGCATCTGCAATTAAGTATCGAAATTGCCATGTTGCTGGATTTTTTTTCCCACTTTGTGATCGTGGTTTATGGCTCTGGATGTTTCAGAAACCTACCATGTTATCTGGCTTTAAATAAATAGCTTGTTCAAGTTGGAAATAGTGCGACCACAGTTTACGTCGATAAGCTTAAGAAGGTTCTGGATTTACCCTGCTACCATTTCTCATATAGCCATTTTCAAAGATTTACCATCGCATGGTAATATTTTTCTTATATGGCCATTTTCAAAGATGCCTTGCCTATAGTGGAAAAAGATGGACCCGGCACCTTTAGTCATAATCCATCTGCTATCCATGATAGGGGCAGGCTATAGAAATATAGCCACACTTTTGATGTACTGGTAGAGGCACAAATCTTGTCATCATAAAGAGACCCATCTAAAGTTTTTGCTGGCTTCAAAAGACATTTGGTATTTCCAAATGGGGAATACAAGAACACCAAAAAAAAATGTAAAACTTTAAGAAAACGATTCAAGGGGCAACTCTTAAAAACTAAAAAAACATTTTTTGCATGTCTTGTTTTGCAGAGATCAATGACCATCTTAGCAGCATTACATATAATGGTCGCAACACAAAATAGAGATTATTGACTTCCACAATGATGACAGAAATAGTAATGATCACAGAGTGTGATCCGAAATGTTTTTTTTTTTTTTTTGTATTGAAAAATGCTGGTTAGTCAAAACACTGCAAATTAAAATGATACAGAACAGACCAAAAACAGTCAAACAGAGCACCGTAAAAGAGACCGCTGCTGAACAGAGCAGCAATAGAAAACAAGCTGCAACACTAAAACATAGAAACAAATCCGGGAAAAATTATAATACAAACAGAATATGTATAGCACACAAAATAAACCAATACATTGCTGTCCACCATACAAAGACCAAGTGGAAAGTCAAGCTACTCCACATTATAACAACCTTCGACACCATCAAACACTGCAACAAAAAAGGTCATCCCTTGAATTGGACCAAGCATTGCTACAAAAAAGTGATCCGAAATGGTGATGTAAATAAATTAGAAACTTTTGCAATCTAATGGAAACTGAACATCTCATGTACACTACAAGTTCAGTTCTACACAAGAACCAAAAACGACTATCTTCCTTATTATCCTCAATATATGTAGAGCTTATGATCCCATTCAATCTCACCTAGCTCAAGCTCGGGAAGTCATGGGATAAAACTATAATGCAAAATAGGTTTTATTTTTTATTTTTTTATAGAGTGATTTTATCTATAGTTCCACTCAAAAGTGATGTTAACATCAAATACATCAAATATTTCAATTATCAATGCTTGAAATTTTTATATGTCAAATTATCAATGCTTGAAATTTTTATATGATGTTTAACCAAGTTTAGCCAAATCAGTAGTGATCTTCCAGCACTCCCCTGTTGGGTTAACATCTTAAAGGGCATTCTTTCCCGTCATGATCTTTATAGATTATAATAAATATACTAAGAGAAGTCAAAACTTCCTTTATATCAGGTAAATGCAAAAGTGCCAATTTGAACTACCAAAAGAATGCCTCTCACAAAATTCACCGGTCCTAAATTCACATTAAGAAAGGGAAATTTAAGCAGAGTTACAAAACAACACCTAAGCAAAATAGTTAATAAGTTTTCTAGATTAACATCAAAACATGATCGCAAATGTCAAAACTAAATACGTTATCTTCAATAGATTGCTTCCGTTCAACTCACTACACTTCTACGCTTCAAAACAAATCTTTTGTCTCAGATAGGTATCTGTAGATACGAACAGTGAAACTGTTCAAGCAAATGCAGAATATAACCTCCTATCTAGAAAAGGGATGTTCCCTTCCCCTTCTTGTCTCCACCAATCTCAAAGTGCTTGCATCGCTGCAAAACAAAAAGATTAAATAAAGGCATTTACCAATATTGAAAGATAATGTGGTTTATACTCTTGCCATTAAACACCAAACTTGGACTGAAAAAAATATCTGCAAATAACTTACCTTGATTGGATGCTGTGAGACGTGTTTGCAAGACTGGCATTGCAACCTCAACACAATCTTCTTTGTCGTTTTTGCCTACCAGTGACCAAATAACAGAATCCCGAATCAGCTCATTTACAAGCTTTACATGTCAAACACCTAGTCCACCATTATAATATCCCAGCATGAAGCAAACCATGTTAGTAATCATGAAAATCTGCTTACCTTCTTGTGAAAGACAGGTTTTGTTTGGCCTCCATAACCTGATTGTTTTCGATCATACCGCCGTTTTCCTGGAAAATGAAATAAAACCAGTGATCTGATTTAGCTTACAAAAACAAATTTCTTTGGCTTTCACATTTAGAGAATGCAAAAGGGAAGACTCACCTTGGACTGCAAGACTGTCCTTGCCTTTCTTGTACTGAGTAACCTTGTGCAGAGTGTGCTTTTTGCATGCTTTGTTTTTGCAAAAAGTTTTCTTAGTTTTTGGAACGTTCACCTATCAGCATATTAACGTAATACAAAGTCAGGGAAGTGTTAATGCCTTGAAATAACACAGAAGCAGTAAGCGATCACATTAAAGCAAAAGTTCAATGTAGAGGCGTGATTACTCTTCAAATACCATTTTGATTGGGAACTCAAGCATTAATGATATTATTTATTTAGAATTGTTCGATGTAGAGACTCAATGAAATCACTAAATAGAACTAGCAATTTTATGTTTAAATCTTGCCCAACAAATCATTTTATCAGATCTCTGCAATCTAAAGGATTCAATCTCTGGTGTACTTCCTAACCTGAATATCAATAAATAATATAAATAGTTAAACAAAATAAAATAAATAGTTAAACCAGTGTGGTTGTATGGAGATTAAAAATGCAAAAATGAAAAGGATTGCCTAGGAGAAATATTTATTGAATAAACACTGCAAGACCAAATGCATTTTTCTCTCATAATAATACATGAAGCCAGCCAACCATGATACTCCCAGCTCAGTCTATAACCAACAACACACAAATAATAGAAAAAAGTTCTTTCTGAGATCACATACAAGGCCATGGATGTAGCTGAAGGTTCTCACAATCATACAGTGCTTCACAAGCTAATGTGAGACAGGCTGCCTTAGATGCATATAGAATGAAGAAAATAGCAAACATGGACTTACTCTAGAAGAAATACATGCCATTGTATTTCAATTTTACAATTGGTGACAGTTGAGAATGGAGAAGGTCAAAAGGTCAAAACTTCATTCGAGAAAACTTGTATTGGTAGCTGCATATGAAGGTGTGGGTTTAATGATCTTTTACACTAAGCCCCCCAAAGGACTAATGCACATTGCATGCATACACACCTTAATATGAAAGTTCTCGAAGCCAGTGAATCAAATTTAATAAGATCACAATGCTAGTACATCTGGAGTAAAACACAAAATTAAAATCCACATGAAAACCATAATACCCTAGTGCTAGAAATGAAAATGCTTACATATATGATTTTCTTGGATCCTCATCATATTTGGGTACCAATCAAACTGTTACAGTTAACGGATTGTAAAGCTTCTGGTAAAAAACTGTGTATAGCATTTTGCCTCAAAAATAAGATGTTTCAGATCACACTCTGTGATCCATCATCAGCTAGAGGATTAAAAAATGATCTGACAGGAGCAAATTACGTCCAAAAGGATTGCCCCTAAATCTTGTCAGTCATTAATTACATGCACAGAGAAGCTAGTGTATCTGAAAGCACATGATGGCCTAGCAAAATCTAGAAGCATCAATGCCTTCCATGAATTTTAACAGAATTCTATCTATATTGAGCACTGGAGGCTCCATGAAGGATGATCCATAAACCATTTAAAAGACTAATCTACTTAACTAATTTGTGAATTATGTTGAACATACAATGACTAATGAATAAACAGAATAGCAGAAGAACCATTACACGCTCAATAGAAAACAAGAGGAAGTGATTAAACTTTTCTCTAAATTATGAACAAAATCTTGTACCAAATTGATACAATGAAGAGTTTAGACTTTTATTACCATGATCCAAATCGTGAATTAAAGAATAAACACAAATAATAGAATTCTGAGTCTGGACCAACTTCTGAGTCAAACTAAGATAATGTAAATCAGACATATTACAACATGTTACAAAGGAGGAACAATTACAAGAACTTGTTTGTGTGCCAACTGCTTCAAGTCCCTCAACTGTTGCATGACCTGGAAGGTGAAATGTTGTTTAGCAATGTATACATGGACTCCAGTATCATCAGGTGCTTTGCCTTGTAAAAACATCAAACAAGATGCAATGGTGTGCGTTATGCAGTGTTTTGCAGTGCTACTTGAGCTGCAAACTTGGTAGTGCTTTACCTCGTGTAATTGCAGTGCAAAGGTCGAATGTATGTAAGGGGCTAATTCAACTACAAATAACCAACCCTTGGGGAGGTGCAAACCTAACCCTAAGGAGCTTCTGCTGCTTGAGTAAACATTTGTGAATTTGAAGATAAGTACAACTATTGCTTTTGGACATGCACATTAGAGGCAGAAAATGAGTGTGTAAACTTAATAGGATTTTTCATCCTCAGCACAGAGAGTTAATTCATCCTAAGGCATATCTCTACACAGAGTAGGTGAGTTTGCAAGAAACAGAGAGACCTTATAACATTTGCTGTCTGTATGAAAAAAACTACAGACATGTATAGTTGCAATTCAGAAATTCTGGCTTCAAGTCTATTTAGGCAGTCAAGTCCACCAAATGCTGCTAACCTTAAGCCACAGAATGCAAGAGGTGATGAGGAAACCAAAAATGTTGAGAAGTCTCCATATATAAAGTTGTACGTGAAGGTATGAAAAAATATTTCAATTCTCTTATTGAAAAAATTCCAGACCCTGGTACCACACGTATGTCTGAGTCTGGAGAAGAAGCCATGACCAACATGATCCCCTCGATGTCAACACAATCACAGTTTTCTCTTTGATATGCATAACTTTTCTTGCTCTCAAACATTCTCTTTCTGTTTGATATAATCTTTGAATTCCATGTTACTGTTTGCATGGGAAAGTAGAAAGGGGAGGACGAGGGCCTCTCAATTTATGCACACTCGATCATACTACATATTTGAATCCTCATGTTACATATGTAGTATGATGGAGGGATAGAGCATGTTCAGAACACTTCTTTAAACAGCCCCACCACGAAGGTTAGTCTTCCTGGAAGCATTCCAGGCCACACCTTGATAGTTAGTCTTTCCAAAAAGGTATTTGTATCATAACTGAGCTACAGGTCCTCTCTGCAGTACAAAACGCAGATAGTTTCCAACACATCCTTCCTCTAGGCCACAATTCTGTTATCGAGAATTCTATGTGGCTCCAGCACACCGTTAAATTTCCAAAGACTAGCTAGGAATTAACCTGGCTGCTGGGCACCTTGGAACGTGCAGTATGAGACATTGAGAAAGGGACTGATTGAAGGCAGGCTCACATATCACTGTGTGAGATAGGAAACGCAAATTTTGAATTTTATCGTAGCATTTTCATCTCATGATTGATCAAGGCGTGTGATTAGAAACTTATAATTCGTAACACAGTTTGATCAGAAATGTCCTTTAAAATTAATAAGAAAAAATGTCATTTAGAATTAATAAGCCTTAAATCTGTAAGATAAAGTTTTATTTGGAATCCTTGCAGTGCAAGTAGTATTGCTGCAGTAGGTTGGATTGTTATGTATTTATTATAACTAGCAGGTAAGGTGACTCTTTCCAGATACCTGCAGCATTACACTCCATCCCCAATAAATCGTCATAAAAGTATTGAGCGCCCAAAATAACCCCAACATGACACTGGAGATTTTTGTAGCGTTACTGTAACTTTCCGCCGTATTAAAAACTCGAAAACTAAATTTCGGTTAATCTGTGACTAAAATCACTTTCAGACTCCCGACAGTGGAAGGTCTCCTGATCCTATATCAAATATCCCACAACGCCGAAAGTTTAAATGTTTCCATGAATATAAATTTCAACACCACAGTAGCAAAAGATTTGATAATTTAAGAAAACAAACATTGTGATACCCCAACACCACAACGATTGACAGAATAAATATTAAATAACCCCGCCGCCAAAGCATTTAGCATACGAATCGCTCGACCAGGATATTCGAAATTTGTAATATAATTTGTTCTGCTCGGATCAATCGTGCCCTTAAAAATAACATATAAAAGAGAAGGAAACCAGAATCCAACAGTTTTTCACCACCATAAATTCTTAAAACCCTAAACGTCAGAAAACAAATAGAATGCTAGGAACAGAAGAGCAAAAGACTATTTTTACGCGCTCTGCTCAACACATAAAAGAAACGAAAAAGGGGTGAATATGAGAATACCATCGCTCCTGCTGTGTTGAAAACAAGCTACTCGTCGTCGCCGCACTCCTCTTCTCCGAAATAATTTACGGACGTGAAATGCCGAAGCTTTAAGTATGGCTCCTATCTGTGTTTCTAGGGTTTTGACGGGATTGTTTTACGATTAAATCTATTTTCAACCTAAAAGAAATCTGGCATAAAAAATCCTAGGGCAAATTGAACAATAATAAACTTAAAATAATTACGGAAGTTTAATAAATTAAATATAATATTTGATTTAATTTTTTTATTATAGAATATGTTGTTGAAGATTTTAGGAATTGATTTGTAATTAGAGGGTTTAGTAGGACACACACTTTAGAATTTGTAAAATGTTTGGTTTCTATTATGATTTAGATTTATGCTTGTGGAATGTACTTATAGAAGTAAATTGGCACATGAAACTAAACTTGGACCCACAAAACTAAACTAGTTGAAATTTGATAACTAGAATTTTCCCATCTTGTCTTGTTGTACATGTGTCTTAAGTGGGGTGGTGTCTATAGACATCGTTTAGGAACTTGTTAAGCAAGGGTCGTGTTCTCCTCAGTCAAGTGCCTAATTAAGCAAACAATTAAATGGCATGAACCAGGCTTGAAGACAGTAAGCAACCATGCAGTATGCTTAGGATACTGATGTAAGTTGATGATGCAATTAAGATGTTCAATGATGCTCTCATGTGAATGTGATGCAGTCACGATAGGAGGGTCCAATGAAGGACTATCCAGTCGTGCAACTGAAACAAATGAAACACACACAAAATAGAAACTCACAACAAAATGACACAAGATATACCTTGGAAAAACCATCAAAGAGGGAAAAACCCAACCTCCAAAAGATTCATCATTATATTAGCAATTTCTTAATCAATTTACAATCAGCTACAATGACTTCTTATATGTTAGGTCACAACCCTCTGAGTCAAAAGACAAAATATCCTTATCTTCAAGCTTCATCTTGAACCCTCCTTCACATGTTCGTGCTCGGACCCTCAACCCCTGTAAAAATGCTTTCTATCTTCTTCGTTGATTCCAAATGATCATGAGCAACCAATAAATATCAATCTCATCCTTCGTAATGATCTGGATCAACTACAAGGTGGCGCAAAGTTCAATACTCCTTGAAACGTGCAGTCGACTAATGTAAGCTAATTCCTCAAACCCAACCAAAATAATAGAAAATAAATTATGCAGTACTCAATGTATGTTCCCATGGGTCACATAAGTCTTCACATGTCTTCCTTGATTGTCGTGAACTTCAATTTTTTTGGTACCAACAATAACTCTGTAACTATAACAATTTGCTAGTTCAATATAGGTGTACAAACCCAAACAAGATGCAATATGGATCCAACTCTCCTCAAATGTGGATATGACCTCCAAATACTCCTCTAGAACACTATTCCAAAACTGCAAGACCAAAGTGTAAAATGTGACAAAATGTGGTGACTTCTTCTACAACTAACTAGTGAACTAAAACTGCAAATAAATAAACAAAGTGAACGTTAGTGATGCATGATTACTCTATTTCCCTAAGAATTCTCCTGCATCTAGCACCTTGAGTAAATTGAAAAGTGAGTCGCTCACTTTCCATAAACTAGAGGGAAACCTAGATGATTTACCTTAGCTTTGGGAATCCATCATGAGTCTTCTTCTAGCCTTCCTATCCATTTTACCAAATACTCCTCACATTGCATGTTCCTGGTGCTTTTCCTAATTCTATTGTCTGATAATTCCTCAATCTCCTCTTTTAGTTGTGGTGATATGGGGTTTTGCCCTTGATCCTTTGTGTTGCTTCCTTCTAAATCTCCTTCATGATACTAGTATAGATCTACAATGTTGAACACTAGATATATACCCAAGTCTTCTAGTAACTCCACCTCATATTCATTTCTCATGTCAAATCTTCTTATAATTTTGCAAGGACCAAACTTCTTTATTGTTAGTTTATTGTATGTCTCGAATAGAAATATATTCTTCCTTAGGTATACTATCACTTCATCTCCTAGCACAAAATCATTATGTCTTCTAGTTTTGTTAGATTCTTGTTTGTACTCATATTCATCTTCTCCAAGTGTTTTATTACCCCCTCATGCACCTTATTTATGTGTTCGGCAAATTCCTCTACCTTCTCACTCCTCTTGTCTTACTTACTAATGTCCCTTACTTCTTATACATTCTTTAGGTTGCTACTGTATACGAAAAATTTGGATAAATCATAATGAAAAAGCAATGAAATGCATTACCGTGATCCAAATCTTCAATACCTCAAATAGATGCATGCAAGATGAATTGATTGAGTGATTTAATATGTTGATTGCTTAATTCAATAGCATAACATTAGGATGAAGATGATAGGTGGAAGATGATAGATGAAAAAATGGAAGATGATAGATGAAAAAATGGAAGATGATGGATGAATGATGCAAAAGCTCTGATGTAATTTTGACAGCATAAGGATACTCAAGACTCAATGCATGAAAATGGCTTGTGAAAGGCTTGATTTATAGGCAAGGATTGATTTGAATGGATGGTTGAGATTGAAAGGCTACTTGAATGATGTGGACGGCTAGGATTGATTAAGATTCTCACTCTTCAAGGGAGTTGTAGTCATGTGACAAGTGGAAGGAGGAGAATAAAGTTCATGTGTGATTGTGTACATAAAAACTCTTATTAGTTGTACATGTGAAGGATATTAAATGAAAGTTGTACTACCACACATGATTCAAATGAGAGGTGGACAAGTGTTGCAATGTGGTGAAAGGTGAGGATTAATTCAAATATTTTATTTGAATTAGTTGGGATATGTGGACGAAAATTAACTAAATAAATGAGATTTATTTAATTAATTGGCTAGATTATTAGGATGGGATGGGATTAGGATGGGAAATTAATTAAATAAATAGGATTTATTTAATCAATTGGCTAATGGGATAAGTGGGATTAGGAGTGGGATTAGGACAAAATGCTACATGATGTCTAAGTAATATTTTTGACCAGGTGTTGCAAGACATGGACAAATTTGGGTGTCTACATTTTGCCCCTCTTTGAGATGATGTTCGAGATGATGAGCTTTGTGTCGAGTAACATCATTTCAAAGAAGTTAAAGTATGGATAGAGGAAAATGGATAATGATGTGAAGAATAGGATGAGGATGTAAGGATATGATGAGGATGCCCCCTCAAGAGGATAGGCGGGTTGGATAAACACGAGTAGGCTCTCGAAATGAAAGGGATTGGTCAAGGAAGAAAGATAAGGGAATGGATAGAAGAAATGAATGATGCATTATGCTGCAATGAAGGTGAGAAACCATGATTTTGATATAGCACTACACATTATGCACCAAGGTATAAGAACCAAGGTGACGATATGTCTTATGCACCCAGCATAATACAACCTTGTCTAACGTATAAGGAAGTAAACTTAAAGTATTGAAGTCCTAATGCACTTGAAAGGTATGATATGACCTTAGATGCAAAGGATAATGCAAAAAGCTATTCCAACATACACAAGATATGAATATTAGTTGGAAACATACATATTTGATTCAAATGCAAGATAAAATGATAACACACACAAGCAAGCAAGTAAGCGTGCACAAATTATGCAAAAACAAACAAGGTATTGCCCCTGTCAACCTGTAAACCAATGATTAATTGATTGATTGATGATGATAATAGTGATAATGACAGTTGGTGCAGGAGCACCTACCTGACAGCTGGCCTTCATGAGGCAGTTAGTTAGTTTAAGTCTTGTTAATGTTTCCAAGAAGGTCTGATAAGACCAATGCATGTAATAAGGTCATGTTGACCATGCTTTGCTATTTTTAGAAAGTTGTTAGGACAGCTGTTATGCTGTAGGTCCGGTTGGATCTCCCAGCCGCCTGGAGAGATTTCCCAGCCGCTTGGAGTCGAGTGGTAGTACTCGCAGGAGATCCTATATATGCTTGAGGATCGGTTGGTATTGCATAGATCGATCATCAAGCTAGGTTGCACAGAGTGAGACAGAGAGAGAGAGAGACTGGTCATTGTATTGCATCTTTTGAATCAAATAAGAGATCCTGTTGGTGTTCATTTTCTGTTTGATCTCCACTGTGTGATCGATTTGCTGTTTTGGTGGTTTCATGGATTCGCTGATCCATTCCACCGGTTGATTCGTCGAATCGGTGGAATGGTCATGTACAGTAGGTTAGGTTTTAGTTTGCTTTCTGTTTGCATGCAGGTGTGCAGGATCACCGTCGAGAGATGTTGAGAACCCTAGCATGGGTATGTGCTAGGTCGAGCTGATAGATTAGAGTTTGGAAGATCACCCTGAGAGTAGATCGGGTCATCCCAGGAGGATCGGCGAATTGAAAATTCGCTAAGGTTGGAAAATTCGTTACAACGGCATCATCAGGATATTTCTGTGTATATCCTGCAGTCGCTTCGGGTGACATCCGAGTAAGCGGAGATGAGCATGATGCAGTCGAGTGCATGAAGTGAATGTGCGTTGGGGTGATCATCATCAGGTGTTGCCGAGGAGGAGCGTATCGGCATAAAGTAGAAGATCGGGTTGATCGCGGGCCGAAAATGTTAAGTTTGGCCGACAGCAGGATATTGAAGGAGTTGCATATGACGTCATCATCATCAGGATATACGTCATCAGGGTATTGTGGAGCAGCAGGATATTGAGGAGCTGCATGTGACGTCATCGTCATCAGGATAATCGTCATCAGGATATCGGGGTGACGTAAGCATCAAAGGAAGGGTGCATGAGGTTGTCATCACCAGGATATATGGGAGGAACCAGATGTTCTATATCCTGCTGATTAACATGATGTTGAACATCATGATGCTGAAGATAGTGAAGGTAGAGTTTGGCGGTAGGGTGAATAGTGAACGTCAGGAGGATGTTCGCGCTTGCCGAACATGATGATGCTGCCAATAGTCGGATATGATGATGCTGCTGACATGCGAAAGGGCGAAGGCTTGTCTGCAGGAGGATATCGGTCGGTAGAGTAAATATGATGATGCTGACAGTGTTAAGCGAAATATGATGATGATGATGAAGGGTTGCGGACATCCATGCTGTATGTCAAGGTTATAGTGTGGATGCCTCTGCATCATAGTGGTATCAGAGCTCAGCAAAAGGTCTGGGCTGTTGTGAGTTGATTCTGTCACCGAAAGGACAGAGGTAGAGGAGTGAGAGGTTGACAAAATGCCTCCGAAAGGTAGTAGTACTGCAAGGGAATTGCAGGAGATGAAGGAAAAACATGCCAGAGAGATGAGGAAGATGAAGGAGCTTGCTGAAGCACTTCAAGCCAGGCTTGTAGCCCTGGAAAAGAACAAAAAGAGGGAAGTGGAAGACAGTGAGTCTGAAGAAGATGAAGATACTGTTGAAGAGTATGAAGAGGTAGCTGAAGATCTGGATGCTGAAGACCAGAAATTTGCAAAACTGTTAAAGGCAGTGCAGAGTGATAAACCTAAGGTAAAGGTTGATGTTTCCAAGTATACTGGAAGTTTGAATGAAGATGAGTTGCTGGATTGGATTGCTGCACTTGATAATCACTTTGAATGTGAAGATGTTGCTGAGGATCAGAAGGTGAAGATGAAGGAATTGATGGAGGTGAAGGCATATACTGAGGAGTTTTATAAATTGAGTATGAGATCTGGTCATCATGAGAATGAGGTAGAAAAGGTGGCTAGGTACTTGGCTGGTTTGAGATTGAACATACAGGATGAGTTAGTTTTAGCTAACCCTAAGAGTGTGGAGGATTGTTATCAAATGGCAATCAGAATTGAAGAAAAGATGAATAGAGGACAAGATAAGTCCATGAGAGGAAGAGGAAACAATATGAGGGGGAGAGGATCGGCCCCTACAACAAGGCAAACCAATGAGGGTCAAGAAGACACTGGTAAAGGACAGGGACAGTCTGATTTCAGAGGTGGATGGAAAGGTAATAGAGGAAGGTTTGGAGGTGGTAGAGGTTCTACTACATTTTCAGGAAAATGTTACACCTGTGGTGAGTTTGGTCATCCATCTTTCAAATGTCTAGAAAACAAAGGTTCATCATCTAGAAATGATAGAACAAATGACAAGAGAGTACAACTTGTGCAAGAAGAGAAAGTAGAGCAAAGTGTGCAAAGTTCAAACACTTATCAAAGAGATAGGGAGCCTGACAATTATGCATATCCTGAGGAGGGAGAAGCATTGATGCTTAGGAGAATTAGTTTGCAGGCATCAAAGGACATGATGCAAAGAAGAGCTCTTTTCAAGACCACATGCAAGAGCAAAGGTAAAGTGTGTAAGGTTGTCATTGATACTGGTTCAACAGACAACATGGTATCTCAGGAAATGGTGGATAAACTGAATTTGGAAAGGATTCCACACCATCACCCTTACAAGGCATCTTGGGTGAGTGATAGTCAATCACTTTTTGTCTATGAACATGCATATGTGGATTTTCAGATTGGAGCATATCATGATAGAGTTTTTTGTGACATTTTGCCCATGGAATGTTGTCACCTACTGTTGGGTAGACCATGGCAATTTGATAGAAGGGTACTGTATGATGGGTATGCTAATACCTACACCATCAAGAAAGATGGGAAGACTATTATGTTGATGCCATTGCAGGCAGATGCTGCAGCACAGGGGGCAGCCAAAATCATTTTAGTGGGAAAGAAGGAGTTTGTGCAGATGCCTATGGGAGCAGGCATAGAGGCAGTTGAGGATACTGCAGGGAAAGAAGTTGTTAAGGACAACAGGTTGAAGAAAGTTTTAGTTTTGACTGACAGAGGTCAGCAGCAGGTGCAGAAACAGGTTTGCAAACAGCAACCAGTTGAGAGGAATGACAAGGATGTTGTCATAGTTGGGACTATTGTTTGTCCTATAAAGGTTGACAGAAAGATAGGATTGAACATTTCAGAAGTTCAAGAGGCAGTTCAGACAGAGGTTCTGGTCAGACAACCTGACAAACACAGGGTATGTGTGAAAAAGGCCTACATTGATAGGCATGAGGATTTACTTGCAAGCAGGCAAGTTACAGTTCAGAAGTCTTGGAGCAGCCAAGAGCCAGCAGAGGACAAAGCTGGAACAGGTCAGAACACTGACATGACAAAGTGTAAAGGTGGAGGACTTCCACAAACCAAACTCATGGGACATGAGTTCTTTTCTGTTGGGGAGTATGGTGCAGGAGCACCTACCTGACAGCTGGCCTTCATGAGGCAGTTAGTTAGTTTAAGTCTTGTTAATGTTTCCAAGAAGGTCTGATAAGACCAATGCATGTAATAAGGTCATGTTGACCATGCTTTGCTATTTTTAGAAAGTTGTTAGGATAGCTGTTATGCTGTAGGTCCGGTTGGATCTCCCAGCTGCCTGGAGAGATTTCCCAGCCGCTTGGAGTCGAGTGGTAGTACTCGCAGGAGATCCTATATATGCTTGAGGATCGGTTGGTATTGCATAGATTGATCATCGAGCTAGGTTGCACAGAGTGAGACAGAGAGAGAGACTGGTCATTGTATTGCATCTTTTGAATCAAATAAGAGATCCTGTTGGTGTTCATTTTCTGTTTGATCTCCACTGTGTGATCGATTTGCTGTTTTGGTGGTTTCATGGATTCGCTGATCCATTCCACCGGTTGATTCGTCGAATCGGTGGAATGGTCATGTACAGTAGGTTAGGTTTTAGTTTGCTTTCTGTTTGCATGCAGGTGTGCAGGATCGCCGTTGAGAGATGTTGAGAACCCTAGCATGGGTACGTGCTAGGTCGAGCTGATAGATTAGAGTTTGGAAGATCACCCTGAGAGTAGATCGGGTCATCCCAGGAGGATCGGCAAATTGAAAATTCGCTAAGGTTGGAAAATTTGTTACAACGGCATCATCAGGGTATTTCTGTGTATATCCTGCAGTCGCTTCGGGTGACATCCGAGTAAGCGGAGATGAGCATGATGCAGTCGAGTGCATGAAGTGAATGTGCGTTGGGGTGATCATCATCAGGTGTTGCCGAGGAGGAGCGTATCGGCATAAAGTAGAAGATCGGGTTGATCGCGGGCCGAAAATGTTAAGTTTGGCCGACAGCAGGATATTGAAGGAGTTGCATATGACGTCATCATCATCAGGATATACATCATCAGGATATTGCGGAGCAGCAGGATATTGAGGAGCTGCATGTGACGTCATCGTCATCAGGATAATCGTCATCAGGATATCGGGGTGACGTAAGCATCAAAGGAAGGGTGCATGAGGTTGTCATCACCAGGATATATGGGAGGAACCGGATGTTCTATATCCTGCTAATTAACATGATGTTGAACATCATGATGCTGAAGATAGTGAAGGTAGAGTTTGGCGGTAGGGTGAATAGTGAACGTCAGGAGGATGTTCGCGCTTGCCGAACATGATGATGCTACCGATAGTCGGATATGATGATGCTGCTGACATGCGAAAGGGCGAAGGCTTGTCTGCAGGAGGATATCGGTCGGCAGAGTAAATATGATGATGCTGACAGTGTTAAGCGAAATATGATGATGATGATGAAGGGTTGCGGACATCCATGCTATATGTCAAGGTTATAGTGTGGATGCCTCTGCATCAACAGTGATAGTGTTGATGATAGTGTTGTCATTGCGGGAAACGATATATCCCTAGATCAACACAAAGATGTGGGAATGATATACCCCATTGATGATGATGATGAATGATTTGGTTTACGACAAGATTATGATCAAGACCAAGGATATGATTAGATAATTTGACAAGATTGATTAACTTGATTGGTATGGATTGAGGATGACTTGCATTTGGATCATTGCTTGGAATTTCGGATTGATATGAAGGATGACTAGATAAAGTGATTGATGAATTGATTTGAATGAATTGGATTGATATGAATGAATGTGATTTGGTTGATTGATGAATTTGATTTTGATGGATTGATTGGATTTTTGTTTTGTTGGATTTGAATTGATGGGTTGTTTGATGATGATTGATCTTATTGCTTAGATTTTTGTTGGATATTTAAATTTTTTTGTATTTTTGGAGTTTTTTTTTTGTATTTTTTTTTAGAATATTTGATTTTTTTGGATTTTTGATATGGTTTGAGATGTCAATGGATTTACAATTTGGGTAGCCTTTGTGCTAGATACCAATGATAAGGGGAGACCAAGTCTGGGTGCAAGGATGTAGGTAGGATGTATGGACAAAAGGATGGTCAATTAGTAAATGGGATGGAAGGCTCATGATATATGGATGGATAAAAGAATAGGTGAAAGCTCATGATAGATGGATAGATAAAAGGATGGAGATATAGTGGATGGATTTATGCCTCATAATGGAGCTAGGATGTGATCTCTAAAGACTATGTCACATAGGAATAACATGCCCCATTCTAGGTATAGTACTTACGATTTTTCATGACAAAGATTATGACGAAAGGATAGTGATGTGATTGATTTGGAAAGGATGAGGTATATCAAGAGATATCCAAAGCATGTTTCAACATTTTGCCCCCATATCTTTATCAAGATCAAAAGGAGGAAGGGAAGATAAATGTACTCAATAGGACATGTATATGGGTGTAATGGATAAGGATGGTAGGATAGGATATGGCATGATGGTATGGAAAATGATAGATTGGATGAGATAACATGCCCCCAAGTGTAAGTTACATAGAAGATCAACCTACGCATGATTCTTGTTTGCCAGGTTTTCATCATGGTACTTATCCAAGGTTCCACTGAGGGTGGTTTTCACCATTGGACGAAGGGATTTCTCTTTATTTTTTTTATTTTTAATTTTTTTTCTTTTTTTTTTTTACTTTTGAATGGAATAGGTGGATAAGGATAGGAGGGACTCAAGCGTCTAGTTCCATGAAGGGTGAGAGTGTCCCATTAGAGATGGATCTCATCACATGGACCATGTCATTATGCTCATAGATGTTGGTAGGGGATTGCATGAGAGGGTGATGGATTAGGTGGATAGTGGATTATGGAAAGATGGGGGATAGTGGATTATGTTGTGGATTATATAGGGAAGCTAGTGGATTATGATATGGATTGTGTAGGGCTTATGTAAAAGAATGGATGAAAGGTTTATACAAAAGCATGGACCATAGGAAAGTGATGGGGAAGATATGTAGGATAGTGGATGAAAGGTATGGAGATGGAAGTATGTGGAGATGTTGTGGAATGGAAGGGAACCATGACCAACGGTTGCACACACCGTGATAAACATTGAAGCTTTTGATGGGATGGTGGTGTAGGAAGCAATGGCGATGTTTGCTTAGGAGATGGGTGTTGTAGTGATTTAGGGACCCATGTAGACTTAGTATTTTTATGATTTTTATTTTGCTTGTGGGATAAAGGAATTTTTGAATGGAATGGGAATTTTGGATGGAAGGGGATGGTTGGGATTTTTGAGAGATGGGTGCCTCGCTTGATTTGCTTTCTTTTTGCTTAGGGACCCAAACCATTTTGCTTTTAGAATTTTCTTTTGGAGGTATGGGCTTAGATAGCTTTTTAGATGGATTTTGCTTCAATTATTTGCATGGATGCCCTGAGGCATGAGGATCTTTAGGATTTTTGGTAGGATTTTTGTCTTTATAGGTAGAGGCATCCAAAATTTTGCTTTTGAACCCCATGGGATGGGTGGAATGAGTGGAAGCTTCATGTTTAGACAATGTGTGCATTTATTGGTCATGATTAGGATTATGAGAGAGTTTATGGATAAGTGGATAATTAGGCACTGGTAGAAGCAGAGGCAAAGTGGATGGAGGGATATTAGGAGTTGGAAGTAGTGGAGGTAAATTGCATGGTGGAAGTGTTAGGGTTAGCCAGCAGAAGATATCAATTAAATGCAAATAAAGATTAAACAAAGAAATGGAAATACACAGAAATAATAACAGCGAGAGACAAGTTTTAACGTGGTTCACCCAAACTCAGGCTACATCCACCAAACAAAGAGTCCAATATTATTATCCAGTAAATCAAACCGATTACAATCAGCAATCCCTGCAACTCAATACCGTTGCAAAATGCTACAAATACAATATCAAAACCCTAACCCTTAGCCGCTTTTATCAAGCCTTTTGTCAGTTACAAAGATAGGATTTTTTATGTCGGTCAATGAAAAAATAACCCTTAGCCCCTTGACCCCATCTTGGGGGCACTACCCCAAAACCCCCGCAAGGGGCGCTGCCCCTTGACCCCATAGGAATTTGGGAGGAAACCGCACCGATAAAAGTGGGGTAAATATAACCTCCAAGTCTGATTAGGCTCCATATAACAACAATCTCCCACTTGGAGACTGATCAGAGTCCACACCCTATCATCTCCCACTTGGATACTGATCAGAACACCACTGACCCTGTAGCTCCCACTGGAAATAAACACCCTGGACTCTGCTGTTCTGTTTTTGTTATTTTCAGTCTAGAAGACCAACCGAACCTGAAGAGGAGCTCAGCTTCTCCCTTGTTACTGCCTTTGTAAACATATCTGTTGGATTGTCATCTGTATGTATCTTTGCCAGTTATAACTGTCCAGCATCCAACATCGACCGAATGAAGTGATACCTCAACTGTATGTGTTTGGTCTTTGAATGCAAGGCAGAATTCTTTGCAAGATGTATGGCACTCTGGTTGTCCATAAACAAATAACTGTTAACCTATTGTGTGTCCAATTTGTTCATGAAAGATTGCAACCATATCATCTCCTTGCTTGCCTCTATTGCAGCGACATATTCTACCTCTGTGGTGGATAAAGCAACCACCTTTTGCAACCTGGAAATCTAACTCACCACTGTTCCACCTACAGTAAAGACATAACCTGTAGTACTCTGCTTGGTATCAATATCCCTTGCCAAATCTGAGTCTACATAACCTGCTAAATTAGTATTAGAGCCCCCAAAACATAAGTGTTTATTGGATGTACCTCTCAAATATCTGAGAATCTATTTTACCGCTTTCCAATGCTCTAATCCGGGATGACTCATATACCTGCTAACGACTCCTACAACATGTGCAATATCCTGTCAGGTGCATACCATGGCATACCACTTGTTAGGGTTAGCCGGCAGAAGATATCAATTAAATGCAAATAAAGATTAAACAGAGAACTAGAAATACACAGAAATAATAACAGCGAGAGACAAGTTTTAACGTGGTTCACCCAAACTCGGGCTACATCCACCAAACAGAGAGTCCAATATTATTATCCAATAAATCAAACTGATTACAATCAGCAATCCCTGCAACTCAATACCGCTATTTTAACTCTCTTATGTGATCCATGTTAGACCCAGCTACAAGCATGTCATCAACATATAAACATAAAATAATGTAGCTGTCATTATCCAACCTCTTAAAATAACACAATGGTCAGAATTACACCTGTTGTAGCCTCGCTCAGCCATAAAACTATCAAATTTCAAATACCATTGCCGAGGTGCTTGTTTCAAGCCATACAAACTCTTCTTCAATCTGCACACCTGTTTCTCCTTACCTTTGACCTCAAATCCTTGGGGCTGTTCCATATATATCTCCTCCTCCAAATCACCATGGAGAAAGGTAGTTTTCACATCTAGCTGGTCCAAATGCAAATCTTCAGGAGCCACAATACTTAAAACAGTACGAATAGAAGTCATCTTGACAACTAGAGAAAATATCTCATCAAAATCAATGCCCTTTTTCTATGCAAATCCTTTTACAACTAACCTGGCCTTAAATCTTTTCTTACCTCCATCTTCCTCTTTCAGCCTGTAAACCCATTTATTTGGTAAAGCCTTTTTACTTGCAGGTAACTTACATGATTCCCAAGTCTGATTTTTCAGCAAGGAGTCCATTTCTTCTTTCATGGCAAGCTCCCACTGAACCTGTGTATCCACCTGCATAGCTTCATCATACCCTTCTGGTTCACCAACATCTATTAACAAAATAGAATACAAAGAGGGAGAAAACCTTTTAGGAGGTCTACTTATCCTTGTTGACTGTCTAACATTCACTGGAGTTTGTGGTATTTCTGGTTGCTGTTGCGGAGCATGAGGAACCACTGGAACATCACTATTTGGAGTATCATCCAGCACCACATAATCCTTTTCTTTCTTCTCATGTTGCTGCAACTGATCTTTGTACAACACCTTCTCATTGAATATAACATCCTTGCTTTTCACAATTTTCTGATTTTCAAAATCCCAAAGCCTATAACCAAATTCATCAATGCCATATCTAACGAAGGTACTTTTTTTTGATTTCGCATCCAGCTTGGTTCTATTTTCAGAATCTATATGTGCAAATGCTTCATAGCCGAAGGTTTTCAGAAAAAAATAACTCACCTTCTTACCTGTCCATGCTTCCTCTGGAATATCACAACCCAAAGGAACTGAAGGACCTCTGTTAATTAAATATACAGGATTGTTGACAGCCTCTGCCCACATGTTTAAAGGCAGTCCAATATGCAATCTCATGGTCCTTGCATGCTCCATTATTGTCCTATTCATGCGTTCAACCACTCCATTTTCTTGTGGAGTCCCTGGAACCATGTTCTGCCTACGAATTCCATTAAAGGAACAATAATATTCAAATTCTTTGCTGCATACTCACCGCCATTATCAGATCTAAGACATTTTAATCTTTTACCTGTCTCATTCTCAACCAAGCTCCTCCATTTCTTAAATGTTTCAAATACATCAGATTTCTGTCTTAGGAAATAATTCCAGAGCTTCCTAGTTGCATCATCTATGAATGTAACATAATACCGAGAGCCACCGAGAGAAGATACCTGAGCTAGTCCCCATACATCTGTATGCACAAGCTCCAAATTTTCATTTTTCTTTTGCTTCCCATCCTTGAGAAAACTGACTCTCTTTTGTTTGCCATACACACAACTTTCACATAAATCCATATTAATACATTTCAGACCTGGTAAAACTTTCCTAGAATGAAGTACCTTTATACCTTTTTCACTCATATGCCCAAGTTTGTTATGCCACAGTGTTGTCTCAGAACTTGCAGCAACTTTTCCAGTCTCTTCCTGCAAACATGCAGCAATTGTTCCTGAACCTGTTTGTTTTTCTCTATAACAGCTAAAGTAGAAGGAATAGTATGACCTGTACAAAGATATAAGGTGCCTACTTTCACACCTTTTGCTACTACTAAGGCACCTTTTGAAACCTTCCAATTTTTATCAGTAAATGTAACAGTGCAACCTTGTTTAGTTAGCTGCCCTGCTGAAATTAAATTCATACTGAGCCTTGGAACATGCCTTACCTCTTGTAGTAGCCAATGATTTCCATTCTGCAACTTAATCTTGATTCTTCCCTTTCCAACAATCTAACAGGGTTCGTTATCTCCCAAATAAACCAGCCCAAAATCCCCTTGGACATAATCAAGGAAATAACTTCTATGGGGCGTAGCATGAAATGAGGCCTCTGAATCTAAAACCCATGAATCATCAGCATTATCTAGGGAAAGAATCAAAGCATCATCTTTAGACTTATTGCTTACCACATTTGCTTCCTTATTGCCTTCTTGTTTGTCTCTTTCTTTGTTCTTCCGAGACTAGCAATCTTTGTTCAGATGACCTAGTTTCCCATAGTACCAACAATCCTTTTGTCCTCTGGTTTGGGATCTTTTGTCCTTTGATTTTCCTCGTGACTTCCCATGACCTCCAAAACCTTTTCCTCTCTCCTTTGATCTGCCTATGCTTTCTGCATTCAAAACACTACCTGATTTGGATCCACTTGAGCTTTTCTTACGAATTTCCTCACTCAGAATAACACCAACAACATCATCAAATTTTAGGGTATTTGAACCAGAAACAGAGTTACTAACCACCATTACCAAACTATCCCAGCTTTCAGGCAATGAACATAATATCAAGAGAGCTCTAACTTCTTCATCAAATTTTACATTTACAGAAGTCAATTGACTGACAATCGTATTAAATTCATTTAAATGACCTGTCACAGATCCACCTTCAACCATTTTCAAATTAAAGAAACGCTTCATGAGAAATACCTTATTTGAGGTTGAGGGTTTTTCATACAATTTTTCCAAAGCTTTCATCAGACCATCTGTTGTCTTCGCTTCCGTTATATTGAATGCTACCGATGGTGCCAGGCATAACCGAATGGTTCCCAGTGTCTTTCTGTCAAGAAGATTCTAATCCTCATCAGACATTATTGCCAGTTTCTTGGCTACTCCTTCCAATGGCATCCATAAATCCTTTTGATAGAGATAATCCTCCATCTGCATCTTCCATAACTGATAGTTCTGCCCATTGAATTTATCGACCTTCAATTTACCCTCGTCCGCCATTGCTCCCACTCAACCGTGAGACTTTCCTGTAGACGATAATCGAAACACAACCTCGCTCTGATACCACTTGTTAGGGTTAGCCGGCAGAAGAGATCAATTAAATGCAAATAAAGATTAAACAGAGAAATGGAAATACACAGAAATAATAACAGCGAGAGACAAGTTTTAACGTGGTTCACCCAAACTCGGGCTACATCCACCAAACAGAGAGTCCAATATTATTATCCAGTAAATCAAACTGATTACAATCAACAATCTCTGCAACTCAATACCACTGCAAAATGCTACAAATACAATATCAAAACCCTAACCCTTAGCTGCTTTTATCAAGCCTTTTGTCGGTTACAAAGATAGGGTTTTTTATGTCGGTCAATGAAAAAATAACTTCCGGTGCCTTTATAAAATAATAAAAAACTGTGTCAGAGAACGCGCCAGGGGCGCTGCCCCTGGACCCTGCAAGGGGCATTGCCCCTTGACCCCATCTTGGGGGCGCTGCCCCCAAACCCTCGCAAGGGGCGCTGCCCCTTGACCCCGTAGGAATTTGGGGGGAAACTGCGTCGATAAAGGTGGGGTAAATATAACCTCCGAGTCTGATTAGGCTCTATATAACAACAGGAAGGTGTATGGTCACATGCTTTTGACATTTGTAGGATAGTGGACGTGGAATGGCAACATATGTTTTGGGTGTATGATAAGATTCACAATGGAAAGTGATGGACTTAGGATGCATGGAGGAATTACCAACATTTTTAGATTGTTTACCTTGGGGTGTGTATCTAAGGTCATATGAGCGTGGAGGGACCTTGACATGGATGGGCTCCAAAATACCTTGTTCATAAAGGTCTAAACCTTTACCTTGGTAGTTTATGTTTTGGAGTATGCGATGAACTATGGGACTAGGTGTGGTTTGGGAACTAGACTTGAGTTTATTATTGGATGGATAAGGTGAGGTGGAAGATAATGGCTGTTGTTGTCCTAGGGAAGAACATTCATGGATGAAGGTAGATAGGCCAAGGGGATATGATGGTGGATTTGAAATAGGGTCGATAGTGGATGTGGAAGGATCATCTTGTTTATGTTCATTATGCTTCAAGCTATTAGTTTGATCTTCTATGTTAGCTTGGGAGGCATGTGAATCATGACAAGTGGATGTTGGTGGATCATGGACAGGTGAAGATGTCTCTTTGCTTTGAATGAAGACCATGAAGTGGGGTGAATGCTCAAGTAGGTCAACAAGACTTTCATTAGATTGAGCATGTAGGTCTTGGGTGACTTGCTTATGAATGGTAGTGGAGGGATAGATAGGATCAATATTATCATGGATAGGTTCATCATTATGGATATCATCTTGATCATGGAAAAGACATATGTGTTTAGGATGAAAATGAGGTAAAGGTGTTTAGGGTTGATTTTTCTAGTTTGTGTTGATACTCCTTTCACCACTAAACATTCAAGGACTTCTGTCAATTAGGGAATCTACTATCAGACCTTTAGTCATTTGGAATATCAGGGAAAATTGGAATTATTTGATTTTGTTGTTTGATATGCCTAATTATGCTCAAGACCCTAATTATGCAAATTCAGAAGCAAACAGACAAATTACATAAAATGCTTGCATACAAAGATATCAAATGACCATAAAATGCATACCAGATTTCAAAGTTCAAAAAATGGAAAAGTCAGGGACTAATGAGCGAGTGCCCTAGTCTAATGCCATGCTTTTTGTTAAGATCTAGAAATCTTATATGCAACATGTTCCTGCTATTCTGAATATCTTCCTATTATAAGATCCAGAGGACTAGGGCGCGAGCGCCCCGAGTCTAGGCCCTTATTTTCTCTTCTAATCTGTAATTCTGACAGTTTGCACTACTCTCCTACAACTCCACTTTTTCTACTCCTACAACCTGTAACCTGCAATCACAGAAAAATGGGTTGGGGGTTGTGGTGTTTAGAGGCTTGCCTCAGTCAAGCCTCGGAGAGACATTCAAGTCTTTCGAACACCGTTGTCAAATAAAGAGTGCGTATCTTGGCGGGATAGAGGAAAAATCTAAATGATAAATGATTGAAAACAAAACTGATATCACTTGTAGTGAAGATCTCATGGAAGGAAAATGTTCTTCATGCCATGAGGAGATGAATGCCAAATCTGCAAACACAAACGCAATAACAATGCTCCGCTCTGTAACACAATGAATATTTTGAATGCTCAAAGTCACAAGTATGCCAAAGTCATCTAATGATCATCTCTAGTTTACAAATGATAACCTAATCATACTTATATATGCAACTACAAACATTCCTGCTAAGAATTTCATAATTGGAACTTACAGTGTCGGCCTAGGACCTAAATAACGGTCATAAACCAACACTTAAAATTTGGGCCTGACCTAAAATAGGGCATGACTAGGGTGCGGGCGCCCAAGTCCTCCCCCACTATTTCAAGAAGGGATCATGTTAAGTGCATCCCATGAGTCCTATTTGCCATGAAACATCAAGTTTTTCTCATTGGGAGTCATCAAAATCACACAAGATGTCCTAAATGCACAAACAAGACCCATGAGGGAAAAGCCCCCAAAGGGACATTTTCTTATGAGGGAAAATCCCCCAAGGGGACATTTTTTGACGTAACATTTAGCCCCCACTTTAATGTATGTATAAATGCAAGGCCAATACATGCATTAAAGTACAGTCAATAAACACACCAAACATGCCAAGCACAGAGACGACACGCCAATCATAGAGAAGACAGTAACAAGCACGCAAAACATAGAGAAGACAGTTACAATCATGCAAAACACAGTGGATACAACATTGAAGGGACGCAAAACACAATGAATACAGAGGAGACAATAATGATTTTCTTTTTCTTTTTCATATATATGAAATGCAGATGCAAGTACAAGGAAAGAAACACACCACCCATAATGCAGGAGGGACTCATCACCACTGGTCTTTAAGAATGCATATGGGGAAACACACATGCAAAACATGCCATACAAAGTAAGCACGCCACACAAATCCCAAAGCATAGGAGGGACTCATTGCCACCAGTCTTTAAGACTATGCTTGGGAACAAACACACAATACACACACACTTGGAAGACACGGAGAAAACATGGTAGACAAGCGATAGAGTGTTCTTATTTCTAAGTTCATCACCATCTCAGACACATTATAGGCACACACCGACAATTGGGCTTCACCACAACAATCACCGAAGACATGCTTAAGGGTTGAGTTAGTCACAAAACTGCTCCCTGACTCGCGATGAGGACTTTTGAAAATGACAGGATGTGCACTATCCATGAGAAATACACCATCACCACCTTGTGATGGGGGCTTAATGATTGGAAAAGATTTCAAACAACTCTCAAAGTAGGAGGGACTCATTGCCACTAGTCTTTAAGACTGCACCTAAGAACAAGCACACTACTAACATCTAGGACAAACAACTTGCCTTATATATGCCCCCACCTTAAGGTGTTTGATATCAGGTAACGATATCAAGCATGTTAAGGTTGGAAGAAAACACACAAGGGAACACAAGCTCTCACAAAGCCCATGCCCCCTAGAGGTGACATGTACTTTATGATCACGAAATGTTCCCACAAACACATCCCTGCAAGAAAAGCGTTAGTGTCCATATAATCATGATAAACAACAATGCATGATGCAAGACTCAACATAGACAAGTGCATGAAGCAGTAGTATTGTTATGTTTTGTAAGTGCGATAAGACACCATCTAGAGCACATGGAGTGTTTCTACTAGTAAAGCGTCAGATAATATATTACAACCCCATCGTCATATAGGAACTACGTCCAATTTTTGATTTCTCGCTAAAGGGATGCTAGGTCCGCATCAGTATAAAATGTTTTTCTTCATTCACTTGCTAGATAGAAACACTGGAGGAAGGGAAACAATAAATCAGGAGAGGAGAAACAAGTGCCTTAAGGACAATCACATAGGAGGGTGCCCACAAGTCACCAACCGCAACGCTATGTCCATAAGGCACAACACACAACAATGAAAATAGAGGAGAAGCAATATAGAAGAATGATGATACAAATAAAAGAAGGGTCACAACAGAGGTGGTCTCCTGGTATCCTTGACCTTACAAGAGAATCAAGGGTCATCTAGGAGGTCTAAACAAAACACAACACGTCACGGGGAAACACATCATGAGAGACAAAGGGTTAGAAATACTTACCTAGTAGTACCATCGTACTAAATTTTAGAACTTGTGAATCTCTTAGAGAGGTACTCGGTCAATTTTTGTGCGAAGGTTGAGTGGTTCTTATGAAAGTCTTGCTTGTAGTTGAAAAATACATGTAATTCTTATTTCTCAAATCCTTGTGTAAGTGAGACCCTTTGTTGCTTGTGAGGGGGAGAACCACTATTATTTCTAACTGATGATAATCGTCTTACTCTTTTCTGATTTTTAGCTAACTTTCTTTGTTGAGTTCTTCTACCATAGTTACAAGAATCATCCTGTACTATCTCAATTATTTTGCTTGTTAGAGTCTCTTGTTTCAATTGTTCTCTTTATTTTTTTGATGCATTTTGGTTATCTCCCGATCCTTATAAAGATAATGGAGGAGGAACCTCAGCATAAATTCCTTTTCCTCGTGGACGAGGTGGGTTATCAAACTTTTCCTTATCCACTTCTATTATACCCACGATGTTATCATATTCCAAGTAATCATCATCGTCTACTTCCACTATACCCTGTTCCATCATATTGTTATCAGTATTCTTAGGGAAAGGGTTAGTGAAGATTTGTAAATTCTGATTTGGTGGAGCAACCAACTCATTTCCATTGTCAGTCACACCCAATACCTATATCACATTCGAGTCGATGAAGTCTTGTATTTCATGTTTAAGATGCATACATCATTTAGTATCATGTTCTTGTGTCTGATGATAATGACAAAAGGCATTAGCATAGAAATAAGGTCCTTGTGCTCTACTAGGATCCAAAGGCTTAATCGAGGGAAGCTTCATAATATTGTTACTCACAGCTTGATTCATGATAGAATGATAAGATTCAGATATCAAAGTAAACTTTATTTGCTGATACGGTGCCTTCTTCGGATTAGTGATAGCAGACACTTGAGAAAAGTTATTTGAATTCAGCCCATTAACCTTGATGAAAATCTTATTATTATTCCTTTTAAAGTTGTTTTATGACGGTCCACCTATGGATTAATCAACTTGAGCTGATGAGTTTTAGTTTTCATATTGACTAGATGAAAGTTGATAATCACGAAGGGCAGTACATAAATGTTGAAACGAGTTATACTTCATCAAGAGAATCTTATCATGGATGTTAGGTTGTAGATTTGTAATAAACACCTTCTGAACATCCTTATCTTTCATCTGATACTAAATTTGCACATAGAGAGATTAATACCGACTAATAAACTCAGTTAACTTCTCTTTCTGACCTTGCTTGCAATGAACTAAATCAATCAAAGACACCTGAGGTCCAATGTTTGCTTGAAAATGTTGTAAAAATTGTTCAACTAATTGTGAGAAAGAGTGTATTGAATTCGGAGGTAAGGAGCAAAACCATTCTAAAGTAGTATCTTTGAGAGATCGTGGGAAAAGTTATGCTAACAAGTCCTCTTCAAAGAAGAAATCACTATAGATAACTGTGAATGCTACCACATGAGTATTAGGTGTTGGAAAGTTGGTGCTTTAATCTCCCAAAAGATTGGTGTTGTGTTCAGCGCAGCCTCGAGATTCGTGACATGGACTAATTGCCTCCCATGGATTCATTAACTCTAGTGTTTGTATCAGAAATTGAGAAGTCAACATTTTGGTTTAACAACAATCGTGGGCCAACAATTGGTATCAGAGTGAAAGATCACGGGTTTGAATCCACTCGGGCTGGTGTTGGGGGGAGATTGTTGGAAAGTTGGTGCTTTCATCTCCTGAAAGGTTGGTGTCGCGTTCAGCGTAGCCTCAGGATTCATGACATGGACTAACCGCCTCCGATGGATTCATTTCTAGTATTTGTATCAGAAATTGATAGGTTAACCTTTTGGTTTAATGGTAATCATGGGCCAATATTAGGATCACCTTTTCCACCATATTTTTTAAAGCAAGGAGTCTCAAACCTTTCAGGCATAGGAGTTCTCAAAATTGCATAAGATAGGGGATTATGGGCATGATAAGTTGGTATATTAGGTTGTGAAGAATTTGTCAAATTTGTCACTTTCTATTGTAAAGAAGTCATGTCTTGCAAAAGTTGGTTTAAGAGGGCATCATTGGGAGATACAGCTTGCTATAAGGAATTGGAACCAAAGTGAGGAGGTGATTGAGCCTAAGTTGTGATAGATGGAGGCTGTGAATAGTTCAATGGTGGTTAGATATAGTGATAGGTGGGAGGTGGTTGTGAGTAGTTATATGTAATAGGTGGTTGAGAATAGGTAGGATGGATAGGTGGTTGAGAATAAGTATTCATAGAAGAGGTCCCCTTAGAAACCAAGTTCTGATAATTAAATCCCACAGCTTTGTAATTTTTTTTTGAATTCATTATATTATACAAAAATGGGTCCTTTAAACTGGACCAAAATACAAATATAGATAGAGTCTAAGAGATCTTTCTATGCTATATTTATCTTGTCTGCCACGCAGGGCATTATACTGGATATATATATGCCTTTAATTACATAGTGTATAAATTTCAATTTTTTTAATTTTCTTTGCTCTCTCATAGTCTTTCTTTTTCTTCTCCTCAAGATCTGGTTTAAAGTAGATCCACTGGTTCACGTATTTCAATTCCTCTTTCATGATTTATGTTTCACCTTTTTTAATTAACTCTTGATACTTTTTCTTTGACACTTCAACTGTCAAGGAGATCTACACAAAAATATTATACATCATGAGTCTACGATTAGGCTCAGTAAGTGCCCTCCTAATGCCTTGGTATTTTTCACTGTTCCTTACTTCCCATAAGAACCAAAGAATTTTAGTAGTATAAATTAGCCAATACAAATTGTTACCTTCTCCAATATTATCTATTTTTCCAATCAAAATTTCATATATTCTTCCTTTTTGCATTACATCAACTAAAAATATATTCCATATTTCCTTAGCAAAAAAACATTCAAAAAAGAGATGGAAAATTATTTCATTTTTCTTGCAAATTTCACAAATATTCATTCTACCTTTTGCATCAAAGTTAGGTAATTTTTAAAGTAACAACATCCATTTAAATCCAACTTTGTTAGGCTCTATCACATTATTCCAAAGATAAGAAAACACAATACACCTTTCTTTCTTATTTAAATTGATATTTGTTATCCTCAATTAATCAGCTGCGTTTGATTTTGTAGGATGACCCCTATGAAACTAGTTTGTTTTGTAGCCTACGACTCTAAGCATGCATTTCAAGGAAGATATTTGCCCTTGTGCGTAGTTCTCTAGCCCCTATGAATCCATTTGAATGTTTTCTCGAATCAGTTTCTTAGAATCTGCGTAAGTTTTAAAACTTGGGTTTTTGCAGTTTTGAGGTGTTAGAAATTGTCTCTACATGTATGGGTGGCAATTTTTGCCGCCATTCCATGTTAGAGGGTTTTTTTTTATGTGCAAGGGCGGAAAAAAATGTCGCCCATACACATTGTTTAGTATGTCATGTAGAGGCAGTAAAAGTGCCACCTGTGCACTTTGAGTTAGCTTTAAGTCTAACTTGTGTGCAATTAATGCACGACAAGTTCAACTTTTAAAAACCTTTTTATGGTTTAAATCATTTTAAATTTCTTTTGTAATAATGTTTAATCATCTCTCCTTCCCTCTGAGCTCTCATTTGCTTTTGGATTTTTCCTGCGAACAAGTAGTTCTATTTTCTTAGAGGATTGAAGGTCGTTTGTGCTCTCTTGCCTGCAACATTTTCCAGGTAGGGTTTTCTATTTTACACCTATTTCTTTGTTTACTAGGCGTGCTAGGGTTTTGAAATGTTTTTATTTTAGGTTTTATTTTTTCAATTTCAAGGAATCCTATGTTTTTCTTCATTACAAAGATCTTACTCTGAAACCTAGGTTTTCTGCTTACAAGTTACCTCGTTCGTCGTTTCTTGAGTGTCAGTTTGTCATGTGTGTTTGATGTAGTCGGTGGTTTTTGTCGCGTGTTTCAATGTTCCTATGTTAGATTTTAAAACATTGTTTTATTTTTACCTTAGCATTTTTGTGTTTTTCCTAAGTGTAAGGGCAGCAATTTTTGTCGCCCATACATGTTTTGTTAATCGTTGTAATGTGCTTGCGCGGTGAATTTCACCACCAATGCACATTTGTCATCCTTTTGAGAGGTATGCAAGGACAATGAAAATCACCGCCCATGCCTCTTTTGTTTTTATATCCAGTGTGCAAGGGTGACGATTTTCATCGCCCATGCTTTTGTTTCATTTCGTGAACTACCCTAAGTGTAAGGGTAGCAATTTTTGCCACCCCTACATGAAGTTAACATAATGTTCCCTTGCACTAGCGGCAATTTTTGTCGCTCAAACATTTAAGTCTTACTTCGCCATCAATATGCATAAGCGATCTTTTTCACTTCTTTTACACAAAAGCATATCCATTCTTCTTCATGCAAGGGCGGCAAAAAATGTCGCCCGAGCATGAAATATGTTTACAATGTAGACTTATTTCCTCCAAATGCGAAAGCGGATCTTTTGCCGCTTTAACAATACAAATGCTCTAACTTGCCAGGGTGACATTTTTTGTCTCCTATGCATGTTTTCCTGTGAAATTCCCTTTATATGCAAGGGTGGCGATTTTTGCCACCCATGCACTCACCCACTGAAAATTTCCTAACACTGGGAAATTTCTGCTTTTACTATCCTTAGCCTGCTTTCATCTATTTTTTCCACTTGCTTGCTCTTTAGCCCTTTCAAGCTCATACCTATGATCATGATCATCGACATGTAGTTTCCCAAATTGCCATTTTTCCCCTAACTGCAAGATCATGACTTTTTGTTGCAATTTCTTCTGCAAGCTGCCAAGGTCATCAATTCATCCAAAAGAGTCTTCTTTTTGAATAACTGACCCATCTCCTAAGAAGGCAAAAGAAATAAAGTACAAGTATCAAGGTGTCTTCCCTGTTACTTCAGTCACATCAAATGTTGACAAAATATAGGATACAGAGATTGATCATGTTGATATGGCCAAATTTGTGGAGAGAACAAAGTATGATAAACCCAACCCTTATATGCAGAAGATTATCAAGAGCAATATTCACTTGGTTGCTTCATTTCCTATTGCTGCACACAATACTGAATTTGTTCTCCAAGTTGCTCATTTCTACAATAAGGATAACAAGACAGTAGTAGATGCCAGTAGCAATGTGATCATGAGACTTGATGCAAAATTTATGGATAAGGTTTTCATGTGTCCTGGAGCTGAAGATGTTGCAGAGTTAGATTTCTCAATTGCCCAAGGAGAATATGATAAAGATATTGAAAAGGCAAAAGGGTGATCAATTCTAAATGGCTCAAAACTACTAGACCAAATTTGTCTAGATGGCACAGGAGTTTCCCCAAAAGTGATTTTGTGGAGGAAGTAAGTGATTTAATAACTCTTCTCAGCAGAGTCAAAGATCTATCTTCATCTTCTACTTTTCATGAATAGATGTAACCGTACATCAAAATCATACTTCAGGGTAAACAAAATATATTCTGAGAGAATAGATTAGAAATGCTATTCATGAGCAATTGACTAAGGTATCAACTACCTCCAAGTTCTATATGACCTCTTACCTTGTATATGATGTTAGAGTAATAGGTTAATTGCTTAATTAATTTAATCATATTGATTAATTAATTAAGTCACCTTTACTTTATTTTTCACTTAAGCTAAACTTAGGCACTTTATTATTTAATAATTCTTTTATTAAATCCTAGGGTTCCCTTTAGGGTTTTGATCTCCTTTCTTAAGGATTGATCTCTTTGTAATTATTCATTCTGGTTAATGCATATTTTGCTTCAAGGTTGTAGAGCACCATTTTTGTGCCTCTTGATCTCATTGGGATTTGTGAGGTTGGTTTACCAACTCTAACAATTTCAAAAACTCAAACATCATGGCAGACACCTCATCAGTTGAACGTCTTTCCCCACATAATTATCATACCTGGAAAGCACATATGACCAGACTTCTCATGTCTAAGGGGTTATGGTCCTGTTTGGATGAGATTTAGCCTCAATTGCAACGTCAGTTTGAGATTCTGCAGCATAGGAATAAAATGGATGAGGCCATGGGTTTGATATCATTGCATGTTTCAGATAGTCTTTTATTTCACCTTGAGAGTTGCACAACTCCTTGGGCAATGTGGACAAAATTCAATGATCTATTTGGCACCATCAATGAGTTCAGAGCACTTCAGATTGAGGTAGAATTGACTTCCTTGGTACCTGATTCCTTTCCATCTATTGAGGATTTCTTGATGAAATTCAAATCACTCAGATCACTTTTACAGAGTTGTGGCAAGACCAAAACTAACACCGAGAGTATTTACCTGATTCTATCTAAGCTTCAAGGCTCATTTCAGATATTCTCTTCTACATTCCATTCCACCATGGATGCTTTGGGTCCACGATTTACCATGCCTTCCTTTGAGGTTTTTTGTGATCGGTTGACTCCTGAGCAGGCCAAGCTATCACAGTTGGATGCTCTCACAAGATCCAAGAACCAAGCCTTGGTAGCTCAGACATCTAAGGGGAAGTAGAAGCAGAAACTGAAGCCCAAGTCAGATTTAGCAGGCAGTGAGAGTTCCTCCAAGCCACCTCCTAAGTCAGATTCCAAACCACACTCTAATCCTAAGAAGGGTAACTCTTCTAAGTCTGGTGAGTCTTCCTCCAAGACTAAGAAGAAATCAGGTGATCCTTGCAGTTTTTGTGGCAAGGAAGGTCATCCAGTTACCAGGTGCTGGAAGAGATTAGAGGCTTTAGAGGAGGCCATGCAGTAGCATCATATCACATCACCTCAGTCTACTTCCCCACACAGGGAAAGGTCATGCTCTTTCTGCACGAGCCTTACCTTCAGGATCCACATGGATTCTAGATTCTGGTGCTTCTCACCATATGACATATACTCAGGAGTTTGTTACCACACTTGCTCATTGTGGCACTACACAGATTACAGTTGGTGATTCTACACAACTTTCAGTTATGGGTTCAAGTCCTGTTCCATTAGACAGTGGTTGTCTTCAGGATGTTCTTGTTGTTCCTACCATTTCGACAAACCTCCTTTCCGTTTATCAGATTTGTCATTCTGGTACTGGTAAGATAGTTGAGTTCTCCCCACATGATGTGGTGATTCGAGACCTTCATGATCCTAATTTAGTTGTGGCTACTGGGAGTGTTGATCCTGCATCCCGCTTATATAGATTTGATGACTTTGAGAGCTCAGATGGTTCTGGTTCATCACTTATAGCACATGCAAACATAGTGAGCAGGCTTTGGCATGAGTGTTTTGGCCATGTCAATTACAGATATTTACAACAAATGAGTTCACAAGCACTTGTGATTGGGCTCCCTCAGATTTCCTATACTGATGGTGTTTGTTGAGGATGTGTACTTAGCAAACATCACTGGGATTCTTTTCCTATGGGTAGAGTGACATGTGCTAAGGCACCCTTGGAGTTGGTACATAGTGACCTCAAATCCTTTCCAACTTCTTCATTTTTAGGGGCCAAATTTGTGTTCACATTCATTGATGACTTCTCTAGACATACATGGGTGTACTTTCTTAAGTACAAGAGTGATGTCTTTGATACTTTTAGGATCTTCAAGGCATTCATGGAGAAGCAATCTGGACTTTCTATCAGGAGGATACACATAGACAATGGGGGGGAGTATGTCAATCAGGCTTTCAGGGACTTTTGTACTGAGCATGGTTTGCAGCATCAGCTTTTAGTCCCTTACACCCCTCAGCAGAATGGTGTTGCTGAGAGAAAGAACAGAACTTTACGGGAGATGGCCAATTGTATGATTCAGTCACGTGATATGGATTCTTCATTCTAGGCTGAGGTAGTGAATTGTGCCAATTACATTCAGAATCGAATGCCTCATAAGGCATTACAACATATGACTCCTAAGGAGGCTTGGACCCATGTCAAGCCCAATGTTTCTACATTCTGAGTTTTTGGTAGTGAGGCTTGGGCATACATTCTTGATGCTCAGCAGAAAGCCATGGAGAGGAAAAGCTGACCACTCATATTTGTTGGCTACTGTGAGGATGTTAAGGCGTACAGGTTATTTGATCCTGATTCCAGAGAGGTTTTGTTTCGACGAGATGTCCAGTTTGATGAGCACTTTCCTCGGATGGATCCTCCATCACCAGCTTCTCCCTCACTTCCTACTCCTCCCACTTCATTTCTTGAGGATTCCTTATCTCTTGAGGATGATGTTGATGATGCTCCACCTTCCCCACCACCTCCCAATACTCAGCCTTTGCCCAAGTGGGCCCGCTTTACTGTTGAGGCAGCTGGATCTTTGGCAGGTGATCCTTTAGATTCCCGTCGTACTCGTGCACAAACATCAGGTGCTAGTCTTTTGAGTCATGCCATTTCGGATGATCCTCGGAAGTATTCAGAGGCAGCAAGTACTCCTGAGTGGGATAGAGCTATGGAGGAGGAGTATTCTTCTTTGATGAAGAATAATACTTGGGATCTTGTTACTCTTCCTAAGAGAAGAAAGTTGGTTCGGTGCAAGTGGGTGTACCATACCAAGTTTACTGCAGATGGTTCTATTGATAAGTATAAGGCACGTCTTGTTACGAAGGGGTTTTCTCAGGTTGAGGGTATTGATTACTCTGAGACCTTTGCTCTTGTTGCCAAGATGAATTCTATTCGCTTTGTACTTTCTCTCGCAGCTTCACAAGGATGGACAGTTTTTCAGATGGATGTGAAGAGTGCATTCTTGCATGGAGACCTACATGAGGAGATATATATGGAGCAGCCTCAAGGATTTGTGCAGGACACTTCTTTGGTTTGTAGACTTCGGCGTTCATTATATGGTTTCAAACAAGCCCCTCGGGCTTGGTATGAGAAGATGGACTCTTTTTTGCTTTCTTCTCACTTCACTCACTGTCATTCTGATCCCATAGTGTACATTCAACGTCAGGAGGGTGATCTTTTGATCCTTGTGCTATATGTTGATGATCTCATTCTTACAGGTAGCTCATCCTCCATGATTCAGAGTGTTCAGAGAGCTTTGATGGAGCAATTTGAGATGACAGATCTTGGTCTTCTGCACTATTTTCTTGGTCTACAGGTTATTCAATCTTCAGATGGGATTTCCATATTTCAGCAGAAGTATGCCCTTGATATGCTCCAGAGATTTGGCATGCTTGATTGCAAGCCCGTCCCCACACCATTTCAGTCAGGTGTTGTCTTGTCTTCCACTTACTCTACTCCTTCAGTAGATTCTACATTATATAGGCAGTTGGTTGGTAGTTTGTTGTACCTGACACATTCTCGTCCTGATCTTTCCTTTGTGGTTGGCCTTGTCTCTCAGTTCTCACATGATCCACATGAGAGCCATTGGCAAGCTGCCAAACATATTTTGAGGTACATTCAAGGCACCGCACATTATGGCATTCACTACACATCAGGAGCCCCTCACATTGTTGGCTTCACTGACTCAGATTGGGCTGGTGATGTCAATGATCAGAAGTCTACTTCTGGCTTTGTCTTTTGCCTTGGTTTTGGTCCTATTACATGGTCTTGCAAGAAGCAATCTGCTATTGCATTATCATCTATAGAGGCTGAGTATCAAGCTGCAGTGTTAGCTAGCCAGGAGGTTTTATGGCTTCGACAGTTGATGACTGAGTTTGGTTTTCCTCCTGATAGTCCCACTCTTCTTTGGTGTGACAATCAGAGTGCTATTCACATTTCACGCAACCCAATGGAGCATCAGAGGACTAAGCACATTGAGATCCACATGCACTTCATCAGGCAGTTGATTCAAGATGGTTCTCTCATCTTGGAGTACATTCCTACAGAGGAGTAGGTTGCAGACATCTTCACGAAACCTTTGGCATCACCTCACTATCTTCAGTTGCGATCTATGCTTGGGGTGAAGGAAGTTGTCCTTGGGGGGTCTTCATGAGGCTTGCCTTCCTTCATGTTTTTTACATGATTTCATCTCTTTTTGGAGAGGAGTTTTTTCCCACTGGGTTTTCTCCTTTACTCAGCTTTATAGAGATTTGGTTGTACTTGGGTACCTCATCAAGCCTAGTTGTCGGGACCCATCTTTGCTTTCATGCATTTGTCCTTAGTTTTTTAGCTTCTCCCTAAGTTCATCTTAAGGGGGGGTGTTAGAGTAATAGGTTAATGACTTAAATAATTTAATCACATTGATTAATTAATTAAGTCACCTTTACTTTATTTTTCACTTAAGCTAAACTTAGGCACTTTGTTATTTAATAGTTCTTTTATTAAATCCTAGGGTTCACTTTAGGGTTTTGATCTCCTTTCTTAAGGATTGATCTCTTTGTAATTATTCATTCTGGTTAATGCATATTTTGCTTCAAGGTTGCAGAGCACTATTTTTGTGCCTCTTGATCTCCTTTATGTGACAGGTTATTTGCTTGTAGGTGTTCATTGGGATCTGTGAGGTTGGTTTACCAACTCTAACATATGCAGTAGCTTCGATGAGAAGCTTTCCAGGCTTGACAATTAATGGAGACAGGAGGGTTGTACCAGTTTATCAATATTATCCTCAACTAACTTTGAAGGGCTCAATTCATCATTTCAGAAGAGTGAATGATGCCTTCTTTACTATTTTCTTGTGCCTCTATGACCCCCAATTGGAGTAGAGGAGAGTTTTAAATGAAGCCTAGGTAGTGGTGAATGGTTTTGGTTCCTTGTTTCTTCAGTTTGCAACTTTCACATATCTAAGAGTTTGCTATTATCAGGGGTATCCCTATATGTTACCCAAGTTCCCTTATGATAAAATTGTCTTGATGGAGTTGTGTCGGCAAATGATTGTAGTTCATAATAAACAAATGGAACTAAAGAGGCGTGGATTTAGTTTTCCTGTTGAGATTGATAGATATTATGTTGCAACTATGAGATGCAGCTAGTTACTATGGAATAATTCAAAAGAAGACCCAAATTTGATTATCGGGGAGTGAAGGATAAAATCAAGAGGAAAACTCAGTTTCATGAGCTGAGGGTGGAAGACATTTGGGTTGATTTTAGAATAGAAGAGGATATCAAGAAATTAGATTACAACAGGTTAACTTTAAGCCAAATTGAATATCTAGGCTTGGATGATATTCTAGAGGGTATGGTGGATAACGAGGAAGTTGTTAGTCCAAGATATGTTAATGAATAGATTACAAATTCTCCCTTACCCGTTGTGCAATGGTCAAAGAAGGAGTTAACATCTTTGAGAAAAAGGTTTGAACCAATTTTGGCTAACACCAATCCGTGGCTTCAAAGCAAGGGTATACCATTGAAGGACTTCATAACTGTTCCAAAGAGGATGCCTTAAAGCAAATAGGGAATAAAGTCGAGTTAAGGACCAAGAACAAAATTGATACTCCCAATACATCCAAAGCTTCCAAGCCTAGGATTAAATTTGTGTCTAAAGGAAATAAGGCCAAAGTGACAGAGGAGGAATCTGCTGCTAAGGAAATGGAAGTTAAAGAACAAGGTGTTGAAGAACCAGTTATAGAGGAAATGGATATTGAGGACAAGTCTACAAGAGAGAAGGAAGAGGGAGATGGTCAAGAAAATCTATAGGATGAAGCCATGTCTCCGCAAAGAGATGTGTCACAAGAAACTGAAGTCCCTTCCCCTCAACCTAATGTATTTGTTTCAGTTTCCTTGCCCATTCCTCCTACAATGCCAATTTCACCCATTGTTATTCAGTCATTTGAGTCATCATCGTCATCCTCAAGAACAATTTTTAATAATCCTAAAGTTGCCTTTGATAATGTTCTTTGTTACTCAGGATCAATTCCTAGTTTTTCTTCACCCTCTTATGACATTGGCGACTCTACAATTTTTGAACATTTTTTTTAGGTGCTGAACAAGTTCCTAATGTGGATGTACCAGGTGTTGCATTTACCAATACTCCTCCCATCATCACTACCACAAGTGTGAGTGCAATTCCTTCTGCACCGACAATGGAGTCAAATCCTAATGTTAGTACTTCAGTGCTTCCTCCGTGGCTCTCTGCATACACTCGTAAAAGGAAAAAGCAAGCCATCTCCCCAAATGACTTTGACTTTGGAAAGTTGATACCCATGAAGACAAAGACATAAAAGAAGCCTAAAACTCTTTCCCACTTGCTAGAAGACAAGGGTCACAAATATGTGGAGATTGCTCAGCCACTACCACCTGCAACTATTGATACTTTCAGCATGAGTGACTATTCCATTTCCAGGATTGAACTTGGGAAGATCACGCATGAAAGTTCCAAAGCTGATGTTCAATCCGTGCTCAGTTCTTTGATTCAAAAGTTTGATTGGGAGAAGGAAATGAAAGAACACTACAAAGCAATGGCAGAACAGTTGGTTGCGTTGGTGAGAACAATTACTTTGACTTCTGAGTCAATAACGCCTGAAGCTATCTCTGTAGAAGATCCTTTTATTCAAAGGGCTGAGAAGACTCGTGTGAAAGGGAAAGTGGTTGAGGAGTATCTGGAAAGGATGCATGTGCAAGGAGTGTCTCTTCTTATAGAGACATCTGAAAAGAATAGCGGGATGGAGAAGATTAGACCTGAGCTGAATGATCTAGTTGATACGATTTCTTAAGACATTGAATATCTAGATGGAAGCTATGAGAAGTGGACTGAGATGAAGAAGCTAAAGGTAAAAACTCTAATATCACTCGGTGTTATTCCAAATCATGAGGCTTATGTGGAGACTAAGGAATCATTGCTTTATCGAAGTAATGTTCTAAAAGACTTGATCAAAGATTTGGAAAGTGCCAAGGAGTTGAGTGAAGAAAGTGATGTTAGTCTCTTGCACAAATTGGAGGAGCTCCCATGCAATCTAACATTTGAAGATCATCACTTCCTCCCTGCAGATGAGATGATTCAAGAGTTCAAGAAAATGTTCCAAAGAGAGTTTGAAGATAAAGCTTTCTTGGTTTCTTCTATGGACAACATTCTAGATAATCAGTTAACACTGGATAACCTAAAATCTAAGTTAACTAGTCATGCAAAGGCAACCACCATAGTGAAGGATGCAGTGATCAGGGCTTGAATGATTTTCAAGAATACAGTTGGTCCAGACAGTTTGGGGATGCAGGCAACATTTACTATGTACGATGCTCATTTGAAGAAAGATGGTGGTGCAAGTTAATGCAAATTTTCACAACTTAGTTTATTTTTGTGTTTTTCGTATGTCTTTTGTTTGTAGTTATGGACACTTTTACATGTACTTTCTCATATGTATTTACATGTAAAAACATAGGGAGTCCCGAATCAATAAGGACTCCTATGTTGAATAAGTCAAATTAGTTAGATTTTCCTAAATTTTCTCATCACCTCTCACTATAAATAAAGAGGGCCTCTTTTGTAATTTTTTTTAATCTTTTGACTATTGAAGTGAAGCGCTATTATTTTGAAGAGAAATTAGAGACTTTGAGCTATTTTGCAAATGGAAGTTTTCAAGCAATATCAAGAAGCAAGTTGGCATCCAATCTTTGTCTTGGAGCAATTTTGTAATGTTATAGAATTGTTCTTATGTCCTTTCTATTACAAATTGTGAGCGTGAGAATCAAGTGTTTGGAAGGTGATTTAAATATGATTTTGTAGACTTTGTGCTGCTATATCATATTTGAGATTTGCGTTTAAGTTAGTGAATGAGAAGTAACTTGAATACTTTGGGCTACAAGTTATTGTTTGTGATCGTGTTATCTTTTCTCGGCATATAGTGAAGACTTTGGGCTGCACTTTATTTTGAAATCTTTCATTTTCAATTGGCGTAGGAAGCAATGAGAAACTTTGTGTTTTCATGGGTTCTCTGGTGATTAACACACATTGGTATCTTTCAGTTATTCTTTTGTGTAACTTGATTGGATATTGGCTATTATTGTTCCAAATTGGTAATTTGTAATTTGTGGAATTGTTATCTTGAATTGTAAACATCTATTCTGAAATAAGAGAATAGGATGATATGGAATCACCCCAAGGATAGTTTTTAGTGTAAGTTTAGATAGTTATTAGTTAGTATTTGACAATAAAAGGGAGCCTCCCCTTGTTGAGAGGAGAGATACATCTCATCATACTATGGCTGATATAACCATTTTGCCTTTAGTGAGTTAAAGACAAAATATTCACCCAACAGTTTTTGACGACTCTGCTGGGGATCCAAACGTGCAACTTAGAGCCTCACGCTTTGGGTTGAAGCATTCCAGACTCATTCATTGTTATAAGTTTTTTCCAGTTTTTATCTTTGTTAAGTATATTGCATTCTAGTAGACTCAAGGTATACAAGAAGTAAGAGAGCTTAAGGAATTATTGATCCTATTTTTGATCTAATGCAGCAAAATAATTTTGGCCTTTTGCCTTCAAAATCTCAACTTCAATGTACACAAAGTTTTCCTCCTACCAACGCAAGGTCACCTATACCAAGTGAAGCCTCAAGTGTGCAAAGGACTACACCAGTTATACCAGTTTCCAGGTTTGTAATTCCACCTTTTAATCGGCGCATAATGGCTCAACAACCTCCTACAGGTCCATGGGGAAATGCTTTTGGGCCTTTGAATCTTACCCCACCTTTGCATGATCTACCCCGTAGTTCAAGAAAGAATTTCCCAAAGTTCTACGACAATGGAAAGGTTCATCCCAATGAACATATTGCAGCTTTTTATATTGCATGTGGTATTCTTGGGGTGGAACATGAAGATGTATCAATGAGACTTTTTATGGAGACACTTCAAGGTGTCACAGCAGATTAGCTCTATCATCTTCCTTCTCAAACCATCAATGGATGGAATATTTTATGAACCAAGTTTGAGGCTAGGTTCAAGTGTGTTAAAGATGCACATGCTCTTTTGGCCTAGCTTACACAAATGAAAAAGGAACTGCAAGAACCAATGCATGAGTTCATTGAGAAGTTCAATAAGCTGACCAACAGAATTTTGGCCACTGCTCAACCCACAGCTGAAAATCTGAAGTGTTTCTTCATAAACACTCAACTGCCAGAGGTGAGTTTTCTTTTGCGGTGGACTAATCTAGCTAATTTGGCGGCAACTCAAGCTCTAGCTACCGAGATTGAGGATGACCTTATCCTTGCTGGTAAAATAAGAAAGGATACAAGCAGAAGTAGAGGACATCCCTCTACTGATAATTCTTCCACTAGCACCACTGATCCTATGGTGCAGAAGTTGGCTAATAAATTGTTAGCTCTGAAAAAACAAATGTATCAGAATATGTCCACTCCTTCCTATAGGGACATACCAAGGAGAACATTTCCAAATGCTCCATACCAAGGTAATGCTGCTAGGAACCAAGGACAAAATAAGCTTCCTCCTGCACAAGGAAGACTTGCTTTGGAAGCTCCACCGGTCAATGTAGCAGTTGGATATTATGAAGTAGAACAAGATAATTCCTTTCAACCTGATCAAGCTTAGGATGATGGTGTTAACCTCTTCCCAGAAGGAGAAGAAGAGTTAATTGGCGACTCGAATATTGGCTTCCTAAATTTTTAGGATGAAGTCGAACAAAGAGAAGATGCATATGGCGAGTCATATGGTGTTTTCACATGATCTGAAAATCAGTTGAATCAACAAGCAGCTAATAAAGGAACATCAAAGGAAGATCCTCGCCCTGCAATCTCCATTGCTAAGAGGGGAACACCTATCCCTTTTCAACCCAGAGACTCGGTTGGTGAAAAACAAGTAAGTACTTTAAATGTTCCGTCTTCTTCTTTTGTTCCTCATACTAGTACCCCTATTCCAAAACCTCAACAAGAAAATAATCCTTTTGCTATGTCTTTGTCATATCAATTGTTTGATATAATAGACCATGCCAAGAAGACCAAAATTTAGATGTCTGAGGTTGAATACTTGCAAGCTAACCCTGATCAGTTTGATCATTTGTCCAAGTTTGTGAAAAATAAAACTGCCCCTAGTGGGCAAGATTCTTCCAAAAATAGTCATGTTATCTCTCACACAAGATCACCACAAAACAATTTGGTTGCTACCCCTTCCCCTACCACAGGAAAGATTAAACCTTTCTATGTTTCTTTGTTAGTGAATGGTCATAAATTAAGTAATTGTGTTATAGATTCCAGAGCTTCTGATAATGTTATGCCTGCTAAGGTAGCAGATGCTCTAGGTTTAACCTTGACCAAGACTTTTGGTAGGTGTTTTTCCATGGAAACTAAACAAGTACCCTTAATATGGCAGATTAAGGATGCACAATTTGCATTCACTACCTTTTCAGAGAAGAGGATAAAAATGACCATTTTGGTAGCTGATGTTCCCGCTTCATATGGAATATTGTTGGGATGCAATTTATGTAAAGATGTTGGTGGAGAGATTAACATGGACTAGTTTGAAGCAAGAATACCTGTCAAGGGTGTTATGTAGAAGCTGCTTCTAGAAAGGGAAGCAAAATATACCGTCACCAAATCAGAAGATCCCAAGGTGCAAATTCTCTTTGAGTCTTCTGATATGGGGAATTACTTTTTGACTACAAAGGATTGTGCTGATACATCTGATGATATTTCAAATGAAAGCATGATAGAGGATTTTTCTTACACAAATGAAGAATCTCCTAGTCATAATAATGTCAAACCATAAAGTTCAAATGAGGTTTGGACCTTAGAGTTTGATGGTAGCTGTACTTCAACAGGATCTAGGGCCAATATAGTCCTCACATTTCCTCAAGGAGAGATTTTTTCCTTTTTCCTACAAGCTACAATTTGATAATACCAATAATACCACTGAGTATGAGTCCTTGTTACTAGGGATTGAAGTTGCTCATGCTAAAGGAATCAAGAATCTTCATGCACAAGGTGATGCAAAGCTCGTCATTTGTCAGGTAAAGAATCTATACCAAACCAAAAATGAAAGGCTGAGGAATTATCGCAATCATGTCTGGGATTGCATTGAGGATTTTGATGCTTTTGACATCTTAGTGGTACCTAGATAATTTAATGATCGTGCAGATTCATTAGTTGTCTCAGCCACCCTTATGGTTGCTCACAAGGATTTTAAGGGTAATAAATATACAATTGAGTTGGTCTTTCAGCCAAGCGTCCCAGATAATTTTGACCATTGGTAGATTTTTAATGGAGATGATCAAATCATTACTTTTCTAGAGATGGCAGATAACTTCAATGAGCTCTATTTTGAAGGTAGTGATTCTCCTTCCCGGGAATCTATTTCTGAAGTTGATTTAGAGACTGGTGAAGAATTTCTATAGTTAAAGGGGAACAAAATTCTCAAAGGTTTAGTTTCTCTTGAGAAACTATTCGATAAACATGACTGGTATATCAGGCAACAACAACAGGGGATTGGAACAAGTTCTTCATCATAAATTGAACAGGTGAACCTAGGTATAGAAGTTGATCCTAAGATGGTCAACATGGGGAAATGTTGTATAGCTGATGAAAAGTTCAAGTTTGTGACACTCTCTTGTCACTATATTGATGTGCTTGCATATTCTTATGACGACTTGAAGTCTTTTTAGCCTAAAGAAGTTTAACATGAAATTCCACTCAAATTGGGATCTGTGCCTCATAAGCAAAAGTAGAGGCAGTATAATCCCAAGACTTTAGGTATGATTTTGGCAAAAATTTAAAAGATTTTGAATGCAAGGATTATTTTCCCAATTCATCATTCCACATGGATTGGTAACATAGTACCAATAAGGAAAAAGAATGGTGAAATTCACATTTGTGTGGATTTCTGAAACTTGAATCAGTTATCTTTAAAGGATAATTACCCTCTCCCGGTAATGGATCAAGTACTACAAATGGTGACTAGTTCAAATATGCTATCTATGATGGATGGTTTCTTAGGTTATAACCAAGTGGAAGTGAGCGAAGTGGATCAGCACAAAACTACTTTCACAACTCCTTGGGGCACTTTTGCTTACCGTAGGATGCCTTTTGGTTTAATCAATGCTGGTGCGACCTTCCAAAGAGAAATGGACTTAGCCTTTAGAAATGGGATGGGTAAGATTATTATTGTCTATCTTTATGACTTAACTATCTTTTCTAAGAAGCATCAAGATCATGCCTACCATTTGTGACAAGTTCTAGAAAGGTGCCGTCAACATGGAATCTCACTCAATCCCAAAAAGTCCATTTTTGGGGTAACTGAAGGTAAACTCCTTGGGCATGTGGTGTCTAAGGAAGGTATCAAGATTGATCCTAAGAGGGTCAAATCTATTCAAAGTCTTACTTTGCCTTCAAGTAAGATAATTGTACACTCTTTCTTCGAAAAAGTGAATTTTCAATAGAGATTTGTTCCTAATTTCATAGAAAAGACTCATCATATTAATAATATGGTGAAAGGTAAGTCTACTTTCCATTGGAGCACGGAGGGTAAAGAAGCATTAGATGACATTAAAAGAGCCATTGCGTATGCTCTGGTTTTGGTATGTCCTAATTATATGAAGGATTTCATTATGTATAGTTATGCTTCCGAGCATACACTATTAGCAATCTTAGTTCAACAAAATGAGAAGGGTATTGAATCTCCTATTGAATTCATGAACTGTCCTCTTGAAACTCATGAACTTCAATATTCTGCTATGGAGAAACATGCATATGCTGTAGTGAAAGTTGTTAAGCATTTCTGTTTCTACATTTTGAATTCACATTCTGTTGCATTGGTTCTAGACTCAATAGTCAAATCTATTCTAACTCAACGGGAGTTTGGAAGCAAAAGAGGTAACTGGATTGCCAAGATTCAAGAATATGACCTTGATATTAAGCCTACCAAGCTTATGTAGGGAAAAGGTTTTTGTCAGCTTATTGCTGATAATGTTACCAAGGAAACCAGTGATGAGGAAGCAAAAGTTGAAGAAGTTCCCATTGTTCTTTTTGTGAGCACCACAGATGAATGGTATTCAAATCTTGCTTACTTTCTCACATATGGTGAATGTCTTGAACATTTGTCTCATAAGGAGAAGAGGACCATTAAACTCAAAGTTGCAAATTTTGTCTTATGGAACAATGGTTTGTACAAGAGGAGTATTGATGGGATTTTCCTCCGTTGTGTCGATAAGGTGCAACAAAATAAATTATTGGAATCTTTCCATAGTTTGGCATGTGGTAGACATTTTTCAGCACCTGTCATGGCTCATAAGATTTTAAGAGCCAGATATTATTAGCTGACCTTGTTCCAAGATGCATATGACTGGGTGCGTAAGTGTGAACTTTGCCAACAGTTTGTGGGGAAACCCAAGTTGGCTGCCCTACCATTAAAATCAGTCATCATTCAAGAACTGTTTCAGCAATAGGGGGACTTTGTTGGTGCGGTGAATCCATCATCCAGTGTAGGACATAGTTTTGTACTCACAACAACTAACTACTTCACAAAGTGGGTGGAGGCTATTCTAGTTAAGCATGCTACTTCCGAAGTAGTTTGCAGTTTCCTCAAGGAAAACATAATATCCAAGTTTGGGATTCCAAACAAAATAGTAGTAGATAATGCTACATGTTTTTCTTCTCATGAGATTACTAGTCTTTGTTTTGAATATGGGATCACCTTATCTCACTCATTTGACTATTATCCGCAAGGAAATGGTCAAGCCGAATCGAGTAATAATAATTTGGTCACTATAATTAGAAAGTTGATAGTGTAAGGAAAGCAGAGGTGCAGAATACAGCTTCCCTAATGTCAATTCAAAGGGGATAATGCAGATAAGTAGCTTTTAATTCAAAATACAGAGATGAACACACCAGAAAAATAGAATAGACATGTAAGATAATAGAGAACAACACCAGATATATGTGGGAAAACCCTTTCGGGTAAAAAACCCACTGTATACACCTAAAATTGGCTCATGCTGAATTAAGTAAATATTTTAATATTTATCTTAATTCTTATTTTCTTCTGTCAATTAAATAAATATTCTAAGTTTATTTGATTGGTTCATTATCCCATAATTAAATAAAATCATTTTATTTAATTAAAATCCCTAAATTCTTTTAATGTCTCACATGAATTAAATAATCCTACATTATTTAATTAATCCTAAATCCCTCTATCCTAAGTCCTAATTTCATAATTCCACTTCATCAATCCACCTCATCTTTCCACCTCACCTTTTCCACCTCACCATGTTGCACATGTAATTAAATATTTAAATATTTAATTAGCTAATATTCCCTCACCCACATGTCCTATTTATCCTCCAGTCAAAATTAGTTAACTCATTAATCAAATCTGTTAACTAATTAGTCAATTGAGTTCACTGGTCAATCTATTCTGTTGACTCCTCAATCAACCTAGTTAACTGATCAATCAATTCAGTCAACTCCCCAATCAATTCACTTAACTGATTGGTCTATTCTATTAACTCTTCAATCAATTTTGTTAACTCCCTTGTTGCATGATGGAGCTTGGACACTTGTCCTCTTTCTATTCGTGCACATTCCTCAACCATTCTCAACCTTTGATCTTCGTATTTCTTCTCAACCGTTGATCTGCTCTCACACATTTCTATAAATGCAACCCTCTTCTTCTTCATTCCATATCCCTTGTTTGAGTAAACTTATGCTACAGAAACACAAGTGTGCCTTTGGCACCCCCATCTCCATATCAACTATCATCCATCAATAGTGTGTTGAAGCTCATCTTCAATCACACAAAGTATCATAGCCGACTTCATCTTGTCATCTTGAGGACTTCGAAGCAAGGAAGCAAGCTTCCTGAGGGCCATATTCATCTCCATCAAGATCAAGACAAAAAAGGCGAGCAATGGAAGATGAAAGGTGAAAGGTTGTAAGTATCATTGGATTGTTATTTAAATCTCCTTTTCTCCTTCATATTCTATTGATGTTTGGGTTTATTATTGTTATTGATTAATCCACATTTTACCTTCAGCCTCCCCTGTGCCTCGACACCCCTCCCCCACCCGAGCACCGCCCGCGCTCCCCCCTAACCCCTCTGCCGTCCCCCTTTCCCCCCACTCCCGCGCCACCCCTCCCCTGTCACTCCCGACACCCTCCCCCAGCCCTAACCTCCCTCCCCGATCCTCCCTTCCTAGCTCCCTCTCCATCGCTGCAGATCCCGCCGCCGCTGCCCAACCTACACCTCCCTTATCATACACATCCCAAAAGCATGTGACCATACACCTTCCACCATCCAATCTACCTTCACTACTTCCAACTCCTAATATCCCTCCATGCATTTTACCACCACTTCTTCCAAAACCTTATCCATCCATCTATGAATCTTCTAACAATCCCAATCATGGCCAACAAATGCACATGTTGTATAAACAAAGAACGTCCTCCAACTCCACTTCCACCATCCCATGGGAATTCAACAATAAAAGTCTGGATGCCTCTACTTATAAAGTCAAAAATCCTAAGAGTCCTCATGACCTAGGATACAAAAGCCAAGAATCAAAGAAACATCCTTCTCCAGAGCTGCATGCGCCCACACACCTATATGCGAAACTGAAAAAAGTGTGGGTTCGCATCCAACAAATAATTACCTCTGAAGTTGCACAAAAGCTACCTACACCCAAGCCCATACCTCCACAAGTACTATCTAAAAGCAAAATGGTTTGGGTACCTAAGAAAAAATCCCTCAAGCTACATGAGGCATCCACCTCTCAAGAATCTCAACCATCTACTTTCTCCCATTCCATCCATAAGTCTCAAATTCTTCCATCCCATATGACGAACAAAAATCAAGACAATACTCAGTCTATGTGGATCCCTACATGCCCACGTCATTCATCCACAAGAAAAAGTCTCCGTTGCTTCCTACACTACTTTCCCATCACCAACTTCAATGTTTATCACGGTATGTGCAACCATTGGTCATGATTCTCTTCCATTCCACAACATTTTCATATACCTCCATCTCCCCTTCCTTCCACTATTATCCTACATATCTTCCTCATCCTATTCCTATGGTCCATGTTTTGCATAAGCCTTCCCTCCATATTTTGCATCATAATCCACTATCTACCTACGCCATATCACTTTTATGCAATCCCCTACCAACATCTGTGAGAACACTTGACATGGTCCATGTGACGACATCTATCTAGCGGGACTATCACCTTTCAAGGAACTAGGCACTTGGGTTCCTCTCATCCATATCTATCTTCTCCTATCCAAATGTTCAAAAAACAAAAAAAAAAAACAACAAAAAAAAATGAATGAAAAATAAAAAAAGTAAAGAAAAATCCCTTCATCCAATGGTGAAAATTTGGCAAACAGGCACCTTGGATAAGTACCATGATGAAAACCTGGCAAATAGGCGTCGTGTGTAAGTTGATCTTCTATGTCACCTACACTTGGGGACACCTTGTCTCATCATCCTATCACTCTTCTCCTATCAGTTTCCTTCCATACCATTTCATATCCTCACCTACCTATACTATCCAGTTTATCCGTCCTAATCTTACTTTCCTCTATTTTCTTTGGTCTTGATAAAGATTGGGGGCACAATGTTGACAAATGTTTTAGATGTGTCTTGACATACCTTATCCCTCCACACCATGCAAATCCTTCATTATCCTCTCATCCTCCTATCGTCGTTAGCATTGTCATGAAAAATCCTAAGTACTCTACCTACAATGGGGCATGTTATTCCTATGCGACATAGTCCTTGGAGATCACATCCTTGTTTCCTTCTATCCACTATTGCCCATCCTCATACCTACCCATTCTATTCTTTATCTCCCATCCATCTTCCTATTCGTGGTGTTTCCTTGTCATAAGTATCTAGCATTAAGGCTCCGCTTCTTGTCTATCCCATGTCTTGCCATATGTCCGTCTATCCGTTTGTGTCCGTACCCTTTCACCAGGCCAAGCAAGCGCAACAAAACAAGCTTTCCATAGAAAAAATCTTGACCCAAAACATCAACCTGTCTAAAGTAGAACACCATACCGAAACACTCAAACTAATTCTATATCAATTATGGCAAAAAGACACATCTAATGCAAGAATGTTTTGTGAACAAGTTAACTTACACAGTCTTTGATTTTTGTCATTATGTCTTCCTATGCTACTCAAGGATGCCAAAAGCTAGAGATGCTATGATAGGGGCATACTCATTTTCTTTGTCTGCTGCTTATGGATCAAACTTTAGTAATGTGATGACTTTTGTCTAACGACATGATCAGCAAAAGATCATTGAGGACTCTGAGGTCTGACGATGAAAAAGGGCAATCCTTGTCTGTTGAAATGCAAGAAATGCTCAGGTCATCTAGATTCAACTTTGACTAGATTCTTGTATTAGCTTGCCATATCAAAATCCATGTAAGCGATACTCAGGTCATCTTGGTTCAATTATACCTAGATGCTTGTATTTTCTTACAACATAATAAACGCCCAATGATGAAATAAGCACTTCAAAATACTTGCTATATCAGGATGACAAATATCTATATCCATATCCATACCGTATCCAATTGCATTTCTCCATATCCCATCCAATAAAGATCTAAAATGCAGAGAATCAATGTTTACAAATAAAACCTTGTGATTTCTTCTGTCGAGTCATTCTTCTATCGATCAAATTTCTATCTATCTTCGTATCTATCATCAACAGTTCTAGCTGTCAATCTGAGCAGTGATCAAAATGCAAGTTTATCCTTAATCCATACCAATCGAGTCAAGCCAATCTTGTCAAATTATCCAATCACAATTAGCGGTCTTAACCTAATCTTGTCGTAAACCATATCAATCAGTCATAACTATCCTTCGTGTTGCTCTAGGGATATATCGTTCCCCGCCATGACAACACTATCATATATTGTTATCATATCAAATGTCTTAGACAAGATGTTGCATTGTCGAAACCAGACCCGGAGTCTTATATGACATGTTTCATTCTTGAAACTAGACATCGTCGATCTATATCCTTGGTTTACAGCTTGATGGGGGCAATACCTTGTTTGTTCTTGTATCATTTGTGCATCCTTGCTCGCTTTCTTGTGTGTGGTATCATTCTATCTTGCCTCACATATCATTTGGCTCTTTCTTCAACCATTTTCTTCAAATCTAACCTTCTTCATTGTGAGATTATCCGTCTCACGCCTTCTGACGTCTCCCCGTCTAATCTCCCGAGGGGGCATCCTGTCGTCAAACTTGTACCAGGGGTAAACTGGGGCATGTATCATTATCAAACAATCCTTTTCTTTGAAACAACGTGATAAAACACATTACTTCAAAGAGGGGCAAAATGTATACACCTGAAATTGGCTCATGTCAAATTGAGTAAATATTTTAATATTTATCTTAATTCTTATTTTCTTCTATCAATTAAATAAATATTTTAAGTTTATTTGATTGGTTCATTATCCCATAATTAAATTCCCTAAATTCTTCTAATGTCTCACATAATTAAATAATCTTACATTATTTAATTAAATCCTAAATTCCTCTATCCTAAGTCCTAATTCCATAAATCCACCTCACCAATCCACCTCATCTTTCCACCTCACCTTTTCCACTTCACCATGTTGCACATTTAATTAAATAATTTAAATATTTAATTAGCTAATATTCCCTCACCCACATGTCCTATTTATCCTCTAGTCAAAATTAGTTAACTCATCAATCAAGTCTGTTAACTAATTAATCATTCGAGTTCACTGATCAATCAATTCAGTCAAACACCCCAATCAATCAATTCTGTTAACTATTCAATCAATTTTGTTAACTCCCCTGTTACATGATGGAGCTTGGACACTTGTCCTCTTTCGATTTGCGCACATTCCTCAACCATTCTCAACCTTTGATCTTCTTATTTCTTCTCAACCGTTGATCTGCTCTCACATATTTCTATAAATGCAACTCTCTTCTTCTTCATTTCATATCCATTGTTTGAGTAAACTTATGCTGCAGAAACACAAGTGCGCCTTTGGCACCCCCATTTCCATAGCACTTCATTATCATCTATTTCATTAGTGTGTTGAAGCTCATCTTCAATCACACAAAGTATCATAGCCAACTTCATCTTGTCATCTTGAGGACTTTGAAGCAAGGAAGCAAGCTTCCTGAGGGCCATATTCATCTCCATCAAGATCAAGACAGAAAATGCGAGCAATGGAAGACGAAAGGTGAAAGGTTGTAAGTATCATTGGATTGTTATTTAAATCTCCTTTTTCTCCTTCATATTCTATTGATGTTTGGGTTTATTATTGTTATTGATTAATCCACATTTTACCCTCACATTTTGCAAAAAAAAAATGGCAAACAAAATTTAAAAAAAAAACAGTCATTTTTGTTTTCAAATTTAAAAAAAAAAAAAAACACAGAAAATTTCAAAAACAAAAAAACAGAATACTTTTTTTTTAAGCTTTTGTGTTATAAAAAAAAAATATTTAAAAAACACAGTTTTTTTAAAAAGCTTTTGTTTTATTTAAAAAATAAAATAAAATCAAAAATTAAAAAAAACAAAAAAAAAAAACAATAACCAACAGGGGCCGAAGCCCCTGCCTCCCCCCAACCCCTGTCCTAAACCTTCCCTCTACCCTCTTACCCTCGCAGCCACCCCCTGGCCCCCCCACATGCCTCCCCAAACCCCCTGCCCACCCCACGATCCCCACCCCTTGCTACTCCCAAACCCCCTCCCTCCTCCGCTGCCTCCCCTCCTCTCCCCACTCCTCCCTTCCCAGCTCCCTCTCCACCACCGCAAATCCCGCTGCCGCCGCCCACCTGCACCCTACTCGCCACCCCACCGCCCTTGCCGCCTCTCCACCGCCGTAGATCCCACGCCGCCACCCTCTGTGTTGCCCGCCCGCTCTGATCTGCAGCCCCCAACCCAAACCCCCAACTCGACCTCCGCTCGCCTGCAACCACGCCACCTCCGCCTCTCCTGCACACACAACACAAAAAATACAATAAAAAAATATAAAACAAAATATAAAACAAACTAAAAACAAAACAAAAAAAAACTTTTAGGGTTAGGTTTTTTATTAATGTTATAATTTATTTTTATTTATTTATTTATTTTTAAAATTTTAATGTTAATTTTTTTTTCTTTTATTCATTCATTTAATTTTTTTTTAGTGATAATGTGGTCAAAATAGGGGTATTTTTTTTCTTTTAGCATAACTTTTTGCAGGAGAATCAGATTTTTGCAAAATTATAGTCGTTGGAAAGGGGATTCAATAAACTTCGTAGTGGTAGAGGTATTTTTAGCCTATTTGATCAATTTCATTAGGTATAATCAGTCAAACCTCCCATTTTCTTGAAAACTTCAAACAATCATAACTTTGGCATCTTTTATCAAATTTTCATGAGTTTTTTTTTTAAAACAACATAGAATTTCATGTAGATTCTGATTTTCATATCTATTTTGCTATCAAAAACCATATTTTCATGAAATTTTTAGATTATATGTTTTTCACCTAATCATTTGATTTACAAACTTCTTGATTCAATTTTTGTTTTCATGGACCACAGGTGGACATCAGGAGAATACTAACCCGATTTTGGTGCAAAACGTTCACTGAAGACAATCATTTTTTACTAAGTGTTGAATATGACTGATTTAGACATTCTCATACAACTTGCATACAATTCTCATCTAGTTCTAATTAGGAAAGGATAAACCATTATTCATACAACTTGCATACAATTTTCATCTAGTTCTAACTAGGAAGGAGTAACCCATTGTTCATGCAACTTGCATGCAATTTTCATCTAGTTCTAATTAGGAAAGAGTAAACCATTGTTCATGCAACTTGCATACAATTTTTATCTAGTTCTAATTAGGAAGAAGTAACCCATTGTTCATGCAACTTACATACAATTTTAATCTAACTCTAATTAGGAAAGTAAATACTATGCATGCAAATCTCACATAGTTTCTAACTAGGAGGGTGGTAACTGAACCATTGCTATATCTGCATATTGCTTTCTTCTTTAGTTAGATCATTGCTATCCTACAAATGGGAATAGACATTGCTATATTCTTAACCACTTCAAAGTTAACAATCGTGTGAGTGCACAAGTAGAGTAGCCCATTTAGTTTTTCTAATTTTAACTAGGTTGGATTAACCAGTGTATTATGTGCTTGCGAATGACAATAGGCTTATGCTCTCCCCTTAACTTGGTGACCAAAGTGCCAGACTTGTTATTCTATTTGTTTAACCTTTAGAGGGGCCTACCCTTGGATGCATGCCTGTCCAAGTGGGAACGACCCTGAGTGGTAACAGGCTAAAGCCAAGCCCTACCAAGCCACTTAAAATAAATTGTGCTTGAGGTGAAAACCTCTTGCAACGAGTGCTACTGTGTTACACCGATGGCCAACCTCCCCTAAAACCCTCATAGGCGTAACCCTTTGAGGCTGGGAGACTCCATAACGGAGAGTAGTGCCGCCGCATGTGTAACCACTCGAACGGTTGCCCTAACTAAGAACCAATTGTGTAGTAAGCCAAAAACCCCTATTTGTTGATGCAAAGGACGAAGCCCTTGAAGTGGCCTCGATTCAAGTGACTCCTAGTAGAGGTAGCAAGGACAATCCTAAGATTCAGTGGGGGTACGAGCCTAAGGAAATCTAGATCTGGTATGCGTGAGAAGTGAGTGCCGTGGAGGGGAGCCAGTGCTACCAAATCTTGGAGCTACACGCTTTGAGTGGCACAGCTAGAGGATTCAACAAATACTGTCCTATCCAGCCTAGGTTGTACTTGTCTTTGAGTCAAAATAGTCCAAAAATACAAAAAAAAAGAAAAGATAAAAATCATGAAAAACTTCTATGTGTTTGCTGTGTTTTTGCCATAATCAAACATCAGAATTATCACAAACACCAAGTTTTTCAAACCAAAAACCCAAAAATCCTAAAAAAGATCCAAGTTCTACAAAAATCTCTGAGAAAACAGTTGCAAAAACTAGAGTTGCGCATCCAAAATGACTTGCAGCATTTAACCCGACTTCTGGTGCATTTGTACTCTATCTCGGCGCCTCTACTTTGGCGCATCCAAACCAGAGAGTAAACCAGTATCTTTCAAGAGTAAAATCTTTCAACATTTTTCAAAAACCTTTTCAAACCTATTTCAGTTTCCAAAAATCTGATTAAGACCTTGCAAATCAACCTTTTTTCCTTCTTTTCTGCACCATAGCTGCTTGTTCACCCAAAATCTCACCAAATTCTTCCAAGACTCCAACAAGACTATAGCCAAATTCTTCTTAATCAAAATCAAACCTCAAGCAAAACCTAGTGAGTCTCCAATATCAAGGGTTACTTATCCTTTCCTCTCAGAACTCCACTAGGGGGTTGTGCAAGACTAGTCAAACATCAAGTATACAAATTTCTAACATCCTTACTTTAACTATCGCTTTTGTATATCCCACTTGTTTGACACCAAACAGATCTAAGAAGAGCCTTGCTAAAATCTTGTCCCATCCTAACACCTTGCTCAAATCTTCCAAGCTCATTCTATCCATCTCCTTATCACCCTTGCACGGTCTTAACAAGATTACAAAAATAAAAATAGCTAGAAATGGCACAGAAAAGTGTTCCCAATGGTCACGAAAGTGAGGAAGAAATTTCTATGGAAGAGATCCTTCAAACGCAACATGACCCAAAATTCCAACGCATATTAGAAAAAGTGCTTGCACAAGACCCTACAAAATTCTTTTTACATCTAGCAAGTCTAGGAGTCAAGCTCCCTAAGAATTATGAGGTAGAGACTCTCAAAGAAAATGACGAAGAAAGAATCCCTGAAGGAAGTAGACATGATGAAATACCCATGGATAAGAGCAAAGCAACAATTGATTCCTTGGATACCCTAAGTCTAGTGAACCAACAAATTCAGGCTTTACAACAACAACTCACAGACATGAAAACAGGAGCATCGACAAAACATTACACCCTAGAGGATATTTCACCATATCCTTTTGATCAGGCGTTGGTCATGATACCTTTCCCCTCAAAATTTGAGGTGCCCAAGTTTGACAAATATCAAGGAAAGGGTGATCCAAGGGATCACATCAGAGAATTCAATGCTGCTTGTCTTGAGGTCGCACACAACGACACTTACCTTATGTGATTATTTCCACGAAGCTTAGGTGGACAAGCCATGGAGTGGTTCTCTAGACTGCCACCTGGTATTAAAACATTCAATGAGCTTGTCCACAAATTTGTTACCCACTTCTCTTACAAAATTGAGCACGACACCTCAATATTGGATCTTTGTAACACAAAACAGAAAGGTGGAGAATCTTTCGCCGCATTCTTACAAAGATGGAGACAATTGGCTAACAAGTGCCCACACCAAATACCAGAGAAACAGATGCTAGAGATGTTCGTCCACAACTTGCAAACGGACTTAAGTTATCAAATCCAAATCCAATGTCCTACTTCTTTTAGCAAGGTCATTGAGATGGGCCTCATCATAGAAAAAGCTCTAATTGCAAAAGGTCAAATCAAGCTCTATAAAGACACTCTTAGTACCAACACCAACAATGACAAACCTAGATTCTGGATGAAAAATAAAAACATCGTAAATGACGGGGTGGTAGATGCCAAAAATGCGGCACCTAAACAACCAATATTCATTCTATCAACACATCAAAATAACCCCCCGCAAAACAAACCAAGAAATACTAAATATAGGTTTACCAACTTTCAACCTAGGAGAAAGTTCACACCTTTGGATGAGTCATTAGAAACTGCCTTACGGAAGCTAATAACCAACAAGCTCATAGCGCTTACCTCGGCACGAGAGTACGAACCAAAGGTCAAACCACATTGGTGGAATGACAATGATTTTTGTGAATACCATCGAAATAGGGGGCACGAGACAAATGATTGTATTGCACTCAAGCATACAATCCAAGACTTAATGGAACAAAACAAAATATCTGTTGACGGGCATACCTCCAACAACGATCATCAGGCATTCAAGGATCCTCTTCCTAACTACGAGCAGGGAGGACCTTCCAACAGAAACAATAATGGATCTAACAACACAAATTACACAAATGTTGGCTATGACTATGTTGTTAACCATATCTATGAAAGTGATTCACACATCAATGTGATCACCATCAACAAAGATCCAAATTGCAATGTTACTACCCGTAGTAACAAAGTCACCCTTAGAGGAGCCTTTGCGCCTCTGACTAGCCAATACAGTATCATGGATCAACTCCACAAAACACTTGCACACATCTCCATCTTGGAACTTCTACGTCTATCTCCTTCTCATAGGTTCATACTTGACAAAGCCTTAGCGGAAGCCTCTGTTCCCACAAACCTTGCTGAAGAGCAATTCCAAACCATGGTCGGTCATATTACCTCACCACATTCCCTATCATTCACTGAGAAAGATGATATGTCAATCACTCAACCCCATAATGCCTCCCTCCATATCAAAGCTTTTATACATAAACACAAGATCAAAAGAGTCCTAATCGATGGAGGGGCTGGTTTGAATATTTGCACATTGAAGCTAATCCTTACATTGGGGTTTTTAGAGAAGGCTATCGATCTGAAAAGAAAAATCACCATCAAATCCTATGATGAGGAAGAAAAAACGTCCAAAGGAATTGTTACCCTAGCAATCAGAGTAGGCCTTGTGGTAAAAGATGTAGCTTGTCAAGTCCTCGACATGGAGCTAGCATACAACATCCTTCTCGGATGACCATGGATACACGCTTTGAAAGCAGTACCTTCTACATACCATCAATGTATCAAGTTCCCTCACGAAGGTCAAGAGATCACCATCCAAGGTGACCCTAACCCCTATCAATACTGCAATTCCATTCAACCCAAACTAGAAGTGGTGATCCCCACCAACCATGCTTCAGCTGCCTCTTCATCCCGTATTGATCCAGCTTCACTTGATTCCTCTTCGCAAGCTCCGCAACCTAGCCTTAGACTCACAGAAAAAGGCTTGGGTGAATACACGATCTCTCAATCCCTATGCTTAGCACAACTACCTCTATCTCCTAGAACCCACGGGAGACCTATTTTGAAAACACCCAAAGCATAAAGAACCACCAAAGGTCATTTGTTAAATGGGGAAGCCTAGAAGATGAGAGTGATGAAAAGGATGTATTACAGTGGCTATACAAAGATGAAGGTAGTTCCTCAACACAACATGACCATTACTGACGGGTTGTCGCTGTACCTCATCATTTAATCTATTTTTAGATGTCAAAGAACCAGGGTTGTGTCCATGGCTGTCTACAACTAGGGATTCTAAGTGACCAGTTTATAGCTAATCCTAAAGCTTAAAAGAATGACTAATCTATCTGCTTGTTGAATAAATGTAATGAATGCTGTAAAACAGAATAAAACAGGAAATGTACTCAAAGTAAAGAACGATAACATGCATCTATCTACTAAAATAGGAAATACTTTTATAAAAGAAAGCTTGAAACAATAAAACAGAGATACTAGCCTCCTGCCTGATTGGTGAGAGTGGGCCCTTGCTCCGCACCTTTGAGGCTGAAGGCTATTGCAGGAAATCAGCACAAAAGTTGATCTAAACTAAATTCAGTCCAATTCATTCACTTCTATATTCATGAGAAATGTATGGCTACAACAAAACTGAAATCTCTGAAAATCAGAATAATTTTATCATCGTTATTTTATTACTATTTCTGAAAGTATATATAAAAAGAGTGATGATATATCACTGAACTTATCTATTAGTCTTTCTAGGAGATGACACCATCTCTTATTTGTACTTAACTATCTAACTTATGAAAGATCACCATGCAAAAAGGTAGACTTGAGTGGAACAGAAGTCCACTCAGAGGTCTAAGTTTAGATCTTAATACACTTGGGCATCAAAGCCCTGAAAATAAGAATATTGGATTAGTTCAATTCGTAACTTATGCAAAATCTTTGGAAAGATAAAACTTCAGCAGTTAACTATTAGTTGACCCTTCATCACTCAGGTGATGATTTGAGTGAAGTAAGGGGGTGTTAGGATTGCTGCTGAAGTGTCTGATTGGCGGCTCTGACTGGAACATGCCCTATTCTTAGGAGGTTCCGAAGATAGCTGTTCCTGTCTGCAGCTCCGGAGATATTCCAGACACTCGCAGAGCTCCGGAGATATTCCAGACACTCGCAGAGCTCCAGAGATATTCTAGACATTCGCCGAGCTCTAGAGAGTCATTTCCCCAAATCTTCAAAACCCAGGTGTCACTATTCTTTGTTATGGTCTCCGGAGATCATTGAAGGTGATCTCCGAAGATGCACAAAAATTGCTGTTTCCGATATTTACACCTGCTGATTCAAAAAGAAAGAGAAATTCTGCATTTTTCCATTAATCCCACGCACATTAGCCACTTAATCAGAAATTCTAATCTCAAGTAATCTATCTTAATTAATCACTAATTAGAACAATCTTGCTTAACTAATTTGAGTGTAGACACAAGGAAGATGAACTAAATAGGGGAAAAGAGAGGCAAAAAGGGTGTATTTTATGAGTGCAAGCTGACACTCATCAATTACACTATATCCACGGAACAATATGGTCAAGGCTTTCAAATGCTACAGAGAATGGGGTATGAAGGACACAGTCCACTTGGTTCAAGAAATGATGGCATCACCAAACCCATCCAACCTCATACCTTAATAGCCCAAGACACTATAGGGCTAGGGTACACTAGAGCACCAAGAAACAACAGAACCAACAAAAACAAAGGCAAACAACCAGAAGCATCTACTAGCAATCTGGTGGAGCAAATTTAGAGAATGCAAATGGGGAGTGAAACTGATTCTAACAAGTATGAATGGGATAGTCTCTCTAAGATGTCTTGTGATGAAAAGGATATTGACATTGTCCATGAGTACAACCTGACCCATGCCAACGAGAGACAAGGTCCAAGGGATAGACCGCTAGAATCCGACCCGCATAGCAACAATAGTGAAAATCGTGAGGAAGGAATGATACCCCCCTTGATGGATCCATCAATAGAGAGTACCATTGCAGACTTTGTCTGAGCCTTTAATAATTCTATCCTAACCATCAATGCCATTGAACTAGACCTACATGATGATCCCTTACCTTTGGTCCACCCTGAACTCATAGACTGGGACCTCGACGACACCACCCCTGAACTAGACACCTTTGAAAATGATGAAGCCATCATCGATTACCTTGAGTTTAGAGATCACATACCTGTAGGAGACCATAGAGTTGGCTATGCTATTGAACTCAACGAGAAGGCCTATTTGGGAGAGAGTGCCAAACCTTTCAGTCATAAAAATATCAAAATAAAAGAACGATCTAACGGTGAAAACCGCTCCGCGGCAGTGTTAGATCCTCAAAATAGTAAAAATAAAGACACATCCAATGGTGAAAACCTCTTTGAGGTGCTGAAGGATGGAAGGCTTGACCCTCTCCCCAATCTTACACATCAGGAGAGATTGTCGATCTTGATAGAACTGACAGAACCAATCAACGTTAGCACAGGTGAAGAGCCCAGAATGATCCACATGGCAAAAGCTCTAACAGAACACGAAAACCAACATTTACAGATTTCTTCAAGAGAAAACAAATCAACTTTGCATGGACATACATCGACATGCCAGGGATAGATCCAAATCTTATCATGCATCATTTATCTCTAGCTCCAGGAGCTAAACCGGTCAAACAAAAACTCAGAAAGATGCATCCACATGTAGCCCTCATGGTAAAAGAGGAACTAAAGAAGCTATTAGACGTCGATTTTATCAGGCCTATAGACTATCCTGAATGGATTTCAAATGTAGTACCAGTGGCTAAACCAGATGGCAGGGTCAGAATATGCAATGATTTCAGAGACTTAAACAAAGCCTGTCTGAAAGATGACTTCCCCTTGCCCAACATAGACATGATTGTCGATCTCACAGCAGGACACACTATGCTTTCACTCATGGATGGTTTCTCAGGCTATAACCAGATAAAGATTGCACTTGAAGACCAACACAAAACTGCATTCACATGTCCTTGGGGCACCTACTATTGGTGTGTTATGCTGTTTGGTCTGAAAAATGCAGGGGCAACATATCAAAGAGCCATGACAACAATCTTCCACGACATGATGCACACCATAATGGAAGACTACATTGATGACATTCTGGCAAAATCACTTACAAGAGAAGGACATCTAGCAGTATTAGACAAGATCTTCAACAGGTTGGAACAGGTCAATGTGAGCCTTAATCCAAAGAAGTGTGTGTTCGGGGTTACATCAGGTAAATTACTGGGCTACATAGTGTCTGCAAATGGTATTGAAGTTGATCCAGCTAAGGTGAAATCCATCATGGAGATGCCACCTCCTAAGAATCTGACTTAGTTAAGATCCCTACAAGGAAAATTACAATCCATTAGAAGGTTCATTTCTCAATTGGCAGACAAGTGCCACCCATTCTCTCACCTTCTACATAAGAATGTCCCCTTCAAATGGAATGATTCATGTGAACAGGCATTCCAATAGCTAAAAGAATACCTTATGAAGCCACCGATATTAATGCCACCAATTCAGGACAAGCCTCTGCTATTGTATATCTCAGCTACACCAACAGCTCTGGGGGCTCTCCTTGCACAACAAAACTATGATGGGAAAGAGCAAGCAATCTATTATATCAGCCGAACACTTGTTGGGTATGAATTGCAATACACACCCATCGAAAGAGCATGTCTAGCTATAGTCTTCACCTCACAAAAATGGAGACATTACATGCTATCACACTCTGTCAAACTGATAGCAAAGATTGATCCACTAAAATACTTGCTCAATAAAGCTACCTTAACTGGTAGATTATCAAAATGGGTCATGCTTCTCAGTGAGTTTGACATTGAATATGTCAACAGAAAAGCGATAAAAGGACAAGTGCTTGTAGATCAACTGGCAGAGGCAACTCTAATTGATGACAGTCCCTTGAGCTTTGAATTTCTAGACGAATCTATTTTCCACATCAATATAGCAACTTGGAAAATGTACTTCGACAGCTCATACACTCAGCATGGATCGGGGGCAGGTATCTTACTGATCACACCTAATGGCGACACTATACCTAAATCATACAGACTACTCTTTCCCTGCACTAACAACGTGGCAGAGTACGAAGCCCTAGTCATTGGTATCAAGCTAGCAATGGAATGGAACATCAAAGAACTTCAGGTATATGGCGACTCACAGCTGGTCATCAACCAAGTAAATGATGACTACCAAATGAAAGATGAGAAATTGATCCCTTATAAATGGATGGTAGATGACTTCAAAGAATATTCCATCAAAATCTCTTTTGAGTAGATACCACGGATAGAGAACAAAGCTGTAGATGCAATGGCAACGATCGCATCTCTCCTTGATATTTCAGACAATCAATCACGCTATGAGTTCTTGGTAAAGCCAGTATCCTGTCCTAGATATGACACCCCAGAATCCCATATCATTTGCCACATTGTTGGAGCCAATTTGCCTCTCTACAGAAAAATATTCGCCTATCTTAAAGAGAATACCCTCCCACCCAATCTCTCTAGTAACCAAAAAAGAACCTTTATCCGTCAGGCATCTCGGTATGCCATCAGCGCCAATACCCTATATCACAGAGGTCTCGATGGTACTCTCCTTAGGTGTCTTGATAGCAAGGAATATCAAACCACCCTGAGCGAAATACACAACGGTATATGCGGGACTCACTCTAGTGGCCCTACCCTAGCCAAGAAACTCATACACATGGGGTACTATTGGTCAACTATGGAACAAGATTCCTATCATTTTGTGAAAAAGTGAAAGAAGTGTCAAGTCCATAGGAACCTGATACATGCACCGGCACAGGAGCTACAGCCATTAACAACTCCTTGGCCTTTTTGTCAGTGGGGACTAGACTTAGTGGGCAAGATCCATCCTCCCTCATCTAGCGGCCATAAATTCATAATCACTGCCACAGAGTACTTCACAAAGTGGATTGAAGCCGTACCCTTAGCCAATATCACAAGAAAGCAGATAGCCTCAATTATCCTGAACTATATCATTTGTCGCTACGACGTCCCTTCGTCCATTATCACGGATAATGGATGACCCTTCAAAAATCAAGATGTTAGGGAACTATGTGACAAATTCCATATCCAGCACCGCTTTTCAACTCCATATTACCCACAAGGCAATGGCCAAGCTGAGGCATCAAATAAAACCATTTTGAAAATCCTAAAGAAGACTGTCAATGATGCTGGTCGTGATTGGCATGTCCAACTAAATCCCGCATTGTGGGCCTACCACACAAGCATCCGCACACCCACAGATGCAACACCATACTCCCTAGTCTAAGGACTTGAAGCTATCTTGCCCATTGAAGTCAAGATCCCATCCCTGCGAGTTTCATTAAAAGGCCTCATATTAGATGAAGAATACAAAGTAACAAGACTCCAAGAGCTAGAACTGCTCAAAGAGAGAAGGCAACAAGCCTTTAACCATCTAAATGCATATCAACAGCGCATGTCCAGAAGTTACAATCATAGGGTAAAGCCCCAGGTCTTCCAGGTTGGTGATCTAGTTCTAAGAGAAAATCCCAGAAATTAGCAAGATAGGGAAAAGAAAGGAAAATTTGAACCCAACTGGTTAGGGTCCTATGTCGTCATTGCAGCTTATGGATCAGGGGCATATCAATTGGCTAGATCTGAAGGTGAACTGTTCGATGATCCTATCAACAACATGCATCTTCACAAGTTCTATACCTGAAAACCCCAATGTAAGGGAGTCCTAAAAAAAATCCAAATTTTTTTTGAAAAAGTGATAAAAAACAAAACAAAAAAATAAAAAAAAAAGAAAAATAACAAAAAAATCATCCTACGGTGAAAACCTGGCAAACAGGCACCTAAGATAGGTACCATGGTGAAAACCTGGCAAACAGGCATCATGTGTACTTTTAGTTTTCATGCAAATAAAAGCAGTGGTGAAAACCTGGTAAATAGGTGCTATCTGTGACAAACTACTTCCTACATCTGTTATGACTTCATATCTCTTATGTCCATCATATCATTCATCTTGAACCAGTCCTTTGAACCGTTGTCGAACTACGCCACCTCTGAGTTATCACATAGGCAAGGCCATTCTTAATGCTCCCCCGAGGCTCCCTTTCACTCCACTCCACTGTCCCATCCATCCCATATCTGGTCCTTCTATCAATCTGAGTCCATTCTATTTCTGCGCCTTTGCCATCGCCTAGGTCCTTGGTCCATCAGGTTCACCCCGAACTATGTTGCCTCTGTGTCATCACGTAGGCAAGGCCATTTAGCAATGAGCCCCCGAGGCACTAGGTCAGTCCCTTAGGGTCTGTCTCTCCATATTTATTCATCCCATCACCCATAATAAGTTAATCCTTGTCTCATCTGGGGGCAACTCCTTGACCTGGTTACAGATTTGGATTCTTGAATGCCACCTTTCTAAGAGGATACCAATAAAGGATTGTGATACTTTCACTAGACAAGCAAGCGCAGCAAAAAAACAAGCTACTCAAAATCAAAGTTCTTGACGCGAAACAACAACCTGTCCTAAACAAAGCAGAGCACCATACCAAAACACTCAAACAAATTCTATATCAATTATGGCAAAAGACACACCTAATGCAAGAATGTTTTGTGAACAGGTTAATTTACAAAGTCTTAGATTTTTGCCATTATGTCTTCCTATGCTACTCAAGGATGCTAAAAGCTAGAGATGCTATGATGGGGGCATAATCATTTTCTTTGTCTGCTGCTTGTGGATTAAACTTTAGTAATGTGACGACTTTCTGTCTAATGACATGATCAGCAAAAGATCATCGAGGACTACGGAGGTCTGAACATGAAAAGGGGCAATCCTTGTTTGTTGAAACGCAAGAAATACTCAGGTCATCTAGATTCAACTTTGACTAGATGCTTGTATCAACTTGCTATAACAAAATCCATGTAAGGAATACTCAGGTCAGCTCGGTCTACTTATACCTAGATGCTTGTATTCTCTTACAACATTTCATAAAGAGAAAAATACCAAAAAGTGCCCAATGATGAAAGTAAAAGACTTGCAAAATCAAGATGACAATCCACATCCATTCCATATCCATATCCATAACGTATCCAATTACATCTCATATCCATATCCATATCTCATGCAATAAAATTCTATGCAGAGAATCAATGTTTACAAATAAAAACTTGTGATTTCTTCTGTCGAGTCATTCTTCTATCGATCAAATTTCTATCTATCTTCATATCTCTTGTCAACAATTCTAGCTATCAATCTGAACAGTGATCAAAATACAAATTTATCCTTAATCCATACCAATCGAGTCAAGCCAATCTTGTCGAATTATCCAATCGCAATCAGCGGTCTTGATCCTAATCTTGTCGTAAACCATATCAATCAGTCATAACTATCCTTCATGTTGCTCTAGGGATATATCATTCCCCGCCATGACAACACTATCGTATATTGTTATCATATCAAATGTCTTAGATAGGATGTTGCATTATCGAAACCAGACCCAGAGTCTTATATGACATGTTTCATTCCTGAAACCAGACATCATCGATCTATATCCTTGGTTTACCGCTCGACAGGGGCAATACCTTGTTTGTTCTTGTATCATTTGTGCATACTTGCTTCTTGCTTATGTGTGTCATCTTTTTATCTTGCATCCTATATCATTTTAGCTCTTTCTCCATCCTAACCCAGTCTTGACCTTCTTCTTCGTGAGATTGTCTGTCTCACGCCCTTCTGCCTTCTTCCCGTCCAATCTCCCGAGGGGGCATCCTGTTGTCAAACTTGTACCAGGGGCAAATTGGGGCATGTATCATTGTCAGAAAAATTCTTATTCTTTGAAACAACGTGATAAAACACATTGCTTCAAAGAGGGGCAAAATGTATAAACCTAAAATTGGCTCATGCTGAATTAAGTAAATATTTTAATATTTATCTTAATTCTTATTTTCTTCTGTCAATTAAATAAATATTCTAAGTTTATTTGATTGATTCATTATCCCATAATTAAATAAAATTATTTTATTTAATTAAATTCCCTAAATTCTTCTAATGTCTCACATAAATTAAATAATCCTACACTATTTAATTAATCCTAAATCCCTCTATCTTAAGTCCTAATTTCATAATTCCACTTCATCAATCCACCTCATCTTTCCACCTCACCTTTTCCACCTCACCATGTTGCACATGTAATTAAATATTTTAAATATTTAATTAGCTAATATTCCCTCACCCACATGTCCTATTTATCCTCCAGTCAAAATTAGTTAACTCATCAATCAAATCTGTTAACTAATTAGTCAATTGAGTTCACTGGTCAATCTATTTTGTTGACTCCTCAATCAACCTAGTTAACTGATCAATCAATTCAGTCAACTCCCCAATCAATTCACTTAACTGATTAGTCTATTCTGTTAACTCTTCAATCAATTTTGTTAACTCCCCTGTTGCATGATGGAGCTTGGACACTTGTCCTCTTTCTATTCGTGCACATTCCTCAACCATTCTCAACCTTTGATCTTCGTATTTCTTCTCAACCGTTGATCTGCTCTCACACATTTCTATAAATGCAACCCTCTTCTTCTTCGTTCCATATCCCTTGTTTGAGTAAACTTATGCTGTAGAAACACAAGTGCGCCTTTGGCACCCCCATCTCCATATCACCTATCATCCATCGATAGTGTGTTGAAGCTCATCTTCAATCACACAAAGTATCATAGCCAACTTCATCTTGTCATCTTGAGGACTTCGAAGCAAGGAAGCAAGCTTCCTAAGGGCCATATTCATCTGATGGAAACAGGTTGTCATTGATGTCAAAAACGTTCATCAAGAATGTGCTTGATTAAGATGTCTTGATATTGTTTGCAAGATGATATTGTGGACTTAGTTTCTTGATCTTCACAGATGTGGTCTTCAATCAGAATATCTCCAAGCATGACAAAGTTGAAATGATAAGATTCTATCAGGAGACTTGTATGACAGGTATGATTTGACATTGTACATGACATGATGCTTTGTGAGAATGTTTTTGATTATGACATTGCATGTTGCTAATGCTTGTAAGAAAGGGTTATCATCATTTTGATGGAATCAGGGATTGTTTGATGTCAGTAATTGAAGTGGAGATTGTATATTCTTCATTGGAGAACATTATGTTGAGGAATGTTATGCTTCATGCTTCAGTGTGTTCACAACATCTTCATGTTGATAATGTGTTCTCACGGGCACAAGAGCACAATGTTATCCATAATGAGATTGCATCAGTGATTAAATGTTATCCACAAGTGATTGGAGATCATGGTCTTCATATCTTTATCAAGAGTTTGCTTATCATTTGAATGGACTCATTTTGATGTTATGTTAAGGCTTGCAGAAAGTGGTACTTGCATATTCAGATTTTGACAGAGATATTTCAGATATAAGTTGTTGATGTGCCTCAAAAACAAGGTCGTGAATGTGTTGTCTTGGAAAAATGATGTTGGTCTTGCTTGTCATTACAGTTCACTTGGTAGATTCATGCTCCTGTGTAGAGGAATTCTTAACATATATTTGCTCAAGATGTTTTTGAGTTTTCAAAGGGGTCATAATTCTTGAGAGTTAAAATATTCATAAATACTAACATAAGACATCCTAATCTGCCCATATCTTTTGAGTTGTAATTTTGTTTTATTCAAATGTTGACTGGTGCTTGCAGGTTAAGTCACTTAAAGTGACCTTCTAATGGGCTGTTAGAACATTGTAAACCAGCCCCCTCAACCTTTACAACATGCTATATCAGTTGTATTAAAACTAATAGTGAAAAGGCCGATGGAAGCTATTATAAAGGAGGCCATTTTATGACAAGAAACCGACCCCACCCTTATGTGGTTATGTGCTAAGAAGAAAGCTCGAATTTTAAGCCTTTTATGGCTTTACCTCATTTTTAGAAACTTTGTTTTTTCTTTCATATTCTATGAAAAGCCTTAAGTCATATTTAAATGCATTTTTAAAGGAGCTCGACATTAGAGGGAATATATTGGTTTTAAAGTTTCCTTATAAGGAAAAGACATCTATTTGGTGGAAAGCTTTAGTTTATAAAGCATATAATGCATTTAGTAAAAGGCACGTGCTTTAAGGTAACAAAGAAACTATTGATTGTTTTATATTGGAGACCATGTTATAAGGAGGAGCATATTTTGTATAAAGCATAGAATGCTTTATAATTAGAAATTTTCTATTTTCCATCAAATAATATGGAGATGGTAATGTTTTTTAAGGAGATTTTTTAGTGCTTCTAAAAGGGCAATTTTCTTGTAAAAGGAGGAAAGTTATAAAGTATAAAATTAGAAGATTTTTGTTTGAAGTTTATTTTGCAGAGAAGGAGAATGAATTGTTGAATGAATATGAAAAGACTTATGCAAAATGAAGAATTTTTTACAGGGATATGAAGGATCATGCATGAAGGTTTTTTTTTTATGGAAGATGAAAATGAGAACAGAGATTTTATTACAAGGGCAGATTCAAAATATATTATGGAAGATATTAATTTTGTTTGAGAATTTTCATAACATTGAATAAGATTTTCTTCTTGTAGATGAATTGTTTTTGCAGTTTATAAAGAATACAGAATGGAGATCTATTTGATGCAATCAAATATTATTTTCTTTCAGAGAAGATGAAAGGTTTTGATAAGAGGATAATGAAAATGTGTTTTGAAGGTGAAAGGACATTAAATTTGTGTACAATGGTTTTTCAGGTGCATTGATGCAACTATATAAACAGACATTGATGAAACATACAAAATATGCAGTGTTGTTGAGTGGATCAGGATACAGGGTTGATTTTGAATATCTAAGTTTTGTATATGATTTGGGTTGATGAAAAGAATGGCCGTTTGACAGACACATGTGAGAGAAGCGTTTTGTATTGAAACAGAGAAACGCTCTGAGTTTTTAATTTGTTCTATATTAGGGGTTGGTGCTCCTTGAAGTTGTTGCTTCTAAACATTGTTGCTAGTGAGGCACAGTATGCCAGTGAGGCTTGTAGGTTAGTGAGACCTCTCAATCAGTGAGACATAATATTCAGCTAGTGAGGCTTTGTAAGAAGTTTTTAAAGTTAAGCCAGTGAGACACTTCATGAGTGGTTTTTCTACCCCTGAGGGTTTTCCACTTGGTAAAAAGCTTGTGTCATGCTTCTCATTGATTTCTTCTGTGTGTGTGCACATTAATGGTTTGATCATGTTTTTGTTTACATCTGTTATTACAAGTCTTGTGCATATAAACTCAACAAATCATTAATGTATTCCTTTCTATTTGTTCTGAAAGAGAAAGCTTGCAAAAAGTTGTAAAATGTTTAAAAACTAATACAACACTGATTCACCCCGCCTCTCAGTGTTGTCTTGGACTCCTACATCATCTCCATCAAGATCAAGACAGAAAAGGCGAGCAATGGAAGATGAAAGGTGAAAGGTTGTAAGTATCATTTGTTTGTTATTTAAATATCCTTTTCTCTTTCATATTCTATTGATGTTTGGGTTTTTATTATTGTAATTGATTAATCCACATTTTACCCTCACACCCACCACCACAAGAGAGACAATCTTTATTACAGTAAACTTAGAAAGATTACAATAAAGATCCCAGCCTTCTCGCTCAGGTATCAATTCTCAAATCATACAAAATAGTTCACTTCCATTGTACATTTACAAAATGAACAATATGATCGAATCTCTTCATCAACGTAGACGACATCACCAGATCTGAATATATTCTCAGTCTTCAAGAGCAAAACTATTTTTAACTTCTGCCCTAACTGTTTGATTCAACTGACCCAGTACTGTTGTCTTTCAACTGTTGCTTAATTGTTCACATTTAAGAGGACTCATTAGTCCCACATGCAGCAGGTCACATTGGACATCCAGGTTTATATATCCGAACACTCTATAAGACTATCGTCGGCAATTTTGTCACTGATGATGCCAGTCTAAGCCTTATCAGAATAGTTTAAACTATCGGGGATCAATTCACCATTCACTCCGATGGTTCCTTGTCCTACTGATGCCCAAACCTTGAACCTACATCGGAGTGACAGTTAACATCAGAGGGACTTCCAAACCTCAGATTGATAATGCTGTTCACGTCGACGCCAACAACCCTTCATCAGAGTGATAGTTGACATCGGATGGACTTCCATGGGCTCAGCTGACAATGCTTCTCATGCTGATACATTGATCTCTGATGCTAACTTCCATCGAAGTAACTCAAAACTATCAGAGCGAGTACTCAAAGTTTACCTGACGGCCAACCTTACGCCAATAGACATGTCTTATCGGTATGACACGTATCAATCAGAGAAGTTAGAGCATGACACGCCAATAGAGCATGTCAACCTGATGGCTTACTACCATCGATGAGACCAAAGCAATTGGTGTAGCAATAACCAAGTTTGCCGATGCTCCAGTGTGGCCGATGACCAAGGAATGAATGAGGTTCCAAGCAGTAATGTGAGACATTAGGTCTCTTCAATCTCCCACTTGTTGAAGAGATTACTGCTACCTCTTAATCCTCATACAATTACTGAGAATTATGGGCTCGAAGACCCATTTCATCTGAACACCATTTGAACTTGGCCATGCTCACTGGTTTAGTCAAGGCATCTGCAACATTTTCCAAAGTATCAACCTTTTCCAGCTTTACCCTTTTGTCTTCCACCGTATCACGAACAAAGTGATATGGGACATCAATATGTTTTGTCCTAGCGTGAAAAGTAGGATTTTTTGCCAAATAGATAGCACTTTGACTGTCACAATGAATTTGTATCTGCCCTGCATCAAAACTGACATCAGAACACAACCTCTTCAACCAAACAACTTCTTGGCATGCCTAAGTAGCTTCCATGTACTCTGCCTTTGTTGTGGATAAAGTGACTACAGCCTGTCGCTTGCTCATCCAACTGATAGCACCACCATTTAACATGAATACATATTCATTGGTGGATCTTCTACTGTCAGTGTCCCCTATCCAATCAGAATCAACATATCCCTGAATGCTGATAGATTTCTGAGATCCAACTGATTTTCCATGATAGCAAAAAGCATAGTCAGAAGTTCCCTTCAAATACCTCATAACTCTCTTCATAGCATCCCAATGTGACTTGCCTAGATTTGCCATAAATTGGCTCAAGACTCCCACTGCTTGGGCAATGTCTGGTCTAGTACAGACCATTGCGTACATTAAACTGCCAACAACACTTGCATAAGGCACTTTTTTCATGTCATCAATTTCATTCGAAGATTCTAGACAATCTTCAACAGATAGTTTCGTTCCCTGCAAAACTGGAACAACTAACTGTTTGCAATCAGACATATTAAATTTACTAAGAACATTGGTAATATACTTACTCTGGCTGAGCCAAAGCATTCTCTTAGATCTGTCCATTTTTATTTTCATTTCTAGAATGTACTTCGTTGCCCCTAGATTCTTCATTTCAAATTTCAAGGACAACTGAGATTTTAAATCTGAGATCATCCCCTTACCATTGCCAATGAATAACATGTCATCCACATACAGTGCAATTATAAGAATCTAATCACCATCAATTTTATAATAGACACAATGATCAAATTTTGATCTCACATATCCCAAAGATAAGACATACGTATCGAATTTCTGATACTACATTTTGGGAGATTGCTTCAAACCATAAAGAGACTTTTTAAGTTTACATACCAGATGTTCTTTACCTTTTACCACAAAATGCTCTGGCTAGGACATATAAATTTCTTCTTCAAGGTCCCCATGAAGAAATGTTGTCATCACATCCATCTGCTTAGTTTCAAAGTCATACACTGCTGTAAATTACTTTTTCAGTTTCAGGATTCCAAAGCTTGTACCCTTTAACACCAACTCCATAGCCAATAAAGATACATTTGACCGCCTTGTAATCCAACTTAGATCTTTTTACCTCAGGAATATGAGCATATGCCTCATAGCCAAAGACACGAAGATGTCTTAGAGAGGGCTTCTTTCTAGACCATGCTTCCATAGGCGTCTTATCAACCAATTCCAAAGTAGGAGAACGATTTAGAAAGTAACAAGCTATAGCAACTGCCTCAGCCCAGAACCTTTGTCCAAGACCAACATAACTCAACATACTTCTTGCTTTCTCCATCAATGATCGATTTAACCTCTTATGCCTTTTTATTCCATGATCAAGACAAAATTTATCAAAATCTGCATTGCAATATTCACCAGCGTTATCTGTTCTCAAACATTTTATTTTTCTACCAGTCTGATTTTCCACAAGATTTTTAAATTCTTTAAACCGACTGAACACTTCTGATTTATTTTTCAAAAAATATATAAATGCCCTCCTTGAATAATCATCAATAAACAATACGTAATATCTTGATTTAGACAGAGAAGGAACATCAACTGGACCAAAAACATCAAAATGCACATAGTCCAGAACACCAGAAGATTTATGAGAACTAGAGTAAAAAGAAACATGGTTCTGTTTTCCATATATGCAATGTTTGTAGAAATCGAACTCTAGATTACAATCAATCAGTCCATCTACCAGGTTTTTGTTTTTCAAGGTTTTTGAACCCTTTTCACCTATGTGACCAAGTCTACGATGCCAGAGCATTGTTTTCTCTTCAGGAAGTTTAACTTCCATAGAGTTTGCATCATGTGTTACAATAATAGCTTTTTCAGATTTTACAAACACATTATTATAGCACACTAGTTTAGCATCTAACCTATATAGAGTTCCAATGCGTTCACCCTTTGCCATTTTAATAGAACCTCTAGTCATCTTACAACCACCATTCACAAAAGTAACTTGCACTCCAACATCATTAAGCTTACTAATAGAAAGTAAATTTCAAGCCAGATGTGGTATGTGTAATACTCCATTCATTCCCTTTATTTTGCCATCTAGGAACTGGATTCTAACTCTTCCTCGACCAACAATTTCTAGTGTCGAATCACTTACCACGAACACCTTCCCACTAGCATACAGTTCATACTTTATGAACCATTCTCTATGAGATGTCATATGAAAAGATGCTCCTGAATCCACCAGCCATACATCTTCAGATGTAGGCGTTGCCAAGGCAGCAATGAAGGCATCAGCATCACTCTAAGAAGAATCGGTGTCAGAGAAGTTCTTCTTCTTCTTTTTCTCCTCTTTACAATCTTTTTTGATGTGTCCTTTTTGCCCACAATTCCAGCACTTTACCTTGGACTTTTTGCCAAGAGATTTTGATCTCCCCTCTGATTTGGACTTAGACTTCTTGTCCTTCTTCTTGTCTCTATCCTTTGATCTTCCTTGAACGGACAAGGCCTCTTTGGCCATCTCAGAAGATTTCCTCCACATCTCTTCAGATAACAGCGAGACAACAACTTCTTTAGTTTTAAACGTGGTTGTTGTACTTCCAATAGCCATCACAAGATGATCCCATGAGTTAGGTAAGGAACACAACAAAAGCATACATCGGTCCTTCTCTTCTATTTTTACACCTATAGACGTCAACTGTGAAACAATATATTAAATGAGTTCAAATGGTTTGCTACAAATGCTCCTTCATCCATCTTCAGAGAGTACAACTTCTTTCTGAGGAAAAGTTTATTCACTAAGGACTTACCCTGATAAATATCTCCCAACTTCTTCCACAAAAGGTTTGCAGTCGTCTCTTCATGGATGTTCAACAGAACAGAATCTATTAAACTTACTCTTATCAGTCCTCTGGCTTTCCTATCTGCTAGGTCCCAGTCTTCTTGCTTCATGCCTGAAGGTTTAGTTCTAGACATAGCAACCTAAAGATCTCTGTCGACTAGCATATCTTCAACCTTAAGTTTCCACAACTCAAAGTTTGTGCCATTGAACTTTTCAATATCTATTTTTCCTGATGTACTAGCCATCTAATTTAACAAAATAGACCTCTACAAAACTCCCACTTCACAAAACTAACACAAAAAACCCAACCTACCAACAAGGATAACACAACTGGCTAGGCTCTGATACCACTTGTAAGGAAAACAAAGGTGCGGAATACAACTTCCCTAATGTCAATTCAAAGGGGATAATGCAGACAAGTAACTTTTAATTCAAAATACAGAGATGAACACACTAGAAAAATAGAATAGACATGTAAGATAATAGATAACAACACTAGATATACGTGGGAAAACCCTTTCGGGTAAAAAACCCACCACCAGAAGAGAGACAATCTTTATTATAGTAAACTTAGATTACAAGAAAGATCCCAGCCTTCTCACTTAGGTATCAATTCTCAAATCATACAAAACAATTCACTTCCACTGTACATTTACAAAATAAACAATATGATCGAATCTCTTCATCAACATAGACGACATCACTAGATCCGAATATATTCTCAATCTTCAAGAGCAAAACCATTTTTAACTTCTGCCTTAATTGTTTGATTCAACTGACCCAGCACCGCTATCTTCCAACCATCGCTTAACTGTTCACATTCAAGAGGACTCATTAGTCCCACATGCACCAGGTCACGTTGGACATCTAGGCTTATATATCTAAACACTTTGTAAGACTATCGTCGACAATTTTGTTGCCGACGATGCCAGTCTAAGCCTCATCAGAATAGTTTAAACCATCGGGGATCAATTCACCATTCACTCCAAAGGTTCCTTGTCCTACCAATGCCCAAACCTTGAACCTACATTAGAGTGACAGTTAACATCGGAGGGACTTCCAAACCTCAGACTGACAATGCTGCTCACGCGAACGCCAACAACCCTTCATCAAAGTGACAGTTGACATCGGAGGGACTTCCACGGGCTCAGCCGACGATGCTTCTCACGCTGATACATTGATCTCTGATGCTAACTTCCATTGGAGTAACTCAAAACTATCGGAGTGAATACTCAAAGTTTACTCGATGGCCAACCTTATGCCAATAGACATGTCTTATCAGTATGACACATATCGATCGGAGAAGCTAGAGCATGACACGCCGATAGAGCACCTGATGGCTTACTACCATCGATGAGACCAAAGTGATCGGTGTAGCAATAACCAAGTCTACTGATGCTCCAGTGTGGCCGATGACCAAGGAATGAATGAGGTTCCAAGCAGTAACTTGAGACATTAGGTCTCTTCAGATAGATGAAAATCAGATAACCTGGCACAAGGCATTATTTCATGCTTTGTGGGCAGATCATATTACCCCAAAGAGAGCAATTGGTATGTCTCCCTTTCAGCTATTGTATGGTTTGAATGCTGAAATACCAATTACTTTAGAGCTGCCGTCTTTGAAGTTGGAAAAGGCAGTTGAAGATGGGACTTTTGAAAGTTCTATTAACAAACACATAATGTACCTCTTAGAGCTTGAAGAATAGTGGGTTAAAGTGGTGGATCGCATCATGGAACACCAAGGTCAGGTAAAGAAGCTATTTGACAAAAGGCCAAATTCAGAGACTTTTAAGTTGGGGATCAAGTCTTGTTATGGGACAAGAGGAGAGAGCCAAAAGGAATGCATGGGAAGTTTGATTCCCTATGGAGAGGCCCCTTTGTCATTCATCAATGTTATGGTGAAAATAGTTTCATTGTGGAATATCAAGATGGCACGTCGTTCTTGCTACTACACAACAAACAACATTTGAAACTTTTTACCCAATAAAAGTGACAGATAAGTTCGTGTATTTTTGTATAGTTTTTGTGTCTTTTCATTTTTAGTCTTTTTATGTTTTTGTTGTCTTTTGTGTCACCTAACTCTATAGCCCAATAGAATGGATGAAGGCACTTAGAGACTAGAGTTCTTCTCCCTTCAATTGTTTCAAAGAATGACCAAAGGAAGCTCCCCAGTTAGAGCTAGTTGTTATCCTCAAAATCAGTTACATTCAATTTTGTAGGATGACCCCTATGAAACTAGTCCATTTTGTAGCCTACGACTCTGAGCATGCATTTCAAGGCAAATATTTGCCCTTGTGCATAGTTCTCTAGCCCCTATGAATCCATTTGAATATTTTCTTGAATCAATTTCTTAGAATCTATGCAAGTTTTCAAACTTGGGTTTTTGCAGTTTTGAGGTGTAAGAAATTTTGTCTCTACATGTATGGGCGACAATTTTTGCTGCCATTGCATGTTAGAGGGTTTTATTATGTGCAAGGGTGGCAAAAAATGCCGCCCATACACATTGTTTAATATGTCATGTAGAGGCGGTAAAAAGTGCTTGAGTTAGCTTTAAGTCTAACTCGTGTGCAATTAATGCACAACAAGTTCAACTTTTAAAAACCTTTTTATGGTTTGAATCATTTTAAATTTCTTTTGTAATAGTGTTTAATCATCTCTCCTTCCCTCTAAGCTCTCATTTACTTTCGTATTTTTCCCGCGAACGAGTAGTTTTGTTTTCTTGGAGGATCGAAGGTCATTTGTGCTCTCACCTACAACATTTTCCAAGGGTTTTCTATTTTCCACTTGTTTCTTTGTTTACTAGGCATGCTAGGGTTTTGAAATGTTTTTATTTTAGGTTTTATTTTTTGTTTTCAAGGAATCCTATGTTTTTCTTCATTACAAAGATCTTACTCTAAAACCTAGGGTTTCTGCTTACAAGTCGCCTTGTTCATCGTCTCTTGAGTGTCAGTTTGTCGTGTGTGTTTGATGTAGTCAGCAATATTCATTGTGTGTTTCAATGTTCTGGTGTTAGATTTTAAAATGTTGTTTTGTTTTTACCTTAGCGTTTCTGTGTTTTTCCTAAGTGTAAGGGCGACAATTTTTGTCACCCATACATGTTTTCTTAATCGTTGTAATGTGCTTAGGCAGTGAATTTCACCACCAATGCACATTTGTCATCCTTTTGAAAGGTATGCAAGGGCGGTGAAAATCACCACCCATGCCTCTTTTGTTTTTATATCCAGTGTGCAAGGGCAGCAATTTTCACCGCCCATGCTTTTGTTTTATTTCGTGATCTACCCTAAGTGTAAGGGCGGCAATTTTTGCTGCCCTACATGAAGTTAATATAACGTTCCCTTGCATGATCGGTAATTTTCGCCACTCAAACATTTAAGTCTTACTTCACCATCAATATGCATAAGCGGTCTTTTTCACTGCTTTTACACAAAAGTAGATCCATTCTTCTTCATGCAAGGGCAGCAAAAAATATAGCCTGAGCATGAAATATGTTTATAATGTAGACCTATTTCCTCCAAATGCAAAACCGGATCCTTTTGCTACTTTAATAATATAAATGCTAACATGCAGGGGCGGCATTTTTTGTCGCCTATGCATGTTTTCCTATGAAATTCCCTCATATGTAAGGGTAGCGATTTTTGCCGCCCATGCACTCACCCACTAAAAATTTCCTAACACTGGGAAATTTTTGCTTTTACTATCCTTAGCTCGCTTTCATCCATTTTTTCAACTTGCTTTCTCTTTAGCCCTTTCAAGCTTATCCCTGTGATCATGATCATCGACATGTAGTTTCCCAAATTGCCATTTTTCCCCTAACTAGAAGATCATGACTTTTTGTTGCAGTTTCTTCTACAAGCTGCCAAGGTCATCAATTCATCCGAAGGAGTCTTCTTTTCAAATGACTAACCCGTCTCCTAAGAAGGAAAAAGCAATGAAGTACAAGTATCAATGTGTCTTCCCTGTTACTTCAGTCACATCAAATGTTGATGAAATATGGGATACAAAGATTGGTCATGTTGATATGGCTGAATTTGTGGAGAGAACAAAGTCTGATAAACCCAACCCTTATATGTAGAAGATTATCAAGAGCAATATTCACTTGGTTGCTTCATTTCCAGTTGCTACACACAATACTGAATTTGTTCTCCAAGTTGCTCATTTCTACAATAACAATAACAGGACAGTAGTAGATGCCAGTGGCAATGTGATCATGAGACTTGATGTAGAATTTATGGATAAGGTTTTCATGTGTCCTGGAGCTGAAGATGTTGTAGAGTTAGATTTCGCAATTGCCCAAGGGGAATATGATAAAGATATTGAAAAGGCAAAAAGGGTGATTGATACTAAATGGCTCAAAATTGCTAGACCAAATTTGTCTAGATGGCCCAGGAGTTTCCCCAGGAGTGATTTTGTGGAGGAAGTATGTGATTTAATAACTCTTCTCAGCAGAGTCAGAGGTCTATCTTCATCTTCTACTTTCCATGAATAGATGTAACTGTACATCAAAATCATACTTTAGGGTAAATAAAATATATTCTGGGGAGAATAGATTAGAAATGCTCTTCATGAGCAATTGACTAAGGTATCAACTTCTATATGACCTCTTACCTTGTATATGCAGTAGCTTCGATGAGAAGCTTTCTAGGCTTGACAACTGATGGAGATAGGAGGGTTGTACCAGTTTATCAGTATTATCCTCAACTGACTTTGAAGGGCGCAATTAATCATTTTAGAAGAGTGAATGATGCCTTCTTTGCTATTTTATTGTGCCTCTATGACCCCCAATTGGAGTAGAGGAGAGTTTCAGATGAAGCCTGGGCAGTGGTGAATGGTTTTGGTTGCTTGTTTCTTTAGTTTGCAACTTTCACATATCTAAGAGTTGGCTATTATCAGGGGTATCCCTATATGTTACCCAAGTTCCCTTCTAATAAAATTGTCCTGATGGAGTTGTGTTGGCAAATGATTGTCATTCATAATAAATGTTGAGATTAGCAGATATTATGTTGCAATTGCTGCAAAAGCCAAGGCAATGGAAATTGAGATACAACTGGTTACTATGAAACAATTCAGAAGAAGACCCAAATTTGATTATCAAGGAGTGAAGGATAAAATCAAGAGGAAAACTCAGTTTCATGAGCTGATGGTGGAAGACATTTGGGTTGATTTGAGAACAGAAGAGGATATCAGGAAGTTAGATTACAATAGGTTAACTTTAAGACAAATTGAATATCTAGGCTTGGTTGATATTCCAGATGGTATCGTGGATAATGAGGAAGTTGTTAGTCCAAGATATGTTAATGAATAGATTTCAAATTCTCCCTTACCCATTGTGCAATGGACAAAGAAGGAGTTAACATCTTTGAGAAAAAAGTTTGAACCAGTTTTGGCTAACACCAATCTATGGCTTTAGAGCAAGGGTGTACCATTGAAGGACTTCATAACTAGTTTCAAAGAGGATGCCTTAGAGCAAACAGGGAAGAAAGTTGAGTTAAGGACCAAGAACAAAAGTGATACTCCTAGTACATCCAAGGCTTCCAAGCGTAGAATTAAATTTGTGTGTAAAGGAAATAAGGCCAAAGTGATAGAGGAGGAATCTACTGCTAAGGAAATGGAAGTTGAATAATATGGTGTTGAAGAATCAGTTACAAAGGAAATGGCTATTGAGGACAAGTCTACAGGAGAGAAGGAAGATGAATAAGAGAAGGAAGAGGGAGATGGTCAAGAAAATCTATAGGATGAAGCCATGTCTCCGCAAAGATATGTGTCACGAGAAACTAAAGTCCCTTCCCCTCAATCTAATGTATCTATTTTAGTTTCCTTGCCCATTCCTCCTACAACCCCAATTTAACCCTTTGTTATTCAGTCATCTGTGTCATCACCTTCATCCTCAAGAACAATTTTTGATAATCCTAAAGTTGTCTTTGATAATGTTCTTTGTTCCTTGAGATCAATTCCTAGTTTTTCTTCACCCTCTTATGACATTGGTGACTCTACAATTTTTGAACATTTTGTTTTAGGTGCTGAGCAAGTTCCTAATGTGGATGTACCAAGTGTTGTGTTTACCAATACTCCTCCCATCATCACTACCACAAGTGTGAGTGCAATTCATTCTCCACCGACAATGGAGTCAAATCTTAATGTTAGTACTTAAGTGCTTCCTCCATGGCTTTCTGCATACACTCGTAAAAGAAAAAAGCAAGCCATCTCCCCAAATGACTTTGACTTTGGAAAGTTGATGCCTGTGAAGGTGAAGATACAAAAGAAGCCTAAAACTCTTTCCCGCTTGCTAGAAGACAAGGGTCACAAATATGTGGAGATTGCTCAGCCACCATCAATTGCAACTATTGATACTTTTAGCATGAGTGACTATTCCATTTCCAGGATTGAACTTGGGAAGATCACGCATGAAAGTTCCAAAGCTGATGTTCAATTTGTGCTCAATTCTTTGATTCAAAAGTTTGATCAGGAGAAGGAAATGAAAGAACACTACAAAGCAATGGGAGAATAGTTGGCCATGGTGGTAAGAAAAATTACTTTGACTTCTGAGTCGATAACGCCTGAAGCTGTCTCTGTAGAAGATCCTGTTATTTAGAGGGCCGAGAAGACTCATGTGAAAGGGAAAGTGGTTGGAGAGTATCCAGAAAGGATGCATGCGCAAGGAGTGTCTCTTCTTACAGAGACAACTAAAAAGAACAGTAGGATGGAGAAGATTAGAGCTGATCTTGATGATCTAGTTGATACGATTTCTCAAGACATTGAATATCTAGATGGAAGCTATGAGAAGTGCACCGAGATGAATAAGCTAAAGGTAAAAACTCTAATATCACTCAGTGTTATTCCAAATCGTGAGGCTTATGTGGAGACTAAGGAATCATTGCTTTATCGAAGTAATGTTCTAAAAGACTTGATCAAAGATTTGGAAAGCGCCAAGGAGTTGAGTGAAGAAAGTGATATTAGTCTCTTGCACAAATTGGAGGAGCTCCCATGCAATCTAACATCTAAAGATCATCACTTCCTCCCTGCAAATGAGATGATTCAAGAGTTCAAGAATATGTTCCAAAGAGAGTTTGAAGATAAAGCTTTATCAATTTCTTCTATGGACAACATTCTGGATAATCAGTTAACATTAGATGACCTGAAATCTAAGTTAACTAGTCATGCATAGGCGACCACAATAGTGAAGGATGCGGTGATCAGGGCTCAAATGATTTTCAAGAATACTGTTAGTCCAGATAGTTTGGGGATGCAGGCAACATTTATAATGTAAGATGCTCATTTGAAGAAAGATGGTCGTGCAAGTTAATACAAATTTTCATAACTTAGTTTATTTGTGTTTTTGTATGTCTTTTGTTTGTAGTTATGGATAATTTTACAAGTACTTTTCTCATATGTAAGTACATGTAAAAACATAGGAAGTCCCAAATCAATAAGGACTCCTCTGTTGAATAAGTCAAATTAGTTAGATTTCCTAAATTTTCTCATGGTCTCTCACTATAAATAAAGAGGGCCTCTTTTGTAATTTTTATGTTTTGAATATTGAAGTGAAGCATTGTTATTTTAAAGATCAATTAGAGACTTTGAGCTATTTTGTAAATCAAGTTTTCAAGCAATATCAAGAAGCAAGTTGGCATCCAATCTTTGTCTTGGAGCAAGTTTGTAATGTTATAGAATTGTTCTTATGTCCTTTCTATTACATTATCTTCTATGAATGTTTGAATTGTGAGCGTGAGAATCAAGTGTTTGGAAGGTGATCTAAATATGATTTTGTAGACTTTGTGCTGCTATATCATATTTGAGATTTGCATTTAAGTTAGTGAATGAGAAGTAACTTGAAGACTTTGAGCTACAAGTTATTGTTTGTGATCGTGTTATCTTTTCTTAGAATATAGTGAAGACTTTGGGTTGCACTCTATTCCGAAATCTTTCATTTTCAATTGGCATTGGAAGCAATGAGAAACTTTATGTTTTTGTGGGTTTCTTGGTGATTAACACACATTGATATCTTTCAATTATTCTTTTGTGTAACTTGATTGGATATTGGCTATTATTGTTCCAAATTGGTAATTTGTAATTTGTGGAATTGTTATCTTGAATTGTAAACATCTATTCTGAAATAAGAGAATAGGATGATATGGAATCACTCCAAGCATAGTTTTAGTGTAAGTAAGTTTAGATAGTAATTAGTTAGTATTTGACAATAAAAGGGAGCCTCCCCTTGCTAAGAGGAGAGATATATCTCATCATACTGTGGCTGATATAACCATTTTGCCTTTAGTGAGTTAAAGACAAAATATTCACCCAACAATATTCCAATTTATATTCAATTGATCACAAATATCAATAGGAGGATTCAATAGCAAATAAACATCCTTTGCTTTAATTTTATTGTATTTATCATTGTTAATCCAAAGTAATTGGTCATCATATTTATTCTCATCCAAGACAAATTTTTCAATACTATCTTTTTGTATTTTAATTCTCTCATATGTTCTTTTTTGTGTTAGGGTGATATCATATTTATTGCATAATTGTTCCCATGAGATAAATCTATTCTTATATATTAGATCCTGGAATGCAGCAATACCTATTTTATTCTATTCTTCTGCTGAACACCCTTAAAGAAGGGCCAACGGTTTATTATTGTGAAATATATTCCACCAAAAGGATCTTGAGAGGAATATTCTATTAATTTCAGGTTCTACAAGATACTTGTTCATAATAGATTTCTAACTATATTCCCAAGCCTTCCACAGGCTTTTAAAGACACTAGATGCAGCTGGGGAAACAGGAAAACAACAAAAAATAAGATCACAAAGAGGAAGATTTTTCCAAGTTTTGGCTCCCCTAGGTATACTATTCAAAATATTGTTCATAACAAGGACTTTCCATGGTTTAGTACCTACAAAACTTTTACAAATCCATTTCACAGCTAGAGCTATCCCTTGTTGCTTTAAGTCTTTTAGTCCTAACCCCCCTCTCTGTTTATCGTTACAATAGATTTCCCATTTAACAGAGTGAGATTTTTTATTCCCTTTACCATCAGACCATAGAAAATTTCTAATCTTTTTTTGAATAGATTAAACTTGGTAGCTATTAAATAACCAGACTGAGGCATAATAAATGTTGTAAGAAGAAAGAATTTTCTGGCAAACTTGTGCTCTTCTAGCAATAGAAAGGTACTGCTTGTTCCAAGAATTAAGTTTATTGTCTATTTTATTTTCAATCCAATTCCACATATCTTTTAAGTTTGGTTCTACAACAAAAGGAATTCCCAAGTACCTAACTTTTTTTTTGGGCCCTCTCCATTAAAATTCACTCTTTGAACCAATTTGGTTTTTCATTTTTCTAGGCAAGCATGATGGTTTTGGCTTTAGAGATTTTTTCCCTTGCTGCCTGGTAAAAAATCTCCTTTTTATTCATTAGATTATCAAAATTAATCTATCTCAATTCAATAAAAAGTGTTGTGTCATCAACAAATTGTATATTAATCAACTCATCTTTATTAAAAAAGTAAAGACCTTGCACTTTTGGGCATAGGGTAGAATCTCTAAGCAAGTAATGTAAGGCATCAACTGCAATAACAAAAAGAGGGGGCAGGAGGACACCCTTGTCTAATTGACCTTTGTAACTGGAAGTCCTTAGTCATTTGACCATTAATTTCTACTTGTGTAGTAGCATCTTTTAACAAAGTTCTGATAATTCTACAAGAATATTCTAAAAAACCAAAAGCCTCTAGTACCATTAGGATAAAGGGCCATTCAATACTATCATAAGCTTTTTCAAAGTCCAATAGGAGAATACCCACATCTTGATTAGTTATTTTGGCCCATTCTATGGCCTCCCAACTAGTGATCAGATTTTCAAGAATGTATCTCCCCTTGATGAAACCTGTTTGGGTACTATTAATGATGTTTAGGAGGATCTCTTATATTCTTTTAGCAATAAGTTTTGCTAAAATTTTATAGGACACATTCAAAAGAGTAATGGGTCTCCAATTTTTAATAAGGATTTTATCTCCTTCTTTAGGGATCAACTTGATAATGCCATGATTGATTGAGTTCCCTAGAGATTCTCTATCAATGGCCTCCAAGTAGACTTGTAACAAGTCTTCACTAATCCAATTTATATTCTTCTTATAAAATTCTATAGGTAAGCCATCACTTCCTAGAGATTTATCATTCTTTAGAGATAATATCGCCTTATCTATTTCATCCTTTGTAACAGGCTAGTTGAATAATTTAGTCATCTCATTATTTATCTTTTTAGGGATAAGACTCTTACATCTCAACCTAGCTTCATTCCCTTGAGGCCCCTGGCATTCAAAGGTAAAGAGAGACTTATATTACATGTAAAAATTTTCTTGGATCTCATCCTGATTTTTAACCAAGCCTGTTTCATCCCAAACAACTTCTATAGCCTCTCTTTTTTCTTTAGTTTTTAGGCAATTAAAGAAGAATTTTGTCCCCCTATCTCCCAGAGTCATCCAATTTACTTTGGCTCTTTTTTTTATACCTCTATCCTTGTAATTCTGGATTTTCCTGAGTTGGGATTTAGCACCAGTCATCTCTTTATTAAAATCTAGGTTAAGTGGATTGTTTTGAAGAGTAGATTCAGTTTCTAAAAGCTTATTTTGCATTTGATTTTCTAGCCTCCTCAAGTCTTTTGCTTTCTTTTCACCTATAGTTTGAAACACTTTTTGCCACCCCTGAACATCTAAAATAGATTTATAATTTTGTGAACTAGTACCATTAGATACTCCAATACCAGTGGTAGCATTATTACAAGCATTCACATTAGTTGTTAAAATTGTTTATGTAAATGTAGACACTCTAGTGGTCGGTATAGGTGTCGATACTTGCGTATGAGACGGTGACGATGTGTTTTTGATACCATTTACAAATTCAGTCACCATAATAACATTATTATGTATAGTATGTGTTAAACCTCAAACAACATTAATGCCATCTTATCCTTCTTTTATCAATTCTCTTATGTGGTGAATTATAGGGACGACTTCTTTCGCTATCCTTTCAATTTCCATAAATTCTTGGAAATCAGCTAACTCTTTATTAAGTTTGTTTTTTTTGTTCATCAGGTACATGTGCAACCACCTCAATAGTCTCATCAACATCATGAAATACTTGATCATCCATAGTGGTTGTAGGAGGTATGATATCTTGCAAAATTTATCTCTCCTTTTGTAAAGAAGGTATTCAATGGATTTTCAGAGGTAGGGATGTCAACTTCTTCAAGAGAACTAGATCCCATGTGTCATATACTTCTTATTAAAGGGATATTTATATTAGGACAATGAGTTATAATACTCATACAAAGGCATGCAATGCTCAATGCACAAACTAATAGAACAAACCCTAAGAGAAGGATATGTTTAAGATCAAAAAATACTTGATTTTTTCAAAAATTTTCAATGCAAATAAGTGAAAGAAAAGGTGCTGTAAATAAATTAATCATGGGAAGAAAATAATATGTCTGATATCAGTCCAACACAGCAATAATATCCTTCACAACACACTTTTGATGCAAACCTAGGATGATGACTAGTCAAAGCCTAGTGAAAATCCACTAAAATATGTGATTTGTCACAAATTTTCAATGCAAAGACCTAATAAAAATGGTGTTGTAAAGAATTTTATGAGGTGAAATAGATTATAGCAGTAATATCAGTTAGATAAAACTATAAAATCCATCACTACACACTTGGAGTGCAAATCTAGGTCAAACCCTAGGGAAAATATAGCCAAAATATGCAATTTTTCACCAAATTTCAATGCAAAAGAGTATGAGAAAGGGTATTGTGAGGAAAATGATGATGGGAATCAAATTATAACAGTAAAAATATCCACCTAATGCCAAAAAATCCGTCACAACACGCTTATAGTGCCACTCAAGGTAAAACATAGGGAAAATACAGCTAAAATATGTAAATTTTCACCAAATTTCCATTGTAAGAGCTCAATAAAAAGAATTTTAGGATCAGAAGTAGATTAAAACCCTAATAAAAACTAATTAGTGTAGAAAAATCCTTTACAACATGCCTATGGTGCAAATCTAGAGAGACGATAAGGCCAAAATCTAGTGAAAAATCAAGGTTTTCAAACCCTAGGCATGAAATTTTGCAAGCAAACAACTATGATGCAACACTATAGTTATAAATCAATCCTAATGAGTGTTTTAAAAGGGTAGTAAAATTTGAATCAAGATTTTGACTACAAACCCTAGCTAATGCAAAACTAGGTTATATGGAAAAATGCACAATTTCAAGCAATTTTCAACAATTTAAGCATGAAAATGCAATCTAAATGAATGATGAATGAAAAATTTCTATATTTTAAATTAGATCTGATGCTAATGATAGAAATTTTTTGAAATTCAATGCCAAATTAATCTAAATTACTTGAAAATGCAAGCTAAAAATACCAATTTTTTTCAATTTTTTTTTTTGTAATTTTTCAAATGCAATAAGATGAACAATAATATGAATGAATGAAATGAATGTAAATCTTAAGCACAACACTCATCAAGGTGAAAAATTCATTAAAAACATGGGTTCACCAAAATATTTAGGATGAAAATGAGGTAAAGGTGTTTAGGGTTGATTTTGCTAGTTTGTGTTGATCCTCGTTTCACCACTAAACATTCAAGGACTTCAGCAGAGTAGGGAATCTACTATCAGACCTTTAGTCACTTGGAATATTAGGGAAAATTGGAATTATTTCATTTTGTTGTTTGATTATGGCTAATTATGCTCAAAACCCTAATTATGCAAATTCTGAAGCTAATGGACAAATTACATAAAATGCTTTCACACAAAGATATCAAATGACAATCAAATGCGTAGCAGATTTTGAAGTTTGGAAAATGGAAAAGTCAGGGACTAATGAGCGGGTGCCCTAGTCCAATGCCATGCTTTTTGTCGAGATCTAGAAATCTTGTCTACAACCTGTTCCTGTTGTTTTGGAGATCTTCTTGTTGCGGGATCTAAAGGACTAGGGCGCGGGCGCCTAAGTCTAGAGGCCCTTATTTTCTCTTTTGATCTGCAATTTCGATAGTTTGCACTACTCTCCTACAATTCCATTTTTTTTGTTCCTACAACTTGTAGCCTGCAATCACAAAAAAATGGGTTGGGGGTTGTAGTGTTTAGAGGCTTGCCTCAGTCAAGCACCAGAGAGACATTCAAGTCTTTCAAACACCGTTGTTAGATAAAGAGTACGTATCCCAGCGGGATAGAGGTGAAATCCAAATATAAAATGATTGAAAGCACAAATGATATCATCTTGTAGTGAAGATCTCATGGAAGGAAGATGTTCTTCATGCCATGAGGAGATGATTGCCAAATCTGCAAACACAAACGCAATAACAATGCTCTGCTCCACAACACAATGAATATTTTGAATGCTCAAAGTCACAAGTATGCCAAAGTCATATAATGATCATATCTAGTTTACAAATGATAACCTAATAATGCTTATATATGCAACTACAAACATTCCCACCAAGAATTTTGTAATTGGAACTTACCGTGTCGGCCTAGGACCTAAATAACGGTCATAAACCAACATTTAAAATTTGGGCTTGACCTAAAATAGGGTAGGACTAGGGCATGGGCGCCCATGTCCTCCCCCCTATTTCAGGTAGGGATCATGTCAAGTGCATCCCCTGAGTCCTAGTTGCCATGAAACATCAGAATTTTCTCATTGGGAGTCATCAAAATCATGCAAGATGTCCTAAATGCATAAACAAGACTTGGGAGCTAAACCTTAGGAGGGAAAAGCCCCCAAGGGGACATTTTTTGATGTAATAATACGTTATGGATGGGTTGCATGAAAGTGATTTGATCTTGACTTAGACAAGGGGTTGATGTTTCCACATGCTTAGGAGTATACCCTTGACACATCTCTTGACTTTGGGTGGAAGTGGATGACTCTTGGATGGGCCTGATGGGTTCTTCATGGTTAACAACATGAAGACATGATGGCTCTTGACTTGGACTTATAGTTAGAGACTCTTGAATGGGCTCAAGGGCTTGTGGACCACATGATGGGGTGGTAGGATTGGGCATGGTGTTGGACTCTTTTATAGACTCATGAATGGGTGTTTGACCATGGGGGATAGTTTATTTTGTGATAGTAGCCAATGGATCACATCCTTTGCAAGTGTATGGGTGAATGGACAATATAGTGGATCGACAATAAGGGTGGATGGTGTTGTAGGCTTAGAAGTAGGAATAGGATTAGATGGAGGGATAATGTGATTGGATGGATTGGGATTTGGATTGGATGGAGGGATAATGTGCTTGGATGGATTGGGATTTGGGCTACATGGAAGAATAATGGAATTAGATAGATTGGTTTTATCTAACACAATCTTACCACCATCTTATAGGTTCTTGATCAATCTTTTAAAGTGTGTACAAGTGGATAAGGCATGGCCCTTACACCTATGGTATGTACAATATTCATCATCTCTATACCAATGGGGTTTATAAATAGGTGGAGAATATGATCTTAGCAGGCATAGCTCAATCAAGTTTGCTTGGACCAATTTTTCCAAAAGTATCTCCATGGATTATTTTAATGAAGGGTTAGTGGAACATGGGGATAAAGGTGATGAAGGTTGATGGGCCAATGGACTATGATTGGGATCACATGATGGTGTTGGGATAAGACTTGTTGGCTCATGTGTTGGCATGTGATTGGATGGTGGAGGTGACTCATAGGATGCATTAGCTAGATTGGTATCTCCCTCATCAAAGGTAATTAAGTCTTGCAAAGGATAACTTGGGCTCACTTGATTTATGTACAAGGGTCTACTTGGACTTGGATGTGCTTCTTATTGCAAAGGTGGACTTAGGTCTATCAACGGTGCTTCTTGTGAGGACACTTGGTTGCCTTGTGGATGGGTTTGATGGTGTGTTGGAATGATAAATTGGATAATCTCGGGGTGGATGTTGATAGGTTGATGTGGAATTTTTGTGATAGGTGAATGGATTAGGTCGGTATGAAGTTGAGGGGGGTGAAACATATGATTGAAGTGGAATTTGTTGAGGTTGAAATGGGGTTTGGACTTGTTGTTGTAGTTGGTCAATGTGTTGATGTTGTGGTTGGAATTGTTGAATTGGTTGATGTTGTTGTGGTTGAATGTGTTGATGTGATGATGATGGAGGGGTTTCATAGGATAATGGTTGTTGTGACATGGATTGATATGGATAAGGGTGGACATTGGAAGAGGTGTGATAGGTTGATGAAGGATTGATGTGACATGTGGATGGATGAGGTTGATACAATGATGTAGGTGACACATGGGATTGAAATGGAGATTGTTGATAGTGAATGCATAGAGGATGATGTGTTTGTTGGGTTTGATAAGTGGAAATGAGGTGTTGGGCTTGTGCTATGAGTTGTTGCATTTGAGGTGATTGGATTGTTTGAAGTTTTTGGATGACGACATGGACCTCTTGAATGGTTTGTTGATTTAGAGGTGATTGGTTTTATTAAGATTGGTGAAGTAGGTGAATGAGGTCTTGTGCTAGGTCTTCTAATGTTGACATGGTGTCAAATGATGTTGATTGGATTAGAAAGAGGATGATGTGTAATGATTTGGAATGATTAGGATGAAGTGATTGGGTAATGGTTAGAGTGAAGTGATTAGGATGAAATTGCTTGGACTATGATGAAGATGATGAGGTGGAGTGATTGGGATAGTGATTTGGATATCAAATGGATGAAGTTGATTAGGTAATGATTAGGATAAAGTGACTAGGATGATTTGGCTTGGGATGATTGTGTGTTGTGTAATGATTAGGAATGTGTATTGATGTGACTAGGATATGTTTAGGATGAAATTGATTTGGATATGATTAGGATATTATGTGAAATGACAAGATTAAAATATGTGGATGAAATTGAGTTGGATATGATGTGTAGGATGACTTGTTTATGTGTTTGGTGTTTATAGCTTGATTTGACAATGTTCAAACAAATGATTATGCATGTACACACATGAATCACTCACGCAAGACACATAAGCAATTTGACTTTGAAATTTGAAGATTGTGATGAAGATTAAGCAAGCACTTGAAGAAGACGCATCAATAAGCCCTATGACTAGTCAAGTGGGTATGGCCAATTAGGTCTTAGGCTAGATTGTACAAGGTTGACTAAGGATGCAATGAAAGTGAAATATTGCCACACAACCGAGAGAAAGGGGTAACCCACCCTTCACCTTCACTTCCCAAAGGTATAAAGTTCTTTGGTGCTTAGCCAAGAGTGACAATATTTACAACTTCCAAAAGAGGGTGTCTTTCTATTCACACCTCAGTTGAGGTCGTCCCTTGGAGTGGTGTGTCTCCAAGAAGAACTCCTAGAAGGGTATGACAAAAGAAAACCAAGTGAGGTACACTTGATGCACACACACAATTGTTAATTGACCCTTAGAAAATGAGATGTGTGATCAAACAACTCAATCACTTGTTCTTTTTAGATCCAAGGTCAAATGTGTAGGAAGACACTTGTTCATTTTAACCTAATTTTTTATGTGTGATTGAAGACAATGTTCATTTTAAGATGCCCAAATTGAAATGTGAGATCAAACAAGACGTTCATTTTAAGCCCCAATTTCAAGTGTTTTGACAAGCAATGATTAGAGATGAAATATGTAATGTGTGCACCTAATTGTTTTTTGCTTTCCAAGTTTTTGTTGTGATTGATCCAAATGTTGCTCCAGCTCCTTTGATTCACCTACAAGCCACAAAATCAAAAAATGACCAAGTAAACTTGCACATGAAAGAGATATGTGGAAAATGAAGAATCTGATAATAATTAATTAAGTTGACCTAATACATATGAATTGATTGCATAAATAGAAAATTTAGAAGTTTCATGCACTTTTTAAAAAATTTGTCAAAATTCGATCAATTTTGCTCAAGTTATGCTTGTTGGAAGTTTAAATGTAAGTTTGACTTTGACTATGAAAAAAGGATAGAAAGTGATGCATTCACCTAATGATTTGTATACCATTGTGAAGTTTGTCTGGTCAACTTTTTGATGAGTCCTCATTTGCTCAATTTGGAGCCTGTATGACCAAGTTATGATAAAAAGAAAAAATGTCTCCTTTAGGATTTGAAGACAAAAGGCAAGCTTGATTGCTAAAAGTTGACTGCTAACCATTTGAAAAGGTGGTCACATGTATCAGTTTGCAAGCTGGCAGTTTATGTTTGATTGCTAGGTTTAAGTGGGGCCCTCGGTCGTCCATATGACCAAGGGTCAAATCTTAGGAAAAAATAAAAAAGAATATTGAGAGGGGCTTTTGCCCAAGCCCCCGTGTGAGTCTTCAAAGCTGACCAAAGTTGAAAGCAAACTGCAGACTGTTGGACGTGACTAGGCAAAAAGAAGGTGGTTTAGGGTCTTATGTCAAATAAGGGTTGGCAACTAAAGTTTTAGCAAGGCGGAGGGTGCTATGGACCAGTGGTGATAATACGAGTGGCGACCACACTATTTGAGCGGAGGAAGCGGTAACATGGGGGTGGCGACTTTAATGTCAGTGAAGCAACAACACTCGAGAGTGACTGAAGGGGATTCCTAATAGTGGCAGCGGATTGAAAGATGGGCGGTAGGATTTAGATTTAGGGTTTTTGACTAGGAGATTAGCGACTACGACCAACAAATGGGGTGGCGACAGAGACTCCAAGGAGGATGTGTGTGTAATGGTCGATGGATATCATGTGGTGATGGACTGGGGGCATCTACTGGTGGTGACTAGGAGTAAGGAAGTGTCAACAGGATTTCACAATGGAGGGTTGGGTGTTTAGACCATGGTCAAGGGTTTTCCTATTGAGCGGAGGTTGCGATTCAATGGCGACTAAGATCTTAAATGCAGAGGTCGGCGGTTAGGGCTTTTAGGACACTGACAGAGGATTTAGAGCTTAGAATTTATGATAGGTGTTTGACTGGTAAGGGTGAAGTCATAGGCAGTTAGGGTTTTCAGATTTAAACCTTCTATCTAATGCAAATTCAATCCTTCAAGCAAAAATCTCCATGTTCATCCTTTGAAAACCAACAAATTCAAGATTAGCGATAAAGATACAAAACAATGCAGATCGTATGATAGATCCGTATGGTATGGATCCGTACTTTATGGACTGCCAATTTCTTTAAAAAAAAATCAATAAATTTTCTTGTGATCAAACCCTATGAAGTTTATAGTCAAAATTCATACAAACAACCTCCTGGACGCAATGGTGAAGTCAGATCTGGTGCAAGAACACCTCATGCATGAAAATAATTAATATTTGGGTTTTTGTCCTTTTTTGGGTTGTTTCATGTGAATAAGGTCATTGTGGACCATTCATGATCATTTTGGAAGTCATTTGTGAAGTTTTGGGATTAATTGTTTTAAAGATGCAAAAATTGTCAAGCAACTAGGAAAAAGTGTCATTTTTGATGTTTTATTAGAAAAATCATTCAAGAAATAGTTAAAAATGTTAGGAGTGATAGGAAATGTATAAAAATGTATCACTCAACTCATTTTGTGGGGTTGCTGATCATTTGAATAAGATTTGAAGCATTTGGAGCAAGTTTTTTATGTTTTTCTCTGTAATAATGCTGCTCTTTCATGTTGTACAGCCCTAAAATTGATTGAATAATGTAGATATGTGTCTCAGATTTCATTTGTTTTTGGTTTCATTTGATTTCATTAAGTTTTGGAAAAGTTATGATGAAATTAGTGTTTGCCATACCCAAATTTCACTATTTTTCAGCAAGTAAAATGCATTGTACAACCCTGTATGAACTAGTACGGTTCTGAGACTTATATGGGTGGAAATATGGTTTTATTTTAGACATTTGTCATTCTTACCAGGTCAAAATAAAATGTTGTTTAATTTGTCTAATGGTTGAATCTTTCCAGCCACCCTATTGCAGACCTAGGATTTCTAGTGGCTTATTTTTGCAATAACTTTCTTTTTCCACTGTGAAAAATCATATAAATTGGTGGAATGGTCTATCATTGTATATATTTTTATATTCCAATGTTTCAAGAATTAGGGTTTTGGTTTGCACGTGTTTTGATGATGCCCTAGGTTTGATATCTCTATGTATGAGACCTAGAAGACACTATAGGCTTAAAGATTTGTTGTAAAGGCTATTGGAGAAGGTTCCATGTGACATGGATAGTTGTTTAAGATCATATGTGATGTTTTGGAAGTGTTAGAATAGGACTAGAGAGTCTTTGAGTCAAAAACCCCATTGTGACTTAGCCAAATAGCCTTATTAGGCCTAGTGAGAAAAGAGGACATTAAAAAATAGAGCCATTCCGTGCAAAGAAATCATACCCCATTTTGAGATATGTTTAATAATGGCCAAATGGGTATCTGAAACAAGTCTTCTTTTATGGAGATCAGTTCTGGTTGGAGAGTTATGCCCAAAAATGCCTTTTTGAAAGGCTACAAGGAAAAACAAGGGTTTGAGAGGAAACCCCACATTTTGATGAACAAAGGCACTTTTTAAGTGGTTGTCTAAGGTTGTTGAGAGATTTTTTTGTCATTTCTATCCCTTCTCTACATCAAGATCTGGCATAGGACGCAACCTATAGAAATTTACTTCCAAAACTTGACAAACTAGGGTTAGAAGCTTGCAATTTTTTGCAACAAAAACTTGCAAAAACTCAATGATTAGATCCAATTGGGCATGTTCACGTCAGGTTCACCATAATAAATTTTTTAGATAAATCATAATGAAAAAGTAATGAAATGCATTACCGTGATCCAAATCTTCAATACCTCAAATAGATGCATGCAAGATGAATTGATTGAGTGATTTGATATGTTGATTGCTCAATTCAGTAGCATAACATTAGGATGAAGATGATAGATGGAATATGATAGATGGAATATGATAGATAAAAAGATGGAAGATGATGGATGAATTATGCAAAGGCTCTAATGTGATTTCAATAGCATAAGGATACTCAAGACTCAATGCATGAAAATGGCTTGATTTATAGGCAAGGATAGATTTGAATGGATGGTTGAGATTGAAAGACTAATTAAACGATGTGGATGGCTAGGATTGATTAGGATTCCCACTCTTCAAGGGAGTTGTAGTCATGTGACAAGTGGACGGTGGAGAATAAAGTTCATGTGTGATCGTGTACACAAAAATCCTTATTTAATAAATTCATGTGTGATCGTGTACATAAAAACTTTTATTAGTTGTGCATGTGAAGGATATTAAATGAAAGTTGTATTACCACACATGATTCAAATGAGAGGTGGACAAGTGTTGCAATGTGGTGAAAGGTGAGGATTAATTCAAAAGTTGTGATATGTGGATGAAAATTAATTAAATTAATAAGATTTATTTAATTAATTAGCTAGGTGATTAGGATGGGATGGGATTAAGATGGGAAATTAATTAAATAAATAGGATTTATTTAATTAATTGGCTAATGGGTTAAGTGGGATTAGGAAAAAATGCTACATGATGTCTAAGTAATGTTTTTGACTAGGTGTTGCAAGACATGGACAAATTTGGGTGTCTACAACTACTATTGAAACATTATCTTTCTAGTACTCCTATTCACTAAATTTATATATGTAATCTTTGTCTATGATAAGACCATGTCCCAATTTCCTGCCTTTTCTCCAAGCAAGCATCTTAGTAAGTTTCCCAAGCTCCTATTTTCCCACCGGTCTATGGATGGTATGCTGAGCTAAATTTCAAGTCTTTTTTTATATTCTTCTGGAAGGTCCTCCAAAAGTATCCTACAAACTTAGTGTCTCTATCTAAAACTATGCTCTTTAACAAACCATGCAATCCTACTACCTCTCTAAAAAATAAATCAGCTATCTATATTACATCATTGCTTTTCTTACATGGAATGAAATGTGTCATCTTAGAAAATATGTCCACTACTACCATAATTGAATCATTTCCCCTTTGTGTCCTTGGAAACCCCAATACAAAATCCATACTTATGTCCTATGGCTTCTACGGTACTAGAAGCAATTAATATAGCTGAACATTCTAACTATTTCCTTTGGCCACTTGGCAAGTCCTACGACCTTGAACAAATTTCCTCACATCCTTGTATATTTGTGGCCAAAAATAGTTCTCACTAATTGAGGCAACTGTGTTATCTACCCCAAAATGTCTATCCAAACCCCCACAATGTTTCTCTTTCATCAGATTCTCTCTCATAGAGCTTCTTGGTATACATAATTGGCTTCCTCTAAATTGTTAGATTTAGGGCAAACAACTGAGAGGGGGGGGGGGGGGTCGAATCAGTTCTCCAAAACTTTCTTTTAATTAAACACTTAAATCCACTTTGTAATTTAGCAGCATAATAATAAATCAATCATGGAAACATAATGCATTAAATCAAGAGCAGAAACACATTAACACACAAGACACCAAGATTTTGACGTGGAAAACCCAGTTAAGGGAAAAACCATGAGGTGATTAACCCAAGATTGTATTCTCTATTAGAAGAATAGAAAGAACAAACTGGCACATGCCAATTAGGGCTCACTGCCTGAGCACACTACTCACAAGAGGCTCTACCTACAAGAGACACACTGTCTACAAAGTAATAAGTATCACATACTTGAACTGAGGAATATCATCTTCACCATGCTTGAGTTAGTTCCATTTAATCTCAATACTTTTGCTCTGCCTTTGGCTCTGCTCCTCTCTACCACACCTCCATCGCCATAAGATCCTTTTGAAATGACTTTACAACTCCTTATTTATACAAGACATCGACTTAGGGATAATCATCCAAGTCAGCATACATTACAGAGCAAATACATAAATACATGACTAGTTACAAAAGGACTTCACAGGGATCCACACACTGTTGGCCACACAGATCTGACACTTCAATCTTCAATTAGGAATACGCCAATCTTCACAAAACTTAGGAAGAACACCATCATCTAGAAGTTATTCTTCAATTGTGAGCTTAATCTCCAATGTAGACCACCAACACGAATTGGACACGATCCAAAGACCTCCACAAGCTTGCCTGGATCACCAAGAACATCCACACTATATCTTCTCACTGAAATCCTTCTCTCCTTCATCCAAAACCTCAAGAACATAGTCTATCATTGCTGTCATAATGGAATAGATGCTTGCAGACCTCCAGATCATGAACCAATTTAGTTGTCACTTCACATCAACTTCCTAAACACTCCACCAAATCCACATAATAGGATATTGCACTTCCGGATCTCACCGGACCTATCTATATCACTCTGTCATCTCTGAACACCTGCCAGAATTAGTTTTACTTAAGTGGCCATAACTTTTTTAGATCTTCATGCAGACCTCTAAAATCTTGGCTGGATCATCTCAAGACATATATCTACAAACCCTTTGAAGTGCATCCTCTGATCTTCATCTTAACTAGGATCTTTACTTCACTATCTTCACTGTTCTTCTCTGTTCCTGATTAGGACTAATTGTCTCAAAATCCTCAGCGCACAGCTCATCCAATCCTTATCATTAATGTAACAGGAGTATGTTGACATCAATGACAACACCGGTTAGGCCCATACTTGCAACAATCTCCCTCTTTGTCATTGATGGCAACATATGATGTGAAAAACTATTTTGACCATCAAGACAAGGGCTTCCCCTTACTGTCACAACTCCCCCTATCAACAACAACCATTCACATGTCTTCTCTTCCTTTCCTGCTCCCCCTTTGACCAAAAACCACTTGTTTTTCACATGTCTTCTCTCCCCCTTTGACATCAATGGCAAAGGGCATATACTTGCAACTCCACCACTTTAGAATCATACCAGCTACTCCCCCTGAGTAGCAGCTTCCCATCATCAATCTAGATCACAAGATGTGACTGTGATATCCACCGGACTGATGCACATCAATGCACCTTAATTTAGAACTGAAGGGGTAATAACCCCTAACTTCTCCCTGAGATACTCAAAAGAGTCCTTAGGTAGAGGTTTAGTAAAAATATTTACAATTTGATCCTTGGAAGGCACAAACTCCAATCTGACTTCATTCTTATTCACTTGCTCTCTCAAAAAGTGAAACTTGATGAATATATGTTTAGTCTTTGAATGCAACACCAGATTCTTAGATATATTTATTGCACTTGAATTATCACAGAAGATTGTGATAGGTTTTTCATACTCTACTCTGATATCTCTTAGCATTTGCTTCATCCACAAAACTTGAGTGCAACTACCTGCTGCTGCAATATATTCTGCTTCTGCAGTGGACAGAGATATTGCTTCTTGTTTCTTGCTTAGCCAAGAAACCAATCTCTTCCCTAAGAAGAATGCTCCACCACTGGTACTTTTCTGGTCATCCACATCTCCTGCCCAATATGCATTTGTATATGCATGAAGAGAAAAATCATGATCTCTGGGATACCACAATCCATACTCAACTGTCCCTTTTAGATATCCAAAGATCCTCTTGATTGCCATGACATGAGATTCTCTAGGATCAACTTGGAATCTAGCAACAAGACCAATAGCATTCATAATGTCAGGTCTAGTTTGAGTGAGATACAATAATCCTCCAATCGTTGACTTGTAATTTTTCTGATCAGCCTTAGGAGAGTCATCATCTTTGCTCAATTTACATCTGGTTGCCATGGGAGTATTCATTGGTTTTGAGTCTTCCATCCCAAATTTCTTCAACAATTCTTTCACATATTTGGTCTGAGAAATGAAGATTCCTTTCTTTGTTTGAGTGATTTGTAGACCCAAGAAGAAATTCATTTCCATGAACATGGACATCTCAAATTCACTTTTCATTTGATTTGCAAAGGTTTTGCACATACTATCTCTTCCTCCAAAAATGATATCATCAACAAACACTTCAACTATCAAGATATTTTCATGATCAATTTTGAAATACAAATTACTGTCAACAGTACCTTTGTTGGAACCAATCTTCAAAAGATGCTTATCCAATCTTTCATACCAGGCTCTTGGGGCTTGCTTCAGTCCATACAGTGCTTTCTTCAACTTACAGACCATATCACCATGATCAGACAATTGAAATCCATCCGGTTGCTCAATGTATACTTCTTCTTCCAAGGCACCATTCAGGAAGATAGATTTGACATCCATCTGATATACTTTGAAATCCTTGAAGGTAGCAAAAGCAAGAAATAATCTGACTGCTTCAATTCTTGCCACCAGAGCAAAAGTTTCTTCAAAATCAACTCCTTCTACTTGGGAGTAACCTTTGTAGACCAATCTGGCTTTGTTTCTGACTACTTCACCATCTTCATTCAGTTTGTTCTGGAAGACCCATTTGGTTCCAATCACATTCTTATTTTTAGGTCTGGGAACAAGATCCCAAGTGTGATTTTTCTCAATTTGCATCAACTCTTCCTCCATTGCTTTAGTCCATTTTTCATCATTGCAAGTTTCATTCACTGTCTTAGGTTCAATCTTTGAAATTAGACAATACTCTTTTGAATCTTGAGCAATCCTTCTTCTTGTCTGTACACCTTTGTTTTTATCACCTATGATCTGATCTTTAGAGTGATTCAGTCTTACATACCTGGGCACTTTGGGAGTTTCTTGCACTTCTGATTCTTGAACAGGTTCATTCAAACTTTACTCTTCTTCCTGATTTACCGGATTAGTTTGAATCTAAATTTCAGAGGGATCTTGGACTTCTTGAATAAAAACATCATTTTGATCATCTTCATCATATTCATAAAACCTTGAGGGCTTTTCAATACCTTCATCAACCTTCACATTTGTACTTTCCACAATATTCCTTAATCTCTTGTTATAACACCGGTATGCTTTGCTTTGAGTAGAATAACCCAAGAATATTCATTCATCACTTCTAGCATCAAATTTTCCTAGATCTTCATCTCTTTTAATGTAACATTTGCTACCAAAGAATTTGAAATACCTCACAGTGGGAGTGATGCCAAACCAAAGTTCATAAGGAGTCTTACCGATATTGCTTTTGATTTGTACTTGATTGAGAGTATAGACTGCAGTGCTAACAACTTCTCTCCAATAGACTTGAGGAACATTTGCTTCCATAATCATGGTTCTAGATGCTTCTTGGATGGTTTGGTTCTTTCTTTCCACTACTCCATTCTGCTGTGGAGTCCTAGGAGTAGACAATTGTCTTTTTATTCCATGTTTCTCACAAAATTCTATGAACTCTCCAAATGTGAATTCTCCACCTCTATCAGACCTCATACATTTTAATTTTAATCCGGTTTCATTCTCTACCATAGCCTTGAATATTTTGAATTTCTCAAGAGCTTCTAATTTCTCTTTCAGAAAAGTAACCCACATCATCCGGGAATGGTCATCAATCAATAACATGAAGTATCTATCACCTTGCACACTCTTGATTCTTATCGGACCACATAGGTCAGTATGAACTAAGTCCAATAATCTGGTAGAGGACTGTTCCTTACTTTTGAATGTGACTCTGCTCTACTTACCCAACTGACATTTTTTGCACAGACTATTAGTAGGTTTCACCAGTTTTGGAAGATCTCTTACAGCCTGAGTGTTGCTTATCTTGATGATATTATCAAAATTCACATGACACATTCTCCTATGCCACAACCAACTCTGATCAATTTGAGCAAATAAGCAACTTTTACCAGTACCAACCAAGTGGAAGATATTACCTTTAGTTTGAGTACCGGATGCAATCTCTATTTTGAAACTTTCAAAGATCTTGCATTTTCCATTCTTGAATCAGAGATCATAGCCTTTGTCCACCAACTGTCCAACACTGAGAAGATTGTGCTTCAGACCTTCAACATATAGTACATTACTAGTTTTGTTCTTTCCATCAAAAGAAATAGTTCCTCTTCCTCTAATTTTGCCAGTAGAATTGTCATCAAACTTTACCACTCCTCCTTCATACCTTTCCAAATCTATGAACTTATTTTTGTCACCTGTCATATGGTGAGAGTATCCACTGTCAATGACCCAATCATCCTTTTATTCAAATTGGGCAGCCAGAGCTCTTTCCACAATTTTATGATTGATAGATTCAGAGGGCATTGGATCTTCCTCTTTGATGGCAATAAACACCCAGTCACTTCTAGATTTGTTTCCAAATTCTGATTCATCATCTATTACTCCATCATCATCTTCATGGACATAGTAACACTTCTTCTGGAACCTTGATCTATTAGGATTTGGCCTTGAAAATCTTTCTGGACATCTTGAGGCAAAATGACCAATCTTATTGCAGTTAAAGCATTTAAAAGGCAATTTTCCTTTATACTTATCGGATCCTCTTAGCAGCATTTTTGCAATAAGGGCTTCAAGTTGAGCAGCTTCTGTTTCATCTTCTTCCAGGTCCTTTCTTATTTTTTCATACCATGATAGTTTCCTTGAAGAGTTCTCTCCCAGATCAAACCTTTGTTTTCTTTTGACAGAGGAACTAGCTTTAAATGTAGATTTAGTCTTGGGGGGGCATCTCCAAACTTGGTCAATTCAAATGCAACCAATTTGCCAACCAATTGATCTCTTGTGATACCTGAATAGGATCTGAATTCTTCAATGGCAGCAACCTTGTATTTGTAAGAAGCAGGAAGGGATCTGAGAGCTTTGCCAACAATCTCATCTTCATCCAAGACTCCACCAACACATCTAATGCCACAAACAAGCTCATTTACTCTTGGCATAAAAGTAGTGATATTTTCATCTTCTCTCATCTTCAAATTTTTGAATTTTCCTTTTAGAATCTTTAGCTTTGCACATTTAACATACTTGTCTCCTTCATGCAGAAGTTCCAGTTTTTCCCAAATCTCAAAAACAGTTTGTAGGTTAACAACATTTGTCAGCTCTGAATCAGACAAGGCACTTAGAAGAGTTTCTTTAGTCCACAAATTATTTTCAACATCTGCGATTTCATCTATGGATTTCGGACCATTTTGTGGAGGAGTATACTTCTTTGAAGCCATGGTCCAATACTGCATTCCCATACATTGCAAGTGACATTGCATGTGAATTTTCCAAAGAGTAAAATTGGTTCCATCAAACTTCGGACTATCCTTCTTGTAGGATGACATCCTGGATCTCCTCAAGCGGTCAAGCTCTTTTTAGAGGAACTTAGCTCTGATACCAATTGTTAGATTTAGGGCAAAGAACTGAGAGGGGGGTGAATCAGTTGTCCAAAACTTTCTTTTAATTAAACACTTAAATCCACTTTGTAATTCAACATCATAATAATAAATCAATCATGGAAACATAATGCATTAAATCAAGAGGAAAAACACATTAACACACAAGACACCAAGATTTTGACGTGGAAAACCCGGTTAAGGAAAAACCACGGGGTGATTAACCCAAGATTGTATTCTCTATTAGAAGAATATAAAGAACAAAATGGCACATGCCAACTAGGGCTCACTGCCCAAGCACACTGCTCACAAGAGGCTCATTGCCTACAAGAGACACACTGTCTACAAAGTAATAAGTATCACATACTTGAACTGAGGAATAACATCTTCACCATGCTTGAGTCAGTTCCATTTAAGCTCAATACTTCTACTCTGCCTTTCGTTCTACTCCTCTCTACCACACCTCCATCGCCATAAGATCCTTTTGAGATGACTTTACAACTCCTTATTTATACAAGACATCGACTTAGGGATAATCATCTAAGTTGACATACATTACAGAGAAAATACATAAATACAACATGACTAGTTACAAAAGGACTTCACGTGGATCCACACACTATTGGCCACATAGATCTGAGACTTCAATATTCAATTAGGAATATGCCAATCTTCACAAAACATCTTCAAGATCATCCGCAGGATGTGTTACCCATCCGATCGGCCAAACTTAGGAAGAACACCATCATCTAGAAGTTATTCTTTAATTGCAAGCTCAATCTCCAATGTGGACCACCAACATGAATTAGACATGATCCAAAGACCTCCACAAGCTTTCCTAAATCACCAAGAACATCCACACTATATCTTCTCACTGAAATCCTTCTCTCCTTCATCCGGAACCTCAAGAACACAGTTTGTCATTGCTGTCATAATGGAATAGATGCTTGCGAACCTCCAGATGATGAACCAATTGAGTTATCACTTCACATTAACTCCCCAAACACTCCACCAAATCCACAGAATAGGATATTGCACTTTCGAATCTCACCGGACCTATCTGTCTGACTCTGTCATCTCTGAACACCTGCTAGAACCAGTTTTACTTAAGTGGCCATAAATTCTTCAGATCTTCATGCAAACCTCTAAAATCTTTGCTGGATCATCTCAAGACATATATCTACAAACCCTTTGAAGTGCATCCTCTGATCTTCATCTTAACTAGGATCTTTACCTCACTGTCTTCACTGTTCTTCTCTGTTCTTGATTAGGACTAATTTTCTCAAAATCCTTAGCACACAGCTCATCCAATCCTTATCATTAATGTAATTGGAGTATGTTGACATCAATGACAACACCAGTTAGGCCCATACTTGCAACATAAATAACATCTCATTTTGAATCAAATAGTCTAACCACTTACTCCTAGTCATGCCCATTTGCTCCTTATACACCTCCATGCCTCTATAAAATCAAGATCAACCTCATACAAAGTTTTTAGCTCCTCAAAACCAACTACTTATATCCTCATTTATTTTAGTAGATTATGTCTTCTACTTAATGTATCAACAACCTTGTTTGACTTACTGCTCCTATACTTTAGCAGATGAGTGTAGCTCTACATGAATTCTACCCACCACATATGTCTCTAGTTTAATTTAATTAGATTATTCAAGTATCATAGTGCCTGGTGATCAATGCACAATACAAACTATTTAGGTAACATGTAATATCTCCACTTCTTTAATGCTTGTACTATGACATAAAACTTTAAGTCATATACTAAATACCACTTTCTGGCATCATTCAACTTCTCACTTAAATAAGCTACTAGTCCTCCTTCTTGGCTTAATATTTCCCCAATTGCATTTCCACTTGTGTCACAATCCACTTGGAATATCTTATTAAAATATGGCAAGGCCAATATTGGTTGTTCTATTACTTTCTTCAATAACTCAAAGCTCCTATTTGCCCCCATAGTCCACTTGAATTCCCTTTTGTCCCCTCTAATTGTCTCGGCTAGTAGTGCACAAATACTATTAAAATTTGTGATGAACTTTCTATAAAAATTAGTTGATCCATGAAAAGATATTACTTCCCCTACATTTGTGGGTGTAGGCCACTCCACAATGGATTTGACTTTCTCTAGATCCATTTTCAAACCTTTAGCTAAGATCACAAATCCCAAATATACTAGTTCTTCATGAAACTACACTTTTTCAAATTGATATGTAATCTTTCTTCTTTCAACCTTTGTGATACTAATCTGATATGTTCCAAGTGTTTTTCTTTGGTCTAATTGAAAATCAAAATATCATCTAGGTAAACTATCATAAACTTACCCAAGAATGTTCTTAATACCTCATTCATTAATTGCATTAACGTGCTTGGCACATTGGTCAGTCCAAAGGGCATAACAAGCCACTAATACAACCCCTCATTAATCTTGAAAGATGTTTTCCATTCATCCCCTTCTCTTATCTTGATTTGGTGATAACCAAACTTTAATTCAATCTTAAAGAAGTGCTTTTCTCTACTTAAACAATCCATAATATCATCCATCCTTGCTAATCAAAATCTATATCTTACAATGATTTTATTGATTGTTCTAGGATTAGTACACATTCTCCACTCAGCATCCTTCTTGGGTGGTAGTATCACGAGTATAGTGTATGGGCTCAAGCTTTCTGTAATCAAACCCCTCTTTAACAACTCTTGTACCTACCTATTTAGCTCATCACTCTCTACTAATATCATCCCATGTGGTGCCTTATTTGGCAAATTGGCTCCTAGAATCAGGTCCATGTGATGACTGATACTCCTTATTGATGGAAACCCTTATAGCATATTGTCAAATATGATATCCTTGTATTCTTCTAGAAATTATAAAATTTTCTATGGTGTTTCTTCATCACTTGTGATGGTGCTCCCCTCATTACCGGTGTTGCATGCCTTGGGAATCAATGCAAACAAACGGTCTTATGTCTTGGTCCATCCAAAAACATTCTCCCATATACCAAGCATATCTTGGTATTGCTATGAACTTGATCTTCTCTACCACTTGGTGGCATTAGCCTATGTCTCTTGCCATTCCTAGTTATAGTATATGTATTTTCTCTCCCATCATGTAGAGCTTGTCAATTGAACTATTGTGTCATCCTCAATAGTAGATGACTCACCATTGGCATTATAATGCACTAGACTTCATCATGATAACTCCCTATTTTAAATCTTGCCCAACATTGTTCATTGACCATTACCTTATGTTCTCTATGTAACCAAGTAATCATGTAAGGGTTTGGGTGATTTTGCCTCTTCAAGTTTATTTTTTCAACCATTTCTTCTAATACCAAGGTATTTATGATTTCACTATCAATAATTACTTTGCAACACTTCCTTCCTACTTTGCATCTAGTCCTAAATAGATTATTTCTTTGTACCGATCATTCTCCCTTAGCACACTTCATCAAAGCCCTCCTCATCATTAGTGGTTCTCCATGTTCAAAGTCATTGTATGACTTGTGTGATCTTTGGGGTTCTTCCCAAATGTAGTTCTAATGATGCCTTTTAATCGCTTTCCTTGGCCTTGAAGATAATCAAATGCTCTATGTCCTTCTTCCCCACACTTGAAGCATATTCTCTTGAAAGGTCTCTTATCATTCCTTCTATATCCTTCTCTTCCTCTCTAGTATCCATCTCTATGGTATGCATCTCCTTCCCCTTTGTCTTTGTGGTAGTAGTTATCATCTTCCTAGTCTTTGTGGTAAGTGTTGTGACTTCTTTCTTCATTGTGATACGTAAAATTATCTCTGCAGTAGATATTGTTTGCTCTCCTATCTTCCTAATAGGGCCTTCTATCACCACACCATGACCTCTCTCTTTAGGGCCTCTCCTCTTTTCCTCTTTGTTGATTTTGTCAGTTCTCAAACCTCTTGTTTAAGTTGTCTTCTACCTTGATTGCAAATTGATATGCTTCTCCTATTGCGACCAACATGACCAAACATAGGTCTTCTTGATTACTTTATCTCAACCCATTCATGTATCTCACAACCTTCTCTTTTCTTTCCTCACTATGCCCTATCCTAATAATTAGTTTGTGAAATTCTATGGCATATTCCTTCACAGTCCCATTCCTTTTCATCAGACTTTGCAACTCCTTTAGTATCTCTAGTTCATAGTCCATTAGTATGAATTGCCTTTTTAGTTTTGCAACCATCCTCTCCCATTTTGTTATTATTTCTTTTTCATTTGTATTTCTTCCCAATTATACTTCCTTCCATCAAATTGTAGCATGTCCCTTTAGCTTGGTCTTTGCAAACCTAATTCTCTCAAAGTCTTTAATCTCCTCATACTCAAAATACTCATCCAATTCATTTATCCAATCAATCAATTCTTCTAGATTTAAATCACTATAGTAGTTTGGAACTTTCATTCTAGTTCTCTTACCGATTTTGGAGATGGCCTTTAACACCTTCACCTACTTTGAATCTTCTTCCTAATTCCAAGCCTTGCACACCCTCTCTAGCATCTTCCTCCACATCACTCTCATTGTCATCCCTCAAGATCTGCCCCCTTTTTCTATCTTCCTCCAAATCCTTCAATTGAATCTAATTCTCTATTACCTCTTTCAATACCTCAACTTTCTAGAAATGTTGACAACTCCCCGAACTCTCCACGAGGACATCTTTCCTAAATTCATTGTGAACTACCTCTGGCGGGCAATCCACCCACAATCATCCCTTGTAACTGTTACTAAATTTTTGCTTGCAACTCAATTTAGTGAGGCTTTAACAAGCAGTTGTTAAAAGGGGTAAAGAAATTTTTTCATACATAGGGACATCTAGTCAATATCTGATGTCTTGGTAGAGGGCCATTACATGATCACTTATCAAGATCATGTAACAACTCAAACTAGGCTGTTACACCATCTGGGTAAGTGAAATTAAAGAAACAAGAAAGCAAACATTCAAAAGATGATAGGGCTTTAAGGCCGAATCATTTGAGTTCATGTTTCAGTTATGTTATTGCTGTTCATTCAGTACATTTCAGTGTAGTTCAGAAAAGAGGTACTAATAAACTATTAATTCTTCATGATATAAACATATGTTTTAAATAAAGTTTAGTTTTTTCAAGATACGTAATTGATTCATAAAGGAAAATACACATAAGTCATTACATAATATGAAATAGTTGATTATATTCAAAAGAAATGTTTAAGATGTCCCACACAAGCCGTGGGAATGACTGAAAGATGCAACATAAAAGTAAATTATACAGCCGAAGAGAGAAAAGAGCATATGAAAAGAATAGGGACCTGTCATTGCCTATGAATGATGAATCCCAAGGTTGATCAGGTGCATCTTCAGCTCCCTCCATCCAGTTAGCTCCATAAATACTTATAGGAGATGGTGTTAGAGCTTAGAGTTCCAAATCTTTCCAGATACAATAACAACATATATATAATCTACTTTTATGAAGCATCAAAATTCAAATGTTTAGTCATCACAGATATACAAGAGAAGCAGAATGAATAGCTGAACAGGAGATAAATGGACATCAGATTCAAATATATAGCATGACAAAGCTCCATGAAAAGTAGAAAGATCAACATAAGTCATCATAATAAGCTCAAGTGCTTTTTGGTTTTCTCTAACTTGTTTGTTCATTGTGCAGGTATAGGTGAAATATATCAAGATCAATCAATGTAATAGTATGTGGAGAAAATGTGGCTCCCACAATGGTTGAGCCCAACATACTACTCTCCTTGTGTTTATTGAGAGGATTACCAAAGGCATACTTCATATTGATAAAGGAGATATAGTAGGTGCATTCAAGTTATCACCATAATAATATCATGACAAAAATGACAAGAGTATAGGATGACAGTCATAAGCAACAAGAATGCAGTCACATGCACAGTCATGATAAAGACAACATTTATGATATGGAGCAATAAGTAGCAATGTGCCACAATGATTTTACATCTGCATACCTACCTATACCTTATGTATGATAGTTATGCCTCAAAATGGATACACCTTACAATCAAGATGAACAACATCAAATACTAGTACAACCACACCATGAAATATGATGAAGTTCTACAATCCTTCACAACTAAGGACAACCATGCTTTTAAAGAACAAATATCAGTTACATAGTGGTGTCATGAGCTAACAAAGATGCCATGCATAAGATACAGGTAGGTGAGTAGAGCACAAATATAAATGCAAGAAGATAGAAGTACAGTGCCATTGCTCTCTTGCCAAAAATGCATCAGCCTGATGTCATAACATATCAACATAAATAAAGCATATAATGTTGCATAGTAGACTAATCCATCACTGCCCAGTCAAGGAGCACAAGGAAACAATACAATAAGTGAAGAGATAAAGCACCTAGACTATCACTTTTACATACATGTTACAACACAGTCATAAACAACAAGAATGCAGCCATTAGTGAAATGTACAGTCATGAACAAAACCAACAAGGGCAGTCAATAAAGGATTGACAGTCAATAGTCATAGTGTATATGCAATGAAAGAAGTTTTCTCCATATATTTTAAGACACAGTTCATTGTGGGATAGTCCAATGAATAGGGTTTTGTATGATATTGCAAGGGTAGTTCTAACCTTTAATAGGAGTGCTATGAAAAGAATCCAAACAATGATAGTAGATAGCTACCAGAGCAAGGAAAAGTTCATCAAAAACTTGGAGTAGCCAATGCAGAGGTAATTGTCTACTGTCAAAATAATGCCTTGTTAATATACCATGAAGAAGTTGGTAACCGTTTGATTGTTGGGATAGTCAGTACAAACAAAGGGGGTCAGTCACCATTAGAATATCAATTATTGTGTTATGCAAGTGATTGATTAACATGGAAGTGTACAGTTGCATCATTCGTTACAATAGGGGATAGTCAACTATGCCACACCAAGCTTCATAGCAATGGAGCATGAATAATTTAGCAAGATAGAAACCCCACTAAGTTCATGATGAAAAAAGTGAATAGCACATTTGAATCAAGGAGGACAATTACCCAGTGAACTGAATGCATAATGAGGAAGCTGTCATGGACCATGAAGGACAATGACATCATAAACATACAGGTTGCAAGTAATAATTTCTACAAAAGTCATGGGATTAACTGAGGATACATCCAATGAACTTGAAAAGAAATGATGCAATGGGAGCCTCACACAGGGCTTATTTTGATTTGATATAGTTTAAGACACTGTACCTATTCCAAAGCCTTAAAATCTTTGTGCAAGCCTTAGTAACAAGAGTGCTATGAAATCCATAAGATGTGTGCAAGCCAAACCCTAACAAGGGTTTTGTAAGGTGATTTATCAGTGCTGGAGACAACCCAGTAGAGAAAAGCAAATGTTGACAATCATATGAACATAGTGAAAAGGAACACCGAATACATCGTTCAGGCTTCTTTTTGTTTTGTTTCCATACAACAAAGGGGTATTATCCATCATTTTTTGTCTGCATATAAAGACAGTGAAGCCCAAAAAAGTAAAGCACAACGACCAAAATGAAGCCATGCCATCATTTTTCTTACAGGAAGGAGAGCAAAGCTATAGCATAAGTAATGATGCAGAAAATTATTTTCTTCATTTTGTTACAAAAGACACGATGAAATGTAAAATAAACTTGTTTTTATTTCAGCATAGCTACAACTGACACACAAGGAGAAGTATCATACAAAGAGTAATGAAAATGCATAGTTTTTTTGTCTTTTTGTTTGAAAGAACTTAGAAAATGAGGAGAAATCACTTACAGGAGTAAGAGGAGGAACAAATATTCTGAATTCCATGGTGGGATGAGCTTCGAAATCCACCAGAGCAGCTTTGAAATCCTTCAAACCCTAGCTCGTGGCGGCGCAACAGAGAGGAACTAAAAAATGCAAAGTGAAAATGAAGCAAATTTTAGGGTTGTGTTTCCATTTGGATAAGTGCCCTAGCCCAAGCCATGGGCTTTGTTTTTGTTTTCTTTGAAAAATCATCATGAAACAAATGCCACAGGGGGTCAAGACTTTTAATTCTTCAAACCTAATGATCATGACAACGTGCTCACAAGGGCTCGAGTGAATGATAGCTTTACAAGATACTGTTGCAAGTATGGGCCTAACTGGTGTTGTCATTGATGTCAAGGATTGGATGAGTTGTATGCTGAGGATATTGAGAAAATTAGTCCTATCAGGAACAGAGAAGAATAGTGAAGGCAGTGAAGTAAAGATCCCAGCTAAGATGAAGATCAGAGGATGCACATCAAAGGGTTTGTAGATATGTGTCTAAAGGTGATCTAGTAAATATTTGAGAGGTCCGTATGAAGTTTTGGAGAAGTTATGGCCATATAGTAAAACTAGTTTTGGTAGATGTTCATAGGTGACAAAGTGACACAAATAGGTTCGGTGTGTTAGGGTTATCCAACAAAAGATATCAATTAAATGCAAATAAAGATTAAACAGAGGAATGAAAAATACACAAAAATAATAACAATGAGAGACAAGTTTTAATGTAGTTTACCCAAACTCGGGCTACATCCACCAACAGAGAGTCCAATATTATTATCCAGTAAATCAAACCGATTACAACCAGCAATCCCTGCAACTCAACACTGTTGCAAATGCTACAATACAATAAATCAACCAAAAACCCTAACCCTTAGCCACTTTTATCAGTACTTTCCTGATCAGTTGCCACCTTCCAACACGGTGAGATTCAGAAATGCAATATCTTGTTCTATGGATTTGGTGGAGTGTTTAGGAAGTCAATGTGAATTAACAACTCAATTGGTTCGTGGTCTGGAGGTCCACAAGCATCTATTCCATTATGACAGTGATGATAGACTATGTTCTTGAGGTTCCAGATGAAGGAGAGAATGATTTCAGTAAGCAGAAGTAGTGTGGATGTTCTTGGTGATTCAAGCAAGCTTGTGGGGCTCTCTAGATTGTGTCCAGTTCGTGTTGGTGGTCCACATTGAAGATGGAGCTCATAATTGAAGAATTACTTCCAGATGATGACATTCTTCCTAAGTTTGGCCAATCGGATGAGTTACATATCTTGTGGATGATATTAAAGATGTTCAACGAAGCATGGTGTGTTCCTCAAAGAAGGTTGAAGTCTCAGATCTGTGTGGCCGACAATGTGATGATCCGCATGAAGTCTTTTGTAATAAATCAAGTTATATTTGTGTATTTGCTCTGTAAAGTTTGTCAACTTTGATGATTATCCCAAAGTCGATGTCTTGTATAAATAAGAGTTGTGAAGTCATTTCAAAAGCATCTTGGTGGAGATGAGAGTGTGGTAGAGAGGAGAAGAGTGAAAAGTAGAGTAGAAGTGTCAGGCTTAAATGGAACTGACTCAAGCATGGTGAAGATGCTATTCTTTAGTTCAAGTATGTCATATTTATCATTCTGTAGATAGTGTGTCTCTTGTAGGCAGTGGGCCTCTTCTGAGCAGTGTGCTTGGGCAGTGAGCCCTAATTGGCATGTGCCATTTTGTTCTTATTATTTTAATAGAGAATACAATCTTGGGTTAGTCTCCCCGTGGTTTTTCCCTTAACTGGGTTTTCCACGTTAAAATCTTGGTGTCATATGTGTTAATGTGTTTCTGCTCTTAAATTGTTGTATTATGTTTCCATGATTGATTTATTATTATGCTGCTGAATTACAAGAAGGATTTAAGTGGTTAATAAGAGAAGTTTTGGGACAACTGATTCACCCCCCTCTTAGTTGTCTATCTTGAATCTAACAATTGGTATAAGAGCTAAGTTTCTCTAAAAGAGCTTAACCGCTTGAGGAGATCCAGGATGTCTTCCTACAAAAAAGATAGTCCAAGGTTTGATGGAACCAACTACACTCTTTGGAAAAGCCGCATGGAATGTCACCTACAATGTATGGGAATGCAATATTGGATCATGCTTTCAAAGAAGTATGTCCCTCCAAAGAATGGTTTGAAAACTTTAGATGAAATCAAAGATGCTGAAGACAACCTTCGGGCTAAAGAAGCTCTACTAAGTGCCTTATCTAATTCAGAGCTGACAAATGTTATAGATTTAAAAACTGCATATGAGATTTGGGAAAAATTGGAACTTCTGCATGAAGGAGACAAATATGTTAAATGTGCCAAGCTTCAGAGTCTGAAAGGAAAATTTGAAAACTTGAAGATGAATGAAGATGAGAATATCACTACTTTTATGCCAAAAGTAAATGAGCTTATTTGTGGCATTAGGTGTGCTGGTGGAATCTTGGATGAAGATGAGATTGTTGCCAAAGTTCTCAGATCCCTACCTCTTGCTTACAAATACAAGGTTGCTGCTATTGAAGAATTCAGATCTTTTCTAATATCACAAAAGATCAATTGGTTGGAAAATTAGCTGCATTTGAATTGGCTGAGTTTGGAGATGCACCCCCCAAGACTGAATCTGCATTCAAAGCTAGTGCCTCTATAAAAGGTAAACAAAATTTTGATCCGAGAGAGAACTCCTCAAAGAAACTATCTTGGTATGAAAAAGCAAGGAAAGATCTGGAAGAAGATGAAGCAGAAGCTGCTCAACTTGAAGCCCCTATTGCAAAAAGACTGCCAGGAGGATCTAGTAAGTATGAAGGAAAATTGCCCTTCAAATGTTTCAACTACAATAAGATTGGTCATTTTGCCTCAAGGTGTCCGGAAAGATATTCAAGGGAAAATCCTAATAGATCAAGATTCCAAAAGAAATGTTACTATGTTCACGAAGATGATGATGATAAAGGAGTAATAGATGATGAATTAGAGACAAGAAACAAATCTGGAAGTCACTGGGTGTTTATTACCATCAAGGAAGAAGATCTAATGCCCTCTGAATCTGTCAATCATAAAATGATAGAAAGAGCTCTGGCTGCCCAAGTTGAAGAAAAGGATGATTGGGTCATTGACAGTGGATGCTCCCACCATATGACAGGTGACAAAAATAAGTTCATAGATTTGGAAAGATATGAAGGAGGAGTTGTAAAATTTGGTGATAATTTTGCTGGCAGAATCAAAGGTAGAGGAACTATTTCTTTTGATGGAAAGAACAAAACCAATAATGTACTATATGTTGAAGGTCTAAAGCACAATCTTCTCAGTGTTGGACAGTTGGTGGACAAAGGCTATGATCTCTGATTCAAAAATAGAAAATGTAAGATCTTTGAAAGTTCTAGAACAGAGATTGCATCTGGTACTCAAACAAAAGGTAATATCTTCCACTTGGTTGGTACTGGCAAAAGTTATTTATTTGTTCAAATTGATCAGAGTTGGTTGTGGCATAGGAGAATGTGTCATGTGAATTTTGATAATATCATCAAGATAAGCAACACTCAGGCTGTAAGAGATCTTCCAAGACTGGTGAAACCTACTAATAGTTTGTGCAAAGAATGTCAGTTGGGTAAGCAGAGCAGAGTCACATTTAAAAGTAAGGAATAGTCTTCTACCAGATTGTTAGACTTGGTACATACTGATCTATGTGGTCTGGCAAGAATCAGAAATTTGCAAGGTGATAGATACTTCATGTTATTAATTGATGACCACTCCTAGATGATGTGGGTGACTTTTCTAAAAGAGAAATTTGAGGCTCTTGAGAGATTCAAAATATTCAAAGCTATGGTAGAGAATGAAACTAGATTAAACCTAAAATGTCTCAGGTCTGATAGAGGTGGAGAGTTCACATCCAGAGAGTTCATATAATTCTATGAGAAACATGGGATAAAAAGATAGTTATCTGCTCCAAGGACTCCATAGCAGAATGGAGTAGTGGGGAGAAAGAACCGGACCATCCAGGAAGCATCTAGAACCATGATGATTGAAGCAAATGTTCCTCAGATCTACTAGAGAGAAGTTGTAAGCACTGCTGTCTATACTCTTAATCGAGTACAAATCATAAACAATATTGGTAAGACCCCTTATGAACTCTGGTTTGGTATCACTCCCACTATGAAGTATTTCAGAGTCCTTGGTAGCAAATGTTACATTAAAAGAGATGAAGACCTTGGAAAATTTGATGCTAGAAGTGATGAAGGAATATTCTTGGGTTATTCTACTCAAAGCAAAGCATACCGATGTTATAACAAGAGATTGAGAAAGATTATAGAAAGTATAAATGTGAAGGTTGATGAAGGTATTAAAAAACCCTCAAGGTTTTATGAATATGAAGAAGATGATCATAATGATGTTTTGGTCCAAGAAGTCCAAGCCCCTTCTGAAATTCAGATCCAGACTAATCCGAAGAATCAGGAAGAAGAGATAAGTTTGAATGAACCTGTTCAAGAAATAGAAGTGCAAGAAATTCCCAAAACTTCCAAGTATGTAAGACTGAATCATTCTAAAGATCAGATCATAGGTGATAAAAGCAAAGGTGTTCAAACAAGAAGAAAGATTGCTCAAGACTCAGAAAAGTATTGTCTGATTTCAAAGATTGAACCAAAGATAGTGAGTGAAGCATATAGTGATGAAAGTTGGACTAAAGAAATGGAGGAAGAGCTAATGCAAATTGAGAAAAATCACACTTGGGATCTTGTTCCCAGACCTAGAAACAAGACTGTGATTGGAACTAAATGGGTCTTCCAGAATAAATTGAATGAAGATGGTGAAGTAGTCAGAAACAAAGCCAGATTGGTCTGCAAGGGTTATTCCCAAGTAGAAGGAGTTGATTTTGAAGAAACTTTTGCTCCGGTGGCAAGAATTGAAGCAGTCAGATTATTTCTTGCCTTTGATGCCTTCAAGGACTTCAAAGTATATCAGATGGATGTCAAGTCTGCCTTCCTGAATGGTGACTTGGAAGAAGTTTACATTGAGAAACCAGATGGATTCCAATTGTCTGATCATGGTGATATGGTCTGCAAGTTGAAGAAAGCACTGTATGGACTCAAACAAGCCCTAAGAGCCTGGTATGAAAGACTAGATAAGCATCTTTTGAAGATTGGTTTCAACAAAGGTACTGCTAATAGTAACTTGTACTTTAAAATTGATCACAAAAATATCTTGATTGTTGAAGTATTTGTTGATGATATCATTTTTGGAGGAAGATATAGTATGTGCAAAACTTTAGCAAATCAAATGAAAAGTGAATTTGAGATGTCCATGTTTGGGGAAATGAATTTCTTCTTAGGTCTACAAATCATTCAAACAAAGAAAGGAATCTTCATTTCATAGACCAAATATGTGAAAGAATTGTTGAAGAAATTTGGGATGGAAAACTCAAAACCAATGAATACTCCCATGACAAATGGATGTAAATTGAGCAAAGATGATGACTCTCCTAAGGCTGATCAGAAAAAGTACAGGTCAATGATTGGAGGACTACTATATCTTACTCAAACTAGACCTGACATTATGAATGTTGTTGGTCTTGTTGCTAGATTCCAAGCTGATCCTAGAGAATCTCATGTCATGGCAATCAAGAGGATTCTTAGATATCTAAAAGGAACAATTGAGTATGGTTTATGGTATCCTAGAGATCATGATTTCTCTCTTCATGCATATACAGATGCAGATTGGGAAGGAGATGTGGATGACCGGAAGAGTACTAGTGGTGGAGCATTCTTTTTATGGAGAAGATTAGTTTCTTGGCTGAGCAAGAAACAAGAGGCAATATATCTATCCACTGCAGAATTAAAATACATTGTAGCAGCAGGAAGTTGCACTCAAGTATTGTGGATGAAGCAAATGCTAAGAGACATCAGAGTGGAGTATGAGGAACCTATCGCAATCTTCTGTGATAATTCAAGTGCAATAAATATATCGAAAAGTCTAGTGTTGCATTCAAAGACAAAACATATATCCATCAAGTTTCACTTTTTGAGAGAGCAGGTGAACAAGAATGACGTCAGATTGGAGTTTGTGCCCTCCAAGGATCAGATTGCAGACATTTTCATTAAATCTCTACCTAAGGACTCTTTTGAGTATCTCAGGGAGAAGTTAGGGGTTCTTATCCCTCTGGTTCTGAATTAAGGTGCACTGATGTGCATCAGTTTGGTGGATCTCACAGTCATATCTTGTGGTCCGGATTGATGATGGGAAGCTGCTACTCAGGGGGAGTAGTTGGTATGATTTTGAGTGATGCAAGTATGTGCCCTTTGCCATTGATGTCAAAGGGAAAGAGAAGACATCTGAAAAACAAAAAGTGATTGCTGATCAAAGGGGGAGTAGTAAAGGAAGAGAAGACATGTGAATGGTTGTTGGTGATAGGAGGAGTTATGTTAGTCAGTGAGGAGAAGTTCTTGTCTTGATGTTAAAACAAATTTTCACATCATATGTGGCCATCAATGACAAAGGGGGAGATTGTTGCAAGTATGGGCCTAACCAGTGTTGTCATTGATGTCAACATACTCCTGTTGCATTGATGTCAAGGATTGGATGAGTTGTATGTTGAGGATATTGAGAAAATTAGTCCTATCAGAAATAAAGAAGAATAGTGCAGACAATGAAGTAAAGATCCCAACTAAGATGAAGATTAAAGGATGCACATCAAAGGGTTTGTAGATATGTGTCTAAAGGTGATCCAGTAAAGATTTGAGAGGTCTGCATGAAGTTTTGGAGAAGTTATGGCCATATGAGTAAAACTAGTTCTGGCATATGTTCAAAGGTGACAAAGTGACACAAATAGGTCCAGTGAGATTTGGAAATGCAATATCTTGTTCTGCGGATTTGGCGGAGTGTTTAGGAAGTCAATGTGAATTAACAACTCAATTGGTTCATGTTTTGGAGGTCCACAAGCATCTATTCCATTATGACAGTGATGATAGACTGTGTTCTTGAGGTTCCAGATGAAGGAGAGAATGATTTTAGTAAGTAGAAGTAGTTTGGATTTTCTTGGTGATTCAAGCAAGCTTGTGGGGGTCTCTGGATTGTGTCTAATTTGTGTTGGTGGTCCGCATTGAAGATGGAGCTTGTAATTGAAGAATTACTTCCGAATGATGATGTTCTTCCGAAGTTTGGCCAACCGGATGAGTTACACATCTTGCGGATGATCTTGAAGATGTTCTGCGAAGCATGGCATATTCCTCAAAGAAGGTTGAAGTCTCAGATTTGTGTGGCCGACAATGTGATGATCCACATGAAGTCTTTTGTAATAAATCAAGTTATATTTGTGTATTTGCTCTATAAATTTTGCCGACTTTGATGATTATCCCAAAGTTGATGTCTTGTATAAATAAGAGTTGTGAAGTCATTTCAAAAGCATCTTGGCAGAGATGAGAGTGTGGTAGAGAGGAGAAGAGTGAAAAGTAAAGCAAAATTGTTGGTCTTAAATGGAACTGACTCAAACATGGTGAAGATGCTAATCTTCAGTTCAAGTATGTAATATTTATCATTCTGTAGACAGTGCGTCTCTTGTAGGCAGTGGGCCTCTTGTGAGCAGTGTGCTCAGGCAGTGAGCCCTAATTGGCATGTGCCATTTTGTTCTTCTTATTCTTTTAACGGAGAATACAATCTTGGGTTAGCCACCCCATGGTTTTTTCCTTAACCAGGTTTTCCACGTTAAAATCTTGGTGTCATATGTGTTAATGTGTTTCTACTCTTGAATTGTTGCATTATGTTTCCATGATTGATTTATTATTATGCTGCTGAATTACAAGAAGGATTTAAGTGGTTAATAAGAGAAGTTTTGAGACAACTGATTCACCCCCCCTCTCAGTTGTCTGTCTTGAATCTAACAGATACTAAGGTTTGTTTCAAAGCATAAGTCAAAATCTCCATCATATCATTGCTAAGGGGTCGATGATCCATGTGAGTGTCAACCATGGGGAGATATAATTTTTTTTGCTTTTATTCTTTTTAATCATGTCTGCCATCCATTTCAAATGTGACTTTTGAAGTCAAAGGGGCAGAATAATTACATTATGACTTGTACATGATATGCATATAGAGGACTGACACGTAGACAATAGTCATAAGGTGCATTTTGCCATAAGTTAAACATGTAAAACTCCCCTTCTAACCTTTGTATGAGGTCAAAACATTATCAGTGTAAGTTGACACTTACAAAGGTAAAAATAATCAAAATACCTTAGTATTTCTTGCAATAAGTATAATATTAGTTATTATAACACCTATTAAGGTAAATTAACTTTTTAATTACCTTGATAATTGTTAAAATAAACTAATAATTGCGCAGATCCATGCAAAGGGTAAAAGGAGAGTTTATGATGAGTTGGCGATCAGTGAACTGGAGAGGAAGATTTTTTGACCTTTAGTCATGCTAGAGTGTAGATTTGAGTTCTTTTTTAGTTAGACTAAATGAGGGACAGTTTGAAGCTATTTTAGCTTGTTTTGGAGCAATTGAGATCCTTCTTTTTAGGGATTTTCTATTGTGCTCGTGAGAGATATTTTGGAGTGGAGCTGACTGTAGTTGAATCAAGAGAGTCCCTTGGAGGTGCTTTTTTGTATTATAGAGGAAAAACTTAGTTTTTTTTTGTCTCAGTTCTTGATTCTATGCTTTTTCTTACACATTGCAGAAAAAGCCATATAGTTTTGTAACTAATTTGTTTATGACAGATTTATACACAGCAGTAGGTTTATAGGTTATGTCTTTGTCATTTTTTGCAATATTTTCCTTCTATTGTTCAAAATATTAATATTTACCTTCTCAGATCCATGTGGGTGTCTTCATGAATGATTTTGATAGAATTAATGTGTTTTAAAACAAATCAGAACCTTTAATTCCTATCTCATTCATTGTTGTATACATACAAGGAACAATTCATATCACAGGTCCTAGGTCGTGCTTTTATTTATTTGCCTTCAAAGTTGTGAAACATAGTTTCCTTCAAAAGACTTATAATCAAGCCTTCCTCTGAATTATTAATGTGATCAAATTGTCCTTTTTTTTTTAGCTGTGTAGAACATATTTATTGAAAAGATAGTTGTGAATCAAGCTATCCTTTTAAAATCATTTGGTGCATCACCTTATAGAAGTAGTTGTTATTTTCAAACAAGTTATCCTTTTCACCCTTTTCATCAAGATACCATTAGTTTTTATATAATATCAAAAGGGGAATTGACCCATAATCTTGAGGTTCAATCTCATAATAGGTCACCCATAGCCTGAGTTTGATCCCATGTTGCACAGGATTGCTGAGTTTTGCACTTGGCATTTGGGGCGCAATCCTCCATGACAATAGTTTTTGGTAGACCTGGTGGGACGCTGAAACTCATTTCAGTTAGGAATTCAAAGCTTTTTTTACTGCTGTCCTAGTATATGTAGTAGTATTGTCTACCTTTTAGAGGTAAATATTATACATGGTGACTCTAATCTCTAATTTTTGAAGCAGATCTAGTGAAAATAGCTTATGAGAAGAGTACAAACAAAAGGAAACTGTTCTTCTTTTGAATATTTACAACTTTCACCTCCAAGGAGAAGAGGTAGAACAACTGCAAGAGCATCTAGTCCAACACTAAGGACTAGATCTACTCCTCCAAGGACTATAGAATTTGATCAAAGAAACTTGGTGATAGATCTTCAGATTCAGATACCTCAATAGATACCTCAGCAAACACTAATGGCTAGACAATATCCATTTGTTACATTTAATACTGGCAGCCCACTGCTGCTTGCAACTTCCTATAGTAGCCTTGAGAGGTTTGCCATTCTTTATGGGTGAGGATCAAACCACCCCAATTGAGCATATAAAACATGTGGCCACGTTGTGTGCAATACATCACATAAAGCAAGAAAATGTCATAGTCAGATTGCTGGCTACATCTCTAAAAGGAAAGGCTCTTCAATAGTTTAGAGGTTCAGCTGTTAGTTCTATCACATCATAGGACCTGTTGGGAGATGCTTTGAACAAACAATTCGAAGACAAGTTAGATAACTTCTCTCTGATGGAGCAGCTAAGTGCAATAAAAAAGAGCTCCCCAGGAGCATATGGCTGATTTTAATTTTAGATTTCAAAAGACATGGGATAGAATCCTGACAATGGTAAGGCCTACAATCAAACATGCTTTTTTGTATTTCCTCAGAGCATTAAAGAGCAAAATTTCTATTATGATCCAATCAATGAATGGAACTTCATTACCATCTGCTTATGTAATTGCAATTAGAGATAAAAATAGCCTTATGTAGGCAGGCAAGATAGCTCCAAGATTGTTAATGCCTATCTTTCCTGAAATACAACCATCTATTCCATTACCAATCCCACCTTTAGCTATTGTACCTATTGTACTAGCTTTGGGTTACACAGCTACAACTCAAAATAATCATGTTTCAGCCCCTTCCCAAGAACTTTAGGATATAAAAGGGTTATTACATAATTTTAGTACTAAGTTGGTAAGTATAAATAAGTAGCAAGGCCAAAATTCTAGACCCTACCAACCTCAATACCAAGCAAATAGGCCTTCAAATCAAGCTGATCCTCAGCCTCAAAGGAGGAATTATAATCCAAGGCCTTTTTAGCGATATAATCCAAATACCATGAGTTCATCAAGAGAGATAATTCTAATGCAAAATAATCTGGTTCAAGACCATGAGTGGTGCTTTCCATGTAACCAGCGTCATAGTCAATCATCTTGTCCAAATGGAGTGTTAAATCAGGCACTTATGGTGTAGAATTTTGTTGTTGATTAGCAAAATAGTGGGCAAGTGACTAATGAAGATGGTTAAAATGAAGTGGCTTTGATGAATTGGAAGGGAGAAGATTTTTGTGGTGTCAATCAACCTTAAAGATAGGGTCAGAATCAATCTTATAAATTTGTAGAAACAAATACAAAATCTAATAAAAGGGTTGTAGATTTGGGACATCAGCCTAATTTGATGCAAAATTAGGCTTCTTCAAGTCAACAACTAGGTATTTCACATATTCCCTTACAACAAGTCCAAATTTTGCAAAGACAACAAGCTATACCAAATGAAAATCAGAAAAAAAAGGTTCAAACACAGCCATAAGTGGAAGCAAAGGCTGCTGTTCCAAAGGTATAGCTGAAGGTAAATCCACCTTCTTTTAACATTTTAGATCAAATGAAGAAATCCAATATCAATGTTTCAATGTGGGACTCTTTGGCTCTTCTTGGCCAAAGAGATTTATTACAAAATGCATTAACAAGTCTCACTGTGTCAAATAAGCCAAGTAAGGATTAGCCAAAGGTGAATATTCTAATTGATTAACCAAAAGAAAAACCAGTGAATAAGTTACCGTCAAACCAAGAGGTCAAGCCACCTCTGTTTTATGTCACTTTGATCATTGTGAATCATCTTGTCCAAAACTACATGATAGGTTTAAAATATGAACCACTCTCAAAAGGCGTTGTTCAATTAGATGGATCAACCATCAATACAGTAGGAATAATTAGAGATTTAAATCTTACATTACATGCTTGTCCAAATTTTACAATTCCACAAGAAGTGTATATAATAGATCTTCCTGCTCACTTTGCATTATGTATTTCTAGAGATTTTATAGCTAAGTTAGGAGGATATCTATCCTCTGATTGGTCACATTTGTTCTTTAGAACTAGATATGGTACAAAAGTGACAATAAAATCTAAATTGTTGGCTAAAGATCACATTGAGCCTTATAACCCCAGTGTTGTTAATGGAAATCTCACATTGCATGAGTAGGACCAACAAGATCAGCTTGCTGTCCAAGATCCTAACACCTTTGTTGAAGGTATTGCAGACCTATTTTTAGACGAATGGGAAGCTGAGAATCATGAAGTTAATACAGCTAAACATATAGAACAAGTGAACTTGGGCATTTACATGATTCAAGAACAAGGTACTGCTATTCCAAATCTAATTAAAGATGCAAAAGTGCAAGAAAAATAGCAGTCTAATAAGCTATGGAGTTTGTACTTTGATGGATCAAGGAGCAAAGTTGGTACTGGAGGAGGTGCTTTGCTAGTTTCTCCAAATGGTGAAAGGTATTTTTTAGCTTTTCATTTTGCTTTCAGCTATTCAAATAACGTTGCTGAGTATGAGGCCCTTGTCCATGGCCTAGAATGGGCTAGAAAGAGAAATGTTAAGTGTCTTCAAGTGTTTGGAGATAGCGAATTAGTGGTCAATCAAGTAAGGAATATTCATGCCACTAAAAATGATTTGTTAAAACTGTATAGTATGTGGGATGATTGAGGAATTTGGTGCATTTAATTTGCTATCCATACCAAGAACTCAGAATAAACAAGTTGATAAACTTGCTACCATGCGAGCTGAGTTTGATATTCCAGCTGAAATTAAAAATGTTGCTATTCAACACTATGTGAAAGTTGTTGTTAGACCTGCTATGCCAGATAATAATATTTATTGGCAGGTATTTGATAGTGATGAATAGATTATTAGTTTCATGATTGAAGAAGCTAAGTTTTAAGCTTCTAATCAACAAAAGTTATCTCAGTAGTATGAAGATCAAATTTTTCAACTTAAGACCAATAAGTTGCCGAAAGGTTTGGTGACTCTTGAGTCAATCTTCAATTCAGATGATCAAGTCAGAAAAGGGAAAACTGGTTTATCCATCAAACAAGATTATTATGAGTAGATTGAGATTTTCAAAGGCAAGCTATTAAAGCTTGGCAAGGTATGTACCTTAGAAAAAAACATGCATTTGTTTTACTTTGTCAAGAATTTGCTAATGTGTTTGCTTGGGAGTATCACGATTTGAAGGGCTTTGATCCTAAATTAGCTCAACATACTAAAGAGCTGGAACCCAAGGCAAAATCTGTAAGACAGAAACAAAGACCTCTGAATCCAAAGTTGGAACATCTTATGAAGGTTGAGTTGAATAAGCTTATTGAAAGTAATATCATTTTCCCAATCAAGCATACCTCATGGGTGTCTAATCTTGTCCCTGTGAAGAAGAAGAATGGATAAACTAGACTTTTTGTTGATTTCAGAGACCTTAACAGAGCCTCTCTCAAGGATCATTACCTGCTGCCACCTATGGAACAAATTTTGCAGGTAGTATCTGGATGTGATAGATTCTCTCTTTTAGACAATTTTTTAGGTTATAACCAAGTCATGGTGAAGGAGGAGGATCAATTCAAGACTGCATTTACAACAAAGTTGAGAACTATGGCATATAGGAATATGCTATTTGGGCTATCAAACACAGGAGCTACTTTTTAGAGAGCTATGGATATGGCTTTCCATGGTTTGATGAATAAGATTGTAATGGTTTACCTAGATGATATTATAGTTTTTCAAAAAATGCTAATGATCATATTGTTCACTTGAGACAAAGTTTTGAGACATGTAGAGAATATGGGGTTTCACTTAACCCAAAAAAGTGCATTTTTTCTGTTCATGAGGGAAAATTACTTGGACACATTATTTCTAAGCATGGTTTTTCAATAGATCCTAAAAGAATTTCTACTATTCTGGCATTACCTCTACCAGCCCACAAGGAAGGCTTGCAATGCTTTCTAGGTAGGATAAATTTTGTAAGAAGATTTATTCCTAATATTGCAGCTCTTTTATAACCACTAACTTCTATGCTCAGAAAAGAGATCAGTTTTAGATGGACTAAAGAAGGGAAGAGGAGTTTTGAGGAGATTAAGGAGGCCATTGTAGCAACTCCAACACTTATAAACCCAAATTTTGATAAAGATTTTATTCTTTATGCAATCGGAAGTGTTGATACTATTTCATCCATGTTATGTCAGCAAAATGAAGGAGGACTAAAACAACCCATTACATTTTTTAGTCAGGTTCTTCAAGATTATGAGGTAAAGTACTCTTTTGTTGAGAAACATCTTCTAGCTGTGATCAGAAGTTTGAAAAAATTCAGGCATATGCTCTCTAACAACAAAATTCCATTGTTGGTTGCTCATCCTACTGTTAAAGATTTCTTTTTGATTAAGGATATAAATGATAAATGGGCAGGTTGGATAACCAAGGTAATGGAGTATGATGTTAATATCAAGGTTACAAATTTAGTTAGAGGCAAAGTCTTATGTGAGTAGCTAGCAGAAGGTGAAATAGACAACAAAGAAGCTAAGAATCAGACTATTTTGGTGCTAGAAGATGATGAATTAGCCACTGCTCCATTTTTTGCTACAAACTGGATTCAACAAATAATTCATTATCTTAACACTAGTGACTGTCCTGAAGGTTTGGACAATACAAAGATGAGACACTTTAGATTGCAGGCCATTCCTTATGCTGTCATTGATGGAGTTTTATACAGAAAGGATTATCATGGAGTTCTGTCAAGGTGTATTAAGCCAAATCAGATTGATAAAATTTTAAATAATTTCATGATGGACCTTCTGGAGGTCATTTTGTGGCTAGAACAATAGCTCTTAAGATTATGAGAGACAGATATTTATGGCTTGACATATTTAAAGATACTCATACTTGGGTCAGAAAATGCACTAAATGTTCTTTATTTACAGGAAAACAAATGCTTGTAGCATTACCTTTACATCCAATTCAAGTGGAACAACCCTTTGCCAAGTGGGGGCTTGATTTTATTGGGCCTATTAACCCACCTTCAAGTGTAGGTCACAAATGGATATTGACAACAACTGATTATTTTACTAAGTGGTTAGAGGCTGTAGCATTAAGAGAAGCAAATGAGACTGCTGTTCTAAACTTCTATCAAGACCTTGTATCAAGGTTTAGAACTCCTAATTCAATTATTTCTGATAATGCATTGGCATTCATTGGCTTGAAAATATCTAATTGGTTTGTGAAAAATATTATTTATCTGAATACTTCATCCAATTATTATCCTCAGGGTAATGGACAAGTTGAGTCTACTAATAAGAATTTGATTAGAAAGATAATCGAGGATAATCAAAGGACTTGGCATGACAAGTTAAAGTTAGCCCTGTGGGTTGACATAATCACTCCTAAGAGAGCAACACGCAACTCTCCTTTTATTCTTACTTATGGTAAAGAAGCTAAGTTTCCTATCTCAGTCAAATTGCCTACATTAAGTCTAATTAAGGAGATAGAGATGTTAGAAGAGGAACCTATGGAAATCGGGCTTGCATAGTTGATGGAACTAGAAGAGATCAAGAAAGAAGCATTGAGAAATTTGGAGATTCATCAAGCCCAAATGAAAAGGACCTTTGATAGGAGAGCAGTTCTGAGAGTGTTCAAGGAGGGTGATCTTGTTTTCAAGTGGGATGAGCTTAAAAGTAAACTTGGTAAACATACCAAGTTTGATGCCATGTGGGATGGCCCTTATGTGATTACTGAATGCAAACAAAACAATGCATTTCAACTTTCAAAACTAAATGGAGGGGTGTTACCCATTCCTGTGAATGGGATTCACTTGAAGCAATGTTTTTGAATATCAAAATTTGTAGATGTATCATAGTAGAGTAGAGGTTTTTAGTTAATAAGTGCTGTTGGCACATCTTTTTCAATTTAGTTTTGTTTTTCAAATAAGTGTTGTTGCACAGGTCGCTGGCCCTGTTCAGAGCCATGGTAGTTTGATTTCAGTTTAGTTTTGTTGTTGTTTGAATTATGGCAGCTGAGTTACAGATGGTCTTCTAAGTGTTTTAGGTAAGAAAAGACTCATACGCCCAATGGATGTAGAAGGCTACTGATCCTTTTTGTTTAGCAGGCAAACACCCCTAAGAGGTCACCAAAAATGTTACTAAATTTTTGCTTGCAACTCAATAGAGTGAGGCTTTAACAAGCAGTTGTTGAAAGGGGTAAAGAAAAATTTTCATACATAGGGTCATCCAATCAATATCTAATGTCTTGGTAGAGGCCCATTGCATGATCACTTATCAGGATCATGTAACAGCTCAAATTGAGCTGTTACACCATCCAAGTAAGTGAAATTGAAGAAACAAGAAAGAAGACATTCAAAAGATGACAGGGTTTTATGGCTGGATCATTTGAGTTCATGTTTTAGTTATGTTATTGCTGTTCATTCAGTACATTTCAATGCAGTTCAGAAAAGAGGTATTTATAAACTGTCAATTCTTCATGATATAAACATATGTTTTAAATTAATTTCAGTTTTTTCAAGATATGTAATTGATTCAAAAAGGAAAATACACATAAGTCATTACATAATATGAAATAACTAATTATATTCAAAAGAAATGTTTAAGATGTCCCACAGAAGCTGTGGGAATGACTGAAAGATGCAACATAAAAGTAAATTATATGACTAAAGAGAGAAAAGAGCATATGAAAAGAATAGGGACCCGTCATTGCTTGTGAATGATGAATCCTAGGGTTGATAAAGTGCATCTTTAGCTCCCTCCATCCAGTTACCTCCAGAAATACCTGTAGGAGATGGTGTTAGAGTTAGGGGTTTCAAATCTTTTCACATACAATAACAATAGATATATAATCCACTTTTATGAAGTATCAAAATTCAGATGTTCAATCATCATAGATATACAAGAGAAGTAGAATGAACAACTAAAGAGGAGATAAATGGACATCAGATTCAGATATACAACATGACAAAGCTCCATGAAAAGCAGAAAGATCAATATAAGTCATCATAAGAAGCTCAAGTACTTTTTGGTTTTCTCTAACTTGTTTGTTCATTGTGTAGGTATAGGTGAAATATATCAAGATCAATCACTGTAATAGTATGTGGAGAAAATGTGGCTCCCACAAGGGTTGAGCCCAGCATACTACTCTCCTTATGTTTATTGAGAGGATTACCAAAGGCATACTTCATATTGATAAAGGAGATATAGTAGGTGCATTCAAGTTATCACCATAATAATATTATGACAAAAATGCTAAGAGTACAGGATGACAGTCATAAACAACAAGAATGTAGTCACATGCACAATCATGATAAAGACAACATTTATGATATGAAGCAACAAGTAGCAATGTGCCACAATGATTTTACATTTGCATACCTACCTATACCTTATGCATGACATCTATGCCTCAAAATGGATACACCTTATAATCAAGATGAACAACATCAAATAGCAATATAGCCACATCATGAAATATGATGAAGTTCTACAATCCTTCACAACTAAGGACAACCATGCTTTTAAAGAATAAATATCAGTTACATAGTGGTGTCATGAGCTGACAAAGATGGCATGCATAAGATACATGGAGGTGAGTCGAGCATAGATATAAATGCAAGAAGATAGAAGTACAGTGCCATTTCTCTCTTGCAAGAAATGCATCAGCTTAATGTTATAACATATCACCATAAATAAAGCATATAATGATGCACAGTAGACTTATCCATCACTATCAAGTCAAGGAGTACAAGGAAACAATACAATAGGTGAAGAGATAAAGTGCCTAGACTGTCACTTTTACATACATGTTACAACACAGTCATAAACAACAAGAATGTAGTCATTAGTGAAATGTATAGTCATGAACAAAACCAACAAGGGCAATCAATAAAGGATTGACAGTCAATAGTCATAGTGTGTATGCAATGAAAGAAGTTTTCTCCATATATTTTAAGACATAGTTCATTGTGGGATAGTCCAATGAATAGGGTTTTGTATGATATTGCAAGGGTAGTTCTAACCTTTAACATGAGTACTATGAAAAGAATCCAAACAATGATAGTAGACAGCTACCAGAGCAAGGAAAAGTTCATCAAAAACTTGGAGTAGCCAATACAGAGGTAACTGTCTACTATCAAAATAATGCCTTGTCAATATACCATGAAGAAGTTGGTAACCGTTTGACTGTTGGGATAGTCAGTACAAACAAAGGGGGTCAGTCACCATTAGAATATCAATTATTGTGTTATGCAAGTGATTGATTAATATGGAAGTGTACAGTTGCATCATTCATTACAATAGGGGATAGTCAACTATGCCACACCAAGCTTCATAGCAATGGAGCATGAATAGTTTACCAAGATAGAAACCCCACTAAGTTCATGATGAAAAAAGTGAATAGCACATTTGAATCAAGGAGGACAATTACCCAGTAAACTGAACGTATAATGAGGAAGCTGTCATGGACCATGAAGGACAGTGACATCATAAACATACAGGTTGCAAGTAATAAATTCTACGAAAGTCATGGGATTAACTGAGGATACATCCAATGAACTTGAAAAGAAATGATGCAATGGGAGCCTCATACAGGGCTTATTTTGATCTAATATTGTTTAAGACACTGTACCTATTCCAAAGCCTTAAAATCTTTATGCAAGCCTTAGTAACAAGAGTGCTATGAAATCCATAAGATTCGTGCAGGTCATGTTGAAATTAAGGAACACTGAGAGGGGGGGTGAATCAGTGTTCTGCAAAACTTAATGTTATGTCCCTTTATTAATTTACCATATACATCCAAAGGAAAGAAGCATGAACATAAGAATTGAAACAATAAGATCATAACACATGAACACCAAGATGTTTACGTGGAAACCCGGTTAAGGGAAAAACCACAGTGGGGGTTAACCCACAAGAATTTATACTCTATTAAAAGTATTACAAATGGGGAAGGCACACTGCCTAGAGCTCACTACTCAAAGGAAGCTCACTACCTACAAGATTGATTACAAAGAGTTCACAGAAGTATTTGAACTAAAGGATAGCATCTAGCAATGCAAGATTACAGTTCCAGTTAGGATCAATATACCGACTTCACACACTTCATCTTTTTTTGCCTTGATTTACTGTTCTTCCATAATCCAAGCCTCAGATCTCTGCTTCGCACCTGCTACTACCACACTTCACACCTCTCATCTCATATTTTATTCCTCATGCTTCAAAGTGCTCGCATCCATTAATTATATATATCCGCTATATGAAGTTTCATCAACTGCAGTCAGCCTTGAGAAAACTTAGAAACTATTTCAAGAACATTGTTCTGTCGGCTGGATCCATGCACAAAGATCAATGCGGACCAAAACCTATGTTCTCAAGTCACCACATATGTCAGCCAATACCATTGGATCTCATACATTACTCAATCAACCACTTCTCTTAATTCGCACATGGATCTAACACCTAGTCAGCCAGTTCTTCACTGGACTGAACTATCTAACCTAAACCTGATATTCAGATGCTTGTAACTTTCAATGCCTTCATCATTAGAGGCTAAAATATTGGATTTAGGTAGCCCTAACATCCCTTAACATTCCCTTAGATCTACAATAAAATATGATTACCTGAGGAGAAATGCAGACCAAAGTGCTGAACTCTGTCATATGCTCTGTTCTTGTCAATCCAGACTTAGACTATTCTGCAATCTGACTTCTAGTATGATCAACTGATACAATGTGGATGTGAAAGATAGATTTAGTTGCCATCAATGACAACACCTGACATGCCTAGCAGTGTCTCTTGCGAATAGGTCAAATCCTAACAAGGGTTTTGTAAGGTGATTTACCAGTGCTGGAGACAACCCAGTAGAGAAAAGCAAATGTTGACAGTCATATGAACACAGTGAAAAGGAACATCGAATACATCTTTTAGGCTTCTTTTTGTTTTGTTTCCATACAAAAAAAGGGTATTGTCCATCATTTTTTGTTTGCATATAAAGACACAGTGAAGCCCAAAAAAGTAAAGCACAATGATAGAAATGAAGCTATGTCATCATTTTTCTTGTAGGAAGGAGAGAAAAGCCATAACATAAGTAATGATGCAGAAAATTCTTTTCTTCCTTTTGTTACAAAAGGCATGATGAAATGTAAAACAAACTTGTTTTTGTTTCAACATAGCTACAACTGACACACAAGGAGAAGTATCATACAAAGAGTAGTGAAAATGTAGAGTTTTTTTTGTCTTTTTGTTTGAAAGAACTCAGAAAATGAGGAGAAATCACTTATAGGAGTGAGAGGAGGAACAAATAGTCTGAATTCCATGGTGGGATGACCTTCAAAATCCACCAGAGCAGTTTCAAATTCCTTCAAACCCTAGCTCGTGGCAGGACAATAGAGGAACTAAAAATGCAAAGTGAAAATGAAGCAAATTTTAGGGTTGCCTTTCCTTTTGGATAAGTACCCTAGCTCGAGCAGTGGGCTTTGTTTTTGTTTTCTTTGAAAATCATCATGAAACAAATGCCATGAGGGGTCAAGACTTTTAAGTCTTCAAACCTAATGATCATGACAAGGTGCTCATGAGGGCTCAAGTGAATGATGGATTTACAAAATGCTAAGGTTTGTTTCAAAGCATAAGTGAAAACCTCCATCATATCATTGCCAAGGGGTCTATGATCCATGCAAGTGTCAGCCATGGGGAGATATAGTTTTTTTTTCTTTTATTCTTTTTAATCATGTTTGCCATCCATTGCAAATGTGACTTTTGAAGTCAAAGGGGCAGAATGATTACATTATCACTTGTACATGACATGCATATAGAGGACTAATACCTAGACAATGGTCATAAGGTGCATTTTTCCATAAGTTAAATATGTAAAACTCCCCTTCTAACCTTTGTATGAGGTCAAAACATTATCAGTGTAAGTTAACACTTACAAAGGTAAAAATAATCAAAATACCTTAGTATTTGTTGTAATAAGTATAATATTAGTTATTATAACACCTATTAAGGTAAATTAACTTTTAATTACTTTGATAATTTTTAAAATAAACTAATAATTGCATAGATCCATGCAAAGGGTAAAAGGAGAGTTTATGATGAGTTGGCGATCAGTGAGATTTTTTGACCTTTAGTCATGCTAGAGTGTAGATTTGAGTTCTTTTTCAGTTAGACTAAATAAGAGGGAGAGTTTGGAGCTATTTTAGCTTGTTTTGGAGTAGTTGAGACCCTTCTTTTTAGGGATTTTCTATTTTACTCATGAGAGATATTTTGGAGTGGAGTTGACTATAGTTGACTCAAGAGAGTCCCTTGGAGGTGCTTTTTTGTATTATAGAGGAAAAACTTAGTTTTTTTTTTTTGTTTCAGTTCTTGATTCTATGCCTTTTCTTGCACATTGCAGAAAAGCCATATAGTTTTGTAACTGATTCTTTTATGATAGATTTATACATAGCAGCAAGTTTACAGGTTATATCTTTGTCATTTTTTGCAGTATTTCCCTTCTATTGTTCAAAAGATTAATATTTACCTTCTTAGGTCCATGTGGGTGTCTTCATGAATGATTTTGATAGAATTAATGTGTTTTAAAACAAATCAAAACCTTTAATTCCTATCTCATACAAAACAAATCAGAACCTTTAATTCCTATCTCATTCATTGTTGTATACATACAAGACACAATTCATATCACAGGTCCTAGGTTGTGCTTTTATTTATTTTGCCTTCAAAGTTGTGAAACATAGTTTCCTTCAAAAGAATTGTAATTAAGCCTTCCTCTGAATTATTAATGTGAGCAAATTGTCCTTTTTTCTGAGCTGTGTAGAACATATTTATTGAAAAGATAGTTGTGAATCAAGTTGTCCTTTTAAAATCATTTGGTGCATCACCTTATAGAAGTAGTTGTTATTTTCAAACAAGTCATCCTTTTCACCCTTTTCATCAAGATACCATTAGATTTTACAGGATATCCAAAGGGGAACCAACCCATAATCTAGAGGTTCAATCTCACAATAGGTCACCCATAGCCTGAGTTTGATCCCATGTTACACATGATTGCTGAGTTTCACACTTAGCATTTGGGGCACAATCCTCTGTGACAATAGTAACTAGCTCTCAACCAATGATTTGTTGACAAGTTTCTTACATTTTACCTTGGTTTGGCAATTTTTTCACAAATAGAACCCATGGAACAACCACTTACCCTGATCAAGAATCAAACATTATGCTCTAATACCAATTGGTGTACTCATGGTAAGAGGGTCCAATCAAGGACTATCCAGTTGTGCAACCAAAATAAATGAAACACACAAAATAGAAACTCACAAGGAAATGACATAAGATATAACCTGGGAAAACCATCAAAGAGGGAAAAACCAACCTCCAAAAGATTCATCATTATATTAGCAATTTCTTAATCAATTTACAATTATCCATAATGGCTTTTTATATGTTAGGTTGTAGCCCTCTAATTCAAAAGACAAAATATCCCTATCTTCAAGCTACATCTTGAACCCTCCTCTCTATGCTCGCACTCAGATCCTTAATGCCTACTAAAATGTTCTTTATCTTCTTCATTGATTCCAAGTGATCATGGGAAACCAATATATCAATATCCATCCTTCTTAATTATTTGTGTTGGCTACAAGGTAGTGCAAAGTTCAATACTTCCTAAAACATGTAGTCAAATAATGCAAGATAATTCCTTGAACACAACTAAAATAATAGAGAATAAAATTGTGTAGTACTCAATGCATGCTCCCATGGGTCCCATAAGTCTTCACATGTCTTCCTTGATTGTCTCAAACTTCAAATTCTCTGGCACCAACAATAACTCTATAACTGCACTACAATCTACCAATCCGATATAGGTCCACAAACACAAATAGGTCATACTATGAATCTAATTCTCCTCAAACATAGATATGACCTCCAAATACTCCTCTAAAAAAATATTCCAAAACTAAAATACCAAAGTGTAAAATGTGACAAAATGCAGTGATTTCTTCTACAACTTACTAGTGAACTAAAACTGTAAATAAACAAAGTGAATGTTGGCGATGTAAGATTTCTCTATTTCCCCAAGGATGCTCCTACATTAGAATGCTTTACTGATAATTCCTTATCTACTAGGTGATTTGTAATTGACTAAGGATTTTCCTTAAATACAACATAACACAAATCTAAACAAACATGCATTAGTTCGACTCACAACAACTAGTGAAAAGGTTAATACAAGTTTAAATTTAATTTTTCAATTTTAAAAGTTTGAGGTTCAAATCTGTGACCACAAAATGACCCCAGTAAATTCCACACCAACAAATCTAATCCAAGGTGGTGAATGGAAGATCTAGGGATCATGAGTAGTTTCTCGAGGTGAGTGATTGTGTGAACAAAATAGGGTAAGGTCATGAGCGAACTTCACACAAGAATATGCCTTTTATATTTTTTATTGTAAAAAAAATGTTCTAATCAAAATGGTCCCAAAATATAAGGGAAAAGAGCATGGATATGCAATTTTCATCGTTACATTTTGTCCTCCCTTTGATGTGCATGTGAACTACTATGATGAGGATGTATGTCAAACTAAAACAAGCAGGCAACATGTAGATGATATCCTTGGTAAATCACACACAAGAGAGGGTCATTTGTATGTCCTTACAAACATCTTTGACCGCTTATAGGAATAAAAGGTTCATCTTATCTAAAAAAGTGTCTTTGGTGTTACATTGGGAAAACTCTTAGGCTACATTGTCTCTCGAAGAGGTATCAAAATGGATCCTACTAAAGTCAAAGTTATAGCTCAGATGACACTGTTGGTTCCCAGAATAACTGCAACCCAAAACTCTAAAACATTCCTCAAACACCAAGGCCAGGGATTGTCATCAAGGTGAAAGGAAGAGGTTTATCAACGGGTAAAGGGGAATTTTGGCCAACTAGAGGAGTAGGTAAACTCCTTTGCTCTTTAGGCTCAACTAGACCTAGGAGGGATATTCCTAGAGGCATGAAATGAAATACAAATAAACATACATAGCCATACCTAATGTACACTTGATCCCAAAGTTGTCACTAGATGAAGACAAACTTGCTGCATAGGCCTCTCATTAAGTTGATTCAACTGTGCAAATGTACATACACAGGAAGGATGGTTTTTACCCTGAACCACAGATGAAAGATGTGTTTAATTTAAAAGAGTGTTTGATCCCTCTCCAATATGGATCAGTGCCTACTCTATTGGGCAACTGAATCATAAACAATAAAGAGGGAGGAAAGCAGAACCAACATCAACAGAAAGCTAAAAATGTATTCATATACACTTCCTAGATTATATTTCATACATTGGACATAATGATCCAGAACCAAACTAGAATGACCCATTTGCAATAAAGAAATGACCCAACACAAAGCATGCATGGATTTAAATGCTGTCACATATTATCAAATCTCCATTACACTCACACCAACAAATGTGGTGAAAGAAAACATACAGCTACGATTATACATTCCCCTAAATCATTAGAAATGGCCATGGAGACATACAGATGCATAAAATATGCTTCACAATTCCATTCCTACACTACACTAAAAACATAATCCTCCATTCACTGCCCAGATTGGCTTGATTTGAAGCCCTGAAAATATCTTGAGGCACTGCAAAACAAACAATTGGCTTAGTGACCAACCCTGAAAACATCTCTTAAAAATGTATATATAGCAATTCATTTCTGTGTAGTTCCTAGGCATTGGAAAACTAGTCAACAAGAAACCCAAGCTGCATTAAACTTAGGCCCGTGTCCTTCGTCAAAAGATCAACATGTTGGAAGGAAAACCCACACCCTGACAACACTAAAACTTGCAAGTGCCCATGCTTTGGCGTCCTTAGAGAATGAAAGTACTTGTAGAAAGATTTATCTACTGAGACACTTCATCCTTGCATTTAATTATGGTCCTTTTGCATTAAACTCATTTAATATTTCATCTACCTGCAACTGACAGATCACCTACAATCATGGCACATTTTTAGGTAAATAGGCACTTGAAATATGATCCACGAAAACTACCCGTGTAAAGCTCTTTACACTATTCTAAAATATTTTAAACTATGTTTAAAATATTTCAAATTATTACATTTGTTATTTGCTTTACAAAACATTTGATTTATCTTCAATTTTTTTGGCTCTGAATCTATTTTGCCCTTTTATCGGTGAATTTTCTCTTTTAGGAACCTCTGCGGCTTCCTTATTTTCCTTCCTTTTATCTCCATGTGTCATCCTACATATTATTCTACCTTATCGGCAAAATACTGCTTTCTTGAACTTAGCTTGTCTTCTCCCTTTTGGTGAACTTTCTACTTATTAGAAAAAACCTATTTTGCCAAACTCTTTCCTTTTTGTGTATTTGTCAGCAAAATGCAACATTTATGAACCGATCCCCTTTATTAGCGATTTCACATTTTGCCGAACTCTTCATCTTTTCTTCACTGTTGGCAAAAAGGCCCATCGACAAACTTATAAAATTCTGAACTACACCTTAGTTCGACCCTTTGCCGATTCCCCAACAAAGGAATACTTTCCTATCTTTCCTCAGTAGAATTCTCGCTTTTCCTTGGGTCCCATTTGCCTTATTGGCAAAAGTAAAGAATCACAAACCTGGCCCCTTATTCCTTACCTTTTTGCATTTATGAATAAATCTGCATTTTCTTGAACCAAGGGCTTGGCACCAATTCTCCCTTATCAGAAAATTGCCTTTTGTTGAACTATCTTTTGCTTCCCTTTTTACCATGTCGGCAAAAACACCTATCGACGAACCACCACAATTTCAGACTAGTTCCTTAGTTTGGCTATTTGCTGATTTGCTGACTGAATACTTTATTCCCCATCATGCCTTAGACAATTTTGCCTATTTTGGCAAAATGAAACTTTTTAGATCCTTGTCCTCATTCTTTATGATTTTCCTTTGTCGACAAAATGACCGTCGGGAGAACTCCCTATCGGCGAACTTGAAAATATTTGAACCAAGACGACCATGTTGAACTAACTTATTCTTGTGCCCTTTCTCTTGGTTAACACACATATTGACAATTTGGTAGAAAACAAAACTTGTGAACAAGTTCTAAAGTTAGGGATTTTGTCGATTTGCCGACATGTTGTTCTCAAAATCAGCTGCACTTGTTTTTGTAGACAACCCCCACGAAACTTGTCCATTTTGTAAATCTACATTCTAGGTTCACAAATCAAGACAAGATTCTCTTGGTCCCTTGCAAAGTCATTTGACATCCTAAACTAGCTTGCGACATTTCTTCGAATTGATTCCTTGATATTTGCGTGAATCGATTAAGTCGTAAACTGATAAAATGTCAAGTTTGGTCATTTTCCAAGTGTTAGTAAGTTTTTTAGTATTCACATGTAAAGTCCACTAATTTTGCCACTATTACATGTCTTTTTGTTTGCTTATGCAATGTCAGTAGAAATTACCAACTTGACATCTTTATTGGTTTGATGTGTAGAGGCGACACTTTTTACTGCTCTTACATAGGTTTCTTTTTCTATCTGGGCAGCACTTTTGGACGTCGTTGCATGTTTCTTCAAGGTTTTATGCATCATCAGTAGAATCCACTGCTTTTACATTTTTGGTAAAGCGTGTGAGGTTGGCTGATTTTACTGCCCGAACAAGATCTTTAGGATCTTGAACTTCGCATGCCATTAATGACCACTCGTGCCACCCATTAAAGGCTTATTTTCAAGTTTTAAATACATTTTTTGGTTGTTTCGTCATTTCATTTCTCTTCTACCTAGCTATCCGCTGGACTTCCCTCGCACTGTCCGATTGCGCCGACCTAAAGTTTGATCGAATTCATCATCATCAAATCTAGGTCTTCAACTGTTTGAACAGGTAAACCTTTTAATCATTTTTCATTTCTTTCCTAGGGTTTCTGTTAATATGATGGTTTGAAAGGATTTTTGATTTTTGTTGTGAGCCTTTGTCGAATGTTGTTTTTTCTGTTGTTGTGGTCATTTTTGTGTTTTGATCTTGGTTCATTTTTTGCGTTTTCCTGTGTCTTTAAAATAAGATCAATCTTGGTACTCTAAGTCTTACCCATATGGGTGTTGGTGGTTTTACCGCTCAAACCTGTTACAACTTACCAAAGGCGAGGTGTATGAGTGGTGAAATTTGTTGCTCCTACACCAAAACCTTGCAACCCTACCTTAAGCGTATAGTCGACGATATTCGCCGCTTATGTATTTCCTAAAACTTTCAAATGAAAGTGTATGGGCGGCGAAATCCGCCGCCCTTACACAAAAATTTTGGAATTTCTATCCTATGCGGTGTCGGCAGTTTTTGCCGCTTAAACCTCGAATGCAATTTATATCAAATGCATTAGCGGCAAAAAATACCGCTCAAACATAAACTTCGCAAAATTCCTGATTACCTACAATAGTGGTAAATTGTACCGCTCTGACATATAATTTGTTTCCTTACTACATGTAGTGGCGGTGAATTTTGCCGCCGATGCAAGTATAAGAAACCCCTCATATGCAAGGGCAACAAATTTTACCGCCCATGCAAACACTCTCCCAAATTTTCCCAACTCTGGGAAATTTTTAGTTTTGATTTTCCAAGCCCGCTTTCGCTTTTGCCTTGATTCACGCACATTCAAGCCCTTCAGTGTATGCTTTCCTGTCCATGATCATCGAATCGCGGTTATCCCAATTTATCCATTTTTCCCCTAACTGTGAGATCATGGCTCTTGCGGTTCTCAATCAACGCTCATGGTGAATATCAATTTCAGAGTTCTCTCCAGAGCTAATGTCAGAGCCATCTCTGTCAAAATCTAAAATCATGAAGTACAAGTACCAAGGTGATTTTCTGGTGACAGCAGTACAGTCAAACATTGATGAAATTAGAGACACGGAAATTGGGCATGTAGACATGGTAGAGTTTGTAGATAGGATAAAATAGACAAATCCTTCTAAGCCTATGCAAAAAATCATTGACAACAGTTTTCATTTGGTTGCATCATTTCTAGTTTTTGCACACAATCCTAAGTTTGTTCTTCAGGTAGCCAGCCATTACAACAGAGACAATAGAGTTGTGACGGATTCTTAGGGGAATGTAATCATGAGACTGGATGCATAATTCCTTGACAAAATCTTTATGTGTCCACCCATTGAAAATATTGGACGAATTGACTTTGCTCAGGGCCAACAGGATTATGGTAAGGATGTAGAAGCTGCTAGAAGGTACATCAACAACAAATGGTTGAAAATCCCTAGAAGCAATTTGACCAGATGGCCAAAAGACCTTCACAGGAGTGACTTTGTAGAATAAGTTTGTGATTTGATTACTCTCTTAAGTCGCATCAGAGGACTCCCTTTTGCTTCCAAATTCCAAGACTGGATGTACACTTACATCAAGGTAATTCTATGGGGTAATCAGAAAATATTCTGGGGAGAACAGATCAGCAATGCATTGCACGAGCAACTGGTAAAGGTTAATACCACTTTCAAATTCTATATGACCTCTTATCTTGTCTATGCTGCTGCAAGCATGAGGAACTTTCTAGGTTTAACTCAGGTAGGAGACATGAGACTGATCCTAGTGTATGAATATTACCCCCAAATCACTCTGAAGGGGTCGATCCATCATTTCTAAAGGGTTAATGATGGATTCTTTTTAGTTTTCATGTGCTCATGGGATAGTGAATTGGTTCAAAAAAGGGTTTCTGATGAAGCTTGGCATGTTGTAAATTCTTTTGGTTGCTTGTTCCTGCAATTTCCCACTTTCACGTATCTTCGGGTAGGGTATTATCCTGGTTACCCTTATATGCTTCCACGGTATCCTAGTGACCATATTGTTCTTATGGAGCTATGCAGACATTTGATTGTAGTGCACAATAAACAGATGGAATTGAAGAAGCCAGGTATAAAATTCCCGGTTGAAATTGGAAGGTACTCAGTTCAATCAACCAATAAAGTAAAAATAATTGATTGAGTTACAACTGGTCACTATGAAGACCTACAAGAAAAGAGACCACTTTGACTTCAGAAGAGTTCAGGATAAAATTAAGAGGAAGTCAAACTTCCATGTGCCAATGGTTGAAGACATATGGGCTGATCTCAGAACACAAAATGAGATCAAAAAGCTAGACTTCTACATACTTCACCTGAGTCAAATTGAAGAACTAGGCCTCACTAATATTCCAGATGGAATGGAGGATGATGGGGACGTTCTGGATCCTAGATGTAATACTGAGAATGTTGAGGCTTCACCTCTCCCAGAGGTGAAATGGTCAATCAAAGAAGAAACATCCATCAGGAAAAGGTTTCAACCAATACTGGCCAACACAAATGTATGGTTGGAAAGTAAAGGGATTAAATTGAAAGAGTTCCTCACAGGGTCAGAGACTGAGGCACATGAGCAGACATGCAAGAAAGCTAAGAACAGAACTAAAAACAAGAGTGACACCCCTTCTTCTTCTAAGATATGCAAACCAAAGATCAAATTTATGTCCAAAGGAGGGAAGAAGGAAATTGAAGAGACTTCCAACGTCACTGCTCAAGTCAAATGTTGAAGATACTAATGTTGATCAAATGGAGGTCAAAGATGTTGAAGCTAAAGAGCAAAATATTCAGAGTCCTAAGGATGATCAATAAGTAAAAGTATCTGATAAATCTGATGAAGAGGATGAAACTGAACAAGGTGAAGACAAGGATGTAGAAAAGGAGCAACTTGGCGATCCACCTCAATCACTTGAGAAAGATCTTCCCATAGGAACACAAGTTTCTACACCTCCTCCTCATGTTCCAGTTTCTGGTAGTTTCCTAGTGATCTCAAATGTTCTCCTTTCACCTATCTTTGTTGTTTCCTCTGATAATACTCCTGTTTCTGTGAAAACCAGTTTTGGGACTATTTTTTATTCCTCTGGTTCCATTCCAAGTCTATCTTCTTCATCTTTTGACATCGGTGAACAATTTGTTTTAGAGAACCTTCTGGATGCTTTAGAAAAGGTTGTTGATATAGGTGTGGTTTTTACCAACACCAGTCCTATTGTGACCATCACAAGTGTGAACATGGAGCCGGCCAAACATGTAGTAGATTTAGCCCCAGTTGTTGGCGCTTCTATGCTTCCTCCATGGTTATCTGCATATACTCCAAAGAGGAAGAAGCAAGCTATCTTGCTTGATGAGATTGATATGGAAAAGCTGTTGCCTGTGAAAGCAAAGAATCAAAAGAAGAAGCCTAAGACTATTTCTAGGCTTGTCAATGAGAAGGGAATCAGATACACTGAAATTACCAAACCACCAGAAGATGCCACCATTGACACTTTTGACATGAGTGATTATGTCATTTCAAGGGTTGAGTTGGGCAAGCTAACTCATGAGGGTATAAAGGTAGATTTTCAAACCACTACCAGCACTTTACTTGAAAAGTATGATGAAGTCAAGAAAGAGAAGGAACAGTACAAAGCTAAAGTAGAACAACTTGTTGCTATCCTTCAAAAGATAGTAAAGTCATCAAAAATGGTAGAACCCATGGCAGTGACGGTGGAAGATCCCCTGATTTAGAAAGTTGAAAAAGCACAAGCCAGGGGAAGGGTGGTAGGAGATATAGTGGAACACCTATTAGCTCAAGGGCGAATCTTATTGAAAACCACTGTGGAAAGGAAAAAGAAGATGGACAAAGCTAAAACTAAGCTGGACAACCTGGTAGATCTACTTTCACAAGCGCTGCAAGATCAAGAAGAAAGTCTAGAAGAGTGGATAGATATGAAAAAGATTAAGATAAAGAATCTGATCACCATTGGGGTCATTAAAAATAGGGAATCATATCTTAAGACCAATGAGACCCTGGTGCATCGAATCCACATAATAAAATGTCTACTTGAAGATCTGTGTCAAGCCCAAGAAGCCAGTGAAGATAGTGATGTCACACTTCTACATCGGTTAGCAGAACTTCCATGCACCCTAATAGGGGAAGATCACAGTTTCATCTCAGCACAGGAGATGGTAAGTTCCTTTGAAGAGATGGTCCAAAGGAAATTCAAAGAGGAGGCACCTTCAATGCTTTCAATGGATAATCTGTATGACCAACACTTGACTCTAGAGAACCTGAAAGATAATCTGGACAAGCATGAAAAGGTAATAAAGGCAGTAAGAGACTCAATTCTCCGGGCCTGCACCATCTTAGAGAACATAGCAAAACCAGATGCATGCGAGATGGCAGCCATCCAAGCTATGTACCAGGACTTTCTGAAGAAAAATGACAGAGGAAGCTAGTGCCTTAGTTTATTTTTCTTATATATATGATATGTAATTTAAATTTTGTTTTGGACATTCTCACATGTAATTTTCCAAAATGTAATTACATGTGAGACAAGAGAAGTCCCAAGTTAAATAGGACTCTTTTGTTGAATAAGTCAAAGTAGTTGTAAATTTCCTATTTTTTCTCCAGGATCCTCCCTATAAATAAAGAGGGCCTCTTTTGTAAATATTATCTTTTATCTATTGCAAGAAAACTCTGGCGAATTGAAAAGAAAATCAAAACTTTGTGCTTCTTTGTGAGAATCAATTATCAAATATTTATCAATACAAGAAAGCAAGTTCAATTCCAATCTTTGTCTTGGGATTATTTGTTTTATGATAGAATTATTCTTATGTCTTTGCTATCATATTATCCTTGATAAGTAATCAAAGTGTGAGTTTATTTCAAGTGATTAAGGAGTATTCTAAATCTGATTTCAATAGACTTTGAGCTATAAAATCATTTGTGAGTATTGTGTTTATGTTCGTGAGGATAAAATAGCTTGAAGACTTTGTGTCGCAAGTTGTTATATTCAATCTACTTTTATCATCTTGGAGAAGAGTGAAGACTTTGGGCTACATTTAACTTCAAATAGTTCTATTTGCAACTAGTAAGTAAGGCAACATAAAACTTTGTGTTTCTGTGGTTTTGTGATAGTTTGTAAGTTCTTTAATATTACCTTCATTGAAATTGTCATCTTGAAGTATAAACATATATTCTGAAAAAAGAGAATATGATGGAATGGAATCACCCCAAATATAGTTCTTAGTGTAAATAAGCTTTATCAGTTATTAGTTGGTAATAACTAGCAACCAGAGGGAACCTCCCCTTGCTGAGAGGAGAGACTTTGTCTCATCATAGCTGTGGCTGATATACCCATTTTGCCATTAGTGAGTTAATGACAAAATATTCACCCAACACGACAATAAGGCAAAACATGAAAATTTTTCTAAGGGAGAAACCACTTTTTGACTAAGGTAAAACATATAAAAAACCAAACTTTGAACCAACATAACTTTTTCATTTCAAGGAATTTTGAGATGGTTCAAAAGGCAAAGTTGCCTAGAATTAGATTCTCTATCCAATGGTGAACATTGGAGAATACTTGGGAAAATATGTCAACAAGATTTTGGGTTTTTTAGGGGAAAAAGAAGTAATTTGGAACTAGTTTTTCTAAGTGCTAACACCAGCTCTGGTTGGGGACGTGTGACAAGCAGTGTCACAACAAGGATCTAGATCTCTAGGCAGACCAAAAGTAAAACATGAACATGGGAAACACTAGAAACATATTTACAAACATATATATAAGAGAACAAACAGTCATAAGGAAAAATGATTGTAAATAAAATTTTAGATCACTGCATGCCAAACCTGCACAAAATTGTTACAACTACTTGCCTCTATCAAAAACAAGCTAAATGAAGGAGTTGATCTCCCTCAAAACAAATTTGCATCTTTTACTCAGCTGCAACAAATGAAAACTATCCTCAACATGCACTAATTTGCAACATATGCTTGTGAAGTCAAGACTAACTTCACCATTGAAATTACTACTGCAAGGGAACCATAAAAGATAGGTACTTGACCTATCCATATCCCTATAATGCTTGTTCCCAGTAGCAAGGGGTGAGAAACTAAAAAATAGGTCAATAACAGAAGAAATAAATGAAGGCAAACCTCCATTATTAATTTCCAAGTCATCATACCTGCTGACCTCCTCATGCAAATTGAGGGAAAAAGAAAATATTTCCAATTCACATGGCAAAGAAAATTGTGCCTGAGTGTACTGTTGATCCACAAGAGAAGATACTTCATCTTGTAGAACAAATTAGAAAGATTCTAGCTCTATCATATCCTCAACTTGGGTTGTAACATTCTAATCTTCAATTTGGCACTCATGTCGCTGCTTACTGTCATTATTATGTGTATACTAGGCCCAAAAAAAAGACTAAAATTTAGGCACAACATCATTATCCACATCATTAGATACATGACCTTCGTTGCAAAGGAAACTTTCATAGTCACAAGTGTCAAACTCTCAGATAATAGGCTGCCAGCATACACCACCTTTACACATGCTGATGTCTTGTTCCACACTTGGATCACAAACCTGATCCACATCTTCATCATTAGCAGCATAATAATCATAATGAAGTTTTTCAAATGATGGATTGCATCCATCCCATAACCTCTCTATTTCAACCTCAACTGGGCAACTCACTGTATTACAATTGCTACAACATATAGGTACCAAAATGTCCTCTTCCACACCACCACAAGGAATTCTATCAGCTTCTTGCATAACTAGATCATCAATAAAATGGTCATCATGGAGGTTGCTTTTACTGATGCCAGCTGTTATAGGATCAACTAACTGGAACTAGTCAGTGCACAAATCATTAGCAAAGGCATAAGAAGTGTCACTTGAAGCACATGGCACCTTATCATCCACACAAACATCCTTAGCACCATCAATCTCATCATTGTAAAAAGGGACAAAACATGAGAGCTCACTAAACAAAAATTCATAACTTCCATCACTCCCATGAATTGGCTCATCCAAATGCAAAGAAGTGCATATGCTTCTCTCATCCTTCATATTGTTAAGAGATGCTACATCAAACATCGCTGCCCTCATGTCCTCATTGTCAGATTGCACCTACCCAATATTTCATTCACCAGCATCACAACCCTCAGTAAGGTCTTCAATGTGAAACCCAATACCTACAGCTTCATCTATATCAGATCGGTTATTATTGGGTGCACACATGCTAGCATCATCTTTAATTTCAGATTGAGGATCACAAGACAAAACATCAACATCATCATCCTTAGGGGATGATGCATCCAATTGAAGATAAGTAGCTACACTATCTTCACTCTCAACACAACTATCATATGATGCTGCCTCACAAGGGTTCATTTTCTTGACAACACATTCATCCTGATCTGCATTGTTATTTACCATCCACACACTCACTAGTCACAATATTCACCTTGGGGGATACCAACCCAATAACGTACTCATCTTTCATTTTAACCAAGGCATCAAGAGCAAGGTAAGCCTGCTACAAACTAACCAGCCTCAAATTCTCCTGTACTGAACTCAATCCAATTTTATAAGACTCAAAAACCAAATTAATGCAAGTTGGAATAGAAGGTTTGAAAGCATCTAGAACTCTAGATAGTGCAACAACAAACCTATTGATGGTGTTTTTAGCACACAACAACGTAGGTAAAATATAAACATCTCACCTCTCTTGAGAAAGGTATCCTATCCAAGATAGGACTGCACCAAGGATAATACAACTAGGTCTTAGCTTACAGGAATAATTGAGTTGGTATGTTTAGTTGTGACAACAAGGGGTCTTACATAAAATGATAGGGTTTGTAAAGGTAATGTCAATGGAAATGCAAAAAACCCTATGGTATTTTCAACTAATGGGAAATATAAATGCTGCTTGAAACCTAAATCTAATAATTTGTTGTAAAGAAAGTGCAAAAGAGTATGGGTTTAGAGAGGGATTCTAAGTGACATTCACAATGCAACACTCATTGATGGTAGACAAACATTTTGGAAATTAAACCACTTTCTATGTTGCCAAGCTAACAGATTGCTACAACATTGCAAAAAATGATGCTATTTTCTATGGAGTCTAAAGATTTTTAGATTACATACATCTAGAAAATAGCTAATTCATGGTGTGATTCAACTAATGTAACGTAATTGAACTCAACACAAAATTACAGCCTAGGCTAACTATGCATAGCTACTTACAGTCAACAAGTAACTAATAGTATGGACTTAGAACATTCATCAAATACCTTCAATAAATCATCATCAACATTGCAAAGCACAGTAAACTAATTAACAGATCAAGATGTGAACCATGAAACCAAATTGATAACACAAAGATACAAATTCCCAAAAGAAACTATAGCAACTTGCTTCTGTATTAATAAAAAATTTGGCAGAGTGTCAACAATTCACTATCAAGATTGTTGCAATGAGAGAGACAATGACCCTTTATATAAAAGAGGTGCCATACTAAGTTTTGAATGGATGGTGGAGATTAACTCAACACCAATGGTTTAGATTACATGATATTTAATGCATTATGATAGCTATTTTTTCATTCCTGGATTTCCCTTTGTCCTGTAGCAAAAAGACAAAATAAAACTCCCAAATACATTGAATCTAGACATTTTGAATACCCATTGAGTTGTACATTGGTAAAAATCAATTTCCAAGACATAATAAAGACAAAATAAGGTCACATGACCCTCCAAATATAGCATTAACTATCAATGTCAGGATTCACATGTGATTTTATTATTCATCTTCCTCCAAGTTAATTTTATCTTCTTTTGCCTTTTTGTTGCAGTATGCAACTAGTGCTGTCAGAGTTGCGTTGATGTCTGATGGGTCTGGATCTTTGATGTAATCTGCCCCAAACCTTAAGCTCTTGATCTCCATATAAAATTTACAGTATACATATTCTCTTGATTTTCTTCCCCTCTTAATCGCCAAAAAGGCAGCCTGGAGATCATTGACCTTGTCCTGTTTGCCAACCATGTTCAACGGTGAATCTCCATGAATGACCTTGTAAAATATGTCTTTGCACTACTGCTCATCTATTGGAATCAAATCATCTAGACCAAAATCTATACAATCCCTCAATGTATCATTTATTTCGTAAATTAGTTCCATTATCTTAGTCTTTGTTGTATCAAAAGGGTTTCTCACTTTATCAAAAACACCTTTCCTTAATTTTATTTGTTGATACTACTCTTTGGGTTTCTTCAATCTATCCTTTGTCAAAATATTCTCTATCAAAAGGGTCTCCTTAGGTAATCTCCTCATAGTTAGCACTCTCAGAAACATATGGGAATAATATTCATCATACGGTTCACATTCATCATGCAGGTCTTCCCAATCTTCCCTTAAAAGACGGAAGTCTTTATGCAATAAGGATGTAAATGCTATCACTTCACACCCTTCCTCATACACTTTTGTAAACCACTCTCGTGTGCCTGCATTAGTGGTCTTGATATCATTGAATTTAGATAATTCATCTTTGGATAGCAGGGCTGGAGCTGATTTTGGTTCTCCCTCAGAGTTCAGTGGTCTCATCACGAATTGTATGCACTCTCTGAGTTCTTCATTCTTGTACTTCAACTCCTACTTTGTCATTTCATCTTTATTCAATTGGTCTAGAATGATGGACATTGTCCCTTTGAATTCATCTATTTTCTAACCCCTAGTAGCTAGTCCCAGATTCACAGTTGTAACAACATAATCTTCTGCTCTGATTTGACTTCTATCAACATCTGCCGGTGGGACAACCACTTTTACAATGCTTGATCATGTGCTATTTTTGTATATCCTAGACTAGATTTTTGCTTTCTTTTGTTTCTTTGGTTTATCCACTCTGGCCAGGAGTGTAGCCAAGTCCAGTTTCAATACTTCCACCTGTGGTTCTTTATTCTGCAACCTTTGCTGTAACCAATCAGGTGCAGTGGAGGAGGAATCTTTAGGAGAGTCCATGTGATTGTCTCCTTTATTGGGTGACCTATCAAGAATTTTCAATTCATCCCTATCTCCATCATTCTCTTCATCATTTGATTGTTCAACATTCTTCAAATTTTCTAGTATGGCCTGTTGAGTGGTCCCCAACATTGTATCTGTTGTACCTAGATCTATCAGATTGTCAGTTACCTCAACTACCTCAATGGCCATGGATGTTCTAGTGGCAGCCTCTTTCTCTTGGGACTCTAGTTCAGCACAAACCTTCTCAATCCTGGGTAGCTGTGGAATGACCAATGGGGCAGACTCTGAAGAAGAAATGATTGGATGGGTTAAAGAATCTCCTATGGTTGACAAAGAATTAGAAACTAAAGAATGTAGGTGTACGTGAGATAAATTAGCAAATGAAGCAAAACCTAGTGAAGATGGAATGGGTGGAAGAGAGGAGATGGAAGAGATAGCAATGGGTGTAGAAAGGCTAAGTGATGGGAGAGGAAAGGAAGGTGCCAAGATTGTTGAAATGGGTGGTAATGACACCTATGTGGAGGTAGAGATGGATGAGAGAGATGACATGGTAGAGATGGAAGGTGAAAAGGAACTTGGAGGTATGATGGAGGAAGAAGCAACTAGAGAGGAAGAACTAGAAATGCTCACATTTGTTGTAATTGAAGGTAATATGGATGTTGTATCTAAAGGAGAGGGAGTTGATGAGATAATTTGTGGAGGAGAGGAAGTGATGTGGATGCTAACTGGAGATAAGGAGACTAGAGGGGTAGCTAAGATGATGGCAGGGGTTGTGGCTGAAACATCAATTAGTGGCACCCTTGGCCTCTTAGCCTTTGAGCTCTCCCCTTTACCACTAGGTATATCCTTCCTCTTTGTTGTTCTCTCCCTTGAGGCAGGAGGTGGATCTTTCTTCTGTGCCTTAAGGATAATTTTCTTTGCTTTTCCCTTTTTTACCAAAGGCACGTGCTCTTCACTATCAGTGTCTCTGACCACCTCATGTTCTCTATATTTACCTCTTCCAAGGGTTGATCTTCTTCATCCCTCGATTCTTTTTATGAATCCCCCGCTGTATATGTCAAGGCAATTCTTGCTTGGGTTAATGCTGCTATCTAATTTCTGACCCAATTCTTATTGAATTTGATTGGGAGTCTCATGGCTTCATCCAGTGAACTTTCTTCTATATTGGCCCAATTGGGAAGAGGGATAGGCTGATTAAGTGGTGCTTCCCATGGGCCTCTCTAGACTACATTTCCATTCTCTACCACCTGATTCAACACTTGGATGATATGAAATCTCTTTATTCATTCCAAAGACAATTGAGAGTAAGTTCTTCCTATTATATCATAATCATCCACACAGTCTGCCTAGAAGTTTTCCAAGTGATCCCGATGAAATAGTTTCTTATTGACATATCTCTCCATTACCCCATGAGGATTGAAATGTTTCCTTATGATATATGGATGAAGGTTCAGTACTTGTAATTCTTTATCAGAGTGCTTTGCTGCTCCCAGGGTAGTGTAAGAATAGTGGCCTTTCCCCAATATAATTGGAAATTTGATATTAACCCTGTGCAAATGTTTGAGCCTTTCTGCATAGGTGAGGAGCTGCCTAGTCAGCTCAAGAAGCACTACTTTATCGGTCAGATACCAAGGCAACCTATATGGAGTACCTATAAAACCCTGGATTCTTAAATAGGTAAACTTATGAAATTGTAGGTACCATCTCCCATATTGTTGTATAACATTCATGGCTTCAGGAGATATTCTTAATGTAGTGGTACCCTGAAGTATCCTAGTGATATGCATGGTGAATGCATCATTCACCCTCTTGAAATGTATCAGTGATTATGATAATACTAATTGGGGGTAGCACTCATACACTTTTAGATGCTAATCAACATTCCCTGCTTCTCCAATCTTGGACAACCCAGCATACTCATTCTTCCTGGCTAATGCATAAACAACATATGAGGTCCACCTGAATGTTTCCTATGCTATGAACTTCACAAAGTATTCATGCATGTTTCCACTTAAGATCTATGCCCAATGAAGTTTCTTATCTCCATGTATTATCTCTTGAATGAGGGCAAACATTCAATCCTCAAAGGTAGAGGCAGTGGGAAGTCCATAGATTTTTCTTAACAATGTTACCAAATCCCCGGTCTCATCATGAAAATCACTCCTATATAAGGTGTTGGGGAGTTTGGTTAAAGTGGATCTCTTGTGCTTCATCCAATGATCATTGATTTGCTTCCTACATTTCTCCACATCCTTCTTGTAAGTATCCTCTACATCTTTCTTATCTAGTATAGACAGCACAAGATAAACTGGTATACCGAAGATCTTTGGCAAGGACTGTGAGCTTAAGTCTGTCAGAACTTCCCCATTTGTAGTTTGAATGGTTCTAGACAAAGGGTTATATATTTCTTCACATACCACTATGAGCTTTGCACATTGTACAGAGGTAGGAAAGGCTACTGCTTCTGCAATACCATTGTCTCTTATCTTCCTTGCCAATGGTGTTGGATTTGGTCCAAACATCCTAAGTTTGAAGTCTTCTAGGTCTGTATTGAAAGGAAGCAAAGTATGTGGAAAACACTTCCTACACTGATCTAATGAGGAGAGATTTAGGCAAATTTCTTTTATAGTTACATATTAAGATGCACATTAACAAAAAGATAATAACAACTTCCAAATGCAAACACAAAACTCACAACACAAGATATACATGGGGAAAACCCTTTCAGGTAAAAAACCCCACTCCAAAGCTACCCAATATATTATTTAGGAATCATGAAGATTACAATATACTTGCAAAGAAAGCTTTTACAGGAGTATATCCAACCAGAGATCCAGGAGGTAATTCGACATCTATAAGATTCTACATACAACCTCCTTCTCAAGTTCCTGATATATAGGAGATACAATACAATAAATCGTTACTAGTAATTACAAAACCATGAGCTAAAACCACCCAAAAGTGGCACCCAAATTATCTCCAATCAAAGATGCCTTGTGATGTGAAAAACCACACACCAACATGTGTAACTCTCCTCTTTTCAACTTTTTTATGTGTCCAACATGTTTTTCTATTTCCCAAACTAGAAGGTCCAACTTCCGGAGGCCATAACTTTTGATCCGGGTGTCTGATTGATGAACCGTTTAATGCGTCAGAAAGATCATGAAGAGATCTATCACCCTATAACCCGCTACACTAGTTATCCCATTTTTTGGATGTTTAGAGAAGTTTTGATTCTGGTATTTAAGTTCAAAGACTTTTTCTGGCAGTTTCAAAAAATAGAAACTTTAATATCTCGTGATCCATATATGATCTCGAGATGAAACTCACCTGAGATGTTCACTTACCTATTTCAAACCTTCTAGGAAAATTTTTAGGTCAATCTAAGTTCAATCAAAGAACTTACTAAAAATAAAGGGTATTCAAAAAGACCAAAATTGGGAAGAATAGCGATCTTTCGAAGTTGCAAGGTTGAGACACTTTTCCTAACATTCTCCCACTTGTCGAACACCTTGCAAGAGCAAAGGGAGTATCAACTCCATGATTTAATTGCTAGGGACCGTGAGGCCCATAGACTCTGAACACCATCTGAACTTCTCTATGCTCATAGGTTTTGTCAAGGAATCTGCAACATTCATCAAAGTTTCAACTTTCTCCAAGTTTACCTTCCCATCCTCTACCATGTCACAAACAAAATGGTACTGGACATCAATATGCTTAGTCCTTGCATGGAAAGTAGGATTCTTTGCCAAACATATGGCACTTTGACTATCACAACAAATAGTAATCTTCCCTACATCAAACCCAACATTTGAACACAATCTCTTAAGCCAAATGGCTTCTTTACAAGCGTGAGTTGCTACCATGTACTCAACTTCAGTAGTGGACAAAGTGACTACATGTTGACACTTACTCATCCAACTAATAGCACCACCAAACATAGTGAACACATAAGCACTGGTGGATCTCCTGCTATCAATGTCACCTACCCAATCTAAATCCACAAATCCACGAATACAAAGTGAATGCCGAGGTCCTGTAGGATAACCATGATAACATAAGAAATACTTAGAAGTACCCTACAAATATCTAAAACACTCTCTTCACTGCATCCCAATGTACCCATCGAGGATTAGCCATAAATTAACTAAGGCTCCCACTACTTAGGAAATGTCTAGTCTTGTGCAGACCATCGCATACATCAAACTGCAACTGCACTAGCATAAGGAACTCTAATCATATCCTCTATTTCAGAAGGAGACTTTGGACAATCTTCAATAGATAACTTTGTCCCCATTGTAACAAGAACAATCAAAGGTTTGTAATCCATCATGTTGAATCTCTCCAACACAGTCTTAACATACTTACTTTGGCCTAACTAAAGTTTTCTGTTTGTTCTGTCTCTTCTGATTTCCATTCCCAGAATGTACTGAGCTGCCCCTAGATTTTTCATCTCAAACTGTGCTGACAATTGAGACTTCAAATCAAAATTCAAACCATTCCCAATGAGTAACATATCATCGACATACAATGCAATAATGAGAATGCGATCATTGTCAACCTTGTAGTAAACACAATGATCTGATTTTGATCTCTGAAATCTAATACTCAACACAAAGGCATCAAACTTTTGGTACCACATCCTAGGAGACTATTTCAAACCATATAAAGACTTTTTCAACTTTCAAACTAGATTTTCTTTACCTTTCACCACATAGTGCTTTGGCTGTGACATATAGATTTCCTCCTCCAAGTCACCATGAAGGAATGTTGTCTTCACATCCATCTATTCCACTTCTAGATCATACACTGTTACAAGAGATAACAAGAACTGAATAGATGTCAGCTTTGCAACGGGAGAGAAGATCTCACCATAGTCAATTCCCTCCACCTGTGAATACCCATTCGCAACCAATCTAGCCTTATATTTTTCAACACTATCATCTACACCAAATTTCATTTTGAGCACCCATTTGCATCCAACAGGTTTTCATCCTTCAGGCAAACGTACCAAGTCCCAAGTATTATTCTTTTCCAAAGAAGCCATCTCTTCTTCCATGGCCTCCTTCCAGGAACTTGCATCTTTCATACCCATAGCCTCTTTCACAGTTCTAGGCTCATCAATGTTAGAAATCAAAGCAAAAATACAACTGGAATCATGCAATGAATAACCAAACCTATTAGGTTGCTACCTTATCCGCGTGGACCTCCTCAAAGGTTGAGGTTGAGGTTCTTCATATTCTTCTGAACTTTCAGAGCTACTGGAGCTTTCCTCATTATCAGGTCCAATAGATGTTTTTGTTTCAACTTTCTTAGGGGTGGAAGGAAGCTAAACCACATCATATTTCTTTTCTTCTTTCTATGGATGCAAGACAATAGAAGAAGGATGAGCTCTCTGAAGATCACGCTTCTGCTATATAGAACTCTCTCAGCTACTAGATCCAAAGCTTGTACCCTTTCACACCAGTGCCATAACCGATGAAGATACACTTTGTGAGGGTAAAATGGTGATCAATCAAATGAATAATAGATGACCCAAACATCAACAGAATAGTGAAACAAAGAAGATTCAAGTAAACAAAGCAATGAACAAACACAGCAAACCTCTTTTGTTTCAAAACTTCTGTTGTTCGCCTATCACGAATTGTCCTTTCGCAGATGAGATGAGCCCTCAGAGAGTGCAATCTTTTTAGCTGTTTGTAGGAAGTCGATGGTGAACGGCTATGGTGTGATTATGCAATGAAGGTGAGCTCCAATGCAACAATGGTGATCTCAAGCTTGTAGATGACAAAAGGGTGCCAAAGGCGCGCTGGTGATATTTTTGCAGAGTAACGATGTCAAAAGCTTGGATCATTAGAATGGAAGAATGAAGCTTCATTTATAGACTTGGAAGAATGGGAATCAACGGTTGAGAGGAGATATGAAGATCAACGGCTGAGAATGGTTGAGGAATGTGCAACCAGTAGAAATGTGACAAGTGTCCCAGCTCCATCATGAAAGAGGGGATGTGACAAAATTGATTGGAGAGTTAACTCCATTGACTGAACAGTTAACAGACTTGATTGATCAGTTAGAAGAGTGGATTGTGGAACTGACTGAATTGATTGACCAGTGAACTGGATTGATTGAGGAGTCAACAGAATAGATTGACCAGTGAACTCAAATGACCAATCAGTTAACAGATTTGATTGATTAGTTAACTAACTTCTGATTTGAGAAGAAATAGGCCATGTGGGTGAGAGAAAAATAGGTAATTAAATATTAAATATATTTAATTACATGTGCAACTTGATGATGTGGACAAGGTGAGGTGGAAAAGGTGAGGTGTAAAGGTGAGGTGGATTTTTGAATTTAGAACTTAGGATAGAGGAATTTAGATTAATTAAATAATTTATGATTATTTAATTGTGTAGGACATTTAGAAGAATTTTAATTAAATAAATAGAATTTATTTAATTATGGAACAGTGAATCGATTAAATAAATTTAGAATATTTATTTAATTAATAGAAGAATGGAATAAATATTTAGAATATTTATTTAGGATGATTTGTGTCATTTTTAGGCATATACATTTTGCCCCTCTTTGATGCAATGCAGTTTACAGCGTTGCTTCAAAGAATAAATAGCCTGACAGTGATATATGCCCCAGTTTGCCCCTGGTACAAGTTTAACGACAGGATGCCCCCTTGGGAGATTGGACGAGAAGAAGGCAGAAGGCATGAGACGGATAATCTCACGATGAAGAAGGTTGAGTTTGAAGAAAATGGGTGAAGAAAGTGTCAAATGATACGCGATGCAAGATGGAATGATGACACACACAAGAAAGCAAGTAAGTATACACAAATGACACAAGAACAAACAAGGTATTGCCCCTGTCAAGCGGTAAACCAATGATATACTGATAATGATATACGACAGTGTTGTCATGGCGGGGAACAATATATCCCTAGACCAACACGGCAGGCGTGTTGTCATGGTGGGGAATGATAGATCCCTAGAGCAACATGAAGGATAGTGTCTGGTTTCAGGAAATGAAGCATGTCGTGTAAGACGCGTGTATTGGTCTGATTTCGACAATGCAACATCCTGTATAAGACAATTGATTGACTAACTGATCGAGTTGGTTTACGACCAGACAAGGATCAAGACCACTGATTGTGAGTGGATCATTTGTGCAAGATTGACTTGACTTGATTGGTATGGATTAAGGATGGACCTTGCATTTGGATCATTGCTCAGATTGACTGGACAAGGATGAAAGATATGACGATAGATAGAAATCTGATTGATAGAAGAAAGACTCGATAGAAATATTCACAAGCTTTTATTTGTATTGATACTCTGCATTGTTGGATCTTTATTGCATGGGGTATGGTATGGATGTATAAATGGATATAGGATGGATGCTTTGCTATTGGAGTGCTTTATTTCATCATTGGGCATTGTGTTTTTGGTACATTTTCTGAAATGTTGTAAGTGAATACAAGCATCTAGGTATAATTGAACCGAGATGACCTGAGTACTACTTACATGGATTTTGATTGAGCAAGGCAATACAAGCATCGAGTCAAAATTTAATCTAGATGACCTGAGTACCTCTTGCATTTCAACAAGCAAGGATTGCCCCCCGTTCATGTTAGACCTTTGATGTCCTCGATGATCTTTTGCCGATCACGTCCTAAGACAAGGCTTCACATTACTAAAGTTTAATCCCCAAATAGCAAACAAAGAAAATAATCATGCCCCCATCATAGCATCTCTAGCTTTTGCATCCTTGAGTAGCATAGGAGGGTATGATAGCAAAAATCAGGACTCGAACTGTTAACCATGTTTCTGATCTACAAAGCATATTTGTGTTGATATGTGTTTAGCTCTTGCCTTAATTTGCATAAAATCATTTAGAAGACCTTGGGTATTTGCTTTGCGTTGGATAGGTTAAGATGCTCATAGTCAAGATTTCTGCTTGAGGCACGGGTTTTGCTTGCATTTGCTTGCTTGGTGAGAAGATTGCATAATCCTTATTGAGAAGACGGACCCTAAGGGACTGACCTAGTGCCTCGGGGGCTCATTGCTAAATGGCCTTGCCTACGTGACGACGCAGAGGCAACGTAGTTCGGGGTAAACCCTAATGGACCATGGATGGACTAGAAGAAAGACGACAAGAATGAAGACAAGAAAGGAGACGAATGGGACCTTGGGAGAGATGGAAGCCTCGGGGGCGCATTAGAATAATGGCCTTGCCTACGTGACGGCGCAGAGGCAACGTAGTTCACGGATTCAGACCATAGACACTGACGAGAGACACTACGCTAGGCTCACATTGAGGAGACGGTATGGGACAAAAACCTTGGTCGACAAGGCCACAAGGTGAGTATCAAGCCATGATAGGGAACTGTCAAGTGTTTATTTGTGGGATGGATATGGGTCGAATGAGGAAAAATAGAGAAAGAATGCACTCAAGGTGAAAAGATGGAGAATGCGGTTCGTCACAAGTAACGCCTGTTGACCAGGTTTTCATCACTTGCTTTTATTTGCACGAGAAGCTAGAAAGTAACACGACGCCTGATTGCCAGGTTTTCATCATGATACCTATCCAAGGCGCCTGTTTGCCAGGTTGTCACCAAAGGACGATTTTTTTGTATGTTTTCTATTTTTTCAATTTTTTTGTATTTTCTCTTTGTAACTTTTTTTGATTTTTTTGATTTTTTTGATTTTATTTATTTTTTGACTTTATTGTGCCCCCGTGCATTGGGGTTCTCTTAGGTATAGAACCGGCGAAGATGCATGCTGTTGATTGGATCATCAAACAACTCACCCTCTGATGTGGCCAACTGATATGCCCCGATCCGTAAACAGCTACAATTACATACGGCCCAAGCCAGTTAGGCTCGAACTTACCTTTCTTTTCTCTGTCCTGCTGATTGCGAGGGTTCTCTCTTAGGACGAGGTCCCCAACCTTGAAGCATCTTGGTCTAACCTTGTGGTTGTAGCTTCTTGACATCATCTGTTGATAGGCTTTGAGATGGTCAAAAGATTTTTGGCGCCTTTCCTCTAGCAGTTCTAGCTCTTGTAGTCTGGAGACTCTGTACTCTTCGTCTGATATGAGACCTTTCAACGACACCCGAAGGGATGGGAGTTCGACCTCAATGGGAAGGATGGCTTCAGAACCATAGACGAGGGCGTAGGGTGTAGCACCTGTGGGAGTGCGTATGCTGGTTCTATAGGCCCACAGAGCGGGATTGAGCTGGACGTGCCAATCGCGACCAGCTTCATTGACAGTCTTCTTTAGGATTTTCAGAATGGTTTTGTTCGAGGCCTCAGCTTGGCCGTTACCTTGGGGGTAATATGGAGTGGAGAAACGATGTTGGATCTTGAAACGTTCACAAAGTTCCTGGACATCCTCATTTTTGAAAGGTCTCCCGTTATCCGTTATGATGGATGAAGGGATGCCATATCGGCAGATAATGTAATTCAGAATGAAAGAGGAAATTTGCTTTCCTGTGACGGTTGATAGGGGAACGGCTTCAATCCACTTTGTAAAGTACTCAGTGGCGGTTATGATGAATTTATGGCCGTTGGAAGAAGGCGGATGAATCTTTCCCACGAGGTCAAGTCCCCACTGGCAAAAGGGCCAGGGTGTCGTTAGAGGTCTCAACTCCTGAGCAGGTGCATGAATTAGGTTCCCATGTATCTGGCACTGTTTACACTTTTTGACGAACTGATATGAATCCATTTCCATATTGGGCCAGTAATAACCCAAACGCATGAGTTTCTTAGCTAAGGAAGGACCGCTGGAGTGTGTTCCACAGATCCCTTCGTGCACGTCTCGCAAGGCAGTTACAGATTCTTCTTGTTCTAGACAACGGAGTAAAGTACCATCCAGACCACGTCGGTAAAGGGTATTGGCGATAATGGTGTAACGGGAGGCTTGTCGGATGAAAGTTCATTTTTGGTTGGAAGAGAGGTCCAAAGGAAGGGTATTGTCCTTGAGCTAAGTGTAGGTCTTACCGTACCAAGGCGAATCAGATCCTACTAGGTGGCAAATGGAATGGGTTTCGAGGAGATCATAAGCCGATTGTCGAATTGTTTCTACTAAGAACTCATACCGTGACTCATGTTCAGGTATCTCTAGAAGAGAGGCTATGGTCGCCATTGCATCTGCTGCTTTGTTCTCTATCCTGGGTATCTGCTCAAACGAGATGGTCCCAAAATGTTCTTTGAGGTCGTCGACCATCCGCTTGTATGGGATGAGCTTCTCATCTTTGGTCTGATACTCGTCGTTGACCTGGTTTATGATAAGCTGCGAATCACCGTAGACACATATTGCTTGGATTTTCCACTCAGTGGCCATCTTGAGACCAATTACCAAGGCTTCATATTCCGCTATATTGTTAGTGCATGGGAATAACAACCTGTAGGACTTTGGAATAGTGTCGCCTTGGGCGGTGATAAACAGGATACCTGCCCCCGATCCATGGTTGGTGTAAGACTCGTCGAAGTAGAGTTTCCAAGGAGATGTAGACAGAGTGAATAAAGACTCATCGGGGAACTCAAACTGCATTGGTGAAGTGTCCTGTAACGGTGCCTCAGCTAGTTGGTCAGCGATGATTTGCCCCTTGAGGGCTTTTCTGTCCACATACTCTATATCATATTCGCTAAGAAGCATAACCCATTTGGCTAGTCGACCTGTGAGAGCTGCTTTGCTGAGAAGATATTTTAGTGGGTCGATCTTGGCAATGAGTTTGACAGGATGTGCCAACATGTAGTGTCAGAGTTTTTGTGAGGCAAAAACCACCGCAAGGCATGAACGTTCCACCTGTGAGTACTGCAACTCGTAGCCCACTAAGGTTTGACTGATGTAGTACATAGCTCTTTCCTTGTTCTCATAGTCTTGCTGCGCTAGGAGAGCCCCAAGAGCAGTAGGTGTAGCAGATATGTAGAGAATCAAAGGTTTTCCTTGGATCGGAGGCATGAGTATAGGAGGATTCATGAAGTACTCCTTGAGCTTGTTGAATGCCTCTTCGCACTTCTCATCCCATTTAAATGGAACGTTCTTATGTAGGAGATGGCTGAAAGGATGGCACTTGTCTGCCAGCTGTGAGATGAACCTACGGATGGCCTGTAGCTTGCCCTGTAAGGATCGCAACTGTGTTAGAGTTTTGGGCGGAGGCATGTCCATGATTGCTTTGACCTTGGCCGGGTCTACCTCTATGCCGTTTGCTGACACGATGAAGCCTAGCAGCTTGCCTGATGTGACCCCAAACACACATTTCTTCGGGTTCAGTTTTACTTGGAATTGATCCAATCGTTGGAAGACTTTTTCTAATGTGTCCAGGTGTGAGTCCCTGGTGAGTGATTTTGCCAAGATATCGTCAACATAGTCTTCCATAGTCACATGCATCATGTCATGAAATATAGTTGTCATGGCCCGCTGATATGTAGCACCTGCATTTTTCAGCCCAAATGGCATGACATTCCAGCAAAAGGTACCCCATGGACATGTGAAAGCTGTTTTGTGTTGATCCTCAGGTGCTATTTTGATTTGGTTATACCCGGAGAATCCGTCCATGAGTGATAACATTGTATGTCCTGCTGTAAGGTCGACTATGATGTCTATGTTTGGCAGCGGAAAGTCATCTTTGCGGCACGCCTTGTTTAAGTCTCGAAAATCATTGCATAGTCAAACTCGGCCATCCGGTTTAGACACTGGCACAATGTTTGATATCCATTCAGGATAGTCTATGGCTCTGATGAACCCCACATCTAGCAATTTCTTGAGTTCTTCCTTGACCAGAAGGGCAATATGAGGATGCATCTTTCTCAGTTTTTGCTTTACGGGTTTCACCCCTAGATCTAATGGCAAGTGATGTAGAATCAGGTTTGGGTCCAAACCTGGCATGTCGGCATATGACCAAGCAAAGCTGCCTCTCTTCTTTTTAAAGAATGGTACAAACCTGGTTTTCTCAGGCGGCATGAGAGATTTTGCAAAGTGGATAATCTTAGGCTGCTCTTCGGTTCCAATGTTCACTAGCTCTGTTGGCTCCACCACGATCTGTGACCTTTCTTGATACATATCACTTGGGAGGGTGTCAAGCATTCCATCGTCAGGTGCCACAGTTGGGTTTTCACCTTCAGATATGTCCTTTCTTTTTACTGTTTTATGATCTGACACTGCCGCACGGCGGTTTTCACCGTCAGATCCCTTTATGATCTTTATATTTTTGCGACTAGAAGGCTTGGCACCCTCCCCGAAGTAAGCTACAGTATTGAGTTCGATAGCGAAACCGGCTTTATGATCTCCTTTTGGTAAGTGATCTCTAAGTCCCATATAGTCAATGTAGGCATCATCGTTTTGGAACATATCTAATTGGGGGGTTCCTTGCAGATCCCAGTCAATAAGCTCAGGGTGCAAGAGGGGATGGGAGTCGGATGAAAGACCTGATTCATTGATAGTGTGGATGGAAATACTAGGAGCACAGGTGGGGGTAGTGTTCTGGGTGGTACTTTCCTCCAAGTTGTTTATCGCAATGGAATCTATACTTTCCTCGAAAGCCATAACCTCAGGGAGGGGCAAATCAGACTCCAGTGGTCTGTCCCGTTGCGTTTGTCTCTCATGATATGGGCTAAGAGTTTGGATGGTGTCAACCTCTTTGTCATCGTAGGAGTGCTCCGTTAGCTCGTCCCACTCATACTCATTGGAATCATCCGAATCTGTGTCACTGTCCACTTGGAGTGTTTGGATTGTCTCCACAAGACAGGCATTTTCCTTGGCTTTACCCTTGCCTTTGTATCCCAAGCCAGTGGTGTTTCTAGCCGAAGAGGAGGAAGAAGGTTGTATAGGTTCGATGATCCCTTCTTTTCTGAGCCCGATAGGGCCTTGTCCTTCATATCCCATCCTGTGCAAGATGGTCTCACCTCATCCATAGAGTTCTGTAGGGAGTCTGGGTGAATCTTGGGGTGTGTTTTCTTCTTTGGTATAAAGCCATTGCAAGAGATCTCGCTCCTCGGATTCATCGGATAAGGTCCCCCATTTGACAAAGGGGTTTGCGGGAGTTATAGGAGGAGCAGAGGGCTTTGGAAAATGCCTGGGTTGATGCTTGGGCTGGCCAAAGGAGTGAGGAGACAAGGGCATGGTGGCGAGGTTGAGGCTGTGCTCAATGGAGTACTCCCCCACGCCATTTTCTTTTATGGTAAGCTTTAGCGGTTTGGGCCTCGAGGAGGAAGCTTCGGCAGTATGGTCTTGTGGTGGAGTAGGGGAAATGTAGGCTCGGTTATTGGGAATGACGCATTTAGATTTTGCTTGGAATGAATTGCAATGTTGGTAGGGGTCAGGGTCGCCTTGTATGGTGACCTGCTTGCCATCGTGTGGGAACTTTATGCATTGATGGTAGGTGGAGGGGACAGCCTTCATGGCGTGGATCCATGGTCTCCCTAGTAGAATATTGTAAGCAAGCTCCCGATCAAGGACTTGGCACACCACATCTTTAATTACCGGTCCCACTTGAATGGGTAGGACAACTGTTCCTTTGGTGGTTCGTTCCTCCTCGTCATAGGCTTTGATGGTAATTTTCCGTCTTGGATCAACTGCCTGTTCGGAGAACCCCAGTGCAAGGACGAGATTCAAAGTACAAATATTTAAACCGGCACCCCCATCAATGAGAACCCTCTTGATGCGGTGCTTGTGCCGGAATGCGACAATGTGTAGAGGAGTGTTGTGGGGTTGAGATACGGAAAGGTCATCTTGCTCAGTGAATGATATGGAAGGGGAGGATGTCAGATTGCCAACCATGGTTTGAAACTTCTCTTGGGCCAAGTTAGTGGGGACAGTAGTTTCCACTAAGGCTTTCTCGAGAATCTCCTTATGAGAAGGAGATAGACGCAAGAGCTCCAATATAGAAATGTGAGCCGGGGTTTTCTGTAACTGGTCGATGACATTGTATGGACGGGAGTTAGACGGAGATGGCGACGACCTTGGAGGGGTGGTATTGATCATGACTTTACCACTGCGGGTAATTATACTACAACTAGTTCTGTTAGGTCCTGGTTGTTGGTTGGGGGAGATGACATTGACCTGCGGAAGATGTTCTGAAATGCAGTTAATGGTGTACTCAAATGGAACGCTTGCAGAGTTAGCATTACTCGACCCGCTATTCTGATTTGGCCGGTTGTGATTGTTGTCATTATTGGGATTGCCATTGGAGTTGTTGCTGTTGTGACCATTGTTGTGGTTGTGACCATTGTTGTGATTATTGTTATATGGCCTGTTGTGATTTAGGAGAGGATCCCGGTAGGCCACATGAGATTCATTGGAGGTATGCTGTTGTGTTCCTCCCTGATTTTGATCCAGTATATCCTGTATGACATTCTTAAGATGGATGCAATTATTGGTTGTGTGCCCCCTTCCTCGATGATACTCGCAATAGTCTGTGTCCTTCCAATAGGGAGGTTTGACTATAGGCTCATAGTCACTTGTTGGCGGTAGAGAAATTTCATTGTTAGCCAACAACTTTCTGAGGGCCGATTCTTGAGATTCTCCTAACGGTGTGAATTTCCTCCTTGGATTTGAATTGAACCAAGGTCTAGGTTCCCGAGGGGGTGGCTTGTTGAGTGCACCGTTATTTGCTTCTTCCTTAAGAGTGAATATGGGTGGTTGTTTAGGGGCTGCCGCCTTGGCATCCACTACTCCATCGTTGACCACATTCTTGTTCTTGGTCCAAAACTTTGACTTGTCAGTTGTGTAATTGGAAGGAGGTGTGTCCTTGTAGAGCTTGAGGGTTCCTTTAGCGATCATAGCTTTCTCAATGAATAGCCCCATTTCAATGACTTTGGCGAATGAGGTAGGGCATTGTATCTGAATCTGATAGCTGAGATCAGGATTCAAATTGTGGACAAACATTTCCAATAGTTGCTTCTCAGGCATGTCGTAAGAACACTTACTAGCTAGCTATCTCCATCGTTGTAAGAAGGTGGCAAAAGACTCACCACCCTTTTGTTTGGTGTTGCATAGGTCTAGCATAGATACCTCGTGTTCTATGTTGTAAGAGAAGTGCGTTATGAATTTATTGACAAGTTCATCAAAAGTTTTGATTCCTGGTGGGAGACGCGAGAATCACTCCATAGCTTGACCTCCTAAAGATCTTGAGAACAGTCTCATTAAGTAGGTCTCGTTGTGAGCTACTTCTAGACATGCTGCAGTGAATTCCCTGATATGATCTCTAGGGTCCCCCTTCCCTTTGTATTTGTCAAATTTTGGAATTCCGAACTGATAGGGGAATGGTTTCATGACCAAACTTCTGTCAAAGGGGTATGGTGCTATATCTTCCAAGGAGTAGTTCTTGGAACTTGTGCCGATCTTAAGGTTGGAGATTTCTAGCTTTAGACTCTCAATTTGTTGTCTCACATCCGCCATAGGAGCATTTTGATCTATGGGTTGTTTTCCTCTCTCATTGGCATGGGGGACCATGTCATTTGTGCCCCTCTCATGTGCATGTGGGACTGTGTCATTTGTGCCCCTCTCATGATCATTGTCTACATTTTCCATGATGGAGCTAATGTCAAAGTCTGCGGGGAGTTTGATTCCGAGACTAGCAAGATGATGGAAATATTTGGTGGGGTCCTCAAGGAGCACTTTCTCCACTAGGTGTTGGAATTTGCTATCTTGCATGTGTGCCACTAATTCTTCACGAGAAATTTCTTCATCATCATCATCGCGTGGTGGGGCGATGTGATCGAACGAGTCGGCCATTTCAATTAGCTTGTTGTGCTGGGATCGAGTAAGAACCATGCAAGGTGGGGTGGGATGAAGTGGACTAGGATTAGAAATTTTAGCAAGGTGCCGACTAAGACTGTAATGAATGGGGTATCTAGGACAAGATTTGGACAAAGGGTTCTCTCGCTCAATGACTTCAGGCAAGACGGTTGACACAAGACTCTAGCCACTAGCAAGGGTAGTCGATACCTGTCTTACTGCGTAGGGCTTAGTCGTTCAACAAGACTACCAGCAAAAGGTACTGTGACCTACTAGGCTTACGTGAATTCACTAATGAAACAAAGAAGGACCTATGTCGAATCGGTATGGGACAGAATGACTTTGGGACAAGAGTGACTTGGACAGAAGGTGACTGGGACGACCGACGAAAGAGAGAGAATTGGGTGAAACGGATGAAGATTAACTGCAAGGTTGACTCTGACCTCAGAAAATGAAACTAGGCCGAAATGGGTACTCTGAACAGCTGACGATAATTTCTCAAAAATAGGGCAAATGCTCACTGTCACGCATGCACAGAAACAGATGCGCAGCAAGAATAGGTAAATGCGCTGTAAGTCGCTATAAAAGCGCAGCTCTGGTGAAGTATGTATGCGCAGTAACAGTGTGTAAATGCGCAGCGGAAAAGTATATGTGCAGCAAGTCGGTGTATAAGCGCAACAAGTCGCTGTAAAAGCGCAGCCAAAAAGTGTATATGCGCAGCAGAAAGGTATGTATGCGCAGCCAGTCGGTACAAAAGCGCAGCAAGTCGCTGTGTATGCGCAGCAGAAAAGTGTATATGCGCAGTTCTGGTATTTTTTTGCAAATTTTTTGGATTTTTCTCTGTTTTTGGTATTCTTTGGCTGGAAAAGGTCTTCCTGATCTGATATTATGAATTAATTTAGCAAGAAAACACAGCAAGCACAAAGAGTATTTTGTAGTTTTCCATTGTTTTTGCAGTTTTTTGACTCTATTTTGGACAAAAGCAAGCACAAAATCCTAGGCGAGAAATGGATTATAAGGGATTTGGGCCACTAAAAACAAGAGGTATTTAATCCGGGCAACCGTTCAAGTGGTTACACATGCGGTGGCGCTACTCTCTGTTATGGAGTCTCCCAGCCTCAAAGGGTTACGCCTGAGAGGGTTTTGGGGGAGGTTGGCCGTCGGTGTAACATAACAGCACTCATTGCAGGAGGTTTTCACCTCAAGCACAATTTATTTTAAGTGGCTCGGTAGGGCTTGGCGTTAGCCTGTTACCACTCAGGGTCGTTCCCGCTTGGACAAGCGTGCATCCAAGGGCAGGCCCCTCCTAAAGGTTAAACAAATAGAATGACAAGTCTGGCATTTTGATCACCCAGAAGAGGGGAGAGCATAAGCCTATTGTCATTCGCAAGCACAGAATACACTGATTAATCCACCCTAGTTAAAAGATAAAAACTAAATGGGCTAATCTACTCAAACAGAACTTTGAAGTGATTTCAGCAATATCGCAGTGGTTTAGTTTTAAATCCCAAAAAACAGTTGTGAGTTCAATTTTAAATCCACGTAGCATGAGATTGTTAACTTTGAAATTCAGGTCTCACGATATAGCAATGGTTCATTTTAACTGCAAGATCAGTGATGAGTTCAATTTTAAAACTGCGAAGCACGAGATTGTTAACTTTGAAATTCAGGTCTCACGATATAGCAATGGTTCATTTTACCTTCAAGGTCAGTGATGAGTTCAATTTTAAACCTCAGATAGCAATAACTTTGAAGGTGTTTGTAATGCAAGCATGAAATAAACCAGTTACTTCCTCCCTAATTAGGACTAGATGAAGATTTGTAATGAACAACCATTTTACTTTTTCCCAGAAAATGAAAGGTGACCTAATTAGATGCAACTACATGTAACTGAACCCGAACCTATCCTGGAAAATCGCTCCAGCAAACACCTGCAAAGGGGTTAACGTTAGCAAAATCCTCTAGAAAAGTACTAAAACTTGAGTCTGTTACAAATGCGCAGCTTCAGTGATCAGATGCGCAGAAATGATCAACAGAAGCGCCGTAATAATAAATGCGCTGCAAGATTGAGCGTATGCACCGTTAAAATGAATAAATGCGCAGTTTTAATGTATGCGCAGCAACAATCTTCAGAAGCGCTGGAACAGTCAACAGATGCGCAGTTATAACCTATGCGTAGCAACAGTCTACAAAAGCGCCGCAGAAATACACAGATGCGCAGAGAGGATAAATGCACCAGAACAGTCTTTATATGCGCCGTGGAAATGAACAGATGCGCCGAAAGAACCTGTGCGTGACTCTGCGAGACCTGTACGGAACCTGCCTTCAAAAAAGCTCAAAAATGGTGAAATAAAGGGGCAACGGCCCCACGGTGGGCGCCAAAAATGTGAGGGTAAAATGGTGATCAATCAAATGAATAATAGATGACCCAAACATCAACAGAATAGTGAAACAAAGAAGATTCAAGTAAACAAAGCAATGAACAAACACAGTGTTGGTTTTTTCCCAGACTGGATGCTTATTCCCAGATTTCCCTACAAGGTAGCCATCAGTGATCAACAGGATCTCTGGGCCAGGGGCCAACAGTGTAGGAGATAGACTCTATATTTTATCTCCTCTTCTTCTTTAGGCTCTGCAAGACCTAGGGGGGTATTCCCTACTCAACATCCATGATAATGTGCATACTAAGGCTGGGATGCTGACAGAAAGCAGATGAATCCTCCTGTAAGTAGACCAAAACTGAAAGATAAGAGCAAAGGGGCTAGCTTTGGGCCTATTTGCAGTTGTAGACAGAGGACTGAGGATCCTAAAACTAATTCTAATGTCCTAATGGTTGTTTTATAGTTTGTCTTTGGTTTTAAGTTTGGATGCAAAGCTGGACATGGTTGTAACACAAACACAAAGCAAGATTGGTGCCTATCCAGGGCCTGGAGTCAGTAGACATACACCTGTGAATGATCAGCATGAACAGCTAAAACTAGATTTCAGAGGGATATATATGATACCTGCCTTATAGATATCTCCCAATACAGAGTGTTAAGTTATCTCTACTTATGGCATCCCTACTGCAGTATACCCTTCCCAATGTTCAACCTGAAAACAGTTTAATCTACCCCTTGAGGAGAAGTTAAAAGATCAGACATTCAACATAGGAATTCTATGTTCTAGAGTCTCAAATATTACCCAAATATCCAGATTCAGAAGAAGAATACATGCAATACTGGAGACAGAATTAACAAAACACATGCTAAGATAGCATTTCTCATATAAGATTAATCATGAAATCAGTGGGTTCATGCCAAAACATACAACAAGAGATACATAGACTCACAAGTTTAGCTGTACAGAGCAACCAGATCAGCTTGTTTTGAATTACAGAGCCAAAAATCTTCAACTTTCAACAACCTAAAAAATGGTAACACAGTCTGCTTATAACAGCCAGAGAGTGTACCACAACAATTAGTTACAAGACTATTACAAAATTCGCTAGATACAGATCCTTCAAAGGAATGGCGCTCAAAATTTATTGCAGCAGGGACAGAAGGAACCCTCGAGCCCTGCGCCGCCATCTGATAGTCTTCATGCACGATCAGGCAACTTCACCATTTGTATTCATCGCCCATACCCCTGCACGACCGTCATTGATGGCTCAACCACCCGCATTTCACTTGGAGATTGTCGCTGTAGTCAACATGAGGCTTCCCGCCAAAATGCCTCTTTCGCAGGTTCAAAATAATGCAAGGGGAAAAATCCCACATGCATAGCGTGGAGAGCCCTTCACTACCTTAAAAGCCTGATCGCACACACATCAAGTGTCGAGCGCTTTTTCCGCACTCGACACACATGCCTTCGTCAAAACCCATCGCCAAGACATATGCCATCGGCTCACCCCGCAGATCTCCTGCCGACCTCACTAGTCTCACTGATGCAAACCTTCGCCATTGCCTAGACCAATACCGTCGGAGCAACACGAAATACCTTTGCCGATGAACAAAGTCACACCGACAGCAACAAATAAAACACACCCCCCATTGGCGAGACCCCAACTGTCGGGCCAACACTTCTCCGTCCACCCGATGGCCAAAATCTCACCGACGACCACCTTCGCATCCCTCCATCGGTGAGACCTACGCCAATGAAATCGCCATCGGCCAAGCCTCCCACTGTCGGCACAACTGAACATTCCTTCGCCGACCGTACCATTCACGCCGATGACATCCATCGGCCAAACATATGCCATCGGCCCAACAGGAAACTCCCTCGCCAATAGCACAAAGTCACGGTGATATACAAAGAACACACCATGCTACTGAAATGATCGCCAAGACACATGCAAACTCATACCGATAACACTTGAGGTACCCCCATCGGCACGACCAACATTGTCGGCAGAACCACAATATCCTTCGCCGATAGACCAAGCTCTTGCCGATGAACAGGAACACCTAGGGTTTGAAAGAAGAAACCCCCCAACAAACAAGCTCAGCCTCCAAGTTTGACTGTGCCATCATCTTGGCTAATCCTTGTCCTCTTACCAACTTGGTAACTTGTATTTCTATGTTGAACTCCTGCAGTTTGTTTATCCATCTGCACCTTCTTCCAGTCACCTCCTGCTGAGTGAATATGTCTTTGACTGCTGCATGGGGTACATATGCAATTATATATGATCCTACCAAGTATGGTCTGAAGCTTTTGATGGCTCGGACTAGTGCATATGCCTGTTTTTCCATAATATCATATTTCAACTCAGAAGCCTGCAAGGACATACTGAAAAAAGCTATGGGCTGTTCAAAACCATCTTCATTTTTCTGTAGCAAACATGCAGCAACAGTGTGAAAGGAAGCAAATGAAAACAATTGGAATGGCCTAGAAAAATCAGGAGATTTAAGAACAGGGGCCATTTTGATTGCCTCTTTGATACTCTGAAATGATTCTATTGCTTCACTTTCCCAGTGGACAGTTGCATCCTTCTTCATCATCTTGGAAATGTTCCTTGTGGTTTCTGCAAAGTTGGGAACAAATCTCCTAACAAAATTTATCTGTCCAAAGAAGGACTGAACTCCTTTTATAGTTTTTGGCATTTGAATTCTGTCAATAGCAGCCACTCTCTCTGGATCTATCCTAACTCCATCCTTGGAAACAATGTGCCCTAGGAGTTTTCCTTCAACCACCCCAAAAGCACACTTCTTTGGATTTAAAGAAATGCCATACTCTAGTGCTCTTATGAAAATCTACTCCAGATGCAAACAATGTTGCTCTTCTTTCTTTGAATAAGCAGTCAGATCATCCTGATAAACAGCCACTACTGAATCAATCAACCCTGCAAAAGCAACATCCATTGCTCTTTGAAATGTAGCACCTGCTTTTGTTAGTCCGAAGGGCATTCTAACATACACATAAGTTCCCCATGGAGTGGTGAAGGCAGTCTTATACTGTTCTGATTCCTTTACCTTCACCTGATTATAACCTGAAAATCCATCCATCATGGATAAGAGTTCACAACCAGTCACTCTCTGCAACATAGCTTCCATATTAGGCAGTGGATAGTTATCCTTTAAAGAGGATACATTCAAGTTCCTGAAGTCAACACAAAGCCTAATATCACCATTCTTTTTTCTGACTGGGACAAGGTTAGACACCCAAGTTGAATGTCTGATTGGCACAATTATTCCAGCCTCCCTGAGCCTTTTGAGTTCTTCCTGCATCTTTGGAGCTAAGGTAGGATTAATAGGTCTTTGCCTTTGTCTGAATGGCTTAGCTCCCGGCTTCAATGGGATCTCATGCTGGAATAAATCTTCCCTATAGGCTTTTAGGTCCTCATATGACCAAGCAAAAACATGTTTATACTTTTTCAGTAATGCAATCAGCATACTCCTAATGTGTGGTTTGAGCTGTTTACCAATGTATACCTTCTGAGGGGCCTGAGATGTCCCCAAATTTATCTCTTCTAAATCTTCCTTGTTTGTGGGAGATGTCTTTGTGACCAATTGGTCTCTACTGTCAAAAGCTCTTTCCAAAGCTACCAACCCTCTAGGGATTTTATTAGTCTTCAACTGAATAATTTCCTTTCCCACAAGAGTTTCTTTTCCATCTATGGTTTCTACAAAAGCTTGGAAATCAATTTCTTGATTCTCATATTCATCTATGCAGTGCAAAAATTTTAACAAGTCCCTATCATTATTAAACACTTGCCAACTGCATATGTTTTCTGGTACTGCAGGCCTAATTTTAACTTCTACATTTGTAACATCTGACAGAGTGATGTCATCTGGCCTTATTGCAACATTGGCTAAGAAATCAGCCATAACATTCTTTGACCTCTCTACCCAGCCTATTGAAAATGCATCAAATAGTTCAATGGTATCCCAAACAACATGCTTGTATTGTTTCAACCTTTTATTTTTTGAAGCATACCTATCTCTAATTTGGGATACAATCAGCTCAGAATCCCCAAATACCCTTAGCATTTTGATTCCATGTTTGAGAGCAATATTTAGGCCTAAAAGTAAAGCCTCATATTCTGCAATGTTGTTTGTGCAAACGAACCTCAGCAAGAAAGAGAATTTGAGGAGCTTACCAGTTGGAGACAGGAAAACAACTCCAGCTCCAGAACCTTCTTTTGCACAAGCTCCATCAAAAAACATGGTCCACAAACCTTGCTGATCCAATTCTTCAATGCAGACATTTTTCTTTTTATCTTCTCTATCATCTGAGACAACCTTGAAGTTATCACAGTCAGTGTTTACAAAGCATATCTGTTCCTTTGCTTCTTGGTCTTCCACTGTCTCTGATGATCTTTGTTCTCTGATTAGCTTAACATCCCTGCCATTCATTGGAATCATGGCATATGACAGGTCCAGCTGCATACTTCCACCAATTAGTGCTGCCCATCTTCTTGACAACAACATACCATACTGTGGCTTGATGTCAACCACTGTTATATTCATTTTATATCTTTTCTCAGGAAATGCTACCAGTTTGAAATCTACATCCTTCATGATTCCAATAACTGGTACCTCTCTGGCATCCATAGTATAACATTTTCCACATGCCTTGTCAATTTTCAATCCAGCTTGTTGCATGATGGCCAAAGGCATGACATTTGTAGATGCTCCAGAGTCAAGCATACAATTTCTGATTATTTTTCCATTTATAACCAGGGAAACATAAAATGGTTCCACTTGTGAAGGACATTTTGTCATAGTCACTCCTAAATAGACTTCAGGAGCCTCATCTTCCTCATTACACATGACATGTTTCTCACCCTGGATCTGAACATTTTGTTTAGCTTGAAAAGGTACCCCTGAAATTAGGGATATTGTCCTATTCTTAATTTCTTCCACTTTCATGAGTTCCAAAAGTGGAACAGAGACTTTTACCTGGGAGAGGACTTGAGCTATATCAAATGGAGCATAATTTTGTATAACAGCTATAGCTTGCTCCACAATCTTGCTTTTATCCTGAACTGATTTAGCTTTTACTTTCATAGTTCCCTGATCATCATTCTTGTCTTGGGAACCTTTACCTTGATCTTCAGCCTGAGGGATTCTATTTTCTAGTCCTTGGGATTCATGACCTGTTCTATGTCTGAAATTCTGTTTATTATTAACCCACTGCCTTTTTTGTAATTCCATCCCCTTATGCCCTGCAGCGGCTGACCTGTAGAAATACCTTCTGGCTGATGTGGGCTGCTTACTTGATTTTTATGATGTAGAGTGAAACGCAACGAAAGCTAACTAACAGGAAGGAGGAGCCAAATATACAAACAGCATGATAAAAATCCCTATCGGCTCAGCATCATCATCATGTTTCCTGTAAACACCAACAGCATCATCATATTTCAGATGATCACAATTATCCTCCTGCCGACTACTGTTCACCTCCTCCGCCTGTCGCCTATCATCATCATCATGATACTCAACGGGCGCAAACATCCTCCTGTTGCACTGTTCATCGGGCGCCAAATACTAGCGGCATCATCATGATATGCGACACCACCTTCATCAGCAGGATATCAAATATCCGGTTGCTCCAAATATCCTGATGACGACACATTCAACACCTTCCCTTCGATGCCCCGATAGCCGACGACACAAGCAACAACATCATGATATGATTTATCCGGTTCTCTCGAAACCTCCTGATGATGTTTCACAACTTTCTGCCTACGCCGATACCTAACCACTTAGTGACAACAGGATCAACATGCATAGGGGGATATCTCAATATCCTGATGACGATGACGTCATATGCGGATGACGATGACGTCACACAATATCCTGATGACCTCTTCAACACTTAGCCAAAAAAAACTGAACTTTCACTCCCGCATCTGTTAGTGATATGCGGATGATGGGCACTCACAGAAGATGATCCTGACGGTGATATATACACTGAGTATATATCTGACTTACAACATCCTGATGTACTTGCAACATGTAAACTTCAATAGTTTCATAACCCGATCTTCACCTTATGCCGATGTACTCTTCTTCGGCAACTCCTGACGATGATCACCCCGACGCACATTCACTTCATGCACTCAACTGCACATGTTCATCTTCACTTATCCGGATGACGACGTCCAAAGTGACTGCAGGATATAAACTGAAATATCCTGATGAAGCCGTTTTGACGAACTCCCAATCTTAGCGAAATCTCACTTCGCCGATCCTCCAGGGATGACCCGATCCACTCTTAGGGTGATCTTCCAACTCAAACTTATCAACTCGACCTAGCACATACCCATGCTAGGGTCTTCAACATCTGTCGACCGCGATCCTGCACACCTGCATGCAAACAGAAAACAAACTACCTCCTAATCTACTGTACACAACCATTCCACCGATTCAACGAATCAACCGGTGGAATGGATCAGCGAATCCATATAACCACCAAAACAGCAAATCGATCACAATGGAGGGCAAACAGAAAATGAACACAAACAGGATCTTTATTGATTTCAAAAGATGCAATTACAATGCTCAATCTCTCTCTGCAATCTGACTTCTCAATGCGATACAATACTATGATCAATGATATCTCTATCTGTATGCAATATCAACCGATCCCCATGCTTAAATAGATTTTCCTACGAGTACTACTGACCCGACTCCAAGCGGCTGGGAACTCTCCAGGCGGCTGGGAGATCCAACCGGACCCTACAGCATGACAGCTGTTCTAACAAACTTAACTAAAAATAGTAAAAGCCTGGTTAGCATGATCTTATCATGATCAGCGTGACCTTATTACATGCATTTGGTCTTATCAGACCTTCTTGAAAACATAAACAAGACCTAAAACAACTAACTGCCTCATGAAGGCCAGCTGTCAGGTAGGTGCTCCTGCACCATACTCCCCAACAGAAAAGAACTCATGTCCCATGAGTTTAGTATGTGGAAGTCCTCCACCTCTATACTTTGCCTGTGCAATGTTCTGCCCTGTTCCAGCTTTGTCTGCTGCTGTCTCTTGGCTGCTCCAAGACTTCTGAACTGTAACTTGCTTTCTGGCAAGTAAATCCTCATGCCTGTCAATGTAGGCTTTTCTCTCACATACCTTGTGTTTGTCAGGTTGCCTGACCAGAACCTCTTTCTGAACTGCCTCTTGAACTTCTGAAATGTTCAACTCTATCTTCCTGTCAATCTTTATAGGACAAGCAATAGTCCCAACTATGACAACATCCCTGTCATTCTTCTGAACTGGTTGCTGCGTGCAAACCTGTTTCTGAACCTGCTGCTGACCCCTGTCAGTCACAACTGAAACTTTCTTCAGCTTGTTGTCTTTAACAACTCCTTTCCCTGCAGTGTCCTGAACTGCCTTTATGCCTGCTCCTCTAGGCATCTGCACAAATTCCTTCTTTCCCATTAAAATGACTTTGGCTGCCTTCTGTGCTGCAGCTGCTTCCTGTAATGGCATCAACTTAATAGTCTTTCCATCTTTCTGGATGGTGTAGGTATTAGCATACCCATCATACAGTACCCTCCTATCAAATTGCCATGGTCTACCCAACAGTAGGTGACAACATTCCATGGGCAGAATATCACACAAAATTCTATCCTGATATGCTCCAATCTGGAAATCCACATATGCTTGTTCAGAGACAAAAAGTGAATGACTATCACTCACCCAAGATGCCTTGTAAGGGTGTGGATGTGGAATCCTTTCCAAATGCAGTTTATCCACCATCTCCTGAGATACCATGTTGTCTGTTGAACCAGTATCAATGACAACCTTACATACCTTACCTTTACTCTTGCATGTGGTCTTGAAAAGAGCTCTCCTTTGTGGGGATTCTTTGTCAGGTACCTTCATGGTAGTCACTATTTTTCTCATCAGCAGAGATTCTCCACTTTCTGGGTATCCACAATTATCAGCCTCCTTATCCTTTTGATAAGTGTTTGGACTCTGCACACTTTGCTCTACTGTCTCTTCTTGCACAGGTTGTACTCTCTTGTCATTAGTTCTATCATTTCTGGATGATGAACCTTTGTTTTCTGGACATTTGAAAGATGGATGACCAAACTCACCACAGGTGTAACATTTCCCTGAAAATGTAGTAGAACCTCTACCACTTCCAAATCTGCCTTTATTACCTTTCCATCCACCTCTGAAATCAGACTGTCCCTGTCCTTTACCAGTGTCTTCTTGACTCTCATTGGTTTGCCTTGTTCTATGGGCTGATCCTCTTCCTCTATTGTTTTGTTCTTGTTTTCTCTTCAACTTCTCTTCCACTTTCAATGCCAACTGGAAACATTTCTGGACTGTATTTGGATTATGCAGACTTAAATCATCCTGAATATTAAACCTCAATCCATTAAGGTATCTGGCTACCTTCTCTTCTTCACTTTCTTTTACCTTTGTCTTCATACAGAGTTTCATGAATTCTTCTGTATATGAGCTGACATCTAGCTCCTTCTGCTTCAGGTTTTGCTTCCTCTTGTGTAATTGGATGCTGTAATCTAATGGAATATAAGCTTCCTTTACCAATGCCATCATCTTCTTCCATGTGGCAACTCTACGTTTTCCTTCCTGTACTCTATCATCTTGAACAAAATTCCACCATGTCAAGGCAGCTTCTTTCATCTTTGACTGTGCTATCTTCACTCTCTGTTGTTCTGGTATCTCCTCTGTTACAAAGAAATTGTTCAAACAGTCTATCCACTCCATCACTGAATCAGGGTCCATCTTACCTGTAAACACTGGCAAATCCAGTTTCACATCCATGGTTCTCCTCTCCATGGCCTTGAGGGTGTTCAACAGTGGTCTCTGGTCTGCAGGAATGACCTCCTCGCTCCAATTAGGGATCTCTTCTTCTTCCCTATCTTCTTCTTTACCAGAACCTACTCTGCTCCTCAACTTTGCTAACTCATCTTTCAATTCCTGATTCTGAGCCTTCACGGCCTTGCTTTCTGCAATCTGTTTCTTCACCAGAACTACCAACTCAGCGTTGGTCATTCTTGCTGGAACCTCAGATGTTCCTTCTTCGTCTGACATCCTGCTTATCTTTTCCAGAAGATCCTAACCTTTGCTCTGATACCACTATGATGCAGAGTGAAACGCAACGGAAGCTAACTAACAGGAAGGAGGAGCCAAATATACAAACAGCATGATAAAAATCCCTATCGGCTCAGCATCATCATCATGTTTCCTGTAAACACCAACAGCATCATCATATTTTGGATGATCACAATTATCCTCCTGCCGACTACTGTTCACCTCCTCCGCCTGTCGCCTATCATCATCATCATGATACTCAACGGGCACAAACATCCTCCTGTTGCACTGTTCATCGGGCGCCAAATACTAGCGGCATCATCATGATATGCGACACCACCTTCATCAGCAGGATATCAAATATCCGGTTGCTCCAAATATCCTGATGACGACACATTCAACACCTTCCCTTCGATGCCCCGATAGCCGACGACACAAGCAACAGCATCATGATATGATTTATCCGGTTCTCTCGAAACCTCCTGATGATGTTTCACAACTTTCTGCCTACGCCGATACCTAACCACTTAGCGACAACAGGATCAACATGCATAGGGGGATATCTCAATATCCTGATGATGATGACGTCATATGCGGATGACGATGACGTCACACAATATCCTGATGACCTCTTCAACACTTAGCCAAAAAAAACCGAACTTTCACTCCCGCATCTGTTAGTGATATGCGGATGATGGGCACTCACAGAAGATGATCCTGACGGCGATATATACACTGAGTATATATTTGACTTACAACATCCTGATGTACTTGCAACATGTAAACTTCAACAGTTTCATAACCCGATCTTTACCTTATGCCGATGTACTCTTCTTCGGCAACTCCTGACGATGATCACCCCGACGCACATTCACTTCATGCACTCAACTGCATCATGTTCATCTTCACTTATTCGGATGACGACGTCCAAAGTGACTGCAGGATATAAACCGAAATATCCTGATGAAGCCGTTTTGACGAACTCCCAACCTTAGCGAAATCTCACTTCGCCGATCCTCCAGGGATGACCCGATCCACTCTTAGGGTGATCTTCCAACTCAAACTTATCAACTCGACCTAGCACATACCCATGCTAGGGTCTTCAACATCTGTCGACCGCGATCCTGCACACCTGCATGCAAACAGAAAACAAACTACCTCCTAATCTACTGTACACAACCATTCCACCGATTCGACGAATCAACCGGTGGAATGGATCAGCGAATCCATATAACCACCAAAACAGCAAATTGTTCACAATGGAGGGCAAACAGAAAATGAACACAAACAGGATCTTTATTGATTTCAAAAGATGCAATTACAATGCTCAATCTCTCTCTGCAATCTGACTTCTCAATGCGATACAATACTATGATCAATGATATCTCTATCTGTATGCAATATCAACCGATCCCCATGCTTAAATAGATTTTCCTACGAGTACTACGGACCCGACTCCAAGCGGCTGGGAACTCTCCAGGCGGCTGGGAGATCCAACCGGACCCTACAGCATGACAGCTGTTCTAACAAACTTAACTAAAAATAGTAAAAGCCTGGTCAGCATGATCTTATCATGATCAGCGTGACCTTATTACATGCATTTGGTCTTATCAGACCTTCTTGAAAACATAAACAAGACCTAAAACAACTAACTGCCTCATGAAGGCCAGCTGTCAGGTAGGTGCTCCTGCACCATTTTACCTCTGAGATTGTAGTTGCTCTTGACTTGAGCAATTGCTGCAGCTGTGAAGGCCCTAATTTCCTCATCAGAAGGTCGTTGTAAGTTACTCAGAAAATTGTGTGAGTTCTGAGCATAGGCATAGTTAACTTCATCATCTTCATCATATGGGAACTATTGGCAGCCCTGAGTTCCATCATTTGTACTCTCGTCAGCATCATAAAGAGTGTATCCATTGCTTATGGACATCATATTAACATCATCATCTTGCACATAATGTGGCTCATTGCATTCATTACAAGATGTAGTATTATCACACAAGGACTGAGCAATCATACACTGTAACTGTGAATGTGGCATCTGACAAATTATACACCATGGAGCATCATCAACAATATTTACAACTTTTTTTAGAGGATCAGGAGTTTCTTTGACATGTTGAGCTCTTTGATTTGTGTTGTTACGTGGGAATATAGGTTTACCATCATGCCAATTGGTATTATAAGGCATATCATGCAATGATGGCCTCTTTTCCTGCCTTTGATAGACTTGCCTATCAGGACCTATTCCTTTTTCACTTCTAGCTAATCTATAGCTTAGGTCCTTAACAACATTTGCCAATTTGTCTATCTTATCTTCAGGGGCAGATGTATTACCTTGAGTGCTCTGAGGCTTGTTTGGATTCTGTAGAATTTTCACATCATCCCTTCTGTTAGTCTTGCCTGATGCTTTCCTGTTGTTTTCAATATTCACTGCAATTCTGAAAGCATCCTTGAGAGTAGCAGGACCCTTATCTCTTAATCCATATGTAGTTTTTGCATCAAAGGCATTGATATACAATATTATGGACATTGGTTCATTTGGCCTCATGTGATTTGGCAATTTGTTTAACACTTTAGTAAATCTTGCATTAAAATCTGCAACCTGCTCATTTGACCCTTTAGTGATACTGGTGAACTCATTTACAAAAAAGCTAGGGTCAGTTTTGTCACCATATTGCTCCTTGAACATCCTTTTAAAATCATCCCATGATGAAATACTCCTGTCAGGCAGATTCTTGTACCATTCTCTTGCCTCATCTATTAAGGATTGCATGAATGACTTCATGAAAACATCCTCATGTTCAACCTCAAAGTTATCCATGACATTTTGAAATGCTTTTAGATGATCTTCTCCTGACACAGTGTTGTTTCCTGAAAATTTAGGCACTTACAGCCTCAGATGCTTATCAATGGGGTTAGGATACCGAGGAATACCATCAAATACCAGCTGTCTGAATCTATCTAGCTACATTGGCTGTCTGTTTAACTGATTAACATTAATATTTCTATTTGCATTCTGGTTTCTTACATTGTTCAGTGGTATCCTAGCATCATTCACATTTTGTCTCTCATCATTATGCAGATGTTGCACTTCATTTCTCTGTTGATGTCTCTGCACATTTGCATTCTCAAGGGTAGGAATTGAATTATTCTGGGTAGTCCTTAAAGCTTGCACTTTCTTCCTCAAGTCATCTCTGATTGATATTGCCTGCTGATATTCAAACTCAGTCCTTAAGCTCCTAATTTCATCAGCTAGTTCTTCCTCGCTGGGCCTAAAGGAGGATGGTTTTACCATATTCTGATCATCATCTTCATCATCCCTCAGAGACTCGGCCTCTTCAAACCTTTCACTAGGGTCTAGAAATGGGCGTTCTTGGAACACCTCTGACCTCATTCTCACGCTACCACCCTGTTGCCTCTCATATGCACCCTGAATATCAGCTTCTGCATTTGAAAAGTAAGGCGCATGCTGTCCTGATGGCCTAGGGTTATCTTGCATATCATCATTTTTTCTGGGGGAACCCTCATGACTAACTGAGACAACTCCCTTTCTTCTGTACATCATTCTTCTTGTTACTGGTAACTCTTCAAATAAAGGATTTTGTTGGGATCTTCTCCCCTGCATATAAATTTTACTTTGACCGGTTGGGAGATTACTTCGGAGTCGCCACCTATTACTAGGAAATGTTTTCTTTTGAAAACCAGGGTTCTTTCACAAAGTCCCCAGCGGAGTCGCCAATTTCTGTTGGTTTTTTCCCGGACTGGATGCTTATTCCCAGATTTCCCTACAAGGTAGCCATCAGTGATCAACAGGATCTCTGGGCCAGGGGCCAACAGTGTAGGAGATAGACTCTATATTTTATCTCCTCTTCTTCTTCAGGCTCTGCAAGACCTAGGGGGGTATTCCCTACTCAACATCCATGATAATGTGCATACTAAGGCTGGGATGCTGACAGAAAGCAGATGAGTCCTCCTGTAAGTAGACCAAAACTGAAAGATAAGAGCAAAGGGGCTAGCTTTGGGCCTATTTGCAGTTGTAGACAGAGGACTGAGGATCCTAAAACTAATTCTAATGTCCTAATGGTTGTTTTATAGTTTGTCTTTGGTTTTAAGTTTGGATGCAAAGCTGGACATGGTTGTAACACAAACACAAAGCAAGATTGGTGCCTATCCAAGGCCTGGAGTCAGTAGACATACACTTGTGAATGATCAGCATGAACAGCTAAAACTGGATTTCAGAGGGATATATATGATACCTGCCTTATAGATATCTCCCAATACAGAGTGTTAAGTTATCTCTACTTATGGAATCCCTACTGCAGTATACCCTTCCCAATGTTCAACCTGAAAATAGTTTAATCTACCCCTTGAGGAGAAGTTAAAAGATCAGACATTCAACATAGGAATTCTATGTTCTAGAGTCTCGAATATTACCCAAATATCTAGATTCAGAAGAAGAATACATGCAATACTGGAGACAAAATTAACAAAACACATGCTAAGATAGCATTTCTCATATAAGATTAATCATGAAATCAGTGGGTTCATGCCAAAACATACAACAAGAGATACATAGACTCACAGGTTTAGCTGTACAGAGCAACTAGATCAACTTGTTTTGAATTACAGAGCCAAAAATCTTCAACTTTCAACAACCTAAAAAATGGTAACACAGTCTGCTTATAACAGCCAGAGAGTGTACCACAACAATTAGTTACAAGACTGTTACAAAATTTGCCAGATACAGATCCTTCAAAGGAATGGCACTCAAAATTTATTGCAGCAGGGACAAAAGGAACCCTCGAGCCCTGCGCCGCCATCTGGGAGTCTTCATGCACGATCAGGCAACTTCACCATTTGTATTCATCACCCATACCCCTGCACGACCGTCATTGATGGCTCAACTACCCGCATTTCACTTGGAGACTGTCGCTGTAGTCAACATGAGGCTTCCCGCCAAAACGCCTCCTTCGCAGGTTCAAAATAATGCAAGGGGAAAAATCCCACATGCATAGCGTGGAGAGCACTTCACTACCTTAAAAGCCTGATCGCACACACATCAAGTGTCGAGCGCTTTTGCCACGCTCGACACACATGCCTTCGTCAAAACCCATTGCTGAGACATATGCCATCGGCTCACCCCGCAGATCTCCTGCCGACCTCACTAGTCTCACCGATGCAAACCTTCGCCATCGCCCAGACCAATACCGTCGGAGCAACACGAAATACCTCTGCCGATGAACAAAGTCACACCGACAGCAACAAATAAAACACACCCCCCATCGGCGAGACCCCAATTGTCGGGCCAACACTTCTCCGTCCACCCGATGGCCAAAATCTCACCGACGACCACCTTCGCATCCCTCCATCGGTGAGACCTACGCCGATGAAATCGCCATCGGCCAAGCCTCCCACCGTCGGCACAACTGAACATTCCTTCGCCGACCTTACCATTCACGCCGATGACATCCATCGGCCAAACATATGCCATCGGCCCAACAGGAAACTCCCTCGCCGATAGCACAAAGTCACGGCGATATACAAAGAACACACCATGCTACTGAAATGATCACCAAGACACATGCAAACTCATGCCGATAACACTTGAGGTACCCCCATCGGCACGACCAACATTGTCGGCAGAACCACAATATCCTTCGCCGATAGACCAAGCTCTTGCCGATGAACAGGAACACCTAGGGTTTGAAAGAAGACCCCCCAACAAACAAGCTCAGCCTCCAAGTCAAAATGAGTGCTAACACATAGCAAACCTCTTCCGTTTTGAAACTTCTGTTGTTCGCCTATCACAAATCGTCCTTTCGCAGATGAGATGAGCCCTCAGAGAGTGCAATCTTTTAAAGCTGTTTGAGGAAGTCGATGGTGAACGGCTATGGTGTGATATGCAATGAAGGTGAGCTCCAATGCAACAATGGTGATCTCAAGCTTGTAGATGACAAGTGGGTGCCAAAGGCGCACTGGTGGTATTTCTGCAGAGTAACGATGTCAAAAGCCTGGATCATTAGAATGGAAGAATGAAGCTTCATTTATAGACTTGGAAGAATGGGAATCAACGGTTGAGAGGAGATATGAAGATCAACGGCTAAGAATGGTTGAGGAATGTGCAACCAGTAGAAATGTGACAAGTGTCCCAGCTCCATCATGAAAGAGGGGATGTGACAAAATTGATTGGAGAGTTAACTCCATTGACTGAACAGTTAACAGACTTGATTGATCAGTTAGAAGAGTGGATTGTGGAACTGACTGAATTGATTGACCAGTGAACTGGATTGATTGAGGAGTCAACAGAATAGATTGACCAGTGAACTCAAATGACCAATCAGTTAACAGATTTGATTGATTAGTTAACTAACTTCTGATTTGAGAAGAAATAGGCCATGTGGGTGAGAGAAAAATAGGTAATTAAATATTAAATATATTTAATTACATGTGCAACTTGATGATGTGGACAAGGTGAGGTGGAAAAGGTGAGGTGTAAAGGTGAGGTGGATTTTTGAATTTAGAACTTAGGATAGAGGAATTTAGATTAATTAAATAATTTATGATTATTTAATTATGTAGGACATTTAGAAGAATTTTAATTAAATAAATAGAATTTATTTAATGATGGAACAGTGAATCGATTAAATAAATTTAGAATATTTATTTAATTAATAGAAGAATGGAATAAATATTTAGAATATTTATTTAGGATGATTTGTGTCATTTTTAGGCATATACACACTTTACAACCGTATTCTCCAACTTAGACCTCTTCTCCTTAGGCACATGTGCATATGTCTCACAACCAAATACTCGAATATGTCTTAATGAAGGATTTTTACCAGACCATACCTCCATAGGTGTCTTATCAACACGCACTGATGTAGGAGACCTATTAACTAGGTAACAAGTGGTAGCAATAGCTTCAGCCCATAACGTTTGTTCAAGACTAGCTCCACTTAGCATACTCCTTGCCCTCTCCATCAACGTTCTATACATCCTCTCTACAACTCCATTCTGCTGAGGGGTATACAGAGTTGTCCTGTGCCTCTCAATCCCCCGTTCTTTACAGAACTTATCAAAATCTGCTGAACAGTACTCACCACATTGTCAGTCCTCAAACACTTAATTTTTCTATCCTTTTGATTCTCTACAAGAGTTTTGAACTATTGAATCTATTAAAGACTTCAGATTTACTTCTAAGGAAATACACCCATGTCCTTCTACTGTAATCATTAATGAATGAAACAAAGTAAATAGATTTTGAAATCAAAGGAACATTAATAGGACCAAACACATCAGAATGAATCAAGTCCAACACCTCAGAAGATTTGTGAGAACTGGAATAAATTAACTAAACACGGTTTTTTTTTCCATAAATGCAATGTTCACAGAAACCAAACTCAAGGTTACAATCATTCATACCCTCAACAAGATTTTTATTCTTCAAGGTCCTTAAATCCTTTTTACCAATGTGACCAAGCCTTTGGTGCCATAACATTGTCTTCTCAGCTGGAAGTTTCATTTCCATAGAATGAGCACCCTTAGGTACCTAGAAAGCATGACCATTAGAAGTAGATGCAACAGTCTTCTTTGGTGCTGGTTCCAATGGTGAGGATGAAGATTCTGAAGCTCTCTTCTTTGAAACAGAGGCAGTATTACACTATACTATGGATGTATCAAGCTAAAATAGAGTGCCTATCTGAACACCCTTAGCCAACACCATATATCCTCTAGTCATCTTGCATCCTCCATTCGAGAAAACAACCTGCATAGCCACATCATTCAATTTACTTACAGAAATAAGGTTCCGTGTCAAACCAGGGATATGCAGAACACCATTGATTCCCTTTACTCATCCATTAGGGAATCAAATCAAGACTCTTCCACAGCCAACAATATCCAGGTGAGAATCATCACCCAAGTACATCTTTCCACCATTGTATTCTTCATACTTTGAAAACTAGCCCCGATGTGAGGTCATGTGAAAAGATGCACCAGAGTCGATAAGCCACACATCCTCAGATGCATGCATTGCCAAGCTAGAGACAAACACTTCTCCTTCATCCTGAGAGGACTTATCAGAATTTGAATCTTGATTCTTCTTCTTTTTCTTTTTCTCCTCCTTGCACTCCTTGCAGAAGTGACCAGGTTTGCCGCAATTCCAACACAGGGCCTTGGAATTTCCAGGAGACTTAGATCTCCCACGGGATTTGGATCTTCCTTTTTCTTCCTTCTTCTTATCCTTTTTCTTTCCCTTCTCTTTATATCTACCACGAACCGTAAGAGCCTCCTTAGCCGATTCAGAAGACTTTCTCTGCATCTCTTCAGACAACAACGAAGAAACCACATCATCCATCTTGAAGGTGGTAGTGGTACTCCCAATGGCCATAACAAGGTGGTCCCATGAATCTGGTAAGGAACACAGTAATGTCATACATCAATCCTCCTCCTCCATCTTCACTTCAACAGAAGTCAACTGGGAAACAAACATATTGAATGTATTCAGGTGATCAGTGATAGATCCTCCATCTTTCATGGATATTCAGGAGCACTAAATCAACCAAACAGAGTCTTATCAAACCCTTAGCTTTTTGATCTTTGAGATCCCAGTCTTCTTGAGACATTGTCGTTGGTTTTGTACTAGATATGGCTTCCAATAAATCCCGATCCACAAGCATGTCCTCCATTTTGAGTTTCCACAACTCAAAATTAATGCTATTAAACTTCTCTATCTCAAACCTCCCAGATGTGATCGCCATCTATTACTTGCAACAAAGATTTCAAAATCCTCTGCACAAGCTCCCTCTCAAATGAAGATCAGCTCAAAAAACCCTCTACCCAACAACTAGAACCAAAGGTGACCAGGCTTTGATATCAACTGAAAGGAAGCAAGGTAGGCAGAAAACACTTCCTACACTGATCTAATGAGGAGATACTTATGCAAATTTCTATTATAGTTATAGATTAAGATGCACATTAACAAAAAGATAATAACAACTTCCAAATGCAAACACAAAACTCACAACATAAGATATACATGGGGAAAACCCTTTCAGGTAAAAAACTCCACACTCCAAAGTCGCCCAATATATTATTTAGGAATCACGAAGATTAAAATATACTTGCAGAGAAAGATTTTATAGGATTATATCCATCCAGAGATTTAGGAGGTAATTTGACATCTATAAGATTCTACATACAACCTCCTCAAGTTCCTGATATATAGGAGATACAATATAGTAAATCGTTACCAGTAATTACAAAACCATGAGTTGAAACCACCCAAAAGTGGTGCCCAAATTATCTCCAATAAAAGATGCCTTGTGATGTGCCAAACCACACACCAACATGTGTAACTCTCCCCTTTACAACTCTTTTATGTGTCCAACACATTTTTCCATTTCCCAAAATAGAAGGTCCAACTTCCAGAGGCCATAACTTTTGATTCGGGTGTCTGATTGACAAACCGTTTAATGCGTCAGAAATCTCGTAAAGAGATCTATCACCCTATAACCTACTATGCTGGTTATCCCAAATTTTTGGGATGTTTAGAGAAGTTTTGATTCCTCTATTTAAGTTTAAAGACCTTTTCTGACAGTTTCAAAAAATAGAAACTTTAATATCTCGTGATCTAGATATGATCTTGAGACGAAACTAACCCGAGATGTTCACTTAGCTATTCAGCACCTTGTAGGAAAAATTTTAGGTCAATCTGAGCTCAATCAAAAAAATTACTAAAAATAGTAAGTCTTGCTATTTTTAGCTCTCTTGGAAACTTTTGGAAACTTTGAAAGTTCTGGACCATTATCCAAGATAAAGGGTATTCAAAAAGACCAAAATTGGGAAGAATAGTGATCTTTTGAAGTTGCAAGGTTGAGACACTTTTCCTAACATATATGACCTAGATCTGTGTCTCCTATATTCTGCCATCCAGAAGTTATCTTAGTCTCAGGAGGAATGCCCTTGAATTTGTACTTTATGTTTTGAGGTTAGGCATACATTTATCCTGCATGATCGGACCTAATAAGTCAAGGGTGTCTTGAAAGTCTTTGATTCCTAAGTCTTAATGATTTGGCTATAAGTTATTTATTTTATGTTCCTAAGTCAAGTTTTACCTTATAAAGCAGAAACCAAGTCCTTTTCTAGGTCGTAAATGCACAAGCTAATGTTTTGTAGACTATATTATTATATAACATTCATTACTGTTCCAAACAATAAAAATAACATTTAAATCCTATTTAGATCATGCAACAATGCTAATTACTTTGAAAATCCAAATGAAACCCTACAAAACATCCTATTTTAATCTTTGCAGTACTAACTTTGTCAAAATAGACATATTTACCTTAGAAAATTTCATGAAAACAAACGTTTTATGCGAATTGTGTTAGAATTGGGGGTCTCTAACCTATTTTATGGTAAAGCGTAGATTTTAGGGGTCTTAAAATTTTTCAGTAGAAAAGCACTAAATTTGGTTAAGTCAGACCTAGCACTAGATTTGGGCTGGATCGACTTTTGTAGAATCGTGAGGTCAGGCAGTGTTGATTTCAACGCAGGTCGGTCTGGTTAGAATTCTGCACTAAAAGTTGAGGTAGACTAATACAGGACCTAGCATGGATTCCAGATGTGTTGTACTCAACACAAATTTGAGAGGTAACCAACCAAAGTTAGTAGAGAGTGTTTTGAGTGCAAGTCAAATGGTGCTTATTTTAGCACTAAGTTCAATGCATTGGGTTTGACAAAATGTTTCAAGGTGACCGACCGACTTTGCTTCTCCAGGGTTATTCTAGGTTAGTCGAGAGTGCTTTTAGTGCAAAGCTCGTAAAGGACAATTTTAATGCAAAGGGCTTAAACCTTTGGATGGTGGAGGATTTTCAAGTATTGACTAACCCAAAGCTGTACATCATTTTGAAGGATCGGTCAATGTCATTTTTTAAAGGGGTTTTGATAAATTTTGTGAACGATTTCTTGGGTGTGGGTAAATACATTTCAGTGCAACAAGTTTCACAATTTTCTACCGACACTTATCATGCCTTAGGATTTAAACAGACTATTTTTGTCATAATTCAATCATCTACATAATAAAAACCCTTACTAAAACTTGACTGTTGTTTCAATGAATAAACCTACAGACCCAAAGCTTTAATTTTCATGCCACCCCTAGCCGAGATCGATATTTGAATTAGAAACAAAACCCTAAACTCAGAATATGAAAAGAGAAATGTGCTACCTGGTTCTAAATGTAGTTACAGAGGTGAAAAATCACTCAAACACACCCTAGATCAAATTCTTCCTCACTCCAAATCTGCTCTCTATCGCCGATGGATTCACAGAGCTCCCAAAAGATTTTTTTGTGCATAAAATGAGCTCAAAAGTCTGTAAAAACCTTTATATTATGCATTAATAATCACCATTATTACCAGAGGTATAGTCATAGACTTGGCACATAGTATGTAGAGGAATGCCTTTTGGGTTTTGCATGGGATTTCATTCCCTTTAACCTGCACGATTTCATGTCCTACAGACTAAAGATAGTGATGTCTATTTTTAGCGCATGTCCATATCATTTGATTACGGCGTGGGCTCTTATCCTCACTTCCTTGTGCAAATTTCACCACCCTCGAACTAGCATGAATCTTAGATTCAACCGACCAAAGTTGGTGCTCAGTAATTATAGCACAAAGTCGGTGTAGCAAGGTTTTGGTGCTGGCATTGTTTTGGATGTCCTTTGACCTACGCAGGATTTTGGGGTTATTGACCAAAGTCGATAGGTGAAGCTTTCAACACTGGTCAGTTGAGGTGGATTTTAGTGCTAAGGTCATTAAGATATGATTTTAGTGCAAAAGCTCTTAGGACTTGAATTTCGATTGCAAAGGCTACTTGGCTCAATTGTTTTGAAGACCTGGGTAACTCATAGACCCTCTATCTATGAAAAACATGACCTTGACCATCTAATAGAGTTATTTGATTAAACATTCTTAAACATCTTAGGAACCAATAGGGACATAGCTGACACTCTAAGCCAAAATTTGAAAGAAGGGGGCCTCCATTTAATGAAATGGGGTGTGTGTGCAAGACACAACAAATGACGACTCTGCTGGGCAAAACTCCAGAGAATTTCAAAGAGAAACTTCAGTTTCAAACCTAGAATCTCTATGTTTCCCACATACCAAACAAGAAAAATATGATACCATATTAAAGAAGTAGAAATCAAGAGCACGGTGCAACCATCCATATCCTAAAAACCTGAGTGTGTGCAATTGTATTAATTCCCATCTCGTAGCAACTAAGATCACCCAAGATCCTTCATTTTAAGATACATAGTTTTGACATACATCTCATCCACCTTGACATTGCCTTGTTGCCAGTCAGGCATCTATAGCTCTGATGGAGTTGTCTTGTAATCCAATCAGCTTGATTGAGTTGTAGTGTGTGCTAGATGCAATTTTTTTAACTTTATTTTTGGTAGAGTACAATGCAGTACCGCTTACGCTTCCAATCTTGCTAACAAAATTGACAATGGTGGTAGGGATGACAGTCCTTAGATTTTTGACTTAATACGAGATCACCTAGAATCCTTCAGCTACTTTAGGATCATTAAAAGTGAGAGATATATGGTTAGAAAATACTTCTAGTGCACCAGCTAATGACTCCTTTCCCATGAACAGACATCCTACCTTCCAAGTATAACCATGGAACCCACAGGAAGACCTAAGTAGAAAACTCTAGCTTCTTAAAGAAATATTCCTGATTATTTACCCAATAGAGGACCACTTGTGGATCCGCACAATGGCCACACGTTCAAGAAAAGGAGACTCCTCCCAACAAAGCAAGTGCAGTAAGCCAAAAATAAAGTAGGAAAGAATACCTAACCTAAATGAAAACAAACACCTTACAGCTATGGAAAAGCAAAAGCAAAAAATAGAAACTAACCTAAATAGCACCCTAAGCTAACCAAAACAAATAAGCAACCTAACTATGTACACTAAAAGAAGGCAAAGATGTCTCCTAAGACTGGAAGTAGTGCTTTGAGAATTGCCCATTGACAAGCAACAAGAGCTCCTCACCAGTAAGGCTCTTTAGTCGGTATGTGTTGTCTCCAAGGATCTCATAAATCTAATATGGACCTAGCTAGAGTTTGTCAAACTTACTGTGTTCACCTTTCTTCTCATGGGCTTTGTCCTAGTACAAAACTAAGTCTAAAATGTGGAAGGCTTTGATCTTGGCTCTCTTCTCAAACCATCATTTTACTACACCCTGATATTTGGCAAAGGTTTTTATAGCAGCATCACGTTTTTCTTCCAGGTGCAGCAATTAGGCCAAGCTGGATGACATTTGATCGTTTGGTTCTAAATGATCTTGCATGAATTGCAGCATAGGAATTCTCAGATGAATGGGAAAAATAGGATCAATACCATAAACTAAGTGATAAGGTGACATTCCTAATGTAGCCTTGTGTTTGACCCTATCAGCCCAAAGAGCAAACTGAAGTTGAGTGTGCCAATCACGAGGATTTTTATCAAGTAGTTTTTTGATGACCTCAAGCAAATTTTTATTGGTTGATTCAACCAACCCATTTCCTTGAGGGTAATAATTAGATGAAAACTTTAAAACAATTCCATAATCAAATGTGCAACTGGAAAAATGTAATGAAGGAAATGCAAGGCCATTATCACATACAAGAGAGAAATGACAACCAAACCTTGTGATGATGTGTTTTTCAATAAATTCAACTACTACCTCAGTGGTGCACTGCTTACATGTGAGAGATTCTGACCATCTTGTACAATAATCAATAGTGGTTAGAATGTACCTATGGCCTGCTAAAGAAGGTGGGTTGATCATACCAATAAAGTCTAGCCCCCACTGCACGAATGGTCGTACCTCAAGAACTAGTTGTAGAGGCATAGCAATGTTTCATTCCCTTGTTGCAACTGTCTGACATGTGTGATAGGTCCTTACATGTGAATGTACGTCCTTGAAGAGTGTAGGCCAATAGTACCCTGCTCACAGGATCTGGTTGGCAATTGAAAGAGCTGACCCATGGCCTATCCTAAACTTTTCATGGAAATTGGTCAATACCTGGGTTACTTCTATTTTATCCAGACACCTTAAATAAATACCTTTGTGGTTCCTCTTATATAGTACTGATCCCTTGATCATAAAGCTACTACTCTTTAATTTGAGTGCTCTTCTCTGGACTGAATCTAGATGAGGTGAGCAATGCTAATTGAGAAGATAGAACACGGTGTCTTTGTACCACTCATCTTTGGAAATATCTTCTAACATATATTGTTGAGAGACTAAGCCTAGACTAGTTTCTACCATTGTTTTCATTAATGCCTGACCCCTTACTATTTTCATGGGCTGTATTTCTATATCGAATTCTTGTAGGATCATGACCCATTTTCCTCTTCGTTCACCTAACTCACTTTGCATAAGTAGTGCTTTGAGTGTTGCAACAGGCACAATCACAATTACCTGGCTTCTTAAAATGTAATGACAAAACTTCTTCACTTCTTTGACTAAGGCATATGCTTATTTTTCCACGTTCAAGTACTTCAATTTTGCATCTTTCAAGGGGGTGCTCATAAAGGTAATGGGTCTTTCATTGTCAACAACTCTCTTTTGTGTCAACATCGTTGCACAGGTATGTTCAGAAGTGAAAGAGTAAATACAGAATGGCAGTGTATAATTAGGACTTACCAGTACTGGTGCATTGGCTATTGCCTGTTTGATTTCTACAAAGACGACCTTAGCCTCTGGAATCTATTCCACCTTAGTGTCTTGTTTCAACATGGAATTCAACGAGTGAACAATCTCAAGAAACCCGGTGATGAATTTGTGAACAAAATTGATCTTACCAAAATATGACTTCAGCTCTTTCTTACTGGCTGGGGGTGGGATTTTGATAATTGCTTAGACTCGATCAGGGTCAATTGATATACCTTGTTCATAAATCACATGCCCGAGTAATTTCCCTTCAGTCACTCCGAAGATACACTTCTTGGGATTTAGTGAGATCCCATAGTCTCTACATTGTTGCAGGATTTTCCTTAGGTTTGCCACATGATCTTCTCTTTTCTTCGAAAACATAGTGAGATCATCCATGTATATGATAATGCATTTTCCAACTAGCTCTTTGAGGGCTATGTCCATTGTGCATTGAAACATAGCTCCTGCATTGATTAATCCAAAGGGTATCCTGCAATACACATAGATTCCCCACTTGCATGTGAAGGAGGTCTTCTATCTGTCTTCATACTCTACCATTACTTGGTTATAACTTGAATAACCATCTAGAAATGACATCATTTGTGAGCCGTTGACTATTTGTAATAATTTGTCCAAGGATGGCAGTGGATAATTATCTTTTTCTGAGGCCCTATTTAAATTTCTAAAGTCAACACAGAGTTTGATCTCCCCATTTTTCTTACGCACTGGTACCAAATTTGCCACCCAAGTAGAATGTCTGACAGGAAAAATAATTATAGCAGACAACAATTTTTGTACTTCTTTGAAAATCAATGGTTCTAGTAGAGCATTAACTAGTCGCTGCCTTTGCCTGAGAGGTATCATATGAGTTATGATTGAAGTGTCATACGTCTTGAGATCTTCGTAACTCTAAGCTATGACTTCATGATAATCCCTTAATGCATGAATAATTCTTGTCCTTTCTTCAGCAGTACTAGCTTTGCTAATGAAAACATTCTTAATATCTTTAGGGGTCCCCAAATTATAAGGTTTGCATTGCGCACTAGGGGATTCTCCCTAATTCTTCTGGATTCCAAACTTATCTGAGTCAAACAGTCATTCTAACTCCACCATTCCTCGAGGAATAGTGTTTGTCTTCAAATTGAGAACCCCCTCTAGATCCATTTCAGTAGGCTCCAATTCCTCATCTATTATCTGAGCAGCAAAAACATCTGACGAAGTGAGGAAATCAATTATATGCTTGTCATCCTTGAAAAATTGAAAAATTGTGATGTTTTCTAGTACAGAGGGCGTTGAGATCAATTCTACAGTGAATTTCTTCAACCCTGTCATAGACAGTGGCTCCAGAGAATTGGCTACCTGAGCCAAAGTGTTAGCAACATGATTCTATCTACGTGGGATCTGTTGGATATTAAAACCACCAAAGCATTCAATTAAATCCCACACACAGTTCTGATATCTATTCAACCTCTTATCATTACATGAGTATTGCCTTCTTACTTGCTTGGTGACCAATTTATAATCACCAAATACTTGAATAATTTTAACCCTTTTCTAAAGTGCCATCAGTAATCCATGTACCAAAGATTCGTATTACGTCACATTATTTGTACATGGGAATTACAATTGGTATGCTGCCAAATATGAACTTCCTGTGGGACTGATCAATTCAAAACCTACACTGGATCCTTGTTTGCACCTAGATCCATAAAATCTTAATGTCCAAATGCGAGAATCATTACCGCTGTTATTTTGTACCATTTGTTACATTTCACCTAATTGTGATTTTGGACCAACCTCCTCTATAGCAACCTGATTTTCCTTTGAAATTGCAGGAATCCTCAAGCACTTTTGTACTTGTTTAACCGCCTCTTGACAGAGTAAGCATGTCAATTCAGAATGAGAAGCATTATGAATACGACACTAGTTTGGTAGTAACAATTCATCCATTTGTATTTTCTTCCCGACAACCAATTGGTCACTCATGAATTCAGCCACAAAATCTCTGAATCCTTCAAATATTCCTGGTTCTTCATCATTAAAGGAGGAATCTGGGACTGACTGTACACATGCTTCTGTAGTTTCTTGGTATTCTATAAGTGGGGGATCAGGAAGTTTGTTACAGTTCAGCATGAGTATTTCCTCTACTTGATCAACTTGGGGAAGATAAACCCCTAGATCTACTTTTGAAAATAAGATCTCATTGGACCTATTGTATTATGTGATCATATGCTTCATTTTTGGCTCTCTTTCAATGCGGATCTAATTTTCCAGTCCTTTCCAAGGTAGCCACATGTGAGAAACGTTTGTTGCCATGTAACCATTTAAATTTCTAGACCAATCCCTACTTAAAAGCATGCCATACTGATCCGCGATATCAACTACTTGAATGTCAATATATTGTTGCACCATAGGATCAGATGCTAGTTGCATATGTATTCTATTTAGCTCACCCATCACATTAACCTCAGTCTTGTCCAACTATGTGACTTTCCTAGAAGATTTTGCTGGAGTGAGGCCCAATGCTTTGCATATTGACAGAGGCATCACATTGGTAGAGGCCCCTAAGTCTATTGGGCAGTTATGAAGGTTCTTCTCGAATATCCTAAGAGTCAAAAGGAAGGGTGGACTTACTCTTTTGTCCTTGTATAGCATGACCTTTTTCTCAGCATCTGGTACATGGACCCTGTCTTTTCCTTTGTGTGAATTGTCCTTTGGTGGGGTCTCCTTTTGGGAAGAGTCTATCCTAACACTGGCTCCCATGTCTTGAAAGAGAGCTATCCTAACTTCTGGCACTTTCAATAATTCAAAGACTGACAGGTTGACTTTCATTTTCTTGAGTTCATCTGCAACATATTGTCCTAACTTTACTATTTCGGTTCTTTGGGAACTTTCAGTTGTGGATCCTTGATGCATTGACTGGGGTGTTGCCTTGGGAGGCTCGGGATTATTTGAAGCCTTGGGGTTAGGTGGAATTTGATAGTTATTTGGAGGAATTGAGGTGGTGAAGGGACCTTTTGGGTTATTGCTTCTCAGGTTGTATGGAGTTTTATTATACTACTAATAAGCATGTACTTCCTCACATTCCTCCTCCTCAAGTTGATTTTCATCTTGGAAAGGAAATGTATAACTATCGAGTACAAGGGCAGTGTCATAACTCTAAGTTGGGACAAGTTCATACCTTGTTGGAGGATTCTCTTATGCCTCCGCGTTCTAGATCTCCATCTAAAAAATACTGGAAGCTATTTGGAACTCTAGGCAATCCAATTCAGAATGTGCATTTGTATTGTGAAGCTTGCAGCATGAAGATAGTGCTACTTTAGCCAGCATCACTCGCCCAGATGGGTGACTTTCAGCGTTTTGATTCTCCAATGGTGAAGGGACACCACCATTGTTTAGTCTGGTATTCCAAGTTTGATTCTACCATTGAAAATTTTGATTCTGATATTGATTCTAATTCTAACTTCTCTGCTGTAGATAGGCATTCTGATTTCTTAAGTGAGTCACTTCAGTAGTAAGATTTTTCATTTGCTCAGCTAATTCCCTGATGTCATCTTTGTCATCTTTAGCTTTGGCAGCTTTAGCTGACTGAAGAAAAGGCATTTAGGCTAGAGGTAATTCTTCCATTTGGGCTCTAGGATGGACCACTAAGGCTGCATTGCTGCAGGGGCTGGGATAGGATTCATCACAGGGGTATGATTAGCTAGGGCTTGGTTGATTATAGGTATTTGATTTGGCATGGTTGTAGGACCTATGTGTTTTAGTGGACCCATTGTTGTCTATCCTAATTGTGTGTTCATTGTGACTACTTCGGCATATGCTTGAGCTAAGGTGGCAGGAGTTGGGTTAGCTCTTCTCACAAACATGGAAGTAAGTTTGTCTAGGGTTGCATAGTAAATGGGCAAGGCTTCAACCTGAGCTAGGGTGTAAGGAGCTTGTAGATGGTTGTAGGCCTTCTAGAATTGGTTGTTGAAGGAACTTATTAATTCACCCTCAGCTCTGTGAATTTCTACAAAAGATCTATAAAGATCTGCAGGGGTAGAGGGCATCCTGAAGCGGTCCAGAAATGTATTTTTCAAATTCTGCCACAAATTTATGGAAGCTGCAGGGAGATTATCAAACCAGTAGTAAGCTTCATCCTGTAGAGAGTAGGGAAACAATGTACAAACCACATCCTCATGCTGCACCTAAAGCATAAACATGTTACTTTCAAAAAGTTTAATATTCTCATCAACAATTCTGTCGGGGTCATTAGTGCAGAACTTTGAGCAGAACTTATCAAGGTTTTTGGGAATATCATGATAAGCATTGAATTGGAGTGGGGATTGGTTATTAGCAATGAAGAAGGCCATGACTAGAGGATTTATTGGGACTGCAACTAGGTTTCTCAGAACAGATTGAGCCCTTGGAGATCTGGGTATTCCTTGATCTCTTCTAGTTCTTTTAAATTCTATTAGAGACATCAACTCTTCTCCAGTTGAGCTGGACTTGGTGTGTCTTTGTCTGGAACCCATACTTGCTAACTTTATGGAGGGGATTTTAACTTGTTCAGGCCCTCCTTCTAGCACCAATTCTGTTGATGGTGTTTTCAGCACACAACATAGGTGAAATACATATATCTCACCTCTCTTGAGAAAGGTATCCTATCCAAGATAGAACTACCCCAAGGATAATACAACTAGGTCTTAGCTTATAGGAATAACTGAGTTGGTATGTTTAGCTATGCCAACAAGGGGTCTTACATCAAATGATAAGGATTGTAAAGGTAATGTCAATGGAAATGTAGAAAACCCTAAGATATTTTCAGCTGATGGGCAATATAAATGCTACTCAAAACCTAAATCTAACAATTTGTTTTAAAGAAAGTGCAAAAGAGTATGGGTTTAGAGAGGGATCCTAAGTGACATTCACAATGTACAACTCATTGATGGTAGACAAACATTCTAGAAATTAAACCACTTTCTATGTTGCCAAGCTAACAGATTGCTACAATAATGTAGAAAATGATGCTATCTTCTATGGAGTCTTAAGATTTTTAGATTAGATACATCTAGCAAATATCTAATTCATGGCATGATTCACCTAATGTAATGTAATTGAACTCAGCACAAAATTACAGCCCAGGCTAACTATGCACAGCTACTTATAGTCAACAAGTAACTAATAGTATGGACTTAGAACATTCATCAAACACCTTCAATAAATCATCAACATTGCAAAGCACAATAAACTAATTAGCAGATCAAGATGTGAACCATGAAACCAAATTGATAACATAAAGAGATAAATTCCCAAAAGAAACTACAGCAACTTGCTTCTGTATGAATAAAAAATTTGGCAGAGTGTCAACAATTCACTATCAAGACTGTTACAATGAGAGAGACAATGGCCCTTTATATAGAAGAGGTGCCATACTAAGTTTTTGAATGGATGGTGGAGATTAACTCAACAACAACAGTCCAAATTACATGATATTTAATGCATTATGATAGCTATTTTTTCATTCCTAGATTTCCCTTTGTCCTATAGGAAAAAGACAAAATACAACTCCCAAATACATTGAATCTAGACATTTTGAATACCCATTGAGTTGTACATTGGGAAAAGTCAATTTCCAAGACATAATAAAGACAAAATAAGGTCACATGACCCTCCAAATATAACATTAATTATCAATGACGAGATTGACATGTGATTTTATTATTCAGCTTCCTCCAAGTCAATTTTGTCTTCTTCTACCTTTTTGTTGCAGTATGCAACTAGTGTTGTCAGAGCTAGGTTGATGTCTGATGGGTCTAGATCTTTGATGTAATCTACCCCAAACCTTAAGCTCTCAATCTCTACAGAAAATTTATAGTATATATCTTCTCTTGATTTTCTTCCCCTCTTAAATGCCAAAATGACAGCTTGAAGATCAGTGACCTTGTCCAATTTGCCAACCATGTTCAACAGTGAATCTCCATGAATGACCTTGTACAATCTGTCTTTGCATTGCTGCTCATCTATCAGGGTCAAATCATCTAGACCAGAATCTATACAGTCCCTTAATGTATCATTTATTTCATAAATTACCTCCATTATCTTAGTCTTTGTTGTATCAAAAGAGTTTCTTACTTTATCAAAAACACCTTTCCTTAATTTTATTTGTTGATACCACTCTTCAGATTTCTTCAATCTATCTTTTGTCAAAATATTCTCTGTCAAAAGGGTCTCCTCAGGTAACCTCCTCATCGTTAGCAATCTTGGAAACATATGGGAATAATACTCATCATACGGTTCACATTCATCATGCAGGTCTTCCCATTCTTCCCTTAAAAGATGAAAGTCTTTATGCAATAAGGATGCAAATACTATCACTTCACACCCTTCCTCGTACACTTTTGTAAACCACTCTCATGTGGCTGCAGTAGTGGTCTTAATATCATCGAATTTAGATAATTCATCTTTGGATAGCAGGGCCGAAGCTAATTTTGGTTCTCCCTCAGAGTTCAGTGGTCTCATCAAGAATTGTATGCACACTCTGAGTTCTTCATTCTATTGCTTCAACTCCTACTTTGTCATTTCATCTTTATTCAATTGGTCTAGAATCATGGACACTGTCCCTTTGAATTCATCTATTTTCTAAACCCTAGTAGTTGGTCCCAGATTCATAGTTGTAACAACATAATCTTCTACTATGATTTGACTTCTATCAACATCTACCAGTGGGACAACCACTTTTGCAATTCTTGATCCTGTGTTGTCTTTGTATATCCTAGACTAGATTTTTACTTTCTTTTGTTTCTTCAGTTTATCCACTCTGGCCAAGAGTGTAGCCAAGTCTAGTTTCAATACTTCAACCCGTGGTTCTTTATTCTACAACCTTTGCTATAACCAATCAGGTGCAGTGGAGGAGGAATATTTAGGAGAGTCCATGTGACTATCTCCTTTATTGGATGACCCATCAACAATTTTCAATTTAGCCTTATCTCCATCATTCTCTTCATCATCTGATTGTTCAACATTCTTCAAATTTTCTAGCATGGCCTGTTGAGTGGTCCCCAACATTGTACTTATATCTATCAGGCTGTTGGTTACCTCAACTACCTCAATGGCTATGGATGTTCTAGTGGTAGCCTCTTTCTCTTGGGACTCTAGTTTAGCACAAACCTTCTAAATCCCAGGTAGCTGTGGAACAACCAATGGGGAAGACTCTGAAGAAGCAATGATTGGATGGGTTAAAGAATCTCCTATGGCTGACAAAGAATTAGAAACTAAAGAATGTAGGTGTACATGAGATAAATTAGCAAACGAAGAAAAACCTAGTGAAGGTGGAATGGGTGGAAGAGAGGAGATGGAAGAGATAACAATGGGTGCAAAAAGGCTAAGTGATGGGAGAGGAAAGGAAGGTGCCAAGATTGTGGAAATGGGTGGTAATGACACCTGTGTGGAGGCAGAGATGGATGAGAGAGATGGTAAGGACACGGTGGAGATGGAAGGTGAAAAGGAACTTGGAGGTATGATGGAGGAAGAAGTAACCGGAGAGGAAGAACTAGAAATGCTCACATTTGTTGTTATTGAAAGTAATATGGATGTTGTATCTGAAGGAGAGGGAGTTGATGAGATGATTTGTGGAGGAGAGGAAGTGATGGGGATGCTAACTAGAGATAAGGAGACTAGAGGGGTAGCTAAGGTGATGGAAGGGGTTGTGGCTGAAACATCAATTGGTGGCACCCTTGGCCTCTTAGCTTTTGATCTCTCCCCTTTGCCACTAGGTATATCCCTCCTCTTTGTTGTTCTAGTCCTTGAGGTAGGAGGTGGATCTTTCTTTTGTGCCTTAGAGATAATTTTCTTTGCTTTTCCCTTTTCTGCCAAAGGCACATGCTCTTCAGTGTCTCTGACCACCTCATGTTCTTTTATATTTACCTCTTCCAAGGGTTGATCTTCTTCATCCCTTGATTCCTTTTCTGAATCCCCCTTTGTATATGTCAAGGCAATTCCTACTTGGGTTAATGTTGCTATTTGATTTTTGACCCAATTCTCTTTGAATTTAATTGGGAGGCTCATGGCCTCATCTAGTGAACTTTCTTCTGTATTAGCCCAATTGGGAAGAGGGATAGGTTGATTAAGCAGTGCTTCCCATGGGCACCTCTGGACTACATTTCCATCTTCTACCACCTAATCTAACACTTGGATGATATGAAATCTCTTTATTCATTCCAAAGACAACCGTGAGTAAGTTCTTCGTATTACATCATAATCATCCACACAGTTTGCACAGAAGTCTTCCAAGTGATCCCGATGAAATAGTTTCTTATTGACATATCTCTCCATTACCCCACAAGGATCAAAATGTTTCCTTTTGATATATGGATGAAGATTTAGCAGTTGTAATTCTTTATTAGAGTACTCTGTTGCTCCTAGGGTAGTGCAAGAATAGTAGCCTTTCCCCAATACAATTGGAAATTTGATATTAACCCTGTGCAGAAGTTTGAGCCTTTCTACATAGGTGAGGAGCTGTCTAGTCAGCTCAAGAAGCACTACCTTATTGGTCGGATACCAGGGCAACCTATATGGAGTACCTATAAAACCTTGGATTCTTAAATAGGTAAACTTATGAAATTGTAGGTACCATCTCCCATATTGTTGTATAACATTCATGGCTTTAGGAGATATTCTTAATGCAGTGGTACCCTGAAGTATCCTAGTGATATGCATGGTGAATGCATCATTTACCCTCTTGAAATGTATTAGTGATTGTGATAATACTAATTGGGGGTAACACTCATACACTTTTAGCTGCTGATCAACATTCCATGCTTATCCAATCTTGGAAAGCCCAATATACTCATTCTTCCTGGCTAATGCATAAACAACAGATGAGGTCCACCTGAATGTTTCCTTTGCTGTGAAATGTACAAAGGCTTCATGCATGTTTTCACTTAAGATCTATGCCTAATGAAGTTTCTTGTCTCCATGTATTATCTCTTCAATGAGGGCAAACATCCAATCCTCAAAGGTAGAGGCAGTGGGAAGTCCATAGATTCTGCTTAACAATGTTACCAAATCCCTGATCTCATCATGAAAATCACTCCTATATAAGGTGTTGGGGAGTTTGGTTAAAGTGGATCTCTTGTGCTTCATCTATTGATCATTAATTTGCTTCCTACATTTCTCCACATCCTTCTTGTAAGTATCCTCTGCATCTTTCTTATCTGGTATAGACAACAGAAGATAAACCAGTATATCAAAGATCTCTACCAAGGACTGTGAGCTTAAGTCTGCTAGAACTTCCCCATTTGTAGTTTGAATGATTCTGGTCAAAGGGTCATATCTTTTTGCACATACCACTATGAGCTCTGCACATTGTACAGAGGTAGGAAAGGCTGTTGCTTCTGCAATACCATTGTCTCTTATCTTCCTTGCCAATGCTGTTGGATTTGGTCCAAACATCCTAAGTCTAAAGTCTTCTAGGTCTATATGACCTAGATCTATGTCTCCTATATTCTGCCATCCAGAAGTTATCTCGGTCTTAGGAGGAATGGCCTTGAATTTGAACTTCATGTTTTGAGCTTGGGCAAACATTTATCTTGCATGACCAGATCTAATAAGTCAATGGTGTCTTGAAAGTTTTTGATTCCTAAGTCTTAATGAGTTGGCTATAATTTATTTATTTTATGTTCCTAAGTCAAGTTTTACCTTATAAAATAGAAACCAAGTCCTTTTGTAGGTCGCAAATGCACAAGCTAATGTTTTGCAGACTACATTATTATATAATATTGATTACATGTTCGAAACAATAAAAACAACATTTAAATCCTATTTAGATCATGCAACAAATGATAATTACTTTGAAAATCCAAATGAAACCCTAAAAAACATCTTATTTTAATCTTTACAGTACTATGTCAAAATAGACATATTTACCTTAGAAAATTTCATGAAAACAAGTATTTTATGCGAATTACACTAGAATTGGGGGTCTCTGACATGTTTTATGCTAAAGCATAGATTTCAGGGGTCTCAGACTTCATCAGTAGAAAAGCACTAAATTTGGTTAAGTCAGACCTAGTGCTGGATTTGGGTGGGACCGTCTTTTGTAGAATCGTGAGGTCAGTCGATGTTGATTTCAACACAAGTCGGTCGGGTTGGAATTTAGCATAGAAAGTTGAGGCAGACTAATATAGGACTTGGCACGGATTCTAGTTGTGTCAGACTCAACGCAACTTCGAGAGGTGACCAACCAAAGTTGGTAGAGAGTGTTTGATGCAGAGGCATCCACACTATAACCTTGACATACAGCATGGATGTCCGCAACCCTTCATCATCATCATCATATTTTTGTTAACAGTGTCAGCATCATCATATTTACTGTCACCGACCGATATCCTCCTATAGACAAGCCTTCGCCCTTTCGCATGTCAGCAGCATCATCATATTCGACTATTGGCAGCATCATCATATTCGGCAAGCGCGAACATCCTCCTGACGTCCACTGTTCATCTCACCGACAAACTCTACCTTCCCTATCTTCAGCATCATGATGTTCAACATCATGTTCATCAGTAGGATAAAGAACATCCGGTTCCTCCCATATATCCTAATGATGACCCTCAACTCCACGCACCTTTCCTTCGATGCTTACGTCACCCGATATCCTGATGATGATTATCCTGATGACGATGACGTCACATGCAGCTCCTCAATATCCTGCTGCTCCGCAATATCCTGATGACGTATATCCTGATGATGATGACGTCATATCCTGCTGTTGGCCAAACTTAACTTTTTCGGCCCGCGATCAACCTGATCTTCTACCTTATGCCGATACGCTCCTCCTCGGCAACTCCTGATGATGATCACCCCGACGCACATTCACTTCATGCACTCGACTGCATCATGCTCTCCTCCCTTTACTCGGATGACGATGCCCGAAGCGACTGCAGGATATACACCGAAATATCCTGATGATGCCGTTGCGAAGGATTTTCCAACCTTAGCGAAATTCCAATTCGCCGATCCTCCTGGGATGACCCGATCTGTTTTCAGGGTGATCTTGCAAACTCTAACTATCAGCTCGACCTAGCACATACCCATGCTAGGGTTCTCAACATCTCTCGACGGCGATCCTGCAAACAGACATGCAAACACACAGAAAATGCAAACTATAACCTACCCTACTGTACATGGCCATTCCACCGATTCGACGAATCAACCGGTGGAATGGATCAGCAAATCCATGGAACCACCAAACCAGCAAATCAATCAAACAATGGAATTCAACAAAGGATGAACACAAACAGGATCACTTTATTTGATTTCAAAAGATGCAAATACAATGATCAGTCTCTCTCTCTGTCTCACTCTGTGCAACCTAGCTCGAATGATCTAAAACCAATCGATCCCCATGCATATATAGGATCTCTGGCGAGTACTATTGACCCGACTCCAAGCGGCTGGGAAATCTCTCCAGGCGGCTGGGAGATCCAACCGGACCTACAGCATGACAACTGTCTAACAAACTAACTAAAAATAGAAAAGCATGGTCAGCATGATCTTATTACATGCATTGGTCTTATCAGACCTTCTTGGAAAACATTAACAAGACTCAAACTAACTAACTACCTCATGGAGGCCAGCTGTCAGGTAGGTGCTCCTGCACCATACTCCCAACAGAAAAGAACTCATGACCCATGAGTTTGGGTTGTGGAAGTCCTCCACCTTTTGCCTTTGCAGTGTCTTGACCTGTTCCAGCTTTGTCCTCTGCTGGCTCTTGGCTGCTCCAAGACTTCTGAACTGTAACTTGCTTTCTTGCAAGTAAATCCTCATGCCTATCAATGTAGACCTTTCTCTCACATACCTTGTGTTTGTCAGGTTGTCTGACCAGAACCTCTGTCTGAACTGCCTCTTGAACTTCTGCAATGTTCAACTCTATCTTCCTTTCAACTTTTATAGGACAAACAATAGTCCCAACTATGACAACATCCTTGTCATCCCTCTCAACTGGTTGCTATTTGCAAACCTGTTTCTGCACCTGCTGCTGACCTCTGTTAGTCAAAACTAAAACTTTCTTCAACCTGTTGTCCTTAACAACTTCTTTCCCTGTAGTATCTTTATCTGCCTTTATGCCTGCTCCTATAGGCATCTGCACAAATTCCTTCTTTCCTATTAAAATGATTTTGGCTGCCTCCTGTGCTGCAGCTTTTTCCTGTAATGGCATCAGCATAATAGTTTGCCCATCTTTCTTGATGGTATAGGTATTAGCATACCCATCATACAGTACCCTCCTATCAAATTGCCATGGTCTACCCAACAGTAGGTGACAACATTCCATGGGCAAAATGTCACACAAAACCCTATCCTGATATGCTCCAATCTGAAAATCCACATATGCCTGTTCATAGACAAAAAGTGATTGACTATCACTCACCCAAGATGCCTTGTAAGGTGATGGTGTGGAATCCTTTCCAAATTCAGTTTATTCACCATTTCCTGAGATACCATGTTGTCTGTTGAACCAGTATCAATGACAACCTTACATATTTTACCTTTGCTCTTGCATGTGGTCTTGAAAAGAGCTCTTCTTTGCATCATGTCCTTTGATGCCTGCAAACTAATTCTCCTTAGCATCAATGCTTCTCCCTCCTCAGGATATCCATAAAGTTCAGGAACTCTATCTGTTTGCTCTACTTTCTCTTCTTGCACAAGTTGTACTCTCTTATCATTTGTTCTATCATTTCTGGATGATGAACCTTTGTTTTCTGGACATTTGAAAGATGGATGACCAAACTCACCACAGGTGTAACACTTTCCTGAAAATGTAGTAGAACCTCTACCACCTCCAAATCTTCCTCTATTGCCTTTCCATCCACCTCTGAAATCAGACTGTCCCTATCCTTTACCAGTGTCTTCTTGACCCTCATTGGTTTTCCTTTGTGTAGGGGCTGATCCTCTTCCCCTCATATTGTTTCCTCTTCCTCTCATGGACTTATCTTGTCCCCTATGCAGCTTTTCTTCAATCCTGATTGCCATTTGATAACAATCCTCCACATTCTTAGGGTTAGCTAAAACTAACTCATCCTGTGTGTTCCATCTCAAACCAGCCAAGTACCTAGCCACCTTTTCTACCTCATTCTCATGATGACCAGATCTCATACTCAACTTATAAAACTCCTCAGTATATGCCTTCACATCCATTTCCTTCTGCCTTAAAAATTGCAGCTTCTTAAACATCTGAATTTCATAATCCCTTGGCAAGAATTTACCTTTGATCCTTGCTACCATCTTATCCCATGAAGTGATCTTTGACTTCCCTTGTTTCCTTCTCTTAGATTGTACATAATCCCACCATACCAAAGCATAACCTCCTAACTTGGTCTTTGCAATCTTTACCTTCTGATCCTCAGCAACATCTTCACATTCAAAGTGATTATCAAGTGCAGCAATCCACTCCAGTAACTCATCTTCATTCAAACTTCCATTAGACTTGGAAACATCAACCTTTACCTTAGGTTTATCACTCTGTACTGCCTTTAACAGTTTTGCAAGTCTCTGGTCTTCAGCATCCAGATCTTCAGCTACCTCTTCATACTCTTCCACAGCATCTTCATCTGCTTCAGACTCACTCTCTTCCACTTCCCTCTTTTTGTTCTTTTCCAGGGCTACAAGCCTGGCTTGAAGTGCTTCAGCAAGCTCCTTCATCTTCCTCATCTCTCTGGCATGTTTTTCCTTCATCTCTTGCAATTCCCTTGCAGTACCACTACCCTTCGGAGGCATTTTGTCAACCTCTCAATCAACACACAATACACAATCAACTCTACCTCTGCCCTTTTGGTGACAGAATCAACACACAACAGCCCAGACCTTTTGCTGAGCTCTGATACCACTATGATGCAGAGGCATCCACACTATAACCTTGACATACAGCATGGATGTCCGCAACCCTTCATCATCATCATCATATTTTTGTTAACACTGTCAGCATCATCATATTTACTGTCACCGACCGATATCCTCCTGCAGACAAGCCTTCGCCCTTTCGCATGTCAGCAGCATCATCATATTCGGCAAGCGCGAACATCCTCCTGACGTCCACTGTTCATCTCACCGACAAACTCTACCTTCCCTATCTTCAGCATCATGATGTTCAACATCATGTTCATCAGCAGGATAAAGAACATCTGGTTCCTCCCATATATCCTGATGATGACCCTCAACTCCACGCACCTTTCCTTCGATGCTTACGTCACCTGATATCCTGATGACGATTATCCTGATGACGATGACGTCACATGCAGCTCCTCAATATCCTGTTGCTCCGCAATATCCTGATGACGTATATCCTGATGATGATGACGTCATATCTTGCTGTTGGCCAAACTTAACTTTTTCGGACCGCGATCAACCTGATCTTCTACCTTATGCCGATACGCTCCTCCTCGGCAACTCCTGATGATGATCACCCCGACGCACATTCACTTCATGCACTCGACTGCATCATGCTCTCCTCCCTTTAATCGGATGACGATGCCCGAAGTGACTGCAGGATATACACCGAAATATCCTGATGATGCCGTTGCGAAGGATTTTCCAACCTTAGCGAAATTCCAATTCGCCGATCCTCCTGGGATGACCCGATCTATTTTTAGGGTGATCTTGCAAACTCTAACTATCAGCTCGACCTAGCACATACCCATGCTAGGGTTCTCAACATCTCTCGACGGCGATCCTGCAAACAGACATGCAAACACACAGAAAATGCAAACTATAACCTACCCTACTCTACATGGCCATTCCACCGATTCGACGAATCAACCGGTGGAATGGATCAGCAAATCCATGGAACCACCAAACCAGCAAATCAATCAAACAATGGAATTCAACAGAGGATGAACACAAAAAGAATCACTTTATTTGATTTCAAAAGATGCAAATACAATGATCAGTCTCTCTCTCTGTCTCACTCTGTGCAACCTAGCTCGAATGATCTAAAACCAATCGATCCCCATGCATATATAGGATCTCTGGCGAGTACTACTGACCTGACTCCAAGCGGTTGGGAAATCTCTCCAGGCGGCTGGGAGATCCAACCGGACCTACAGCATGACAACTGTCTAACAAACTAACTAAAAATAGAAAAGCATGGTTAGCATGATCTTATTACATGCATTGGTCTTATCAGACCTTCTTGGAAAACATTAACAAGACTCAAACTAACTAACTGCCTCATGGAGGCCAGCTGTCAGGTAGGTGCTCCTGCACCAGTGTTTTGAGCACAAGTTAGATAGTGCTTATTTTAGCGCTAAGTTTAGTGCATTGGGCTTGGCAAAATTTTTTGAGGTGATTGATTGACTTAGCTTTTCTGAGGTTATTCTAGGTCGGTTGAGAGTGCTTTTAGCGCAAAACCTGCAAAGGATGATTTTCATGCAAAGGGCTTAAACCTTTGGATGACAAAGGATTTTCAAGTACCGACTAACCCAAAGCTGTACATCATTTCGAAGGATCAGTCAGTGTCATTTTTAAAGGGGTTTTGATAAATTTTGTGAACGATTTCTTGGGTGTGGGTAAATACATTTTAGTGCAACAAGATTCACAATTTTCTACTGACACTTATCAAGCCTTAGAGTTTAAACGGAGGATTTTTTTCAAATAATTCGATCATCTACACAGTAAAAACCCCCTACTAAAACTCGATTGCTATTTCAACAAATAAACTTATAGACCCAAAGCTTTAATTTTCATGCCACTTCTGGATGAGATCGATACTTGAATTAGAAACAAAACCCTAAACCTGGAATAGGAAAAGAGAAACACCCTACCTAGTTCTAAATGCGGTTGTAGAGGTGAAAAATTGCTCAAACACACCCTAGATCAAATTCTTCCTCACTACAAATCTGCTCTCCACCGCTGATGGATTCACAGAGCTCTCAAAAGATTTGTTTGTGCATAAAATGAGCTCAAAATACTGTAAAAACCTTTATATTATGCATTAATAATCACCATTATGCTAGAGGCACAGTCGCGGACTTGGCGCGTAGTATGCAGAGGAATGCCTTTTGGGTTTTGCGTGGGATTTCGTTCCCTTTGACCTGCATGATTTTCATGTCCTACAAACTAAAGGTAGTGATGTCTATTTTTAGCACATGTCCATATCATTTGATTACGGCACAGGCTCTTATCCTCACTTCCCTATGTGACTTTCACCAACCCCGGACTAGTGCAAATCTTATATTCAATCGATCAAAGTCGGTGCTCAGTAATTATAGCACGAAGTTGGTGTAGCAAGGTTTTGGTACTGACACTATTTTGGATGTGTAATGTCAGAAAATATCCCCTTGGGGGCTTTTCCCTCTTTAGGTTTAGCTCCCGGGTCTTTAGTGTGCATTTAGGACATCTTGCATCATAATTTGACATCCTGATGAAGTGAACCCTGGGTTTTATGGCAAATGGAACCTAGGGGGATCCCTTGAACCTAACCCTAACCAAAATAGGGGGGAGGATCTGGGTGCCCGCACCCTAGTCCTATCCTATTTTGGGTTAATCCCAAATTGAGTGTTGGCTTGTGACCGTTATTTAGGTTCTATGCCGACATGATAAGTTTGCATTACAAAATTCTTGGTGGGAATGTTTGTAGTTGCATATAAAAGCATGTTTAGCCATTCATTTGTAAACTAGAAGTTCATTTAGATGAGAATTTGCATGAGCATTGGTGATTCAAGGCTTTCATTGTGTTGCAAGAGCAGATTTGTGTTGACTATGTGTTTGTGTTTGTAGATTTGAGCATCCATCTCCTCATGGAATGAAGAGCTTCTTCCTCTCATGAGATCTTCACTACAAGGTGACATTTATTGTGTTTGTGAGCATTTTATCATTTGGATTTTGGCTCAGCCTCATAAGGGCATGCACTCTCTATCTAACAATGGTGTTCAGAAGACTTAAGTGTCCTTCCGGGGCTTGACTTAGGCAAGCCTCTAAACACCACAACCCCCTCCCAAACTTTTCATGGTTGCAGGTTATAGGTTGAAGATCCAGATAAATTGAAGTTGCAGGGGGGCATAACAAGATGTTGGAATTGTTGGAAATATGTACCTATGATGTGTTGTCATTGATGTCAACATATCTCTTTGTCAGAGACAGTGAAGATAGTGCAATTCAGTAAAGTAGATTTCTCCTCATTCCTAGTGAGACAAATATCAGAGTCTGTGGATTAAAGGGTGTGAGGGTAAAATAGTGATCAATCAAATGAATAGTAGATGACCCAAACATCAACAAAATAGTGAAACAAAGAAGATTCAAGTAAACAAAGCAATGAACAAACACAGCAAACCTCTTCCGTTTCGAAACTTCTGTTGTTCGCCTATCACGAATCGTCCTTTCGCAGATGAGATGAGCCCTCAGAGAGTGCAATCTTTTAAAGCTGTTTGAGGAAGTCGATGGTGAACGGCTATGGTGTGATGTGCAATGAAGGTGAGCTCCAATGCAACAATGGTGATCTCAAGCTTGTAGATGACAAGTGGGTGCCAAAGGCGCACTGGTGATATTTCTGCAGAGTAACGATGTCAAAAGCCTGGATGAATAGAATGGAAGAATGAAGCTTCATTTATAGACTTGGAAGAATAGGAATCAACGGTTGAGAGGAGATATGAAGATCAATGGTTGAGGATGGTTGAGGAATGTGCAACCAGTGGAAATGTGACAAGTGTCCCAGCTCCATCATGAAAGGTGGGATGTGACAAAACTGATTGGAGAGTTAACTCCATTGACTGGTCTGTTAACAGAATTGATTGATCAGTTAGAAGAGTGGATTGTGGAACTGACTGGGTTGATTGAGGATTTGACTCAACTGACAGGTTAGTTAACATATTTGATTGATTGGTTAACTGACCTCTGATTGGAGAAGAAATAGGCCATGTGGGTGAGGGGAAATAAGATAATTAAATATTAAATATATTTAATTACATGTGCAACCTGATGAGGTGGACAAGGTGAGGTGTAAAGGTGATGTGGAATTTTGAATTTAGAACTTTAGGATAGAGGAATTAGGCTTAATTAAATAATTTATGATTATTTAATTGTGAAGGACTTTAGAAGAATTTTAATTAAATAAATAGAATTTATTTAATTGTGAGATAGTGAATTGATTAAATAAATTTGGAATATTTATTTAATTAATAGAAGAATGGAATAAATATTTAGAATATTTATTTAGGATGATTTGTGTCATTTTTAGGCGTATACATTTTGCCCCTCTTTGATGCAATGCAGTTTACGGTGTTGCTTCAAAGAAATTGATAGTCTGAGTGATGATACATGCCCCAGTTTGCCCCTGGTACAGGTTAAATGACAATAGGATGCCCCCTCGGGAGATTGGACGGGAAAAACGGCGAAAGTTTTGGAGACGGACGATCTCACGACGAGGATGGGGTTAGGATAGGTGGGAGGAAAAGGGACGCGGTCAGGGATGCGGGAAGAAAACGGGAGGAAAAACAGACACGGGAAGTAGTCCACAGTCATCACCTAGCCAGAATTAGGGTTTGGAGGCTATAAATAGGAGCTGGGTCCACAAGAATAGTCATTTGCACACTTGGTTGATCTGGATTGGAGAAAGAGAGCTCAGAGCAAACTTAGAGCAGCATGGCGGCCAAAGCAGCAGACATTCCACGCGAGGAGCATCGATTCGAGCGAGTCTGATGATTCGGGTGGCCAGCAGAGGCAGGACCCCCGGTATGTGCTTCGAAAAATTTCTCCTAGGGTCGAGTTTAGGTGTCATAAATGCACGTAGAAAATAGGTGAAATGAATGCGCCGAAACGTAGAACGGCGCATATGCCTCGCGAAGCTGCGCTTTTGTGATTTCAAGGCGCATATGCCGGTTTCGGCGGTGCATGCGTGAAAGCTGCGCATTTGTGCATTCTAGTTGCGCTTTCGTAATTGGGCGGTGCTTTTGTATTTTTGCCGCGCATGCGTGAAATGTAGTAGCGCATTTGTTAAAGTTGCGCATATGTGGATTCTTGCGGCGCATGCGTAATTTCGCGGCGCATGCGTGGATTTCTGCGGCGCATGCGTTAAAACGGCGCATATGTGCCCTGTAGCGGCGCATATGCATTTTTGCAGCGCATATGTTGATTTTTGCAGCGCATATACCAGAAATGGCGCATTTACCACCTGTAGTGGCGCATTTGCTTGGGATGGCAAATTACTTAGCCAAATTGATTCGATTAGCGTCCTGTTTGACGCAGGAATCGATGAGCTATCTCCGAGATTGCAGGAATCTAGTCAAGAGATGTAGTGTGCTGTTTTGATCAATTTGAAATGCTAAGTTTAGTTGATATAGTTCAATAGATATGTTGAGTATGGTATATGCAGCTTGAGACTGACGCCTTGCATTGTGTGTTTGCAGGAGGAGATACGAGAGACTCTACAGTCGAGGGAGATGTTCCCTATGCCTCTATTGCAGAGATATATGCTGACGGAGGCGGACAGAGTGGCGCTTGGTGCTATGGGTTTAGATTACGTTTGCTTTATGCCCGAGGTGTGGGCGAACTGAGGACTGTTGACAGCTGCCGTGGAGAGATTCCACAGCGAGGACGGGACCTTCCACTTCCCTACTGGGGAGATGACCGTGACGCTGGAGGATGTTTACCAGATACTGCACTTGCCCGTAGTAGGCGAGTTGGTGGAGTACGACGCACAGCGGGACGCGGGACTCGCCGAGTGTCAGCGAGTATTTGATGATCCCGAGCTGGTGGGACAGGTCATCCCTTGGCAGGATATCTATGACTGCTACGACTACTTCCCTGGGATTGTGGTTGGGCTGATTGGGGGCGTTGTATGCCTGGATAGGAGATCGCACGGGTTCCCCATTGGATGGGGCAGGATCATGGAGCGGATGCTGACCGAGGGCACCCGATATGCGTGGGTACCCTGCGTGTTAGCCCACCTCTACCATGACATGCATCAGGTGGTGTACCACTGCAGCACGAGTCTATCGGCTGGGGTGTTGCTGTTACAGTTCTGGCTGTGGGAGCACATAGCGGTGACCAGGCCGATATGCGTCTTCGCGAGGCAGAGGGGAGAGCCATATAGCTATGGCTATGCAGGAGTGATTTCCCAGCACAGGCTGGGGAAGCTAGAGTACTGGTGGCATACCTTGGATGGGGTAGATGTGGTCGTTTGGCGGCCATATCTGGATTGCGAGCCCTGGGATGACGAGGGAGATGAGCTACCCTTCTGCTTTCAGACCAGGTGGTTGATAGGCCAGACACGGCACATACTGGAGAGGCAGATGGTGGGCTGAGTGCTGCGACAGTTTGGCAGGAGACAGGGCATGCCACAGGGATAGGCTATGTTTGCCCGGACTCATGCAGAGAGGGTCAGATGGGGGCCGATGGCTTCGTACGAGGAGGCCCTGGCAGAGTTCCAGCAGTTGCCTTACGTGGCATGGGACATGCGTAGAGAGATTGCAGATGCGGGGGTCACACAGGAGTATGAGGACTGGATTACTGCACATCCATTCCTGAGATATTCAGGACCTGGCATGCTGGTGCCTCGTATTGACGAGGCGGACTCAGAGGAGGAGGGAGAGGCTGGCCCAGGGAGGAGGGCCGCTAGAGGAGGACGAGGACGGGGTGGCCAAGCTGCAGAGAGGCCGAGGCAGCGGAGGAGGATAGATCGGGCTGGGCAGGCAGTGCCAGGACAGGGAGAGGGACAGCAGCAGGTGCAACAGCAGGCACAGATGCCACCACCCTAGCAGGTACCACAGCAGCAGGTGCCATAGCAGCAGGGGCTAGGACAGGCAGAGGCAGCACAGGGGCCAGTGCAGGGTGAGGCACATAAGAGGACTATAGCCAGCCTGAGGGGACAGGTGCGAGAGCTGCAGGCACAGCTGAGGAGAGTGGAGAGGATGCGAGATACAGACGCAGCGGTGATCGCTGGTTTGACTTGCGAGCGAGACATGGCAGATGCCTGGGTACACCTGATCCGAGTAGAGAGGGACACAACAGTGGCTGCCATGGGCACAGACGCAGCGAGTACATTTTTGGTTGGGCAGGTGCAGCAGACACAGGCACAGGTAGGCCAGTTGCAGACGCAGTTGGCACAAGCACAGACAGACCTAGCCAGAGCGTAGCAGCAGGCACAGTATTACCGAGGCTTGTACCATGGTGACGTATCCTCGAGCCAGAGGGCAGGGAGTTTCAGGAGTCAGTCTGGGGTGGCTCACAGAGCAGGTCCTTCACAGTCAGGGGCATCCGTGATGGGACCTCAGCAGTCAGGAGCTGGCAGTGGTGGCCCACAGCAGCAGGGGTAGACACAGACCCGATGTTGTACATTTTTGGGACATGTATCACCGTCTATTTTAGACGCACACTGTATATGACACTTTGATTTTGAGAGAGATGGTGATATTGTAAATTTGGACCTCTTTGTATATATGATAGTATGGATGATGACGCAACTTTGTGTATCTATTGCATGCATTGTGAGATGATGACTTTACTTCGATTGTATGATGTGATTCTATTGCATAGTTAGATGGTCTATATGATGCTATATGAGAAATACTTTGATATGCTGCTATATGATGTCTATATGATCTAATGTGACAAATGAATGCAAAATGTAATATGATGTCTATGTGATGATGCAAATGTATGTATATGAAACATGATTTCTATGTTATGATGTAACTATATATGTGATGTCGATATGATCTAATGCAAATGTATATGTATGGAACATGATTTCTATGTTACGATGCTGTATAGATATGTGAGATGCTATTGGATGGTTATATGATGTAATGCTTTGAATGTATGCAGTTGTAACATGAGTACTATGTGGTGATGCAACTATATATGTGATGCACTTAGCTATGTTGTTTAATTTTCTGGGCTTTTAAGATTATGATGTGATGCAAATGTATTGGTGACCTAATGCATTGGATGGTGTATTCTACTAACCTACTCATGTGCATGACTAGTTTCTACGAATGATATGATATGCTCCTATATGCCTTGTTTTTGTGATGTCCAAATGTACTCTATCGACATAAGAATGACATGATGGGTAGAGGAATGGTTGCGAAAGAATGACTTAGGAGTTTTTCTTGATATCATTACTCTGCATAGTTTGAATAATGAGGATTGTATGGATGGGTGTATGGATATAGGACGGATGCTTTGCTTTTAGATTGCTTTATTTCATCATTGGGCATTTTGTTTTTGGTACTTTTCTGAAATGTTGTAAGTGAATACAAGCATCGAGGTATAATTGAACCGAGATGACCTAAGTATCGCTTACATGGATTGTGATTTAGCAAGTTAAAACAAGCATCTAGTCAAAATTGAATCTAGATGACCTGAGTACCTCTTGCGTTTCAACAAGCAAGGATTGCCCCCGTTCATGTTAGACCTTTGATGTCCTCGATGATCTTTTGCCGATCACGTCCTAAGACAAGGCTTCACATTACTAAAGTTTAATCCCCAAATAGCAAACAAAGAAAGTAATCATGCCCCCATCATAGCATCTCTAGCTTTTGGCATCCTTGAGTAGCATAGGAGGGTATGATAGCAAAAATCAAGACTCTATAACTTAACCCTAGGTTCCAATCTACAAAAGCACATTTGCGTTGATATGTGTTTATTTCTTGCCTTAATTTGCATAAAATCATTTAGAAGACCTTGGGTATTTGCTTTGCATTGGATAGGTTAAGATGCTCATTGTCGGGATGTCTGCTTGAAGTGCGGGTGCTTGCTTGCATTCGCTTATCTGATGAGAAGGTTGCACTATCCTTATTGAGAAGACGGACCCTAAGGGACTGACCTAGTGCCTCGGGGGCTCATTGCTAAATGGCCTTGCCTATGTGACGACGCAGAGGCAACGTAGTTCGGGGTAAACCCTAATGGACCTTGGATGGACTAGAAGAAAGACGACAAGAATGAAGACAAGAAAGGAGACGAATGGGACCTTGGGAGAGATGGAAGCCTCGGGGGTGCATTAGAATAATGGCCTTGCCTACGTGACGGCGCAGAGGCAACGTAGTTCACGGATTCGGACCACAAACACTGACGAGAGACACTACACTAGGCTTACATTGAGGAGACGGTATGGGACAAAACCTTGGTTGACAAGGCCACAAGGTGAGTATCAAGCCATGATAGGTAACTATCAAGCGTTTATTGTGGGATGGATATGGGTCGAATGAGGAAAGTAGAGGGAGAATGGGTTCAAGGTGATTGGATTCCCAAAGATGGAGAATGCGGTTTGTCACAAGTAACGCCTGTTTACCAGGTTTTCATCACTTGCTTTTATTTGCACGAGAAGCTAGAAAGTAACATGACGCCTGATTGCCAGGTTTTCCCCATGATACCTATCCAAGGTGCCTGTTTGCCAGGTTTTCACCAAAGGACAATTTTTTTGTATGCTTGCTATTTTTTTCCGATTTTTTTGTATTTTCTCTTTGTAACTTTTTCCTGATTTTTTTTTTTTTTTTTGATTTTTTGATTTTTTGACTTTATTGTACCCCCTTGCACTGGGGTTCTCTTAGGTATAGAACCGGTGAAGGTGCATGCTGTTGATTGGATCATCAAACAACTCACCTTCTGATGTGGCCAACTGATATGCCCCCGATCCGTAAGCTGCTACAATTACATAGGGTCCAAGCCAGTTAGGCTCGAACTTGCCTTTCTTTTCTCTGTCCTGCTGATTGCGAGGGTTCTCTCTTAGGACGAGGTCCCCAACCTTGAAGCATCTTGGTCTAACCTTGTGGTTGTAGCTTCTTGACATCATCTGTTGATAGGCTTTGAGATGGTTAAAAGCTTTCTGGCGCCTTTCCTCTAGCAGTTCTAGCTCTTGTAGTCTGGAGACTCTGTACTCTTCGTCTGATATGAGACCTTTCAACGACACCCGAAGGGATGGGAGTTCAACCTCAATGGGAAGGATGGCTTCAGAACCATAGACGAGGGCGTAGGGTGTAGCACCTGTGGGAGTGCGTATGCTGGTTCGATAGGCCCACAGAGCGGGATTGAGTTGGACGTGCCAATCACGACTAGCTTCATTGACAGTCTTCTTTAGGATTCTCAGAATGGTTTTGTTTGATGCCTCAGCTTGGCCGTTACCTTGGGGGTAATATGGAGTGGAGAAGCGGTGTTGGATCTTGAAATGTTCACAAAGTTCCTGGACATCCTGATTTTTGAAGGGTCTCCCATTATCCATTATGATGGATGAAGGGATGCCATATTGGCAGATAATGTAATTCAGAATGAAAGAGGAAATTTGCTTTCCTGTGACAGTTGATAAGGGAACGGCTTCAATCCACTTTGTAAAGTACTCAGTGGCGGTTATGATGAATTTATGGCCGTTGGAAGAGGGCGGATGAATCTTTCCCACGAGGTCAAGTCCCCACTGGCAAAAGGGCCAGGGTGTCGTTAGAGGTCTCAACTCCTGAGCAGGTGCATGAATCAGGTTCCCATGTATCTGGCACTGTTTGCACTTTTTGACGAACTGATATGAATCCATTTCCATATTGGGCCAGTAATAACCCAAACGCATGAGTTTCTTGGCTAAGGAAGGACCGCTGGAGTGTGTTCCGCAGATCCCTTCATGCACGTCTCGCAAGGCAGTTATAGATTCTTCTTGTTCTAGACAATGGAGTAAAGTACCATCCAGACCACGTCGGTAAAGGGTATTGGCGATAATGGTGTAACGGGAGGCTTGTCGGATGAAAGTTCATTTTTGGTTGGAAGAGAGGTCCAAAGGAAGGATATTGTCCTTGAGGTAAGTGTAGGTCTTACCGTACCAAGGCGAATCAGATCCTACTAGGTGGCAAATGGAATGGGTCTCAAGGAGATCATAAGCCAGTTGTCGAATTGTTTCTACTAAGAACTCATACCGTGACTCATGTTCAAGCATCTCAAGAAGGGAGGCTATGGTCGCCATTGCGTCTGCTGCTTTGTTCTCTATCCTGGGTATTTGCTCAAACGAGATGGTCCCAAAATGTTCTTTGAGGTCGTCGACCATTCGCTTGTATGGGATGAGCTTCTCATCTTTGGTCTGATACTCGTCGTTGACCTGGTTTATGACAAGCTGAGAATCACCGTAGACACATAGTGCTTGGATTTTCCACTCAGTGGCCATCTTGAGACCAATTACCAAAGCCTCATACTCCGCTATATTGTTAGTGCATGGAAATAACAACCTGTAGGACTTTGGAATTGTGTCGCCTTGGGCAGTGATGAACAAGAGACCTGCGCCCGATCCGTGGTTGGTGTAAGACCCGTCTAAGTAGAGTTTCCAAGGAGATGTTGACAGAGTGAATAAAGATTCATCGGGGAACTCAAACTGCATTGGTGAAGTGTCCTGTAATGGTGCCTCAGCTAGTTGGTCTGCGATGATTTGCCCCTTGATGGCCTTTCTATCCACATACTCTATATCATATTCGCTAAGAAGCATAACCCATTTGGCTAGTCGACCTGTGAGAGCTGCTTTGCTGAGAAGATATTTTAGTGGGTCGATCTTGGCAATGAGTTTGATAGGATGTGCCAACATGTAGTGTCAGAGTTTTTGTGAGGCAAAAACCACTGCAAGGCATGAACGTTCCACCTGTGAGTACTGCAACTCGTAGCCCACTAAGGTTCGACTGATATAGTACACAGCTCTTTCCTTGTTCTCATAGTCTTGCTGCGCTAGGAGAGCCCCAAGAGCAGTAGGTGTAGCAGATATGTAGAGAATCAAAGGCTTTCCTTGGATCGGAGGCATGAGTATAGGAGGATTCATGAGGTACTCCTTGAGCTTGTTGAATGCCTCTTCACACTGCTCATCCCACCTAAATGGAACGTTCTTATGTAGGAGATGGCTGAAAGGGTGGCACTTGTCTGCCAGCTGTGAGATGAACCTACGGATGGCCTGTAGCTTGCCCTGTAAGGATCTCAACTATGTTAGAGTTTTGGGCGGAGGCATGTCCATGATTGCTTTGACCTTGGCCGGGTCTACCTCTATGCCGTTTGCTGACATGATGAAGCCTAGCAGCTTGCCCGATGTTACCCCAAACACACACTTCTTAGGGTTCAATTTTACTTGGAATTGGTCCAGCCGTTGGAAGACTTTCTCTAATGTGTCCAGGTGTGAGTCCCTGGTGAGTGATTTTGCCAAGATGTCATCAACATAATCTTCCATGGTCACATGCATCATGTCGTGAAATATAGTTGTCATGGCCCGCTGATATGTAGCACCTGCATTTTTCAGCCCAAATGGCATGACATTCCAGCAAAAGGTACCCCATGGACAAGTGAAAGCGGTTTTGTGCTGATCCTCTGGTGCTATTTTGATCTGGTTGTACCCTGAGAATCCATCCATAAGTGACAGCATTGTATGTCCTGCCGTGAGGTCGACTATGATATCGATGTTAGGCAAGGGAAAGTCATCTTTTCGGCATGCTTTGTTTAAATCTCTAAAATCGTTGCATAGTCGGACCCTGCCATCTGGTTTAGACACCGGCATAATATTAGATATCCATTCAGGGTAATCTATGGCTCTGATGAACCCCACGTCTAACAATTTCTTGAGTTCTTCCTTGACCAGTAAGGCTATATGGGGATGCATCTTTCTTAGTTTTTGCTTTACGGGCTTCACCCCTGGATCCAATGGCAAGTGATGTAGAATCAGGTTTGGGTCCAAACCTGGCATGTCGGCATATGACCAAGCAAAGCTGCCTCTCTTCTTCTTAAAGAATGGTACAAACTTGGTTTTCTCAGGCGGCGTGAGAGATTTTGCAAAGTGGATAATCTGAGGCTGCTCTTCGGCTCCAATGTTCACTGGCTCTGTTGGCTCTACCACGATCTGTGACCTTTCTTGATACATGTCACTTGGGAGGGTGTCAAGCAATCCATCGTCAGGTGCCACAGTTGGGTTTTCACCTTCAGATACGTCCTTTCTTTTTACTATTTTATGATCTGACACTGCCGCATGGCGGTTTTCACCGTCAGATCCCTTTTTGATCTTTACATTTTTGCGACTAGAAGGCTTGGCACCCTCCCTGAAGTAAGCTACAGTATTGAGTTCGATAGTGAAACCGGCTTTATGATCTCCTTTTGGTAAATGATCTCTAAGTCCCATATAGTCAATGTAGGCATCATCGTTCTGGAACATATCTAATTGAGGGGTCCCTTGCAGGTCCTAGTCAATAAGCTCAGGGTGTAAGAGGGGAAGGGAGTCAGATGAAAGACCTGATTCATTGAAAGTGTGGATGGAAATATTAGGAGCACAGGTGGGGGTAGTGTTCTGGGTGGTACTTTCTTCCAGGTTGTTTATCGCAATGGAATCGATACTTTCCTCGAAAGCCATAACTTCAGGGAGGGGCAAATCAGACTCCAGTGGTCTGTCCCGTTGCGTTTGTCTCTCATGATATGGGCTAAGGGTTTGGATGGTGTCAATCTCCTTGTCATCGTAGGAGTGCTCTATCAGCTCGTCCCATTCATATTGATTGGAATCATCTGAATCTGCGTCACTGTCCACTTGGAGTGTTTGAATTGTCTCCACTAGGCAGGCATTTTCTTTGGCTTTGCCCTTGCCTTTGTATCCCAAGCCAGTGGTGTTTCTAGCCGAAGAGGAGGAAGAAGGTTGTATAGGTTCGATGATCCCTTCTTTTCTGAGGCCGATAGGGCCTTGTCCCTCATATCCCATCCTATGCAAGATGGTTTCACCCCGTCCATAGAGCTCTGTAGGGAGTCTGGGTGGATCTTGGGATGTGTTTTCTTCTTCGGCATAAAGCCATTGCAAAAGATCTCGCTCCTCTGATTCATTGGATAAGGTCCCCCATTTTACAAAGGGGTTTGCGGGAGTTGTAGGGGGAGCAGAGGGCTTTGGAAAATGCCTGGGTTGATGCTTGGGCTGGCCGAAGGAGCGAGGAGACAAGGGCATTTTTGCAAGGTTGAGGCTGTGCTCAATCTGGTATTCCCCTACGCCATTTTCTTTTATGGTGATTTTCATTGGTTTGGGCCGTGAAGAGGAAGCTTCGGCAGTATGGTCTTGTGGCAGAGTAGGGGAGATATGGGCCCTATTGTTGGGAATGACGCATTCAGGTTTAGCTTGGAAAGAATTGCAGTGTTGGTAGGGATCCGGATCGCCGTGTATGGTGACCTGTTTGCCATCGTGTGGGAACTTTATGCATTGATGGTAGGTGGAGGGGACAGCTTTCATGGCGTGGATCCATGGTCTCCCTAGTAGAATATTATAAGCAAGCTCCCGATCAAGGACTTGGCACACCACATCTTTAATTACCGGTCCCACTTGAATGGGTAGGACAACCGTGCCCTTTGTGGTTCGTTCCTCGTCATAGGCTTTGATAGTAATTTTCCGTCTTGGATCTACCGCCTGTTCAGAGAACCCCAATGCAAGGACTAGCTTCAAAGTGCAAATATTCAAACCAGCACCCCCATCAATGAGAACCCTCTTGATGCGGTGCTTGTGTACGAATGCGACAATGTGTAGGGGAGTGTTGTGGGGTTGAGACATGGAAAGGTCATCTTGTTCGGTAAACGAGATGGAAGTGGAGGATGTCAAATTACCCACCATGGTTTGAAACTTTTCTTGGGCTAGGTTAGTGGGGACAGTAGTTTCCACTAAGGCTTTCTCAAGAATCTCCTTATGAGAAGGAGATAGACGCAAGAGCTCCAATATAGAAATGTGGGCTGGAGTCTTTTGCAATTGGTCGATGACATTATATGGGCGGGAGTTAGACGGAGATGGCAACGACCTTGGAGGAGTGGTGTTGATCGTGACTCTACCACTGCGGGTAATTATACTACAACCAGTTCCGTTAGGTCCTGGTTGTTGGTTGGGGGATATGACGTTGACTTGCGGAACATGCTCAGAAATGCAGTTAATGGTGTACTCAAAGGGAACGCTTGCATAGTTAGCATTACTCGACCCACTGTTCTGGTTTGGCCTGTTACGATTGTTGTCATTATTGTTATGGCCATTGGAGTTGTTACCATTGTGACCATTGTTGTGGTTGTAACCATTGTTGTTGTGGCCGCTGTTGTGATTGTTGTTATACGGCCGGTTGTGGTTTAGGAGAGGATCCCGGTAGGCCACATGAGATTCATTGGAGGTATGCTGTTGTGTCCCTCCCTGATTCTGATCTAGTATATCCTGTATGACGTTCTTAAGACGGATGCAATTATTGGTTGTGTGCCCCCTTCCTCGATGGTACTCGCAATAGTCTGTGTCCTTCCAATAGGGAGGTTTGACTATAGGCTCATAGTCACTCGTTGGCGGTAGAGAAATTTCATTGTTAGCCAACAACTTCCTGAGAGCAGACTCTTGAGATTCTCCTAACGGCGTGAATTTTCTCCTTGGATTTGAATTGAACCAAGGTCTAGATTCCCGAGGGGGTGGCTTGTTGAGTGCACCATTATTTGCTTCTTCCTTAAGAGTGAATATGGGTTGTTGTTTAGGGGCTGCCGCCTTGGCATCCACTACTCCATCGTTGACCACATTCTTGTTCTTGGTCCAAAACTTTGACTTGTCAGTTGTGTAATTGGAAGGAGGTGTGTCCTTGTAGAGCTTGAGAGTTCCTTTAGCGATCATAGCTTTCTCAATGAATAGCCCCATTTCAATGACTTTGGTGAATGAGGTAGGGCATTGTATCTGAATCTGATAGCTAAGATCCGGATTCAAATTGTGGACAAACATTTCCAATAGTTGTTTCTTAGGCATGTCGTAAGAACACTTACTAGCTAGCTGTCTCCATCGTTGTAAGAAGGTGGCGAAAGACTCACCACCTTTTTGTTTGGTGTTGCATAGGTCTAGCATAGATACCTCGTGTTCTATGTTGTAAGAGAAGTGCGTTATGAATTTATTGACAAGTTCATCAAAAGTTTTGATTCCTGGTGGAAGACGCGAGAACCACTCCATAGCTTGACCTCCTAAGGATCTTGGGAATAGTCTCATTAAATAGGTCTCATTGTGAGCTACTTCTAAACATGCTGCAGTGAATTCCCGGATATGATCTCTAGGGTCCCCCTTCCCTTTGTATTTGTCAAACTTCGGGATTTTGAACTGAAAGGAGAATGGTTTCATGACCAAACTTCTGTCAAAGGGGTATGGTGCTATATCTTCCAAGGAGTAGTTCTTGGAATTGGTGCCGATCTTAAGGTTGGAGATTTCTAGCTTTAGACTCTCAATTTGTTGTCTCACATCCGCCATAGGAGCATTTTGATCTATGTGTTGTTTTCCTCGCTCATTGGCCTGGGGGACCATGTCATTTGTGCCTCTTTCATGTGCATTTGGGACTGTGTCATTTGTGTCCCTCTCACGTTCATTGTCTGCATTTTCCATGATGGAGCTAATGTCAAAGTCTGCGGGGAGTTTGATTCCGAGACTAGCAAGATGATGGAAATATTTGGTGGGGTCCTCAAGGAGCACTTTCTCCACTAGGCGTTGGAATTTGCTATCTTGCATGTGTGCCACTAATTTCTCACGAGAAATTTCTTCATCATCATCGCGTGGTGGGGCGACGTGATCGGAAGAGTCAGCCATTTCAGTTAGCTTGTTGTACTGGGATCGAGTAAGAACCATGCAAGGTGGGGTGGGACGAAATGGACTAGGATTAGAAATTTCGGCAAGGTGTCGACTAAGACTGTAATGAATGGGATATCTAGGACAAGACTTGGACAAAGGGTTCTCTCGCTCAATGACTTCAGGTAAGACGGTTGACACAAGACTTTAGCCACTAGCAAGGGTAGTCGATACCAGTCTCACTGTGTAGGGCTTAGTCGTTCAACAAGACTACTAGCAAAAGGTACTGTGACCTACTAGGCTTACGTGAATTCACGAATGAAACGAAGAAGGACCTATGTTGACTCGGTATGGGACAGAATGACGTTGGGGCAAGAGTGACTAGGACAGAAGGTGACTGGGACGACCGTCGAAAGAGAGAGAAATGGGTGAAATGGATGAAGATTGACTGCAAGGTTGATTCTAACCTCGGAAAATGAAACTAGGCTGAAATGGGTACTCTGAACAGCTGACGAAAATTTCTCAAAAATAGGGCAGATGCTCACTGTCACACATGCGCAGAAACAGATGCGCAGCAGGAATGGGTAAATGTGCCGTAAGTCGCTGTATATGCGCTGCTCTGGTGGAGTATGTATGCGCAGCAACAGTGTGCAAATGCGCGGCAGAAAAATATATGCGCAGCAGGTCGGCGTATATGCGCAGCAAGTCGCTGCAAAAGCGCAGCAGAACAGTGTATATGCGCAGCAGAAAGGTATAAAAGCGCTGTAAGTCAGACAAAAGCGCAGCAAGTCGCTGTATATGCGCAGCAGAAAAGGGTATATGCGCAGTTCTGGTATTTTTTTGCAAATTTTTGGGATTTTTCTCTGTTTTTGGTATTCTTTGGCTGGAAAAGGTCTTCCTGATCTGATATTATAAATTAATTTAGCAAGAAAACACAGCAAGCACAAAGAGTATTTTGTAGTTTTCCATTGTTTTTGTAGTTTTTCGACTCTATTTTGGACAAAAGCAAGCACAAAATCCTAGGCGAGAAATGGATTATAAGGGATTTGGGCTACTAAAACAAGAGGTAGTTAATTCAGGCAACCGTTCAAGTGGTTACATGTGCGGCGGCGCTACTCTCCGTTATGGAGTCTCCCAGCCTCACAGGGTTGCGCCTGAGAGGGTTTTGGGGGAGGTTGGCCGTCGGTGTAACATAACAGCACTCGTTGCAGGAGGTTTTCACCTCAAGTATAATTTATTTTAAGTGGCTCGGTAGGGCTTGGCGTTAGCCTGTTACCACTCAGGGTCGTTCCCGCTTGGACAAGCGTGCATCCAAGGGCAGGCCCCTCCTAAAGGTTAAACAAGTAAAATGACAAGTCTGGCACTCTGATCACCCAGAAGAGGGGAGAGCATAAGCCTATTGTCATTCGCAGGCACAGAATACACTGATTAATCCACCCTAGTTAAAAAGATAAAAACTAAATGGGCTAAGCTACTCAAACAAAACTTTGAAGTGATTTCAACAATATTGCAGTGGTTCGATTTTAAATCCCAGAAAGCAGTTGTGAGTTCAATTTTAAATCCACGTTACACGAGGTTGTTAACTTTGAAATTCAAGTCTCACGATATAGCAATGGTTCATTTTAACTTCAAAAAGCAGTTGTGAGTTCAATTTTAAGTCCACGTTGCACGAGGTTGTTAACTTTGAAATTCAGGTCTCACGATATAGCAATGGTTCATTTTAACTGCAAGATCAGTGATGAGTTCAATTTTAAATCTTAGATAGCAATAACTTGGAAGTTTGTTTGCAATGCAAGCATGAAATAAACCAGTTATTTCCTCCCTAATTAAGACTAGATGAAGATTTGTAATGAACAACCATTTTACTCTTTCTCCGAAAATGAATTGTGAGCTAGTTAGATGCAACTACATGTGGCTAAAACCCGAGCCTATCCTGCAAAACCGCTCCAGCAAACACCTACAAAAGGGTTAGCGTTAGCAAAATACTCTAGAAAAGTACTAAAACCTGAGCCAGTTACAAATGCGCAGCTTCAGTGATCAGATGCGCAGAAGTGATCAACAGAAGCGCAGCATTAACGAATGCACCGTAAAAATGAACAGATGCGCCGTTAAAATGAACATATGCGCAGTTTTAATGTATGCGCAGCAACAGTCGTCAGAAGCGCCGTAACAGTCAACAGATGCGCCGTTTTAACGTATGCGCAGCAACAGTCTATGGAAGCGTAGTAACAGTCAACAAATGCGCAGTTTTAACAAAAGCGCCGTAACAGTCTGTAAAAGCGCGGCAAGAATACACAGATGCGCAGGATTTTCAAAAGCACCGTAACAGTCTTCAAAAGCACCGTAAAAATGAACAGATGCGCCGAAAGAACCTGTGCGTGACTCTGCGGGACCTGTACGGAACCTGCCTTCAAAAAAGCTCAAAAATGGTGAAAGAAAGGGGCAACGGCCCCACGGTGGGCGCCAAAAATGTGAGGGTAAAATAGTGATCAATAAAATGAATAGTAGATGACCCAAACATCAACAGAATAGTGAAACAAAGAAGATTCAAGTAAACAAAGCAATGAACAAACACAGCAAACCTCTTCCGTTTCGAAACTTCTGTTGTTCGCCTATCACGAATCGTCCTTTCGCAGATGAGATGAGCCCTCAGAGAGTGCAATCTTTTAAAGCTGTTTGAGGAAGTCGATGGTGAACGGCTATGGTGTGATGTGCAATGAAGGTGAGCTCCAATGCAACAATGGTGATCTCAAGCTTGTAGATGACAAGTGGGTGCCAAAGGCGCGCTGGTGATATTTCTGCAGAGTAACGATGTCAAAAGCCTGGATGAATAGAATGGAAGAATGAAGCTTCATTTATAGACTTGGAAGAATAGGAATCAACGGTTGAGGGGAGATATGAAGATCAACGGTTGAGGATGGTTGAGGAATGTGCAACCAGTGGAAATGTGACAAGTGTCCCAGCTCCATCATGAAAGGTGGGATGTGACAAAACTGATTGGAGAGTTAACTCCATTGACTGGTCTGTTAACAGAATTGATTGATCAGTTAGAAGAGTGGATTGTGGAACTGACTGGGTTGATTGAGGATTTGACTCAACTGACAGGTTAGTTAACAGATTTGATTGATTGGTTAACTGACCTCTGATTGGAGAAGAAATAGGCCATGTGGGTGAGGGGAAATAAGATAATTAAATATTAAATATATTTAATTACATGTGCAACCTGATGAGGTGGACAAGGTGAGGTGTAAAGGTGATGTGGAATTTTGAATTTAGAACTTTAGGATAGAGGAATTAGGCTTAATTAAATAATTTATGATTATTTAATTGTGAAGGACTTTAGAAGAATTTTAATTAAATAAATAGAATTTATTTAATTGTGAGATAGTGAATTGATTAAATAAATTTGGAATATTTATTTAATTAATAGAAGAATGGAATAAATATTTAGAATATTTATTTAGGATGATTTGTGTCATTTTTAGGCGTATACAAAGGGTTTTTTAGAGGATTGTCTAAAGTTGTTCCAGTTAAGATTTGAGAGGTCTGCATGGAGGATTGGTGAATTTATGGCCATTTGAGTAGAATTGGGTTTTGCAGTTGTTTAGAGGTAACAGAGTGATAGGAATTTGGTCTAGATTGCTCCGCATTGAAATATTATGGCCTGCGATTCTAGAGGTATGTTTGGGATGTTGGTGTGTATCCTCAACTGAAGTGGTTCATGGTTTGGAGGTCCGCAAGCAATCTTTCTAGTGTGACTGTCATGACAGTTACTATTCTTAAGCTCCTATATGAAGAGGCAAGTGATTCTGGTGATTTGAGGTGGTGTGGTTGTTCTTGTTGATTTCATTGTGCTTGTGGAGGTCTCTGGATCGTGTGCCTATTGTGTTGGTGGTCCGCATTGAGGATTGAGCTCGTAGTTGAAGATTTCTCCTTAGGTGTTGTTGTTCTTTCTAGTCTTGGCCGACTGGATGCTTGGTGCATGTTGTGGATGATCTAAGAGAAGTTCTATGGAGCATGGCATGTTGTTTGAGGAAGATTTAAGTCCCAGCTATGTTTGGCCGATAGTGTAGTGGTCTACATGTAGCATTTTGTTTTAAGTCAAGTCTTGTGATTGTAATTGCTTGTAATGCCTATCTTGGAGAATGTTCTAGATATATGATTGTAAGGCCAACTTTGATGTTCATTCTAAAGTCGATGTCATTTATAAAAAAGTGTAATGAAGTCATGTAAAGGTGTCCAAGCATGTGAAGATGCAGAGGTAGCAAAGAAGTGTTTGGGGGTAGAGCAAAGGTGTTGTGAGATTCAATGGAATTGAACCTTGGCATGGAGAAGATGTTTCTCAGTTCAACCTTTCAGTGTTAACCATGTGAATATTTTTGTAGGCAGTGAGCCTCCTTTGAGCAGTGAGCTCTGGACAATGCACCCAAAGGCAAGTGTCTTCCCATTTTTCTATTCTTTTAATAGAGAATAAATCTTGTGGGTTAACCCCCACTGTGGTTTTTCCCTTAACCAAGTTTCCACATAAAAATCCTGGTGTTATGTGTGTTGATTGTGTTTTTGCTTATGTGTTGTTGATTCATGCTTTCATGGTTATATCATTAATCTATTAATAAGTGGTAAAGAAGATTAAATACAACAAAGGACAAAGTTTTGTGACAACTGATTCACCCCCCCTCTTAGTTGTCTGCCCTAATTTCAATAATTGGTATTAAATCCAATTCCTCTAAAAGAAGCTTGACCGCTTGAGGAGATCTAGGATAACGACATACAAGAAGGACAGTATGAGATTTGATGGAACAAATTACTCTCTTTGGAAGAATCACATGGAGTGTCATTTGCAATGCATGGGTGATCCTTATTGGTTGATAACTAAGAATAAGTATACTCGTCCACAGAATGGTCCTACAACTCTAGATCAAATCAAAGAAGCTAAATACAACATTCGGGCTAAGGAAGCATTGTTGAGTGCTATGACTAATACAAAAATGACAAATGTCTTGGAATTGCAAACTACTCATGAAATTTGGAAGAAGTTGGAAACTCTGTATGAAGGTGATGCATATGTCAAATGTGGTAAGTTACAAAGCCTAAAGGGTAGATATGAATGTTTGAGGATGAGTGAAGATGAAAACATCACTTCCTACATGTAGAAGGTGAATGAACTTGTGTGCAGTATCAGGTGTACTGGTGGAAAACTAGAAGAATCAGAGATTGTTGGCAAGGTGCTCAGATCTTTACATGCTTCATATAAGCATAGAGTTGCTTCTATTGAGGATATCAGGACTGTGATAGATGTTACAAGGGATTAGTTGGTTGGCAAGCTTTTAGCATTTGAAATGAGTGAGTTTGGTGATTCACTTCCTAAATCAGAATCTGTATTTAAAGCCAGTGTTTTTAGAAAGCAAAGATTTGATCCAAGTGAAAGCTCTTCAAGAAGACTAACCAGATGTGAGAAGTCAAGGAAGGAACTTGAAGAAGATGAATCTAAGCTTGAAGATCTTGAAGCCCTTATTGCCAAAAGATTACCAAGAGGATCTAGTAAGTATGAAGGAAAGTTGCCTTTCAAATGTTTTGCTTGCAATAAGATTGGTCATTTTGCTTCAAGATGTCTGAAGAGGGTTTTAAAAATAAACCCTAATAGACCTAGGGTTCAGAAGAAATGCTACTATGTCCAAGAAGCTGTTGATGAAGGAGTCACAGATGATGAATCTGATATGGGAAGTACCTCTAAAAATGAATGGGTGCTCTTTGGTATCAAAGAAGAAGATTTGGTGCCTACTAAATCTACTAGCTGTGTGAATGTGGAAAGTGCCTCGGCTGCTCAAGTTGAAGAAAATGATGAATGGGTGATTGACAGTGGATGTTCTCATCATATGATTGGTGATAAGAGTAAGTTTGTAAGTTTGGAAAGATATGAAGGTGGAATTGTGAAGTTTGGAGATAATTCAACAGGTAGAATCCAGGGTAGAGGATCCATCTCTTTTGATGGTAAGAATAACACTAATGATGTTTTGTATGTAGAAGGGTTAAAGCATAATCTTCTCAGTGTTGGACAATTGGTTGACAAAGGGTATGATCTCTAATTCAAGGATGGGAAATGCAGAATTTTGGGAAGCTTTGGAACTGAGATTGCATCTGGTACACAGACTAGAGGTAATATCTTTCATTTAAGTGGTACTAGTAAAAGTTGTTTGACTGCTCAGATTGATCAGAGTTGGTTATGGCATAGGAGAATGTGTCATGTAAACTTTGATAACAATGTCAAGATAAGTACTACTTAGGCTGTAAGAGATCTTCCAAAGTTTGTGAAACCTGCTAATAGCATGTGTAAGGAATGTCAGTTGGGAAAACAGAACAGAGCTACATTCAAAAGTAAAGAACAATTTTCAAGTAGATTGTTGGAACTTGTGCACATTGATTTATGTGGTCCTGCCAGAGTTAGGAGTTTGAAAGGAGACAAATACTTTATGTTGTTGATTGATGATTACTCCCGGATGATGTGGCTCACTTTCTTGAGAGAGAAATTAGAGGCTCTTAACAGATTCAAGGTGTTCAAGGCTAGGGTGGAGAATGAGATTGGTGTGAAGATAAAGTGTCTGAGATCTGACAGAGGTGGAGAGTTTACCTCCGGTGAGTTTAATGCATTTTATGAAAAGCATGGAATAAGAAGACAATTATTTGCTCCTAGGACTCCTCAGTAGAATGGAGTTGTGGAAAGGAAGAACCAAACTATTCAAGAGGCTGCTAGAACCATGATGATGGAGGAAAATGTTCCACATGTCTATTGGATAGAGGTTGTGAGTATTGCTATCTACACTCTTAACCGGGTGCAGATCAAAGGTAATACTGGTAAAACACCTTATGAACTATGGTTTGGTAATGCTCCTACTGTGAAATACTTTAGAGTTTCTGATAGTAAATGCTATATCAAGAGAGATAAAGATCTAGGCAAGTTTGATGCAAGATGTGATGAAGGAATATTTTTGGGTTATTCTAACCAAAGCAATGCATACCTGTGCTTTAACAAGAGATTGAAAAGGATTGTTGAAAGTGCTAATGTCAAGGTTGATGAAAGCAAGGAGAGACCTTCCAAGTCTTGTGGATATGAATCAGATGATCAAAATGAAAGTCCAAATGAAGGAAAGCAAGTTCAAACTCAAACTCAGATTCAGATTGCTTCGGAGAATCTAGTGACTCAAGAAGCTAGTGCAAATGTTGAGGAACAAGTTCAAGAATCAGAAGTTCAAGAAAATCCCAAAACTCCCAGGTATGTAAGGTTGAATCATTCTAAAGATTAGATCATAAAAGATAAAAATAAAGCTATTCAAACTAGAAGAAGAATTGCTAAAGAACAAGTGGAGTATTGTTTGATTTCAAAGATTGAACCAAAATCAGTGAATGAATCTTGTAATGATGAAAACTAGGTAAAATCAATGGAAGAAGAATTAATGAAAATTGAAAATAATCATACTTGAGATCTTGTTCCTAGACCTGTAAACAAAAATGTAATTGGAACTAAATGGGTCTTCCGGACTAAATTGAATGAAGATGGTGAAGTTGTGAGAAACAAAGCAAGATTTGTGTGCAAAGGAGATTCTTAGGTAGAGGGAATTGATTTTGGAGAAACTTTTACTCCAGTGGCAAGAATAGAAGCAGTCAGACTATTTCTTTCCTTTACTGCTTACAAAGATTTCAAAGTTTACCAGATGGATGTCAAGTCAGCCTTCCTGAATGGAGAGTTGGAAGAAGAAGTCTACATTGAGCAACCAGAAGGATTCCAGTTGCTTGATCAAGGAGATATTGTCTGTAGATTGAGGAAAGCATTGTATGGACTTAAACAAGTCCCAAGAGCCTAGTATGCAAGATTAGATAAGTAGCTGCTAAAGTCAGGTTTTAGCAAAGGCCTTGTTATTATGAATGCAGTTGGCCTTGTTGCTAGATTTCAAATTGATCCTAGAGAATCTCATGTTGTAGCAGTCAAAAGAATTTTTAGATATCTGAAGGGGACATCTGATTATGGCTTATGGTATCCTAAGGATGATGATTTCACTCTTCATGTATATATAGATGCTAATTGGGCAGGAGATGTGGATGACAGGAAGAGTACTAGTGGTGGTGCATTTTTCTTGGGAAAGAGATTGGTTTCTTGGTTGAGCAAATATTAGGAGGCAATATCTCTATCTACTGCAGAGGCAGAGTATATAGCAGCAGCAAGTAATTGTACTCAAGTTTTGTGGATGAAGCAAATGTTGAAGGATATTAGAATTGTGTTTGAAGAGCCTATTACAATCTTCTGTGATAATTCAAGTACAATAAATATCTTGAAGAATCCGGTGTTGCATTCAAAGACAAAGCACATATCCATCAAGTTTCACTTGTTGAGAGAGAAAGTAAATGAGAATGAAGTAAGATTGGAGTTTGTTTCTTCAAAGAATCATATTGTGGATATCTTCACTAAGCCTCTACCTAAGGACTCTTTTGAGTATCTCAAAGAGACACTAGGGGTTATTACCCCTCATGTTCATAACTAAAGTGCACTAGTGTGCATCAATCTGGTGGAACTCACAGTCATATCTTGTGACTCAGATTGGTGTTAAGGGGATGCTACTCAGAGGGAGTAGTCAGTATGTTAATTCTAGATTTTAGTTTGGTTTTATCTATGAAACAAAAAGGGAGAGACAATTGCAAATATGTGTCCTTTGCCATTGATGTCAAAGGGGGAGAGAAGTCATGTGAAAAACTTGGAAGTAAGTAGTTGTTGGTGAAAGGGGAGCAGTGGAGAAAGTGGTTGCAGGTGTGATAAGAGAAAGCGGGAGAAGTCCTTGTCTTGATGGTTGAATCAGTATTTCACATCACATGTTGCCATCAATGACAAAGGGGGAGATTGTTACAAATATGTGCCTATGATGTGTTATCATTGATGTCAACATATCTCTTTGTTAGAGATAGTGAAGATAGTGTCGTTCACTAAAGTAGATTGCTCCACATTCTTAGTGAGACAAAGATCAGAGTTTGTGGATTAAAGGGTTTTGTAGAGGATTGTCTAAAGTTGCTCCAGTTAAGATCTGAGAGGTCTGCATGGAGGATTGGTGAAGTTATGACCATCTGAGTAGAAACAGGTTTTGCAGCTATTCAGAGGTAACATAGTGACAGGAATTTTGTTCGGATTGCTCTGCATTGTAATATTATGGTCTGCGATTCTAAAGGTATGTTTGGGATGTTGGTGTGTATCCTCAACTCAAGTGGTTCATCGTTTGGAGGTCCGCAAGCAATCTTTCTAGTGTGACAGTCATGCTAGTGTTCTTAAGTTCCTGTATGAAGATGCAAGTGATTCTGGTGATTTGAGGTGGTGTGGTTGTTCTTGTTGATTTCATTGTGCTTGTGGAGGTCTCTAGATTGTGTGCCTATTGTGTTGGTGGTCCGCATTGAGTATTAATCTTCTAGTTGAAGAGTTCTCCTTGGGTGTTGCTGTTATTTCCAGTCTTGGCCAACTAGATGCTTGGTGCGTGTTTTAGATGATCTAAGAGAAGTTCTATGGAGTGTGTCATGTTGTTTGAGGGAGATTTGAGTCCCAACTATGTTTGGCTGATAGTGTAGTGGTTCGCATGTAGCATTTTGTTTTAAGTCAAGTCTTGTGATTGTAATTTCTTGTAGTGCCCATCTTGGAGAATGTTCCAGATAGATGATTGCAAGGATGACTTTGATGTTCATTCCAAAGTCAATTTCATGTATAAATAAGTGTAATGAAGTCATGTAAAGGTGTCCAAGCATGTAAAGATGTGGAGGTAGCAAAGAAGTGTTTGGGGGTAGAGCAGAGGTGTTGTGAGCTTCAATGGAATTAAACCTTGGCATAGAGAAGATGTTGTTTCTCAGTTCAACCTTTCAGTGTTAACCATGTGAATATTTTTGTAGGTAGTGAGCCTCCTTTGAGCAGTGAGCTTTGGGAAGTGTGCCTGAAGGCAAGTGCCTTCCCATTTTTCTATTCTTTTAACATAGAAAAAATCTTGTGGGTTAACCCCCACAGTGGTTTTTCCCTTAACTGGGTTTCCATGTAAAAATCCTGGTGTTATGTGTGTTGATTGTGTTTTTGCTTATGTGTTGTTGATTCATGCTTTCATGGTTATATCATTAATCTATTAATAAGTGGTAAAGAAGATTAAATACAATAAAAGATAAAGTTTTGTGACAACTGATTCACCCCCCTCTTAGTTTTCTACCATAATTTCAATAGTAATTGCAGATCAGAGAAGAAAAGAGTACCCTAGACTAGGGCACCCGCTCCCTAGTCCTCAAACTTCCATGACGGGAAAATCTCTAGAATGGTAGGCATAGGCATCAGATCTTGTTTCTAGATCCCGACAGAAAATAGGGCCTTGGACTAGGGCACCCGCTCCTTTGTCCCTAACAATTCTGCATTTTGAACTTCGAAAACAGGTGCACTGGCATTTATCATTTTACATCTTTTTGTAGCAACTTTCTGAATAATTCATTAGTTTACTATTGTTTTCACATAATTAGGGTTTTGATGTATGATTGAGCATTAGAGAAGATAAATTGATAATCAAACACCCTAATCCAAGTTTCCATACATTTGTAAGTGACCAAGGACTTGATAGTGCTCTGCCACTCGATCCTAAGATCCTTGAATGTAATTGGTGAAAGGAGGATTCAAACATAAACTAAAAGAAATCCAAATTTTATCCTTTACATTTTGGTGAACCCATGTTTTTATTGAATTTGGAACCTTGCTGATTGTTTTGCTTTAGATTTGGGTTGATTTCATTCGTTCATATAGTCATTCATCTTATTGCATTGAGAAAATTTCAAACAAATTGAAAAATTTGAAAAAAATTACATTTAGGGTTTTTATTTTGCATCAATTAATTCCAATTTCATCTAGTTTCTAATTTTTGCATTAGATCTGAGATAATTGTAGAAAATTACAAAAATTCAATAGCTTGCATTACATTTTCATCAAAAAATTTCTAGGGTTTTGTAGAAATTTTGACAATTTTCATATAACCCAGTAATTCCAAAATCTAGGGTTTGTAGGTAAAATCTTCTTTCATATTTTTCTACTAATTTTTGAGACTCATCCAAATTTGCATTTGGTTGTAGTCTTGCATTTTAGTGTAAATTTGCATTTTTACATAGAAAATTTCAACAAAAACTAGCAATTTTCTTTGATTTTCATTAGATTTGCACTTGCATTTTGCATCTTAGATCTTGAGAAACATTTTTAGATCTGAGTACATTTCATTTTGATCATAAATCAGATTTCAAAACATACATATATCATTTTGTGTCAAGATTTCAAACCTAGGGCTTCAAAAACCTTGATTTTCACTAGATTTGGCCTTATCAACTCCCTAGATTTGCACCGTAGGCATGTTGTGAAGAGTATTTTTGCACTAATTTGCTGTTATCAGGGTTAGTATTTTCTACCCCTCCTAAAAATATTCACAACATCCTTTTATCGGGCTCTTGTAGTGAAAACTTGGTGAAAATTTGCATATTTTTGGGTATTTTCACTAGCATTTGACTAGTCATCATCCTAGGTTTGCATAAAGAGCATGTTGTAAAGGATCTTATTGCTGTATTGGACTGATATCAGACATATTATTCACTTTACCTAAACAAAATCCTTACAACACCTTTTGTTTCATTCATTTGCATTGAAAAAGTACAAAAAATCAAGCATATTTGGATCTCAAACATATCCTTCTCTTAGGGTTTGTTCTCTTAGTTTGTGCATTGCGTGTTGTGTGCTTTTGTATAAGCTTTATGACCCACTGTCCTAAAAGCAATATCCCTTTAAGAAGAAGTAGAAGGTTAATGGGATCTAGTGCTCTTGAAGAAAACGACATCCCTATCTTTGACAATCGTTTGAACACCTTCTTTAGAAAAGGAGAAATGTAAATTGTGCAAGATATCATACATCCTCCAACAACTATGTAGGATCAAATATTTCATGATGTTGAGGATGCTATTGAGGTATTAGGGCATGTACCTACGGAGAAAGTAAATAAGCTTGATAAAGACCTAGTTGAATTTCAAGAATATGTGCAAACTGAGAGGATAGTTGAAGAAGCTTTACCTGTGATTCACCATGTACGAGAGTTGATAAAGGAAGGACAACATGGAATTAATGTTATTCATGATTTAACACATATTGTGCAAACTAATGTAATGCTGGTGAGTGAATGTGTAAAATTTATTAACAACATGTCTTCACCGTCGCATACTCAAGTTTCGACACCTATAACGACTACAAGAATATCCACCTTTACATCAACAATCTTAACAACCGATGCGAATGCTTGTAGTAATGCTACCACTGGTATTGGAGTATCTAATGGCACCAATTACAAAGCTATGGGATTTGATTACCAGAACTTGGTCCATAATGTGACCGTTCCCATGAATAATTGTTCTCAACCACCTCTCCATCAAACCTATTCTCAACATCCCATCACATATAGTTATTCTCAACCATCTTCCACCTACCAGTATGTCCAACCACCATTGACTTATTCTTAGCCTCCGCCTATCACATCTCAAGTTCAATCACCTCCTCACTTTGGTTCCAATTCCTCACAACAAACCGCATCTCCCAATGATGCCATCCTAAACCAACTTTTGTAGGGCATGACTGCTTTACAACAAAAGGTAACAAATTTGACAAATTCTTCGCAACCTAATATACCAACATATCGTGCCCGTAATCCCTTATCCTATGTAATCTTGAGAACTCCTATGCCCGAGTGGTTTGAGACTCCTTGCCTTGAAAAATATGGTGGAAAAGGTGATCCTAATACTCATGTGGCAGCATTTATAGCTATGTGTAGTGATTTTTATTTCGAAGAGGATTTGTTGGCAAAACTTTTTCCACAATCTCTCAAAGATACTACTTTAGAATTTTTTTGCTCTTTTCCTCCAAGTTCAATACACTCCTTTTCCCAGTTGATTGATCAATTTTTACAACATTTTCAAGCAAACATTAGACCCCAAGTTTCTCTAATTGACTTGGTTCAATGCAAAGAAGGTCCAAAAGAGAAGTTGACTGAGTTTATTAATCAGTATCAAGGGATTTATGCACAAATTCAGTATCATATGAAAGATGATGATGTTCAAAAGATATTCATTACAAATCTACAACCTAACATTCATGATAAAATCATTTTGATGAAGTATAACTCCTTTCAACATTTATGCACTGCCCTTCATGATTATCAACTTTCATCTAGTCAGTATGAAAACCAAAACTCATTGGCTCACATTGATCAATCCATGGGTGAATCATCACAAAACAATTTTAAGAGGAATAATAATAATAGGAGTTTCATCAAGGTTAATGGACCAAATATGAATAACTTTTTGAATGTGTCAATTATCACTAATCCAAAGAAGGCATCATATCAACCAAGAAATTTTACTCTGATATCTGAGTCTTATCATTCTATCATGAATCAAGCTATGAGTAATAACATTCTAAAGCTTCCCTCGATCAAGCCTGTTGATCCTAGTAAAGCACAAGGACCTTACTTTGATGCTAATGCCTTTTGTCATTATCATCGGACACAAGGACATGACACTGAATGATGTATGTGTCTTAAATATGAAATACAAGACTTTATTGATTCAAATGTCATCCAAGTATTGGGTGTGAATGATAATGGAAATAAGTCAATTGCTCTGCCGAATCAAAACTTACAAATCTTCACTAATCCTTTCCCTAAGCATACTGATACCAATATGTTGGAACATGGTTTAGTAGAAGTAGATGAGGATGAATACTTGGAGTATGATAACATCGTAGGAATGATTGAAGTGGATAAGAAACAAGTAGATAACCCACCTCGCCCACAAAGGAATGGAATTTATGCTGAGGTTCCATCTCTGTTATCCTTATATGGATCGGGAGATAACCAAAATGCATCAGAAAAACAAGACGAACAATCGATATAGATGAGTGAGATGGTATAGGATGATTCTTGTTACTGTGTTAGAAGGATTCAACAATGAAAACTCACTAAAAATTAGAAAAGAGTAAGACGATTGTTAGCAATTGGAGAAAATAGTGGTTCCCTTCCTCATAAGCAACAAAAAGTTACATTTACACAAGGAGTTACAAAGCAAGTATCACATGATAATAAGAACCACTCAAATTTTGCACTCAACATGATCAAATACCTCTCTAAGAGGTTTGCAAGTTCAAAAATCTGATATTGAGATCATACAGGTAAGTATTTCTAACCCTTTGTCTCTCTCGTGATATGCTTCCCTTGTGATGTGTTATGTGTTGTTTAGTCCTCCTGGGATGACCCCTGATTCTCCCGTAAGGTCTGGGATACCAGGTGACCACCTCTGTTATGACCTTCTTCTATTTGTATCATCATTCTTCTGTATTGCCTCTCTCTGATTTCCTCATTGTGTGCTGTGTCTTACGGACATAGCATTGTGGTTGGTGACTTGGGGGCACCCTCCTACATGACTGTCCCTAAGACACTTGTTTCTCCTCTCTTATTTATTGTTTCCCTTCCTCTAGTGTTTCTATCTAGTAGGCGGATGACAAAAAACATTTATACTGATGCAGACCTAGTGTCCCTTTTGAGAGAAATAAAAAATTGGACTTAGTTCCTAATATGGCGATGGGGTTGTAATAAATTATCTGACAATTGGCTAGTAGAAGCACTCCGTGCTTTCTACGTTGTGATTTTGATGGTGTTCTATCTCATTTACAAACCTTAAAAATACTACTACTCTGTGCACTTTGTTTGTCTTTGAATCTAGCCTTGGTGGCACTCAATTTAGAGATCTTCATGATATAGCCCTATGGTTATCCTCGAACTCCGAATTCATCATATAACCTTGGGCTCTTTGTGTGGTTAATCATATGCATTGATGTTGTTGTTTATCATGATTATGTAAACACTAACATGTTTCTTGCAAGGATGTGTTTGTGGGAACATTTGGTGATCGTAAAGTACATGTCACCTCCAGGGGGCATGGGCTTTGTGAGAGTCTATGTTCCCTTGTGTGTTTTCTTCCTACCTTTTAGTGCTTGATATCTATACTTGATATCAACCACCTTAAGGTGGGGGCATATATAAGGTAAGCTGTTTGTTGTATATGTTAGCAATGTGCTTGTCCTCAGGTGTAGTCTAAAGTGATGTAGTGGAAGGTGATATTATCTCCCATGGACTCAATCCAATCACTTGAGAAAGTTTGACACACCAAATTTTAGGTCTTCCTTCACAACTGTCCCTAACTCCTTGTAGCCCTATTTTAGGGGTTTTTTGCGCATAAATTTCAAAATAGACCTCAAACCCACATGAGGGTTAGTTTTTTAGATACCCATTATCAAGTTATTCAACATATAAAGAATTAAGATAAGGTTGTTTTGGAACACCTCATCCAAAAAATGACTGTCCCTGTTTTGCAACTAGACCAATTAACCCACTTTTCCAAAGCAAGTACTCAAAATATTTAGCCCAAACTTCTCCCACATACTCTATCACCCTTTTTAGGTTTCCAATAGATCAAATCAACAATTTTTTAGCATTGGAAAGTCTTATACATCACCAAAATATCCTACCCTTACTCTAGGCTTGTTTTAGGCTAGTTTTCATGAGGGTTTATTGGTTTTGCACCTTCCATAACTTGCCACACTTTCCTAATGGCTCACATATTTTTTTGGGTCTGCACATGCTTCCCAAACTCTCCTTTAACTTCCAGCAACTCAATTTCATCAATCTCACACTCAAAACCACCTTTTTCAAGTCAAATTCATGCAAAAACTACTTGGGGTAACCTCCAAAACCCCATCAAAACTCCTTCTCTGCTCTTGGTTAACTCATAGACATCATAACCTACTCTAATACACCCATTCCATCAAATTATAGAGACCACATCTAGTGGAAAGGGTGTTGTTGCATTTTGAAAACTCACAAACCCTCAAAATAGGGTATACACAGGCAGTTTTAGAAAAATGAGTCAAATTCCCACCAAATTTGATGTGAAACCTTCAAAACAAGTTTATTTGGATGTTAATTCTGCTCTCTTTCAAATTCATAAACATTTAGAGCATTTAGTCGCTGTACGGAACCGTACCAAGGTTGGGAATGGCAGAAAATACAACAAAAAATAGTAAAAACAAGGATATCTTTATTAGTTTGTACTTTAAATTACTTCAAAATCATTCCATTTTATTTACAATGTGTTCTCCATCATATCCACATATGTTTCCCTCTAAAAATAAGGACCCCCAACTGACTTTTAGACTTATGACCTTTGGTATTCCACTTATGATGCATTTTTGCGCTTTTACATAGTAAATTTTAACAATATTACAAAAATATGACTCCTATACTCAAAATGGACTCCTATTACATACTAAGTGGTCTATTAGGACCTTATTCACTTTGACACATGACTATACACATCACAACCTAACAAAAAGACTTATTTACAAAACTTGAATACTTAATTATCATGCTACCCCTGCACCATAAAGACTAGTGCGATGAGTAATTCCTGCACTCTGAGTTTGTTTGCAATCAATCAATCAATCAATCATGTAATCCCTCTATGGAGGTGGGATATCGAGCATATACTTTCTCTTAAGCCCTATATAGAGGCAGGGATTGTGTATTTCTCGGAGGAGATTACACATCCTATCATTTTGAAAAGTCCTCATCGGGAGGCGGGGAGCGGTTCTGTGACTAACTCAACCCTTAAGCGTGTCTTCGGTGATTGTTGTGGCAAAGCCCAATCGTCGATGTGTGCCTGAGATGGTGATGAACCTAGAAATAGGGAACACTCCATCACTTGTTTGCCGTGTTTTCTCCGTGTCTTCAAAGTGTGTGTGTGTGTGTGTGTTTGGCGTGTTTGTTGCCACATATGCAGTCTAAAGACCTACATGATGAGTGCATCCTACATTTTAGGAGGTTTTGCATGTCTTTCATGTGTGTTGCCCCATATATGCAGTTTAAAGACCTGTACAATGAGTGCATCCTGCATTGTGGGAGGTGTGTTTACTTTCCTATACTTGCATTTGCATTTCATATATGAGAAAAAAAAAAAGAAAAGAAATCATCTTTGTCTTCCTTGCATTCAGTGTATTCATTGTGTTTTGCATGTCTTCAATGCTATCTTCTATGTGTTTTGCGTGACTGTAACTGTCTTCTCCATGTTTTGCGTCCTTGTTAGTGTCTTCTCTGTGATTGGCATGTCTTCTCTATGCTTGGTGTGTTTGTTGATCGTACTTTAATGCATGTATTAGCCTTGTATTTATACATACATTAAAGTGGGGGCTAAATGTAATGTCAAAAAATGTCCCCTTGGGGGAATTTCTCTCTTTAGGTTTAGCTCCTGAGTCTTTAGTGTGCATTTAGGACATCTTGCATCATAATTTGACATTTTGATGAAGTGAACCCTGGGTTTTATGGCAAATGGGACCTAAGGGGATCCCTTGAACCTAACCCTAACCAAAATAGGGGGGGAGGACCTAGGCACCCGCGCCCTAGTCCTATCCTATTTTGGCAGTCTCAAATTTTGAGTGTTGGCTTGTGATTGTTATTTAGGTCCTATGCTGACGTGATAAGTTTTCATTATGAAATTCTTGGCGGGAATGTTTGTAGTTGCATATAAAAGCATGTTTAGGCATTCATTTGTAAACTAGAAGTTCATTTAGATGAGAATTTGCATGAGCATTGGTAATTCAAGGCTTTCATTATGTTGCAAGAGTAGATTTGTGTTGTCTATGTGTTTGTGTTTGCAGATTTGAGCATCTATCTCCTCATGGAATGAAGAGCTTCTTCCTCTCATGAGATCTTCATTACAAGGTGATATTTATTGTGTTTGTGAGCATTTTATCATTTGGATTTTGCCTCTACCTCAAAAGGGCACACACTCTCTATCTGACAATGGTGTTTGAAAGACTTAAGTGTCCTTCTAGGGCTTGACTGAGGCAATCCTCTAAACACCACAACCCCCTCCCAAAGTTTTCATGGTTGTAGGTTACAGGTTGAAGATCTAGACAAACTAAAGTTGCAGGGGGGCATAACAAGATGTCAGAATTGCATATCAGAGAAGAAAAGAGCACCCTGGACTAGGGTGCCCACTCCCTAGAACTCAAAATTCTGTGATGGGAAAATCTCTGGAACAATAGGCATAGGCATCATATCTTGTTTCTAAATCCCAACAAAAAATAAGGCCTTGGACTTGGGCACCTGCTCCTTTGTCCCCGACAATTTCGCATTCCGAACTTTGAAAACAGGTGCACTGGCATTTATCATTTTACATCTTTTTGTAGCATGTATTTGAATAATTCATCATTTTACTGTTGTTTTCACATAATTAGGGTTTTGATGTATGATTGAGCATTAGAGAAGATAAATTGATAATCAAACACCCTAATCTAAGTTTTCCTACATTTGTAAGTGACCAAGGACCTGATAGTGCTCTGCCACTCGATCTTAAGGTCCTTGACTGTAATTGGTGAAAGAAGGATTCAAACATAGACTAAAACAAATCCAAATTTTATCCTTTATAGGATGTTCTCTGACCTACGCGGGATTTCAGGGTTACTAACCGAAGTCGATAGGCAAAGCTTTCAGTGCTAGTCAGTTGAGGTAGATTTTAGCACTAAGGTCAACAAGATATGATTTTAGCGCTAAAGCTCTTAGGACTTGAATTTTAATAGAAAAGTCTACTTGGCTCAATTGTTTTGAAGACCTAGGTAGCTCATAGACCCTCTATCTATGAAAAACATGGCCTTGACCATCTGATAGAGTTATTTGATTAAAATTCCTTAAACATCTTAGGAACCAATAGGGATAGAGCTGGCACTCTAAGCCAAAATTTAAAAGAAGGGTGACCTCCATTTAATGAAATGGGGCATGTGTGCAAGGCACAAGAAAACTAATGGCTAAAATTCTTGTTGGATCCACCTTCATGGCTTTTGATATTTTCAAATTCTTGGACAAGGACAATAGGATCCAAAGTACTTGCAAATTTCTCAAATGCAGCCACCAAATGATCCTGAGATGCAAAGTGATGGTTAGGGAAACCAACGAGCCATTTCCTTGCCAATCTACAGGGATTTGACAATGAACCTCATCCACATATCCTCATCCTCAAATTTGAACCTGTCCATGAAATCTAAAAATGCAAGAACATGTGCCTTCCCATCATAAGATTCACACCCATCAAATAAAGGCATTTGACAATAGATCTTATTGGGCATGGATTGCTTCTCATAATTGACCCATGAAAGGTCCAACTGTCTGTATGTGGTATCATTAGCAATGGGAGGGGGCCAAAAAAGTGAGCCATAGACAACAACAGGAAGGGCATTGGACTGCACCCTTGATTGACGTAGCATGATTTGATTTTCTAATTCCCTTTTTTGTTGTTGCAAAGACTAACAATTGCTTGGATTTATCAACTTCATACCACAGTGTATTTGAAGCATTTTGATTATGCAAGGGTGCTTGACATTGAGACATGGGAATACAAGATGTAGGGCAATTTGAGCAATAGGATGACTCATCATCATAAGAACCATAAGCATCTTCATCATCATAGTATTCAAGACTAGAACATGAAGCACAAGATAATGCACAAGAAGACTCTGCCCTAGGGCCATAAGTGTAATATGAATTTCTAGAATGGTCATGGGAATCCATTCCTATGTAATTTCTAGGGTCTGATACACATGAAGACTTAGATAAAGGAGCAGCCCTAGAATAGTCATATTCATACCAACCATCCATGACTAAAATTTTCTACCATACAGTACGACATAAAACTTAATAAAAAAATTGCTTTTGTATTTTGGAGGAAGTCTGAACTGGTTATAAAAGGAAACCATGTGTACCTTAATTTTCCAGCTGTTGCTCATAAACTTGGGGCATCTAAATCACCAACAACATAATTAGAATAGCAGCGAACAAACTTTGGTTCTCTATCTTTGAGAATAGAGTCACCACCTTACTGAATGAGAAAATCTCTTGAAGCGTGAGAATCTTCAAGGCCAAAATTGATTCTAGGTTCACGGCTCAGCAATAGAGTCTTCGATTTCTTCACAACCCAACACTTTACTCTTCCCCAACAAAAATGCCAATCTGTTGGCATAAGTTGATGGGCTACCAACTTACCCATAGCAACAAATTGTGCCACTACAACTCATTGTTACCTAAGGCATGTTGCAAAGGTCTTCAAAATTTTACAAAGATATACTCCCCGACAACGGTGCTAAAATGCTGGCATAAATTGACGGGCTACCAACTTACACACAACAAAAAACTGCACCATTGCAAATGTGTTATTACAGAGGTGTAAAAAATAGTCCAGTTGCCTAAAACCCAAAAATGACTAATGTAATTTTGTCGCTAACAACAATGCCAAAATGTTGGTTCCCAAAATAATTGCAACCCAAAACTCTAAAACATTCCTAAAACACCTAGGCCTGGGATTGTCGTCAAGGTGATAGGAAGAGGTTTATCAAAAAGTAAAGGGGAATTTTTCCCAACTACAGGAGTGGGTAAACTCCTTTGCTCTTTAGGATCAGCTAGACCTAGGAGGGATATTCCTAGAGTCATGAAATGAAATAAAAATAAACATACATAGCCATACCCAATGTACACTTGATCCCAATGCTGTCACTAGATCAAGATAAACTGGCTACATAGGCCTCTCATTAAGCTGATTCAACTGTGTGAATGTACATGCACAAGAATGATGGTTTTTGCCCTTAACCACAGATGAAAGATTTGTTTAATTTAAAAGAGTGTTTGATCCCTCTCCAATATGGACTAGTGCCTACTCTATTGGGCAACTGAATCATAAATAATAAAGAGGTAGGAAAGGATAGAACCAACATCAACAGAAAGATGAAAATGTATTCACATACACTTCCCAGATTATATTTCATACACTGGACATACTTAATGATCCAGAACCAAACTACAATGACCCATTTGCAATAAAGAAATGACCCAACACAAAGCATGCATGGATTTAAATGTCACACATTATCAAATCTCTATTACACTTGCACTAGAAAATGTGGTGAAGGAAAACATACAGCTATGATTATACATTCCCCTAAATCATTACAAATGGCCATGGAGATGTATAGATGTATAAAATATGCTTTACAATTCCATTTCTACGCTGCATTGAAAACACATCTTCCATTCACTGCCCAGACTGGCTTGATTTGAAATCCTAAAAATACCTTGAGGCACCGCAGAATAGATAATTGGCTCAGTGACCAACCCTTAAAACATCTCTTAAAAATGTATATATAATAATTCATTTCTTTGCAACTCCTGGGCATTGGAAAACTAGTCAACAAGAAACCCATGCTGCATTAAACTCAAGCCCATGTCCTCCTTTAGAAGATCAACACATTGGAAGGAAACCATGTTGCAAGTATGGGCGTAACTGGTGTTATCATTGATGTCAACATACTCCTGTTGCATTAATGATAAGGATTGGATGAGCTGTATGCTGAGGGTATTGAGAAAATTAGTCCTATTAGAAACATAGAAGAACAGTGAAGTCAGTGAGGTAAAGACCCCAGCTAAGATGAATATAAGAGGATACACTTCAAAGGGTTTGTATATATGTGTCTTAAGATGATCCAGTAAAGATTTCAGAGGTCCGCATGAAGATCTAAAGAAGTTATGGCCACTCAAGTAAAACCAGTTCTGGCAGATGTTCAGAGTTGACAAAGTGTCACAGATAGGTCCGGTGAGATCCAGAAATGCAATATCCTGTTCTATGGATTTGGTGGAGTGTTTAGGAAGTCAATGTGAAGTGACAACTCAATTGGTTCATGGTCTGGAGGTCCGCAAGCATCTATTCCAATATGACAGTGATGACAGACTGTGTTCTTGAGGTTCCAGATGAAAGAGAGAATGATTTCAGTAAGCATAAGTAGTGTGGATGTTCTTGGTGATTCAGGAATGCTTGTGGAGGTCTTTGGATTGTGTCCAGTTAGTGTTGGTGGTCCGCATTAAAGTTTGAGCTCGAAATTGAAGAATTACTTCTGGATGATGATGTTCTTCCTAAGTCTGGCCGACCAGATGAGTTACACATCCTGCGAATGATCTTGGAGATGTTCTGTGGAGAATGGTGTGTTTCTAAAGGAAGTTTGAAGTGTCAGATCTTTGTGGCCGACAACATGTTGATCCGTGTGAAGTCTTTTTGTAATAAGGCATGTTGTATTTATGTATTTGCTTTGTAATATATGCCGACTTGGATGATTATCCCTAAGTCGATGTCTTGTATAAATAAAGAGTTGTAAGGTCATTTCAAGTGTATCTTGTGGAGATGAGAGTGTGGTAGAGAGGAGAGGAGCGAAAGGTAGAGCAGAAGTATTGGACTTAAATGGAATTGACTCAAGCATGGTGAAGATGCTATTCTTCAGTTCAAGTATGTAATACTTATTATTCTGTAGATAGTGTGTCTCCTGTAGGCAGTGAGCCTCTTGTGAGTAGTGTGCTCAGGCAGTGAGCCCTATTTGCATGTGCCATTTTTGTTCTTTCTATTCTTCTAATAGAGAATACAATCTTGGGTTAGTCACCTAGTGGTTTTTCCCTTAACCAAGTTTTCCACGTCAAAATCTTAGTGTCTTGTGTGTTAATGTGTTTTTGCTCTTGATTTAATGCATTATGTTTCCATGATTGATTTATTATTATGCTACTAGATTACAAAGTGGATTTAAGTGTTTAATTGGAAGAAAGTTTTGGACAACTGATTCACCCCCTCTTAGTTGTCTGTCCTGAATTTAACAAAACCTACACCTTGACAACCCTAAAACTTGCAAGTGCCCACATCTTGGTGTCCTTCAAGAATGAAAGTATTTGCAGAAAGATTTTCCTGCTGAGACACTTCATCCTTGCATTTAATTCTAGTCCTTTTACATTAAAATCATTTACTGTTTCATCTACCTATAACTAATAGATCACCTACAATCATGGTGCATTTTTAGGTAAACATGCACTTGAAATATGATTCGCCAAAACTACCCATGTAAAGCTCTTTACACTATTCTAAAATATTTTAAACTATGTTTAAAATATTTCAAACTATGTTTAAAATATTTCAAACTATTACATTTGTTATTTGCTTTACAAAACATTTGATTTTACTTTTAGTTTTTTTGGCTCTAAATCTATTTTGCCCTTTTATTGGTGAAGTTTCTCTTTCAAAAACCTCTGTGCCTTCCTTATTTTCCTTCCTTTTATCTCCCTGCATCATCCTATGCATTATTCTGCCTTATCAGCAAAATACTTCTTTCTTGAACTTGGCTTGCCTTCTCCCTTTTGGCAAACTTTCTACTTTACGACGAAAACCTATTTTGCTGAACTCTTTCCTTTATGTGCCTTTGTCGGCAAAATGCAACATTTATGAATTGATCCCCTTTATCGTCAATTTCATATTTTGCTGATCTCTTCATCTTTTCTTCACTGTCGGCGAAAAGGCCCATCGACAGACTTATAAAATTTTGAATTGCACCTGAGTTTGGCCCTTTGCTGATTCCCCAACAAAGGCATACATTCCTATCTTTCCTTAGTTGAATTCTTTCTTTTCCTTGGGTCCCATTTGCCTTATCGGCAAAAGTGAAGAATCACAAACCTAGCCCCTTATTCCTTACCTTTTTTCCTTTATCAGTGAATCTACATTTTCTTGAACCAAGGGCCTGGCACCAATTCTCCCTTATCAACAAAATTGCCTTTTTTCGAACTATCTTTTGCTTCTCTTTTTACCATGTTGGCAAAAACACCTATCGACGAACTGCCACAATTCTAAACTAGTTCCTTAGTTCGGCTATCTATCAATTTGTTGACTAAATACTTTCTTCCCCATCATGCATTAGACAATTTTGCCTATATTGGCAAAATGAAACTTTTTAGAACCTTTTCCTCAATCTTTATGCTTCACCTTTGTTAGTGAAATGGCCATCAAGAGAAATCCCTATCGGTAAACTTGAAAAAAATTGAACCAAGATGACCCTGCCAAACTAACTTCTTCTTGTGCTCTTTCTCTTGGTAAACACACATATCAACAAATTTGCATTAAACATGATGCAGGAGCATCCCTGGTTCAAGAGTAATCTTGCATCAACCAAAAACATTTGCATTTTAGTTGGTTTGCATTTTAGTTTGTTTCTTTTCATTTTCTAGTTTAGTACAACCAGTTCAGTCAGTAGCAGTTTCTATAATTTGGTCTGCATTCTATTGCAGTTGTCTTTCAGATCTTGTAGAGCTAGACTTAGCATCTAGATTAATTCATGCACATCATATCCAAAATTTAGAGCATTTGGATTAGATACCACTGAGATATCGCTATCAGATGATCGACTATTTTTCTCAAAGTAGAGCATCCTAATAGTCTTAGATAATCAGGTAAAGGAGAAGACTTGTAGAGAATTTCATGACTTGTGATGTTAAAAGACACATCATCCAGTGTTGTTTGGTTCATGGTTGACCTTCCCTAAGATCCGCACATCATTCCAATCATTTGCGGAGGAGTTCTATTCAATTAGGTCCAACCTATCCATGTACACACATTACAACTCTTCATTGAAGTTTGTGATCTTCCTTGGCCGACGTGAAGGAATCTTATGTTCCAAAGATGATACATATTGATGTAATAGATGCCTAGGAAAACAAGATTTCGATAGCTGATCATTAGTTTATAGTTGATAGTTTGAATTTATGTGAAGGAGCTTCGAACCCATATCTTGTGTATATTCTGTAATCAGGCTTGTGTGCCTTAATTGTAAGCCCGCATGTTGCCAACCAATTTGTATTTGAATTCTATGATATACTGAATGACTGAATCTACATTTGTTTCATATCTTTGAGTTGTGTCCATTGTGTTTACTCTAGTTGCATGGTCTGGACTGTTCTCTTTGAGGACCCTCCTAACCGTGCCTACACCAAGTGGTATCAGAGTAAAAGTTTGAATCTTTGGTAGTGAATTGAGTGAAGTCGGTGAAGTAATTCTATAACATCTTGTTGTGGACAAATCACAGAACCTGAGGCAGGTTACTTGTGTTGTAACCGATTGTCGATTGTGAGGTAGTTGTCACCTTGGAGCTTGATCACCAAACTTGAGGCAGTTTGCACTTGATCCTAGGAAGAATTCTGCCGAAGGGAATCCCTATTGTTGGAACAATGGCTAGAAGAATGGATGAGATGATGGAGATGATGAAAACCATGTGAGTTCACTTGGATGCTTTTGAATAAGATCAGAAAAGAGGACTTACACCTAGACCAAATGTTGAAAGTGATGATGATAAAGAATTTCAATCTGATGATCAAAATGGAAAAACCCTAGGAGATGATGAAGAATAAGAATTAGATCAAGTCAAGATGTTGTGAGCTATTTCAAAGATTGCGAAAAGACCTAGAGTTGATGTACCTAATTATACTAGCAATTTGAACCCTGAAGAACTGATTGATTGGATAAATGACATGGAAGAATACTTTGAGTAGGAAGAAAGTGAAGATCCAGAGAAGGTGAAATTTGCAAAGATAAAGTTGAAAGGACATGCTTCTATATGGTGGAAAGAAGTTGAGCTAGATAAAAATAGAAGAGGAAAAGAAAAGTTTACAAAATGAGACAGGATGGTGACAAAATTGAAGAACCAATTTATACCCGCTGACTATGAGTTGGAATTGTTGAAAAAATTGCAAAACCTGAGACAAAAGGAGAAATATGTGAAGGAGTCTACTGAAGAATTTCACAAGATGATCATAAGGACATGTGAAGCAAGCAAGGAGAAAGTGGCTAGATACATGAATGGACTGAGATTGAACATTAAGGAAGAATTGAATTTGGTAAGGATGACAACATTGGAAGAAGCATATCAGTTTGCCCTAAAGGTTTAAGAGAAGTTGAATAAGAGGCATGATCAGAAACAAAGAGGTAGAGGAGGTAAATTTCAAAGAGGTAGGACATTTTTTAGAGGATAAAGATCATATGTAGAGCAGAACAGACAAGAGAACACATTCAAGAAGGAGGACATAGATAATAATGCATACTAGACAGATGACAAAAATTTCTACCATAGAGGAAACCCTAGCCCATACCAAAGTGAAGGAAGAGGACTTGATAGGAGAACATTCACAGGGAACTTATTTTAAGTGTGGAGGTAAAGGACATAGATCATTTGAATGTAATTAGGGTAGTATAAGCAAGAGGACAGAGAACATTGGAAGAACAACCTATGTGGAAGAAGAACCTATTGAATTAGGTGACCCATATTCAGTTGGTAAACCTAAGAAAGGAGAATCACTTGTCATGAGGAGAGCACTATTTCAAGCAGAGACAAATGAGGAACCACCGTATAGGAAAAGTTTGTTCAGAACTAGATGCAAATCAGGAGGTAAATGTTGTAAAGTTGTAATTTATAGTGGTAGTTATAATAACCTAGTTTTAGATGAGATGGTGACTAAGTTGAAGTTGGAAAGATTGAAACACCCTAAGCCCTATCAGATAGCATGGATTCAAGATGATCATAAGGTACTGGTGAGTGAACAATGTTTGGTGAAATTTCATAGTGGATCTTATCATGATGAAGTACTGTTTGATATTATGCCTATGGATGTATGTCATATCTTATTGGGTAGATCTTGGCAGTATGATAGGAAATCTATACATGATGGGAGAAAAAATACATACACTATAACATCAAATAGAAATAGAATTACTTTGATTCATTTGGAAGATCATCCTAAGAGTGAAGTATGTGGAAATGCTAGAATCTGTTTGGTAGATGGAAGAAAATTTTTAGAGGGTTTGAGACATGAGAACATGTGTTATGCTTTGAGCCCTAAGAAGCTTGAAACATTGAAGAAGGAGAATGAAGAATTACAATTGGAGATAACTGCATTGTCGATAGAGTATGAAGACATCATATCAGACAATGTACCTGAAGGATTGGTGCAGGAGCATGAAGAGTTTGGCGCCCGTGTTTATATTTTCACATTTTTGGTGTGAAGTGTTTTTTTTTTTTTTTGAGTAAGTAGGAGTGGGACTGATGAACAAGCTTAACGCCCATGAATGAGCCCAGCATTGAATCAGACCCATTGAACCTCATGATGAAGGTTCAACGGGTTCATTTGGTTCAACAAACAGTGGGGAGAACTGGCGGTCAAATGGAGAAGCCAGAGGTGAACTATTGAACCTCATGTTGGAGGTTCAACGAGTTCATTGGTTCAGTATGTTGACCGACAGAGCGGTGAGAGAGCCGACGATAGGGAACTAAATAGTTGCATATGTGAAGGCATCGGTGTATTGGGAAGGAGAAATAAAGTCCCACCGACATTTGATGTCTCACCGACAATGAAGTTTAGAAAAGCTGTTGATAGTAATGTCTTTTGCCGATGGTTCAAGACTGCCGATGGTTCAATGCTGATGAGTGTAAGGACTGCATGAAAACACGAAGACAAAAGACAGCCACAGGGAGAATGCAAAATAGTTAGTAAAGAAAACTAACCAAATGGGTAGAAGAAAAAAAACCTAACTGTCTGGTAACGAAAAAAAGCCAAACATTATAAAAACTGGCTTTGCTTTTGTAAATCAGTTGGATGTTAGGAAGTTGAAAAAGACATTGAATGTAAGAAGAAATAGTTTGAAAAACAAAATTTTGACAGTTTAATCTATCTGTGCATTTTTGTAGAATTCTTGCATAACTAGACCCGAAGTAGAGTAGCTAATTTTTTATTTCTGTTGTTTTGTTTCCATTTGTACAAAATGTCCCTATTTTGATGTCCCTACAATTCCTCTGTACAATCATGGGGGGCCATCAAACAAATATTTTATTTCTTGTTTTTCCTTTTACTGTATTGATTGGATTGTCAATGGGAGACAATAGAAACTTGTCCTAGGTGAGCTCTTCCATAGCTCGGCTAGGAATGCAAGTTACAGTCTAAGAAGAGATAGGGATGAAAACAGAGTAGGAGGGATTGGGCACCAAGCAATTAGAACCCTAGACCCAGAGAGGAGGGCTAATAATGGGCTCAAGAAGGCTATAAGCCTTGGGAATTGAGAATCTTGGAAACAATGAGGTTAAAGAAGAATACCCCACATCAAGAAAGTAGTGTCTGTATTGAGAATAACAGACTCGCAAGCCTTTCACCTTTATAATAGACTGATTAGTTTGAGTTAGGCATTTTAGGTAGAAAATGTCTAAGAGCACTTGAATTGGTAGGGAAACCTGGGTATGACATAGGTCTTGAGGTGTTTTCAAGCAAGATAGGTTTTCTATGTTTCCATAGCAAACTCCCTATCAAATTGGTATTAGAGCAAGTTAAAGATTTGGGCTATTCCTAGATTGGAATAGAAGAAGTTGTATGTCATCACCGAGTTCGAGTGAGTCTATAGGCTCATCTAGGGAGATGGTGACTAATGCAGAATTGGCAAAGAAAGTTGATGAACAAGAAGAGGAGAATAGGCTCCTACAGGAAAGATTGGCAGAAATGGAAAGTAAACTGGGTGTAATGATGGAAAAGACTGAAGAAGTTGGTCAGAAAATTAAAGATTCTGAAGGTAAGGAAAAAGGTGTGTCTAGAGAAGATGAAGAGCCCACACCTGATCCTAAGATGGAAGAAGAACCTTTCTTGAAGGCCTTAAAAGCCATGAGTGGTAAGACATTGGAAGGAGTTCCTCTTTTTAGTGGAAAGATGGAACCTGATTTGGTTATGGAATGGATAGAAGGTATAGAAAATCACTTTGAATGTGATGGAGTGAGTGAAGCACAAAAGGTGAAGGTGGATAAATCAAGACTCAGAGGGGTTGCTTTGACATGGTGGAAATTTGTTCAAACTGAAAGAGAAAAAGAAGGCAAGAAACTTATAGCTACTTGGAAAGGTATGGTGGCTAAAGTCAAAGAAGTCTACATGCCTGGAGATTATGAAGTCCAGTTGCACAAGAAATGAGAAAATTTGAGACAAAGAGAATTAGATGTCAATGCATACACTGAGGAGTTTCAAAAACTATGCCTGAGGTCTAAGGTGATGGAAGATGAAAACGTGAAAGTGGCAAGATATCTCAATGGTTTGAGGTGGAGTATTCAAGAGGAAATCAACTTATTCAGCCCTACAATAGTGCATCAAAGCTATCAGCTAGCACTTAAGGTAGAGGAGAAGGGCAAGAAGAAACAAGAGTCAAGCAGTAGGTTAAGAGGAAGAGGTAGAGACAACAGAGGAAGGGGAAGTTATGGTGGTAGGAACACTAATCAAAGGCCCCAAGGAGAATCCAAACTCACAGAGCAGAATGGAGAGACTAGTAGTAGAGGAAACTACTGAGGAAGGGGATTTAACAGAGGAAGATCAGGAGGATCAGGCAGAGCATCCTACTTTGCCACTATGAAATGCTACAATTGTGGTCAATTAGGCCATCCAACATATAGGTGTCCTGATAAGGGCACATCTTCTTCTCAAAAAATTGACAAAAGAAATCATTATGTACAAGATGATGCTTCAAGCAGCAGATCACCTGAAATTAGTCTAACCTCAGAAGTGGGAGAGAACATCATGGTAAGGAGAACTCTAATCAAAGAACTGGTGAAAGCTGAACCAAGCCAAAGGAGAGCACTATTCAGAATCATATGCAAGATTATGAATAAGGTATATCAAGTAATCATAGACTCAAGGTCTACTGATAATATAGTGTCTGATGAAGAAGTTAGAAAATTAAATTTGCAAAGAATACCTCATTCAAATCCATATAGAGTCACATGGTTAAATAAAGGTCAGCATGTGATAGTCAATGAGCAAACTTGGGTAGAGTTTGGTATAGGTGGATACAAAGACAAGGTACTCTGTGACATCCTACCCATGGATGCATGTCATCTCCTATTGGCCAGACCATGGCAGTATGACCGAAAGGCCATACATGATGGTGAGAAGAATGCATATTCTTTTCAAAAAGATGGTGTCACCTATAAAATTTAGTCATTGGAAGATGAAGAAGCAGGTACGACTAAAAGCCCTAATGTCTTAATTGTGAGTGGTAAAGAGTTTTTGAACACTCTTAAGGAGGATGGTATTGGTTATGCTATCATAGTGAAACCTAAGGAGGAGCAAAAAGACAAAAAGGTAGTGGTCCCAAAAGAGGTACAAACTATATTGGAACAATATAAGGACATAATTAGTGATGGAACACCAGCAACACTACCTCCACAAAGAACTATTTGCCATCAGATAGATTTGATTCCAAGAGCATCTCTACCTAACAAAGCTCCTTACAAGATGACCCCAGAACAACATAAGGAGATATCCAAACAAGTACAAGAGTTGCTTGACCAGGGATTGATTAGGAAAAGCATAAGTCCTTGTGCAGTGCCTACAGTGTTGGCACCAAAGAAAGGAGGAACATGGAGACTATGCACAGACTCCAGAGCTATCAATAAGATGACCATAAGGTATAGATTTCCAATTCCCAAAATTGAAGATCTTATGTACTGTTTAGGAGGGGCTAAATACTTCACCAAGATACACCTGAAAAGTGGTTATCACCATATCAGAATCAAGGAAGGTGATGAGTTGAAAACAACCTTCAAGACCACAAAAGGACTGTATGAATGGCTTGTTATGCCATTTGGTCTATCGAATGCTCCCAGCACATTCATGAGGCTCATGAATGAAGTCCTCAAAGACTACATGGGTAAATTTGTAGTTGTTTATCTAGATGACATCTTGATTTTTAGTCAAACTAAAGAAGAGTATCTTGAACATGTAAATACTGTTTTGAAAAAGTTACATGATGAACAACTAACCATAAATTTGGAGAAGTGTGAATTCATGAAGCAGGAATTTGTATACCTTAGTTTTGTGTTGTCCAAAGGAGAAGTGAAGATGGACAAGTCAAAGGTAGAAGCCATATTGAATTGGCTTACTCCCAGAGCAGCAACTGAGGTGAGAAGTTTTCATGGCTTAGCTCAGTTTTATAGAAAATTCATAAAGAATTTTAGTGCTATTTGTGCACACATGCTTGATACAATCAAAGGTGGGGTGAAAATGAATTTTCAATGGACACAAGCAGCTGATAAGAGTTTTGAATTGTTGAAGAAAGAAGTAGCCACACAACCAGTGTTAGTGCTGCCTAGTTTTGATAAGTTATTCACTTTAGAATGTGATGCTAGCAATATTGCAGTAGGTGCAGTACTCAACTAAGAGAATAGACCAGTAGCATTTTTTAGTGAGAGGCTCAATGAAGCAAAGAGGAGATACTCTTCATATGACTTGGAGCTCTATGCTCTAGTCTAGGCACTTAGAAAATGGAGGCATTATCTCTTACCTAAGGAATTTGTTGTATATACAGACAATCAAGCTTTGAGTTTTCTGAACTCACAATATAAGTTGAGCCATAGGCATATCAAGTGGATGGAGTACTTGCAGTCTTACACATTTACAATTAAGCATAAGAAGGGACAACTCAACAAGATAGCAGATGCTTTAAGTAGGAGGCTGCTCACAGTACAAGAGGTGCAATTAAGAAGCATAGGGATGGAAGAGTTCACAACCCTCTACAAAGAGGATGAAGATTTTGCTGAAGCATACAAGGTCTATCAAGACTTTGAAAATCACTTTCATAGTGAATTTGCAGATTACACTTTGCAGCAGGGATTACTATTCAAAGGTGGACAGTTGTGTGTACCAAAAGGGTCCATGAGAGAAAACTTCATACAGGAGAAGCATAATGGCAGTTTGAGTGGACATTTTGGTCTGAACAAAACATTGGAATTAGTCCAGAGGTTCTACTATTGGCCGAAGATGCACAAAGATGTCAGAAAGTATGTAGAGCAGTGTATCATCTGTCAGAAGGCCAAGGGAACTTCTTCAAATGCGAGACTGTATCAACCACTACCCATTCCTTCCAGACCGTGGGATTGTGTAAGTATGGATTTTGTAGTTGGTCTACCAAAGACTGGTTTTGATAGTATTTTTGTATTTGTTGATAGATTTAGCAAGATGAGTCATTTCATTCCCTGTAAGGTGACTCATGATGCCAGTCATATAGCTCAATTGTTTTTCAAAGAGGTCATAAGGATTCATGGACTTCCAGCAAGCATTGTGTCTGATAGAGATGCTAAGTTCATGGGACATTTCTGGAAAACTCTATGGCAGAGGCTAGGAACAAATCTGTCTTTTAGATCAACATGTCATCCACAGACAGATGGCCAAACAGAAGTGGTGAACAAGACATTGGGAAACATGTTAAGGTGTTTGACAAAAGAATATGAACAGAGTTGGGGTCAGGTCATTTGTCAGGTAGAATTTGCCTATAATGACAGTGTGAATAGGACTACGAGAAAAAGTCCATTTGAGATAGTGTATGGAATGCACCCTTGAGGTGTATGTGAACTCAGACATCTTGGAGACATGGAATATAGAAGTGGTCATGCAGAGGATTTTGCATAGTCTATGAAGGAGATACATGAACAGGTAAAGAAGACATTAATGGAGAATACTCAGAAAATCAAGGATAGGGTAGATGCACACAGGAAGGATGTTCAGTTTGAAGTTGGTGATTTAGTCATGGTTCATTTGAACAAAGCCAGATTGCAAAAAGGGATGCCAACTAAACTGCAGATGCGACAGATTGGTCCTTGCAGAATTCTAGAGAAGTATGGGAAAAATGCCTACAAGATTGATTGGCCAGCAAACTTGGCAATTTCACCAGTGTTCAATGTTCAGGACCTGGTACCCTTTAAAGGTTCTCATTCAGTAGAAGGTGGATCTAGTTCAATAGCTGAACAGACCGTAAGCGATGTGACTTTGCCACCTACAGTCAAACCACAGGCTGAGAGAATTCTAGATTCTCGAGTGAAGAAACAAACCAGACGTGGAGTGTACATGGAGCACCTGATCAAGTGGAAATAGTTGCCTGAAGCAAAGGCTACTTGGGTTGCAGAGTCTGAGTTCAAGAAGCAGGACATTGATTTTACCTTGTTTTCACTGGAGGTGACTTGACTTTTTCTGTACAGGGGGAGTATGGTGCAGGAGCATGAAGAGTTTGGTGCCCGTGTTTATATTTTTCCATTTTTGGTGTGAAGTGTTTTTGTTTTTTTTCGAGTAAGTAGGAGTGGGACTGATGAACAAGCTTAATGCCCATGAATGAGCCTAGCATTGAACCAGAACTGTTGAACCTCATGCTGAAGGTTCAACGGGTTCATTTGGTTTAACAAACAGTGGGGAGAACTGGCAGTCAAATGGAGAAGCCAGAGGTGAACTGTTGAACCTCATGTTGCAGGTTCAACAAGTTCATTGGTTTAGTATATTGACTGACAGAGCGGTGAGAGAGCCGGCGATAGGGAACTAAACAACCACATATGTGAAGGCATTGGTGTATTGGAAAGTAGAAATAAAGTCCCACCGACATTTGATGTCTCACCGATAATGAAGTTCAGAAAAGCCGTTGATAGTAATGTCTTTTGCCGACGGTTCAAGACTGCTGATGGTTCAATGCCGATGAGTGTAAGAATTGCATGAAAACATGAAGACAAAAGATAGCCGTGGGGAGAACGCAAAATAGTTAGTAAAGAAAACTAACCGAATGGGTAGAAGAAAAAAAAACCTAACTGTCTAGTAATGAAAAAAAAAGCCGAACATTATAAAAATTGGCTTTACTTTTGTAAATCGGTTGGATGTTAGGAAGTTGAAAAAGACATTGAATGTAAGAAGGAACAATTTGAAAAACAAAATTTTGATAGTTTAAACTATCTGTGCATTTCTGTAGAATTCTTGCATAACTAGACCCGAAGTAGAGTAGCTAATTTTTTATTTCTGTTATTTTGTTTCCATTTGTACAAAATGTCTCTATTTTGATGTCCCTGCAATTCCTCTGTATAGTCATGGGGGGCCATCAAACAGAGATTTTATTTCTTGTTTTTCCTTCTGCTGTAGTGATTGGATTGTCAATGGGAGACAATAGAAACTTGTCCTAGGCGAGCTCTTCCATATCCCAGCTAGGAATGCAAGTTACAGTCTAAGAAGAGACAGGGATGAAAACAGAGTAGGAGGGATTGGGCACCAAGCAATCAGAACCCTAGACCCAGAGAGGAGGGCTGATAATGGGTTCAAGAAGGCTATAAGCCTTGGGAATTAAGAATCTTGGAAATAGTGAGGTTAAAGAAGAATACCCCACACCAAGAAAGTAGTGTCTGTATTGAGAATAACAGAATCAAAAGCCTTTCACCTCTGTAATAGACTGATTAGTTTGAGTTAGGCATTTTGGGTAGAAAATGTCTAAGAGCACTTGAATTGGTAGGGAAACCTAGGTATGACATAGGTCTTGAGGTGTTTTCAAGCAAGACAGGTTTTCTATGTTTCCATAGCAAACTCCCTATCAAGGATTTCCACCAATTAGGAGTATCAGTCATCACATGGATCTTATACCTGGAGCTAGTTTGTCTAACAAAACAACACACAGAATGACACCGGTAAAGCATAAAGAATTGAATAGGAAGATACAATAGTTGAGGAAAGGTTTGATCAGGGAAAGCTTGAGTCCTTGCATAGTACCTGTAGTGTTAGCACCAAAGAAGGATCGATAATGGAGTATGTGTATAGACTCTATAGCAATAAACAAGATCATAGTTAAGTATAGATTTCCTTTACCTAGAATGGATGATATCATGGATTGTTTGAGTGGAGAAAAATATTTCACAAAGATAGATTTGAAGAGTGGATACCATTAGATCAAAATCAGAGAAGGAGATGAATGGAAGACCACTTTTAAGACAAATGAAGGATTGTATGAATGGTTAGTGATGCCTTTTGGACTAACAAATGCACCAAGTAGTTTCATGAGGTTGATGAATGAAGCTTTGAAGAAATTCTTGGGTAAGTTTGTTATTGTATATTTGGATGACATTTTGATTTGCAATAAGACAAAAGAAGAACATTTGTGGCACTTAAGACTAGTATTGTAGAGACTGAGAGAGGAGAAATTGCTGATAAACATCAAGAAGTGTAGTTTCATGAAGGAAGAATTAGTATACTTGGGATTTGTGATTTCTACGGAAGGATTGAAGATGGACCCTAAGAAAGTGAGAAATTGTTGAATGGCCTACACTAGAGAGCATTGGAGAAGTCAGATAATTTCATGGATTAGCTAGTTTCTACCGGAAGTTCATCAGAAATTTTAGTTTAATATATAACCCTATGACAGAGACAATGAGAGGAGACAAAAAATACTTTAAGTAGACATTAGGAGCAGATAAAAGTTTTAAATTGTTGAAGCAGAAAGTGACAAAACAACCTGTTTTGGCATTACTAGATTTCAATAAGGTATTTCAAGTGGATTGTGATGCAAGTGGGAATGCAATTGGAGTAGTGTTAAATCAAGAAGGTAGATCTATAGCATATTTCAGTGAGAAGTTGAATGATGCAAGGAGAAGATATTCAGTTTATCATCAGGAGTTCTATGCCATAATTCAAGCCTTGAAGAAGTGGAGATATTACTTGTTGCATAAGGAGTTTGTGTTGTATACAGATCATCAAGCTTTGCAATATTTGAATAGTCAAGGAAAGTTGGATTAGAGACATATGATATGGGTAGAGTTCATGCAGAGTTACACTTTTGTGTTAAAGCATAGGAGTGGAAAATCAAACAAAGTTGCAGATGCATTGAGTAGGAGAAGGATCTTGCTGACAGAGATGAGAGTTGAAGTGTTGTGATTTGATGAATTGAAGAACATGTATGAAGAACATCTTGATTTTGCAGAACCTTAGAAAGCATGTAAGGAACCTGTTGTGACAGAAAGGAGTGAGTGGTTGGACTATTTCATTCAAGAAGATATGTTGTTCAAAGGAAATTAGTTGTGCATACCTAGAAGTTCCATGAGAGATAATTTGATCAAGGAGAAACACAGTGGTGGATTGGCAGGACACTTTGGCATTGATAAAATAGTGGCTTTGGTGAGTAAAAATTACTTTTGGCCTCAAATACATAAGGATGTTAGGAATTTTTTACAGAGTTGTAGAGTATGTCAAGTTGCAAAAGGGAGTAGTTAGAATACTAGATTGTATAAACCTTTGACAGTACTGGAGAGACCTTGGGAAGACATAAGTATGGATTTTGTAATGGGATTGTCGAAGACACAAAGAGGACATGATTCAATATTTGTAGTGGTGGATAGATCTTCAAAGATGACAAATTTCATACCTTGTAAGAAGACAACTGATGCGGTGCATGTAGCTAACCTATTTTTCAAGGAGATTGTGAGATTGCATGGATTACCTAAGAGCATAACTTCAGACAGAGACACAAGATTTCTTGGATACATTTGGAAGACACTTTGGAGGAAGATGAAGACAGACTTGAAGTTCAGTTCATCATTTCATCCATAGACTAATGGATAGACAGAGGTAGTGAATAGGAGTTTGGGAAACTTGTTGAGATGTTTGGTTGGAGAGAAGGCAAGAAGTTGGGATTTGATTCTTTCATAAGCAGAGTTTGCATACAATAATTTAGTAAATAAGAGTACTAGAAGAACACATTTTGAGATTGTTACCAGCATAAACCCTAGAGGAGTGACAGAGTTGAGATACATCAGTATGGAAGAAAAGAGAAGTGCAGAAGTAGAGGAATTTGCAGGACACATGGAGATAGTGCATAATTAGGTGAAGAAGCATTTGGAGGAGATGAATAGTAAGTATAAAGAACAAGCAGATGAGAAGAAAAGACAAATAATTTCCAGTTGGAGATGAAGTGATGGTATACTTGAGAAAAGAAAGATTTGTAGCTAGGACTTATAACAAGTTGAAGATGAAGAAGTTTGGACCCTGAAGGATACTCAAAAAGTTTGATTTAGGAAATGCATATGAAGTGGAGTTACTGGAGGCACCGGGTATATCACCTATTTTCAACATTACAAACCTATATCAGTATCATGAAGTAGAGTTTAGTGATAGAACAGAACAAGACTTGAAGAAACAGTTACCACAACAAGCACCAGAGAAGATTGAAGACATTTTAGATAGTAGAGTTGGACGTAGCACAAGAGAAAGAGAATATAAAGAATCTCTTGTGAAGTGGAAAGGCAAACTGAAAGAAGACTCATCTTAGATTTCTTAGGCTGAGGTGGACCATCTTAGTTTCCCTCTAGCCTCAGAAAAGTGAGGGACTCACTTTTTCAATAACCCTGGATGTTTGATGTAAGAGCATCCTTGGTTCAAGAGCAATCTTGCATCAACCAAAAACATTTGCATTTCAATTGGTTTGCATTTTAGTTTGTTTCTTTTCATTTTCCAGTTTAGTACATTCAATTTAGTCAGTAGGAGTTTCTGTATTTTGGTTCACATTCTATCACAATTGCATTTTAGATCTTGTGAAATTGAACTTAGCATCTAGATTCATTCATGCACATCATATCCAAAATTTAGAGCATTTGGATAAGATACCGGTGAGATATTGCTATCAGAAGATCGATTATTTTTCTCTGAACAGAGCATCCTGACAGTCTCAGATAATCAACTAAAGGAGAAGACTTGCAAAGCATTTCATGACTTATGAAGTTAAAAGACACATCATTCAATGTTGTTTAGTTCATGGATGACCTTCCTTGAGATCCACACATCATTCCATTCATTTGCGGAGGAGTTCTATTCAATTAGGTTTGACCTATATTTGTACACACATTACAACTCTTCATTGAAGTTCATGATCTTCCTTGGCCAACATGAAGGAATCTTATGTCCCAGAGATGATATATATTGATGTAATAGATGCCTAGGAAAGTAAGATTTTGATAGTTGATCATTAGTTTATAGTTGATAGTTTGAATTTGTGTGAAGGAGATTCAAAGCCATATCTTATGCATATTCTATAATCAGGCCTATGTACTCTAATTGTAAGCCCACATGTTGCCAGACAATTTGTATTTGAATTCTATGATATACTAAATGACTAAATCTGCATTTTTTCATATCTTTGAGTTGTTTCTGTTGTGTTTACTCTAGCTGCACGGTCTGGATTGTTCTCTTTGAGGACCCTCCTAACTGTGACTGCACCAAAATAGAACTTGTGAACGAGTTCTAAAGTTAGGAATTTTTTTGATTTACCGACAATAATACATTGGAGTATAGAGAATACTGAGAGGGGGGGGGTTAATCAGTGTTGTAGATAAAAATAATTCAATTGATTTCTTATCAAAATCCTAAAAAATAGTTGATGAATGCAAGAAACCAAACAATATGCAATAAAGGACAAGATATTCAAGTATGAAGAACAAATGTACCATGCATCAAATGAGACCATAACACAAAGATTTTAGGAGTGGAAAATCCTCATGGGGTAGAAGAATCACGCAATAAATGCCTAACTAGCTTAATCAAAAATGATTCACTAGCAAATACAGATGCCTCACTGACTAATTGTGCCTCACTGGCTATATGAATGTCCCACTAGCTATATGAATGTCTCACTAACAAAAACAAAGTCTCACTGACTTGTTCAATCACCTTTGATACATAACAAATTAACTCAGGGGGTTACCTTATTTCACTGAAATACAATACATCTTATCACCTTTCTTAATTCACTCTACCATCTATTATGTTTGACATCACTACTCCATCTCTTATGTTTCTGCAATACTGTGTTCACAAAATACTTTATACAAAATAAGACTCTATAAATAATACATCATTCATTAAAAACAACCTCTTAGCATCATATGATAATGCAAGAAACCTGATACAATGCCACCATTTCAAACCCCAAGAACCTCTTTCTTTGCATATAGTTAACTCAACTTTTAGAGTGAATGCCCAACATATCAACTCAATATTCTAACCCTGAAAATAATAACCCATAACATATAGAGACCACTCTTCAAACATACAATAAATCACTTACTCAAACCTTACATCAACACATGCAGAATTACACCCTTTTTCTTCCTTGAAAGCAATGATCATCCTAACATTATATGAATGATTTTTCTCTACAATACAAAAACACAATTTCCATACCTTTGGAAAACTGGTGTTCTTTCTATGAAGAATACATCTGCAGCAGTTTTAACACTCTATATACACTGATGCCTTCACTTATTCATGCTTTGTTATTTGCCTTCTTTAACACCTTTTGTACTGCAACCCATTCATCATTTCTTCAGAAATCATTGATTAATTTGTCTCTGATCCACACATACAAATCTTTATCATCTTTCAAATTGATTGTTTCTCAATGAACACTCTTAAAATATTCTACAAGTTTGATCATTTTAAAACCAAGTTTTTCTTTTGCCAAACTTCATAATATATATATATATATATATATATCAGTAGATAGATCTCTTTCTCTGTTTCATACTCATCCAAGTCTCATTAGTTAACCTATTAAATAGAGTGAGTAACTAAATTCTCTAGCCATCTTGTTTGTTAGAAATCTATTTCAAATGCAATTAGAGCATCACTTTAAAAGCCAACCGTCAAATTCATTTCCTGAAGTTGAACCATTAGGGTTTAAAAAGATTTAAATTGTATCCGTAGATGCTCCCTTTTGCGCTCCTCAAAAATTGAATCATATACATTGATTTACCGTTGGCACCTGATTCATTAAGACTTAATAAGATAAATTGGTAACTGCTAGGTAAGGGGATAGTTGCCAATGATCTTAGAACCCTTCATTAGGTCACTTTAAGTGACCTTAACCATTAACACCAAGTCAACAAAAAAAGAAAAGAAAAGTAAGTGCCTGTCAAAACATCTTTAGGACTACTTTTAGTATATGATGGGGCAACTAGGGTTTAGGCCTTGTTTTTAGGGCTTTAGTGACTTGAGACTAAATTCTCACTTAGGGTTTTTAGAATTAGGTATTGAAACAACACTACATCCTTGTCTCTGCTCCAGATAGATAGTATAATGGTAAAAATACCAAGAACTAAATGAGTATGTTCCTTTGATCAAAGCAATGACAATTCATTAAGAGCATGTGACAACTAAGCTTAGGCATCTCCACATTTCAGCGTTCAGAGACAACGAGGTTTGATCACCCAAACAACATTTGATTGATTTCCTTTCAACACTCAACACATAATTTAATATACAACACATCACCAATAACATGAAACATGTTGATATAAGAAGGTCCATTTTGTAGACACAACTCTTGAAATAGGTCTTGTCTCCATGAAGTTAGACACAACCTTGAACTGTCCTTGTTAATGAAATAGGTCTTGTCTCCTAACACTGATCTCCAAACACTGAGACACTGAGCTAATTCAAAACCACAAAAGCATGAACAATAATCACTGTAACACATGAATAAGCATGAACATGATGAAATGACTCTTGAGGCACACACAACTCCTGACATTAACTCAATCCTAGAGATACATTAACTAACCTGATGATGTACTTCTCTCAATCACAAACTTTGACATCAATCCAACATCAACATGACATGAATAACATCATCTCTTATCCGCCCTTGTAACCTACCATTAAACCCTTTGACATCAATGACAACTATCACAACAATCTCCCCTTTTGGCATTGATGTCAACCAAATTACAAGTTTGTACCTTATTACTCCCCCTTTAACAACAATGACCAAGGAACCTAAAAAGCTCCCCCTGAGACAAACACAAGAATACATATGTATGATGCTTCTGATAAATGTTTGATAAGCAACAACCATTGATATATTGTCAAATGGCAAATACACTCTCTTAACTTGATTCTACTACCATATAATCTCTATCATGATTAACAAGAAGAAACAAGAGATATCAATGCATCTAACCATATGTCTTGAAAGTGTACTACTTTACAACTCTATTATTAAGACAATGCTACTATCCTGTCCTTCACAAGTATCCCCCTATCCTTAGTACTTTCTATTTACAAAGTCAAAGACACTGTCATTATTGTGATGAATGCATTGTCCATAGATGTCAACAAACATTGTCATTCTAATACTACAACTCTTCAACAAGATAGATTGTTTCCAAATGCTAACACTAACATATATACACTGTTATGCATTAACTTCAAAATGCATCAACTCTCAATTGCTTCATGAAAATATCTACAAAGACTGTCCTGAAAAGAACTGTCACACTTGACTTGACACCCTTTGACTGTCCTTGTAACACTGTTACATCAACATTGTCAACTTCCAATTATACTATCAATTTCCTCTTATGGAACCATTGAGCAGCAATACCATGAAAGTGTGAATATGTACCCATCTTAACCTCAATACAATGTGTTTAAAAAAAATTGTTGCAAGAAACTTTCTAAAAGGTTGCTATGACTGAGAAAACACATATAGAAAGCAATCAACTTACACCATAACACTGTATGAACTTTAACAATGATATCCAATTTACAAGATCAATCCTTCTTGTTCAGTTTGCTACACTTGTACCAAAACACCATGAAATGATCATCATTTTAGAGACTTGTATCAATGAATCAATGTGGAGAACATTATTAGCAAGACACAAGCAACTACATTTCCAACATCTATCATACTGTACTAACTATCTAAGTGCCTGCTCATCAATGGTTAAAAACTAAAATCTCCAAGACTTCTTTTGATAGTTCCCCCGCATTGTACTCTACACAATACTTTCCTAGATGCTCCATAGGTCCTCAATAGTCTTCTTAATACACTGATGGATGCCAAATTCTATTCCAACACTTCCTCTAATATTCCTCATGACTATTCTGCTGATAATATATGTGTTCTAACCTACAACAATCACTTAGAGTTTTAGTAGGTGAGTATCATTAGGGTTTTGAATAGAATATAGGTCCTTGTGCACCATTATAAAATAAGGAATGATAATACCATAGTAAAACCACCATAGAGAACAAATTTCCAACAAATTCAACAAACCATCTCAATGTGCCTTTGTGATCAACATACAACTGCATCAATATAATCAATGAATATGAACCATGAACAATCTCATAAACATCCTTGAAGGTTTTAGCCAATCCTTGTTATGTTTTGTTATGTCTTTATCATGAGAACAAAGGAAGATCATCAAGCAAACCACCATAATGACCAAATGTATTGAGTATTTACTGATGACTAATATAGTGATAAAAATGTAAAGGTTGATACTATCCTTCCTGTCTACTGATGCAACCTTACAAACTCATCAAATGAATGATACATACCAAAAAGAATATAAGACAATATAGCAACCGATCTTGAGAGTAATGATGTAAATGAATAAGCCTTTGCTATTCTCTATACTTAATGTTACCAATAAGCATTTGATGCCAACTAAGCCATTGCCCAATAGGTCTTTGTAGATACATGACAAATTAAGACAAATCATCACAACCAATAGAACACACTAGAAAACCCTTGCAAACTTCTCATGCCAAGGTAACTCTCCTTGTTATTGTCTAAGAGGTTTGAATGATACCTCAAATACCAACTCCCCCTAAACTCATGCTTTTCTTTAAGCACTCAGTGAATCCTCTTGTGCTACATGCACAAGCTTTGATTTTTCTTTGTCTTGCTGATATCTTTTTCTTCAAACCTTCATAGACTGTTTCCTCTCTTGTTTTTCCTTATCTCCAAGAGCCTTCTCTTCCCTATATCTCTTGGACTAGTTGTTTTACCTTTAGCCAACATTGTCTTCATTAATGATTATAGTTTACACTATCAGCAACATAGCACCTGAATTTGTTCATTGTGCATTGATATGATTCACTACTGTCAACCTTTAAACTGTTGCAAGTATGTGCCTAATCAGTGTTGTCATTGATGTCAACAGATCTTTGTTGTCATTAGTGTCAACTATATCCTATTCTACTACTTTTTTGGAAAATTTATATGTAGAGAATATTGAGAAAATTGGCCTCTCCAGAAGAATCAAGTGAGTTATAGTGATGTGTAATATAGATAGTGAGTTGAATGCTAAAGAACAGTCTGATAGATTGCTCCACATTTCTTGCTGCTTATAGATCTAGGTCTGTGGATTGGAAGTTGTTTGAAGGGATGTCTAAAGATGCTAAATCCTGAGTTTAAGCCTCCGATGTGAAGTTTTGAGAGAGCCGCATTCACCAGAGTAAAACCTACTTTTTTTTATTATTCTCTAGTGATAGGGAGAAAGTGTTTTGCTCCGCATTCCTCTGCAATAAAGTATTTTTCTCTATGGTTATAGAGGGAAGTCTGGGATGATGATAAGTGCCTACAATTGTAGTGGTTCATGTTTTGGTGGTCCGCAAGCTGTCTTTCTTTTATGACAATTGAAGACAGTGAAGTTCATGTGTTTCGGTGAGAAGATTCCTATGACTAAAGTGGTTAAGATTCATATGGTTGCTCCTGATGATTATAATGTGCTTGTGGATGTCTCCTGATCATGTTCCTATCTTGACATTGATCTGTGTTAAGGATTTGAGATCATGTTTGAAGATTGTTCCCAGATAACGTTGTGTGTAACCAGTCTTAGCCAACTTCGTTAATTCCAGTAATTGCGGAGATCCCTTGAAGAACGTGGAAGCGTGTTGAAGCATGGAAGATCATGTTTGAGTCCTAGCTAAGGCGTGACATGATCCACATACATCTTTACTTCATTTCCTTTGCATAATGTTGTAATAGGTTAGGACCTATTTTGTAAATCTTTGTAATGTTGACCTTGGAGATTGTTCCAATGTTGATGATTGTAATAGTGACCTTGATGATCATTCCAAGGTTGATGAAGTGTATAAATACTTGTAGTTGAGTTGTGGAAAAGATGTCCTTGTGCAAAGATGGGAAGATAAGGAAAGACGTGCAAAAGGTAGAGCAGAGGAACTATTGTACTTTAATGTATTAATCTTAGACATGAAGAAGATGTTGATCATGGCAGTGAACCTGACAGTGAGCCGCCAGTAGGGTTTAACAACCCTTATTGTAATCTTTCTAGGTTTAGGGTTGAGGAAGTGAGCCTGCTAGACCTAGTTGTACTTCATGGCACTGAGCCAATATGTTCTATGCCCGTGGAGTGACCAAGCCTAAACATAATTTTTCAAAGATTAAAATATATTTTGAGAGCTAATCCTCTTTGTGGTTTTTCCCCACCTTGGGGTTCTCCACGTAAAACTAGTGTCTCTTGTGTTTAATCTTGTATCTATGGTTAAGTTTCTGATTTCATGCATTCATTGTTAAATCATAATAATTGTGGATGAGTGATTAATGTTTAAGTGCATAAGTGATTGAGTTGTTGAGAGAACTGATTCACCCCCCCTCTCAGTTATCTGGGACATATCAACAATTGGTATCAGAGCAAGGTTCCTCTAAATAAAGTCTAACAGCTTGAGGAAGATCCAAAATGTCTTACAAGAAAGAAGCACCGCATTTTGATGGGATGAATTATGCTCTTTGGAAGGCACAAATGAAAAGTCATCTTCTTTGTCTTGGTTACAAAGTATGGAAAGCTGCAGAAACAAAATACACGATGCCTCAAAATGGTCTGATGACTTAAGATGAAATCAAAGAATATGAGATGGATGTCAAAGCAAAAGATGCGCTGCTAAGCTCATTAACTGGCTCAATACTCACAAAAGTTGTTGATCTTGAAACTACAAATGAGGTATGGGAGAAGTTGAAAAATCTATATGAAGGAGATGATTATGTGAAGGAGGCCAAGCTACAAAGTCTAAAATTGAAATATGGAAGTTTGAAGGTGAATGAAGATGAAAACATAATAGCCTTTATGCAGAGAGTTGATGAACTTGTCACTGGGATAAAAGGTATGGGGGGAACTTTGGGTGATAAAGAAATTGTGATGAAAATTCTCAGATCACTACCAAAATCCTACAGTCACAAGGTAGCTGCAATTGAAGAGTTTATGCAAGTAAAAACTATTGATAGAGATCAATTACTTGGTAAGCTTAATGCCTTTGAAATGAGAGAGTTTGGAGATGCCTTGCCAAAAGTTGAGACTGCCTTCAAAGCTAGTACTTTTGGGAGAACATCCAAATCATAAAAGTACAAGGTAGAATCTGAAGATGAGTTTGATGAAATTGAAGCCAACTTTCTAGATAGACTGCAAAGAGGATTTGGTAAGTTTAAAGGCAAATTACCTTTCATTTATGTTTTTCCTATGGTAAAGTAGGTCATTTTGCTTCCAGATGTCCTGAAAGAATTGAAAGAAATAGAAAAAGATATGAGAATAGGCCCAGGACCCAAAATAAATGTTATTATGTTGAAGAGTTTGATGATGATGAAGGAGTATCAGATAATGGTAAACCAAATAATGCGAGCACTCTTGGAAATGAATGCTTGTTTATTGCTATTAAGGAAGATCCTGTGTCTACTAATCCTACTAGTTGTGTGAAGGAAGAAAAACTAGTGAAAAGTGCTTTGGCTGCTCAGGTCATTAAGTACAAGGATGAATGGGTTATTGATAGTGGTTGCTCTCACCACATGACTGGTGACAAAAGTAAGTTTGTGAGTTTGGAAAGATATGATGGTTGACTAGTTAGGTTTGGAAATGATACAGTTGGTAAGATTTATGGAAAAGGATCTATTTCTTTTGATGGCAAGCATAATACTGAAGATGTCTTGTATTTGAAAGGATTAAAGCACAATCTTTTGAGCATGGGTCAGATGTGTGACAAAGGCTATGATTTAAGCTTCAAGGACAATGGATGCAAGATTAGGGAAAGCTCCAGAACAGTCATTGCAATTGGTAAGAAGACCAAAGGTAATATCTATCACTTGAAAGGAACTGATAACTATTGTTTGTTGGCTCAGACTGATGAGAGTTGGCTATGGTATAAAAGGTTGTGTCACATAAATTTTGACAACATTATGAAGTTAAGTACTGCACAGGCTGTTAGAGATTTGCCTAAGCTTGTGAAGCCTACTAATTCCATTTGCAAGGAGTGTCAATTTGGGAAACAAACAAGAACAAGTTTCAAAAGCAAGGACCAATCAGTTGATGGGCTACTTGAGCTAGTGTATACAGATTTGTGTGGACCTACCAGAGTAAGACGTTTGCAAGGAGACATGTATTTCATGTTGCTTATTAATGATTATTCTAGAATGACTTGGGTTACTTTTTTAAAAGATAAAATTGAAGCCCTAGATAAGTTCAAGGAATTTAAGGCAATGGTTGAAAATGAGATGGACTTGAAGATAAAATGTGATGTAGGAGCATCTAATGGTGTAAGGGCAATCTTGCATCACCCAAAAAAAGATGTGTTTCAAAATTGTTGATGTTCTTTCCATTTCTTTTCAAAATTTGTGGTTCTGGTTCCATAATCGCTTGAATAATGATGTAGAACTTTCAGTTTTTTCAAACTGCTAAAAATAATAACCTGCTATTTTTAGAAAGTTTGCATTTGGGCACGGATTAAAGTGAAAATTTACAGGAAGTTACATAACAGAAATATAAGACCTTTAGCGAAGGAATCACACAAAGATCATTTGTGAGTTGAAAGATATTAAAGTTTTTGTTTCCCAAAAAATACTTGAAAATTATTCAAACTCAGGTTTGAGGCACAATCAGACACCCGGATAAAAAGTTATGGCTCCAGGAAGTTGACCTATTTTTGGAGGGAGATGCAAATTTCAAAATTAGGTTGTTGGTTGCCAAAAAGGCTATTAATAACCATTTTTGGGAACCCTAGGCAGTAGTAGAGTTAAGGGGGCAAGTGTGGAGTCAAGAATAGGTGGGAAAACAAAAACTGTAGCTGATTTAGGGTTACAGAAGGTAGGTGATTCTAGATTCTTGTGACAAGAAGCTGTAATGTGTTGCAGCCTGTGGAGGGTTGATTCCTCTGATTGTATTTGAGCTTCTATAATGTAACAAGTGGTCCAAATCAATAAAAAAAGTTTTATTTTCTGTGTACAATTTCCGTTGTTGTGTGTTTTATGATTTACCCCCTTCATCAAGTGGTATTAGAGCAAGGGTTCCTAAGTGTGTAGACAGATCGCCGACCGTGAGGCAGTTTGCACCAGGACCTGAGGTTGTGGGTTTGCTACAGAGATCAAGATGCCTCCATGAAGAAATCGTATTGGGAGGAATACTTTGACAGAAGAGGGTTTTAGAGCACTACAAAGGCAAATAGATGCATTGCAAGAGGAGCTGCAAAGAGGGTTTGATCTGAGAACAAGAGAAGAAAGTGAAGATGAAGCTAAAGAAGAGCTATCCAAGGAAGAACAAGAATTTGGAGATCATGCAGAAGTTAGGTTGTTGAGGGGCATTTTGAAGATTGGAAAGAGGTCCAGGATCAGAGTTTCTACATATTCTGGAGATTTAAATCCAGAACAGCTTATTGATTGGATCAATGACATGGAGAAGTATTGAGTATGAAGATGTGGAAGACCCGGATCGGGTCAAGTTTGCAAAAATAAAATTGAAGGGTCATGCTAGTATTTGGTGGAAGGAGGTCTAGTTAGAGAGGAATAGAAAAGGAAAATGAAAGATCACCAAATGGGATTGAATGGTGGAGAAACTGAAGAAGCAGTTCATTCCTATGGACTATGAGATGGAGTTGCTGAAGAAGCTGCAAGGACTGAAGCAAGGTAACAAGTCTATTAAGGAGTATATAGAAGAGTTTTATAAAATTACTATCAGGACAAGTCATGGAGAGCCCAACAAGGAGAAGGTAGCCCTTTACATTAATTGGTTGAGGCCAAGTATTCAAGAGGAGCTGAGCCTAGTCAGAATGACCACCATAGAAGATGCATCCCAATTTTTCCTAAAGGTGGAGGAGAAGCTGAATAAAAGATTTGACAGCAAGCAAAGGGAAAGAGGTCAAGGCAGAAGGACTGGTGGAAGACCCTATGGGGGCCAAAATGAAGATTCAAAGAAAAGTGAAGAAGTCAACACTAGTCGAAATCAAAGAGGAGATAATACCTACCACCCTCATGACCAGAACAATGGTGACCAAAGAGGAAGAGGAAGAGGCCGACCTGGGCAAGGACCTAGAAGAGGAGGTTTCAGAGGAACTTGTTTCCATGTGGAGAAGAAGGGCATCAAGCATACGAGTGTCCACGACATCAAGGAAGGACAAATAGAAGACTTGAAGGTAATGCACGAGTTACACATGTCAATGAAGATGTGCAATTTGAGCGCTCTGAAGATGCTGAAAGGGGAGAAACCCTAGTTGTCAGAAGAACTTTGTTGAATGAAGAGAAAGAACCAAATTAGAGGAAGAGTTTGTTCCACACAAGGTGGAAATGTGAAGGTAAGTGTTGTGATATTATTATTGACAGTGGAAGTACTGACAATCTTGTTTCAGAGGAGATGGTTAACAAGTTAAAGTTGACAAGAAGAAAGCATCCACATCTATATCAGATTGTATGGTTGCAGAAGGACGACAGAGCTTTGGTCAATAAGAAGTGTTTAGTGAAGTTCAAGATTGGGGACTACCATGATGAGGTGCTCTGTGATATCATACCAATGGATGCATGTCATATGTTGTTGGGGAGGCCGTGGCAGTATGATAGGAGTGATGTTCATGATGGCCGTGCAAACACATATTTCCTAACAAAGGATGGAGTTCATCACAAGTTGAATCCCTTGAAGGAGGTGGAAGAAAAGGTATGTAGTACTGCTAGAATTTGCTTGGTAGATGGCAAAAAAATTTTGGAGGGTATGAAGCATGAGCGTCATTGCTATGCATTGATTCCTAAGATTAGTCAAGAGAAATGTGAAGATGTACCAACTGAAGTCTCAGAGATGTTGGAAGAATTTCAAGATATTGTCTCTGATAATGTACTAGAAGGTTTACCACCAGTAAGGAAAATAAGTCATCAAATAGATTTGATACCAGGAGCTAGTTTGCCAAATAAGGTAGCCCATAGAATGACCCCTGCAGAGAATGAAGAGCTGAACAGACAAGTTCAGGAGTTGTTGAGGAAGGGATTGATAAGGGAGAGCTTAAGTCCATGTGCAGTACCTGTAGTACTAGCACCAAAGAAGGATGGAGAATGGAGGATGTGTACAGACTCTCAAGCCATCAATAAGATAATGATCAAGTATAGATTTCCATTGCCAAGAATGGATGACATCATGGATTGTTTGAGTGGAGACAAGTACTTCATGAAGATTGACCTGAAGAGTAGGTATCACCAGATCTATATCAGAGAAGGAGATGAATGGAAGACAGCCTTCAAGACAAAGGAAGGTTTGTATGAGTGGTTAGTCATGCCATTTGGGCTAACCAATGCACCGAGCACATTCATGTGGGTCATGAATGAGGTACTAAAAGAATTTTTAGGAAGTTTTGTTATTGTTTATTTGGATGATATTTTGATTTTCAATAAGACTTGGAATAGCATCTGATGCATATCAGAAGAGTTCTAGAGAAGCTGAGGGAGGAGAAGTTGCTGATTAATATGAAGAAATGTAGTTTTGCAAAGAAGGAGTTGGTATACCTAGGATTTGTTATCTCAGAGGAAGGTCTTAAGATGGACCCATAAAAAGTAAGGGCTATCATTGAATGGCCTATGCCAAGGAGTGCAACGAAGGTAAGATCTTTCCATGGTTTGACAAGTTTTTACAAAACGTTTATCAGGAATTTTAGTAGCATTTGTACACCCCTAATTGAGACAATGAGAGGGGATAGAAAAGAGTTTAGATGGACTAAAGGAGCTGACAAGAGCTTTGATACATTGAAATAGAAAGTCGTAGAACAACCTATTTTGGCACTTCCAGATTTCAATAAGGTATTTCAGGTAGATTGTGATGCTAGTGGTAGTGGTATAGGAGCTGTTTTGAGCTAAGAAGGTAAGCCCTTTGCCTATTTTAGTGAGAAGCTTAATGATGCCAAGAAAAAGTATTCTATTTATGATCAGGAATTTTATGCAATAGTTCAGGCTTTGAAGAAATGGAGACATTATTTGTTGCCAAAAGAGTTTGTTTTATATACTGATCATCAGGCTTTGTAGTATCTTAATAGTCAAGGAAAGTTGAACCAAAGGCATTTAAAATGGGTTGAGTTTTTGCAGAGCTATACTTTTGTTTTGAAGCACAGGAGTGGGAAGTCCAACAGAGTTGCCGATGCCTTGAGCAGAAGGCAAAATTTGTTGACAAAAATGAAGATAGAGGTTGTTGGGTTCGATGAGCTCAAAAGTTTGTATCCTAAAGATCCAAATTTTGTAAAGGCCTGGAAAACTTGTTTGGAACCTGTTACTTTGGACAGGACAAAATGGTTGGATTTCATAATCCAAGATGGCATGTTGTTTAGAGGAAGCCAGTTGTGCATTCCAAGGAGTTCCATGAGAGAGAACCTAATTAAGGAGAAGCATAGTGGAGGATTGGCTAGACACTTTGGTCTAGATAAGACCATTGCTATTATTGGTGAAAATTATTATTGGCCACAGTTGCAGCAGGATGTAAGGAAATTTGTACAGAGTTGCAGAGTGTGTCAAATGGCAAAAGGAACAAATCAGAATACAAGGCTATATCAGCCATTACCTATACCAGAGAAGCCATGGGATGATATCGGTATGGATTTTGTTCTTGGATTACCAAGGACACAGAGAGGACATGATTCCATTTTTGTGATGGTGGACAAATTCTCGAAGATGGCATATTTCATTCCTTGCAAGAAGACTAATGATGCTGTTCATATTGCTGAATTATTTTTTAGAGAGGTGGCGAGATTACACGGTATACCAAAGAGCATAGTTTCAAATCGAGCTACCAAGTTTGTTGGTTATTTCTAGAGGACATTGTGGAAGAAGTTGAAGATAGATTTGAAGTTCAGTTCTGCACACCACCCATAGACTGATGGACAGACCGAAGTGGTGAATAGGAGTTTGGGTAACCTGCTACTATGCTTAGTAGAAGATAAGCCGAAAGGATGGGATTTGATTTTACCACATGCAGAATTTGCTTACAACAATTTTGTCAATAGGAGTACTAGTAAAACACCATTCCAGATTGTATATGGGAATAGTCCAAGAAATGCTTCAGAGTTAAGGAAGCTAGACAAAGGAGAAAAGACAAGTGCTGAAGCTGAAGACTTTGCAGAACATCTAAAGAATTTGCATGAAGATGTGAGAAAACACATTAATAAGATGAATATTTAGTACAAGGCTAAGGCAGATTAGAAAAGGAGGTATAAGGAGTACCAGGTAGGAGATGAAGTCATGGTTCACTTGAGAAAAGAAAGGTTCCCAATTGGAACATACAATAAGTTGAAAATGAAGAAATTTGGACCATGTAGAATCCTGAAGAAGCATGATTCAGGAAATGCATATGAGGTAGAGCTACCAAGTGGGATTAATATTTCCCTTGTGTTCAACATTGCTGATTTAACAAAATATCATGAGGGTGGCACAGAGGATGGAACAACAGAAGAACAGTGTAGTATTCTGGCATCTACTTCAACGGAGGAGATAGAAGAGATCTTGGATAGCCGTGTGGGAAGAAGTACTCAAACCAAGCAATATGAAGAATATCTGGTGAAATAGAAGGAAGACCTATTGAAGATTCTTCTTGGTTGTCTAAGGCAGTGGTTGATCGTTTGGGCTTTCCTCACACAAACACCTGAGACGTGACAGGGCCACTTCTCAAATTAGCCTGGGTGTCTGATGCAGGAGCATCCAGTGGTGTAAGGGCAATCTTGCATCACCCAAAAAAAGATGTGTTTCAAAATTGTTTATGTTCTTTCCATTTCTTTTCAAAATTTGTGGTTCTAGTTCCATAATCACTTGAATAATGATGTAGAACTTTCAGTTTTTCCAAACTACTAAAAATAGTAACCTGCTATTTTTAGAAAGTTTTCATTTGGGCATGGATTGAAGTGAAAATTTATAGGAAGTTACATAATAGAAATATAAGACCTTTGGCGAAGGAATCACACAAAGATCATTTGCAAGCTGAAAGATATTAAAGTTTTCATTTCCCAAAAAATGCCTAAAATTTATTTAAACTCAGGTTTGAGGCACTAGTTCTTAGTGTGTAGAGCACTCCATGAGCTTTCTGATGCATAAAACAGTTCATCAACCGGACACCCGGATCAAAAGTTATGGCACCCGGAAGTTGACCTATTTTTGGAGGGAGATGCAAATTTTGAAATTAGGTTGTTGGCCACCTAAAAGGCTATTAATAACCATTTTTGGGAACCCTGGGTAGTAGTAGAGTTTGTAAGGAAAGAAAAGGTGCGGAATACAACTTCCCTAATGTCAATTCAAAGGGGATAATGCAGACAGGTAACTTTTAATTCAAAATACAGAGATGAACACACCAGAAAAATGAATAAACATGCAAGATAATAGAGAACAACACCAGATCTATGTGGGAAAACCCTTTCGAGTAAAAAACCCACCACCACAAGAGAGACTATCTTTATTTACAGTAAGCTTAGAAATATTACAACAAATATCCCAGCCTTCTTGCTCATGTATTGATTCTCAAATCATACACACAGTTCACTTTCACTATACATCCACAAAATGAACAATATGATCGAATCTCATCATCAACTTCAACGACATCACCAGATCTATATATTTTTAGTCTTCAAGAGAAAAACCATTTTTAACTTCTACCCTAACTGATCGTTTCAACTGACCCATCGTCACTGCCTTCCAACTATCGCAACTGTTCATATTCATGTGAGACCTTTAGTCCCACATTCACTAGGTCAAGTTTGACATCTAGGTTTATATACCTGAACACACTGTATGACTATCGTCGGCAATTTTGTTGCCGGCAATGCTAGTCTAAGCTTCATCGGGATAGCACAAACCATCAGAGCTCACTCCACGATTTACACCGACGGTTCCTTGTCCCACCGATGCCCAAACCTTCAACCTACATTGGAGTAAGGAAGACAGTCGGAGTGACATTTCAAAACTGCACCGAAAGATATGATCTTGCCAATCCAAGCCTTCATCGGAGTGACAGTTGACATCAGAGGCACTTCCAAACCTTAGACTGACAACGCTGCTCACGTTGATGCTAACAACTCTTCATTGGAGTGACAGTTAACATCGGAAGGACATCCACAGGCTCAATCGATGGCCAACCTTATGCCAATAGACATATATACACATCAATCAGAGAAGCTTGATCATGTCAACCCAATGGGTATGAACAAAACCAATGAAGCGAATAAATGAGGTTTCAAGTAGTAATTTGAGACATTAGGTCTCTTCAGAGTTAAGAGGGCAAGTGTGGAGTCAAGAATAGGCAGGAAAATAGAAACCCTAGCTGATTTGGGGTTACAGAAGGTAGGTGATTCTAGAGTCTTGTGACAGGAAGCTGTAATGTGTTGTAGCCTATGGAGGGTTGATTCCTCTGATTATATTTGAGCTTCTGTAATGTATTAAGTGGTCCAAATCAATAAAAAAAGTTCTATTTTCTATGTGCAATTTCTGTTATTGTGTGTTTTATGATTTACCCCTTCATCAAAATGTTTGAGGTCTGATAGAGGAGGAGAGTTCACATCAAATGAATTTAATTCTTTTGTGAAGAACATGGAATAAAGAGACAATTATCTATGCCCAAAACTCCACAACAAAATGGAGTATTTGAAAGGAAAAATAGAATAGTTCAAGAAGTTGCTAGAACCATGATGAAGGAAGCTGATCTTCTAGAAGCATATTGGAGAGAGGTAATTCACACTGCTGTATATATCCTAAACAGAGTCCAAGTAAAAGGTAACAGTTCTAAGACTCCTTAAGAATTGTGGTATGGTAAAGTTCCTACTATGAAATATCTCAAAGTTTTTTGTAGCAAATGTTATATCAAAAGAGAAGAAGATCTAGGAAAGTTTGATGCTAGTTGTGATGAAGGAATCTTCCTTGGTTACTCCACCAAGAGCAAGGCCTACCAGTGCTATAATAAGAGGCTGAATAAGATCATTGAAAGTGCAAATGTTAAAGTTAATGAAAGTAAGGAAAGGTCTTCAGAATCAAGAGTATATGAATCAGATGAACCAAATGCTTAAGAAGTGGTGTAGCATGAAGACAACCCTGATGAAGAGGAACAAGCTCTGATAAGTGCTTCCGAAACTCCAAGGTATATAAGACTTAAACATTCTAAAGATCAAATCATAGGAGATAAGAGCAAAGGGATCTTAACCAGAAGAAAAGCTATAGAGGAACAAGTAAATTTCTATCTAATTTCCAAGATTGAACCTAAAACTGTGGATGAGGCCTGCAATGATGAGAATTGGGTAAAGGCTATGAAAGAAGAACTGATCCAGATAGAGAAGAACTAGACCTGGGATCTTGTCCCCAGACTAACAGATAAAAATGTAATTGACACTAAGTGGGTTTTTAGAAACAAGATGAATGAGAATAGTGAAGTGGTAAGAAACAAAGCAAAGTTGGTATGCAAAGGATACTTTCAAGTTGAAGGAATAGACTTTGAAGAAACATTTTCTCCAGTGGCAAGGATTGAAGAAATAAGAATATTTTTGGATTTTTCAGCCTATAAAGATTTCAAGGTAGATCAAATGGATGTGAAGTCTGCTTTCTTAAATGGAGAGTTGGAAGAAGAAGTCTATATTGAACAACTGGAAGGATTTCAGTCATCAGATCAGGGTGACATGGTATGCAAATTGAAGAAGGAATTCTATGGATTAAAACAAGCCCTCAAGGCTTGGTATGCATGGTTGGATAGGTATCTGATACAAATAGGGTTCAGTAAAGGTACTACAGACAACAATCTCTACTTCAAGATCAATGATGAATAAATCCTAATTGTAGCAGTCTTTGTTGATGATATTATTTTTGGAGGCAACAAAAGTATGTGCACGGTCTTTACCAAAGAAATGCAAGGTGAATTTGAAATGTCTATGTTTGGTGAGATGAATTTCTTTTTAGGTTTGTAAATCAATCAATCAGAGAAAGGTATCTTCATCTCCTTGTTGAAGTATGTGAAAGAGTTGTTAAAGAAATTTGGGATGGAAGACTCTAAACTAGATTGCACACCCATGATAACTGGTTGTAAGTTGAGTAAAGATGTTAACTCACCCATGGTAGACTAGAAAAGGTATAGATCTATGATTGGAGGATTACTTTATCTGACTCAAACTAGACGTAACATAATGCATGCAATATGTCTTGTAGAAATATTTAAAGCAAAACCCAAGGAATCACATGTGATGATAGTCAAGCGAATTCTAAGATATTTAAAAGATACAATGGATTATGGTTTGTGGTACCCTAAGGACAATGATTTTACCCTCAATGCATACACTGATGCAGATTGGGCCAGAGATGTGGATGATAGAAAAGTACAAGTGGAGGAGCATTCTTGTTGGGAAAAAGGTTGGTATCTTGGTTGAGCAAGAAACATAATTCAATAGCCCTGTCTCCTACAGAAGCAGAATACATTGCAATAGCATGCAGTTGCACTCAAGTTTATGGATGAAGCAAATTTTGAAGGACATTAGAGTTGTGTATGAAGATCCAATCACAATCTTTTGTGACAACAGAAGTTCCATAAACATATCAAAGAATCTAGTGATGCATTCAAGGATAAAACACATATCCATTAGGTACCACTTTCTGAGAGAAATGGTGACAGAAAATGAAGTCAAGTTGGAGTATGTTTCTACAAAAGATCAGATTGCAGACATTTTCACCAAGCCTCTGCCCAAGGATACTTTTGAGTATCTCAGAGAAAAGTTAGGGGTTATCACCCGTCCTACTCTAAACTAAGATGCACAAGAGTGCATCAGTTCGGTGGTGCTCAGAGTTCTACATCAAGATCTAGATTGATGCTTTAAGGGCTACTTCTTAGGGGAGTAGTCAAAAAGTTCAGAAGAGAGATTGGATTATAGTAGAAGAGTGCAAGTATGTGCACTTTACCATTGATGTCAAAGCGGGAGAGAAGTCATGTGAAAAAATTAGGTAGACAAGGAGTGTAGATGTGTAAAGAGAAAGGGGGAGAATCTTGTCTTGATGGTTGTGGCAGTTTTTCACATCATATGTTGCGATCAATGACAAAGGGGGAGATTATTGTAAGTATGTGCCTAATTGGTGTTGTCATTGATGTCAACATATCTTTGTTGTCATTGGTGTCAACTGTATCCTATTATACTACTTGTTTGTAAACTTTATATGTTGAGAATATTGAGAAAATTGGCCTCTCTGGAAGAATCAAGTGAGTTACAGTGAAGTGCAGTATAGACAGTGAGTTGAATGCTAAAGAACAGTCTGATAGATTGCTCTGCATTTCTTTCTACTTACAGATCTGGGTCCACAGATTGTAAGTTGTTTGAAGGGATGTCAGAATATGCTAAGTCTTGAGTTCAAGCATCTGGTGTGAAGTTTTGAGAGAGTTGCATTCAACAAAGTAAAACCTATTTTTTCTAATTATTCTTTGGTGATAGGGAGAAAGTGTTTTTCTCTGCATTCCTTCACAATAAAGTATTTTTCTTTGTGGTTCTAGAGGGAAGTTTGGGATGATGATAAGTGCCCACAATTGCAGTGGTTCATGTTTTGGTGGTCCGCAAGCTATCATTCTTTTATGACAGTTGAAGACAGTGAAGTTCATGTGTTCCGATGAGAAGATTCCTATGCCTAAAGTGGTTAAGGTTCATGCGGTTGATTATGATTATTATAACATGCTTGTGGATATCTCCTGATCATGTTCTTATCTTGACATTGGTTTGTGTTAAGGAATTGAGATCGTGTTTGAAGATTGTTCCCAAATAACATAGTGTGTAACCAGTCTTAGCCAACTTGTTTAATTCCAGTAGTTACAAAGATCCCTTGAAGATCATGGATGCATGTTGAAGTGTAGAAGATTGTATTTGAGTCCCAACTAAGGCGGGGCATGATCCGTATATATCTTTACTTCATTTCCTTTGCATAATGTTGTGATAGGTTAGGACCTATTTTGTAAATGTTTGTAATGCCAATGTTGAAGATTGTTCCAATGGTTGATGATTGTAATACCAACCTTGATCATTCCAAGGTTGATGAAGTGTATAAATACTTGTAGTTGAGTCATGGAAAAGATGTCCTTGTGCGAAGATGGGAAGATAAGGAAAGAGGTGCAAAAGGCATAGTAGAGGAATTGTTGTACTTCAATGTATTAATCTCAAACAGGGTTTAACAACCCTCATTATAATCTTTCTAGGTTTAGGGTTGAGGTAGTGAGCCTACTAGACCTAGTTGTACTTCATGGCAATGAGCCAGTATATTCTGGGCCCGTGGAGTGACCAAGCCTGAACATCATTTTTCAAAGATTACAATATATTTTGAGAGCTAATCCTCTCCATGTTTTTTCCCCACCTTGGGGTTTTCCATGTAAAATTTGCTGTCTCTTGTGTTTAATGTTGTATCTATGGTTAAGTTTACGATTTCATGCATTCATTGTTAAATCATAATAATTGTGGATTTAAGTGTAGAAGTGATTGAGTTTTTGAGACAATTGATTCACCACCCCTCTTAGTTGTCTAGGGCATATCAACATAAACTTGTCAAAAAGTAGCACATCAACACCAATTCAATATGAAGAGAATAGAATATGTGAAGCACAACTTTGAAGGCAAAGCATAATTGTGTCTATGAAAGATTTGACAGTATTCACTGTCATATATCTACCAGATGTACAATAGTAACATCATCTTTGTTCTATCATTCTCAACCACTTGTCATGGACATGAAAGTCTGAAAGATCTACTCTAAGGTCTGCACACTACATAAGTCACACAAATACATAGAGTCTGTATTACAAACTGTCATGTTGACATAACAACATCCTCCAAGATAAACATTTAGAAAGTAGAGGCATTAAAAAAAATTCTGAGCATCTTCTCCTAATGACAATCTCTCAACTCTTTTTCTAACCATTGTTAGGAGATAGATATATCTGAATACAAGCATAGACTTGTATGAATAGATGAGCATAAATACAAGTAAACATGAACACCATATCTGAGAACATTTTGTTGACAAAAACAATTTGGCAATACTTTGCTTGTCATCATGATCTTTATCATACATGAAACTCCTTGGACTGGATTCACATTGAAAGAATTAAAGTCACCATTAGCATAATGAAGCACTTGAAGCTCTAAGAAGCATGAAACAACATGAACATGATGAGATGTTCATGATGAAATGACTCTTAAGGAAGACACAACTCCTGACATCAACTCAATTCTACAAATACCTTAACTAACCTGATGATGTACTTCTCTCAATCACAAACTTTGACATCAATCCAACATCAACATGAAATGAATAAAATCATCTCTGATCCACCCATGTAACCTACCATTAAACCCTTTGACATTAATGACAACTATCACAACAAATAAGTCAAAACATGAAAAATTTTCTAAGGGAGAAACCACTTTTTGAATAAGGAAAAACATATAAAAAACCAAACTTTGAACCAACATAACTTTTTCATTTCAAGGAATTTTTAGATCGTTCAAAAGGAAAAGTTTCCTAGAATTAGATTCTCTATCCAATAGTGAGCATTGGAGCCTACTTGGGCAAAATATTTCAACAGGATTTTGGATTTTTTAGGGGAAAAAGAAGCAATTTGGAACTGGTTTAAATCTGGGTGCCAACAGACACCACCACAAAATCTGAAAGAATTGCATCACCTTCAAGGAAAACTTCAATCTATCAAGAGATTCATAGTGTATCTTGTAGACAAGTGTTAATCCTTTGTACATATTTTGAGAAAAATGTATAATTTCAATGGCATGAAAAATGCCAACAAGCATTTGATAAATTGAAAGAATATCTTGCAACACCACCCATTTTGGTACCTTTTGTTCAAGGAAAACCTCTCCTTTTATACATATCAGCCACATCAGTAGCATTAGGATCCTTTTTAGCACAAAATTATGATAATGTAAATGAATGAACTATATACTACATCAGTTGTACTCTAGTGGGCTATGAACTAAAGTACACACCTATAGAGAAGGCATGTCTTGTTATTGTCCTCGCTTCACAAAAAAATTGACATTATATGATCAATCATCAAACTAAGTTCATCTCAAATGTTGACCCACTAAAGTATCTTCTCTCCAAAGCTACTCTAACAGGACACATGGTGAAATGGATCATAGTTTTGAGTGAGTTTGACATTGAATATGTGGATAGAAAAGCTATAAAAGGACAAGTCATTGCTAATCAATTGGTCAAAGCACCTATTGAAGTTGATCATCCACTTATTTTAGAATTTCTAGATGAATCAATCATTGTCATTGACTCCCCTACAATTGAAAGTTATACTTTGATGGACCTTTCACACATGGTTCAAGAGCAGGGATCCTCTTTGTAACACCACAAGGAGATTTCATACAAAAATCCTATAGTATCTTGTTTCCTTACACAAATAACATTATAGAATATGAAGCACTTATCAAAGGTCTAAGAATGACTATCCAATGGAATATTAAAGTACTCAAAGTCTATGGTGAGTCTCAACTTATCATACGTTAGTTCAATGATGAATATCAAACAAAAGATGACAAGATACTCCTGTAAAAGAAATTGGTTGACACATTCAAGAAATCATTTTCATGGATCCAATTTGAACAAATTCTAAGGATAAATAATAAATTTTTTGATGCTATGGCAACTATGGTTTCATTGATTGATATTCCTTCAAACAATTCACAGTCAAAATTCATGATTGAGCAACTTTACATTCCTGCATTTGATATCCTAGAAACTAAACCTGTATGCTAACATGTCGGTCCTTATACACCTTGGTACAATGAGATCTATACCTTCATGATAAAATTCTACCACCTAATCTTTCACATTCCCAATGTCAAACCCTCATCCGTCATTCATCTTGTTATACCATTCTTGGTGATACACTTTATCAAAGGACACTTGATGGGATTCTCCTTAGATGTCTTAACATGGAAGATGCCCAAGCCACCTTACGTGAGGTACATGAGGGTATATGTGGTGCACACTCTAATGGTCCTACCTTGGTCAAAAAGTTGCTAAGGATTGGATACTATTGGCCAACTATGGAGCATGATACACATCAATTTTCAAAGAAATATCTTCCTTGTCAACAACATAGTGATTTGATTCATGCGACTACGAAAAGAATTACAACCAATCACTACACCATGACCCTTTTTGCAATGGGGACTCAATCTCATTGGTTAGATTCATCCTCCTTCATCCAATGGTCATAAGTTCATCATCACCACCACTAAGTATTTTACAAAGTGAGTTGAAGCCATTCCCCTTACATACATTACTGGTAAACAAATTTCCAAGTTTATCCTTCATTACATCATTTGTCGATATGGTATACCCTAAGCCATTATTATTGACAATGGTAAGCCATTCAAAAATCAAGATGTCTACCACCTTTGTCATCAATTCCATATCCAACATCACTTTTCCACTCCATACTATCCCCAAAACAATGGTCAAGCTAAAGCTTTGAACAAAACCATTCTCAAGATTTTGAAGAAAATAAGCAATGATGTTAGTTGGGATTGGCACTTGCAACTCAATCTTGTTTTATGGGCATATCACACTAGCATACGTACATCTACAAGAGCCACACCATATTCCCTTGTCTATGGATCTAAATCTATCCTACCAATTGAGGTCAACCTCCCCTCCTTAAGGGTATCATTACAAAATCTTATCGATGAGGAAGACTACATAGTTGCTCAGTTACAAGAATTGGAAACCCTAGATGAAAGATGTCTCAATGCTCTTAATCATATCATAGCCTATCAAAATCATCTTCATTGTAGCTACAACAAGAGACTCAAAGAGCACAAATTTGAAGTTGTTGATCTTGTACTTAATGAAAATTAGAACCTTCAAGATCAAGATAAGAAAGGAAAATTTGAGCTAAATTGGTTGGGACCCTTCATCATTCCTAGTTGTTATGGTTCTAGAGCATATCAACTTTCTACACTTAAGGGACACCCCTGGAGAAAACTATCAACATCATTCACCTCAAGAGGTTCTATGCCTACCCCGTGAGGTATCCCAATTGTATTTAAAAAAAAATCAAAATAGTAAAGAGAAATAAGTTGTCATCTAGTGAAAACCACTTCGGTGGTGCTTTGGATAAGTACCATGATGAAAACTTGTTTATAGGTGCCATGTGTAGTAGCCTTGCATTTACCATCTACTAGATAACCACTTTGACTCCCACTTTCCATTCATTCATCTATGTTTCTGTCCATTTATCATATTTGTCGTCCTATCATGGCTTAATTTTTTTTCACTTATTGTAATTTCCTATCATACGATAATAAGTCATCCAGTATATCTACCATGGTCACTTATTCATCCACATCATAATAAAATCCTATCATTTGGGGGCACATTACCAACACCTAGTTATGGTTTGGATTTCTCTCCCAGTTTTCATAAGATATTGGAAGGTAAATCTTTAAGATTAAGTCTCATGCATTTCATCTCAAAATATTTCAAAATACAAAAAAAACAAAACATTTCAAAAACACAAAAACATCAAATATCCCAAAAATTCAAGCAATAAATTTTTCTTCATCCATACCACATTCCATAATAAAATTTTCCACATGACCATAATAAACATTACACTCACATTTCACCCATATCATAATAAAACACTTGACATTCAAGCAAGACAAAACATTCATACAACACATCATTCCTTAATAAAAAATTGCAAACATTAGTCTACATGTCAAAATAATGCCCAATCACTTTATCAATTGCCACGTCATTCGATAACAAAAAACAATCATCATCTAGCCTCATCCAAGGATATATCATTCCTATCATCAGGCACCTATCCAAACATCATCCAAATCTTTGGCAAGAGATATAATAGTTGTGTGACTTGTGTCATCATTAGGTTTTTTTTTTTTTTTTTAATTTTGTTTATCTTTTCTATATCCTTCTCATGCTTTATCAAGGCCACCTAGATCCATTCATATCTTGGTGAGTTATGACTAGGAATGAATGGGACATAACATTTTGCGTGTTTGTCGGATGTTCTTATTACTCCAGCTAATATTCATATCTTGTGTGTAGTGCAATAGATTTTTGCATATCAAGTTGTCTTTTGCATCTAAGGTCACTTTATACCTTTTGTGCATTTGGGGACTTTAATGCTCTAATTTTACTTCCTCACACATATAGACAAGGTTGTATTACAGTGGGTATGAATAAGGACACTCATTTTGTTTGCAGTGTCAAGTCAATGTAAAGGATACAAAGGTCACTCTAGTTCATTATACCTTGGTGCATAATATCCTATTTCTATATCAAATTAGGACTACTCTACATATTCTACCAACATAACCATACTGCATTTTACCCATTACCTACATCCATATCCTATCCATTATCCCATCTTGTCCTAGAGCATTCTTTTTGAGATCATATTCATACCCAATCATATTATATCCATTCTCATCTATTTATCTATTCAACCTAACATTTCACCTCTAACATTCCATCCTATTTTTCCATCCTAATATTTCATCATAGTATTCATCCTAACATATCATCAAGCATGGCAATGCATATCATGAACAAACCAAAAATAATAATTCCTCATCATATCTTTCCATTATCTTGTCAATCACGAATAAATGTTAGACATACTCCATAATCATTTCATTTGCATATCCATATTACAAACATCCATTTCATTACATCCCTATATATACACATCACATAGAATCAAAAATTTTATGTTGGAAAAATGCACCCTTGGGGGCTTTTTCCTATTAAGGTTTAGCTCCTGGGTCTTTAGATTGCATTTAGAGCATTTTACATGATAATTTAGACTCCCGATGAGAAAACCCTTAGGTCTTGTGACAAATAGGACCCAGGGGGTGCTAATTTGATGATCCTTGAGCAAAGACAAGGGGGTGGACTTGGGTGCTAGCGCTCTAGTCTAGCCCTATTTTGGGTCTGCCCTAAATTCAAATGTCTAGTCTGTGACTGTTATTTGGTTTCCAAGCCAACATCATAAGTTTCAAATTCAAAATTCTTGGTGGGAATCTTAGTAGTTGCATATATAAGCATGTTTGGGTTATCATTTGAAAACTAGAGGATGTTTATGTTTCAAATCTATTGGCATACTTGTGATTATCATTGTGTTATAGAGATATCATTGTTATTCTGTTTATTTTTGCAGGCTGGGTGACATCTTCTCCTCATGGCATTGAAGAGCTTCTTCCTTCCATGAGAGCTTCATCATCAAGGTGACATTTATTGTGCTTATTATTATTATCATTTAGATTTCACCTCTGTCCCACAAGGACACACTCTCTCTCTGACAACGGTGTTCGGAAGACTTGAATGTCTCTCTGGGGCTTGACTAAGGCAAGACTCTAAACACCACAACACCCTCCCACACTCCTTGTGATTGCAAGTTACATGTATCAGATCTAGAGAAAGTGGAGTTGTAGGGAAGAAAGGAAGACAATGAAGATTCAGGATCTAAAAAGAAGTGGACACTATGCGATATTTTGGGAAAAGGGTGCCATCACCATTATCCTCCGCATCTAAAGACTCAGAAATAGATTGGACAGTGAGCATCAGGGTTTGTAGGGCTTCCAACATCTGGAAGAATCTCCCTCAGTGGACTAGGGCACTCTCAACATTGTCCTCCAATGTCAGATCATAGAAAACCAAAGGTACAATAGAGATCAGTGGCGGAAGGAGATCGAGAATCCACAAAAAATCTGCCTCTTGGACTAGGGCACTATCACCATTGTCCCTGACATCTCCATTTTTCAGACAACGAAAAATAGTGAGCTAAGGTTCTCTACCCTTTGTCTAATTCCTATAGCATTTGTCATAAGTTGCAGATTTGATCATTGTTTTGCTAAAATTAGGGTTTCAAGAGCATAAAAGCATTGATTAGAGATCTTGTGTGACAACATTTGTATTTCCAAGTAGAAAACCAATTGGCAACCCAATCTGATAGTTGACTCTCCTCTTGATAGTAGAAGCACTTGGTTGAAAAACCCTTGGAATGTTTTGTGGAAAGGAGGATTAAACTAAAACATCAACCCCATAATCCATCCCTATTTTCATATTAAACATTTTGGTGAACCTGTCTTTTTGGACTCTTGGCACCTTACAAAGTGTTGTTTGATAGATTTGCATTCATTCATTTTATTGCATTCAAAAATTTACAAAAAAATGATATACTTGGAAAAATTGAAAAAATGCATTTTAGGGTTTGATTTTTGACATAGTTTGCATTCACTCAATTGAATTTAATTAATTCCCTAATTTTTATATAAGATCTGAAATTCATCATCATTCAATTCATTAATTTCAATATTGCATTCAAAAAAATACAAAAAAACTGAAAAATTTAGAAAATTTGCAAAAAATGGCATATTAGGCTTGAATTTTTGTAAAATTTGAATTCATTGGCATCTAATTTAAATTAATTTCTTTTATTTCCATTAAATCTGATCCAAAATATAGAAATTCATCATTTACAATTCATTTGCATGCTTGATTTGTTAAAAATTGCTTGAAATCTTGCATTTTTTTTGTGAAAACCTAGTTTTGCATGAGCTAGAGTTGTAGTCAAAATCTTGTTTCAGATTTTACTATCTTTTTAAAACACTCATTAGGTCTGATCCCTAATTTTAGTGGCCTCCTTGTGAAATTTCATGTCTAGGGTTTGAAAACTTACGTTTTTCACTAGATTTGAGCCTATTGTCTTGCTAGATTTGCACTCTAAGTATGTTGTGAGGGAATTTATTGTACTAATGGGCTGTTATTAGAATTATTATCTGCTGCCCCTTCTCAATTCCCTTACAACTCCCTTTATTTTGGGCTTTTGCATTGAAATTTTGGAAAAATTTGCATATTTTTGCTCTCTTTGCACTAGGGTTTGATCTAGAGTGGTACTATACGCATGTTGTAATGGATTTTCTGGTAGTAGGTGGCTATTACTACTGTTATAAGTTGTTTTTCATCATCATTTTCCTTACAACACCCGTTTCCCTACTCTTTTGCATTGAGATTTGGTGAAAAATCACATATTTTGGCCTATTTTTACTAGTTTTGGCTTATCGACTCTCTAGAGTTGCATCAAAAGTGTGTTGTAAAAGGTATTATTGCATTAGTGGACTTTTATTAGGCATATAATTTTTTATCCCTGTGAAAAATCTTTACAAGACCTCTTCTTTCATTTGTTTGCATTGAGAAAAGTTGAAAAATCAAGCATTTTTTGCCTTTCAACATATCCAGCTCCTAAGGTTTATTCTATTAGTTTGTTCATATTGTTGCATGAGTATTATAACTCACTACCCTAATAGAAATATTCCTTTAAGAATAAGTGTAAGATACATGGGATCTAGTTCTTTTTAAGAAATCGGTATTCCTACCTCTAAAAATCCACTAAATACGATCTTTACAAAAGGAGAGACACAAACATTATGTGCTGCCACAATAATGGGTTACACTTTCTCGGACATCATGATTTTTGCTGAAATCAAATATTTTTAGAAAATATAAAAATTTAAGCCTTGAAAGGTTCCATTTAAAGGATTTTAATTGAAGAGGGTTTGATCAAACCCCCTTAGATTCAAACCCCCTTGGATAGAACCTTGCTAGTTTTAAACCATACCTATAATGGAGTCTCCTCTACACCTATCAAAATGTTGATAAAAAACTACTTTTGATTTACTTTTTGGGGATCAAATAAATTCATTTAAAATTTATGTTTTTTAAGTATGTAGTCCTTATTATAAGCTTCCCAAAAAGTATAATTTTAAATATATTTAATTTGATTATTATATTTATTTTTTATTTCTTGTGAATGTAGGTTTTTCACTGAACATGAAGTTCTTTGTTCTACACATGGAAAATTAGTAAATTAGTGAAACAAAATTCTAAAAAATATCTATGCCCTAGGTATTTATGTCTTTGTTTCAACAAAAGAAAAAAAAATTGAATTTCGATACATACAGAAAAAGTTATGTTTTACGGAATACACCTATGTCTAAATTATAATTGGTTTGACTTCAAAAATTAATTTTAAACAATATATTCAACAAAACATTATGAAACCAAATGCATGCCCTATATATGAGTGTTACTTATCTAAATTCAAAAGAATCCAAATTTTATCCTTTGTAGAAAAAAAGTTATGTGCTACAGAATACACATCACTTTAAAAAATGTTGTTTACTATTAAAAACTAGTTATCAAAAGAGACAAATTTTTTTACAATTTAACTCCAATTTTTTTTAAATATATTTAAAATCTACAAACAAAATCTCACAAATCACTAGTTTGCATCATCTTCAAATTCCTAACGGTTTAGTGACTATAGGTGTTAGAAAGTGAAGATTTAGTTCAAAATGTTGATTTCAATGTCAAGTTTGGCCAAAAAGTGTAACCCATTATTGTGGGATGACCCCATTGCAAGACACTATACCTATCATGAATACAATGGAAGAGCAAACTTTTCATGATGTTGATGATACTATTGAGGTGGTAGGACACATATCTGATGAACAAATAGACAAACTTGATAAGGAGTTAGCCGATTTCCAATCATTTATGGAAAATGAGAGGATCTAGCTGAAGAAGCTATTCCTGCAATTCATAACATAAGAAAATTGATAAAAGAAGGACAATATGGTGTTAATGTGATCCATGGTTTAACACCTATTGTACAAACCAATATTAATGCAGTGACTAAATGTGCAAAAGTGATAAATAACACTTTGTCACCATCTCATATGCAAGTATCGGCACTTATACCAACCACGAGAATATCTACATTTACATCAAATATTTTGACAACTAATGCAAATGCTTGTAGTAACGTCACCACTGGTATTGGAGTATCTAATGGCATTAATTCACAAAATTATAGAGTTGTCGGATTCAACTATCAAAACCTTGCCCCTAAGGTGTCTTCATATCACTCTCAACCACCCATTCAATCCGCTTATTCTCAACCATTTTCCACCTATCGCTATGTTCAACCACCACCTAATTATTTGCAACCTCCACTTGTCACTACCCATGCTTAATCTCCTCCACACTTTGGTTTCAATTCCTCACCACAAACTGCATCTCCTAATGATGCCATTCTAAATCAACTTTTGCAAGGCATGACCTCTTTACAACAAAAAGTGACAAGCTTGCCAAATGCTTCACAACCTAATATACTGACTTACCATGCTCGTAATCCCTTATCCTATGCAATCTTGAGAACTGCTATGCCTGATAAGTTTGAAACTCCGCGCTTTGAAAATATGGTGGAAAAGGTGATCCTAATACTCATGTGGTGGCATTCACAACTATGTGTAGTGATTTCTACTTTGAAGAGGACTTGTTAGCAAAGCTTTTCTGGTGATCTCTCAAAGATACTGCTGTGGAATGGTTTTGTTCTTTGCCTCTGAATTCAATACATTCTTTTTCATAGTTAATTGATCAATTTCTATAACATTTTCAAGCAAACATCAGACCCCAAGTCTCTCTGATTGATTTGGTTCATTGCAAGTAAGGTCTGAAAGAGAAATTGACTAAGTTTATTAGTCGATATCAAGGATTTTATCACAAATTCAATATCAGATGAAAGATGATGATGTTTAGAAGATATTTATAAAAAAATTGTAGCCTAACATTTGTGATAAGATCCTCTTGATGAAATATAACTCTTTTCAACACCTATGCACCGTCCTTCATGACTACCAACTTTTGTCTAGCCAATATGAAAATCAAAACTCATCATCTCAAGTTGGCCAATCCGAGGGTAGGTCATCGCAAAACAAATTTAAGAGGAACAATAATAAGAGTTTCATCAAGGTTAATAGACCGAATAACTTTTCTCAAGTGTCTTCTATCACTAAACCGAAGAAGGCACTGTATCAACAAAGAAAGTTCACTCTGATATCTGAGTCCTATCATTCTATCATGAATCAAGCTCTGAGTAATAATCTCTTGAAGCTTCCCCCGATTAAACTAGTGGATCCTAATAGAATGCAAGGACCTTATTTTGATGCCAATGCATTTTGTCAGTATCATCAGACACAAGGACATGATATTGAACGATGTATGCATCTTAAACAAGAAATGCAAGACCTCATCGACTTGAATGTTATACAGGGATCTTGTGTGAATGATAATGGGAATAAGTCTATTTCTCTGCGGAATCAGATTTTATAGATCTTCACTAATCCTTTCCCTAAGCATATGGATAACAATTTGATGGAACAAAATACACTACAGGTAGAAGAGGATTATTTAGATTATGATGAGATAATTGCTACAATTGAAGTGGATAAGGAAAATACTCAAGTATCACCTCGTCCACAAGGAAGAGGTATCTACTTTAAAGTTCCTCCTTCGTTATCCCTTCAGGGATCGAGAGAAAATTGACATATACCAAAAAGACAAATGGAAAAATAGAAGCAAGAGATTATGACAATAGAAAAGGTTGAAATAGTACAAGATAGTCCTTGTCATTATGATAGACAGAACCAACATAACAAGAGAAATAAAAGTTAGAAACAAGCATGATAATTATCATCAGTTGGAAATAACAGTGGTTCTCCTCCTCATAAACAATGAAAGATTTCACATAAACAATAAAGTGTTGAGAAAGTACTGCATGGACTCTCTGATAAAAAGCAACGGCCTAATAAGAATCACTCAAGCTTCTCACAAAACTTGATTGAGTACCTCTCCAAGAGGTTCTCAAGTTCCAAAATTTAGTACGACAGTTCTACAGGTAAGTATCTCTAACCCTTTACCTCCGTGATGTGCTTCCCCTGTGATGTGTTATGTGTTGTTAGGCCTCTTAGGATGACCCTTGATTCTCTTATAAGGTCAAGGATATGAGGAGACCACCTTTATTGTGACCTTCTATTTGTCTCATAATTCTTCTATATCTCCTCTCCTTTGATTTCATTATTGTGTGTTGTGTCTTACGGACATAGCATTGTGGTTGGTGAATTGGGGGCACCCTCCTACGTGACTTCCCTAAGGCACTTGTTCTCCTCTCTGATTTATTGTTTCCCTTCCTCTAGTGTTTCCATCTAGCTGGCGGATGACAAAAAACATATTTATACTGATGCAGACCTAGTGTCCCTTTCAATAGTAATAAAAAAATGTACCTAGTCCATATATGATGATGGGGTTGTAACAAATTATCTGATGCTTGGCTAGTGGAATCACTCCATGATTTCTCTATCTTGATGTTGATGTTGATGTCGATGTTATCTTATCTTGCTAACAACACTTTAACAATACTGCTGCTCTATGCACTTTGTTTATCATGAATATCACCTTGCTTAGCCCTTTCATGTAGTTGATCATATGCATTGTTGTTTATCATGATTATTTTGGCACTAACACTTTTTTTGCAAGGATGTGTTTGTGGGAACATTCGGTGATCGTAAAGTACATGCCACCTCTGGGGGGCATGGGCTTTGCAAGAGCTCGTGTTCCCTTGTGTGTTTTCTTCCTACCTTAATGTGCTTAATATCAGTACATGATATCAACCACCTTAAGGTGGGGTCATATATAAGGTAAGTTGTCTTCTTTAGATGATAGTAAAGCGTGTTTGAGTAATCTGAAATCAATTGCAATCATTAATCCCTCTGTGGAGGTGGGATAGCAAGCATATCCTTTTATCTTAAGCCCTCATCACGAGGCAGGGATGGTGTATTTCTCAAAGAGATTGCATTATCCTGTTATTTTCAAAAAGTCCTCATTGCAAGGTGGGGAGGGGTTTTGTGACTAACTCAACACCTAAGCGTGTTTTTGGTGGTTGTTGTGGCGAAGTCCAATTGTTGATGTGTGCCTATAATGTGCCTGATATGATGATGAACCTAGCAATAGTTCCACTCCATCGCTTGTCTGTTGTGTTTTCTCCATGTCTTCCATGTGTGTGTGTGTATGGTGTGCTTGTTCTCAAAGTGCAAGACTAGTAGTGATGAGCTCCTCTACACTTTGGGATTTGTTTGGAGTGCTTTTTCTCAAGGTGCAAGACCGGTGGTGAATAGCTCCTCTACACTTTGGATTTGTTTGACATGTTTGTTCTCAAGGTGCAAGACCGGTGGTGAATAGCTCCTCTACACTTTGGGATTTTGTCTTGCGTGTCTATTCTCAAAAAGTGCAAGACCGGTGGTGAACAACTCCTCTACACTTTTTGGGATTTGTTTGTTTACTTTCCTTGTACTTGCATTTTTCAATGTTTCATATGGGAAAATCAAAAAGAAAATAATCACTGCATTCATTGTATTCTCTATGCTCTACATGTCTTCAATGTTGTATTCTCCATGTTTTGTGTGACTGTAACTGTCTTCTCTGTGTTTTGCGTGCCTATTTTTGTCTTCAATGTGTTTGGTGTGTCTTCTCCGTGCTTGGCATGTTTGTTGTGTTTGTTGACCTTACTTTAATGAATGTATTGGCCTCGTGTTTAATACTACATTAAAGTGGGGGCTAAATGTTATGTTAGAAAAATGCACCCTTGGGGGCTTTTTCCTATTAAGGTTTATGTGAGGCCTATTTATTTCACTCCCTTATTTTGCTTATTTCGTATTTATAGTTGATGACATTTAGACACTTGGGACTATTGATCCTGATATGCAGATTCTCTGGACTCTATTCCCTTATTTTGATTGGCTATATTTAGTAGATTGTGATGTGACTATATCCTGATTTTGACTCACTAATGATTATTTCACATGTGACATGCATTTTGATGATATTAGAGATGCTAGTTGTGAAATTATTAAATGGAATTGTTATGCGATTTTGATTATGAGATAGTGTTTAGAAATGCAGTTTATAATCCCATTTATGATGCTATGTGATTTTAATAATGTTTTATATGATTATGTGATATCATGAGTGTATGTATTTCCTTTCTTTGGCTATGATATATATATGTTGGATTAATCTATTTGTTCAAGTGCGCAGGTGATTTTCCAGGCCATAGAAAATTAGAGATCGATCCCACACCTAATGTTATTCCCGTGTTAGACCGATCTAGTCCCAAGAGGGACCAAGATCATGTGTGAATTGTATGATGCTTTTAATATCTGCATTTTATTATTTGTCTTAGATTTCACCTCTCTTATATTATTTATTGAAGTGTTGTAAAAATATGTGATTTAATATACACCACTTGGTGTCTTTTATTTTGATGGCCATTTTATGTGATTTTCTACTTCATACAGTGTTTATTATGGGCTAAAATTAATCCTAGGTGGTACCCCTAGGGTCTAGGGCCCATTTGAGCATGCCAAACCCTAGGGTTACCTCTGTCTAGTCACTTTAACTTCAACCTGAAGTAAAGTGACGAAATTCAAATTTGAATTGGAGTGGAGGATGAGTCATGCCTTGAAACATGACCCATTCCCATTTTCCAAAGCATGGATTCCCATCACCTTGAAGACTTGGGGAGTCTTCAAGACCCCCAAGTGTGTGGAACCATCCTCCAATGCTCTCACACATGTGTGAGAGCATCTTGGAGTGAATGGGCTTCCTTTAGAGAATAAGGTGATGACATGTGCCATCCCTTATCCTCTTGGAGCCCATTTTGAGAGATGCCACCTCTCCACCTTTGCTCTCACACATGTGGAGAGGGTGAGGTTTGAATGGATGGGAGAGTGACACATGTCACCTCCCCATTCCATAACCGTGGCAAGTGGTTTGGAAAGAGGAAGTAGAAGGTGACACATGTCACCTTCTGATTCCTCAAGGATTGGAAATGAAGCTTATATTATTTCCTCTTTGTGAGAGGAAAGGGGTTCTTTCATTTTCTTGTTTTTGGCTATCTTTGGAGGTATTTTTGGTGAGTGAGAGAGTTGGAGATCTTGGAAGGAGGCTTGAAGGAAAAGATTGGAAAGCTCTTCTACAACCCTCTTCCATTATTAGGCTTTCAAAGGTAAGCCTCAAGGCACAAGAGCCTTTCTCATGTATTTTTACTTTTATTGTGTGAATGATACTGCTTTGTGTTTTGCATTTGTTGTTGTGTTGGGTTTTATGGGTATTTTGAATGAGACTACCATTCTTGGTGTGTCCATTCATGTGTGGGGTGGGAGAGGAGTGAACCTCCTTGAGGTCACCCTCTTGGGTATTGTCATATTGTGGCCTTGAGGGCAAATTTGAGGAGTATGGGGGTTATTTTTATGGCATGAGTGCCTTGGTGTGATATATTTCATGGAAGAGATTTTAGGTTTGAGGCCTTGTTTTGGAGTATTATAATTTTCATGGAGGTATTTTTAGGCTTGAGGCCTTGTTTTGGAATCATGAAATTTTGGTTGTATGAGTGAACCTCTTGAGTAGAGTGATGTCCACTCTCCTACCCCCTCAAATCCATTTTATGGATTTTGTGTTGTTTAGCCTTGATGGGTGTTCTTATTGTTGTGTGCTTGCTTCTTGTTGTGTATTGTGGAGTGTACCCGTGTGAAGATCGACCTCCAAGCTTGGGGGTGACCCACTTGTGGGTCTATGGTAGGGTGGAGAGAATTTTAGTGGCTTGGAGTTTTCCCTTTTGTGCTTTTATTGTAGGTTCATGTTGTGTTCTTGGAGCTTGGTGAAGGGTATCATGTTTTTGGCGTTGTGTATTTTATTGGCTATTTGAAGCCGAGGCCAAAGAGAGGCCAAGATGTCTTTTGTTAAACAAGAGAAGAAAATACTCTCTCATTGTGTAATGTATCAATTAATGTATATTACTATTTTCATATCTTCTATGTTGTTGCAAGAAAATTGTTCAATTAGAAAAATATGTATTGCTGGTTTTAAAATGTTGCTTGTAAGGAAAGTGATTTATGAGTGTTGTTTGATCCTATGTTCTTTCTAAAAGAAAAAAAAAAGAATATATGTGTTGCTGGTTGTTATCATTATTCTGTTCTATTGTAATAAAACTATATTTCCTTGTATTGTAGTGCAATGTATGAAAGAAAGAAAATAATTACCAGTACCTTATGGTTGTTTGCAAATAATATAGGTTGTTGATTTTTACCTCATTATTCAAAGAAAAAAAATACATATTGTTGTTTGATTGTTTATGTTTTAAAAAAAAAGTATATAAATTCTATTCTTTATTACTATGGTTGCAAAAGAAAAAAAAAGGAAAATGTATATTTCTGTATTAATTTGCTAAAAAAAAAGAATTGTATGAGCTTGTTGTTTTGACTGTGTTAAAGTATTATTTTTCAAAAAGAGGGTATGAGCCTGCTGTTTAAACTCTGTCATAGTATTATGCTTTCAAAAAAAAGAACAATATGAGTTTCTATAGAAACTATGTAGTTATCCATTTATATATATATATATATATATATATATATATATATATGGGAGTATATATATAACTGTGATTTTGTTTCTGCAAGTTAATTTCATATTACGACAAATTTAGCTTTAACAGAAATGAGTTTCTTTTTTTTTGTCAAAAAGGAAATACATATATATATATATATATATATATATATATATATATATATAACATTTAATAGAATATATATATTTGACTGTATTATACGCAGAGTCCAAATAATAAAATAAAATAAAAAAGATGTTAATAAAATTTTGATGAATTTTAGCAGAGGCGTGTAGGGTTTTAAACCCTATTTTTTGTTGTGTTTAGAGTATGCATAGGGATGACGGCGACCATGACCGCTACCCTATTTTTTCTTTGTTTATTAATAATGTGGGAGGGGGGGGATGAACCCCCACCCACTCTCTACCATTCGGTGGAGGGTGGGTGGGAAGTCTACCCACCCCCACCTTTCCCTTGCCTCTTGGCGCTAAGCGCCGCCAGCAATGATATTGTTCCCCGTGAAACTGTGACCTACAACCTTCCTTTTCAACCGCCGCTTCTCTCATTCGACCGTTGGCCACAAATCTATCTGCAACTTGGCATTTGGCTTATATTTTATTTATATGATGGGGGTGAATATGGAAATAAATATATTTGGTAATTTTTGTGCACGAGAATAATTCATTTCCTCTTCTCATTCTTTTTAGCCTTTTAATATGAGAGGGATATTTAGATGAGCTTTTTGCTTTGTATACTTAGACTTTTTACCTTTTTATTTATTATGTGGTGGATTAAATTATGATTTTAATTTTTAAATTTAGAATTACCTCTTAAATCAATTTTTTTTAAATTATTGCCTTTTTATTTATTATTTTAGTGGGAATTAGATCTTAAACCTAGACCTTTTTATTTTTTATAGTGGGAATTTCTCCATGGAGTTTTGTTTTATTTATTTAAATAACTTATGTAACTCATTTAATTATCCTAGGGGTTTATGGAAATTATTATCGTGGGAATAATTATTTTTTTATTTGGTGAAATTATATTTAATTATTCTTTTTGCCCATGGGATATATTAGTGGATGGGTTTAAATTTGGTATAGGTTTTTAAATTTAGTGAGTGGGGACATACTTTTATTTATAGCTAGACTTGCTTTTCCTAGGAATGTTTTTGATTATGGTAAGATGCAAAACCAGGGTGTAGATCCCTATACAACATAGCCCATAGGGAAAGCAAAGGCCTCACACAGGCCAGAAATAGTGCTTTAACAGCAGACAGATAGCAAAGGCCTCACACAGGCCAGAAATAGTGCTTTAACAGCAGACAGATAGCAAAGGCCTCACACAGGCCAGAAATAGTGCTTTAACAACAGATAGACAGCAAAGCCCAATAGGCTAAGCAACAAGGCTGCAAGGAACAACAACCTAAACAATTGCAGAACCAAACCTACCAAGTCAAACACCCTTGGCTCGAGTGCGGTCCAATGAAACATGATTGGGAAGACCTCGCTTCATCCTCTGGACAATAGTCCAAAAAACATCATCTCCATCCACAAAAAAAGGAGAAACTCCCTATGAATGTTATTTTAGTGAGTGGGATAAATTATAACTATCAATCACACCTTGGTGTGCAATGGGTACGCTGAGGAGTTGTGGAAGTTTAATTTCCATGTCTAAGTGATTGATGACTATCTTGTATCCCTATAGTATATGTATTTTTTTCAAGTGTCATGAACCAATTTGCATAAGCTTAATGAATTTCTAGATTCTTGAATTTGACATATTTGAATATTATACGAATAGTCTATTACCCATGAATGAGAGAGAGAGGGGACACAAGAAGTTCTTTTTTGTATAGATTTGTGCAATACATAAGGTTAATTTAGTGTAAATACAATAAATATAATTATATTATATATTTTCTATATATTAAAGTAAATATATATAACTACTAAATACATAACGTATTTTCATTTAAATATACAATTTTATAAAATAATATTATATTAAAAGTTATAAATATAGTATTGATTTTATTTTATTAAGAGTATTTATATTTTAGTTTAATGATAAATTTATTTTCTATTTTTAAGAATATTTTAAATAAATATTTATCATTTTTTAAAATATATTTTCTAATAATAAATATTTTTTATTTATTAATAATAATTCAAAGTGATATAATTATTAAGTGCAAACAAGTAAAAGTGGATAAATATTACTCAATTTTCCATTAGTAATTAAAAGTATTTCCCTCTCCCTGTCTATCTTCCTCTAGCTCCCTTTTTTCTCTCCTCCTCTCTTCCTCTCTATCTTTCTCTATCTCTCTGCCTCTCTATCTAATTTTGTCTCTATATCTCTCTCTATCCACTTTTATGTCCCTCTCTATCTTATTCTCTCAATCCCTTTATCCCTCCCTCCCTCTTTATCTATCAAGGTCTCCACACACACACACACACACACACACACACACACACACACACATCCCTTTACTGCTCTCTATTTATCTTTATCTCTTGCTATCTCTGTCTCCATCCCCCTAATCTCACACACTTCCTGTCATGCCCACATTTCTCATGCGGTCACAACACGCATCACACGTGTCATGTCCACATGTGTCATGTGGTCATGACATGAAATATCAAAATTTTTCCCATGCTTCCCTAGAAACCCCCTTGCACGCGTAAGTGTGCTCGGTGGCGTACGCATAGGGCGTAATCAAAATAGTTGACAGTGGGGTAACACACACACGTGCGCATACCCAAACGCAAGAAGGCCAATAAGGGGGTCTTCGCGATGTGGTTGACGTCGCTACAAGGGTTAAACTTTCTAAGCTTCTAAACCCTAGATTCCAGAAAAATTTGGCAGCATAACGCCTCACAGGCGTGAGTGGGATTTATTACACAAACACTAATCTTAACACATGGTTTCCTAATAGGGTTAAAATTTTTCCTGCGACTCCCTAATTATAATGAATTTACAGTTGATCTCATTAATGGATCATCTTTCAACAAAGCTTGATCATCTATTCTCTTTCCCATTTTTTGAAATTTAATATTAAGTTCTCCTCCTTCTGAACTTAGCATTTTCAACAAAGCCCGTTCATTTGCCCTCTCTTCCATTTCTCTGAAATTTAATTTTGATTCTATTTCTATCACATTCTCTTTCCCGTTGTGTAAGGTTTCTTTATGTTTATCCTATTTTTCTTCCCGTTCTCTATCAATCAGAGTTATCACTATATCCTTTACATTATTCCTAATTTCTTGGTAAACCAAATCAGTGCTCAATCAATTAGAGTTATCACTACATCCTTTACATTATTCCTAATCAGGATTTATGGAGAGTTAATTCTTACTTAGTTCTCTTAACCCAGTTCGGAAATGCCACACATTTTCTCCTCTTTGTTTTTCAAGGTTAACTTTTCTTTCTCTTTCTCTCTCTTTTTCTCAATTGGATGTTTACTCAATCTACAGTTGAGTTTACAATGGCCACATGGAATGCCTGTGATGGCTTGTTTGCATTTATAAGGATACACATATCTATATAAATGCAAATAAGCATATATATAATATAAATATGCTTATTTGTGTTTATATAGATAGGTATATTTTTCTTTTCATTTTCTTGATAGTTTAAATGAAATTTATTAAATCCTAAAAACGCATTTCCCTTACAGTTTGATTTAATATAAATATATATAAATTATCGTCGAAAATATTAGCCCTATTTTATTTATTCTTTTTACAAATATACCCATGGATATTGTAATTATATATATAAATATAATATATATATACCTATATATATCATTATTTAAATGAATCTACAACATTATTAGCAAACAAATAATATATATATATTATTTAATTTAATCTTATATTTTTTTTTGTTTATATAACATTGAAAAATGTTATATTATCATTCATTCTTTTCCTCATTGAATTCCATTGGGGAACCCTAATATTTTTGGTGTGATAGTATTGGCTTGCAGGGTCCAATGGATGGCAGCGGCGGCGGCAATGGCGACGGCGGATCTGTGTATGTGGGTCGTGGCAAGGGACTGGCGGTGGCGGTGGTGTGAGGGAGGCCACGACAGAGATGGTGGTGGTGGCCGCTTAGGGCAGCGAAGAGAGGTCACAGAGGTGACAGTGGAGCGACAGTGTGGAGGAAGGCATCCATAGAGGGCCGCGGTGGAGGGAGGTCTGTGGAATACGGGGTCACGGGGACCATGGGGCGCAGGGGAGCACGGGCGGTAGTGGAGGAGTTCATAGAGAGGCAACGACTGTGTAATGGCCGCAGGGTAGCCGCGATGAGGATACGGCCGCGTAGGGTTCAATAGAGGGCAGGAAGTGTGGGGAGGCATAGATGGTGGGGGTGTGGGGAGGGGCAGAGCCCTCACCCACAGCCCACTACGTGGGGTGTGGGTGGGGGCTCCGCCCCTCCCCACACCCAATATTTAAGGCAACGGTGGTGGGGGGAGTTCAAACCCCCTCACCACCACTCTATATAAAAAAAATTTTAAACAGTATTTCAACCTGAAACCTGCGAAAATTGAATTTTATTCCCCATCTAAATTTTGTCTATTACAATTTTAAATGTATTTAAAATATATATATATGTGTGTGTGTGCATCCACCACAATTTTTTTTATAAGTAATATATCTCACAGTTTATTTTATTTTATTTATTTATTTTTAAACCAAAAATAATGTCTGTAAAAATACAGAATATATATATATATTTATTTATTTATAATTATTAAAATATTACTATCAAACAATCTATAAGACAGAAAGATGAGTTAATACACAATGAATTATTACACAATTAAAATCTTAAATGCATATTTTTTTTTAAATAAAAGTTGTAAATTTCTTTATACTATATATTTTTTTTACAATTTCAATTTAAAATAGTAAGCATGAGGTTTAAAGAGGAAGAAATTAATTTTTTTTTTTGCATTTGTTCACAACAAAATTTCAATGCATGCCTATATCCAAGTTTCATTTCTTTTCAAAACAACAAATTCCAACTTTCACATAACTCATTAAAATCAATATTTCCACTAATTCTACAAAGACTAAATTTTTAATAAACTTATTTTCAACAACAACTAGTTTCACAATTTTTCAAATAGGAGAAGAAGGAAATAGACAATTCTAATATCCTTTTAAAAACAAATTTCTCTTCTTTCTCATTTCATACATGATAACAAAATTTAATAACACTATAGATAAAACTATTATTACAAAGGAGAGGATTTCCTCAAACTCATAAATACCAAAATTACAACAATAGAAGGAGAAATCTCTCCTCTTGGGAATCAACAAGAATGAAACTATTAAATGACCAAGCTCTCCTTAAGACTTAAGGAAAATAAAATATTTTCCAAGTTCAAATAATCTTCTTCAAGCTTCACAAAGCTCCCAGAACCTGCATATCACACAAGGGGAGAAAACAACACTCAACTTGCTCTCCTCCCTACCGTAGGCCCGTAAGAGGGTCACCGCCGAGCTAGGGAGATTGTTCACACACCTAGGGTATTCCAAAATCCACTCCACAACAAAGAAATGCAACATCCCAAAACACAATTACGCCCTTGGATAGTTACACAACACAAACTCAACTAAAGTGATTCAAAGAGGGGTAGGAGAGTGGACACACTCAACTCTAGAGTGCCACCCTTCAACAATATTTCAACACAAATTTTCTCATGCCCTCAAGCCAAACAACTAAACCAAAAATTTCAATAAGATCATATTTTGACTCTCAAGCCATGTGACAAATTTACTCAAATTACTCAAATGCCCTCAAGGCTTTCAACATCCCAAAACAAGGCAATGACCTCGAGGAGGATCACTCCTCCCCTACCCCATACTTGATGAGCATTTCTCCCAAGTGGAAGAAGCTCTGTCAAAATCCCCAACAAAAGTTTCCCCACAATAATAAAAAAGAATATAACATAAACAAAAATAACATTTTCACACATCCTTCATGCAACAAATAGAAAATGCAAAGGAAAGGCCTTGAATTCCAACCTTAGAAAGCCCTTGAATGGATGTAGTTGATGTAGAGCACCACTAAAATCTCCTCCAACCTCAGCCACCAAACTTCATCTAACCTTTTCTCCCAAAAACCCTTCTCAATAAACAAAAATCCTCAAATTTCAACAACAACCCTTCTCCCTATCCCAAGTGGGATTAAAATAACCCCACCCATGAACTTAGAGGAATGGGGAGGTGACACTTGTCACCTCCTCACTCTTCCTCCCAAACACTATTGTGTCCCAAGGGATGGATGTTGACACATGTCACTCACCCATCTCCAAAGTCTTCCTTATCCCTTACCACATGTCATCTCTCTTACACATGGGAGAAAAAAGGGGGATTGGAGAGGGATAGGATGACACATGTCTTCCCCTCCTTCCCTCTCATGAAGGACCACACAACTCCATGGGGAGTCTCACAAGCCTTGGGAATTGAAGAGGGATGGGCTTGAGTGTTGGTACCACTCATCCTATTCCTCCCATGCCTCCAAATTCGTCACTTAACTTCATTGTGAAGTTAAGGTGACCATACGGAGGTTAACCAAGGGTTACCCAAGTCAAAAGGGACCCTAGACCCATGGGGTATAACCCAGGGTCAATTTTAACCTAGTTAGGACACCCAGGGTCAAGTTAAGTCACAAGAAAAGGGTCTCAAAAATTTAAAATTAAAAATAAATTTCAAATACAATTCTCACAACACAAATCATAATTTGAATTTACAAGATGGTAGACCTAACCCATTCAACCCCATATAAGACAACATTACAACCTTAATTCAAACACAGAGTTGATCTCGGTTCCTAGTGGAAGCAAATTGGCTTCACAAGGGATTACAACATAAGGTGTGGAACAATCTCCAGTGTCTGTGGTTTTGTTAGAAATACCTGCACACTAAATTTCAAAGTTAATTCCACATATAAATAACATAGCTGAAGCAAATTTAACACATGCATTCCTAAAACATACCATAGTTCTTATAAACATAATGAAATCACATTATAATTTTCTCTCTAACATCACCCAATTAGCTTTCCTATAATGTAAACATTAATCAGACATCACCCAATTAGTTTTCCTATAAAATAAACATCTATCTAACATCACCAAATTTGTTTTCTCTTAAAGCAAACATCTATCTAACATCACCCAATTAGTTTTCCTTTAACATAATAAGGTTTAACAGTTTGAAAATCCAGGATCAAAATCCCACAAATATAAAGTATCAGCAACAGTAAGGTAAATAGTCACATGAACAGAATGAAAAAGGGTAGGCCTCACACTTCCTCTCTCTGAGATTTCTCTCTCTATATATGTGTGTGTGTGTGTGTGTGTGTGTGTGTGTGTGTGTCTATTTTCACTCTCTTTCTCTTCTCCCCCCTCCCTCTCTCTCCCTCTCTCAATTATGGGTTAGAGATCCTTAGGTGCAGTTGATTATTGTCAAATATAGATCCTTAAGGTAGGCATGATGTACATACCCTATCAAGAGTGCTTATTATGCATATTACTATGTATGACATGGTCACTTCAAAGAATTCTAACTCCCATCCAAGGCCTAAATTTGAAAGTCAACCCTATCTATTAAGCAATAAATTTTAATGACAATTACCTATTCAAATTTGTCATATCCAAATAATTTTTTAACCTAATCCATGAAGGGTCCAAGTCCATGTCCTATAATTAGATTTTTAAATAATAATAAAATTAATTTTTTTGTTATAGAATTATGTATAATTGTGAAATTTGAATATTATATTTGATATGAAATCATTAAATTTTTTATATAATAATATTATTAAATTATTTTAATTATAGGGACAAAGAGAGAGTGTGACAAAGACAAAGAGTGGAAAACACAGAGGAATGGAGAAAGAGGAAGATAGAATGAGTGAGAGAGAGGGCCATGTGGGTTGCTTAATTATATCCATTAAAATAATATTGATAATAATTTCACTATATTACAATAAATTTGTTGGTATGTTCAAACTGTATTTTTAAATTTGAAGTTGTATTGTATAATTTAAAAATTTATTAGACCAAATAACATGACTTAATATATATGAGAATATAATATATTATTTTCACCCGATAATGAGTTGGTTCCATGAAAGGCAAAAAGGGGAGAGCAAGTAGCTAACGTTGGAATGATGACCGAAGGGAATGATGAAACAATAAAAGGTGGCATCCTTGGTACGAAGTGATGGGCATATATTACGTGGAGTTAAGGATATCAAAGGAAGCGTCTGGAGAGGATAGTAAAAAATTTAGGATTTTTGCAAAGGTATAGATTGGTGTGGGTTCAGAGAAGATAGGGATAGGTGGTTGTGTGGCATAGCATCGACGACAAGGAAAAGACACATCAGTGGATGCATGTTATTAACTAAAAGGGAGAAGAAGCAAGTAGGGGTGATAAGAGGGCAAAAGAGGAAGAGAAGGGTGTCAAGTAAGGGAACAATTGGAGACTTCATGAGCTTCGTGGAGAAGGAGATTGAGAACCCATGTCTGAGGCATTGGATGGTAAGGATGTGGGGGGTAGCAAAGGATATGGACGGCTTGCCAAAGACATGGCTGAGGGCTGCCATGGTAGAATTTCTATTAGATCCTAGATATACCAAAGGCCGGTGGAACACTTTTGATGGTGCACAGTCACTGGCGTGTGCAATGGTAACAACGATGACGGCTAGTTCATTTATGCTACATGATGACTTGATGGAGGTGGACAACCAAATGGATGTGTTTCATGACTGTTTGTTGGATCATCTCCATGGTATCAAACACAGATAAGATTTCTTGTAGAATGTTGTTGAGGAATTGACAAAGGGTCTAAAGGTGGTTATCCCAAGGCTACATTTCTAGACATCAAGGGTTGTTGTATGGCCGAGGTGGTGGAACCGACTGAGATGATGCTAGAGGTGGAGGTGTGTCTAGTAGGCAATGTCAATATGGATTATTGTAATGATAATTTGATTGGGGTAGGGCCTGCATAATTTTCCCTGCCCCGTGTAGGTTTTTTGTTGTTGTTCTATGAACTCTACATTATGGGATATCCTAGCAAAGACAATATATAGGGTCTAGTTTTTTTTATGACTAGTAGTAGTTGTATGAGCATGAATGGTGAATGTTGTTATGAATAGAAGCAGGCTTGGTTATGCAGAGGATGTCTCTAGTTCTTCATAGTTCCTAGACCTAAACCAGGGTATATTTTTAAAAAATATATTATATTATTTTAATTTATAATATTATTTTTGTAAGAAAATATAATTTTAAAAATATTTTTCTATAAAAATAATATTTATTTATTTATATTTGATAATATATGTTATATAGAATATAATACATATTAATAAATATAACTAAAATATAAATTTATAATTTAATAACAAATATATATAAATAAACCATTGTATAATAAAATATTATATTAGAAATACATTTAATAATGTATATTATATTAAATATAATAATAATTTTAATTATATTTCATAGACAATATATTTTAATTAAAAATAGTTATATTTAAATTATTTTATAGTAAAAATAAATAAAAGTAAAAAAATATTATAATATTACTAAACCTTAAGTGCATTGAGTGCAAAATAATTACACGTGGACATGAGAATAAATCCAAAATCTAGAGAAAAAAATATGATTTTGTTGTGTGTCATGAGGGCTACATGTAATAATAATTAATTAATAATAAGAAGTTGGTATGGCCAGCCAAGGCCAACCACTTCATCTTGTTCTCTATACTTTTTTTAGCAGGTTGTCTTGGTGATAAAAGAGTTAATTTCTCCTGACACAATATTTTGTTGTAGTTGCTGTGTTAAATGACCCTCATAACCTTTGACCTTCGGTAATATAAAAGATTATGTTTAAATGTAGTTTTTAAATGTGCAAGTAGAACGAAGGGAAAAAAAAATTGGTTTATGGATCTCAAACTTTTTGCAATCTTTTGTACTTTGCAATCAAACTCTAGCTAAATATCTAATCTTCCTTCCTCTTTAACACCTACATCCATACCATCTTCCTGGTGTATCCTGCAGCTGTAATAAAAATGACAGATCTACAATAAACTATAAAATAGTTAAAATAATTTGTAAAACACCTCCATTGTAAATTCTCTCATTGTGCAACCTTGCATGGAGACCAAGAACAAGAAATTTGTGAGCCTCCACAAAAAAATAATTATGGATAAAATTAAATCTACAATAAACTATAAAATAGTTGAAATAATTTGTAAAACACCTCCATTGCAAATTCTCTCATTGTGCAACTCTGCATGCAAACGAATAAGAAATTTGAGAGCCTCCAGAAAAAAATAATTATGGAGAAAATTAAAATAAGGTAGTGTAAAACTATAGTTTTTATATGCTTTTTAAGTTTTAATATTTACTAAAATTAGAGCTCCACAACTTCCTATTTTCTAGCTAATATGATTTAAAATTAAATTAATGTTCATAGCTAAATTAGAATTTTAGTAGAATCTTGTATGATGTTTAAAATAGAAGCCTATTTAATAATTACTAAATCATGTGATTTTATTTAAATTATATATAGGTAACTCACTCCATAACTTATGGCTTAATGATTGTGATGTGATTTTAAATAGGTTTATTTGTGAGATGTGCTTTAAAATTGAATTTTATTATTTAATTATGGAATCCCTTGTTTTATGTAATGTGACTTTACTGATTTATTTGTTATATGTTACATTTATTCCAAATTATAAGAATATAAATTAGCAAGACAAGTTTTATTTATTAAAAATACAAAAACAAAAGTAAGTTCAAATTAGAAGAATATAAATTAGTATAAACTAGCATACCTATATTTAAAAAATATATCTAAAGTACGCCGAGAGATATCCTTCTTGTGGCACCTATTTTTTTATCAATTTACCACACAGGTAGAATAGGCGCCTTGAGAAGGATATCTCTTGGCATACTTTAGATATATTTTTTAAATATAGGTATGCTAGTTATAATCCTTTCAATGTAATTATAATCCTATGTTTGCGTCAATGAATTTAGTCCAACTCATATGTTTAGGTTGGTTAGTTTATTGATTGCTTATCTGTTGTTTATAGGTAGATGTTTATGTGAGGAGTGTGTTATTTCTCCTCATAATGATGTGGACGAGGATGTGAATTATTGTAAAGCAATTGGTCATTACTCCTTGCCTTAAATATAGACAATTATTGACAATAATTAGAACTACTTGAAAGGTTGAATGCAAACAATTTGTAATAGTAATTGTGTCCACGTTGATAGTAGTTGTGTTATTCTCTACCTTGATATCATTATTTTATCCCTTTGGTAGGGTGTAGGATTATATAGACCAACTAAGAGGAGCATGGGAAAGTTAGTTCAATCAAAGGTAAAACACACTCTTCACATGAAGTTAGTTCAATCATTTCACACAGTTTATTCAAAAACACACACTTCATATATATAAGCTAAACACTAAGGTTCAAACATACCAAAGTTCAAGCATGCAGTGAATGTCAAGTTAGTAAACTCTACATAGTGAATGTGAAAGTTCACAGACACACACACACACACAATAAGAATATCAAATCTAAGTGAAAGGTAAAATTCAAACACTTCATATAAAGTGAATGCTAAAGTTAGTTCAAACACTCACACACACAAAAAGTGAATGTTAAATTTCAAGCACACACTTCAAACACACAAAAGTAAACATAATTCAACATGCCAATTTTCAATTCACACTAAGTGAATGTGAAATTTCAAACTTACCTAAACACACAACTAGTAAATAGATCTAATATGTGAATGACAAAGGTAGTTCACTCACATTTCACACAAAAAAATATGAATCCACAACTAACTCAAAAAAATTAAGGGGATGTCAAAGTTCAAACATATGCTTCACATAAGCAAAGTGGATGCCAATACACAAACAATAAGTGGCTCAAACCCAAGTGAATGTCAAAGTTACTTCACACACACACAAAGTGAATTCAAAATTTAGTTCATACACACAAAGTGTATGTCAAAAGCACACTCAAATAATAAATGGATGCCAAGACACTAAAAAAAGTGAACTCCAAAATTTAAATAAATACGTGGATGCCAAAGTTCAAGCACACATATAAAGTGAATGTCATTGAAAGTTCAAACAATAAGTGCACACAAAGTAATGCCTAAAGTTCAAACACACTTCAAACAAACAAAAAGTGGATGCCAAACCAGAAATACACTAAACAAACAAAAGTCAAAGACACTTCAAATAAATAATCAATGAATGTCAAAATTTAAGCACACACACAAAGTAAATGTCAAAGCACAAACACACACTTCATACAAACAATAAATGCAAAAAAGTGAACTCAATTTTAAACATACAAAGTGAAACAAATATAAGTCAATGCCAAAGTTCAAACCCATACTTCACACAAATAATAGTATATCAAATTAAAGTGAATGTCAAAGTTGCACTCCACACAAACAATAAATAGATTCCAAAGTGAAACACACTAAATAAACATGTATAAAATACAACTTACAAATAATATATGTGAGGCCTACTTTTCACTCCCTTATATTTGACTATTTATTTTACTGTTGGTGATACATTTAGACTTGTGGGACTGTTGATCCTAAATTTTTAGACTATTAGACGTTATGTTGTATGTGGATTTGTTATGCTTAGTATGATTATGATGTGTTTAGACCTAGATTTTGATTTACTGATGATGTTCGACATATGGATTATATTATGATGTTATTAGAGAACTAATCATGTGATGTTAATTAGAAATTTGTTTTGTGATTCAATCTTGAGAATGGATGTTTGAAATGCAGAATTTATAATCTAATTTTAATGTGACTCCCTTGATGCTTATATGGATATGTGATGTTGTATGCGAATGTATGTTTCAATTTGCTTTGGCTATTACATATATGTGGAATTAACTTCTCATTTGAATGTGTAGGTATTTCTAACGAAGCCACAGAAATTCAGAGATCATCCCACACGCAATGTTGTTTTCCCTTGTGAAGTCGATCTAGTTCCAAGAGGAACCAAGATCAACTCTATGCATGATGAGTTTCTATAATGTTGTTGCATGTTGTTAGTCGGGCTAAGTCTACCCCTCTTTTATTTTGAATTCTAATTGGTGTTGTAAGAATATTCTTTTTTGAATTTCATTTTTTTAAGTTATAAATTTTGAGACCTCTTTTCTTGTGCTTTAACTCAACGCTTGGTGCTCAAAATAGGCTAAACTTGACCTTGAGTTGTACCCCTTGGGTCTAGGGACATTTTTGACTTGTGTAACCCTAGGTAAACCTCCATTTGATCACTTAAATTCCCCCTGAAGTAAAGTGACGAAATTAGAGGCATGGGAGGGAGAGGATGAGTGGGTCAAACACTCAACCTCATCCTTTCCTCTTCCCTAGGTTTGGGAAGTCTCCAAGACCCCTCAATTGTGGAGGACTTTACTCCAAGTCTCTTCCACAATTGATGAGGGTACCTTGGGGTTGTGTGGTCCCTCTTATGAACAAAGGAATGGGGCACATGTGGCATCCATTCCCTCTTAAGCTCCACTTTTCTCTCCCACATATTTTAGAGAGGACAAGTGGAGGGGAGAGAGAGACTTGGTGATGGGTGATTGACATGTTTCACCACTCATTCCATGGGTCTTTCTTGTAGTTGGGAGGAGTGAGGAGGTGACATGTGTCATCTCCCCATTCCTCAAGGCTCTTGAAAAAAGCCTATTTTAATCCCACTTGGAGGGGGTATGGGTTGTTGAAATTTTGGCAAATTTTTTTGATTTTAATTTACTTTGGGGAAAAAGTTGGAGGAAGTTTTGTGGCTTATTTTGGAGAAGGAGTTGGAGGAGCTCTACATCAACCATCTACCAAATTAGTCTTTTTAAGGTTGGTTTCAAGGCTAAGTGATGCAGCACACAACATATAATCAATAGAATTGTGCCATTAAACATATGAGAGACAAAGATTTGGAAGCTGGAACATAAAAAAAAATTCTATTCATCAACTCTGCTACTACAATAAGAGAAAACTCTCTTATATCCAAAAAAAAAAAAAAAAACCTTTTTTGGCAGATTTCAACAATTGTCAGATTTTGTCATTTTAGGTAATTTTACAATCATATCTTGAGAATCCAACTTTTTCCTAAAAGCTTCTTAAAACTAAGGTAGGACGAAAGGCCAACTAATATTCTAAATTCGAAACATGAGTTTCAAGTTATTACAAAAGCAACTTTTTAAAAATCTAGAAAAAAACACTAAATTGCCATTTTGAGGGCCAAGATGAAAGCTTCAAGCCCCAAAAAAGTGCTAAGACGGGGTCCAACCTGTAAAATTTCATAGAAAACCCACATCCGAGTCAAAAGTTATGACCTTCGGAAGTCTCTGCATCACTAAGGCCTTCCCTTATGCTTTTTATTTGCTTGTGTGATGCTATGTGTGAGTTCTATTTTTGAGTTTTTATTTGTTGTTGTGGGGAAAAATTGTAAGGGTGTTGTAAGAGCCTCTCCCACTTGGGGGAAGATGCTTAACAAGTGTGGGGTGGGGGAGGAGTGAACCTCCTCGTGGTCATTTCTTTGATTTTGTGGTGTTGTAGCCTTGAGGGCAATATGAGAATATGTGCAATATGTGAAATGGCTTGAGAGCCAAATGGAAGCTTGTGAAATTATGTTTAAAGGTGTTGGTTTGAGGCCTTGAGAGGTATTTGTATTGGGAAGTTGTAGGAGTGGCACTCTTGAGTTGAGTGTTGTCCACTCCCCTACCCCATTGAACTCATCCTGAGTGAGTTCTTGTGTTGTAAACCATGGGAGTAAATTTGTGTTTGGTTGTTGAATGCCTTGTTGTGATGTGGTATGAGTTTCCAAGTGTGTGGATGACCTCCCTAGCTCGGGGGTGACCCACTAGTGGGTCTATAGTAGGGAGGAGAGCAAGTTGTTTTGGCTTCTTTCCCCCTTTTTGTGTTATTGCAGGATATATTGGGAGCTTTGTGAAGTTGGAGAAAACACCATTGTTCTTGAAGTTGATATTCTATTTCCTTTTAGCTCTTGAGAGAGAGCTTGGCCAATTTACGAGTTTGCATCATTTGTTAGTTTTCAAAGAGGAGAACATGGTTCTCTCTCTTGTTGTAAATGTATATATTTTTTATTTGTGTGTAAGCTATCTACATTTGGGATAGAAATTTAAAAATTGTTGATTTTAATGCTTATCATTCAAGAAATGTTGAAGGAAGAAAATTTGGTTTTAAAGTTATTCCATTTGTATGTTTATCTTTGAAATATCAAATAGGGAAGTTGTGGTTTCATTGTGAGAGACAACATAAAATTTATATATTGTTCTTTTGAAAAAGAAAATTAGTTGATAATATAGATTGAAGTATTTAATTTAAATGTATTTGTTTCCTTTCTAAAAGAAAAATATTAATAGTACAATGAATATATTTTGTTAAGAGAAATGAGTTCCTTGCCTTGTAAAAATTTGATGAAAAGAAAATATAACTTTGACTATTGTTCTTAAAAGTAAATTTGTAAGTGATTGGAAGGAAAATTATAGTTGAATATATATATATATATATACATATATATATATATATATATATATATATATATTATGTGTATTTTAAATGTTTGCATTTAAATGTATTTTATTATAAATTGCTTTTATCAATTCTGTCAACAAAAAAAAATTACATTACACATACAACAGAATATATATATATAGTCATATTTTTTAATATTAAATAAACTGTAATTTTGAGTGGATCTGAGCAATTGCTGAGTATATATATATATATCCCAACAAAATAATCACTGTGCAATATAGAGAAGCGACTGTGTTTTCTAAACAAATCACAGATTTTTTGTAAGGAAAAAAAAAGAAACATGTGGTGGGGGGTTCGAACCCCCATCGCTGCCATTTACATTGAAGTGGGAATGTGGGGAGGGGGCGAAGCCCCCACCCACATCCCATTGTGTGGGATGTGGGTGAGGGCTCTGCCCCCTCTCTACATCCCCACACCCCCATTTCCCCTGCGAACCACACACACACCCCCACGGTCGTAACTCCCCCCGCGCAGGTCTTCTTCGCCAGTGACACCCTCACCGTAGCTCCAAACCCTACGGCCACCACTCCACAGCACCCCTCCTCAACCCTCCTCAACATGCCGCCACCACCACTGCCCCTAGCAGCACCTCTCCCCTCTGCCACAAAAAATTTGGGGATTTAGCATTTTAAATAATAATAATAATAAATATATTTCTATTTATTGACCCACAGCAATTTACTCATAAAAAAAATATTTATATATATATGCCATCATATGCATTTCATATATGGCCTCCATTAAACCTGCAACACAACCAAAGGTAAAATGAGAGAAAGAGAAATAAAGAAGAAGAGAAAAACAAAGAGGAGAAAATAATAAAGAAAATGAGTTTCAAAAATAGGGTTAGGGCTTTTTGCCCTTAAGGAAATTATATTTTATTGTTGGAAGATTTTAGGGCAAGGAGAAATTAAAAATTCTTTTTAAAATTTAACTTCCCCTCTTTTACTTATTTTGTTCATTTGTTTAAGTTCTGAATTTATAAAGGGGATTGAGATAAATAATACAATGGGTAATCCCTTTTCCTTTTTAGAGAGTTATTTTTATTTGTTAGTGGTATGATAATTTATAGACTAGTTTATTATTAGAAGAATTTTATATTTTATTGATTTGTAATTTGATTTTTGAAGAAAAATATTTATTGGTTTTATTTAAATTTTACACAATTTAATTATTTGAGATGTAATTATTTTAATAGTTGGGTTAATCCTTTAATCATATAGCCTAATTCAACGAGGTTAATTTTAAGCTGGATTGTCATTAATTTAATAATTCATTTTTAATTATATCTAGAACTATTTTATTCATTTAATAAAAGCATCATTCAAACCAACTTAGAAACCTAGTAAACTATTTAAATGAAGTTAGTTTAACATGTTTCCGTGAATCTAATCTACCAAAAAATTAGGAATAATGTAAAGGATGTAGAGATAACTTTGATTGATAGAAAACTTGAAGAAGAACAAATTGATTGAACTGTGTTAAAAAATGTTTTAAATTATAGAGAACATGGAGGAGAATAGATTGATCAAGCTTTGTTGAAAAATGAGTTAAATTATAGAAAACGTGAAGGAGAATAAATTGATCGAGCTTTGTTGAAAAATGTTTAATTTACTTATTTAATTGATCTACCATTTCAACTAGTGAGACATAGGTAATATAAACCAAACCATTAAACTTTTGATCAACATTATTTTTAGTACAATAAACCCTACTGCTGCCAGATTTTTCCAGAATTTAGGGTTTCACTAGGATAGTGAAATTTAAGCCTGTTTAGGACTATATTATTGTTTTTTGCCAAGTATCAACATTTGATTTTTGTATTAAATTATTTTCTCTCATGCACTTGATTTGGACTATTGATTTTGACTTCCCTTCATTCACATAGGTTAACTTAGGGTTTCGATTGTTGATCCTAACCCTATTGGTGACGTTAACCGTGTCGCTTCGACCCCCTAGTTGGCCTTCATTATGAATGGTATGCGCACGTGGACGCATTACCCTGCATTCAACTATCATGTTTATGCCTTAAGTGTAACGCCACCAAGCATGCTTACGCGTGCGAGGGGGTTTCTAGGGAAGTGTGGATTTTTTTTTGATATTTCGTGTCATGACCACATGACTAATGTGGACATGACACGTGTGATGCATGTCATGACCGCATGGGAAATGTGGGCATGACATTTGGTATCAGAGTGCCAAGTTTAAACACTAGGCTTATTTGGGCACGTTACTTATTCCGTAACTCTGATTAATTAGTGCCTACCTTGTTTTGAAGGATGCCTCCCTGACGAATTCGGCGAGTGCGATCGCATAACACTATGTCTTCTGAGGTACACAGTGATTCCTCTACAGAGGGGCAGATACCAGCAGCCTTAGCAGATCAGCTAGTACCGCAGGCACCACCAGTACTTGATATAGGACCTCAGATTTTATAGATGTTATAGGCCATGTTAGAGAGGCTACCACCAGTTATACCAGTGCCATGTGACAAGCCTCGTGTTGATCCGTGAGAGGAGCCACGTGAGGAGTCACATGCTGAGTCATGAGTTGAGCCACGTGTAGAGCCCCACGTTGATCTACGAGAGGTGCCACATGTGGAGCATTTTGTAGAGATACCAGATACTACTATGGAGGAGGTAGGGTTAGCTTACAGAGCATAGAGTAGGAGTCCTCCGCAACATGTGAGACAAGGTGAGACTATGAGGGTTGAGCAGGTACATCATGGACCTTATGAGTATGGTATGGATGAGCCAGTCATAGGACATCGAGACAGAGGAGATCCCATCAGAGACCTACTTAGGTGTAATCCACCTACCTTCACAGGAGCTACAGAGGGAGCCGAGGTTGAGGCTTGGCTCATTGGTCTAGATAGATGCTTTGTATTTTGACCTTATGGGAGCAACATGAAAGCATGAGTGGCTGTACACCTCCTGAGAGATGCAGTAGCTACTTGGTGGCGCACTAAGGAGTACAAGCACCGGTTATCATTAGACACACTCACATGGGACACATTCATAGAGCATTTTAATGCGTGTTACTTGTCAGATCATTATAGGTAGCGCCAGATAGATGAGTTCCATGACTTACAGCAGAGAGGACTCACGGTTGCATAGTATGAGAGCTGATTTATTAAGCTTTCACGTTACGCAGAGTATCTCCACGATGAGAAACTCCTGTGCACAAATTCATTAGAGGATTGAATTAGGGGATAGCAAGACCAATGCGTATGACAGACCCCCAGACTATGAGTGAGGCTGCTGAGAAGGCTTATATTGTAGATGAGATTCAAGGACGAGGGCATAATTCATGCCCGCAGTTTCAGGACCATAATCATTAGCAGCAGCAGAACTTTCGTAGACCCCCACCAACACCACAAAGAGGAGGATTTAGTTCTCCATCATTACCTCCTAGGCCTCCACAGCAGCAGTAGCATCAGCAGAGGTCTAGATCCTAGTAGAGGGTACAGGGAGGATAGAATCATGGTTGGTAGCAGCAGGGCCTCCTAGGGATCAGAGACAACAGGGATCATCTGTGGAACCTACGAGGTCACATTAGTCGTATAGAGGTTCACAAGGGTCCACAGGATGGATTGGGAAGCAGCAATCAAGTAGGACTCAGTCAGGGTAGATACAGGCTAGGGGCCCATGTTATATTTGTGGTGGGGCAGGACATTTGGCCAGAGAGTGCCCACAAGGTTTCACGACAGGGGGACAACCCCGTTCAGGAGGATTAGAGCAGACTGTAGGAGATGTGGGCAAGTCCCACCGCATGTTTGCAGTGGTTGATAACTGCCAGGCTGACTATCAGGCATCCGTGATTGAGACATCAGGTACGATCAAGGGTGCCCCCATCTCTATTCGTTTTTCTCTGGAACTACTATTTTTTTCTGTCTACATCGTTAGTGGAATGTTATAGGCTGGTGGCTTCTAGGCAGGACATTAGGTGGGAGGTTGAGTTGGCCTCTGGGGTTAGGATGTCAGTAGATACCTTGGTACGGGATTGTGAGATTTCCTTGGGTTCCTTCACCACATCTTGTGACCTTAGAGTTATGCCATTAGAATCCTATGGCGTGGTTTTGGGTATAGACTGGCTTGTGGCTCATAGAGCCAAGCTAGATTATCGTCAAAGGGCAATTAGCTGCTTAGATTATCATGGTTCACTAGTTGAGATAGTGGGCATTCAAAAGCCCATGACAGTTTGTATGATATCTGCTCAGCATCTTAAGTGCTACATACAGAAGGGATGTCAGATGTTCACTATCACAGTTAGTGACAGATCAGAGGATGAGCCTGAGGCATCACTAGATGATCACCCTATCTTGAGAGAGTTTGTCGACGTGTTTCTGCCAGAATTACCAAGTATGCCTCCATGCAGAGAGGTAGATTTCCCCATCGATCTAGTGCCAAGTGCAGAGCCAAGGTCTCATGCACCCTACAGGATGACTACACATGAGCTCACGGAGTTCAAACTGCAGTTAAAGGAGTTACTTGAGAAGGGGCACATCTGACCTAGCATTTCACCATGGGGCGCACTGGTTATCTTCGTGAAGAAGGATGGGTCTCTTTGCTTGTGCATAGATTATAGGCAGTTGAATAAGGTGATGGTGAAGAACTGTTACCCTCTGCCCAGGATTGATGACATTTTTGACCAGATGCAGGGAGCCAGCGTGTTCTTAAAAATTGATCTAAAATCTGGGTATCACCAATTGCGCATCACAGAGGAAGATATTCATAACACTACTTTCTAAACTAGATATGGCTACTAAGAGTTCATAGTGGTACCCTTTGGTTTGACGAACGCCCCTGCAGTGTTCATGAGTCTCATGAACGGTGTGTTAAGCACTTACTGGGATCGGTTCGTGATTATTTTTCTCAATGATATTTTGATTTATTCACGAACCAAAGAGGAGCATGTGGATCATTTGCGTCAGGCTTTGCAGTGCTTGTGAGAGCAGCAGCTTTATGGCAACCTGGCGAAGTGTGTCTTCTTCAGGATAGAGGTGCAGTATTTGGGGCACATCCTATTAGGCGATGGCATCTCCATAGATCCATCAAAGATTAGGGCTATCCAAGATTGGCCAGCACCCACCAGTGTGAGAGAGGTTAGGAGTTTAATGGGATTAGCCGGTTACTACCGCATATTTGTAGAGGGTTTTTCCAGGATAGCGCACCCCATCACTTTCCTTCAGTAGAAAGGGAAGAGTTTCACTTGGACCGAGCAGTGCAAGAGGGCCTTTGTGGTTGTCAAGGAGCGTATTATCAGCACTCCCATATTAGCAGTTCCAAATCCTACAGAAGATTTTTTAGTTTGCACAGATGCATCACTTGAGGGTTTCGGAGCCATGCTTATGCAGGGTGGTAGAGCAATTGCATATGAATCGTGTAAGCTCAAGACACATGAGCTGAACTACCCTACTCACGATTTAGAGCTCGTAGCAATGGTACATGCTCTTGTTCATTGGAGACACTTCCTTTTGGGTCGTCACTTTGAGCTCCATTCGGATCACCATAGCTTGTAGTACATATTCACACAGCCAAACTTGAACGCCCGCCAGCGGCATTGGATGTAGTTTTTATGTGAGTACGAATTTGATGTCCACTAAATCAAAGGGAAGGAGAACGTGGTCGCTGACGCCTTTAGTCAAAGGTGCCACGAGATCCTGACCTTGACCTTGAGTGTGGATTTGAGAGAGTGCATCATTTAGCATCTGCCTGAGGATGAGTGGTTTCTTGAGTGTAGCAGGAGATCCAGAAACAGAGGGCCCCTAAGGGCAGATTTGCAGGATATTCTCTTGAGTCAGATGGGTTGCTTAGACATCGACAGCACATCTATGTACCCCATGCAGGTGATCTTCGTGCAGTGATTCTTTCAGAGGCTCATAGAGCACCTTATGCAGCACACCCTAGGGTGAAGAAGATGCATGCCGACTTGCGACAATTATACCATTGGGTAGGTATGAGACGAGATATTGCAGAATATGTTGCTCATTGTCTTGAGTGCCAAAGGGTCAAGGCCAAACATCAGCATCCAGCGGGACTTTTATACCCTCATGAGATACCTGAGTGGAAATGGGACACCATTTCCATGGACTTCATTGTTGGTCTTCCTATGTCATCATGTCGCCATGATGCCATCATGGTGATGGTTGACAAGTTGACCAAGGTGGTGCATTTCTCACCTGTACGCACGATGTACAATGCACCATCTGTGGCAAGAGTATTCTTGGATTAGATGGTTAGATTACATGGGGTACCTCACCATATCATTTCTGACAGGGACTCAGTGTTCACTTCAGCCTTTTGGAGAGCCTTACAGCAGGTGTTGGGCACATAGCTCAACTTCAATTCCGCTTATCATCCCGAGACCGATGGACAGATAATGAGAGTTAATCAGGTTCTTGAGGATATGCTTTGTATGTATTTCATGGATCATTAGAGTAGATGGGAGGAGTATCTGTATCTAGTTGAGTTTACCTACAACAATGGGCATCAGAGCTCATTGGGTATGCCTCTTTTTTAGGCATTGTACGATAGACCTTGTAGGACACCTTTGAGTTGGGACCGTATTGAGGATAGGGTTGTGATAGGGCCAGAGTTGGTTCAGGATATGGAGCAGCAGGTGATGTTGATTAGGCAGAGACTTCAGGAGGCACAAGATTGATAGAAGAAGTATGTCGATGCTAAGAGGGTAGATCAGAGCTTCTCGATTGGGGACAGAGTATTCTTGAGAGTGCGACTACACAAGAGTCCAATCCATTATGGAAAGGGCTCTAAGCTCACACCTTGTTTTATAGGACCTTTTGAGATTTTGGAGTGGATACCTAACCTATAGCCTATCATCTAGCCTTGCCACCTAGCTTATCGTGTATCCATGATATTTTTCATGTTTCCATTTTATGGCGTTGCATATCAGATTTATCTCATGTATTGGATTGGAGTGCTCTTCAGGTAGAGGTAGATAGTCAGCTGGCTTTGGAGCCAATTCACATATTGGCTTGTCGGATGCTGGGCCTTTGAGGTTGAGATCTAGACTAGGTTAGAGTCCAGTGGGACATGTACGATGAGGTCACGACGACATGGGAGGATGCAGCGAGATTGAGGGCTTTTTATCCTCACCTCTTTGACGACTTCCAAGAGGAAGTACAATCTTAGGGGGGAGGATGTGAGGCCTACTTTTCACTCCCTTATATTTGACTATTTATTTTACTGTTGGTGATACATTTATACTTGTGGGACTGTTGATCCCAAATTTTTGAACTATTAGACTTTATGTTGTATGTGGATTTGTTATGCTTAGTATGATTACGATGTGTTTAGATCTGGATTTTGATTTACTAATGATGTTAGACATATGGATTATATTATGATGTTATTAGATAGCTAATCATGTGATGTTAGTTAGAAATTTGTTTTGTGATTCAATCTTAGGAATGGATGTTTGAAATACAGAATTTAGAATCTAATTTTAATGTGACTCCCTTGATGCTTATATGGATATGTGATGTTGTATGAGAGTGTATGTTTCAATTTGCTTCGGCTATTATATATATGTTGAATTAACTTCTCATTTGAGTGCGTAGGTATTTCTAATGAAGCCACACAAATTCGGAGATCATCCTACACGCGATGTTGTTTTCCCTTGTGAAGCTGATCTAGTTCCAAGAGGAACCAAGATCAACTCTGTGCATGATGAGTTTATCTAATGTTGTTGCATGTTGTTAGTCGGGCTAAGTCTACCCCTCTTTTATTTTGAATTCTAATTGGTGTTGTAAGAATATTGTTTTTTGAATTTCATTTTTTTAAGTTATAAATTTTGAGACCTTTTTTCTTGTGCTTTAACTCAATCCTTGGTGCTCAAAATGGGCTAAACTTGACCCTGAGTTGTACCCCTTAGGTCTAGGGACCTTTTTTACTTGTGTAAACCTAGGTAAACCTCCATTTGGTCACTTTAACTTCACTCTGAAGTAAAGTGACGAAATTGGAGGCATGGGAGGGAGAGGATGAGTGGGTCAAACACTCAACCTCATCCTCTCCTCTTCCCTAGGTTTGGGAAGTCTCCAAGACCCCTCAATTGTGGAGGACTTTACTACAAGTCTCTTCCACAATTGGTGAGGGTACATTGGGGTTGTGTGGTCCCTCTTAGGAAGAAAGGAATGGGGCACATGTGGCATCCATTCCCTCTTAAGCTCCACTTTTCTCTCCCACATGTTTTAGAGAGGACAAGTGGAGGGGAGAGAGAGACTTGGTGATAGGTGATTGACATGTGTCACCACCCATTCCATGGGTCTTGCTTGTAGTTGGGAGGAGGAGTGAGGAGGTGACATGTGTCATCTACCCATTCCTCAAGGCTTTTGAAAAAAGCCTATTTTAATCCCACTTGGAGAGGGGTATGGGTTGTTGAAATTTTGGCAAATTTTATTGATTTTAATTTACTTTGGGGAAAAAGTAGGAGAGAGTTTTGTGGCTTATTTTGGAGAAGGAATTGGACGAGCTCTACATCAACCATCTACCAAATTAGCCTTTTTAAGGTTGATTTCAAGGCTAAGGCCTTCCCTTATGCATTTTGTTTTCTTGTGTGATGCTATGTGTGAGTTCAATTTTCGAGTTTTTATTTGTTATTGTGGGGAAAAATTGTAAGGGTGTTGTAAGAGCCTCTCCCACTTTAGAGAAGATGCTCAACAAGTGTGGAGTGGAGGAGGAGTGAACCTCCTCATGGTCATTTCCTTGATTTTGTGGTGTTGTAGCCTTGAGGGCAATATGAGAATACGTGCAATATGTGAAATGGCTTGAGAGCCAAATGAAAACTTGTGAAATTATGTTTAAAGGTGTTGGTTTGAGGCCTTGAGAGGTATTTGTATTGGGAAGTTGTAGGAGTGGCACTCTTGAGTTGAGTGTTGTCCACTCCCCTACCCCATTGAACTCATCCTGAGTGAGTTCTTGTGTTGTGTTAACCATGGGAGTAAATTTGTGTTTGGTTGTTGAATGCCTTGTTGTGATGTGGTATGAGTTTCCAAGTGTGTGGATGACCTCCCTAGCTCGGGGGTGACCCACTAGCGGGTCTATGGTAGGGAGGAGAGCAAGTTGTTGTGGCTTTTTTCCCATTTTTGTGTTATTGCAGGATATAATGGGAGCTTTGTGAAGTTGGAGAAAACACCATTGTTCTTGGAGTTGATATCCTATTTCCTTTTATCTCTTGAGAGAGAGCTTGGCCAATTTAGGAGTTTGCATCATTTGTTAATTTTCAAAGAGGAGAACATGGTTCTCTCTCTTGTTGTAAATGTATATTTTTTTAATTTGTGTGTAAGCTATCTACATTTGGGATAGAAATTTAAAAATTGTTGATTTTAATGCTTATCATTCAAGAAATGTTGAAGGAAGAAAATTTAGTTTTAAAGTTATTCCATTTGTATGTTTATATTTGAAATATCAAATAGGGAAGTTGTGGTTTCATTGTGAGAGACAACATAAAATTTGTATATTGTTCTTTTGAAAAAGAAAATTAGTTGATGATATAGATTGAAGTATTTAATTTAAATGTATTTGTTTCCTTTCTAAAAGAAAAATATTAATAGTACAATGAATATAGAAAGCATGAGTTTTCCACAGTCCATGTCAGTGTTATGAAGAGTTTCTGGATTCAACTATGTGTGTTATGAATATAGTACAATGAATATATTTTGTTAAGAGAAATGAGTTCCTTGCCTTATAAAAAATTGATGAAAAGAAAATATAACTTTGACTATTGTTCTTAAAAGTAAATTTGTAAGTGATTGGAAGGAAAATTATAGTTGAAAATATAATTATATATATAGTCATATTTTTAAATATTAAATAAACTATAATTTTGAGTGGATCCGAGCAATTGCTGAGTGTATATATATATATATATATATATATATATATATATATATATATCCCAACAAAATAACCGTTGTACAAGTGCTAGTATAGTTAATGACTTAAAACTTTCTACCTATCCATCCAATGAAAATTCCAACTAGGTCATAGTTCTACTGGTGATGGTGCTGTTACCGGTGGATAAACTACTGGACTAACTACTAGATCATCAGGATCCAGAAGCAAGCAGTCGATCTAGTAGCTTATGCAGTAGACCCAACGGCATTACGGATGTGGGATGTGGGTGGGGGCTCCGCCCCCTCTCCACATCCCCACACCCCCATTTCCCCTACGAACCACACACACACCTGCGGTCGTAACTCCCCCTCACGCAAGTCTTCTTCGCCAGTGATGCCCTCACTGTAGCTCCAAACCCTACGGCCGCCGCTCCACAATACCTCCTCATCCACCCTCCTCAACATGCCACCACCGCCGTCGCTGCCCCCAGCAGCACCTCTCCCCTCTGCCACAAAAAAATTGGGGATTTAGCATTTTAAAATAATAATAATAAATATATTTCTATTTATTGACCCACAACAACTTACTCATATATATATATATGTGCCATCATATGCATTTCATATATGGCCTCCATTAAACCTGCAACACAACCAAAGGTAAAATGAGAGAAAGAGAAACAAAGAAGAAGAGAAAAACAAAGAGGAGAAAATAATAAAGAAAATGAGTTTCAAAAATAGGGTTAGGGCTTTTTGCCCTTAAGGAAATTATATTTTATTGTTGGAAGATTTTAGGGCAAGGAGAAATTAAAAATTCTTTTTAAAATTTAACTTCCCCTCTTTTATTTATTTTGTTCATTTGTTTAAGTTCTTAATTTATAAAGGGGATTGAGATAAATAATACAATGGGTAATCCCTTTTCCTTTTTAGAGAGTTATTTTTATTTGTTAGTGGTATGATAATTTATAGACTAGTTTATCATTAGAAGAATTTTATATTTTATTGATTTGTAATTTGATTTTTGAAGAAAAAGATTTATTGGTTTTATTTAAATTTTACACAATTTAATTATTTGAGATGTAATTATTTTAACAGTTGGGTTAATCCTTTAATCATATAGCCTAATTCGAAGAGGTTAATTTTAAGCTGGATTGTCATTAATTTAATAATTCATTTTTAATTATATCTAGAACTATTTTATTCATTTAATGAAGGCATCATTCAAACCAACTTGGAAACCTAGTAAACTATTTAAACGAAGTTAGTTTAACATGTTTTCGTGAATCTGATTTACCAAGAAATTAGGAATAATGTAAAGGATGCAGAGATAACTCTGATTGATAGAAAACATGAAGAAGAACAAATTGATCGAACTTTGTTGAAAAATATTTTAAATTATAGAGAATGTGGAGGGGAACAGATTGATCAAGCTTTGTTGAAAAATGAGTTAAATTATAGAAAACGTGAAGGAGAACAAATTGATCGAGTTTTGTTGAAAAATGTTTAATTAACTTATTTAACTGATCTACCATTTCAACTAGTGAGACGTAGGTAATATAAACCAAATTTCAATCAACATTAGTTTTAGTACAATAAACCCTACTCACACCCGTGAGGCGTTATGCTGCCAGATTTTTCAAGAATTTAGGGTTTAGCTAGGATAGTGAAATTTAACCCTGTTTAGGACTATATTATTATTTTTTGCTACGTATCAACATTTGATTTTTGTATTAAATTATTTTCTCTCATGCACTTGATTTGGACTATTGATTTTGACTTACGTCAAAATCCCTTCATTCACATAGGTTAACTTAGGGTTTCGATTGTTGATCCTATCCCTATTGGCGACGTTAACCGTGTCACTTCAACCCCCTAGTTGGCCTTCATTGTGAATGGTATGCACGTGTGGACGCATTACCCCACATCCAACTATCATGTGTATGCCTTAAACGTAACGCCACCGAGCATGCTTACGCGTGCGAGGGGGTTTCTAGGGAAGCATAGAATTTTTTTTGATATTTCATGTCATGACTACATGACTAATGTGGACATGACACATGTGATGCATGTCATGACCGCATGGGAAATGTGGGCATGACAATATAACACTACTTATGACAATGTTAATAGATTGCATTGTGGTTGAATGGGAGGCCATAGCTATCAGGTTTTTTATGAATTAGTTCTCTAATGGTTCATTCACAATTTAGTTCATGTGGTTATTCATTTAATATCATTCCATTATATTTATTTACCAAAAAAAAATTAAATTTCCTATATTGTTTATAGCCTTGTCCACTAGCTACTACATGTAATGACTTTCCAATAAAAATAAAACTATAAACTATTTAGCAATAGGCCTATAAATATGTGTGCCTATCATCCATTTGATAGCACCTTTGGTGCTTTTACTAAAAATTAATTAATAATAAGAAGTTGGTATGACCAGCCAAGGCCAACCACTTCATCTCGTTCTCTACACTTTTTTTAGCAGGCTGTCTTGGTGATAAAAGAGTTAATTTCTCCTGACACAATATTTTGTTGTAGTTATTGTGTTAGATGACCCTCATAACCTTTGACCTTCGATAATATAAAAGATTACGTTTAAATGCAGTTTTTAAATGTGCGAGTAGAACAAAGGGAAAAAAATCAGCACTCGATAACTATAACCATTGATCTCTTCTGTCATCCATGCCTTCCAATTGATCATGAGTGCAAGTAAAGATGAGAAACATTGGATACTTATCAAACAACAAAAAATAATGAAAAAATGGCAATAGAAAATCAGAGGGCCAAAACTGTTTCAATCGTCTTGCACATTTGTAAGCGATTGCAAACCATCGATCCTCCAAGCCAAGGCTCTATTTGCCAGAAGGTTCTTTTTTGTATAGAGTTATACAATACATAAGATTAATTTAGTGTAAATGTAATAAATATAATTATATTATATATTTTCTATATAAAGTAAATATATATAACTTTTTTTTAAATGTGCCTGGTAAACTTTTTTTCACGTGACCGGTGATGCTAGCACGACACGCCCTCCGGTACCACGGGGACGGGGGGAGACTGGACCTCGTGACCATCTTTACCGCAATGGAATTACTTAGTCAATCGAGCCGAGGTCCCCACAAATATATATAACTATTAAACATATACCATATTTTCATTTAAATATACAATTTTATAATATAATATTATATTAAAAAGATATAACTATAGTACTTATTTTATTTTATTAACAATATTTTTATTTTTATTTGATAATAATTTTATGTTCTATTTTTAAGAATATTTTAAATAAATATTTAACATTTTTTTTAAAGTGTATTTTCTTATAATAAATATTTGTTATTTATTAATAATAAATTAAGATGTAATATTAAGTGCAAATATAAGTAAAAATGGATAAACATTACTCAATTTTACAGTAGTAATTAAAAGAAGTATGTTTCCCATAAAGATGAAAGGATAATCTGAAGAAAGGATATATAAACATTGAAAGTGAACCCCCTTAGCTTTGCCCATTGACGATTGGCAAGGATGCAGGAGGTTAGATGATTGAAATAATCTCGAACGTCACATTTTCCATCATCTTTTTCTTATTTTTATTCACCGCTTTATTTTCTTATCAATTTTATTTGGATGATAGGTGATGCCTATTATCGGTGCCAGCCTATTGTCAGTGCCAACCTCTAACGAACTAAACAACCCCTGAGCAATGAGTAGGAACAGGCATGGAAGGTGGTGTGCAGTGATGAATACCCATTTTCCACAGAAAGGTCACACCATAAATCCAATTTAAAAAAAGGAAAGCCAAAAATGAAATCAACATGTAGACCAATGAATAGCTTGCATTGATAGACAGACGAGAAGTATTCAATCATCTTGCACTTGGTTTTGAGAAGTTGGCTTTATAAACCTATGGATGAAATGGTAAAATATATCCAAACGTATATGAATAAATAATGTTATGGCTTGTGTATATTTTTAATGTGATTTCCACTATTTTGAGGCTTTCGGATCCAACAAACCTATCAAAGCCATGGAAAGGAAATGGAGACACACAAACTCTATCTCTCCCTCTCCCTATCTCCTTATCTCTCTATCTTTCTCCTTCTATCATATTAATAGATATAGAGAGACCTTCTTGACCACAAGCTAGTGATAAAGCGAAGCAAACAATTGATCCACAACTAACTCTCATCCATCCCTCTAGTGAGTCCTACGAAGAGGTTCGTATGTCTCAATACTCAAGAATCCCATTTCCAACAAGTGTTTTATACTCATTGGAGTTGACACTCTAGATTATGTCACAACTAAAAGAAGGAAGATGAATATGTCCCTAAGAAACGATAAATGTTGATTTGTGTACAATTCCACACAACTCATGCTCCTACACATTGAATCAAATTAAGCTCATCTCATGCTACAATCTTTCCTTGTATATATAAATGATAACTTAGCAGCAAGATGTCTTGCACATGGATGAGACTATGGGAAAATGATTTTGCACACATCTAGGAAAGCATCATTCATAACAACTCTATGTCAAATAGTCACACATGTACTCATTAGTCATGACCGACTTAGATAATTATTTAATATAATATTAAAATTATAAATATTGTATATTTAAATTAAATATATATATATTTTATCCGCAATAAAGAGTTTTTATATTAATATCAAAAGAAAGTTACAACTTTTGCTGTGCAGATTCAAAATTGTAGATTATGCTGCTTAGACCCACCTAATCTACCAACCAAATCCCTCAAACATTCATTTGAAAATATAAGCCATGCAGGGCCAATTGCAGTGTATACCTAAAAGCTATCCATCTTTCTTAGCCAAAATGAGAGTTGATACATACATTATGCCCCATATGAACAATCTACCAAAAAAGGGAAAATAGAAAACCAAGACCAAAAATCATTCTTCATCATAAACATGCATTAGCTAATTGAAGTCTACGATCCACTAAAAACCCTCCACACCCTCTAATTTAAGCATTTTCTTAATGAATCTTACCGCCCTATAATTGGAAACCAACTCTGCCTAAGAGGCAAAAGTGCAAAGAACACACTACAACTTCAACTCGATTGTAAATGTGCACTATTTCCCTCAGTTTTGACCCGAGCACATAATTTATTTCTGATCTCCATTAACTTAAGGATAGCTTTCTCCTTTTCTTGAGCTCTAAGACGATCAAGGTCCCCCCAGACTTTTGATCCTCAGAACCATATTTGGGGTGAGGCAAAAGCTGAGTTCCGTAGCCTCCATCCCTCTTTTGAAAGTTGTTTCACTACTTTTTCCTTATTGTTTGCCAACCATTTACATCGACCCCATCAGCAGAGGCCTCCATGGTTTGAGAACCCTCATCCCCAATAATGGATTTTGAACATTGTTTGAATAGTATAGCAGAAGTGTCCTTGGGGAGAGTTTTTGAGTGGTAACATTGCTGCTAACAACAGAATTAGGGTTGCAAGAAGCAATCACAATAGATAGTTTCTGATCGAGTTTTTCTTCTGAAGAGGGCTTACCAAACTTCCCCAAGTTCTTACTGCAGGAATCTTCTTTTGGAGAATCACAATTCTTGGGAGAGATCAAAACATAATAGTGCTTAGGGGAAGCATCTTTCCACCATGAGACTTCCCATTTTGCCTAAGATTTCACTGATGGGCATGCTGAAGCAATGTGTCTGGTATTGTAACATCTTCTACACCTGAATAATAAACCTTCGTAGTCCAGAGTTTGCAACCAGCAGTTGTCGTTCGCATTTAGAATGATTTCTACCAAGAGAGATTTGGAGGTGTCCAGCTCAACCAAAATCCTGGAAAAGGTTGTGTGAATAAAATCACTTGAGTTCGCATCTGTGCAAATGAAATTGCCAAGAGTGTTACCAATAGCTACAAAATTGGATTCAAACTAGAAATGAAGGGGGAGGTTTGGCAGGTGAACCCAGATTGGCATAACAGTAAATGATTCCATGGTTGAATCAAAGTTTGGATGCCATGATTTTAAGAGCATCGTGCTTTCGCCCCACATCCAAGTTTGATTGTGGATGACATTTTTTTCTTGCTTGCTATCAAAGACCACTGTAAAAAACCTTTTTGCACTAGGATAAATTTATAGGTTCTTTTCCATTAGAGGACCCCAATTTTTTGAAATCCAATCATGCAATGCAGGAAGACTGTGCCAAATTTGACTAAACCAACCAATTAACACATTCTCAGAAAAAAAAAATTCCTCATTCTTGCACAGTTCTTTCAACAAATTGGCATCAAAATTCAATTCAAGAGGTTTATCCAGGTAGTGAACCGACCTCCTATTGATTATACTTGAATGTCTTAACTTTGGAGAGATCTCATTTAGCACAGATCCAGATTTAGGGTTTCCCAGAAGAGTGTTAACCTTGGGATCAGCCTCAGGCCGCTCAACAATACCCAACCCACACTTTGCCACATCTACAAAGGTAGTTTTTGTGGCGATTTTGTCACCAGGGGGCGAGGATAGGAATGTTCTAGAGGTTGAACTACCCATGCACCCAACATTCTGGCAGACCTGCGTGTCTGAGTTTGCCCTAAGCAGTGTGGAAGAAGCGGGAGCCTGTGGATCAATAACATACGCAGATACGCCCTCAGATTTGCCAAACAGTAGGACAACATCGTCATCGGGAGCCCTAACCTCGCCATCTACAGCAACCCTCGGCAATCCTAAAATTTTTGGCAGTAACATGATTCCAAAGTTTTTCTATAATATATTATATATATTTATTATTTAAGTATATATCTATTTTATATATAAAATCTATATTTAATTATATTTATTATATATTATATAATGTAAATTATTAAATATATTGTTAATATAAATTTACATTATATATAATCTTATAGTCTATAGGTATAATTAAAATCTTTTTAAAAAGTTTTAAAGTGTTAAATAAAAGGAAGCATTTAAATCATACGCCCTTATACATTTAAATTTACAAGGGCCATGAGGCCTCTATGGTACCCTCCCATGTACTCTCCACCATTTCTTTCCTATTTTGTTAGTAAATTTGAAATACAGGCAAGTTGGCAACTACGCAACTCAAGATATAAAGTCTCATTTAAAAAATTCTAGGCAAATCTAGTGTACAATCAAATCGTATCAGAGGACACAAAGTCATCCTTGCGGGTTTTAAATTTGCAAATAGAAATGAACGGGGAAAATAAACCCAGCTAACAAAACCTAATGACGGAGACCAAAAAAAGGACAATTCTGACAATGGCATGGAAAAACAACGATGTAGATCATTTGAATCATCTGCAAAAAGAATTATTGAATAATTACGAGGTAAAATATTTCTTGAATAATTCCTAGAGGAACCATTGTTTAGTTGAACGTAAGAGGGAAGGTGGCACAATGTAAAATATTGTACTGATTTTATCTTCTTAGAGAGGAAGGTCATTATCACTCTCACTCGAAATATAGAATAAAATATAGCCTATTCCATTCTACCAATGAATATGTTATATTATATATTATATATAAGATAATTGTCTAGATGTATGCTTTGTACCACTATCAATGTACCACTTTACATTAGCCATACTTTTTATTATATAATTTATATTTTATTTACTTTACCTATTCAATTGTATATTTTATTCATCCATTTTCTAGTTGTGCAAATGCATTTATTGCACAAGAATCTTGAAAGAGTATGACGTCAAATCTAAGACATGATTTTAATAGTATTCACGCAAATTTGAGGGCATGTGGATATGTTTTTTAATACCCATAAGGCATAAGTATAACAATGAGGGTTTGCACAGCTTTTCCTTCAGTATTTCACCTATTTAGGAGAATGTAGTGTCCAAATTTGATTTTAAGTAGACATATAGATGTTAAATGCTAAAAATATAGGTTGGGTGAGTAGAGGAGGTAGGGGAAAAGTGCAGATTTGATGGAAATAAGTGAATGTCCCTAGCGATATACTACAGGAAGCTATAAAATGTTATAAATTTTAGTTTTTTGTATTGTAAAAAGGTGGATTGATTTTTCCATGGTTGTTATGGGGAGTTTCTTGTCGTTCTTCATTTCCTAGTGTCGTTAGGGTGTTAATCATTTTATTGTTTGTTGGGTTTTACTATGCTTTTGCAAGTTGTAAACAACAAGAAGGGAATTAATAGTACAAGTCTCTTTGGTTTTGGGTGTCTCCAAGGATTACATGCATTTTTTAGGGATTGAATATAATCCCTAATATCATACTTATTGGTGTGTTGTGACATGTAATTAGTTGAATTTGGTAGAGTTTGTGATTGTCATTGAGTTAATCTCAAGGCAACTTTTGTTGTAGTATATGGAATATATATGGGTTATCACATTATCAAATATTGACCATAGAGATAGAGATAAAGAAGATAAAATGGTATGTAGTCTTCACAAACTCAATAAAACAACATGAATGAAGCTTGGAAAACTAAGCTCATAGCCACCGTTGGCATAATTATATTAAATAGTCTACACAAGAGTAGGATTGAGGTTTTAATGTTGTTAATGCTATTGTGCAAACTGTTTGATCATAACCCAATCAATATTCCATCAAATAGTCTACACAAGAGTAGGATTGAGGTTTTAATGTTGTTAGTGCTATTGTGCATGAAATGTCTAATCATAACCCAATCAATATAGTTCATTCATCTCCAATGGAAGGCTCCAAAGTTGATAGAAAAATGATGCACTATTCCCTGAGAGACATATGAGTTGGCAGGTGGGCCTAACAAAACATAGAAAGAATATTTTTATATTCACATGAATTTAAGGTTTCAAAGGAAATAATTAAATCAATGGTGAATCCTATATTTCTATGATTAAAATTAAAATGAGCTCTTGAATATTAAAATCCAAATGTAAATCCTTAAATTAAAAGTGGGAGATTAAAATGAGGGCATTAAATATAAGTTAAATCTTTAAGGTAAAAAATATGAACTTATACCAAAGGGAAAATAAACCAAGGAAGTCTGCAAGTAATAAAGTCTGATTGAAGATGGATAAATCAATAGGCTCCCATAGAGCCCTAATTTCATAAAAAGGAAGCTTTGTGTAGCTTATATAAAGTGAAAACCTTATAAACTATGGGAATAACAATATATTTTTCTATGCACAAGGTATCTTTGTTGGAAACAAGGCAGATAACTGAGAGGGGGGGGTGAATCAATTATCTTAAACTTTCTTATCTTCTTTAACAATAGTACAGTATCAAAACATATAAGCATAAATGAACATGAAAGCAGAAATGAAATCAACACACATAACACAAGGATTTTTACATGGAAAACCTTGTTAAGGGAAAAACCACGGGGTGACTAACCCAAGATTGTATTCTCTGTTAAAAGCATAGAAGTACAAAATGACACTTGCCAATTAGGGCTCACTGCCCGAGCACACTGCTCACAAGAGGCTCACTGCCTACAAGAGACTTACTGTCTACAAGGTATAAAGAAAGTAACCAGGTGTTTGAACTGATGAGAAGCATCCACATATGCTGAGGTTCAGTTCTGGTTAGGCTCAATACACTGATCTACCACACTTCATTATTCCTCTTCTTTGCTGAGGCTGTCCTATCACATGCCAGACCTGTATTGCTGCTTCCACACTACTCTCTGCTTTTCTTCGCACAACACACAACTTCACATCAAAATCCATCTGGTATATATATCTGCATCAAGGATTTCAACATCTTTCTAGTCGGCATCCGAAAAACTCAAGATATTTCCAAACTCTGGTATGTCGGCTAAATCCATGCTTACTAAGTGATGTGTATCAAAAGGATAGTTATAGGAGTCATCAATCATGTCGGCCAACCATGAATGATCCCTTAAGAAACTTGATCACCATCAATTACTCATCCAGATTAAGGTCTGATGCTCTGCCAGTTAGTTCTTCCTCAGTCTACTCTGCCAAACAGGAACCCAACACTTAGGTGCTCATATCTTTTCACTCTTTCATCACCAGAGGCTCAATCTCTAGAATGTATCAGTCATGATGCTCCTCTTGACTTCCCCAAGTTCGCACTTTGCTGAGATACTTCCTCTGAGAGATCCGGACCTAATTGTCGGACCTTGCTGCATGCTCTTTTCCTACTCACCGAACCAAAATACTCTTCAATCTAACTTCTGGTATAGTCATACCATATGCTGGGGATGTGTGGAATGGACTTTGTTGCCATCAATAACAACACTCATGAAGCCACACAGTGTCTCTTGCCAACAATCTTCACGATGAAATGGGGGATATAAACTCTAGATTTGAAAGCCATTTTAAATTTTTAAAATGACTTGAAACTTAAGTGTCCCCCAAAGCTCACCTGAGTTTTTGCTTTCAACCATTTTCTCTTTCCTTTGAAAAAAACAAAGAAATACCAGGTTATCCGACAGGGTTTCCCGGCATGAAAAAACTGACGAGATTAGAAAATTTCCTGACGTGAAAAATGTTGCAAGTATGGGCCTAACCAGTGTTGTCATTGATGTCAACATACTCTTGTTGCATTAATGATAAGGATTGGATGAGCTATGTGCCAAGGATATTGAGAAAATTAGCCTCAATCAGGAACAATGAAGAACAGTGATGACAATAAGGTAAAAGTCCTAGATAGGATGAGGATCAGAGGATGTGGTTTAAAGGGTTTGTAGATATACATCTTAAGGTGGTCCAGTAGAGATTTTAGAGGTCCGCATAAAGGTCTAAAGAAGTTGTGGCCACTCAAGTAAAACTGGTTCCGACAGATGCTCAGTGGTGACAGAGTAATACAGATAGGTTCGGTGAGATCCGGAAATGCATTTTCTTATTTTGTGGATTTCAGGGAGTGTTAAGGAAGTCTATGTGAAGTGTCAACTTGATTGGTTCATGGTTTGAAGGTCCGCAAGCAACTATTCCTTTGTGATAGTAATGACAGATTGTGTTCTTGAGGTTCTGGATGAAGGAGAGAAGGATTTCAGTAAGCAGATCAAGTGTGGATGCTCTCGGTGACTCAGGTAAGCTTGTGGAGGTCTTTGGATCATGTCTAGTTCATGTTGGTGGTCCATATTGAAGTTGGGGCTCGCAATTGAGAAATAACTTATGGATAATGGTGTTCTTCCTGAGATTGGCCGACCGGATGAGTTACACATCCTATAGATGTTCTTGTTGATATTTTCTGACTTAGATGATCATTCCTAAGTTGATGTCTTGTATAAATAAGGGATTACGAAGTCATTTCAAAGCGGTTCTTGTGGAGATGAGTGTGTGGTAGCAAGAAGGAGAGTGAAAGGCAGAGTAGAAGTATTGAGCTTAAATAGAACTGATTCAAGCATGGTGAAGATGCTATTCTCCAGTTCATGTATGTGATACTTATTTCTTTATAGACAGTGTGTCTCTTGTAGGAAGTGAGCCTCTTGTGAGCAGTGTTCTCCGGCAGTGAGCCCTAATTGGCATGTGCCATTTTGTTCTTTCTATTCTTCTAACAGAGAATACATTCTTGGGTTAATCACCCCATGGTTTTTCCCTTAACTAGGTTTTCCACGTCAAAATCTTGGTGTCTCATGTGTTGATGTGTTTCTGCTCTTGATTTATTGCATTGTGTTTCCATGGTTAATTTGTTATTATGCTACTGAATTGCTAAAAGGAGTTAAGTATGTAATTGGAAGAAAAGTTTTGTACAACTGATTCACCTCCCCTCTCAGTTGTGTGCCCTAAGTCTAACAATTGGTATCAGAGCCAAGTTCCTCTAAAAAGAGCTTAACCACTTGAGGAGATCCAGGATGTCGTCCTACAAAAAGGATAGTTTGAAGTTTGATGGAACCAATTTTAATCTCTGGAAATAATTTTAATCTCTGGAAAGGTTGCATGACTTGCAATGTATGGGAATGGCGTACTGGACCATGGCTACAATACAGTATGTACCTCCACAGGGTGGTCCGAAAACCCTAAATGAAATCACAGATGCTGAAAATAATCTGCGAACTATAGAGGCTCTTCTAAGCACATTATCTAATTCAGAGCTCTCAAATGTTATTGAACTACCAACTTCTTTTGAGATTTGGCAAAAACTGGAACTTTTGCATGAAGGAGACAAGTATGTTAAATGTGCAAGGTTACAGAGTCTGAAAGGGAAATTTGAAAATCTAAAAATGAGAGATGATGAAAATATTACTACTTTTATGCCAAGAGTAAATAAGATTGTGGAATTAGAAATGTTGGTGGAGTCTTGGATGAAAATGAGATTGCTGGCAAAATTCTCAGATCCCTACCTGCTTCTTACAAAATCAAGGCTGCTGCCATTGAAGAATTCAGAGCCCATACAACTATTACAAGAGATCAATTGGCTAGAAAATTGGCTACATTTGAAATGACAGAGCTTGGAAATGACCCCCCCAAGACTAAATCTGCATTCAAATCTAGTGCCTCTGTTAAAGGTAAACAAAGGTTTGATCTGAGAGAGAATTCATCAAGGAAGTTGTCTTGGTATGAAAAAGCAAGAAAAGATTTGGAAGAAGAAGAAGTAGAAACTGCTCAACTTGAAGCCCTTATTGCAAAGAGGCTGCCAAGAGGATCCGGTAAGTATGAAGGAAAATTACCTTTTAAGTGTTTTAACTACAATAAGATTGGTCATTTTGCCTCAAGGTGTCCGGAAAGGTTTTCAAGGCAAAATCCTAACAAGACAAGGTTCGAAAAGAACTGTTACTATGCACATGAAGATGATGATAATGAAGGAGTAACATATGATGAATTAGAGATAGGAAACAAATCCAAAAATGAATGGGTGTTCATTGCCATCAAGGAAGAAGATCTAATGTCCTCTGTATCTATCAATCATAAGACTATGGAAAGAGCTCTAGCTGCCCAAATTGAAGAGAAGGATGATTGGGTCATTGACAGTGGTTGCTCTCACCATATGACAGGTGACAAAAATAAGTTCATAGATTTGGAAAGGTATGAAGGAGGAGTGGTAAAGTTTGGTTATAATTCTGCTGGTAGAATCAGAGGTAGAGGAACTATTTCTCTTGATGGAAGGAACAAAACTGGTAATGTACTGTATGTTGAAGGTTTGAAGCACAATCTTCTCAGTGTTGGACAATTGGTGGACAAAGGCTATGATCTCCAGTTCAAGAATGGAAAATGCAAGATCTTTGAAAGTTCCAGAACAGAGATTGCATCTGGTACTCAAACTAAAGGTAATATCTTTCACTTGGTTGGTACTGGTAAAAGTTGCTTGTTTGTTTAAATTGATCAGAGTTGGTTGTGGCATAGGAGGATGTGTCATGTGAATTTTGATAATATCATCAAAATAAGCAATACTCAGGCTGTAAGAGATCTTCCAAAATTGGTGAAACCTACTAACAGCTTGTGCAAAGAATGTCAGTTGGGTAAGCTGAGTAGAGTCACATTCAAAAGTAAGGAACTGTCTTCTACCAGATTATTGAACTTAGTTCATACTGATCTTTGTGGTCCAGTAAGAATCAGGAGTATTCAAGGTGATAGATACTTCATGTTACTAATTGATGACTACTCTCGGATGATGCGGGTAACCTTTTTAAAAGAGAGATCAGAAGCTCTTGAGAAATTCAAAATATTCAAGGCTATGGTAGAGAATGAAACTGGATTAAAATTGAAGTGTCTAAGGTCTGATAGAGGTGGAGAATTCACATCCGGTGAGTTCATAGAGTTTTATAAGAAACATGGAATAAAGAGACAGTTGTCTGCTCCTAGGACTCTACAGCAAAATGGAGTGGTGGAGAGAAAGAACTGGACCATCCAAGAAGCATCTAGGACCATGATGATGGAAGCAAATGTTCCTCAGATCTACTGGAGAGAAGTTGTCAGCACTGCAGTCTATACTCTCAATTGAGTTCAAATCAGAAGCAATACCGGTAAGACTCCTTATGAACTTTGGTTTGGCATCACTCCTATGATGAGGTATTTCAGAGTTTTTGGTAGCAAATGTTATATTAAAAGAGATGAAGATCTTGGAAAGTTTGATGCTAGAAGTGATGAAGGAATATTCTTGGGTTACTCTACTCAAAGCAAAGCATACCGGTGTTATAACAAGAGAATGAAAAAGATGATAGAAAGTACAAATGTGAAGGTTGATGAGGGAATTGAGAAACCCTCAAGGTTTTATGAATATGATGAAGATGATTAGAATGGTGTTTTGACCCAAGGAGCCCAAGCCTCCTCTGTAAGTCAGATTCAAACTAATCCGGTAAACTAGGAAGAAAAGATGAGTTTCAATGAGCCTGATCAAGAATCAAAAGTGCAAGAAATTCCCAAAGTTCCCAGGTATGTAAGACTGAACCACTCTGAAGATTAGATGATAGCTGATAAAAGCAAAGGAGTACTAACAAGAAGGATAATTGATCAAGATTCAGAAGAGTATTGTCTAATTTCGAAGATTGAACCTAAGACAATGAATGAAGCTTGCAATGATGAAAACTGGACTAAAGCAATGGAGGAAGAGCTGATGCAAATTGAGAAAAATCACACTTGGGATCTTGTTCCTAGACCTAGAAACAAGAATGTGATTGGAACCAAATGGGTCTTCCAGAACAAACTGAATGAAGTTGGTGAAGTAATCAGAAATAAAGTCAAATTGGTCTGCAAGAGTTACTCTTAGATAGAAGGAGTTGATTTTGAAGAAACTTTTGTTCCAGTGGCAAGAATTGAAGCAGTCAAATTATTTCTTGCATTTGCTGCCTTCAAGGATTTTGAGGTGTATCAGATGGATGTCAAGTCTGCCTTCTTGAATGGTGACTTGGAAGAAGAAGTGTACATAGAGCAACCAGATGGATTTCAATTGTCTGATCATGGTGATATGGTCTGCAAGTTGAAGAAAGCACTGTATGGACTAAAGCAAGCCCCAAGAGCCTAGTATGAAAGATTGGATAAGCATCTTTTGAAGATTGGTTTCAACAAAGGTACTGCTGACAATAATTTATATTTCAAAGTTGATAATGAAAACATCTTAATTATTGAAGTGTTTTTTGATGATATCATTTTTGGAGGAAGAGATAGTATGTGTAAAACTTTTGCAAATCAAATGAAAAGTGAGTTTGAGATGTCCATGCTTGGTGAAATGAATTTCTTCTTGGGTCTACAAATCACTCAAACAAAGAAAGGAATCTTCATTTCTCAGACCAAATATGTGAAAGAATTCTTGAAGAAATTTGGGATGGAAGACTCAAAACCAATGAATACTCCCATGGCAACCGGATGTAAATTGAGCAAAGATGATGATTCTCCTAAGGCTGATCAGACAAAGTATAGGTCAATGATTGGAGGACTATTGTATCTCACTCAAACTAAACCTGACATTATGCAGGTTGTTGGTCTTGTTGCTAGATTTTAGGCTAATCCTAGAGAATCTCATGTCATGGCAATCAGAGGATTTTTAGATATCTAAAAGGGATAGTTGAGTATGGTCTGTGGTATCCTAGAGATCATGATTTCTCTCTTCATGCATATATAGATGCTAATTGGGCAGAAGATGTGGATGACCGGAAGAGTACCAGTGGTGGAGCATTCTTTTTGGGGAAGAGATTGGTTTCTTGGATAAGCAAGAAACAAGAGGCAATATCTTTGTCTACAACTGAAGTAGAATATATTGCAGCAGTAGGTAGTTGCACTCAAGTTTTGTGGATGAAGTAGATGCTAAGAGATATCAAAGTGGAGTATGAGGAACCTATCACAATATTCTATGATAATTCAAGTGCAATAAACATATCTAAGAATCCGGTGTTGCATTCAAAGACTAAACATATATCCATCAAGTTTCACTTTTTGAGAGAGCAAGTGAACAAGAATGAAGTCAGACTGGAGTTTGTGCCTTCCAAGGATCAGATTGCATATATCTTTACTAAACCTCTACCTAAGGACTCTTTTGAGTATCTCAGGGAGAAGTTAGGGGTTATTGCCCCTCCGGTGATGAGCTAAGGTGCACTAATGTGCATCAGTCCGATGGGTATCACAGTCACATCTTGTGATCCAGATTGATGTTGGGGAGCTGCTACTCAGGGGGAGCAGTAGGTATGATTCTGAAGTGGTGGAATTGCAAGTATGTGCCATTTGCCATTGATGTCAAAGGGGGAGAGAAGACATGTGAAAAACAAGTGATTGTTGATCAAAGGGGGAGCAGTAAAGGGAGAGAAAACATGTGAATGATTATTGCTGATAGGGGGAGTTGTGACAGTAAGGAGAAGTTCTTGTCTTGATGGTTTTTCACATCATATGTTGCCATCAATGCCAAAGGGGGAGATTGTTGCAAGTATGGGCCTAACCGGTGTTGTCATTGATGTCAACATACTCCTGTTGCATTAATGATAAGGATTGGATGAGCTGTGTGCTGAGGATATTGAGAAAATTAGCCTCAATTAGGAACAGTGAAGAACAGTGATGATAGTAAGGTAAAAGTCCAAGATAGGATGAGGATCAGACGATGCAGTTTAAAGGGTTTGTAGATATATGTCTTAAGGTGGTCCAGTAGAGATTTCAGAGTTCCGCATAAAGATCTGAAGAAGTTGTGGTTGCTCAAGTAAAACCGGTTCCAGTAGATGCTCAGTGGTGATAGAGTAATATAGATAGGTCTGGTGAGATCTAGAAATGCATTTTCCTATTCTGTGGATTTCAGGGAGTGTTAAGGAAGTCTCTGTGAAGTGTCAACTCGATTGGTTTGTGGTTTGAAGGTCTGCAAGCATCTATTCCTTTGTGATAGTAATGACAGACTATGTTTTTGAGGTTCCGGATGAAGGAGAGAAGGATTTCAGTAAGCAGATGAAGTGTGGATGTTCTTGGTGACTCAGGTAAGCTTGTGGAGGTCTTTGGATCATGTCTAGTTCATGTTGGTGGTCCACATTGAAGTTGGAGCTCGCAATTGAGAAATAACTTCCAGATAATGGTGTTCTTCCTGAGATTGGCCGACTGGATGAGCTACACATCCTGCGGATGTTCTTGTTGATGTTTGCCGACTTAGATGATCATTCCTAAGTCGATGTCTTGTATAAATAAGGGATTGCGAAGTCATTTCAAAGTGGTTCTTGTGGAGATGAGTGTGTGGTAGCGAGAAGGAGAGTGAAAGGCAGAGCAAAACTATTGGGCTTAAATGGAACTGATTCAAGCATGGTGAAGATGCTATTCTCCAGTTCATGTATGTGATACTTATTTCTTTGTAGATAGTGTGTCTCTTGTAGGTAGTGAGCCTCTTGTGAGCAATGTGCGAGGGTAGTGAGCCCTAATTGGCATGTGCCATTTTGTTCTTTCTATTCTTCTAATAGAGAATACATTCTTGGGTTAATCACCCCGTGGCTTTTCCCTTAACTGGGTTTTCCACGTCAAAATCTTGGTGTCTCATGTGTTGATGTGTTTCTACTCTTGATTTATTGCATTGTGTTTCCATGGTTAATTTGTTATTATACTACTGAATTGCTAAAAGGAGTTAAGTGTGTAATTGGAAGAAAAGTTTTGTACAACTGATTCACACCCCCCCCTCAGTTGTGTGCCCTAAGTCTAACAAAAAAAATGACAAGATTAGAAAATTTCTTGGCATGAAAAAACTAATATACCAATAGAGCAATTTTATTTCTTCAATTTCACATAGACATTAAAACTTTACTGATTAATAACAAATGCAGAGAACTGGAAAAGACAGACCACACGTGAACAAAAGGAAAAATGGTGACGGAGAAGGAGAAAACGATGATGGTGGCGGCAAAAACGGCAATGGAAAGTGACGCTCAGGATGGTTTCAATCGTCTTGCCAACTGATGTGGACAATTTTCAACTTCAATCCGCCAAGCAAGATCGTCTCTTTCATATAGGGACCACAATTATATAGCAATATATATTATATATGTTAATTATACATATAATTTAACTACTCAATCAATTTTTTCAATTTTTAATTTTGTAGACCATTACAATCTCTACAATTTTCTTATTTTGAAATAAAAATAGCATACTAATCTCTACCAGTATTTCTTACTTTGAAATAAAATACCATTCTTTATAACTAATGGCCCTTCCTATTTCATATCATTTTATATGGATATTCATATATAATAAAGTAACATTTATTTTAAAATATTAAATATATAATATTTAATATAAATATATGATGTCTATATTATTATTGTAAAATTATATTAAATAATTTACAATATATTATTATAATAGATATTATATATTAAATATATAATAAGAATAAATAATTTAATACTAAATATTATATATAAATATATAATCTATAATATAATAGTCTTTCAAATATTTAATAATTTCCCTTATATTAAATATATTATGTAACAATAAGTATAATCAATATATAATACATTTAATTTAAATATAAATACTAAAAATATAATATAAACAACAATAGAAATAATATGTTAGGGATTGGGATCTTTTGTCCCATGATTGTATTCAAACTTTGGAAAGGTTGATCTCTAAAGGCATGGAGGGTTAGTTGTGGGTCCTTTTTGGGGCCTTGGTGTGGTGGGATATTCGAGTTCTAGTTTGGTTGGGTGGTGGTTCTCAGGTTCTATTTTTGTTGGTTATGGTTTCAGTGGTCTGTTGTTTTCTTTGTTATGTACTTGTGGTTTCCTTTTATAATAAAATTTTACCCCTCTTTTTACCAATAAATAAATAAATAAATATACAATATTATAATAGATTTTATATGATATAATATGATTTTGTATTATTGTATAGAAAGTATTTATTTTTTATATAAAAATTATATATTAAAACTCTATTTATTATTATGTTTTTATTAGATATCAACCAATATTATGTCATTTTAATTTATAAAATATTAAAGGACTTTGAGTTTTTAATGTATTAAATAATTATTTTAGCTTTGCAAGATGTACTCCAAAACTAATAGACGTTTCACTATCAAATCTTAAGGGACCCTTACTCACAAGGGTATTGTAGTGTCACATCTCATAAGTTCTTATATAAATCACCAAAATATTGAAATGATTTAGACAATCACCCCCTAAATGTAAACTTTCTAAAATAATTACTCTGTAAAAACCCTTAAAAGTCACATGAGAGAATCCCCATAGGAGGAAGAAGTTTGCCCTAATAAGTTCCTTTGTTGTCATACCAAATTTTCAAACTATGATAAAATATAATCTCGTATCGTAGTATAATTATTTAATAATTTTATATAATATAAATTGGAATATAATTATATTATCCTAGTTTTTAGGAAATCATGTTAATGTTTTCTTTTATCTAGCCCATATAATATAATATAATATACAAATTCCTACAATCTTAATGCCATGTTATATTAACTATTTATTTAGAGAAAGATCTTTCACTTTCATTAACAGTCTAAGGAAATCATATAATCGGTATTATAAATTATATTGGTCCATTCCTCTATTTTGCTGCTTGAAAAAGCACCGTTGTTTTTCTTTCGACAGTGGAAATATGACTACACTGTTATTTTCTTTTGACGTTAGCAATATGATTGCGGACGCGACGAAAAACAAAAAATGGTCTACCCTGCTTCTGCACAGGTTTTAGTCATCGATCTACCGAGCATAAGGATTTGATATGCTCCCCTGAGTTATTTGCTTTCAACCATTGGAGCCTAAAACTGTTTCCCCTTTCCTTTTCCTTCGGAAAAAAAAAGAAATTCCAGGGTGTCCGGCAAGGGACATTTAAACGACATGAGACTTCTTCTGACACGAGTTTTTTCCCAGCGTGAGAACAACTAACGAGTTTAGAAACATGGATCAGGGATGAACTGAAAAAGACCGCACGTGAACAGAATCTAATGACCAGCGACGGAAAATCGATGCTCGAGATGTTTTCAATCATCTTGCTACCTGATGTGGATAATTTTTAACCGTCGATTCTCCAAGTCAGCACCTCTTGTTCACAAAGGGAACGCCTTCAGCGTAATTAAAATTTGCTTTTATTTTTTTTGTCTAGGGAATTAAATCTATATGAGAGAATCATGGGTGGGATGTAAATTAATGTCTTAGGAGAACTTTAATAAAGATTTAGTAATGGCTCTAGGATTTTTTATTTAATCGATGGGGCTATGCTTTTTATTAAATTAATATTTTATTGTTGTAATTAGTTTATTTTATTTTATTTAACCTAGGCATTTAAACCTAGATGTTAATGGGGAATGATTAATTAATCAAGCAGTTTTGATTATATTTTATATTTAATTATTTTAATTTTTGATTGGCTTGGTAGGAACACCTTTTAATTAACTATTTTGCATGCATGTCCAAGAGGCGTTATGCTGCTAGATTTTTCTAGAATTTAGGGTTGACTAGATTAAATATTCCATGAGGCATTTAATTAATATTTTAATAGTTGTGTGTTGTAATTAGGTTTTAGGTGAAATTTTAATTAATCTGATTTGCTTTAGTATTAGGGTATGGATTTCGACATATGTCGAAATCCCTCCTCTCCACTTAGGAATCTTAGGGTTAGTTTCAAATTCGAACCTAACCCTAGTGGTGATGCTCCTCGCATCGCATAACCCTCTAGTCAACTTACATCTCACAGGGGTTGCGAAAGGTGTTCGCAATACCCCGTTAATCGATTAATTACTTGTGCCTTTGTGTGCATGCCACTGAGCACGTTGATGCATGCGAGGGGGTTTCTAGGGATACGTAGAAATTTTTTTGGTATTTCGTGTCATGGCCACATGAAAAATGTGGACATGACACATGTGTTGTGTGTTGTGACCACATGGGAAATGTGGGCATGATAGTTTAGCTTCCAGGTCTTTAGATTACATTTAGAGCATTTTGCATGATAATTCAAACTCCCGACGAGAAAACCCTTGGGTCTTCTGACAAATAGGACCTAGGGGGTGCTAATTTGATGATCCCTAAGCAAAGACAAGGCAGTGGACTTGGGCCCTAGCACCCTAGTCTAGCCCTATTTTGGGTCTGCCCTAAATTCAAATGTCAGGTCTGTGACCGTTATTTGGTTTCCAAGCTGACATCATAAGTTTCAAATTCAAAATTCTTGGCGGGAATCTTAGTAGTTGCATATATAAGCACGTTTAGGTTATCATTTGCAAACTAGAGGATGTTTATGTTTCAAAGCTATTGGCATAGTTGTGATTATCATTGTGTTGTAAAGCATAGCATTGTTATTGTGTTTGTTTTTGCAGGTTAGATTACATCGTCTCCTCATGGCATTGAAGAGCTTCTTCCTTACATGAGAGCTTCATCATCAAGGTGATATTTATTGTGCTTTATCATTATTATCATTTAGATTTTTCTTCTGACCCACAAGGACACACACTCTCTCTCTCTCTGACAACAGTGTTTAGAAGACTTGAATGTCTCTCTAGGTGTCACGTCTCAAATTTTGATACTATCTGTGGTTGTATTATGTGAAAATAATATAAGACAATTATGTGTGTTAGATAGATAATTATTATTTTCAAGGATGAATGATTATTTTAATATAGATGAAAATGAAATGAACATTATATTATGTTAGTAGTGCTTCGGTTATTTGTTATTAACCTATTAATGGGAAATTAGAGTTTATTCTGAATTGTAGGTTGTCGAAGACAAGAGTGTGGTTGAGGTAAAGGAGATTAGCATCCTGTCAGGGTTAAGATGGAGGAATATCATTCTCACACTTCACGTAATGTCATATAGCTGCATATGTTGCATATTGAATAATTTCATAGTTTAATTTAAATTGCATTTTTATTTTTATTTTATTGCATAGTTAGTTAATAATGATTTAATTAGATTATTTAACTCATTGTTATTTAAATATCTTGAGTGTTTTAAAAATAGAATAGTTGATTAAGTTATTTAAATTGTTTAATTATTAGTTTTATAGATATATTATGATAAATATGTAAATTATTTTGCAATAATATTTTAGAACTAGAAAAAAGAATAAAATATGTTTTTGAAAACAAAAACTTAATCGAGAAAAAGAAAAGTTCTAGAAAATGAAACATCTGAGGAAGAGGAAACAATAAAAGAAGAAGTTACAATTTCTTTTCTTGGGCACCAAAACTTCTATTTAACCTCTCTCATTCTCAAAAAGTGGGGATCATCATCTCTGTAATTGCATTCAAATCAACAAGAAATTGTGAAAGTATTCTGGGCACAAAAGGGAAAATAAATCAGATCAAGGGAGCTTCTGTAGGAATCAAGCATTCGATTGGATTGAGGAACAAATTCCAGGTTTTTATTAAATCTTAATTCATCTGTGACTATTTGTGTGTTTGAATCTTTTCCTATCTGCAAAATACATGATCTTTTGTTTGAAATGGTTATAAAATTATAAACGACTGGCTGTAGTTTTGAAAAAGAAATGTTTTGTTTTAATTTATATATATGGGTGTGTGTATATATATGTATGTATGTATGTATGTATGTATATATATATGTATGTATATATATATATATATATGTATATATATATATATACAAATCACTATATATATATATATATATATTAGGATCAATTGTATGATAAATGGAATTGATTGCATTTATTTTTTTATATTGAATGATATATCATATCAATCATTGTCATGTTGAATTGACTATATTTCTATTTACATTGTATGTTATATTAATTATAAGATATATTTTGAACGGTTGTCAATATAATGTTCTACTGCATCCAAATTTCTGAGAAGAATCTTGAATATTGAAATAAGTTAAAAGCTTTAGATGGCACTATGGCCGCTAATTAAGAAAATGGCATCGGCACCACCAAATGGTGCCGCAATCCTTAAGGACTGCAACCCCATTTGGGGGCATCGGCCTCTTTTGTATTTTCCATTATTCAATTCAAATTTGTATTGATTGCTTTAGTCTATTTTCAATCATTTGGAATGTATTTGATTCTTGAAATTTTCATAATCTTAATCTGGAAATCAGCGAATATATATAATATGAATTCTTATGCTACGCTTGGTGCTAATAGACATCCGATTAGGGTTATTTGGCAATATATATATATGAATCTGTATGATTTCTTATTCTCTCTACGCATACATATGTATTAACTATAAATTTTATTATTGTCTGAGAACATAATTGAATTATGGCTGTGTTCGATTTTATCTCTTGATGTAATATAAACATGTGTGTGTGTGTGTGTTTTCGTATTTTATTTGTATTGGCTGGAAAATACATATACTAGAACAGATTACAGCAAAAAGAAAAACATTCATTCTATTTTATATTTTCACCATTGAAAATAACTTGTTTAAAAATGTTTAATATTGAGTTCTTAATAAATGTTATTTTTATATTTCAGTTGGAAAAACTAGTGGCATATCAAAATTCTTGAATTATGAAAGAAATGCATTATGTTTAACTGGTAGATCATCTCATAGATCAGATAAAATAAGGGAAAAATAGTAAACTTTTTCAATAAGCTAACTAGTGAAATCATTTGATCAATGGAAGTAATGTTTGTATTTTCTTGAAATATAGATATTTATGATTATGGAAAATCAAACATAGGAAAAATTGTATTGTATGTAAACTTGGTAAAGTACAGACTTTTGGGACAGGATGTCGAATGTGGGTTTCCAGAGACGATAGTTTTACTTTTTCTAAAACTATCATTTTTATTTAATTGCTTGGCCAAGCAACTGTACCATTGAAATAGATGGATTTATTTAAAAGCCTAGAACTATGTTTGTCTCTGCCACATCCTGTTGCAAGAGTTTATGTCATTCTAGGCTTAGGATGCATATAGGCAACAAGCATGCATCAAGTGATTCCCTCCTGCTTACACCGTTCTAGGTTGCTAAGCTCCTTGTGCAAGGTTAGTGTTTTCTTTGAGTTATGAAGAAACCCAAGGAAGATCAGTACTTCATGGTTGGGTGGAAAAAGCAACTCAACCACTCTATTGGTCTTGGTTTGAAGATGATCAAAGGATCGAGGCAACCGAGCTATTATTGATATGATATTTGTTTTATATATATTCTTTGTATGGCTTCATTTCCAAGTATTGCAATATGTATCATGATTCATGGATATCTTGATGATAATATTTCCTTGTGTAACATTGAAACAAATGTATTGAAACACCAAGTTGGGTGTATGTAAACTGTTTTGTAATCTATTCAGGTATATGGATCATTATTTTTATTCATGAATTCTTGCCATTATATGATTTATAGATATTTGAAAACCATTATTAGTTGATTATCTTACTTATGCAATAAGTTTTTCTTTATGGGTATTATTTTCAGTTGGTAAATTTCCACACCTTACATTTGGTATCAGAGCACTAGGTTCAATGCTTGGACCAATGCCTAACGATGCTTGATTGAATGTTTTCTAGAGTAACCCAAATGGATACTAGATTCACTTACCAGTGTGGAAGTGGATCTTGAGGTGATCTGTTTGAGAGACTGGATCAGATTGTTGCCATGTTGAATCGGCAAGAGGCTAGAATGGATGGGATAGAACAAGAAATGTGAATGGGACAATAGAAGGAGAATAGGGAGGAGGCTCAAATTGAAAATATTGAGACAGAAAGAAACTCTAATAAACAAGAGAAAGTGGTTGAAGAATTGGGCAAGGACATAAAGAAGGTTACCCCACCAAAATTTGATGGAAAAGTATTTTCCCCTAAGGAATTTGTCTAGTGAACGAAGGCTATTTGGGGAACCTATCAACTCACCGGTGAGGCTGCCACTTGGTGGGATAATGAGAAAGCTGAGAAGAGGTTCTTGGGCCTAGTGAGGTGACATGGGAGCAGTTTTTGAAGATATTTAGAAAAAGGTGGTTGTCAACGTTATATTTGGATAAGAAAATGACAGAATTTTAGAATCTCACACAATGTGGTATGACGATCACACAATATTGGGAGAAATTCTCTCATTTGCTAAAATATGTGCCTCAATACCAACAAGATGAAAGATTTTGAATCCATAAGTTCATCATGGGACTTAGACCTCAAATTGGATCTAATGTGGATATACATAATCCATCCATGATGGATGAAGTTTTTGAGAAGGCCATTAAGCAGGAACAGAAATTACAGCAGGTAGCTAACTATAGGAGAAGCAGAGATGCAAATTTTGGTAACAAGAAACCTCAAGGAAATAATCAGAATCAAAATAATCAAGGAGGTAACAATAGGCAAATCAGGAATCTTAAGAAAGGCAATAATTTTCAGCATCATCAAAACAACAATAAGAGGACCAATTACAATAACAACAATAACACTAGGAGAGAAGGATTTGACAGACCTAAAGCACCCCGTGGTCATTGCTACACTTGTGGTAGGGAACATTATGCTAGTGTATGTGCTCAAAGAGGAAATCAGAAGAACAGAAATCAGCACCACATCCATGCAGCAATAGATAACCAATAGGTGGATTTCCAGGTGACTCTTATTCAGTTATCAAGTCAACTTTTTGGATGTCTTGTTTCAATTTTGATAAATACAGGTGCTATTGATTGCTTTGTAGATCCAGGTGTTTTATCTAAGTTATCAGTTAGACCTAGATTCATGGCTAATTCATGGAAAGTACAATATGGAAACCAGGTAGAGAGAATGGTAGAGAAATGTCTGGCATGCAATGAAGTTGAACTTTAAAGTTTTGAGACTCAGGTCAATTTGTATGTTGTACCTTTGGGATCATATGATGTAATTTGGGGTATAAACTAGCTTTCAAAACATAAGTCTATAGTAGATTGTGAAGAGAAAATAGTAAAATGTTTAGATGATCATGGTAATCAGGTTGAGATTCATGGATTCAAAAGACCTTTGCAGTTAAGGCAGGTATCGGCTATGCAGCTGAAGAAGGTCAATAGAAAAGGATGTGCTATTTAGGTAGTTAAGGTCAGTGACATGGATAGCTCAGAGTCATCAGCTTATGACCATCCTATCTTGAAGGAGATCAAAAGATGTCTTTCCTGATGAATTGACTGAGCTACCTCCAAAGCGAGAATTTGACTTCTCTATTGAATTGTTACTTGGTACTGAGCCTATATCAAAAGCACCATACAAAATGAACACAACTGAATTATATGAGTTGAAGGTGCAATTGCAAGAATTTCTTAAGCAAGGTTTCATAAGACCAAGTGTGTCTCCATGTGGAGCACCTATCATTTTTGTTAATAAGAATGATGGCACTTTAAGATTATGCATCGATTACAAAATGTTGAATAAGGCTACCATCAAGAATAAGTATTCGCTCCCTAGGATTGATGAGTTGTTTGATCAAATGAAAGGGGCAAAGGTATTCTCAAAAATAGATTTAAGGTCAAGATACCATCAGCTTAGAATAAAGGATGAAGATATTTCAAAGACGGCCTTCAGGACCAGATATAGACATTATGAGTTCACAGTGTTACCGTTTGGGTTAATTAATGCCCTTACAGCTTTCATGAATTTAATGAATAGTGTTTTTTAGGATTTCTTAGATGACTTTGTACTTGTCTTTCTTGATGATATACCTGATATACTCCAAGTCAATGGAAGAACATGACCAACATTAGAGGATTGTATTGCAGCGGTTACGGGATCATAAACTCTTTGGAAATATGTCAAAATGTGCCTTCTATCAAACTAAGATTCACCATTTGGGCCATGTTATTTCAGTCGAGGGGATAGCAGTAGTCCCAGAGAAGATAAAAGCAATTATGGAGTGGCCAACACCTCAAAATGTGTCAGAAGTCCAGAGTTTTATGTGGCTTGCAGGCTATTATAAAAAATTTGTGAAAGGATTCTCAATGATTGCATCACCCATCACAACACTTCAGAGAAAAGGAAAGAAGTTTGAATGGATTGATAGATGTGAGCAGGCATTTCAATTGTTGAAAGAGAAACTTACTACTACACCCATTCTGATTGTACCAGATCTAAATGGACACTTTACAGTTATTACAAATGCATCAAGAGAAGGTGTAGGAGTAGTCCTATGCAGGAAGGTCAAGTAGTGGCTTATGAGTCTCAAAAATTGAAGCAGCATGAACTCAATTATGCTCCACATGATTTGGAGTTGGATTCTATAATGTACACACTTCAAATGTGGAGGCACTATTTGTTGGGGAAGCCTTTTGATCTTAAAACAGACCACTTGGGATTACAGTACATATTTACTCAACCCAACTTGAATACTCAACAGAGAAGATGGTTGGAGTTATTGAGCAAATATGATTTTGGCATTGAATATATAAAAGGAAAAGAAAATAGAGTAGCAGATGCCGTAAGTAGAAGGAGACATCTTACAGCCATGATAATAGTCAGATCGACCTTTAGACAGTAGGTAATGCAGGCTTTGCCAGGTGATGAGTTTTATGATAGGGAGAAGCAAGACCAAGATCAAGATCCTTCGGATCACATATATGATGGATATGTATTCGAGTCTAATGGACTCTTGAGATTTCAGGGACGTATGTATGTTCCAAATGCAGTCAGGTTGAGGGAACTTGTGTTAGAAGAGTTTCATAATGCAGCTTATTCTGGGCACCCCAATGTAACAAAGATGTTAGAAGGTCTGAAACCATTGTATTTCTGGCATGGACTTAGGAGAGATTTTATTTCTTTTGTAGCCTGATGCTTAGAATACCAGCAAGTTAAGGCTGAGCATGTACATCCAGTAGGAATTCTTTACTCTCATAGGGTGCCAAAATACAAATGGTAGGTTATCACTATGGATATCATTCAGGGGTTGCCTATGACAAGACTCGACATGATGTCATCTTGGTAGTAGTAGATAAATTGACTAAGGTTGCCCATTTCATTCCTGGGAACCTCAAGGATGGATCTTTGGTGTTGGTAAAGAAATTTGTGTAGGAAATTTTTTGTTTGCACGGTGTACCTGAAACGATCATCTCTGATCGTGATACTCGAATGACCTCTAGATTTTGGACCACTTTGTATGCTTCTTTGGGCACAAAGTTGAATTTTAGTTTTGCTTACCATCCTCAAACCAATGGTCAGACTGAGAGGGTGAACCAGGTAGTAGAGGATCTCCTCAAAATGTATTATATAGACCAACAGCATAGGTGGGAGGAGTATTTTCCTCTAGTTGAATTTTCTTATAATAATTCTTTTCACACCTCCTTGGGTATGGCACCTTTCAAGGCTTTGTATGGTTGCAAGTGTCGAACACCTATCAGTTGGGATAGAGTTGAAGACAGGATTGTTGTAGGACCAGAAATGTTAAGAGAAATGGAAAATCAGATGAAGCTCATTAAAGAAAAGTTGAAGCAAGCTTCTGATCGACAGAAATGTTTTACAGATAGAAACAGGACCTTTAGACAGTTCTCAGTAGGAGACAAGGTCTCTTTGAGGGTTCATCCTCAGAAGATCTCAATATATTTTGGAAAGGGGTCAAATCCTGCCCCTAGATATGTTGGACCATTTGATGTATTGGAAGTTATTAATCCAATTGCTTATAGGCTTGCTCTGCCACCCGCTCTTTCCCAGATACATAATGTCTTCCATGTTTCTGTACTTAAGCCATATCATCCGAATGCATCTCATATTCTTGACTGGTGTGCATTGTAGGTTTAGGATCCAGGGGTGGTGCTAGTGGAACCCACCAAGATTCTGGAGATGCACAGTGTTAAGTTACAGAACCGCAATGTGGTGAAATATAGGGTCCAATGGGACCAATATTTGGTGGATGATGCCACCTAAGAAAATGCAGAGGACATTGACAAATATTTTCCTCATTTGAGATTCTAGTTTATTTGCATTATGCACATGATGATATTTATTTTATTATTGATACTTGATGTAGATGTTTTGCTACAAGACATCGAGATGATGTCTCTTCCAAGTGGGGAAGGATGTCACATCTCAAATTTTGATACTATCTATGGTTGCATTATGTGAAAATAATCTATGGTCAATTATGTGTGTTAGATAGATAATTATTATTTTGAAAGATGAATGATTATTTTAATATAGATGAAAATGAAATGAATATTATATTATATTAGTAATGCTTCGGCTATTTGTTACTAACCTATTAATGGGAAATTGGAGTCTATTATGAATTGCAGGTTGTCGAAGACAATAGTGTGGTTGAGGTAAAGGAAATTAGCATCCTAGCAAGGTTAAGATGGAGGGATATCATTCACACACTTCACATAGTGTCATATAGCTGGATATGTTGCATATTGAATAATTTAATAGTTTAATTTAAATTACATTTTTATTTTTATTTTATTGCATAGTTAGTTAATAATGATTTAATTAGATTATTTAACTCATTGTTATTTAAATATCTTGAGTCTTTTGAAAATAGAATAGTTGATTAAGTTATTTAAATTATTTAAGTATTAGTTTTATAGATATATTATGATAAATATGTAAATTATTTTGCAATAATATTTTAGAACTAGAAAAAGGAATAAAACATGTTTTTGAAAACAAAAACTTAATTGAGGAAAAGAAAAGTTCTAGAAAATGAAAAGGAAACAATAAAAGAAGTTACAATTTCTTTTCTTGGGCACCAAAACTTATATTTAACCTCTTTCATTCTCAAAAAGTGGGGATCATCATCTCTATAATTGCATTCAAATCAACAAGAAATTGTGAAAGTATCTTGGGCACAAAAGGAAAAATAAATCAGATCAAGGGAGCTTATGTAGGAATCAAGCATTCGATTGGATTGAGGAATGAATCCCAGATTTGTATTAAATCTTAATTCATCTATGACTATTTGTGTGTTTGAATCTTTTCCTATCTGCAAAATACATGATCTTTTGTCTAAAATGGTTATAAAATTATAAACGAATGGCTGTAGTTTTGAAAAAGAAATGTTTTGTTTCATTATATATATATATCGATTGTATGATAAATGGAACCAATTGTATTTATTTTTTTATATTGAATGATACATCAGATCAATCGTTGTCATGTTGAATTGATTGTATTTCTATTTACATTGTATGTCATATTAATTATAAGATATATTTTGCACGACTGTCAATATAATGTTCTACTACATCCAAATTTCTGAGAAGAATCTTGAATATTGAAATAAGTTAAAATCTTTAGCTGGCACTATGGCTGCTAATTAAGAAAATGGCATCAACACCACCAAATGGTGCCGCAATCCTTAAGGACTATGACCCCATTTGGGGGCGTCGGCCTCTTTTGTATTTTCCATTATCTACTTCAAATTTGTATTGACTGCTTTAGTTTGTTTTCAATCGTTTGGAATGTATTTGATTCTTGAAAATTTCATAATCTTAATCTGGAAATCAGTGAATATATATAATATGAATTCTTATGTTGCACTTGGCGCTAACAGACATCCGAGTCTGTCAGTTTTTGGGTGGAGAAAAGCAGTCATTTTGGTCAATAGGATCTGAAAAGCTAGGAATCACGTCAAATATACCCAGGTTATTAAGTCCATTCTTCATCCAGTGGCAGTTGTCTGACGAATCATTGAAATTAGTGACAGGAAGTAGTTGCCAGCACAAGAAACAAGGCAAACTACAAACGGAAGTTGAAAATCATAAATTTTTCTAACGCATGAAAACCCAGGCACCCCTGGAGGCTAAGGGCGCCCATCATGTCTAGTGTTAGAATTGTTTTTTCATATTTTTTGAGAAACATCAAAATACCTCCGTCAAACTAATTCTGGGGGGTCAAAATCAGTCAAAACGGAGAAAAGTTATAAAAGTTGAAAAATCTAAAAAATTTCTAAGGCATGAAATTCTGGACGCCCCAAGAGGCTGGGGGCGCCCAAACTCACCAGACTTAGAATATTTTTGAGTTTTTTTGAAAAACATGCAAATCCTCTTTCGTCAGCCTGATCAGATTTACAGGAAATCATTTCGGCTTAGTTTTCGAGGTAGTTAGAGGGTACAATTAGTTTAGTTTTCATTAGGCTTTTCTACCTACCTGATCATCAGTCTCAGTTTTGCTATGGCAGGTGAGATTCGACATCTGAACTGGGTCCAATGGTCATTGGAATGTGCGTGGAAAAGGAAAATTTGAAAAGGTTAAAATATCACAAAAAATGGCTAAGGCATTGAAACCTAGGCGCCCCTAGAGGCTGGGGGCACCCAAGTTTTTGAGTGGTAGAAAATTTTCATGCCTGACAATGTTTTCTCACAACTGTTTTCCATTCTTTCTCTGGCAACAGTTTCCAGGAGTCAGATGCTGTCATATCGTCAGTTCAAGGCTAGGGATGAAATCAAAGTTGATAAATCTTCAAGGTGCCATGCTCAGTCAGCTTTTTCAGTCAAATGGTGTCAATTTTCCATCTTGTTGAAGTTAGAAGCAGGCCATCCTGGAGTCAAAATGAGTGCAAAAGTTTTAAAACAAAGTAAAAATTGGCTAACACTTTTGCAACCTCGCGTGTTTGATGACATCATCAAAGAAAATATTTTTCATCATCTCACACATGAAGCCATAGGTAGCTATAAAATAGGGATTCTTCCTATTTGAGTATATCTACTTGGATTTGTGCTTTAAAAGATTATTTCTTCATGGATAAGATTCAAGCTTCATTCTTTCACAAAGAAAGCTACTTTTTTGCCCTAAAGTTCTATAAAGACAAGCGTTTGGGCCTCTTTATTTCGTTACTTTTGCAGGTTGCATCCAGAGAAGGAAGATTTTTATTTTCTTTCCATGAAAATTCAAAGACCTAAACAGAGTGCTTTTTCAGCGTTCTTCATAGGTTCGGGATGAGGAAGCATGGAGGCATGCTTTTTCGAGGTTCATCTTTCTAGGGGATCATTTTTCAAAAACAGGGCCGAAATGTTTTCAATTTTCATCAAAATGGGTCTATCTAGAATTTCATCCTCTTGAAGATTGGGAAATTTTATTTTTCCAGAAATCTACTTTTTTGCTATTTTTTCTGGAAATCCTCAGCTTTTTCAAAATCTGACGATCTGGGTTGCTTCAGAACATGATTGCCTACAAAACCCATGTGCCATCTTTTTCGCTCACATTTTGCTTTTTAGAAGAAATCAACAAGTAATTTTTAGCCTTTTGTCCAAGATTTTTCTGACATAGACGTGTTCACAATCATTCTTCAAGTCTTATAGTATCAAGTACTCTCCAATAGAGATCAAGCCTAAAACGGCGTTGGTTCATGATTACCTGAGAACTTTTGAGATAGATTTACATAAGGTGCTTCTAGTGTTCAGTTTGCATGCTTTAGAAGATGTAGGAAACCTTGCTATTAGGAATCTGAATCACTCTAGGTTGCTTGCAGCAGTTTCATTCCCCATCACAGTGCAAAGTATCAAATTCCTAATTGCTTGTACAAAGCATTACAATTCAGTCACAAGAGAAATCCAATCAATAGATGGACGGGTGCTCTGCAGCCTCAGGGCAAATGATATTGAAAAGTGTTTTTTCAATACCAATATGGAAGGAGAACTTAGTCATTTCTATTGAAGAATGCAAGAGGGTGTGGCACAATGATAAATAAAAGTATCACAAAACGATTGCTCAAAAGTGGTTGAAAGAAAAGTAGAACATTATGCCAAAGAACGTTGGACATGGAGATTTCAAGGAAGAACATGGAATAATGATCACTCTACTGAGCCGAATCACAGGTCAAGCAGATGCTAATAAATTTCAGCCTTGGATGTTTTACATCATGTCCCAGATTGTTGACGAAACTGAATACTATGATTGGTCAACACTCATCAGTGATAGTCTCCACCAACAGATAATTGATTTTCAAAGGGCCCATGAATTCCACATGATGTCATATCTCATATATTTAATGGCTTTTCAGGGTCAATTCAGAGGTTTGAATATTTTTGGAACTCTGGGCATACAACATGTATATCACCATTTCCCACAGTTAGAGTTTTCTCAGGTTGAGCGACATTATAGGTGGGTGAATGATGCATTCCTTATGCATGCAATACGAGATCTGGATAATGAGTTGCATATACGATTTTCAGCTAACGCCAGATTGGCAATGGCAGAATGGGCTGATTGGTTTATCCAGTTTCCCACTTTCTCCTACATCAGAGTATATGGCTTCTCAAGATAGCCAGCCATGCTGCCAAGATATCCTAAAAATGAGGTATAATTCATGGAATTTCTTAGGCAAGTCCATGAATTTTATACATTTCTACGTAGCAAGCGCAAAACAACTTTCAGTTTTCTGATTGGGATGGGTATTTACAGATGCAGATCTGGAGCAAATGCAAAGTAATTGGTAGTGAATTGTCCAAGTATGGTCTTAAGTTTTTTGATAGGAGGACTTCATATGATCCTCATGGTGTTTTTGCATCACACCTTGGGCAAAATTGTGTACATGTACCTGTGGTTGAAGATTTCTTGGCTAATTCTGTAGATGAGTTTGAAGTGCAGAAACGTAGTTATAGCAGGTTTACCTTTTGGCAGTTGGTTGATATCCTATCAGAAGATGTAGAGGGCTTGTCAGATGATGGTGAAGTTTTACTTCCCACATATTTTAGAGACCAAGTCGAGCAACAACCATTTCCAACAGTCAATTGTTCAGCCAAAGAAAACACCTTGATCGAGGAAAGAACGAGCCAGGTTATCAAAAATAGTATGATATTCTTGAAAAATAAGCAGAAAGAAGCCATTCTGGTTACACAACCACAATAGTTCAACCATCAGTCCCTTCCACTTCCAAACCAAAACCAAGGGTTAAAGCTATAAGCTTCCTTCCAGAGGGAACAAAGATGGCCAAGTTGAAGAGGAAAAAGGTTGAGTCTCCAGTTCATATTCAGCAGAACAACCAGCAGTTGCATCAGAAGTTCCTACTGAACCAACACCGAATGTTAAAACAATGCCTTCAATTCATGTTTCTCCACCTTCATCACCAACCTCTTCTCCCATTCACATAGATTCAGAGCCAGATTCATTAGTTCGTAACATTGAGACACATATTAGTCCATCAAGAGTTGATGAAGTTAGAACCGAGTTTCCAAGAGAGGATAGCTCATCTTGGCTTGAGATCATCTTGGGTTAGAAAAGGAGAAAGCCTTTATATCAATTGAACTTGATAGAGCTTAATAGCGTCTACCAAGACACACCAGACATGAAACTTAAGAAGCAAGTTCACATTGAAAAGAATGTGGATGGAGAAATGATTCTTCAAACTGCAACGCTGCCAGAAGATAAAGATGTTGATGATATTGAGGTTGATGACTTCAAGGTTGTCAAAGCTAATCTTGGTAGGAGTACCCGGCATACAGATGTAAATCTCTTCAAGGTTGCAACAAATAATCTAAAAGAGAGAGTGTTGAAGGACAGAGAATATAAAGAAGCCCTCAAGGCTGAAATTAGGCAGCTGCGGTAGTATATTTCCAATCTTTTTCATGGCACATCACAAGCTGATTTATTGCTTCCTTAGATTCTAGAATCACCAGTTGATCAGCAGTAATTCATTTAGTTGGTCATTTATGGGAGGCACATAAAGGATTGGGTGGAAGAATTTGTAACTAAAGGTAGAGTTGTACTTTCACAATTCTATCAATTAAAGTACAATGCTCATGATCTCTATCAAGGCATTCAGGGGTTACAATAGACTTTAGTTGAAAACAGACCCATTTTTGAGATCATAATCCCTGACTTGAAGATAGCATATGATTCCATTGATTCAACAAAAGATAAGAAGATTGTTTCTACTTGGAAATCACACTATCTTTTCACAGTAAAAACTTATGACAATGTAATCTCAGAGTTAGCAGAATGGAAAGAAAAAGTGGTAAATGTTCTCAAGTTCGTGAGATCTTTTGTTTCTCAGATCCTGTGTTCATATGATAAAGAAGATGGTACCCTATATGATCTCAGGGAAGTACATCTCATCCACAACAATTTTAATGGTGATCTCAGTGACGGCAAGATGGATCATTTTGCTGCCATGACAGTAAAGTTTGACAAAGTTGTGGGTGAAATTCATGAATTTCTCTAGATGGTTGCAAATGGTGAAGAAATGTTAGAAAACTAGAATATCATCTTAGAGAGTATCAGTGTTCCTGGCAAAGATGCGGTCACTCACTTTTTAGAAGATATTATTTCCCAAAATATCAATGGATGACATCACCAATAAAGCAAGAATGTAGATGAGGATGTGACTCAAAAGAAAGCAGCTTTAACTCAAATACTTTTTGTTTTAAAGCATTTGCTTTCATCCAAAGCTTATCCATCCTTAAAATAGTAAAAAGTCACTTTGTAATAGTTGGAGCTTTCTTTGTTTTAAAGCGGTTGTTAGTTGTAATCTTTGTCTTAGAATAGAAATAAAGCTTGCAAGTTGGCAAGTTAGTTAGGTTAAATCAAGGAGATCTTAGGGTTCCCTACTCCTTTGATTTAGTATAAATAAGAGCAGCCTTGCCTATTGTAAAAATGGTAATTGTGATACCAAAATTTGTTGTGCCTATTCTATCATACAGAAATTGTTATTTCAAGTGCTTGTTCACTCTGTGTTATCTATTTTCCAATGTTTGATTGCATATTGTGTGCTTGCCTTTTGCTACAATATTGTTGTCCTGGAGTTGTGAAAACTTTATGATATTGGGAATAGAAATCTTATGCCTGCCATTTTCTTTGATTCTCTATCTCGTGATCATCTAGTTTTTTCGTCAGATGTGTGGCTTGTGTAATCTTACTTTCAGTTTTCATCTTAAAGTACAATGAGTCTTCTGATGTGATCTAGAAGAAGTTATTTGAGATTTTATGTTAAAACATATCATTCTCTATCAACTTTTGATCCCTTTGCTCTGAATTTACTTAGGTGATCAAAAGTGTCATTTAGTTTAGGCCTAGCTATAGTTATAAGTTTTAAAAAGGAAAAACCTCAGCTGCAATGAATAGAGTTTTATAACCTTGTGCTCACAGCTAAGAAACAAAAAAAGGTAGGAAAATTTATTTTATTTATCTTTTAAGCGAACATCAGTAAAAGGGAACTTCCCCTCATAATAGAAGAGTAGTTTATCTGTGCATAGCTATCCATTTCCAACTCGCATTCCAGAGGTGTGAATTGAAATGCCAATAGTTTTCTGGCACTAACCATGGGGCACGAGGCATAAAACTTCAAGCAAGCTTAAGCTTATGACACGGGAAGGACTCTTTGGCGTCCTTCTGCTCTAGTTCAACAACCAAATCTTACACTACCTACTATTCAACCAAATCTTATATGTGTGGAAGGAGAGCAAATAGACATCATTAGTAGCCTGAGGAGTTTCATATTTGTGCAAAAGGAAGGTCATGCTCGGTGGAGAAACGCGGCTACTATTCTTGACGAAGAAGAACACAAAGCAAATCTTGCGGCTGGAAGACCTGTATTACCATCTCCCGCGTGGAATCAGATAATCCTGGCTCACAGGGTTTATACAAGAATGGGGAGAGATGGTACTACAGAACCTTTCTTCCATGATCTTGTTCCTATAGAAGTTGGAGAGGCATCCAACATAGTTCCTGAAGTCAAACAAGAAGAACCTCAAGAGGAACCAGTAATCCAGCCTAGAGAAATGGGTGATGCAAATAATAACAATTGCAATTATCAGAATCAGAGGCATCCACCCCCATTGCCTTGGGGTGACAATATTGGAACTTTGGCCCTGCAAGCACATCATGAGTTACCAAAGGGGTCAAGGAAGCACTTTCCCTGGTTCCATGGCAATGGGACACAACATCCCGATGAACACATTTCTGCATTCACAACACCTTGTGCCATTTTTCATGTATCACATGAAGATGTTGTTCTGCGTCTCTTCAGTGAGACTCTTGTGGGAAATGCTACCGACTGGTTCAATCATCTAGAGCCAAGCATCATTACAAATTGGGTAACTATGAGCGAGAAAATCTTGACAAGGTTCAAACCTGTCAAAGACAGTCACAGATTGTTTGCCCAACTCTCAAATTCAAAGATGGAAAACAATGAACTGATGAGGGAGTTCATAGCAGGGTTTAATCACCTAGTTATACACCTTTATCATACACTTAATCCATCTCTGCAAATTTTGTTGAGCAATTTTATTAACATTCTTCCTTTTGAGATAGCCTTTTTCTTGAGATCGACTGATGAAATAGAATTATCCAGTGCACAAGAAAATGCTATCAAGTTGGAGGATAACATGATTACTTCTGGTAAGATGAAGATGGATTCAATCAGGCCTCTTGTTCAGAGTTATGTGGATCCACTACTACATAAGGTAGCAAATGAAGTGACTATTATGAAGAGACAGTTACCTACTCAAGGGCAACCTACACAACAGTCGTATCAGTCACCACAACAACAATACCAATCGCAGCAATAGTATCAACCATAGCAATAGTATTAGCCTAAGAGGAACAATTTCCAGCCTTTCAATAATTACATGCCCAGGTTTCTAGCACCACCACCAAGACAAGCAGTTGATGCTGGTCAAAATGCAATGTTTTGTTCCTTTCATGAAACCAATGCACATACTGGTGCCACATGTCCTAAAAATTTAAGAATGAATTAGATTATGGGATATGTTGATGCTGCACCCATTTCAAACATTGTCCCTTCCCCAAGTGCGAACGTTGTCTTACCACAGATGGATAACTTCGATGGTGACTCTACTACAGGATACTTTGAAAAAGAACCTATTTTAATAAAGGAAGAACAAGAGGATCTTCGTCAATATTCTCTTGCGGTAAATCATGAAAATCTTTCGATGCATGTGTTTACACATACTTAGCATTTCAAATCATAGAAAGAAGAAGAGGATAAACTAATATCAAAAGAAAAGGGGAAGGAAGTGGCGTCCACTTCCAATGTTAAGCCATCACATGAAAATGTCAAAGCTGCTCAAGATTGAATATCTTCAGGACCATCCAGATCAGCTGGATAGAATTGTTAAGTATGTCAAGAAGGAAACTGTCATGTAGCCTACATTGCTTGAATCCTCCATTCCAGCAGAAGAGAAGCCCAAGACTTTCTATATCTCTCTATATATAGGAGGCTATAAACTGAGCAATTGTATCATTGATTCAAGAGCCTTGGACAATGTCATGCCCTTGTAGGTGATGAATGCATTAGGACTCTCATGCACCAAAACACATGACAAATTTTATTTGCTTGAGTCTAAATCAGTGTCATTGGTTGGACAATTGAAGGATGCTCAAGTACGGTTGGCGGCTTGTCCTAAGAAGAAAATTATGATGACCATCTTAGTAGCCGACATTCCATCTAGTTATGGGATGCTACTAAGTAGAAGCTTCTGCAAAGATCTTGGAAGGGAGATATAGTTGGATTGGTCATCTGTGACCATTCCTTTAAAGAAAGGCAGTTTCAAATTGGAAACATAAACCAAGTCTCGGTTCACAGTGGTGCAGTCTCAGGATCCTCAAGCACAAGTGCTATATCAAGAAACGGGTCCAAGTACATATGTAATGCTGTCAGAAATAAATGAAGAGAATCAGGAGTTTGTGTGCACGGTTGCCAAAATGAAGGAAGAATCCGAAGAAATGTACAACTTGAAAACTTTCTTTGAGGAAGAAGAAGTATGACAATATTTTCAAGAGAAAAATTACGAGGAAGAAACCAATATACTACACAGAACAATAATGAATTTGATTTGTTCTTCTCATCTTTTGAAGGTTGGTTTGAGGAACCTGTGTCAAATACTTTCAAAGGAGACGAGACCAACGAAGCATTGTAATTGGAGAAAGAACATGATCTCCTTCAAGATGATCTATCACTAGAAGAACTTTTCAAAACCGAAGATCATATGGAAGATTCATCATTAGAGATTATCAATTATTTTCTACATCACTTAGAAAGTGATTCTTCAATAGAAAATATTGTTTATTTTCCTTTACAGGTTAGCCCATCTTCACCTTTGTCTCAAGAAGCTTTCATACACACAAGTGAAGAAAATGAGGATGAATTCATCTATGAACCTATACAAGAAAGAGACTTCACTGATACAATACAGCCAATACAAAATACAACATACGAAGAGGCTTATGGAGAAGAAGATTTCATGGAATATTCAGTCTTGGTCACTAAATAGGATCATATTGAAAAGTCAAAGATTCTTGACAAATGTTTTGTGAGATACACCATATGTGAAATCAATCAAGAAGATGAAGAAGAAACATATAGCTCAGATGAATCTGTCTTCGATTCCGCTTACTTACCAGAAGAACAAAGGTACATGATTGCTGAAGATGAGACGATGTCGAATATCCGCATTGAAGAAGATCACTTTATGGAGGTTGACGAGATTCAAAATAATGAATGGAAAAGTAAGTTGTCAAGTGGAGATGTTATCAATAATGACCAAGAGCTCGAGCATTCAGACCTTGATGATTTGTTAGTTTCTGAGGATTAGATGGACGAAAACATGACCAATGAAGAAGAAGAAGTCCCTGAAGCACTGGAAAAATGGGTGACGACAGTTGTGGATCCGGCAAGCCAAGAATTAGTAATGAGGATTTTGTATGAGCAGCTTACACCTTTTCCAAAAGATGATACATTGACTGAGTTCAAGGTTGTGTGTGTTCAAGATATAAATGAAAGTCAAGTTCTATATGTGGTGACTACCATTCCCACAAGCATACTTTGGCCACAAGACATTCCTTCATATCTTCAAAAAGAGGTTATGTACCTTCACCTGTTATAGAGGTTGCTCACTTTAGAGGAAGATGCTCCACCCAATCTCTGGTGTATCAAGTTCCTCATGAACTTCTCTTGGCCTAAACATGAATACCCTCCTGAACCGTGGCTTTTTGAGGAGATGTTGCAAAGAAACAAGAGATTTGTGTTGCCAAGACAATCTTCACAGCTCAAGAGAGATGGTTCTTATTTTTTTGAATCAATTGATGGTTTTGTGTGACAGTCTTTGTTCTTTTCATCTTCACTCCAAAAAGAGCGTTTGTGAGCACTTTTTGTTCTCGTGATGTGTTTCCCCTTTCCATGATGTAATTGTTATGTCATAATATTTTTCCCCTTTTTGTAATGTGACAGTTGTGTTCTTTGTGTTCTAGGAAGTTCCAACTCTTAGGTGATTTTAGGAAGTCCAGTTTTAGGTGATGTAGGGAAAAGTCTTGTTCTAGGTGATTAAGAAGATGTCCTGACTCTATTGCCCAATTGACAAGGCACTAGTCCAAGCTAGAAACGTCCAGAGATTCTTGGTTCTCCTATGCCATAAGTATCTGACATGGTCCCCAGACAGAGCTAATCATTGTATCCAATCAAAATTTTTGCTTCATTAAGGCATTTTGTAAGAATTTAGAAAAAAATTCGTCAAAAAAAATCAAAAAGTCAAAATTTCTGGGTTTCTTGAGATACGGATGCTGGCAAAATTTTCTAAAAATAGAATCTCTAATTCAGGTGTCATGACTGATTATAATTGGTTGATTTTGCTTCACGATCAAGGTGGTCCAAATGGAATTTGCAAAAGGTCGTGTTTTCTCTACTAGGTCAATTCTGCTTTTTCAGAAGATGAAGCATAAGCTCTGAGGCTATTCATGAAGGTGTTTTATCTGCCAGGGTTCAATTTCATGTTTTCAAGGTTGTTCAAATAACACAGAATCGATGAACAGTCATCGATTTGACGAAGAAATGGAGAGCGGAGCAGAATGAATCTGGAAGGTGAAGAAAAGTTGAAAATACTCAAAATTGGTTAAGTCTAGAAATCCCAGGCACCCCTGGAGGCTGGGGGCACCCAAACCTCTCAGACTTAGAATATTTTTTGTGTTTTCCATAAAATGCAAAAAATGTCTCCATCAGTCAGTTTCTAGGTGAAGAAAAGCAGTCATTTTGGTCAATAGGATCTAAAAAGCTAGGAATCACATCAAATATACCTAGGTTATCTAGTCCATCCTTCATCCAGTGGCAGTTATCTGACAAATCGTCAAAATTAGTGGCAGGAAGCAGTTGCCGGCATGAGAAATGAGGAAAACTACAAATAGAAGTTGAAAATCATAAATTTTTTGAAGGCATGAAAACCCAGGCACCCCTGGAGGCTAGGGGCACCCATCATGTCTAGTGTTAGAATTTTTTTTTCACATTTTTCAAGAAACATCAAAATACCTCCATTAGCCCGATTCCAGGGGTCAAAATCAATCAAAACTTAGTTGAAATGCCGGTAAAAACTAGAAATTCATCTCAAGAATGTTCAGGCTACTTAGATTACCTCCAATCCTGCTTCAACAGTCAGCGAAACAACCAGAAACGAAGATCAAACAGGACCCGGGGCATAGAAAATAGAGAAAAGTTATAAAAGTTGAAAAATCCAAAAAAAATCCAAGGCATGAAATGCTGGGTGCCCCAAGAGGCTAGGAGCGACCAAACTCACCAAACTTAGAACATTTTTGAGTGTTTTTAAAAAAATGTGCAAATCCTCTTTCGTCAACCCGATCAGATTCACAGGAAATCATTTTGGCTCAATTTTTTAGGCAAATAGAGGGTACAATCAGTTCAGTTTTCATTAAGCTTGCCTACCTACCTAATCATCAATCTTAGTTTTGCTCTGGCAATCAAGATTCAACATCTAAACTGGGTCCAACGGTCATCGAAACACACGCAGAAAATAAAATTTTGAAAAAGTTAAAATATCACAAAAAATGGCTAAGGCATTGAAACCCAGGCGCCCCTGGAGGCTGGGGGTGCCCAAGTTCTCATGTGTTAGAAATTTTTCATGCCTGACAATGTTTTTTCACAGTTGTTTTTTGTTCTTTCTCTAGTGACAGTTTCCAGGAGTCAGATTTGCAGTCAGACGTTGTTAGATCATCAATTCGAGGCTGGGGATGAAATTAGAGTTGATAAATCTTCAAGGTGCCATGATCAGTCAACTTTTTCAGTCAAATGGTGTCAATTTGCCATCATGTTGAAGTCAAAAGCAAGCCATCCTGGAGTCAAAACGAGTGCAAAAGTTTCAAAACGAAGTAAAAATTGGCTAACACTTTTGCAACCTCACGTGTTTGATGACATCATCAAAGAAAATATTTTTCATCATCTCACACATGAAGCCATAGGCAGCTATAAAATAAGATTCTTCCTATTCGAGTATATCTACTTGGATTTGTGCTTTAAAAGATGCTTTCTTCATGGATAAGATTCAAGCTTTATTCTTTCACAAAGAAAGCTACTTTTTTGCCCTAAAGTTCTATAAAGACAAGCTTTTGGGCCTCTTTATTTGATTACTTTTGTAGGTTGCATCTAGAGAAGGAAGATTTTTATTTTCTTTCCACAAAGATTCAAAGACCCAAACAGAGTGTTTTTTCAGCGTTATTCAGAGGTTCGGGATGAGGAAGCATGGAGGCATGCTTTTTCGAGGTCCATCTTTCTAGGGGATTGTTTTTCAGAAATAGGGCTGAAACTTTTTCATTTTTTATTGAAATGGGTCTATCCAGAATTTCATCCTCTTGAAGATTGGAAAATTTTATTTTTCTCAAAATCAGCTTTTTTGCTATTTTTTTAGGAAATTCTCAACTTTTTCAAAATTTGATGATCCGGGTTGCTTCAGAACAAGATTGCCTACAAAACCCATGTGCCATCTTTTTCGCTCACATTCTACTTTTTAGAAGAAATCAACAAGTAATTTTTAGCCTTTTGTCTAAGCTTTTTCTGACATAGATGTGTTCATAGTCATTCTACAAGTCTTACAGTATGCAATACTCTCCAATAGAGATCAAGCCTAAAACAGTGTTGGTTTATGATTACCTAAGAACTTTCAAGACAGATTTGCATAAGGTGCTTCCAATGTTCAATTTGCATGCTTTAGAAGATGTAGGAAACCTTGCTATCAAGAATTTGAATCACTCTGGGTTGCTTGCGGCAGCTTCATTCCCTATCATAGTGCAAAGTATCATATTTGTAATTGCTTGTACAAAGCATTACAATTCAGTCACAAGAGAAATCCAATTAGCAGATGGACAGGTTCTCTACAGCCTCAGGCCAAATGATATTGAGAAGTGCTTTTTCAATACCAATATGGAAGGAGAACTTAGTCATTTCAATTGAAGAATGCAAGAGGGTGTGGCACAATGATAAACAAAAGTATTAGAAAAAGATTTCTCAAAAGTGGTTGAAAGAAAAGCAGAATGTTATGCCAAAGAACGTTGGATGTGGAGAGTTCAAGGAAGAACATGCAATAATCATCACTCTGCTGAGCCGAATCACAGGTCAAGCAAATGCTAACAAATTTTAGCCTTGGATGTTTTACATCATGTCCTAAATTGTTGACGGAACTGAATACTATGATTGGTCAGCACTCATCAATGGTAGTCTCCGCCAATAGATAAATGATTTTCAAAGGGCCAATGAATTCCACATGATGCCATATCTCGTATATTTAATGGATTTTCAAGGTCAATTTAGAGGTTTGAATATTGTTGGAACTCTGAGCATACAACATGTATATCACCATTTCCTGTAGTTAGAGTTTTCTTAGGTTGAGCGACATTATAGGCGGATGAATGATGCATTCCTTATGCATGCAGTGCGAGATCTGGATAATGAGTTACATATATGATTTTCAACTAACGCCAGATTGGCAATGGTAGAATGGGCTGATTGGTTTATCTAGTTTCCCACTTTCTCCTACATCAGAGTATATGGCTTCTCAAGAGAGCCATCCATGTTGCCGAGATATCCTAAAGATGAGGTAGCATTCATGGAATTTCTGAGGCAAGTCTATGAAGTTCATACATTTCTGCATAGCAAGTGGAAAGTGGCTTTTAGTTTTCCAATTGGGATGGGTATTTACAGATGCAGATCTGGAGCAAATGCCAAAGTAATTAGTAGTGAATCATCCAAGTATGGTCTTAAGTTTTTTGATAAGAGGACTTCATATGATCCTCATGGTGCTTTTGCATCACACCTTGGGCAAAATTGTGTACATGCACCTACGATTGAAGATTTCTAGGCTAATTTTGTAGATGAGTTTGAAGTGCGGAAACGTAGTTACAGTAGGTTTACCCTTCAACAGTTGGCTAATATCCTATCAGAAGATGTAGAGGGCTTGTCAGATAATGGTGAAGTTTTACTTCCCACATATTTCAGAGACCAAGTCGAGCAATAACCATTGTTAGCAGTCAATTGGTCATCCAAAGAAAACATCTCGATCGAGGAAAGAACGAGCCGGGTTATCAAAAATAGTATGATATTCTTGAAAAATAAGCAGAAAGAAGCCATTCTAGCTGCAGAGCCACCAATTGTTCAACCATCAGTCCCTTCCACTTCCAAACCAAAACCAAGGGTTAAATCTATGAGCATCCTTCTAGAGGGAACAAAGATGGCCAAGTTGAAGAAGAAACAAGTTGAGTCTCCAGTTCATATTTAGCGGGAACAACGAGCAATTCCTACTGAACTAGCACCAAATGTTGAAACAATGCCTTCAATTCATGTTTCTCCACCTTCATCACCAACCTCTTCTCCCATTCACATAGATTCAGAGCCAGATTCACCGCTTTGTAACACTGAGACACATATTAGTTCATCAGGAGTTGATGAAGTTAGAACTGAGTTTCCAAGAGAGGATGGCTCATCTTGGCTTGAGATCATCTTGGGTTGGAAAAGGATAAAGCTTTTATATTAGTTGAACTTGACAGAGCTTAATAGCATCTACCAAGACACACCAAATAGGAAACTTAAGAAGCAAGTTCACATTGAAAAGAATGTGGATGGAGAAATGATCCTTGAAACTACAATGCTGCCAAAAGATAAAGATGTTGATGATATTGAGGTTGATGACTTCAAGGTTGTCAAAGCTAATCTTGGTAGTAGTACCTGGCATACAAATGTAAATCTCTTCAAGGTTACAATAGATAATCTGAAAGAGAGAGTGTTGAAGGACGGAAAAGATAAAGCAGCCCTCAAGGCTAAAATTAGCTAGCTGTGGCAGTATATTTCCAATCTTTTTTATGGCACATCACAGGCTGATTTATTGCTTCCTCAGATTCTGGAATCACCAGCTGATCAGCAGCAGTTCAGTTAGTTGGTCATTTATGGGAAGCACATGAAGGATTGGGTGGAAGAATTTGTAACTAAAGGCATATTTGTACTTTCACAGTTCTATCAATTAAAGTACAATGCTCATGGTCTCTGTCAAGGCTTTCAGGGTTTACAACAGACTTTAGCTGAAAACAAACTAGTGTTTGAGATCATAATCTCTAACTTGAAGATAGCATATGATTCCAATGATTCAACAGAAGATAAGAAGATTGTTTCTACTTGGAAAGCACAGTATCTTTTCACAGTAAAAACTTATGACAGTGTAATCTCAGAGTTAGCAGAATGGAAAGAAAAAGTGGTAAATGTTCTCAAGTTCATGAGATCTTTTGTTTCTTAGATCCTATGTTCATATGAGAAAGAAGATGGTACCCTATATGATCTTAGGGAAGCACAGACAGAATTCCAGACTCTCGTCTGCAACAATTTTAATGGTGATCTCAGTGCCGGCAAGATGGATCATTTTGCTATCATGACAATAAATTTTGACAAAGTTGTGGGCAAAGTTCATAAATTTCTCGACATGGTTGCAACTGGTGAAGAAATGTTGGAAAACTAGAATATCATCTTAGAGAGTATCAGTGTTCCTGGCAAAGATGCAATCACTCACTTTTTAGAAGATATTATTTCCTAACATATCAATGGATGACATCACCAATAAAGCAAGAATGTAGATGAGGATGTGACTCAAAAGAAAGAAGGTTTAACTCAAATGCTTTTTATTTTAAAGCATTTGCTTTCATCCAAAGCTTGTCCATCCTTAAAATAGTCAAAAGTCACTTTGTAATAGTTGGAGATTTCTTTGCTTTAAAGAAAATTGTTTTAAAGTGGTTGTTAGTTGTAATCTTTGTCTTAGAATAGAAATAAAACTTGCAAGTTGGCAAGCTAGGTTAAATCAAGGAGATTTTAGAGTTCCCTACTCCTTTGATTTAGTATAAATAAGGGTAGCCTTGTCCATTGTAAAAATGGTAATTGTGATAGCAAAATTTGTCGTGTCTATTCTAGCCTACAGAAATTGTTATTTCAAGTGCTTGTTCACTCTGTGTTATCTATTTTCTAGTGTTTGATCGCATATTGTATGCTTTCCTTTTGCTACAATATTGTTATCCTAGAGTTGTGAGAACTTTATGATATTGGGAATAGAAATCTTATGCCTTCCATTTGCTTTGATTCTCTATCTCGTGATCATCTAGTTTTGTCGTCAGATGTGTGGCTTGTGTAATCTTACTTTCAGTTTTCATCTTAAAGTACAATGAGTCTTCTGATGTGATCTGGAAGAAGTTATTTGAGCTTTTATGTTAAAATAAATTATTATTTGTCAAGTTTTGATCCCTTTGCTCTGAGTTTACTTAGGTGATCAAAAGCGTCATTTAGTTGAGGCCTAGCTGTAGTTAGAAGTTTTAAAAAGGAAAAACCTCTGCTGCAACGAATAGAGTTTTATAACCTTGTGCTCACATCTAAGAAATAAAAAAAGATAGGAAAATTTATTTTATTTATCTTTTAAGCGAACATCAGCAAAAAGGGAACTTCCCCTCATAATAGAAGAATAGTTTATATGTGCATAGTTGTATGTTTCCAACTCGCATTCCAAAGGTGCAAATTGAAACACCAACATTCTTCTTGGAAGGACTTGAAGATCCTTTAGGAGGGCTTATCAAAGCCTTTTCACCTACCACACTCTAAGAAGCAATTAGAAGAAGCTTGCAGCTTGAACCTACTTTTCCCAAGAAGAGCTTGGTACAACCATCTAAGGGATTTTTTTCAAGACAGCAAAAGAGTGGTTTCCAAAAGAAGACTTTCCCAGCCCCTATACAAAAGATTGCATCACCTGTGCCACCTGCAGCCCCTAAGAAGATAGACCTCAATGATAGGAAGGAGCTTAGGAGGAGGAACCTTTACTTCCATTGCAAAGAACCGTGGGACCCTAACCATCGATGCCTTGGTAAGGGAAAGGTGCATTTCATTGAAGTATCTTCAGACCCTGAGTCTAAGGAGAATGAAGAATTTCATGACTCTGTAGACCCCAGTTTCAAAGGAGTGGAAGTTAAAAACAGCAAAGAGGGTTCCTTAGCAGCCTTATCAAGAGCCCCTAGATACCATCCATTTCAGGTTCAAGGAGTCCTAGCAGGACAAAGGATGATTGTGTTGATTGATAGTGGGGCTACCCACAATTTCATTGATGAAGGATATGTGATGAAAACGGGATTGAAAACTAAGGAGTTTGAAGGCTTTAATGTCACTGTTGCTGATGGTTTTACAATGCCTTGCAAGAAAGTGATTTAGTAGCTCAGCATTACTCTGGGAGATTATAATCTAAGTGATGATTTCTATGTGGTGGGTATTGGTGAAACAGATGTGGTGTTGAGTGTGCAATGGCTGCACTCCATTGGAGGTTATTACCAAAACTACCAAACTATGGAATTCAAATTCCATTCAGATGGAAGAGAAATTGTTCTAAGAGGCCTTTCGAGTGGAGCACCAAGAATAGTAACTGTGAAGAAGAAGGAGAGGACTTTCAGGCGAGAGCAAGTAGCTTAGGCTGCAACATGCTTGATACATCCTTCGAGTTCCCCACAAGAAAAAGGTAAATTTCATTTTGAGATTCAAGAAATTTTGGATAAGCATAGTATTGGTTTCAATGATCCACCTCCAGGTTTACCTCCGGATAGAGGATTTCAGCATGTGGTTGAGTTGGAACAGGGTGCAAAACCTTTTATTACAACTCCTTACAGACACCCATGAGGTTATAAGGAGGAAATAGAGAAGACTATTAGAGAGCTCTTGGAGATGGGTTTCATCAGACCTAGTTCTAGCCCATTTGCTTCATCAGTAATGCTTATGAAAAAGAAAGATGGCACTCTTAGGATGTGTATAGATTATAGAGCATTAAATAAGAAAAGAATCAAGAAAAGATACCCCATTCCAAGAATAGATGAACTCATAGATGAGTTACATGGAGCAGCTTATTTTTCAAAGATTGACTTAAGGTCAAGATACCACCAGATTTACATGAGGGAGAAAGATATAGAAAAGACAACTTTCAGGTGTCATTACGAGTACTTTGAGTTCTTAGTCATGCCCTTTTGGCCTCACCAATGCTCCAACTACTTTCTAGTCTTGCATGGACTAGGTATTCAATAAGCAACTCTAAAAATTTGTGCTAGTCTTTTTTGATGATATTTTGATATACAGCAAAACATGGAAAGAACATTTGGAGCACCTAGATACAGTTTTGGGGATTTTAGAACAGTAATCTTTCTATGCCAAAATGTCCAAATGTGATTTTGGACTGACTGAAATTTTATATCTGAGGTATGTCATAAGTGCTGAAGGAATCAAGGTAGATCAGCAAAAAATTCAAGCCATCTTAGATTGGCCACCACCTACCAATCTCACACAGCTGAAGGGTTTTTTTGGACTATGTTGTTACTACAGAAGGTTTATGAAAGGTTTTTCACAACTTGTTGTTCCATTAACTGATTTGACAAAGAAAGGAGCATTCATGTGGACAGAAGAAGCACAACGAACTTTTGATAAGTTCAAAGAGGTAATGAGCTCTTGCCCTGTGCTTGCAATTCCATATTTTTCTCTTCCATTAGTACTGGAATGTGATGCATCAGGGGAGGGTGTAGGGGTTGTCCTCACTTAGAATAAACACCCCATAGCTTTTGAGAGCATAAAATTGAGCAAGTTAGAAATAGGATACTCTATTTATGATAAAGAAATGTTGGCAATAATGCATGCACTAGAAAAGTTTAGACAGTACCTAGTCTATGGGAAGTTTATAGTAAAGACAGATCACAATAGTCTCAAGTTCTCTATGGAACAAAAGAACTTGAATGACCGCCAACAAAAGCGGGTAAGTAAATTGCAAGCATATGATTTTGAGATTGAATATATAAAAGGCAAGAATAATGTGGTGGTAGATGCACTTTCTAGGAAGCCTACTTTACGCTCTTTGTTAACTATTTCAGCTGATTGGAAGATGTCTATCATTGCTAAGTATGCAAAAAACCCATTTACTACTAACATCTTGGATGAGTTGGTTAAGGATCATAGGTATGTGGTGATGGATGGGCTGATCTACTACAAAAATTGGATCTATTTGGTGCTTGAATCCAAGGTTAAAGAAAAGATCCTAAGGGCCTTTCATGATACACCACTTATGGGTCATCAAGGATATTACAAGACTTATAGGCAGATCTGTGAGAGATTTGTTGACAAGAGACAATTCTAGGCATGATATATGTTGTCATTGATGGCAACTAAGATCATCCAAATCATCCACATAACACAATATGTTCATACTAGAAGTCAGATTCAGAATGTGTCTAAGTCTAGGCAGTTAGGAACAGAGCAACAACAGGGTCCGATATTTTGGTCCGGATCTCTCTGATGGGAATTCATGATTAGCTACATATCTAGGGGAGTCATGTGCATTGTCAAGATAGTCTAACTCTAGATTTTTGTCCTCCAGTGATGAAGGATTCAAAAGATATTAGCCTCTGAGTACTGAGTTCCAGTTTGTCAAAGCAGACAGAAGAAGAACAGGCCAACCTTGCAAAACGTCTTGATTTTGAATCTATGGAAGTTGTTGGTTGGACAAATGATAATGATCAATGATAGTGGTTGACATGAGTGATGATTTTCAAGAGCAAGTTTTGGTCTGCACCTTAAGATCTAGCCAACAAAGCAGAGCATTCATAAAAGTTTTAAGTGTTATTGAAGCCAACTGATAGAATGATTGTAGATCATATTACGGATATATATAGCTGATGAAATTGAATGATTCAGTGTGTGTGGTGTATGTGAATAAGTTGAATGTGAGAAGAGCAGAAATCCAAAGTGTGAATGAAGGTAGAATAGTAAGAAGAGAAGAGCAAAGATGAAATGTATAAGATCAGTTTTTGTACTTAACCAGAACTAAAATTCTTGCATAAGTAGATGTTATTAATCAGTTCAAATCTCTGTGATTCTCTTGTAATATCTCCATAGGTAGTGAGCCTCCATTTGAGCAGTGAGCTCTAGGTAGTAAGCCTGAATGCATGTGCATTTCCATTTGTAAACATACTTTTAACAGGGTATTAATATTTGTGGGTTAACCCCCGCCGTGGTTTTTCCCTTAATCGGGTTTCCATGTCAAAATCCTAGTGTTGAATGTGTTATTTATGCTTTATGTTCATATGTTATTGATTGATGCTGAAATGTTTATATCTTTAAATTGATTATAACTGGTAAAGGAAGATTAAAAGTAAAAAGGACTAAAATGTGTGACAACTGATTCACCCCCCCCTCTCAGTTGTCTAGACCTAAATCAACAATTGGTATCAGAGCAAGGTTCCTTAAAAGAAGCTTAACAGCTTGAGGAAAGATCTTAGAAGAAGTTTTTAAATGGTTCACTAAAGGATTAACTTCAATTGGCTCTAAAAGATCTTAATTAGTCCAAAGCAGAAATTTATAATTTCAAAGATGAAATCATGGATGTTGATGACACCATTGAAATATTAAAAGACAAATTAAAGAAATCTTTGGGAAGGAATAAGGAGCTACTTCTGCAATTATCTAATTTATCTGAAGAAAATAGCATGAATGAAGCCTTGGAAGAAAAAATAAAGGAGTGTAATAAGTTGTCAGAAGAAATTGTTGTTCTAAAAGTTGAGATGGAATCTGGGGTAATGAGGTTTACCAAAGAAATTGAGCAAAGGAAAAAGATTGAAGAAGATTTAAATCAAACTCTAAGAGAAAGAACTGATAAATGTTACAGATTGGACAGTATTGTTGGTCATCTAAAATCTGATCTACAAGAAAGCAAAGACAATGAAAGAGATCTTGAAAGACAAATTGTCATTCTTAGACAAGATCTACAAGTTGCAAATGAATACAAGGAGAAGTTCAAGATAAGCTCAGCTAAACTTGAAGCAATACTTGAGGATCAGAAAAGAGCTGAAGACAAGCATGGTCTTGGATCTAAAAAAGGTGAAAGCTCTGGATCTGGACAAAGAAACTTTCAACCAAGGAATGAGAGAAACAAACCTAGAAGACCTTCGATAAGACAGCCTAATGCTCAAAGATATCCATCTTTCAATGGAAATTGTTTCAAGTGCAATAAATTTGGTCATAAAGCCACTCAATGCAGAAGTAGAGTAAATCAAAATAATCCATCCTTCTCCAGACAATGCTTCAATTGTAAGAGGTATGGTCATAAATCCAATGAGTGCAGAGGTATGATAATGAATGACTCATCAAATAGAGGAAATAGGAAATCTGTTAATGGCAAATGTTTTGCATGCAATAGATTTGGACACATGGTAAATCAGTGCAGATCAAGAGGAAATCAATCAAATGGGAAAAGGAATGTTGTGTGCTTCCATTGTAACTGATCTGGTCATTTTGCAAGATTTTGTAGAAGTAGGACCAATGAAGGAAGAGGTCCAGTAAACAAAAAACCAGATGAGTAGAGACAAGACGAGGGCAAAAGAAAAATTGAAGAGAATGAAATCCAGAATGAAACAAGTGAGACTTGGGTGACGAAATCAACTGTGAACCAGAGTGATGGGTCTGCACCGGAATCAGGTGCAGATAATTCTTTAGGCAATTAAATTAGAAGCTCTGGCTCAGGGGGAGCTACATTAAAAATCAAAAATCCCCTAGCCAGTAGTTGAGTGCCTGGTTATGGCACAATGAGAAAAGGTACCTTGAATTGACTCATGACATTTGGAAGGATTTCTAGAAGAAAGGAAGTGATTATGGCAAATTGTGAAGTGATACATGAGAGACTATTCAAAAACAAAGAAATCAAATGTGCTAGGGAAAAGCATTTATTACAAAGGTAAATTATGTGATGAAAAGCTTAAAAGGGTCATTCATTCCTCATTTGAAACACTTTTCATCTAGATAAAACAAGAAGAAAGAAGTGGACGAGCTTAGAGCTGAGAATTCTCAAGATTTGGAAGTGAGAAAAAGATTTCCAAGCAATTACCCTAATTTGTGTAACAAGGTATTTTTCTATTTTCTACGAAATCTCTTGAGTTCTCAATTTCTGCATATGGCTACTCCTCTAGTTGTTGATGTAACTGAAAGGCCCCGACCAATATTTAAGAAGCATCCACACAAATCAGTTGAAGTTGAACCATTGGGCGTATTCTCTAAGGTTCCACATGGTGTACTGCATGTTGAGGATATTAGGGCATACATCCACTGTAACATGAATGAATTTTGAAACATAAAACTCTTGGATTTGCTTAACAACTACTTAACGGATGATAGCCACAAATTGAAACCAGAATACAAGGCCTTAGAAAGCAAACATTTTTTGCAAGTCATTAGGTTTCTAACATTTGATGAAAATGAATGGGTTCGATATATTTTAAGTCGAATACATGATGAATTCATATGGCTATTGAAACCATTCAAGATCACAAAGGATGTTATCAAGATTGCAACTGGATTAAATTCAACTGATGGATTGCCCTTGCTGAAAGTTGTGAAAAACCAGACATTGACTGATGCTACCGGTGCCAAGTTTGACAGAAGGGCGATGACTATCAATGATATTATAGAACCAGATGTCAAATTTGATGGTGACATGTTGTCATTGATGTCAAAAGTGTGTTCAGTTGATGATGTAAAGTTGTCATAGTTGTTGCAGGACATCAGGAGGAGATAGTTGTTCATTGCTTGGTCAATGTGGAGTTGGTTTGATGTAATGTAGTATTGATAACAAAAGGTGTTGTGCATTGATCTGAGAGAAGTTGCAAGGATGTTCATTCATCATTCACATTCAATTCTTAATGTTCTCCATGGATCTGAGAGAGGTTGCTTCATCTCATGGTGATAAGATGGATTGGTGTTATTCATTCTTTGCATGGGTTCATGATATAAGTTTGACGTCAAAGATCTATCAACAAGGCAAACATGGTCATCTTAGGATGTGCTCATCTATGTTGTTAGGAGTGCCTCAAGGCAAGGTTGTTGGTGATATATTATTGTGGTTTAGAATATTGAATGATGTATTCAGATGATGCTTCAAATAAACAAGATTACCAAAGGTTCACATGGTGTTTGATTGTCAAAGTTGGTTGTTAGATGGTTACTTGGTCCACAGGATTATTCACAAGTTCCTTTAAATGTTCACATGCTTCAGAAGACAACAGGGATACATTGATGTCACTTTGTCAATAGTAGATCTCATTATGACAGTTTCAGTATGTTGAGAGTAAAAAGGAGATACAATTAGTTTAGATTGGTTGTTCATACTTCATCTCATTAAACACTAAGAGGATCTAAAGTGTTCTCTTCAAAGTAAATTTCTTTAAGAAGTAAAGGATCTATATGACAGAGGCAAAGATTAAGAAATTGATGTTTCATTCATCAATTGTTCTAAAGTATTAGGGTTATGTGAAAATCTAAAGTCTACATCCTAAAGCTCTTTGTTTAAAACCCTAAGGTTAAAGCATTTTATCAAAACTCCGTATTGCCAGATAAACAAACACTTTTTGTTTTATTTTTTAATTAACCTGCTATAGCAGGTAACTGTCACTTAAGTGACAAAATGCAAGGGTCGAGCAACATGGGCAACCGACCCTCTTTCCTAGCCATACCGATACCAAAGGTCTTCATTCAAAAGTTTGAGTGGCAAAAATGAATCAAAGGTTATGTTTCAAAGTTCATCGGGTGCGCTTTTATCAATCAATGGTCTCAATTTAAAATTAAGCCCCGATCAATTAGCAACTACTTTGACATTCATTTAAACGTCATAACTTTGTGATGTTTTTAGAAATCTTTTTTCGAGGCAGATTTTGTGTGTTCTTAAGGAAATTTTCATGAAGATTTATTTCTATTTTTTTCTCTCGTGACTTGGAAACAAATAGGAGGATTTTTTTTCAAGGCAGATTTTATTGTTTTTACTAAAAGCAAGGAAATGGAAGTTTTAAAAGTTTTTTAAGGAAAGAGATTTTTTTTATTGGCTTCCTTGTGAGAAGACTCAAATGATTTTCTTGGAGAGTCTTTTTATTTTTTCTTGCAGATGAATGAGAGAGATCTTTTAGAGATAAAAAGATTGAAGATTTCAAAAATATGAAAGACATTCGATGATATTTTTTATGCAAGGGAAAAATGATTTTTGAAGACTTGTTTTTGTTGAAAAGAAAATGAAGAATTTGAAGGAGAAGATGAAAAGTTTGAAGAGTTTTATAAAGTTCATATAGAGATATGAAAAATAGAGGAAAGAGAATGGCCTTGAGAAAGATTGATTTTATTTTTTCTTGCAAGATGGAGAAGAAGAAAATGAATGGTCATGGGAATGAAGAGAAAATTGATTTTATTTTTCTTTTCAGGTTCTTCATAGATGTAGTGAAGAAATATATGATGTTTTTATACAGACAATGTTGTAGAAGATGATTTTGTTTTTTGAGAATGTGAAAGGACATTAAATTTGTATATAATGAAGTTACAGGTACATTGACAGTGTGAGTGAATTGAAGATATCTTTGAAAAGATATAGATGATTTTTTATCATGTTCTGCAGGAGTAAATATAGAGAATGACAAGGTTATCAAATGTTTATTGAAAGAGTGAAAATTGAGCTAAGAAAGTTGATGTCAAGACCATAATAATAATCTCCTTGTTGCAACATATTTTCAGATTGAACCTTGAATACAATGATGGTGTATCAGGTGAATAGTTATGCAGAAATAATCAGGTGAGAATTGATCAAACAAAGATAATGAGACAAATGTGCAAATTTTTGAGTTGATGAGAAGTATGATGATTTGATAGACACATGTGAAATAAGAAGTGATTTGTATTGAAACAGAGAAATCCTCTGAATTCTTGAATTTAATTTGAGTATGAATTAGGGGTTGGTGCTCCTTGAAGTTGGTGCTTCTAAACATTGTAACCAGTGAGGTTTTTGCTTAAGCCAGTGAGGCAGTTTTGGAGTGGTTTTTCTACCCCTGGAGGGTTTTCCACTCGTGCAAATCTTGTGTCATGATTCATATTGATCTTCTCTATGTGTGTGTATAATTTTCTCATGAGGTGTTGTTTATATCCTCTTTTATCAGTAGTCTTATGTATATGTGTTTAACAATGTCTTCCTCTTTTGTCTTGTAAGATAAAGTTTGCAAAAGGTTAAAATTTACACAACACTAATTCAACCCCCCCTCTCAGTGTTGATTATACTCCTACAATTGGTATCAGATCCTAGGTTCCCTTTTGAAGCTTAATCAGCTTGGGTAGGTCTTGTGTGTGGAGTACCATGGGTAAATGCAAAAGAAATAAGAGCAAAAAAATTGTCAAGTCTCAGACTAGTCAAAACTCTTCATCTTTATCAAATTCAAAGGTTGATATAGAACTTTTTGATATAAATGTTCCTCAAGTTGAATTTGATATTGTATTAGAAGAAAATGTTTCAGGAGTTCCTCAGTTTGATGGTTCAGATTTTTCAGTTTGGTATGTTAGAATGCAAGTGTATTTATCCTCTTTAAGATATGATGTTTTAATGTCAGTTGAAAATGGGTATTGTATTACTGCAAATAACAAAGAAGCTATTGAATGTAATTATATTGCAAAGAAGGCCATATTGTCTGCTCTATCTAATGATGTTTCTTGTCAAGTTATACATTGTGAAACAGCTCAAGATGTCTAGAAAGAATTGAAAAGAATTTATCAAGATGATGATAAAGAAGAGGACACTTTGGTGTGTGAAAAAAGTGACAATGAAAGGAGACTTTCAAATGAAGGAGTTGAGGTTCAATCTCTTTCTAAAGAAGCTAATATCATAAGTGATGATCAGGAATATGATGAACAAGATTGTGAGATTGATATGGAAGGAGAGCTCATATATGCTCTAACTGAACTCAAGCAATATAAGAAAGAGAATCAAAAATTAAAATTGCAACTGCAAAAAGAAAGAGAATCTAAAGACAATGCACTTTCAGATCTTGAAAGTGTATCTTCAGATTTTAAAGAGGCCATATGTTAGATTATGAGTTTAAGTACATCTATTGATGATTCAGATAAATTAATTGTCAAATTAAAGAGTGAAATTGAGGAAGCTAAGAGGATAGCTAATGTTTCAATATCTGACCTTAAAGTTAGAAGGATTGAGAATCTAAAACTAGAGGGTGAAATTATCAAACTCAAAAAAGATTATGATGGTCTCAAAGTTGTCTAAGAATTATCAGGAATATGAAGAAAGTACATACAAGTTACATGAGTTGTTGGGCAAATAGAAGCATCATAATGACACTACTGGTTTAGGATTTGAAGAAGGAGAGTGTTGAAAAGCTAGACAAACTCCTAAAAAGAAAATTGATCTTCATGCTAGTGCTCCTAAAGACAAAAAGAAGTCAGAAGCTGAAATAACTGTCAAAGATGAAATGTATAATCAAAGAAGAAGAAATTTCAGAAGAACTGCTCCAGTAAAACAAGCATACATGTACAGGTATAATTATTCATTTAATGGTTATTGTTATACTTGTAATCATTTTGGACATAAAGCAATTGATTGCAGAAGGAATACTGATATTATTTGTTACAAGTGCAATAATGTTGATCACACACAAAGAAATTGCAAAATGAATAAAAGGTATGATCCTGCATGGAAGCATATCATAAATGCTCAAAGGATGTCAAAAAGGTATTATCAGTCATTTGATTATGATTACAACATTATTTGTTATAATTGCAATTCTCTTGGTCATAAAGCACACAGTTGCAGGAAAGCATCACATGATTTGAAAAAGTTTAAAAGAAAAGAAGGTATAAAGGTTTGGAGAAAGAAAGAAACTATAAAAGTGTGGAAGCAGAAACAAAGTCATGAGAAGGCAAATCCTAAACTTGTGCATCTGGCACAAGTTACATCATCAGTTGAATAATAGATAGCATGATGTGAGGGGGAGTTGTTCTTGTCCTATCATTTATCCCCAAGAAGTTTCAGGAGGAGATGGTGATCTTGTCATGTTGATTCTTGAAATAAAATTTATGATGGTATTGCTAACTATGTTGATCTTCAGTACTTTTTAGTGATACGGGTGATCTTTGGTTCTATATGCAAACAAGATGTTGAAAGAATGTTCAGGAGTTCAATGCTCAAAGAGTTTGATGATATTGAATAACTTGGTTGAGTTGATATGATGTTGCAGTTCAATGGGATCTTGATATGGTGAAGTATTTGTTGTCATGCCAAAGAGATTAAGATGTTTCCAAAAATCTCTTATCAGATATTAGCATGTGTCGGCTAAGGTGGCTAAAAATGAAAAATTCAATTCATAGCACTTATCTCTGCATTTGATTTGTGCAAAGTGTTGTTGCAGAAAGAACTTGTTAATGCAGATTGGTTTGAGTGTGCTCAGGGATGTCAAGTCATGCTTATATGGAAGTGTTCTTGATGTGATAATCTGACATGTTTCTTTGATGGTTCTTGTTGGTTTTTCTTCTGAATCAGCATTAGGGTTTGCCACTTCTAATGCACAGGCAGATTCAGCCAACTAAATACAGGAGGTTACGTGAGCTCCTCCCCTTCACTTCTAGTTCTGTCGCACCAAGGGGGGTGTCCCTATTTGATAAAAGTATAACCTTGACTAGCTCAATGACAAAAGGATTTAACTTGACAGCAACAGGCAGAATACTCTCATGTATGGACCAAGATTTGTGTAACAAATCACAAGGTTGGCAACATTCTTGGACATGATGTCTGGTTGGGTATGAGAGCATGCAGGGATCCTAATCCTACTCCTACAACTAATAGGTGGAAGGATGAAATGGTTTGATTTGATTTTTGGATGCAAAGCTGGACATGGTATATAACCTCAACACAGAGCTAGATTGGTGCCTATCCAGGGCTTGGAGTCGGTAGACATACACCTGTGAATGATCAGCATGAACAACTAAAACTGGATTTCAAGGGGATATACATGATATCTACCTTACAGATATCTCCCAATACAGAGTGTTAAGCTGTCTATACTTATGGCATCCCTATTGCAGTATACCCTTCCCAATATTCAATCTGAAAATAGTTTAATCTACCCCTTGAGCAGAAGTTAAAAGATTAAACATTCAACACAGGAATTCTATGTTCTAGAATCTCAAACATTCCTTGAATGCCTAGACTCAGAAGAAAGATACATGCAAAACTGGAGACAGAATTAGCATAACACATGCAAACATAGCATTATTCATATAAAATTGACCATGAAATCAGTGGATTCATGCACAAACATATAACAGGAGATACATAAACTCGCAAGTTTTGCTGCACAGAGCAACCAAAACTAGTTGTATCTTATTATAGAGCCAAAATGTCCAGTTTTCAACAACCTCAAATGATGGTAACACAGTCTGCTTATATCAACCAGAAAATGTACCACAGCAATTAATTACAAGGCTTTTACAAAAATTCACCAGATACAGATCCTTCAAAGGAATGGTGCTCAGAATTTATTTCTATAGAGACAGAAAGTAGAGAATGGTGGCCTCGAGCCCTGTGCCACCATCTAGAATTCCTCATGCTAAAAATCGAGCAGTTTAATCACTTGTACTGTCGCCCACACCCCTGCTACAATCGCCATTGATGGCTCAACCACCCGCGGCCTACTTGGAAACCGTCGCACTGTTCAAAATGGAGCTTCCCGCCAAGAAGCACTTCCTTGCAGGTTCAAAATAATGTAGGGATATTAATCCCACATGCATAGTGAGAAGACCACTTCAATGTTTTATAAACATGGCCATAAACATACACAGTGTCGAGCGCTTTTGCCGCGCTCGACACACAAGCCCTCACCCAAAGCTAAGCCATCAGCTTGCCCCAAAAAACTCTCACCGATCTATCAAGTCTCTCTGATGGCAAACAAAACACAACCTCCGTCGCCGTGACTCCCTCCATTGGAGCATCCAAAAATCCTCTAGCCGACCTCATGTGTTACACCGATGAAGCCCATCGCAATCCCTTGTCGGCCAGACCAATCCCATCAGCCAACCTGAAACTCCTCTGACCGACCTCAATAGTCTCACCGACGCCATCGCAAACTCCATATTTCCCATCATCGGCCAGAGATAGACCATCGGGCCAACTTCCATCGACTAGGCCGATAAAACAAGTCTCACCGATGGCCAAGCAAAAAACACCCGTCGCCAAGACAAAAACCATCGGCCAACCCAAAAGCAACACTCGCCGACAACAAAAGTCACGCCGATGGCAACTTGGCTTCCCATCTCCGTCAGTGTGACTTAGACCGTCAGAGCAAGACCACAAACCTATGCCGATAGCTGCCATCATGCCGATGAAACCAAAAACATAAAGCTTTGAACCATTGAACTGGTTCAAACAGATGGTTCAATGTCGAGGTTCAACACTGAGGTTCGCCGGCGAGGTTCAAACCGAAAGTTCAAAGACACAATCGGAGCACTCAAAAAAACAAAACTTTCGCTGATGGACAAAACATGATGACCCCTTCCTCAGGAAAGATGAAGGGGTGCCAAAACTCAAAACCTTTTGGATTTTTTGGGAAGGTGCCTGCATGAAAAATTGCTCGAAAACTGACAGTCAATTCAGGCACCAACAGTTCTCATCATTAATATGTTTTAGGGAGGTATGTTCAAATTGTGTGATTTTAGTTTTGAAGTGGTATCAGGTATGTGATTCAAGATATGACAATCTAGAGTTGCTTGTGATATTCATCAAGTTCTTCAATCAGAGGCAGTTAAAGGTGTGTCTTGAATCAGTAATGGCAGATGATAATAGTAAAGTTCAAGTACTAGTTGGTGTTGTGTCTTCTCTATTTCCTTTCTGCAGGATTGAGTGATCTTGTTGTCACTATCATGAAAGTTTTGGGAAGGTCTTCTCAAGAGTGGTCATCATGTGTTGTGATGTGTTTATGACATCCTTACATAGAGTTCAAGTTCATATAAGTTATATCAAAGGAGTTGGTGTTTGATTGCAGAGATATGTCAGGTTTTTCATATTTGTGTCAAGAAGTGGTATTTTGTTAAGGTTGACATGCATGTTTCTTTCTAGAAGGATACTGCTTCTTTGTGCAGATGGTGTAATAGTGATGTTTGTCCTTGTCAGTGATTGACAGTGGTATTTATGAGCAGTGATTTGTTTGTGGACTTCAACACAGGGGGAGCAAATGAATTTGAATCTTTGTCATCAGATGTCAAAAAGGGGGAGAGAAAGATAAATTGCATCATAAATTTTTGCCATCAATGACAAAGGGGGAGATTGATGGTGACAGGTTGTCATTGATGTGAAAAGTGTGTTCAGTTGATGATGTAAAGTTGCCATAGTTGTTGCAGGACATCAAGAGGAGATAGTTGTTCATTGCTTGGTCAATGTGGAGTTGGTTTGATGTAATGTAGTATTGATAACAAAAGGTGTTGTGCATTGATCTAAGAGAAGTTGCAAGGATGTTCATTCATCATTCACATTCAATTCTTAATGTTCTCCATGGATCTGAGAGAGGTTGCTTCATCTCATGGTGATAAGATGGATTGGTGTTATTCATTCTTTGCATGGGTTCATGATATAAGTTTGATGTCAAAGATCTATCAACAAGGCAAACATGGTCATCTTAGGATGTGCTCATCTATGTTGTTAGGAGTGCCTCAAGGCAAGGTTGTTGGTGATATATTATTGTGGTTTAGAATATTGAATGATGTATTCAGATGATGCTTCAAATAAACAAGATTATCAAAGGTTCACATGGTGTTTGATTGTCAAAGTTGGTTGTTAGATGGTTACTTGGTCCACAAGATTATTCACAGGTTGCTTTAAGTGTTCACATGCTTCAGAGGACAATAGGGATACACTAATGTCACTTTGTCAGTAGTAGATCTCATTATGACAGTTTCAGTATGTTGAGAGTAAAAAGGAGATATAATCAGTTTAGATTGGTTGTTCATACTTCATCTCATTAAACACTAAGAGGATCTAAAGTGTTCTCTTCAAAGTAAATTTCTTTAAGAAGTAAAGGATCTATATGACAGAGGCAGAGATTAAGAAATGGATGTTTCATTCATCAATTGTTCTAAAGTATTAGGTTTATGTGAAAATCTAAAGTCTACATCCTAAAGCTCTTTGTTTAAAACCCTAAGGTTAAAGCATTTTATCAAAACTCCTTATTTCCAGTCACATAAACAAACACTTTTTGTTTTATTTTTTAATTGACCTTCTATAGCTTGTAACTATCACTTAAGTGACAAAATGGAAGGGTCGAGCAACATGGGCAACTGGCCCTCTTTCCTAGCCATACTGATACCACAGGTCTTCATTCAAAAGTTTGAGCGGCAAAAATGAATCAAAGGTTATGTTTCAAAGTTCATCGGGCGCGCTTTTATCAATTAATGGTCTTAGTTTAAAATTAAGCCCCGATCAATTAGCAATTGCTTTGACATTTATTTAAGCGTCATAACTTTGTGATGTTTTTAGAAATCTTTTTTCAAGGCAGATTTTGTGTGTTCTTAAGGTAATTTTCATGAAGATTTATTTCTATTTTTTTCTCTCGTGACTTGGAAACAAATAGGAGGATTTTTTTTTTAAGGCAGATTTTATTATTTTTACTAAAAGCAAGGAAATGGAAGTTTTAAAAGTTTTTTAAGGAAAGAGATTTTTTTAAAGAGTATTATTTTTAAGGAGAGATTTTTTTTATTGGCTTCCTTGTGAGAAGACTCAAATGATTTTCTTGGAGAGTCTTTTTATTTTTCTTGCAGATGAATGAGAGAGATCTTTTGCAGATAAAAAGATTGAAGGTTTCAAAAATATGAAAGACATTCGATGATATTTTTTATGCAAGGGCAAAATAATTTTTGAGGACTTGTTTTTGTTGAAAAGAAAATGAAGAATTTGAAGGAGAAGATGAAAAGTTTGAAGAGTTTTTTAAAGTTCATACAGAGATATGAAAAATAGAGGAAAGAGAATGGCCTTGAAAAAGATTGATTTTATTTTTTCTTGCGGGATGGAGAAGAAGAAAATGAATGGTCATGGGAATGAAGAGAAAATTGATTTTATTTTTCTTTTCAGGTTCTTCATAGATGTAGTGAAGAAATATATGATGTTTTTATACAGACAATGTTGCAGAAGATGATTTTGTTTTTTGAGAATGTGAAAGGACATTAAATTTGTATATAATGAAGTTATAGGTACATTGACAGTGTGAGTGAACTGAAGATATCTTTGAAAAGATATAGATGATTTTTTATCATGTTCTACAGGAGTAAATACAGAGAATGACAAGGTTATCAAATGTTTATTAAAAGAGTGAAAATTGAGCTGAGAAAGTTGATGTCAGGACAATAATAATAATCTCCTTATTGCAACATATTTTTAGATTGAACCTTGAAGACAATGATGGTGTATCAGGTGAATAGTTATGTAGAAATAATCAAGTGAGAATTGATCAAACAAAGATAATGAGACTAATGTGCAGATTGATTTGAGTTGATGAGAAGTATGATGATTTGACAGACACATGTGAAATAAGAAGTGATTTGTATTGAAACAGAGAAACCCTTTAAATTCTTGATTTTAATTTGAGTATGAATTAGGGGTTGGTGCTCCTTGAAGTTGGTGCTTCTAAACATTGTAACCAGTGAGGTTTTTGCTTAAGCCAATGAGGTAGTTTTGGAGTAGTTTTTCTACCCCTGGAGGGTTTTCCATTCATGCAAATCTTGTGTCATGATTCATATTGATCTTCTGTGTGTGTGTGTATGATTTACTAATGAGGTGTTGTTTATATCCTCTTTTATCAATAGTCTTATGTATATGTGTTTAACAATGTCTTCCTCTTTTCTATTGTTAAAGTTTGCAAAAGGTTAAAATTTACACAACACTGATTCACCCCCCCCTCTCAATGTTAATTGTACTCCTACAAAATTTGCCTCCATGGTGATTGGGTACAAAGTTTACCACTCCAGTAGAGAAAACTCTGTCTCTAGAACTGCAATATATGCAGCCTATCAAATGTTAAAAGAAAATGCTAATTATGATCTTTGTGAAGTACTACGAAATCAATTGATTGAGAATTTGAGCAAGATAAAGAAAGATAAGAAAAATTTCTTCAAATATGGTTCCTTGATTATATGCTTGTTCTTCTCTTTTATGAATGAAATACCTAGAATTCAAGGTGTACATTGGACAACTGACAGGCCAGTAGCATGGCAAATAAGAGACCACCTTCTCAGCCTTGGTGACACCCAAGCCCAAAAGACTGTCATTTGGGGCTACTTCAAAAACTTCCAGAGTTTAATGTAAGCAAGGGAGAGAATCCCAAAAACAATTATGGAGAAGTATGAAAATGACATGTTTCATGGTTGACACAGACCAGTGCTTGATAGAAGCTGTAGAACCAAGGACACTTTGGATAATGCCGATGGGTTATGAGGTGGATGAAAGAGTTTTGGATATGTATGCTCAGCATCTTTTAAACTCACCTAACGATACCTCTGTGGAAAGGTTTGGAACATACAAGGAACTAAGTTTAAAATTGCATATGGAACTCAGACAGCCTGAGACCAAAAGGAAAGTGCAGAGACAAGTTGAAAGTTATGTTGAGAGTATTGGCCTAACCAAGGAAGCAGTAAAGCAGAACAGAGAAAGAATTGAAAAGATGAAGAAAAGTAATGAGCAGATTACAGAAGAAAAAGCAAAAAGTGAGTCGGCAGTCACTTTGGAAATCCCACCAAGCTCCTCAAGGAAGACAAGGAGTTCTGCAACTCTTGCTAAGCAACTCAAGTCCACTTCCACTAAGTAGTCTGAAGCCACTACATCTGATGATGGAGGGAAAAGAAAGAAAACCAAGGCCACAAGAACCCACAAGAGCACAAAAGATGATGAAGAGATAGAGACAGATGAAGAAGTGAAAGAAATAAGATCCAAGAAAGCCAGAATTTTAAAGACTTCTGAAGACCAGCCCTCCAGAAGCAATAAGGACAGTAAAAATCTGGTCACTGGTAAGGTCGCTATGACTATTGATGAAATTGTAAAGACAATCACTGTTCGTGGAAATTTAAAGCCTATCAGAGTTTACTATGATAATTTTGATCAGGCAAATAAGAAAATCTTGGAAGATACCATCATCACAAAGTTGAATAAATTCAATAGAGCCCTGTTGGAAATTTTACAAGAACTCCCTAAAAGCTTAAGGAAAGTACTAGAAATGAGGAAAGAAGTGCTAAGGATAAAGACATGGAACTCAGAGAGTATATTCTCTCCACTTTTTGCCCTGTGATGACTAGAAAAGTAGACAAAATCCTCAGAGAAGTCATAGATAAATTCAGAAGCAAAGTCCGGATGAACAAACTTATGCTTGGTGAAATTGAGGAAATTGCAAAATAAATAGAATAAATTTTGAGAAAGGCCATAGACAAGGATAAGTATTTTATTATTTTAGAGAAACAAGTTGAAGAAGACAATTCTCTAGTTCCAGAATTGGAAGCTCCAGATGAAGAGATTAACAAGAGAATTGATGACCAAGGTGTTAATTTAGATCCTCTGGAGTTAATCTATGAAGAGACTAATGTTGGATTTGACTCATCAAATCTAAATATTGGAGAAGTTTAGGAAAAGGAACAAGTCAATCAAGAAGACATATAAATGGTAGATAGAATAGTTGATGCAGGGGTAACCCCTCCACCTGATCACTCTGAAAAAGAAGACGATATTGCTACCACATAGAGACCTCCAGATCAGGTAGCAAGTGGTAAGCAAATAGGAAAGAGTCCCTCTGAAGAAAACATAGAGAAGAGTAAAATAGAGAAAGAGAAAGAAAAAGGAAAGAAGGACAAGGCAAAAGAAGATGGTGCAAATGTTGAAACGCATAAAGCAGATACTGAGAAATTAGGAGAACAAAAGGATTGTTCTAAAATGGTTGCAAGAGACACTACAGATGTAGTAAAAGGTCTTCTTGAAAAAGAAATGATTAAACCTAATGAGCCTAAGCTACTCCAAGGCCTAGCCAATCCAGATGCTCTCTCTCCAATTCAATTGATGAAAATAGCATCATTCACCCAAGTAAAGGCTAGAGAAAAGATGTTAAAGTCCCACATGGAGGACAATGAGATATTGGGGCTTGCAACTGGAATTTTGGAGAAATCAACTGTTGATAACTGAGAGGGGGGGTGAATCAGTTATCCTAATTAATTCTTCTTTCTGAACTTTCTTATTAATCAATGCAATATTAATTCAATTAAGCAAACACAACCATGAAATGGAAATACACATGACACAATATTTTTGACGTGGAAACCTTGTTAAGGGAGAAAACCACGGGGTGATTAACCCAAGATTGTATTCTCTGTTAGAAGAATAGAAAAACAAAATGGCACTTGCCAATTAGGGCTCACTGCCCGAGCATACTGCTCACAAGAGGCACACTGCCTACAAGAGACTCACTGTCTACAAAAAGAATGTAATACAATACTTGAACTGATTGGAAGCATCTACAAATGCTGGAGTTTAGTTCCAGTTAAGCTCAGTACACTGATCTACTGCACTTCATCTTTCCTCCTTTCTTTTGCTGCTTTCTTTTCACATACCGGACCTTCTTTACTGCTTCTGTTCTGCACTTCTACTTTTTTTTGCACATCACAACAACAACCCTCACAACTAAATCCATCATGTATATATATTCACACAAGTGATTTCATCACCTTTCAAGTCAGCATCTGGAATAGTCAATTCTTTTCACAAACTCTGATCTGTCGACTGAATCCTTCCATACCAAGTAATGCGGATCAAGACTGTGCTTGTAGAAATCATTAATCATGTCGGCCAAACATGATTCATGCCTTCATAACCTTTACTACCATCAGTAACACATCCGGAAAATACTCTGATGTTCTGTCAGTCAGTTCTTCCTCTGTTCACACTATCACTCAGGAACTCGGTACTCAAGTATTCATATCTTTTACCTCATCTATCACCGGAGGCTACAACCTTGGAATCTATCACTCAACGTAGTCCTCTTGACTTCCCCAAAACCACACTTCACCAAGATACTTCCTCTGAGAGATCCAGACCAGTCTGTCAAACCTTGCCACATGCTCTGTTCTTGTTTACCGGACCACAATAATCTTCATTCTGACTTCCGGTAGAGACACACCATGTCCTGCAGATGTGTGGGATGACCTTTGTTGCCATCAATGACAACAAACATGAATCCATATAGTGTCTCTTGCCAACAATCTCCCCATTTGGCATTGATGGCAACACTTAGTGAAAAATGACTAAGTGTTCACACTATGCTCCCCCTTGGCTGATGCTTTATCTTTATATACATTTTCTGGAGCTCCCCCTTAGTTGGATTCCTCATTTTTCACTGCTCCTCACTCCCCCTTTGACATCAATGGCAAAGGGTAGGATCCGCATACCAAAAATTTCAAAATTTTAATTGTACTTAGCCGCATAAGTATATATATGTGGAATACTTACATAAATTGTAGTATGTCTGCAAAAGTTGTTTTCAGTTGGATGAGTTCTGCAGCCTAACTTTGCTTCATTCTATCCAAAATTAAGATGTGACCACTCAACAAAAACGTAAAAGCTTCTACCCTCTTAAGATCTGTCGAATCATTGGTCTGGGCGGTAGTCTAAGCATCACTTATGGCCTCATGCATGGCCTCTAACTTAGGGATAATAATCCTTCTAAGTTCACCCATCCGGTTAATTATGTTCTTCCTTTCCTTCTCAAAATTCTTTATTACATTTGTGATTGCAATAGTTTGACACTCTTGATTTACTATGGAGGAAGAGAGAGGATCAAAACTTTGAGACAAACTTAGTAGTTTATCCTCTTCCTCTTTTATTTTCTTCTCAATTTCTACTGTTGCTTTTGACCAGGAAATACAAAATTTGTATACTTCACCACCATCCTTGAGAGCATTTTCTAAGCTTTTTATACCAATACTCATATTTCTCCTATTATTAGTGATTAATCCTTGTACCTCTGAGAATCTCTTATCCAAAAACTCCTTCCAAACCTTTTCTTCAACTGATTTTTCTAGAGAATCAAAATGTGTATTAATACCGCTGACTAAGGTTTTGAGATTACCAGAAGAGGAGGCTGTGGGATCCTTCTGAAAAGATGGCATGATCTTTTCTAGCACTCTGGATGCAGCTTCTATCAACTCACAATCTTCCATATGAGACTTTAGGAGTTTTTCATTTGCCTTAGCATTTGCAAATGAAGCTATCTTCATTGTCTGTACCAGAGAAAGAGAATCAAAATTGAATGGACCTTGTAGAAGCTCCGGTTCATCAATCTCTATTGTTTCTTTGCTTAGGAATTCTTGGACAGTTTGTGCAGTGTCTCTTGCCAGAGACAGATGTTTCTTCTCTTCTGCAGTCTTGGAGTTGTTCTTTGGAGTTTTCTCTCCTTCTACATTCCCACCACTAGCAGTTGTGGTTTTCTTTGCTGAAGTCTTCTGTCCCTCTGCAATCTTTTCATTGTCACCTTCTTTTTCCTTCACCTCTGCTTCTTTCTCCTATAATTTTTCTTCTTCTTTGGATCCGGAGACTGTAGGGGAAACCGGAGGAGAAATGTTGGTCTGTTCAGGGCCCACCTCTTCTGTCACTTTCTCAGGAGTTTCTTCTGCAACATCTGTGGTTGAAAGATCAGTACCCAAGTCCTCTACAATAGGAAGATTAAATCTTTTGAAGGCCTTCCAGAGGATCTCTTCTGTATCCTTGGCCACTTTGTCAGTCTCACCAAGCATGAGCTGATTCATCCTTGCTTTGCTTCTGAACTCATCCTTACAATCTTTGAATATCATATTCATTGTCTTGGGGTCGATTGAAGGATATAGCTGGATTGCTATTTGTTCCTGAATTTCTAGATCTTTAGCTTGGGCAGTGTTCTTTCTTGATTCTAGTTCATTCGCCAAGCTTTTAGGGATCAGAGATATAATTTCAATAAATGCTTTGTTGTAAATATTTAGATACCTGACTGTGGCATCTTGCAATATCTTTTGATCAGCTTCACCATAATCATCATAAAATTCAACCATTGGCTGAAGATTTCTGTCCACTGTGACTGACTTGATTATGTCATCAATGTTAAGAGTGGGTTTTTCAACATATTCCTCTGTCTTTTCTTCTTCCATCTGTCCGGTAGAGGGTTGACCGGATGTTTTCTTTTTTTTCTTCATTTTCTTGACTTCTTCATCAGATTCAGTTTCCTCTTCATCTCTCTGACTTGTATGTGGCTTTTGTCTTGGACCTTTTCTCTCCTTTGCTAGATGCTTGGACTTCCAGTTTTGAGCTTTTAGCAGGGACAGGTGCTGGTCTCTTTGAAGATCTGGTCCAGGAGGGAGTTTCTACCGGAGCACTTTTCTTGCTTCCCTTTTCTGCCTCTTTCTTCTCTTCAGCAACTTTTTGTCTCTTTTCCCAGTTGGCATCAAGTGCCTCCTTTGAGATGCCAAGGCCTTGGGCAATATGTTCTACTTCTTTTCTCACCTTCCTTTTTATCTCTGGTTCTCTGAGTTCCACATGAATCTTTATACTCAGCTCCTCAAAGGTTCCAAACCTTTCTGCCTTTGGATCTTTAGGATGACTCAGCATGTGTTGAACATGCAGTTCCACAATCTGTTCATCAACTTCATACCCCATGGGCATGATCCAGACTATCCTTGGTTCTACTGCCTCCATTAGACACTGATCAGTATCTACCATAAAGCATACTGTATCTTTGTATTTTTCAACAAGAGACTGAGGAATTCTTTCTCTTGCTTGCATCATGCTCTGGAAGTTTTTAAAGTATCCCCACAGGACTGAATTTCTTGCTTTAGCATCCCCAAGCCCATGCAAATAGTCTTTGATCTGAACTACTACCGGTTTGTCATTCTCCCATACCCATCCACTTGATCTGGGCAACTCATTCATGAAGTAGAAAAACAAGCATAAAATTAATGCACCAAATTTGGAGTTTTTCTTATCCTTTTTGATCTTTTGTATGTTTTCCATTAGTTGGCTCAAAAGAAGTTCACAGAGATCATATTCTGCATTATTCCTTAGCATCTCATAGGCTGTGTATATTGCAGTTTCGGATACTGAATTTTCCCTACTAGAGTGATATATCTTGTAGCCTATTATCATAAATGCAAATTTGATGTCCGGGTCAGTAATATCTTCTATAGTCATTGCCCTCTTATCAAACTTTGATCCGGTGGCCTCAGTTACAATGTTGTTTTTGACAGATTTGAGGACAGGTATCCCTCCGGAGGAGTATAAACCAGTTACTGCCCTAATTGCCTCCTTTATGATTTTGCAAGGTCTGTTCAGCCATAGGAAGTTGTCATGCATCCTACTCAATACATATCGGACCCATTCATCTTCTTCAAAGCAGGGGAAATGAATTGATCAAAATGTTTCTCTTGGATGCCCTTATATTCTGGTTTAAAATCAAATGAATCATCTAGCAGTTGTTTATGATAGATATCTCTCAGTTTGAATTCCTCAAATTCTTCAATACTCGCATGTATGTGAACCCTAATATCTTCAGTGTGCAACACGCCATGCGGAACACTAGAGAAGGCTCCTAGGGGATCTACCTCCAGGGATTTGTATGGATGTTTCTTGAATGTGGGGTGAGGTCTATCAGAAATCTTAACTATATTTGGAGTAGCCATTTTTCAAAAGATTTGCAGTGAGATATTGAAAATGGAAAATACCTTATGTGCCTTCGGTTACATGGAGTTGGTTGGATTGATTTCTGGATGTAATGACTTCTACAAGTGATCTTCAGTGAACTTGATGAATTTTGTTGCAGAGCTCCACTTTTCGCTTCTTCTTGAGTGCAGAATGAACAAGTGATTAAAGAGAAAACCCTTATATTGCTCCGCAAACCCTAATATTAGCCTGCAATAAATGCTTGACCTACATTATTTCAGTTTGCCTTATTCGGATGACTTGAAGAACCGGATCTGTCCGGATCTATAGACATCATGTGGATCTTCCAACTATGAACAAATTGAGATGACACATCACAAGGACATCCCAAGCACTCTGTCCAATCCGCAGAATAGGAAAATGCACTTCCAGATCTCACCGAACCTTTTTGTAACCTTCTGTCACTCCAGAGCATCTCCCGGAACTGGTTCTACTTGATCGATCACAACTTCTTCAAATCTTCATGTGGACCTCTGAAATCTTAACTGGATCATCTCAAGACTCATATCTACAAACCCTTTAATCTGCATCCTCTTCTTGTGCCAATTCTGGCACCACTTGACTGGCTGGGGGAACAAGGTTTTCTTTGTATCTCCCCCTGAGCCAGAACTCACTTTTTAATTTTCGGAAGGAATATTAGCACCAGAGTCTGGTGCGGATCCAATCTCTTCATTCTCAGTACTTTTCTTCACCCAAATCTTGCTCATATCACTTCTAACTTCATCTGCATTCACCTTTTGTTTACCCTTGTCTTGATTCTGATTATGATATACCGGACCTCTTTTGTCCTGATTCTTGTTTCTGCAGAATTTTGCACTGTGACCGGATCTATTGCAGATTTGGCAAATAACATTTCTTTGCATATTTGACTGATATCCTTTTGATCTGCATTGATTATCCATATGACCTATTCTATTGCATGCGAAGCATCTACCATTGAATGATTTGTTCATTTGCATATTTTTGCATTCATGAGATTTGTGACCATACCTTTTGCAGTTGGAACATTGTCTGGAGAAGGAAGAATTAGTCTAATTTACTCTCTTTCTGCACTAATTAGCTTTGTGACCAAAGAGATTACAGTTGTGGCAGTATCCATTGAAAGATGGATATCTTTGAGCATTGGGCTCCCTTACTAGAGGTCTTCTAGGCCTGTTTCTTGGATTTTCTGATCCAAAATTCTTCTGACCAGATCCAGAGCTTCCTCCTTTCTCATATCCCAAACCACACTTGTCATCTGCCCTTTTTTGACTTCTAAGAAGAACTTCAAGTTGAGCAGAACTTATCTTGAATTTCTCTTTATATTCATTTGCTGATTGAAGATCCCTTTTGAGAGAGACAATTTGATCCTCAAGTTTTTCTTCATTTTCTTTAGCATCTTCAAGATCAGATTCAAGATGTCTAATAATTCTATCCATTTGGTGGCAATCTTCTGATTTCTCCTTGAGAGATTGTCTTAGATTATCTTCAGTTTTTCTTTTCTCTTCAATCTCTTGTGTAAACTTTATAACTCCTGATTCCATTTCATGTCTTACCATAATGACTTCTTTTGATAACTTTTCACATAACTTGGTTTTTTCAGTCAGCTCTTCATTTGCATCATTAGCTTCACCTTGTCTTGCCAATTGCTGAAGCAACTCCTTTCTTTTTTTCATAGAGAGACTTAATTTGTCTTTTAGTTCTCTCATGAAATCATCAGCCTGTTTGAGTCTTTCCTTTAATTCATTGACTTCAGAGTTTGACTGTTCAAGATCCTCGAGGGCAGTCTTGAGTTGCTCCTTTAAACCATATGTATCCATTTGGATTCCCAGATCTTCCTCGAGCTGTTAGACTTTGTTAGGAGGAACTTGGCTCTGATACCAATTGTTGATAACTGAGAGGGGGGGTGAATCAGTTATCCTAATTAATTCTTATTTCTGAACTTTCTTATTAATCAATGCAGTATTAATTCAATTAAGCAAACACAACCATGAAATGGAAATACACATGACACAATATTTTTGACGTGGAAACCCTATTAAGGGAGAAAACCACGGGGTGATTAACCCAAGATTGTATTCTCTGTTAGAAGAATAGAAAAACAAAATGGCACTTGCCAATTAGGGCTCACTGCTTGAGCATACTGCTCACAAGAGGCACACTGCCTACAAGAGACTCACTGTCTACAAAAAGAATGTAATACAATACTTGAACTGATTGGAAGCATCTACAAATGCTGGAGTTCAGTTCCAATTAAGCTCAGTACACTGATCTACTGCACTTCATCTTTCCTCTTTTCTTTTGCTGCTTTCCTTTCACATATCGGACCTTCTTTACTGCTTCTGTTCTGCACTTCTACTTTTTTTTTGCACATCACAACAACAACCCTCACAACTAAATCCATCATGTATATATATCCGCACAAGTGATTTCATCACCTTTCAAGTCGGTATCTAGAATAGTCAATTCTTTTCACAAACTCTGATCTGTCGGTTGAATCCTTCCATACCAAGTAATGCAAATCAAGACTATGCTTGTAGAAATCATTAATCATGTCGGCCAAACATGATTCATGCCTTCATAACCTTTACCACCATCAGTAACACATCCAGAAAATAGTCTGATGTTCTGTCAGTCAGTTCTTCCTCTGTTCACACTGTCACTCAGGAACCCAGTACTCAAGTATTCATATCTTTTACCTCATCTATCACCGGAGGCTACAACCTTGGAATCTATCACTCAAGGTAGTCCTCTTGACTTACCCAAAACCTCACTTCACCAAGATACTTCCTCTGAGAGATCCGGACCAGTCTGTCAGACCTTGCCACATGCTCTGTTCTTGTTTATCGGACCACAATAATCTTCATTCTGACTTCCGGTAGAGACACACCATGTCCTACGAATGTGTGGGATGACCTATGTTGCCATCAATGACAAAAAATATGAATCCATATAGTGTCTCTTGCCAACATCAATGCCAACCTATCAGAAGAATCAAAATAATCCCCCTAGACATCTAAAAAATCTTGTAAGTTCAGTAAACTCACACTTTGAGTCGTTTGAGAAGTCTATGGAGGCAAAAGTTTAGAAAGAATTCCTGAATAAGAAATTTAGTCAAGTTAAGAATCTGATAAGGAGTGATAGGTTAGTACTAGGCATTAGCATAAAGAGCATTTAGAATACCCTAAGTGATGGAGGAGATATATATAAGTTTTACCTATCATGGTCTAAAGTCAATGAGGATATTGAAAAGAAGATAAAGGAATAAGAACAGAAAATTTCAGTTCTATATCAAAATTTTGATCCTCTAACTGCCTCTCCTATAAGCCAGGAATGTCTGGTTATTAGCTTGACAGATGAAATAAAGGGACTTGAAAAAAAGAAAGGCAATATTATGAAGAGCATGTGTGAACTCTGAGGATTGATTGCCCTCAAGTTAGAATCTATGCATAATGTCTTATGCGAAGCCTAGAATGTACTTCAAACAAGTGATCCTCCAGATCTGGAAAAAGCAGAAGCATATACATTTTTGTTGAGTGGGCATATCTCTATTTTGCATGGAATCAAGAGTACTTGGGCCTTTGAACTTGCGCAAATAAAAACCAGCTTTGCAGACATTCTCAAGTTCATGTAAATCAGACTTAATGATTATTTGTACATATGCGGCAGTATATACAGAATGTTTGGAGAGTTTTGGCTTGCGGACCCCACCCTTTGCCATTGATGTCAAAGGGGGAGTGAAGGGCAGTGAAAAATGAGGTATTCAGAAAAGAGGGAGCACTGAAATAAGTGAAGTACATGAGTGTATAGATAAAGGGGGAGTTACACTAGACACTTAGTCATTTTTCACTAAGTGTTGCCATCAATGCCAAAGGGGGGGATTGTTGGCAAGAGACACTATTAGGCATGATATATGTTGTCATTGATGGCAACTAAGATCATCCAAATCATCCGCTTAACACAATCTGTTCATACCAAAAGTTAGATTCAAAATTTGTCTAAGTTTGGTCAGTTAGGAACAGAGCAGCAACATGGTCTGGTATTTTGGTCTGGATCTCTCTGGTGGGAAGTCATGATTAGATGCGAACCTAGGGGAGTCATGTGCATTGTCAAGATAGTCTAACTCCATAGTTTTGTCCTCCAGTGATAAAGGATTCAAAAGATATTAGGCTCTGAGTATCAGGTTCCAGTTTGTTAGAGCAGACAGAAGAAGAACAGGCCAACCTTGCAGAATGTCTTGATTCTGGATCTATGGAAGTTGTTTGTTGGACAAATGATAATGATCAGTGATAGTGGCTGACATGAGTGATGATTTTTAAGAGCAAGTTTTGGTCCACACCTTAAGATCTAGCCGACAGAGCAAAGCATTCATAAAAGTTTTAAGTGTTATTGAAGCTGACTGATAGAATGATTGTCGATCATATTGTGGATATATATAGCCAATGAAATTGAATGATTTAGTGTGTGTGGTGTATGCAAATAAGGTGAATGTGAGAAGAGTAGAAATCCAAAGTGCGAATGAAGGCAGAACAGTAAGAAGGAGCAAAGATGAAATGTGTAAGATCAGTTTTTGTACTTAACCGAAACTGAAATTCTTGCATAAGTAAATGCTATTAATCAGTTCAAATCTCTATCATTCTCTTGTAATATCTCCATAGGCAGTGAGCCTCCATTTGAGCAGTGAGCTTTGGGTAGTGAGCCCGAATGCATGTGCATTCCCATTTGTAAAATACTTTTAACGGGGTATTAATATTTGTGGGTTAACCCCCACCGTGGTTTTTTCCTTAACCAGGTTTCCACGTCAAAATCCTGGTGTCGAATGTGTTATTTATGCTTTTTGTTCATATGTTATTGATTGATGTTGAAATGTTTATATGTTTAAATTGATTATAAGTGGTAAAGGAAGATTAAAAGTAAAAAGGACTGAAATGTGTGACAATTGATTCACCCCCCTCCCCCCTCTCTCAATTTTCCAGACCTAAATCAAGAAGATTTGCTTGGAAAGGGTTGAAGGAAGATGTGCATAGTCACATTAAAGAGTGCATGGTATGTCAGCAAAATAAGAGTGAACAACTTTATCCTGCAGGGCTTCTACAACCACTACCCATACCTGAATAGAAATGGGAGAGCATCTCCATGGATTTCATTATAGGTTTACCCAAGGGCAAGGTAAGGATTGTATTTATGTGGTGGTAGATAGATTGATAAAATATGCTCATTTCTTCCCTATTACAGTTAAATTTAAAGCACCACAAGTAGCAAAGTTATTTTTTAGAGAGGTTTTCAAATTGCATGGGCCACCCAGAAACATAGTTAGTGATAGAGATAGCAAATTTCTTAGCTCTTTTTGGAAGGAGCTCTTTAACTTAATAGGTACTGAACTTACACCAATACAAGCTACCATCCGCAAACTTATTTTCAAATTGAAATAGTGAACATGTGGATAGAGGGATACCTGAGAAATTATGTTTCAGATCAGCAACCTGCTTGGGTGAAATGGTTGCATCTAGGGGAGTGTTGTTACAACACTTCTTTTCATATGTCTATAGGTATGACTCTTTTTCGAGCTCTTTATGAGTATGATGCACTTTCCTTTGTTGATTTACTATTTTCATATAGTCATGTACTAGTAGCAACTGATCTAATAAATCAAAGTCAGGAGATTTTGAGGTCACTTAAAGAAAACTTACAACATGCACAAAATCAATAAAAAATTTATGCAGATAAGAAGAGGACATAGAGAGTATTTGAGGTTGGGGACTTGGTCTTTGTGAGATTGAAGCCATATAAATAGAATACATTGAAGAAGAATGGGGCTAAGAAACTCAAGCCCAAGTACTATGGCCCAGAGAAAATCATCTGAAAGATTAGAGAAGTAGCCTACGAGTTGGAACTTCCTTCAGGTAGTAAAATTCACGATGCTTTCCATGTTTCATTCTTGAAGAAAGTAGTAGGACAGAAAGTTGTTACTTCACATGATTTACCGCCATTGGATGATGAAGGGAAACTAATTATGATTTAGGAAAGAGTGCTGGAAACAAGGGAGAAGAAACTCAGAAACAAGTGCATCACATAATATTTGATCAAATGGAAGAACTTGCCAATTGAGGATACATCATGGGAGGGACTTGAGATACTTGAGCATCCTAATCTCCATTGCTTGAGGACAAACAAATTCTAAGAGGGAGGACTTGTCATGTCCCCTTTCCAAAAATAAAATTTTCTATTTTTAGTAAGTCCCTCCTATCTGAAAATAGTAAGTTACTTCACATGGCAGCTTGGAGGGAAATTGATTATTTAATATTATGTTTGTTCTGATGCATTTTCAAATATTAAAGGAAAAATAAATATTAAATAAAATGTAATTAGAGCTCAAATATTCCCTTTGGGCGTTTGGATTTGGGAGGGAATATTTTATGCAGATTTGGGTAGATTTGTGAAGAGATTTGCCAAAAAATAGGGACTGCACCTTTGACAAGTGGACGGAGTGCATTGTTTGAAGCACCCAAGTGGCATATGGGAGTTGTAACTCCCAAGATTTTGGAATGGGAGATCTTGGACGTCCAAGATGACCTCTCACATCATAAAATAATGTAACATTACATTTTGGGATGCTAATGACATTTTCTCACTCTATCTTGCAGAGCAGATGTTTGTGCAGCTTCAGTGGACAGGGAAACCATTGAAGACAGAGCTTGTGGCCAGTGGACATGAGTTTCCAGTAACCTGAGGGTGGTGTTCTTGGGTTGATACAACAATCTTATCTCAGAGATTGCATTTGTGTAGACAAGTTTTAGTAGTGCAGTGTTCTTGTGTTATTGTAGGTGTTCGTAGTGATTTCGTAGTGTGTTTTAGGAGTTGTTTGTGTTGCTATTCGCATTTGCTGTTGTGTGGGTTTGGTTTGTTGTGTGGGCTTCTATAATACATTATCTACAGTGTCATTCTACATCCATATCTATTCTGGGTGTGTATCTAAGAGTTTGGAGGCTTTGTAGTGAGTTGTTCTATGTGTATTTCAGCATATTGCTTAATAGGTTGTGGCTGAAATTACTAATTTATTGTGATAGTTTGTTGTTGGGTAAATATTATGTATTAGACCTGCACATGTGATTTTTCATCAGAAAATAATAATAAAAGTGGTTTGGAGTTGTGTTGCAATGCTTTGGATGGTTTATTATGCAAACTAGTCACTAGTTTCTAGATGTTGTGATGCATAGTTGTGTTGTTAATGCAAAGTCACTTTCAGATTTTGTGGGGTTTTAATAAAATCAAATTGGGGACATTTCAATAGTGTAAATATTCACATGTAGAATTTTAAGTCTTGTGATTGTAATTGCTTGTAATGCCTATCTTGGAGAATGTTCCAGATAGATGATTGTAAGGCCGACTTTGATTTTCATTCCAAAGTCGATGTCATGTATAAATAAGTGTTGTGAAGTTGTGGAAATGTGTGGTGATGAGTGAAGATGTGGATGTAGTGAGGAAGTGAGTGGGGGCGTAGCAGAGGTGTTGTGCACTTCAATGGAACTGATTCCCATTTTTCTATTCTTTTAACAGAGAATAAATCTTCTGGGTTAACCCCACCGTGGTTTTTCCTTTAACCGGGTTTCCTTGTAAAAATCCTGGTGTTATGTGTGTTGATTATATTTTTGCTCATGTGTTGTTGATTCATGCTTTCATGGTTATATCATTAATCTGTTTATAAGTGGTAAAGAAGATTAATTGTAGCAAAAGATAAAAGTTTTGAGATAATTGATTCACTGCCCCCCCTCTCAGTTGTCTGCCCTAATTTCAACATTATATTGGTTCTTTTTTTTTATAGAATCTTGATCCTATTTCATTAGATTGTGTAGCTTCTATAAATGACTATTTTGTTGATGTTATTATGATTAGATGCAACCTTATTGCTACTATAATTGATACCATAGTATTGTTAGCCTTTATGGCTGATAAATATTTTTTAGTCTTTTTTTAATAGTTGCATACCTTGTTTGGGTTTGCATTGGATTCTTTGGCATTAGTTATGGAGGTTATGTTGGTGTATGTAATTTGTTCTTTTAGTCACATGGATGCTCATTGAGCTACATTTGTACACTTTGAATATATAAAAATAAAATGACTTAGACACCAATTCTATTGCTAAATCTATTCATGGATTCTACTAAAACCAAAATATAATCTAGTCATGCATCAATGAATATATTCACTAGGTCCATAAACCATCTTTCACTCAAATTCACTAAGTTATCATTTCCTTTTATCAATATGAGCAAAGAAAAATGGATTAAGTAAAAAAGGACTAATAAACAAAGTAAAGGAAGGGGAGACCCTATGGTAAAATGGTGGGGCTTCTTGCCTGTAGTGCCAACAACCCAGGTTCAAACCTTGCGGGGTCGCCCTCTACCGCATCAACAATTGAGGGACCTAGGGGAGATCCTGTGGTGAAATAGTGGGGTTTCTTGCCTGTAATGCTAACAACCCAAGTTCAAACCTTGCGGGGTTGCCCTCTACCGCATCAACAATTGAGGGACATTACCCCTAATTTTTGACCCCGGGGTGTAGACCAGTTGGTTGAGTCGTTGAAAGACACGGACAATCGACACAGGTTCAAACCCTGAAATTACCCAACTAGGCACAGTGTGGGTCCACTGTCGGGATATTGCCTTGGCCCAAAGGATTAGTTGGTCTCACCCTGATTGGTGTGCTTCGAGCTCATATTGCCTTAGTGTGTTGAGATTCAAAAACCTCTGAGATATCAAAAAATAAAAATAAAATAAAATTAAAAAAAATAATAAACAAAGTAAAGGAGATCACTAGACCATGATCATTGTTTAGTGTTCACTAATATCTCACTCCCTATCATGCATTTACTTGCTATTCATTTTAAATACTATTTAATATTCATTTAAATCATGTCCCTCTGAGATGAAAGAAAACATACTATGGATGATTCCTACCCCAATCTATTACTAATTGTAGTAAAGAAACAAAACACGTACCCTCACTACATTAGACTCTCACCTCTTCTCTCATCTCACCTATACTTAAATGACTCATTTTTTTACTTTTGAGGATTCAAAATCACATACTAATCTTCTAATATCATGTTAAAAGTACAAACAAAACATAGTAGAAATATGAAGTGTAAAGAGAGTAAAAATCTTTCCTCTTTTCTATTATCTAAATGGTAAAGATGTTACCATTGGTTTATTTCCTTTTTAAGGCATTAATAGACACTCTCTCAGGAACGGTAATGTCCAAACACCATACAACTCAATATTCTCTCACACTTTCTCAATAACTCTTTCTAGCTAGGTTGAAGAAAACATAGCTTAACTCAACCAATTTTGTAATAACTCTAAACAAAAGTAAATTTTCCCAAAATGTCCCATCTTGGATGTTTATACAATAAAGATAATCAAGAAGACATCAATAAGAAGCCCAAAGGATGCTAGAAATTTAAACTAGAAGTAATATAGAATGATCTAGCTTCCCAAAATGACATGGGATGTCTTTTTGTTTTGTTCTAAATGTGTTCAACAATGATCAAACCCATCTGAGTCAACAACAGTTGAACACATTATCACAATTCATTCTTTTTCCAAGATTTAATAAAATTTAACAATGAAGTGTCCATATACAAGCTCTATGATCTCTCGATCTTATGTGCATGTCATATCTACTAGACCACAAGCTGATTTAAAAACATGGAAGGCATTTTGGGCTTTTAGAGAGCATCATCTCAAATAGGAATGCTTGGTTCTTAAGTAAGTTTTGGTGCACAAGAAAAAGCATTAACAAATATTCAATAAGCTAAGAAAATATCTTGTTTACAAGTGGAGTGCTTAGATATGTATGCTCATAAAAGCAAGCTCGAGAAGACTCTCCACCATATTAAATGTGTTGCAAGAGTCAAGTTTTATAGCTTTTTAACTTGGCTAGCTCCTAGAAACTTGTAACCTTATAATGGAAAGCAATGTTGAATTTATAAAGGGACCTTATTACATTAAATATTTTTGGATTCCATGAATGCCATGTACACATGTTCTCAAGGGTTTGTGACAAAATTAGTTGTAGAACTTGTCTCTTGGCATCTAAATAAGAAGAAATTTCTGGATTTCTACAATTAATTTTGTCACAAACCCTTGAGAACATGTGTATGTGGCATCCATGGGATCAAAAAATATTTAATGTAATAAGGTCCCTTTATAAATTTAACATTACTTGTCATTATAAGGTTAGAAGTTTCTAGGAGCTAGCCAGCATGAAAAGCTATAAAACTTGACTCTTACAACACATGTAATATGGTGGAGAGTCTTCTCGAGCTTGGTTTTATGAGCATAATCATTGTATTTTACCTAAGTGATTCACTTGTAAACAAGATGTTTTCTAAGCTTATTAAATATTTTGTTAATGCTTTTTATTTTGCACGAAGACTCACTTAAGAACCAAGGATCCCTATTTGTTATGATGCTTTCTAAAAGCCCAAAATGTATCCATGTTGTTGATGGTTTTTATTTGCACCCAAGATTACTCCTAGATATAGACTTGCCCACCACAAATAGGAAATCTTGCAAATGTGGGAGGGACTCTTGACTCACATGATAACATTCAGGATTTTAGAAGTTAACTCTTCTTATGAATCTCGTTATTTCTTTCTACAGGGGGAAGAAAAGAGAAGAAAAAGTTAAACTAAAATAAACTACTCTAAGGTGATATGCCAAAAGATTGTACTTAAATTGATGCAAAGATGGCACATAATTTTCCTATTTAACTTACAATACTAACTCATGTCTTCAAAGAGCACAAAGGGCATGATTTCAGACCATTTACCAATATCATTCATTGAAACAAAGATAGGCATAGCATCAATACATGAAACTTGAAAGAAGACTTAATAGATAAAGAATAAGCATAGGATGTCACTCTTCTTCATTAATGAACTCGGAATGAATTACAAAAGGCACAAGAGCATAGCTACAAAGCATTCAATCGGCTCTAAAGAGCACCTACAAAGGCTAGAATGCCTATAAATTCTTCTCCCAAAATCCTAAAATTGCCTCAACAATTAAACACTACCCAACCCTTATTACATCTTCTTTACATGTATATATAGTGATTCAAATTTCAAAAGTTGCCTTGGGCAGGAAACATCTACTCGATCTACCCTTGGTCCCATAGCATTGAATTGCAACAACTCACCATCCTCTCCATGCATAAAATTTTGGATTTTTCAGTACCGGCACATCAAGAATAGGATTGAGGTATTCAAGACTCACTGAACAATTGTGCATGAAGCCCAACCACCACTTTGATTCATTGTCAAACTACCAAGTCACCCATCGTGGTTGGGAGATGCCTTCATGTCTTCCTCATAAACCTTGGAAGCTTGCTAACTCATTCACATTGGTTGATAGTGTGTCACTTCCCCTTTTTTGCCTTGAAATGTCCTTCATAATGCACAGACCATTAGATTCGGTGGCCTGTGATCGATTGTTCTGAAAGCCTCTTCAAGACTCTACTAGTCTAGCGGCTCTTATCGCCATGTAGCAACATGATGCTACTCCTTGGGAGTGTCAAAACTATCTCAACTAGGAGGAGCATGGTCATGCCAAGTGTAAGTATCAGAAGCTATCCCTCAGCTCCATTCATTTGAAGAAATTAGGCCCCACCTAGGCTGAGTCATTGCTATTATCCAATGGCACATCATTTAGAAGTTATCAGGAATGCAAACTTCTAAATGTGCATAATATCACCACATGGAGCATCTGTAAGAGTTTTGTGCCTTGCTTTATCTTTTGCTTGTCGTGGGCCCACCCTGTGATGACAACCAAACAAACCAATGGTGCAACGTGAACTATATGTCAAACCTGCTAAAGTCTCGAAGGAATGTGATGATGCCACATGTTCGCACTCTACGGGTTTCTTTTGTTGTTGATTCTTTAAAGAATTCAAACCCACCACTGGACTAAATCATGACACTTGGCACAAGGTGCAGCATCTTGATGTTGTCAAACCTGACAAGGTCTCAGAGGTGCGAGGCTTTGCCACTTAGCAAAGGTGTTTTAACCATGAAATTTTCTTGAGTAGGGGACCCACCACAACTTGAATTAATGACACCTTGTGTATTGGTGTAACATGAAGAGGATGTTAAAATTGACAACCCTTTTGGCTTGTGTCGTGACTCCAAGTGGCAGCATTCACAGCCTCCAACCTTCGCTAAAACCTTTAAGACTTGGACTCGCCATAGGGTAACTTAAAACACTTGGTACCTTGGTGCTGCAAGGAGATGGTGTCAAACCTTTCAAGGTCTTGAAGTTTCCAAAATGTGGCAAATGGTAAAGTCAAGCACGAAGTTGAAGGCCCATCACAGGTTTAAGAGAAGACTTCGCCCGATCAAAACAAAACACGACCTAAAGGATTCAAAAACCAATGCCACTCAACTGCTCATGACTCAAAATTACAAATGTAGAGTGGAAGCTCTATACATACATTCTTGAAAAAGAGCTCAATTGCATCACTTATAGGTAGTATCTTCTTACATGCCATAAAGATGCACACCTTACTAAAACGGTCTACAACAAAAAAAATATATAGTCATGCCCCTATTTTATCCTTAGAAGGCTACCTTCAAAGTCCATGGAGATTCTCTCACATGGCCTCATAGGTATGAGCAATGCTCAAAACAACCCAAGCTTCTTATCATTTCGCTTACTCAAACTACATAGTTTGCAACTCCTAACAAACCTACAAAACAACCATTGATTATAAGGCTATTATATATATCATTGAAGATTAGCAACTATTTTGGCACAGAAAGCTTGCCTACTTTATATATAATCACATCCTTGAGGTAGTAGTTCAACTTAGGTCCAAAACCAACTACCATACCTCTTTTTGTTGATTGATGTACCTTGCTGAAATCATCATCTTAAACATAATCCTCAACATATACTTCATTCAAAAAAGGCTCCAATATAAAAAGTGTACTTACAGCTAAAAGAAGAAGCAATCTAGAAAGCATATCCACTACTTTATTTGTTACACCATGCTTGTACTTGATAACAAGATGGAATTGTTGCAAGAACCTTGTCCAATTGTAATGGCATGACTACTACAACTTTGTTTGTGCTTGTAGATATTACAAAGGTTGGTGATATGTGTACAATAAGATGGAATTTTTGTGAGAATGTCATCCATTTGTGATTATGTGATTACAACTTTGTTTGTGCTTGTAGATATTGCAAAGGTTGGTCATCTATGTTTCCAATTCTTCACTGTTAAAACTAGGGCATAGAACTCCTTATTATATGTGTTATAGTTTAGCGTACTCAATTGCATCGGACTCAACCTCAAATGTTGGTTGTAGATTGGAATGCTAAAACTAATGTATTGTTGATTTTATTCTTGAGGTTATCAAAAGAACACTATTGCGTTGTACCCCAATAAAAGCTCTTCTTACTCCCCATAATATCATGCAACGAAGCAACATGTGAAAAAGACCTCACAAACACTTAGAGGTATCAAGTTGTTCCAATGAAACTCTTGGTCTCAAATATGCATGTGGACCATGTGGACTTTGGCCAAATCATGATTGCCTCTATTTTGGATGAGTAAATACACAAGATATTTCTTTACAAACTCGCACTTCTTTCTATTCAATAATAATTTGTTCTCCCTAAAAATTTCAAACACTCTTCTTAGATGTAGAACATGCTCTTCATAGGTTCTATTAAACACAAAGATATCATCTAAACAAACAAGCATGCGTGAATCGATAAGAGGCCTCAATACCTCATTTATTTGGTGCATGAAAGTGATTTAAGTGTTGCATATAACAAAGGCAAAACAAGCCACAGACTTTGTTTGGAATTGAATGTCATCTTACAAACATTTCCTTCATTTATGCGTACTTGATGATATCCTAAATTCAAATCTAACTTAGTGAAATACCTTGTGTTTTGACTTTGATCAAGTAGATCATTAATCTGGGGCAGTAGGTACTTCTTCTTGATTGTAATCTTGTTTAGTTCTTGAGAATCGACACACATTCACCATGTTCCTTCCATCTTTGGTACAATGGTAATAGGAGAACCACAAGGGGATGTACTTGGCCCTATATTAGGCAAAGGACAATCTACTAGCATTGTATCTCATGCTCAATGGAACACTTAGGGGGAAGCCCTTTAGATTCTAGAAACAACTAAAAAAAATGTTTCACTAACTCACATATTTCATGTTGATCGTGACGAGTGTGCAACCCATGTAACCTTTTTATCTCTACCCCACCTTGCTCTCCCATTCCTCATAGCAACAAGAGAGAAAACTTTCCCCTTGCATTGATGAGTCTCTTTTCTTCACTAGCACTAACCATGGCAATTTTTGCTTTCTTCATGGATGAGTTCAAACTACATGCTTCACTATTCAACACAAGTCTAGATTGATTATTCCTTCGGAAGTAGATTGTGGCACGCATGTATAGGTATGCACTTTCAAATCATCTATCTCTTGTAGTTTAACCACTAGGAAAAGTCTCTTTAGGTGTGCAAAAAACCCACCTACATATTTCAAAGGTTGCACAACACTCTTCCAAAACTCACTAGCATGCTTGTAAACACTTTGCCCTTGCCTTTGTCGAAAGTAGTCCCATTCCATAACCCTCTCTTTTCCATGACAAATCAAAAATAAAATTGCTTCTTCACCAAACCATTGAATTCTTCCCATTTGTAAATTGGAGGAACCTTGCAACATTCCATGCATATATTATAACTTCCATACCAAGTTAGGGCGTGACAAGCTAGTTTGAACCTTGGAAAGAAAAATTGTTTTTGTGGAGTTTATGAAGGATAAACTAGAACTTCATCCACAATATCCACTAATCAAATTTCTTAGCTTTTATTTCTCTATCATATGGTTGTAAGTCTATCTTAGCTTCAACTTTGAAGAGGCCTCCAAGTGTTGACTCTCCTTACTCAAATTTGGCCTTCTATGGTTCCTCTTCTTCTTCATGGAGCTTTTATATACCAAGTTTCTTAGTCAAGGTCAATATAATGCTCTCAAGCCTATCATTTTTTCTAGTTGAGCTCAAAATATGTAACATACACCCCTGGTATATGTTTTCTTTCCTCTGTATGTTTTCACTGTGTTTTTCTTGTTTGTGTTTTAGGGTTTTATGGGTTTGTTTGCATGTGTGTTTTTTGCATGAAATACATATGATATGAACAACATATGGAAAACCCAAAAAAACTAAAAGAGATATCAAAAAAATAACAATGACCCAGATTGTATTTAGCTGAAATATGAATTATAGAAACATACCTATGTCAAGATTCAAGACTTCATGTCAGGGTCATAGCTGAACCAGCACATATACATATAGGAAATTCACTTCAAACTTCAATATAATGTCTGAAGATGGAATACAATCAACAGCAATGGATTCTCAGACTATAGGCACCCAAGTTGCAAGAATAAGGAGACCCAAATGCTCTAACCACCTTTATTTTCAGTCCTTCACCCTCCTTGACCAGTATGGCCTCTATGGCAACCCAAACCAGCAATAAACTCATAAAAATATGACTCCAATATCGATGTTTTGCATCAGGGTTTTCTGTTCTTCTATGGCGACCATGAGCAGCTCCAAATGGCACATAAAAACAACCAAAATCTACATAAAAAGGTAGTACGGCCCTCTAGACAATGTACGGCCAGCATGAAGGGGTGTACGACCTGCAAATAGAACTCTGCAGTAGCCAATAAACTCCTCTAAAATCCTTGTTTCAACCCTTCAAAACTGTATTTTGATCTACAACATTAATCTCCTCCAAAGGTATTCATTTCTTCTTTGAATAATTCCCAAAATAGCTTTCTTAAATGCACAAATGAAGCTCCTATGTGAAGCCTCCTCAAACCCTCTCCTAATGCAATCTTTCATACATGAGGAAAGGCGAATCTGCAATTCGATATTTGAAACCAAAGAGCCAAACTCAAACCCTATAACTCAATATGAGAGCAAAATATCATAAACCAAGCATAACCAAATGAAGTCACTTTTTGGTCTTTTATTTGCCTTCCTCTTCCGACACCGAAGGGAAGGATTTTTAATTTGTTTTTATTTTTAAAACATCACCTTGCACCACCATGAGGGTCACCCATCCCTAGGAGTGTCACTTTTCAAGTTATAACTTAATATATAAAGTGACTTTATAATATAACTTAAAGTTATATTATATCTCATAAAACTATAAGTTAAATCTTTAATTTAACTTATCTTATATCAATTAATTCTCTTGACATCTCAAACCATGAGTTATTTTCCAAGGACCATCCACGACTGCCCTGCCAAAAATAGTAACTGCTCAGCTCACACTTACTATAAATAGTAAGTCTCTGGAATGACTTCCTAATCACATCCATTAGCCTACGGAAGTCAAATTATAGGCTAACCCTAATCCCCTGGAGTGATGAGCTAAGTGGGGGGCATTACAGTCTACCCTTCCCAAGATTGCTTGTCCTCAAGCAACCTAACTCTGGATGTTGCAATATCTGCTCACTCTCCCAAGTGGCATCATCAACTGGTAGATTCATCCACTTGACTAAGTACTCTCTGATAACCCATTTTCTCAAATGTCTTTCCCAGGTGTCAATGATAGCCTCGGGTACTAGGATCAACTTACCCTCCTCATCCAATGGTGGAAGCTCTACAGGAGGAGCTATATTGTGGCCAAGAGCTTTCTTCAACCTAGAAACACGGAACACATTATGCACCCGGCTATCTGATGGAAGCTCAAGCTCATAAGCCACCTTGCCCACCCATCTAATAATCCTAAATGGACCATAAAATCTGGGCTTAAGTTTCTCAGCTCCACTCTTCTTGAGAGTGGACTGTCTATATGGTTGGAGTCTCAAGTACACCATGTCTCCAACCTCAAAACTCCTCTCTACCCAGTGTTGATCAGCATACAACTTCTGTTGATTTTGGGCCTGCTATATATTCTCCTTAAGCTCTCTGAGAATGTCCTAGCTATCCTATAAAAGATCCTAAGCCTTAGGCACTCAACTGTCACCAAGCAAGAGATCTATAAAGCATGGGGCATCATAACCATATAGTGCCCTGAAAGGAGTCATCTGAATAGACATGTGATGTGTAGTATTGTAACAGTACTCCCCTAGATGCAACCATCTAATCTAGGCCTTTTGCTGCCTCGAAACATAATTACGCAGGTACCCTTCTAACCATTTATTCACCACCTCTATTTACCCATCTATCTGTGGGTGGTAGCTGGTGCTAGGAGTTAACTCTATACCACATAGTCTGAACAAATCCTACCAAAATAAACTCGGGAACTTGTTGTCCCTGTCGCTGACAATGCTCTTGGGTACCCCATGCAACCTGAATATCTCTCGAAATAACAAATCAGCCACCTAAGCAGCTGTAAAGGTTGCTAAAATTGCAAAGAAGTGTGCAAATTGGGTGAGCCTGTCGACCACCACATAAATAGTCATTTCCCTACACCTTAGGCAACCCTGTAATAAAGTCCATGGAGATACATTCCCACTTCTAATTGGGAATAGGTAATGACTGTAGTAAACTTGTAGGAAAGGTATGCTCATGCTTGTTTTGTTGGCAAATGGGACACTCACAAACATACTTCTGCACTTCATCCTTCAGTCCTTTCCATGTGAACCTCTCCCAAATTTGTTTGAATGTCTTAAAGAATCCAAGATGGCCATCCATTGGTGTATCATGGAAAGTTTTGATTACCTTATGCTTAAATTGTGAGTTGGGCACCAAAAATATCATGTCTTTGTACATGATCAAATCGCTCACCACAGAATATCTCTCATCTCTGATTGTGCCCTTAATGACTCCTGTTGCCCAAGAGTCCTTAACATACTCTGCTATAATCATCTCTCCAATCAGCAGAGATCTCCCCAACTAAACACAAATGCGGTCGTCGTGACAAGGCATCTGCAACTTGTTGCAAGTATGGGCCTAACCGGTGTTGTCATTGATGTCAACATACTCCTGTTGCATTGATGATAAGAAATGGATGAGTTGTGTGCTAAGGATATTGAGAAAATTAGTCTTAATCAGGAACAATGAAGATAGTGAGCTAAATATCCTAGCTAAGATGACTATCAGATGTTGCAGTTTAAAGGGTTTGTAGATATGTATCTTAAGGTGATCCAGTAGCAATTTCAGAGGTCCGCATGAAGATCTAAAGAAGTTGTGGCCACTCAAGTAAAATTGGTTCCAGCAGGTGTTCAGAGGTGACAGAGTGATACAGATAGGTCCGGTGAGATCTGAAAATGCATTAGCATGTTCTGCGGATTTGGTGGAGTGATTAGGAAGTCCTTGTAAAGTGTCAACTCGATTGGTTCATGGTCTAGAGGTCTGCAAGCATCTATTCCTTTGTGACAGTGATGACAGACTGTGTTCTTGAGGTTCTGGATGAAGGAGAGAAGGATTTCAGTAAGCAGATGTAATGTGGATGTTCTTGGTGATTCAGGCAAGCTTGTGGAGGTCTTTCAATCATGTCCAGTTTGTGTTGATGGTCTGCATTGGAGTTTGAGCTCGCAATTGAAGAATAACTTCTAGTTGATGGTGTTCTTCCTGAGACTGGCGACCGGATGAGTTACACATTCTGCGGATGTTCTTGTAGATATTTGCCGACTTAGATGATTATTCCTAAGTCGATGCCTTGTATAAATAAGGGATTGTAAAGTCATTTCAAAAGTGTGGTGTTGTGATGAGAGTGTGGTAGAGAGGAGGAGAGAGAAAGGCAGAGCAGAAATATTGGGCTTAAATGGAACTGATTCAAGCATGGTGAAGATGCTATTCTCCAGTTCATGTATGTGATACTTATTGTTTTGTAGACAGTGTGTCTCTTGTAGGCAGTGGGCCTCTTGTGAGCAGTGTGCTCGGGCAGTGAGCCCTAATTGGCATGTGCCATTTTGTTCCTTCTATTTTTCTAACAGATAATACAATCTTGGGTTAATCACCCCGTGGTTTTTCCCTTAACCGGGTTTTCCACATCAAAATCTTGATGTTGTGTGTGTTAATGTGTTTCTACTCTTGATTTAATGCATTATGTTTCCATGATTGATTTATCATTATGCTGCTGAATTACAAAGTGGATTTAAGTGTTTAATTGGAAGAAAGTTTTGTACAACCGATTCACCCCCCCTCTCAGTTGTCTGTTGTAAATCTAACAATTGGTATCAGAGCTAAGTTCCTCTAAAAGAGCTTAACCACTTGAGGAGATCCAGGATGTTGTCCTACAAGAAGGATAGTCCGAAGTTTGATGGAACCAATTTTAATCTTTAGAAAAGTTGCATGAAATGTCACTTGCAATGTATGGGAATGCAGTATTGGACCATGGTTACAACAAAGTATACACCTCCACAAGGTGGCCCGAAAGCCCCAAATGAAATCACAGATGCTAAAAACAATCTGCGGACTATAGAAGCTCTTCTAAGTGCATTGTCTGATTCAGAGCTGACAAATGTTGTTGACCTACAAACTACTTTTGAGATTTGGGAAAAACTGGAAACTCTGCATGAAGGAGACAAGTATGTCAAATGTGCAAGGCTACAAAGTCTGAAAGGAAAATTCAAAAATCTGAAGATGAGAGAAGATGAAAATATCACTACTTTTATGCCAAGAGTAAATGAGCTTGTTTGTGGAATTAGATGTGCTGGTGGAGTCTTGGATGAAGATGAGATTGTTGGCAAAATTCTCAAATCCCTTCCTGCTTCTTATAAAATCAAGGTTGCTGCTATTGAAGAATTCAAAGCCCATACAACTGTCACAAAAGATCAATTGGCTGGTAAATTAGTTGCATTTGAATTGACTGAGTTTGGAGATGCTCCCCAAGACTAAATCTGCATTCAAAGTCAGTGCCTCTGTAAAAGGTAAACAAAAGTTTGATCTGGGAGAGAACTCTTCAAGGAAACTATCATGGTATGAAAAAGCAAGAAAAGACCTGGAAGAAGAAGAAGCAGAAACTACTCAACTTGAAGCCCTTATTGCAAAAAGACTGCCAAGAGGATCTGGTAAGTATGAAGTAAAATTGTCCTTTAAGTGTTTTAACTACAATAAGATTGGTCATTTTGCCTCAAAATGTCTGGAAAGATTTAAAAGGCCAAATCTTAACAGATCAAGGTTCCAAAAGAATTGTTACTATATTCATGAAGAAGATGATAATGAAGGAGTAACAGATGATGAATCAGAGATAGGAAACAAATCCAGAAGTGATTGGGTGTTTATTGCCATCAAGGAAGAAGATCCAATGCCCTCTGAATCTGTCAATCATAAAGTTGCAGAAAGAGCTCTAGCTGCCCAAGTTGAAGAAAAGGATGATTGGGTCATTAATAGTGGATGCTCTCACCATATGACAGGTGACAAAAATAAGTTCATAGATTTGGAAAGGTATGAAAGAGGAGTGGTAAACTTTGGTGATAATTCTGCTGGTAGAATCAGAGGTAGAGGAACTATTTCTTTTGATGGAAAGAACAAAACCTGTAATGTACTGTATGTTGAAGGATTGAAGCACAATCTTCTCAGTGTTGGATAGTTGGTGGACAAAGGCTATGATCTCCGATTCAAGAATGGAAAATGCAAGATCTTTGAAAGTTTCAGAACAGAGATTGCATCCAGTACTCAAACAAAAGGTAATATCTTTCATTTAGTTGGTACTGGTTAAAGTTGTCTATTTGTACAAATTGATCAGAGTTGGTTATGGCATAGGAGGATGTGTCATGTGAATTTTGATAATATCATCAAGATAAGCAACACTCAGGCTGTAAGAGATCTTCCAAAATTGGTGAAACCTACAAATAGTTTGTGCAAAGAATGTCAGTTGGGTAAACAAAGCAGAGTCTCATTCAAGAGTAAGGAACTATCTTCTACCGGATTATTAGACTTAGTTCATACTAATTTATGTGGTCCAGCAAGAATCAGAAGTGTGCAAGGTGGTAGATACTTCATGCTATTAATAGATGACAACTCTTGGATGATGTGGGTAACTTTTCTGAAGGAGAAATCAGAGGCTCTTGAGAAATTCAAAATATTCAAGGCTATGGTAGAGAATGAAACTGGATTAAAATTAAAATGTCTAAGGTCTGATAGAGGTGGAGAATTCACATCCGGTGAGTTCATAGAATTCTGTGAGAAACATGGAATAAAGAGACAGTTGTCTGCTCCTAGGACTCCACAACAGAATGGAGTAGTGGAGAGAAAGAACCAGACCATCCAGGAAGCATCTAGGACAATGATGATGGAAGCAAATGTTCCTCAGATCTATTGGAGAGAAGTTGTCAACACTACAGTCTATACTCTCAATTGAGTACAAATCAAAAGTAATACTGGTAAGACTCCTTATGAACTTTGGTTTGGCATCACTCCTACTGTGAGGTATTTCAGAGTTTTTGGTAGCAAATGTTACATTAAAAAAGATGAAGATCTAGGAAAGTTTGATGCTAGAAGTGATGGAATATTCTTGGGTTACTCTACTCAAAGCAAAGCATACCGGTGTTATAAGAAGAGACAGAGAAAGATAATAGAAAGTACAAATGTGAAGGTTGATGAAGGAATTGAAAAACCCTCAAGGTTTTATGAATATGATGAAGATGATCAAAATGGTGTTCTGATTCAAGGAGCCCAAGCCTCTTTTGAAAGTCAGATTCAAATTGATCCAATAAATCAGGAAGACGAGATGAGTTTTAATGAGCCTAATCAAGAATCAAAAGTGCAAGAAACTCCCAAAGTTCCCAGGTATGTAAGGCTGAACCACTCTGAAGATCACATCATAGGTGATAAAAACAAAGGTGTACAAACAAGAAGGAGAATTGCTCAAGATTCAGATGAGTATTGTCTAATTTCAAAGATTGAACCTAAGACAGTGAATGAATCTTGCAATGATGAAAACTGGACTAAAGCAATGGAGGAAGAGCTGATGCAAATTGAGAAAAATCACACTTGGGATCTTGTTCCCAGACCTAGAAACAAGAATGTGATTGGAACAAAATGGGTCTTCCGGAACAAACTGAATGAAGTTGGTGAAGTAATCAGAAATAAAGCCAGATTGGTCTGCAAGGGTTACTCTCAAATAGAAGGAGTTGATTTTGAAGAAACTTTTGCTCCGGTGGCAAGAATTGAAGCAGTCAAATTATTTCTTGCTTTTGCTGCCTTCAAGGACTTCAAAGTATATCAAATGGATGTCAAGTCTGCCTTCTTGAATGGTGACTTGGAAGAAGAAGTCTACATTGACCAACCGGATGGATTTCAATTGTCTGATCATGGTGATATGGTCTGCAAGTTGAAGAAAGCACTGTATGAACTAAAGCAAGCCCCAATAGTCTGGTATGAAAGATTGGATAAGCATCTTTTGAAGATTAGTTTCAACAAAGGTACTACTGACAGTAATTTGTATTTCAAAACTGATCATGAAAACATCTTGATTCTTGAAGTGTTCGTTGATGATATCATTTTTGTAGGAAGAGATAGTATGTGTAAAACTTTTGCAAATCAAATTAAAAGTGAATTCGAGATGTCCATGCTTGGGGAAATGAATTTCTTCTTGGGTCTACAAATCACTCAAACAAAGAAAGAAATCTTCATTTCTCAAACCAAATATGTGAAAGAATTGTTGAAGAAATTTGGGATGGAAGACACAAAACCAGTGAATACCCCCATAGCAACCGGATGTAAATTAAGCAAAAATGATGACTCTCTTAAGGTTGATCAAAAAAAGTACAGGTCAATGATTGGAGGATTGTTGTATCTCACTCAAACTAGACCTGACATTATGAATGTTGTTGGTCTTGTTGCTAGATTTCAAGTTGATCCTAGAGAATCTCATGTCATGGCAATCAAGAGGATGTTTAGATATCTAAAAGGGACAATTGAGTATGGATTGTGGTATCCCAGAGATGATGATTTCTCTCTTCATGCATATACAGATGCAGATTAGGCAGGAGATGTGGATGACCGAAAGAGTACCAGTGGTGGAGCATTCTTTTTGGGGAAGAGATTGGTTTCTTGGCTGAGCAAGAAACAAGGGGCAATATCTCTGTCCACTACAAAAGTAGAATATATTGTAGCAGCAGGTAGTTGCACTCAAGTTTTGTGGATGAAGCAAATGCTAAGAGACATAAGAGTGGAGTATGAGGAACCTATCACAATCTTCTATGATAATTCAAGTGCAATAAATATATCTAAGAATCCAGTGTTGCATTCAAAGACAAATCATATATCTATCAAGTTTCACTTTCTGAGAGAGAAAGTGAACAAGAATGAAGTCAAATTGGAGTTTGTGTCATCCAAGGATCAGATTGCAGATATCTTTACTAAACCTCTACCTATGGACTCTTTTGAGTATCTCAGGGAGAAGTTAGGGGTTATTGCCCCTCTGGTGATGACCTAAGGTGCACTGATGTGCATCAGTCCGGTGGATATCACAGTCATACCTTGTGGTCTAGATTGATGATGGGGAGCTACTACTAAGGGGGAGCAGCTGGTATGATTATGAAGTGGTGGAATTTCAAGTATGTGCCCTTTGCCATTGATGTCAAAGGGGGAGAGAAGACATGTGAAAAACAAGTGGTTGATGATCAAAGGGGGAGCAATAAAGGAAGAGAAGACATGTGAATGGTTGTTGCTGATAAGGGGAGTTGTGACAGTGGGGAGAAGTTTTTGTCTTGATGGTCAAAATAGTTTTTCACATCATACATTGCCATCAATGACAAAGGGGGAGATTGTTGCAAGTATGGGCCTAACTGGTGTTGTCATTGATGTCAACATACTCCTGTTGCATTGATGATAAGGAATGGATGAGCTGTGTGCTGAAGATATTGAGAAAATTAGTCTTAATCAGGAACAGTGAAGACAGTGAGTTAAATATCCTAGCTAAGATGACTATCAGAGGTTGCGGTTTAAAGGGTTTGTAGATATGTGTCTTAAGATGATCCAGTAGAGATTTCAGATCTCCACATAAAGATCTGAAGAAGTTGTGGCTGCTCAAGTAAAACCAGTTCCGGCAGGTGTTCAGAGGTGACAGAGTGATACAGATAGGTCCGGTGAGATCCAAAAATGCATTAGCCTGTTCTACGAATTTGGTGGAGTGATAAGGAAGTCCTTGTGAAGTGTCAACTCGATTGGTTCGTGGTCTGGAGGTCTGCAAGCATCTATTCCTTTGTGACAGTGATGACAGACTGTGTTCTTGAGGTTCTGGATGAAGGAGAGAAGGATTTCAGTAAGCAGATGTAATGTGGATGTTCTTGGTGATTCAGGCAAGCTTGTGGAGGTCTTTCAATCATGTCCAGTTTGTGTTGATGGTCTGCATTGGAGTTTGAGCTCGCAATTGAAGAATAACTTCTAGTTGATGGTGTTCTTCCTGAGACTGGCGACCGGATGAGTTACACATTCTGCGGATGTTCTTGTAGATATTTGCCGACTTAGATGATTATTCCTAAGTCGATGCCTTGTATAAATAAGGGATTGTAAAGTCATTTCAAAAGTGTGGTGTTGTGATGAGAGTGTGGTAGAGAGGAGGAGAGAGAAAGGCAGAGCAGAAATATTGGGCTTAAATGGAACTGATTCAAGCATGGTGAAGATGCTATTCTCCAGTTCAAATATGTGATACTTATTATTTTGTAGACAGTGTGTCTCTTGTAGGTAGTGGGCCTCTTGTGAGCAGTGTGTTTGGGCAGTGAGCCCTAATTGGCATGTGCCATTTTGTTCCTTCTATTCTTCTAACAGAGAATACAATCTTGGGTTAATCACCCTGTGGTTTTTCCCTTAACTGGGTTTTCCACATCAAAATTTTGGTGTTGTGTGTGTTAATGTGTTTCTACTCCTTATTTAATGCATTATGTTTCCATGATTGATTTATCATTATGCTGCTAAATTACAAAGTGGATTTAAGTGTTTAATTGGAAAAAAGTTTTATACAACTAATTCACCCCACCTTCTCAGTTCTCTGCCCTAAATCTAACACAACTATGTCCCTCTTACCCTTGACATACTCAGTGTCGAAATCATATGCCTATAATCTGCTGACCCACTTTTGTTGTATGTCATTCAGGTCCTTCTGGTTCATGAAATATTTAATGTTTTTATGATCAGACCTGATTATGAACTTACCCTCAACTAGATATGGCCTGAATTTGGCCAATGCATGCATAATGGACAACATCTCTCAGTAATAAACTGAGTAACTCCTCTCCACACCTCGAAGCTTCCTACTCTCAAAATCTATCAGGTGCTTCTTCTGCATGAGAACTGCTCCTATCCCCTCTCCAAAAGCATCACACTGTAACTCAAACGGTTTGGTAAAATCTGGGATAGCAAGCATTGGGCATGTAGACATCAAGTGCTTGAAGTGATCAAAGCACTTCTAAGTCCTGTCATTCCATTCAAAGGCTCCCTTCTTTGTTAAATTTGTCAATGGTGCAGTTGTCTAAGAGAAACCTTTCATGAACCGTCTGTAGAACCCACAAAGCCCAAAAAAACCCTTAAGCTATGTGAGGTTTGTGGGTGGAGGCCAATCAACAATCGCCTTTATCTTCTCTTGATGCACTCTAACCCCATCAGCACTGATAATATGGCCAAGGTAGAGTAATTTTGTCTTGGCGTAAAGTGAGTTACTCTCCAAAATGCTCAGCACCTCCTCAAGGTGTCTCATGTGGTCCTCCCAAGTCCTGCTGAAAATCAATATGTCATCAAAGAAAATCAGAACAAACTTCCTGAGCTGTTGTCTAAAAATATGGTTCATACAACTCTGGAAAGTCGCAAGTGCATTGGTCAAACCAAAAGGCATCACTAGGAACTCGAAGTGACCATAATGACATATAAAGCCATTTTTTCTATGTCCTTAGCCCTTATGCGGATTTGATGATACCCGAATCTCAAGTCAATTTTAGAGAAGTAACAAGCACCATGTAACTCGTCTATCAACTCATCTATCCTCGGAATGGTGTACCTGTTCTTAATAGTTTTCTTGTTCAAGGCTCTGTAATCTATACACATCCTGATGGTCCCATCCTTTTTTACAAGTACAACTGTAGAGGCAAATGGGCTCTTGTTGGGTCGAATATGTCCCATCTCCAGTAGTTCCTTAATGGTTTTTTCAATTTCATCCTTGAGCCTTTTAGGATGACGGTATAGAGTGATCATGATGGGCTTGGTCCCATCCTCTAGCTCAATAACATGCTCTATGCCTCTATCAGGAGGCACTCCAGGTGGTATATCCCCAAACACATTACTGTGCTTGGATAGGAGCTTATGTATATCAGGGTGATAGTTGTCCTTCTGTTGTGGTGGGGACTCTGGCATAATAAGGCACTCTACTGCCCACTCAACCTAGTCATGTCTCAAAAGTCTCTTCATCCTCTTCAATGATACTACTCGAGGTCCACCATCTGATATACCTCTCAAACATATTTTCTTTCCATTACATTCAAACCTCATCACCATTTTCTTCACATTCATGGTGAACTCCTCTAGCTGGCTCATCCAATGCATGCCAAGAACCACATTAGTATCCCCAATGCCAACAAAATAAAAGTCATATACTAGCTCGTACTCTCCCATGATTATTTTCAGCACTAAAATTTTTCTGGTACACTGCATCTTGAACCCGTCGACTACCATCACTTTGGAGCCTTCGAATTCCTCTACCTTCAACCCCCTGCGAGCTACCAATCCCTCGTCAATAAAATTATGAGTAGCTTCTGTGTCAATGAGGGTAATAATGCACTGTCCACCAAGTACACCATGCACCCTGAAAGAACCAACCTTCTGGAAACTAGATAGCTGAGAAATAATACCACCACTGCCAATATTGTGCTGTGAAGCTCTCTCATCTCCACTATCTCCATGATCGGAAGGCTGATCAAAATCTGAATCGGATGCATCAGATTGGGTCTCCTCAGCTGAATAATACTCAATCAATTTGGCTTTAGCCTTATGTGGGCACTTATGTGAGGGATCCCATGGTTCTTTGCAATGAAAGCAAAGTTTCTTTCTCTGATACTTGTTGAGTTGATCATCAGTCAACCTGTTTGACCTGTCCTTGTGCTGCTCAACATCTCTATGAAAGGGTTTCTTCTCCTTCTCCTTGTCCCTCCTGTGTGGAAACCCCTTGGACTAAAATTTACTCCTCCATAGTGATGACTCCATGTCTCGGGCCTTTTTCATGGCCTCTTGCAGTTTAACAGGGTCAAAACCCTTAACCCAACCATGAAGTGGGTCTAATAGTCCATAAATGAAGAGAATAACCAACCTATGCTCAGAAGTATCTAGGACCATAATAGATAGGTCTTGAAACTCAGAAATATAGGAGTCAACTAAACCACTCTGCCTCAGTTGTGCTAACTCCTTAAACTGTAACTCTGGGTCCTTCTTGTCAAATCTATCAATCAATCTGGTTGTAAACTCCACATATGAAGTAATCTTATCGTGACCTCATGTGACCTTCCCGTTACTCCACCATTTATGTGCTACCCCTTCCAAATGCAAAGATGCATACGTAATGGCATCCTTCTCAAGCATAGGACTGATCTGCAGGTAGTTGTCCAATTTCTGGACCCAAGCTCTAGTGGTGGTCTTACCCGATCCATCAAAATAAGGAAGTGTCATCTTACTCATCTTTTTTTGTAACTCTTGGTTCTGAGGTCTACCTCCTCTACGAGGTCTATTTCTCATCCTAACATCAGAGTACTCCGCAAAGGTCATCTCTGCCCTGAACTCTGCACTAGAGGCTCTCTAATCCCTCAGAATCTCCTCCTGAAACTCAACCTGTGTGGGATCCTATTCAGGAACTTGGTTCCTAGGAGAGAAAATGGGTATACTAGGTTTGTCACCTGCTATAAGTTGTGAAGCCCTCCTATGAGTCACTGATGCCTCATCCTCATCATCTTTGAACATGTATCTATCACCTCGGTTCCTATCCCCATTATTCTCATTCCCCTGGTTCCTGTCACCATTGTGTCTATCCCCTGCATCATGCATGTTCCTATCTCCCCCATTGTCTCTGTGGCTATCACCGTCATTGTTCCTGTTTCTATCACCGTCATTATTTATGTTCCTTTCACCTCTAATGTACCTGTTCTTGTCACGGTGATTATCCATGTTATTCTGTCCATCTCTCAACTACTTGAGGGTATGTGCTATCTATGTATGTGATTCCCTCAACTCTTGTCTAGATTCCCTCAATTCTCTCTCTAGAGCCACCAAGATCCTGGTGAGCACATTCAGGATCTCTTGCAGACTAGGCTCCTCAACCTCCCTGTCACCCATCTCTTCTGTAGGTTCTGTAAACGATGGTAACTCTCCTAAAAATGGGTTTGTTCATGTAACTTGGGAATTGTCCTCAGTAGCAGCAACCTCTATCTCTGACTCAAATGGATCTGTTATGGGTACTGGATGCTCAGGTTCTTCTAATCGTGGTATTTCTCTTTCCTGTGTCCTTTGTGGGTTTTGTGTTCTTGGTCTTGGTCTGAAATTATATCTGTCTGTAGGCTGCATATCTCAGTTCCAACTTTTGCATGTCATGTTTAACACCACAGGATGGCAAGATTTTCTGCTCTGATACCACAGTAACATACACCCCTGGTATATGTTTTCTTTCCTCTATATGTTTTCACTGTGTTTTGCTTGTTTGTGTTTTAGGGTTTTATGGGTTTGTTTGCATGTGGGTTGTTTGCATGAAATACATATGATATGAACAACATACAAAAAACCCAGAAAAACTAAAAGAGATATCAACAAAATAACAATGACCCAAATTGTATTTAGCTCAAATAAGAATTATAGAAACATGCCCATGTCAAGATTCAAGGCTTCGTGTCGGGGTCATAACCAGACTAGCACATATACATATAGGAAATTCACTTCAAACTTCAATATAATGTCTGAAAATGGAATACAATCAACAACAATGGATTCTCAGACTATAGGCGCCCAAGTTGCAAGAATAAGGAGACCCAAATGCTCTAACCACCTCTATTTTTAGTCCTTCACCTTCCTTGCATAGTACGGCCTCTATGGCAACCCAAACCAGCAATAAACTCATAAAAATATGACTAATATCTTTGTTTTACATCAGGGTTTTTTGTTCTTCTATGGAAACCATGAGCAGCTTCAATCGACACACAAAAACAACCAAAAATTGCATTAAAAGGTAGTACGGCCCTCTAGACAATGTATGGCTAGCATGAAGGGGTGTATGACCTGCAAATAGAACTCTGCAGCAGCCAATAAACTCCTCTAAAATCCTTGTTTCAACACTTCAAAACTGTATTTTGATCTGCAACATTAATCTCCTCCAAAGGTCTTCATTTCTTCTTCAAATAATTTTCAAAATAGCTTTCCTGAATGCACAAATGAAACTCATGTTGGAAGCCTCCTCAAACCCTGTCCTAATGCAATCTTTCATACATGAGGAAAGGTGAATCTATAAAGGTTTTTGTCTTTGTAATTCGATATTTGAAACCAAAGGGCCAAGCTCAAACCCTATGCACAGGCAAAACTCAATATGAGAGCAAAATATCATAAACCAAGCATAGCCAAATGAAGTCACTTTTTGGTCTTTTATTTGCCTTCGTCTTCCAATGCCCAAGGGAGGGATTTTTAATTTGTTTTTATTTTTAAAACATCACTTTGCACCACCATGAGGGGCGCCCATCCCTAGGAGTGTCACTTTTCAAGTTATAACTTGATTTTAAAGTGAATTTATAATATAACTTAAAGTTATATTATATCTCATAAAACCATAAGTTAAATCTTTAATTTAACTTATCTTATATCCATTAGTGCTCTCGACATCTCAAACCATGAGTTATGTGCCAAGGACCATCCACGACTACCCTGGCAGAAATAGTATCTGCTCAGCTCACGACTTACTATAAATAGTAAGTCCCTGGAATGACTTCCTAATCACATCCATTAGCCTACGGAAGTTGAATTATAGGCTAACCCTGATCCCCTGGAGTGATGAGCTAAGTGGGGGACATTACAAAATACTTGAAACATCATCTTCTAGTCTCTTGAAACACACCTCTCCATGACTGCTTTGGTAGCTCTAGTCCACTCTCTTGAGCCAATCTCAAGTTCATAAAGGATTAGAGTGCCACATCCATTGACCTTGTGGATGGAATAAAACATTTTAAAGACTATTCTCAACCAACTCTAATACCACTTGATCAAAAAAGCCAAGAGATAGTCCCCTTGAGTTGATCAAGAACAGATATCTAAATGTGTCAACTCACTCTCCAACCCACAAACATTATCTTAACACCTTAGATGAATATGATTAATAGAAAACAAATATTTAACTTGAAGTAAACAACATAAAAGATCAAGAACATACCATAAACTAGCAAGGAAACATGCACATATTAGACTGAACACAAGAAATTGCCTTAGAGAATCCCTAAGAGGGTGAAAAACTCCAATATGAGTGAGATTTGTGCTCCTCACATCACTATCTCAATCAAATTTATTTGTTACAACATCCCAAGAAGTTGATTGGAGTCATACAACACATACAAATCTCCTTCACAACTACCATGCAACCCTTGTACCTAGAAACCTTATCATCATTCAACTTGCAACATATAAAATAATGTGAAAATGAAGATCCAACATTGATTTTGCACAATTTATACTATTATCTCCACCCTTCCATGGCACCAAAATGGAAGAATGAACATGAAATGAATCAATTCAAGTGCTAAAACCATTTGTACTCCACTTTTTGTCCACAGAAACATTAGTTTGTTGCTTTTGTCAAACCAACGATCAATCATTCACTATAGTATTCATGAAACAGTGTGATATTTGACCTGTTGTATTTTCTACTTCTACCATAATAGAATTGACATTTTTCACAGCAAATGGCACTTTCATTGCCTATTACAAAGAAACAAATCCACTTTTCCAACTTTCCCGTTATAGTTTACAATCTATAATTGAATTGGAGACTTTCTGAGATGTTTCAAACCACCTTAGCTACCCTTTAAACATCACCATAGATTGTTGTGCATCTAAACACCAATTTTGTGACATTTTCATGTTTTCAAGTCTTAGTTACCTTCTTGATTGAATATTTTCTCCAAACTCCACTAGTCTAGCTTCATAAGACTCAATTTTTTAATCAACTTAATTGAAATTAATTTAATGGTGATAATCATCATAATTCATTTATCAGTCATAAAGAAGACAATATATGGTATCAATGTACCTTACTAGAATTATCTATATAAGGAGTTCTAGTCATATGTTTATCACCTCAATGATAGATCACAAAGCCTATTTTGAAAGTTGACTGAGCAATAGAAGAAAAAATCTTTCTTGAAAATAATGCAATGCCCCTTTTTTTTAATTCATAGCTAAGTAACTGGACTGGCAACATAGGAGTAGTAGCGTGAAAGTAAATCAAAAGAGAGAAATTGTTCAACACAACAAGATACTGAGAGGGGGGGTGAATTAGTATCTAAACAATCTTCAATTTTAACAACTTCAACTTATTCGGAGCAGATTTAAAACTTAAGCATCACAACATTAACATGACCATGAAAGATTAACATAATGCACATCAACACATAACACCAGATATACGTGAAAAATCCTAGAAGAGAAAAACCATGGTGAGGATTAACTCGCAATATATGAAGTTTAAATAACAACTTTGTTTTAGGGATACAACCCAAGGAAGCTTCTACTCCCTTAAGACTTTGTTTCAGGGTCACTCCCAAGGAAGCTACTACTCCTTGAAATGAGAACACACTTACAAAAGATTATAGTATGACAATTTTTCTACTATCTAAAAACTGACATTGAAACTCACACTTTTGATGATTGCACTTCTGTCTCTTCACGCTTTCTTCTTATAATCTGATTAGTTAGGCACACTCTATACTTGATCACTATCACAAATATGTTTTCAAGATGAATCTGGAAAGCATCAACAACTTCTGCTCTTTCTCCTTTAGTCGCACATCAACAATACATTTATTCTATTTTTTATCTACTTGAAAACTTTTCAATCAACTTGCAATCACACATCTCCTCACTCAATTTAATTCACTATTTATACATGATATTACATTGATTACATTGCTTGTCAGCTAGATACAACATGAAAAATACATTTACAAGTCAGCCAAACAACACACAATATGAAACGTGTAGAAGATAGGTCCTAAGTAAAACCACATGTTACACCAGTAGAAGATCCATGCCTTGCGGACCCCAACACTTGCTTAACCAGGTCCAAAACATTCTTCATAGCTTCAAACAATAAGAAATTACATCCGCACACTCCGCTCATTTGAAAATAGGACAACTTTAAGCAAAACACATGAAGACTTGAAGTATAACAGCCACATCACTTGAAAACCTTGTGCAATACTGAAAACAAAAAAAATCTTTATAAAACGTTTCCAGATGAGTCCACGTGACTCATAAAACATCCCCAAACACTCCTTTGCCACCACACATCAAAGAAATGTTCCACACAACTTCAATCATTAACTTGTTGGGAATTAAGGTGTCTCAACCTTGGTAATTCCTTGCATTTATTATTGTAATGTAATTTATTTACTTAGCCTATGTTGTAATTTTGTTGCACATCTTGTTTTGTTATTTAGTGTGAAGTGGCATGATGAGTTGTCACTCCACTTGTAAGATGACTAGGATGGTCAACTCACTTGATGTAGAGATAGGCGTCCCCTTTGTGTGGTGGAGGTTTTCTGCCATGTGTCGGCATCTTGACTAGTGTGTAAGTGAATCTTGATCGAAACAGTTACGACAGATTTCTATGACAGAATCTATGACATGTAAGAGTCAAAAATAGAAAGTTCTATGATAGGTGAAGACATGTGTCACAAGGCATCTTGGAAGAAGGCATCTTTGGGTGCCCCAAGGAGAGTTATGACATGTTGTAAGAGAATATGCTATTTATGGCATGTTTATGACAGATTATCTTACAGCTGTAAGATATGTCAGTATGACGGATTCTATGACGGTTGTAAGAGTCGTAAGAGCATCTGTCATTGCCCATCTTGGGAATAGGCAACCTCTTTGGGATGGGGTGACTTGACAAGTGTCAGGAACATCTTACAGTGTTGGACAAGTGTCCATAGGTGTGGGTTTTAGGCCATGAGGCCATGTTGGATGTCCATCTCAAGATAGAGCCATTTTTGCTTTGTATTTTCTATATAAACAGGTGCTTTGGAGAGATGTATTATGTGATTGATAGGTACTGTTATGCTGTCAATTTGTCTCTAGATACGAGTGTTGAAGACTCCTGAAAGCTTGCATTGCAAGTGTATTGTAAACCATTTTAGTTTTGATAATACATTGTGCAGGTTTTGGAGTGTGGAGTTTTTCACCCGATAAGGGTTTTCCCCACGTATATCTTGTGTCTCTCTCTTCTATCTCATTTTTGTGTGTATGTGTATTGCTGCAATATCTCCATTGTTGTTGTTAACATTCTATAATTGTAAGGGTTAAAACGAATTTGCACTCTTCTCTCCTCTTTAGATTAGTGTAAGAAGTGATTTCTGCACACCTAGCTTCCTTTCAATTGGTATCAGATCCTAGCCAGTTTTGGTTCTAGCTGCTGGGTAGGGGTTTTTTGAGCTAATCTTAGGTTGAGTGGGAGTCTGTGCAGAGTATTATGTATCTTGTTGCAAGAAAGAGATGGCAAGCACATCCAGAAGAGTAGAGGTGGAGAAGTTCAATGGCACAAATTTTGAGTTGTGGAAACTCAAGATGGAAGATCTACTTGTTGATCGTGACCTATGGGAAACCGTTGATGGAACAAAACCTACGACAATGTCACAAGTTGATTGGGACTTCAAATATCAGAAGGCTAAGGGTCTCATAAGACTTTGTTTAACTAACTCTGTCCTATTGAATGTCCATGAGGAGAAGACCACGAAAGTTCTTTGGACGAAGCTGGGAGATGTTTATCAGGCCAAGTCCTTAGTGAACAAACTTTTTTCTGAAAAAGAAGTCGTTTTCTCTGAAGATGGAAGACGGAGGATCTGTTGCGGACAATATGAATGCTTTCAACATGATTGTTGTGTAGTTGACATCTGTGGGTGTGAAAATGGAGGAGGATCGGTGTATGACCCTGCTTTATTCTTTGCCGGATTCATGGGATCATCTTGTCATGGCCATCAAAAGCACTACTACCACCTTCAAGATGGAAGATGTGTCTTCACTGTTATCTGAAGAAATGCGGAGAAAGACATCTGAGTCGGCCAAAGAAGCTCTTGCAGTTCCTGGAAGACCCAAAGAGAAAGGGAAGGACAAGGACAAGAAAGGTGAAAAGTGTAGATCCAAATCTCGTGGGAGATCCAAATCACCTGGAAAGTCCAAGGCTCTCTGTTGGAATTGTGGCAAAACTGGGCATTTCTGAAAGGAATGCAAAGAGGAAAAGAAAAAGAAGAAGAAGAATGCCCCAGATTCAAATTCTGACAAGTCACAAGATGATGGTGATGCCTTCATCATAGCCTTGGCCACCCATGCATCTAATGATGTGTGGTTGATAGATTCTAGTGCATCATTCTACATGACCTCACATCGAAGCTAGTTCACGAAGTATGAAGAGTTCAATGGTGGAAGAGTGTACCTGGGTGAAGACTCTCATATGAACATTATTGGTCGTGGAAGAGTCTCAATCTGATTCCCTGATGGACGAGTGAAGGGGACCACTGGGGTTATGCACATCCTAGGCTTGGCACGAAACCTGCTTTCTGTAAGTATGTTGAATGATGCGGATGTGCAAGTTGTCTTTTCAAAGGATGGATGCAAGATGACTAGAGGATCTATGGTGCTTGCGAAGGGTACTCGGAGAGGTACTCTGTTTCAGCTGGAGGCATGCACTTCACAGTGCAATAGTTCTTTTGACTCGAAGAAAAGAGTTGCAGTCACTTCATCCCCACCATCTGAACGAGCAGTGAAGAAATCTGTTATAACACATTCTGATGATAGTGCACATGCTTTGGAAGTTAAGCTTCCTGCTGAAAAGACTATGTTATGGCATTTGAGATATGGCCACATTGGTGAGAAGAGTCTTAGAACCCTAAAAAATAAAAAACCCCGTTGAGGGGTTAAATGATTGTAACCTCAAGTTTGACTTTTGCAAACATTGTGTATATGGAAAGCAAAATCGTGTTCAGTTTTACTCTAGTTCTCACAAGTCTTCTGATGTATTAGATCTTATTCATTCTGGTGTGTTTGGTCCTATTAATATTCCTTCGATTTCCAACCTTGTATATTTTGTATATTTCATAGATGATTACAGTAGAAGTGTTGGGAATTAAGGTGTCTCAACCGTGGTAATTCCTTGCATTATTTATGTTTTTATTTATTATTTCATTGCCTATGTTGTAAATAATTGTAAATTCTATATTGTCATATTGTGGGATGTGGCACGGTGATGTGTCATCCTACATGGATTATGACAACTTGTAATTTTGTCCTCACATGAGGAGATAGGCGTCCCATTTTGTGGTAGGAGCATTTTTCCATGTGTCGGCATCTTTCATGTTGTGTAAGGGAATGTTTAACCGAAACGATTATGATGGATTCCTATGACGGAATTATGACATGTAAGAGTCAGAAATAAAAGTTTGTAAGACAGGTGAGGACGTGTCATGAAGCATCTTTAAAAAGGGCATATTTGGGTGCCCTAAGGTGGACTATGACATGTTGTAAGAGAATATACTATTTATAGCCTATGTATGACAGATTCTCTTACAGCTGTAAGTTGTAACCGCTATGACAGATTCTATGACGGTCGTAAGTGTCGTAAGAGAATCTGTCATAGCCCATTTTGAAAATAGGTGACCTCTTTGGGATGGGAGTTGTGGACAAGTGTCAGACACATTCTACAATGTTGACCAAGTGTCCTTAGGCATGGGTTTTGGGCCATGAGGCCTAGTTGGACGCCCATCCCAAGATAGGTCCAATATTGCATTGTATATTCTATATAAATAGGTGCTTGGAGAGGGAGTTGTATCACAGGTTTACAAGTACTGTTATGCTGTCAGATTGACTCCAGACACGAGTGTCGAAGACCATTGAAGCTTGCATTGCAAGTGTATTGTAAACAACTTTTAGATTTGTTAATACATTGTGCAGGTTTCTGAGTGTGGGATTTTTTCACCCGATATGGGTTTTCCCCACCGTAAATCTTTGTCTCTCTTCTTCTATCTACTTTCTAGTTCATGTGTATTGCTGCAATATCTCTGTTAGATGTTCTATGTTGCTCTAGTTGTAAGGATTAATTTAAATTTGCATAGCCCTCTCCTCATTAAATTAGTGTAGGAAGTGATTTCCGCACACCTAGCTTCTTTTTAGTTGGTATCAGAGCCTGGCTAGTTTTGGTCTTAGCTGTTGGGTAGGGGTTTTTTGAACTGGTCCTAAGTTGAGTGGGAGTCTATGCAAAGTATTCTAAATTCTATTGCAGCAAGGAGATGGCAAGCACATCCAGAAGGTTTGAAGTGGAGAAATTCAATGGCACTAATTTCAAGCTATGGAAGCTCAAGATGGAAGACATGCTTGTTGACCGAGACCTTTGGCAAAGTGTTAATGGAACTAAACCAGCTGCAAGGTCACAAGATGATTGGGATCTCAAGGATCGGAAGGTTAAGGGTCTCATAAGACTTAGTCTTGTTGATTCTGTCTTGTTAAATGTCCATGAGGAGAAGACTGCAACCTTGCTTTGGAAGAAGTTGGGAGATGTGTATCAAGCCAAATCCCCGGTTAATAAACTTTTTCTGAGAAAGAAGTTGTATTCTCTTCAAATGGAGGACAGAGGATCCGTTGCCGAACATATGAATGTTTTTAACATGGTTGCATAGTTGACATCTATTAAAGATGGAGGAGGAGGAACGTTGTATGACCTTGCTTTGTTCTTTGCCGGACTCGTGGGATCACCTTGTCATGGCTATTGGAAGCACCACATCCACATTCAAAATGGATGAAGTGGTTTCTTCATTGTTATCCGAAGAGATGCGGAAAAAGTCTTCTGATGCAACCAAAGAGACTCTTGCAGTTCCTGGAAGACCCAAGGAGAAAGGGAAAAAGAAGGGCAAGAAAGCTGAGAAAGGTAGATCCAAATCCTGTGGGAGATCCAAATCTCCTGGAAAGTCCAAGGCTATTTGTTGGAACTGTGGCAAATCTGGGCATTTCCGAAAGAAATGCAAAGAAGAAAAGAAAAAGAAGACCCCAGATTCAGATTCTGACAAATCACAAGATGAATGTGATGCTTTCATCGCAGCCCTGGCAACCCATGCGTTTGATGATGTGTGGCTGATTGACTCTGGTGCATCATTCCACATGACCTCACATTGAAACTGGTTCATTAAGTATGAGGAATTCAATGGTAGAAAGGTGTACTTGGGTGACGACTCTCATCTAAAGATTGTTGGTCGTGGAAGAGTGTCTATCTGATTCCCTGATGATCAAGTGAAGGGGATCTTTGGGGTTATGCATATCCCAGGCTTAGCACAGAACTTGCTTTTTATAAGTAGTTTGAATGATGCAAGTGTGGAGGTTATTTTTTCGAAAGAAGGATGCAAGATGACTAGAGGGGCTATGGTGCTCGCTAAGGGTACTAGGAGAGGTACTATGTTTTAGCTGGAGACATGCATTTCACAATGAAATAGTTCTTCTGATTCAAGGAAGAGGGTAGCAGTCACTTCATCCCCACCATCTAAACGAGCAGTTAAGAGATCTGTTGTTTCTAGTTCTGATGTTTGTAATCATGCTTTGGAAGTTAAACTTCATGTTAAAAAGACAATGTTATGGCATAAGAGATTTGACCACATTGGTGAGAAGGGTCTGCGTACCCTGAAAAATAAAAACCTTGTTGAGGGATTAAATGATAGTAATCTTGAGTTCGACTTTTGCGAACATTGCATATATGGGAAACAAAACCGTGTTCAGTTTTATTCGAGTTCTCACAAGTCTTCTGGTGTGTTGGACCTTGTTCATTCTGATGTATTTGGTCCTGTTAATATTCCTTCATTATCAAAATCTGTATATTTTGTATCTTTCATAGATGACTACAGTAGGACAGATTTATTTTCTCATAAGCAAATATGAAGTCTATAATAAGTTTAAGGAGTTTAAGGCCTTGGATGAAAATCACACTTGTAAAAAGATTAAGTGTTTGAGAACTGACAACAGTGGTGAGTTTTGTTCTATAGAATTAGATAAATATTGCAAGGAACTTGGGATTGAAAGACATAAGACAACTCCATACACCCCGCAGCAAAATGGAGTTGCAGAAAGGATGAACAAGACACTGATGGAGAAGGCTAGGAGTATGCTTAGTGGAGCTGGCCTAGAACAAAAGTTTTGGGTTGAAGCTATTGCCACTACTTGCTATCTTGTAAATAGATCTCCTACATCAGCGCTTGTTGGAAAGACACCCATGGAGGTGTGGTCTAGTAGAAAGCCTTCAATAAGGCATCTTCATGTTTTTGGTTGTGAGGCATATGCACATGTCTAGGGAGAAGCGGTCAAAATTAGAGAACAAGGTTGTTAAGTGTATCTTCATTGGCTATGGTGTCGGTGTGAAAAGATACAAGCTTTGGGACCCTGTGGCTGAAAAAGTGTTGTATAGCAAAAGTGTCATCTTCAAAGAGCTTACACCTTCTTCAACTACTTTACAGCCAAAAGAAAAAGAAAAAAAGAGGATGTTGTTCAGTTTCCTCCTACCCTTGAAAAGACTGAACAGAAAGACAATGTTGGACCTAATGATGAGGAGAGCTCTAGCAGCTCTGAAAGCTTAGATAAAGAAGTTGAACCTCAACCTCAGCTTTTGAGGAGGTCTACACGGATAAGAAAACAACCTGAAAGGTTTGGTTTTACATTGTTTGATTCTAGTTGTGCTTTTGCTTTGCTTACTAACAGTGATGAACCTAGAATTGTATCAGAGGCTATGGACATGAAAGATGCAGGTTCCTGGAAGGAGGCCATGGAGGATGAAATGGCTTCTTTGGAAAAGAATCAAACTTGGGACTTGGTGCCCTTGCCTCCTGGACGGAAACCCGTTGGATGCAAATAGGTGTTCAAGAAGAAATTTGGTGCAAATGGCAGTGTTGACAAGTATAAGGCCAGATTGATTGCGAAAGAGTATTCACAAGTGGAGGGTATAGTTTATGGTGAGATCTTCTATTCCGTTGCAAAGCTTACATCCATTCAATTCTTGTTGTCTCTTGTAGCAGCTTATGACTTAGAGGTAGAACAGATGGATGTGAAGACAGCTTTCCTTCATGGTGATTTGGAGGAAGAAATTTACATGTCACAGCCAGAGCATTACATGGTGAAAGGTAAAGAAAATTTGGTTTGCAAACTTAAGAAGTCTTTATATGGTTTGAAGCAGTCCCTTAGGAGATGGTATTTGAAGTTTGATGTCTTTGTGTTGTCTATTGGATTTGTGAGATCGAAATTGAATCACTGTGTGTATTATAAGTTTGATGTTGATCGTATTCTTATTGTTGCACTGTATGTTGATGATATGTTACTCATTGGGAAGGGTAAGAATATGATTTCTGATTTCAAATCTCAGTTGTCAGCACAGTTTGAAATGAAAGATTTAGGGGCAGCCAGGTACATTCTAGGAATGGAAATCAGAAGAGACAAAACGAACAGAAAACTTTGGTTAAGCCAGAGTAAGTATGTGAAGACCATGTTGGACAGGTTCAGCATGGCAGATTGTAGACCATTGTGTGTTCTTGTTTCTTTGGGGACAAAGTTGTTTGTTGAGAATTGTCCAAAATCTCATAGTGAGGTGGAGGACATGAGTAGAGTACCTTATGCAAGTGTTGTTGGTAGTTTGATGTATGCTATGGTCTGCACAAGACCAGACATTGCTCAAGCAGTGGGAGTCCTTAGTCGATTTATGGCTAATCCTGGACGGATTCATTGGGATGCAGTTAAGCGAGTGTTCAGATATTTGAGGGTTACTTCCGAGTATTCCATATGCTATCATAGTAATGCTACAGGACCTCTGCATTCCGTTGACATTCATGGATTTGTGGATTCAGATTGGGCAGGTGACATTGATAGTAGGAGATCCACAAGTGCTTATGTGTTTACACTGTTTGGTGGTGCTATTAGTTGGATGAGTAAGCAACAACCTGTTGTTGCTTTCTCCATAACAGAAGCTGAGTATATGGCAGCAACTCATGCCTGTATGAAAGCCATTTGACTTAAGAAATTGTGTTCAGATATTGGTGTTGATGCAGGTTAGATCACGATCAGTTGTGACAAACAGAGTGCAATTTGCCTTGCAAAGAATCCAACTTTCCATGCTAGAACAAAGCACATTGATGTTCAGTTTCACTTCGTGCGAGACATGGTTGAGGATGGAAAGGTAAATTTGGAGAAAGTAAATACTTTGAAGAATGTTGCAGATGCAGTGACGAAACCAGTGGGCACAGAGAAGTTCAGATGGTGTTCGGAATCTATGGGCCTCTCGGCCTATAGCAGTTAAATCATGTTATTCTATTAGCTCTTACAAGGTGTTCAACAAGTGGGAGAATGTTGAGAATTAAGGTGTCTCAACCTTGGTAATTCCTTGCATTATTTATATTTGTATTTATTATTTCATTGCCTATGTTGTAAATAATTGTAAATTCCATGTTGTCATATTGTGGGATGTGGCACGGTGATGTGTCATCCTACATGGATTATAACTTGTAATTTTGTCCTCACATGAGAAGATAGGCGTCCCATTTTGTGGTAGGAGTATTTTTCTATGTGTCGCCATCTTTCATGTTGTGTAAGGGCATTTTTCCAAGTTGCAATTCTTATGTTGTTGTGGAAATTTTCCTTGGTCTCACATCTTGCTAGGTTGTGGAGTGACTCCAAGTCGCACTTTTAAACATGCCTTGGAAAAAAAAAATTCCATCCTTGAGCGCATATTTCATGACTTTAGGATGAATTCCTGGATCCAACTTTGGGTTTTGGATGAATTCTCGCTCCTCTTATAAAAATCTCTGCTTTTTAAATGGAGAAATCTGATCTTTCAGGAGGATTTTCTGCTTCTACTTGATGGATTTTTGTTTCGACTTAATGAATTTTTTATCCTTCCAATGGATTTGTTGTTGTTCTACAATTTGCCCAGCCCTAGTTTGTCTTTGGAGAAGGAAAATAAATGAAGAAATCTTCCTCTTCCTTCAGAAATTGTTGCTCCTATGAAGGATTTCGCTTTGGAAATACTAAAATTTGCTTGCTCCTTGATGAAATTCATCCTCCTAATGGTGAAATATGCCCCTTGAATGTTGAAACCTGCTTTTTTAGTGTTCACTTCTGCTTTTTCTGTTTGAATTTACTTTGGACTTGGTTTGAAATGGCTTGGGTGCCCTCCCTTATATAGGCGCTCAAGTCACCTTGCCACTTGGCCAACTAGGAATGGCCGACTTTCACTTTTGCCAAATTTTTTATTACTAACCGCCATAAATTTGGCCAACATGCTATTTTGTCTTTTTCCTCCCAGTTGGTGGTGCATTTCTAGGATTGTCGGGGATTTTAGCGTGTTATGGATTTCCTCCTTCCTCAGGCACATTTCTGATGTGGTCGGGAATTCCAGATGCTCAAGGAATTCATCCTTGGCATGGGCACACTTTCCAAAGGGCACTGGAATCTCCATCCTGGAGAAATTCCTTAACTTGGGTGCATTTCTCACTATGCTCATGAAATTTCCTTATCCTTGGCGCAATTTTGGGGTGCTCTAGAATTCTTTGTTGTGGAGAAATTCTTCCTTGGCGCAAATTATAGAGGGTCAGGGATTTTGCCCCTGAGGGATCAGGGTTTTAAGGGCATCGTGGATTTTCCTCACTTGACAAGGAATTCTTCATTTTGTCACTTTGCAAGGGTGGAATCATGACTACTAAAACTCGGAGTCTTGGATGAATCCTTGAGTTGGGCTTTGACTAAACTATAGTCTGCTTCACCTTTGAAAATTTGAGCAAGTCTTACCTAAGTTGGTCACTCCATGAACTTCACTTTTCCTAAGTGTGGATTCCTACTCCCGTTGCATTCTCCACTTTGTACTGGAATTTCTATCCTAGAGGAATCTTTCCCAGACCAAGGGCGCAAATTCCACTCTGTCCAGGAATCCAATTCCTAATCGCAAATTCCAGACTGTTCAGGAATCCAGTTCTTGGTCGCATTTTCCTGACGGTCAGGGAATCCAGTATCCAGTGTCGCACTTTCCTGAGGGTCAGGGAATCTAGTATCCAAGTCGCAAATTCCAGTCTGTTCAGGAATCTTAACTGTCAGGTATTCCTCCAAGACCAAAGTCACATTTTTCAGGGTGCTCAGGAATTGTCAGTCGGGAATTTCTTCCAAGACCAAAGTCGCGTTTCAAGGTGCTCAGGAATTTTGCCAGTCAGGAATTCCTTCCAAGACCAAGGTCGCATTTTTCAGGGTGCTCAGGAATTTTGTCAGTCAAGAATTCCTTCCAAGACCAAAGTCACATTTTTCAGGGTGCTTAGGAATTGTCAGTCAAGAAATCCTTTCAAGACCAAAGTCGCATTTTTCAAGGTGCTCAGGAATTGTCAGTCAAGAATTTCTTCCAAACATAAGGTCGCATTTTCCTGAGGGTCAGGGAATCTATTATGCTAGAGCATGGGTCTTGGAACAATTCTTGAATTCATTGTTGAAATTTCACTAAGTCCTAGAACCTTCACTCATGGAATTCCCTCCGGATCATGGATTTTCCTGAGTTGGAATTCGTTGGATTGGATTCCTAAGTTGGAATTCTTGAGGTGTACATCCCCCATTTCCATGGATTTGGACTTAGCTTATGATGGGGTTTTATCCGAGAACTTCCATTCTAGAGTCTAGATTTCGTGGTTTCGACAAGGATTTTCCAAATTTTGCTAAGGATTTCCTTAAGTTGTGTTGTGGAATTGTCCGTGTTTTTGAGTCAGGAATTCAGGATTCTTCAATGGAATGATGAACTTCGACATGGAATGACAAGCTTTGTCGCATTCAGGGCCTTAGATTTAGAACTTTGGAACAGGAATTAGGATGGAACTTGGAACAGGATTCTTGGATTGGAGCTTTGGAATAGGATTCCTAGATAGGAACTTTGGAATAGGATTCCTGGATAGGAACTTTGGAATAGGATTCCTGGATAGGAACTTCTGGACAGAGACCTCTGGACTGGGACTCGGACAAGGACGTTTGGACTGGAGTGTTGGAACAGGAACTTCTAGATGGGAGTGTTGGAACAGGGACTTCTAGACTGGACTCTTGGAACAGGGTTCCTTATTCATCACAGAGTCTTATGCTGAGAGCGAAGGATTTAGACATTTCCTATGGAATGATAGACTTTTGCCATGGATTGGCCAGATTTGATCAAGGAATGATATTAGGGTTTCATTCATCCTCAGGAAAATCACTCTTTTCTTCACCACTTCAAGCACTCTTAATATTCCTTATGAGCTAAGTGCTTGGAAATTCTTTCCTAGCTTCATGGATTCGAGCAAGAAACTGCAAGATCAAAGCAAAAATGGAACCGGGCCAAAAAAAAGAGGGGGTCCCCATTTGCAATGGGGCGATGTGTGAAAACATCACAACACTGTCCTTGTCCTAGACAGCTATATTTGGCACATTGGAAGCACATTTTGAAGGTTTAATACTTATAGCAGGTGATCTACAATTCTTTGGAGGCCTACTTACTTGGCAACATTCCTACTTGCTACAAACTATTGTTTCAACCTACTCGAACATCAAACAAACTAGCTAAGCATCAAACATGCATTGTATTTGTTCCAGAACAGCCTTCCAAGGCTTTGCCATAGGTTATTTCACGTTTACAACAGTCTTAACAACCATCCCTTAGGCGAATAAAATTTGAAGCATTCATCAAAGTGGGAAAGGTAATTGCCTTCTCCAAAGCATTAATCTGGTCTTTCCTTAACTTTCTTGCACCCCCCATGCCATTCTTCCTCCTCCCCTCCTTCCTAGCCAAGAAATCGCTCCAGTCATGCAATGCATCTCATTAGCGGAACTCAATTGAAAAAATTTGTTGCTTTCCCACAACATAGCTTTCTTCTTCCACTCCTCAAGGGTTTAAACATAAGAAAGGACTAGCGAGGGTGTCACACAAGGCAATGCTTGCCCAAGTGACCAATTTGATGACAAGAAAAACATTGATGAGGCAAACCTCTTAATCCAACTATAATAGCTTTTGGAACCCCCTTGTTCACATCACAATTCACCTTCAACCTTGCATAAATAGCATGAGATTTATTCACTCTACGATTATCAATTTGTCATAGTCGACCCAAAACATTCTTGATAGATATAAACACTTCATTTTTCCAAAACCCTAGCAATACAATCAAACACAAATTTTTGGGATTGAAATTTCTCAAACCTTTTAAAGTGTGGGATCCATGGAATAAGAACTCCTACTTCCCTTATCTGGCAATCTATCTTACTCAAAATCACATCTTTGTAACTCTGAGACCGGAATTGGACTACAGGGATGTTGGAGAGCCCTCTGAATCCAAGAGCAATTGCATTGGTGCCCATTGCCACCTTTAAGAGATAAATAGTCAATTCCTTATTTTATTTCCCATATGGAGACCTTTAACAAACACCATAATTGCCAGAAACATTCCCTCCATTCCAAGGACCTTCAAACAATTGTCACAACTTTCCTGGAGACAAAAAACTCGATTGCATACTGTGCCAATTCACCCACGACATTTTCAACTTGCAACATCTTGCTTCAATTTTTTTGGTAGAAAAAAAATCTAATATTTTATTACACGTGTCTCCGAATTTAAAAAACAAGAACCATTTCGATTGGGGAATGTTCATATACTAATAGTAACCCTATATGATAGGATTTGATTTCTTTTCCAAAGCAAATACTTCAGGCCCTTCAAATCTGGGAAGGATACCTTACTCCAAAATGTTGATAAACTTGCCATATGTGACTAAGTTTCGCCATTTTTTTTTTTTAATCCCTAAAAACAAGTGCAAAATTCTATAAATTACATAATTAATATTCAAATTGTGCAAAAATGCTTTACAAAAAGCCAAAACTAAATGGCCAACATAATGTTTTCACCTATTGCTCGAGACAGCAAGCACATTATTTATAAAGGAATTTCATCTCATCTCCAGTATCCACTTAGTCCATTTACATGCCCCACAATCAAAAGCCAAATAATTTAATTAGATAATTGACTCTCTAGAGTATCCAGCATGCAAGCTACCCTAATCAACATTGCAAATCCATTCCTAAAGTATGAAGCAAACCTGCACTTTTAATGCTGCCCCCGTGAGAAATAATATTACACCTTATTTTTTTCAGTAATTCAAGGCAAAATATGATATTTCATTAAAAGTGCATTCTATTTGTTTCCATGTATATAGTTTCCCATCAGTACATTTATCCAAAATGTTTCATTCAATATAGTCAAAAGAATTCAAACTCGGAGATACGAACCAAAATCTTCTACCTAAACTGAGCAGTTATGCACAAAATGTTAAGTCATCCCCAGGCAAAGTTTGTCAGGCCACAAATACACTTGTAAACATCAGTGCATGACTAGGTTTTAAAATAGCAGCTTTAAAGAATTACTTTAAGGACCCTTTGCAGCCTTTGAAATCATAGAGATACAGATTGCCAATTACAGATAAAATTACCTTAGCCAACAGGTTTCCACAGATTCACAGAAATCCCTCAGAAATATGTTCCGAGTTTGTTTTCAAAAGTTTATCTTTTTACCAGAGACTGTCCCTTTAAACTCTCTTTCATTTATCTTAATTGGAGTTGAGCACTCCATATGGCTGAACTGCCAATTTCATTGAGGTGTGTCCTTGTTCAGGGTGGACACATATTGCCTTTCAAAATGTTTTGTATGGACAAGGTAAGCTTACTACCTATTTGCGTGGTGGGCAAAGAGATAGTGGAGAGGAAAACAATCGTGATGAAGAAATGCACCTCTGGGCAATCTTCTCAAAAGGGATCCCTTCTTTCTTATTTCCCACACAGATCTCTTGTACATAAAAGGGGCAGGGATGAAGCATTTGTTCCAAAAGGTCCAAAATTGGTACCAGCAAGGGTTCGCTAACCTACTTGATAATCCCACCATTCAATTCAACTGTGTAAAATTCCAGTCTGATATGAGTTTACCTTGGCATCTAGCAATATACAGGGCTTTGGTGAATAGAGGCCAGTGCATTCATTCCCTCTACAGATAAGGATATCATCAACAAACAATAATAAGTATGGTACCAATAAATGAAGGAAAAGTGGGTTGAACTTAACTAGTTAAAACATTAGGTTCTCATTGTGGAGACCCAAGTTCAAATCGCCGTAGGGACATCTAATGTGGAATTCTAAGTTGTGACTCTTGATCTTCCATAGTTGGCTTCTAATGTGGATGCGGTTTCTAAATAAAGTGGATTTCTAAGTAGTGACGCTTAGTCTTCCCTAGTTGATTTCTAGTGTGTTTGCTTATAAAGAGATTGTATTAGTCTCTACCAAGTGCTCGCAAGAGTGTAATGTCCCCATTTTTGGTTCTCTAGCAGTGCAGTTGTTTGTTGACCTTTTGGGTCTGTGTCATCTTGTTCAGATGGGTAAATCGATATTACCAATGAGCTCTGATGGTTTAGAGGAGTCATATGATGCTCTTAGAAGTTATTTCCGACTTCCGGTTTGGGCTCCAAGATTCTTGGAGAGGGCATCTATTTATAAAAAGTTGCTCAGTTGGCTCCATTTATCATTATTCTTCATCTGGATCACTCCAGTGCAGTTAGTTTTCGATTTCGATGCATTCCAGCATTTCTGCAAAATGAGTATATTAATGGCTTTATTTAATAATTTTACTAAGGTTGCAAAAATATTATTTAAAATATTTTAAGAGCACCTTACTGTTATAGCTCATCGGAACCGGGATGAAATGTTTTAAATTACGGATGCATTACACAGGGACCTTTGTGTGTCAAATTATCATTATTTTAATTAAAAGGTCATTTTCGAAGCTAAAATGGAGTTTTAATTAAAAAGTGAATTTTAAAATAGAAGCTTATGGAGAGTTTGGCGGAAAAAATATAAAAAGACATTTAAGTGGCTCATTGGTATTACGCAGTTTATTCTATTTCTCTTATTGAAACCTTGTGGTTCCGAAGATCGAACTTGGTTCATCTCAGCCTTCTTGAGGACGAAAACCCTCTTGGAGAAGACTAGCTACAGTAGTGAAAAACCTACTCTGGCTGGTATTTGTTGGAGATATCTTACAGGTATTTCACAGTGCATTCAAGATTTGGTTTGAGGGCTACAGCTTAATGCAAAACTATTGAAGATTTTGGAAAAAATAAATAAGTTTGTGTGCCTAAATGGTTAGATCTATGCTTGGAGTTCTTGGCCGCTGCCTTTAGGAGACTTGGAGCGATTTATTTTTAAGGAAGGTTAAACACAGCCCTTAGAGGAGAGAGAGTTGCTGCCCTTAGCACATTTTGGTGCCGTTTTCCAAGCCGCCCAGCCTGTGTGTAGTTGCAGAAAGATTCTGAGTAAAAGGCAACATTATATGTCAAGCCTTCTATTTTTCATGCTATTGGGCATTGTCTCAGCCAACTATTTTATTAGTGTTGGGTCATTGGAGTGAACCAATCTATATCAGCGAACTATTTTGTAAACGCTGGGCCGTTGGAGGGAGCCAATCCACATAAGTCTACAGCTTGAACGAGTCCTAGCCAGCCGCATTATCATAAGGCGAATCAATCATATCCTGCCATCGTGGGTGAAGACAAGGTTGCACTTGCTGCAATTATTAGTGAGGGGATCACATGCCTTTTGTAGACTGCATCCTTCCCGTAATGCCATTCGGTCTATGTTGCTGCCGAATCATACGTTGAAGGCAGACTTTCTTACAAAGGGTGCCACAACTCTTGCTGAAATTGTAAGTTCGGATCACTCTTTAGATGAAGGTGTTACTATACATATTTTTGTAACATGCAGTTTGGATTATATATTTGGAAGGGTTTTACTATACATATTTCTGTGCTATTTCTGCTGTATGGAAGTGTCATTTAAGGCTGCAAACTATTTGACAAAATTGCAATACATTCATATCAGATTTTGGTTATGTTCCCCTATTGGTATTTGCATGCAATATGTTTGTGAAAATGCCTATATGATCTAAACTGAATTTGCATAAGTAAACTTCACAAGTAATCATTCAAACAACTTTCCAAACAAGCAAAAAAAAACTCAGAACTCAGTGATAACAGCAGCATGTCAAGTGTTTGACAAATTGTCAATGCACTAGAAATCGGAAAAAATTGGAGTTTGGAAGGCAAATCTGGACGGGGGATACTACAAAGAGCTTGTACTGGTCTCGTGTTGATGCTCGTATGAGCAGAATATTTGTAAACGATGTGCACTATAAAAAATAAATAAATGAAGGAAATGTACATTGGACCATTTCTCATCACAGGACGAAGTTTGCAGTCATACAATGTGTCATTGACTTGTGCATGGGCCTTGTATAACTCACCTTCCATCAGTGGCTGTTGCGTACCAGTTATGCCAAGATCTTGAATGTTCGCCCCTGTTCCCCCACAAGAATCCCCTAGATATGAAGGCCTTTGATATGACTGAATGACTACCAAAGAGCAAACTATAATTGCATTACTTTTGAAAGATCAAACACTAATGAATCAAACTACATGGCACATAAAGCTAATATAGTGAATTCTAGTTAGCTTTCAGCTTCTACCTTCAAGCTTGAAAACGACAGTTAAGCGCCAAAAATATATAGTAAATTCACATGAACATGTGACTATTTCAAGCTAGAAAGCCATAGTGAATTCTAGTTAGCTTTCAGCTTCTACCTTCAAGCTTGAAAACGACAGTTAAGCGCCAAAAATATATAGTAAATTCACATGAACATGTGACTATTTCAAGCTAGAAAGCCATAGTAGAGTGCTGAAGATATATAATAAAAATGAGAACAAACAGCTCAATCAACCAAGAAGAATGCACTAATTCATGTTGGATCTAAAATATGGACACACATGTAGTCCACTAAATCTCGTTATAATAACAAATACTCCCAAAAGCATCTTTGTAGAAGGAAAAGATGTATTCAAAGCAAACATACATCATATACTCCAACCTTTGCAAAATGTTCTGCAACTGCCATCCAATCCTCCCGTATAAAAGCCACAGAACAAAATTACCACTGGGAGACAAATGAACATAAACTATGAACTTCTGGCAACTGGTAATCGTCGCTCTTCCTGCATAGAATCTCTTTCATCCCTTGGCCGTCGATTGTAATTGTCTCTCGGTCCATAATCTCGACGTTCACCCTGCATGTTGTCTCGTCCTTCTGCTCTCTGCCTGTCATATCTTGGCCTGTCATTAGATCTCTGTTTGGGTCTCTCGTTGTAGGGCTTGGGGGGATTGGGATCAGGTGTTATTACCCCATTGTTATATCTATCACCTGATTAAAAATCACTTATATCAGTAGCAATTCAAGAATCCTTTCCCTGCAATTTTGTTTTCTATTGCTGAGGTTTTATACAATTATAAGATTAGCCATTCCATCCAATACTCTGTTATGGCAGACAAAATATCTATGAAATTAAAACCTGGATCTCATGGTAAACACTCTCTACTTAACATTCCCTTCAACAAACAAGACTAGTTGATAGAACATGTATTAGACTCATACCTGCAAATATTCCAAGTTCAGGGTCCCCGTAGCCATCTGGAAGCACCCAATTAACAAGAGGTTGCCCTGTAAACAGTACATAAATCCTTATTGATAGGCTCAAATGTAGACATTTCAAATAAAAGAAAAAGGTATTTAAGTGAAAATATTAATACCCTTGAGTCTCTCTGATGTAGCTTCGTCGATATTGCATTGGAATCCAGTATATGTAGTTGTACTTAAGGCATATATTTTCTTTTTAGCCTCCTCTACACTGTAGGACAGACAGATTAACATCTGTAGCTGGAGAAAGTATTTATGTAGTAAGGCAGAGAAAGATAGAAAAGCTAATTTATTCACGACAGTGTGACCTAGATTCAAATCCTTTAAGCTGCTCACAACTCAAGCCAATAAATGGTATGGTTGTGATCTAATAATTATAGAGTGCATTCAAATGTGGCTCATGTTTAAAAGCTCAAAATTATGGTCCAAGAAAATACGATGTTTAAGGATAGCCTGTAACCACATTCAAAATTAAAAATTAAAAACACTAATTTAATTAATTAAAATATAATTTTTTCTGGATTCCCCGTGTATATCAAAACTGAATCTCGTCGTTTCAGGTCTGTGTAATGTCCCCTTTTCACATGTGTGGACACATGAGCCCAGTCCTTTTTTTCCTAATGGGCTGGGGAAATCATTTCAATAAGGGGGGCATGATTTGGCAAAATAGGATAATAACAAAAAAATAATATTTAATTTTTAGCATCTCTAGATATGGGGCGTGGATTTCTATAAAGGGAGGTTATGACGTTCTTCATTTAATTATGACAGTTTCTATGATGGAGTATTATGAGGGATTTACAACTTGACTTTCAAGAGAATGTTATGATGACCAAAGTGGGGCACTAATTATGAGGTGGAATCTTGACTTAAATAGCATTTGCTATTCTAAAAATGAAGACGACTCATGGGGGCATTGGGATTTGAGCCCTCCTTTGTGCTATAAATTGAGATGTTTGGGCATTAGGATACTCTCTTTCTCCTCGTATTTTACAGGCATAGTGCTCAGCCATTGATTTAAGGATGAAAACCCTTGAATCTAGAAATTAGAGTATACAGGGATTGCATTTGTGCTGAAGGTAGTCTCTTTTCTTTTGGTAAGTTGATTAGTGGACTGGGAACAGTAGTATACAGCAAACATCAGATCAAATTCGGGGAATTGCTTTATGTTATTGCATATTGATGTGGGTTATTTGTATGTGGTTGCATGCTATTGCAGACAAATTGCAAGCTGTTTGCATGTTGTTAAGAATAAAACTTCAGTGTGGTGAAAGTGGTGAATAATTTATAAAAAAATTGTACAGATCATCTCATTGGTATTAGAGTTGATTTTCTTGTCAGCCTGTGAATCATGGAAGGAAAAGAAAGAAAAATCAAAAATGACAAAAGATGAAAGGGTAGATCTATTTCAAGATACCTTGATGGGAATTCAGCAGGGACAAGAAAGAATGGCAAAGCTAATGTCACAATTGTTACATCTTCAAAGTACATGCAAAATCCAGATCATACTAAAGCATTTCAAAGAGAGATAAGTTCAGCTTCTCGTGACAGACCAGCGGCTAGTCAAACGAGTCTCCTTCAAAAACTCAGTAAGTCCATGTTTATATACAGGAATGAAAAATCGGATGCTGAGACAAGTACTTTAATGGAGTTAGACACACTTTTTATGGAGTATCAAGAGAAATCAGAAGATTTTAACGCTATCGTAACTTTTGTCAACTATTTGGAGACACTCAAAAAGAAGATTAAGGGCAGTAGAGCCCATAGTAGCAACCGGAATGATGAAAGGAGCAACTTTTCATATCAGCCTAAAGCACCTACTAGTGGACAACAAGTAGGTAAATTCAAAAAGGAGGATTTAATTCATACCCTCGGAAAGCTACTGTGGCAAAAATGTTTGATGAGCAAACTAGAAATGAGCTTAGAAGAAAAAAGTTGTGTTTTTCGTGCAAAAATCATTTAGAGTTGGGTCATAGAAATGAGCAAGGGTCAAGTCCATTACATTGAAGTAATTTCTGATGAAGAGGAGATTGGTTATAAGACTAATGAATCAAAATGGCAACATTCAATAAAAGAATTGATTGTGGGGCATGGGCTTGAGCAATTGGCAGAAAATAATACCAACACTAGTGAAGGGATACTTGCAGCTCTTTCAAGAGCATCATGGTATCACCCATTCCAAGTTCATGGAGAGTTATCCAAACAGCAGATTAATGTACTTATTAATAGTGGGGCTACCCACAATTTTATTAATGTAGGCCTTATGGCTAAAAGGAGATTGAAGGTGGAGGACTTCTCACTATCCTATGCACCAAGGTAATTCGACAGTTCAAGTTATCCGTTGGTGATTATAATGTATGTGATGATTTCTATGTTGTGGGTCTAGGGAAAGCACACATGGTTCTAGGTATATAGTGGTTGCATCCCCTTGGGGAAATTTCCCAAAATTATTGAAGTTCAAATCTCAAGGGAAAGCCATGGTACTTAGGGGAATGCCTAATGGGTCAGCTCAAGTGGTCACAACTAAGAGAATGGAAAGGACTTTCCATATGGGCATGTCTCATGGGCAGCTAGTTGCTTTGTGAATAAAGGCATGCCTACTACTTTGCCTTCAAGTAAGCACCAGACTTATCACACTGACATTCACTATTTTGGATAAGTATGGTATTGTGTTTAGTGATATGCCTCCAAGTCTACCACTGGATAGGGGATTCCAACAAATCATAGAGTTGGAGAAGGGTTCTAAGCCTGCCATGATCACCCCCTATTGCCATTCACAGATATATAAAGAGATAATAGAGAAGGCTATAAAAGAACTATTGGAGATGGGTCACATCACACCTAGTTCTAATCCATTCAAATCATCAATGGTACTTGTAAAGAAAAAGGATGGTACAATGACGATGTGCGTTGATTACAAGGCCTTGAACAAGAAGACAATCGAGAACAAATATCCCATTCCTAAGTTCAATAAGCTTATCAATGAATTGCATGTAACCGTCTACTTTTCAAAAATTGACTTAAGTTCTAGCTACCATAAGATTCGTGCGTACGATGAGTGTCGTGACTCGATATTTTCTAATTAAAGATTGGAAAGAATAGCATTGAGAATCTCTCCCTATCACTCTCTCTACCTTCCCATACTTAGTCAAATTTGAGGCCAAGAAGAAAAAGATAAAATAGGGAAAAGGACAAAATAAGAGCAAGACAAAGAAACTAACAAATAATTATTATTATATCTTCAAAAAAGGATCCGATTCTTGAAGAGGGATTCGTTCCTCTCAAAAGGCACGTCCACTTCCCAAAAGGCAGATCACATGGTATAAAGGCAGCGGATATCATTCTCCTCAAGGCATCGAACATCATTCTCTTTCAGACCATCAAACATACTTCATTCATTTGTAGATCATCAAATAAATATCATATAGTAAGTGATTCAGCAGATACAACAGCAATTAAGGAACAGCAATAAATAATACAGTGACGGCATTAGTATCTATCAGTACTAACAGCATTAAAGAAATATATCTGACATTATAATCAGATCCGCCGTCAAGATTATTGAGCAAGTACAGTCCAGAAGCTATATCAGCAGTAGGCATCTTTACATTATCATTTTTTCTATATTCTGATCAGACTATCATAACCATACAGGTATGAATATTTATTTATATATCTTTGTTTGTTGTTATTCATTCATGTATCATTATGATAGAAATGAGACTTAAATACAGTCATCACTAACAATGTAATATATAGACAATCATATGCAATTATTCATAATGATGTATCCTGTATACAATTATCCATAACAATATGTGACTTATTAACCTCATATGGGAGAATGAAAGAAAAGTGTCAAGAGGCCATTCATGGGTATTTAGAGGCCTTTGTCACATGAAATATAAGGTACCCATAGTGCAAACGATATTTATCACATAGAGGCCTTGTCACGTGGTATAAGGTACCCATAGTGCAAGGATAGTGATGTAATGGCCTTGGCTACTTTGATGTAAGGCATCTAAGAATACCAAGGAGTCTCGTAAAGGCCTTGACTCTAAAGGTATTAAAGATACCACTTGAGTCTAAGGATAGGAGACATTAGAGCCCCATGGTGGATAACGGCAACTCTCATCTCATCTCTCATAGGCTGTTAATGAGTGACATATGAAGAGATAACAAGTATGCAATATATATTGATAAAGATCGTGAGTTAATCATAGATCATATGAAATGTCATGATAAAAGGCATATTGATAATGATCATGAGAGTAACATATGAAATATTAATGATATGAAAAACATATGGATAGTGATCATAAGAATAACATGTGAAATATGAATGATAGATAATGTGCATTGAGAGCAATCATAAGATTAGTAATAGTGATATGCATTAAAAGTAATCATAGATTGATGATAGTAATGTATATTGAAAGTAACCAATGATGAACTAAAGTTATGAGTTGGCATTTGATCATAGAAATGATAAAAGCAATGTGATTATCTAAATTATATATATGGCTTTAAATGCAAAATGTACTAATGTTCTCTTTTTGCAACTTGAAATTTGTGAATAAGGTAAAGAGATTTTGATTTGTGACAAGGGAACATTACAATTGGTATCAGAGCAGTGATCCTGCCATCCTGTGAATAATAAATATTTATTATTATTGATCATGATTCTCACAAAAAAAAAAATATAGGTATTTGCATATGTGTTATTGTTGTGGTTGCAGGAACTAAATATATGCACATAGAGTTAACATTACATTAGTATTAATTATTATTGATGATGATGATACATGGAAGGAAAATGAAATCCTTAGCCATCCCAATCTTAACATTGCTTGAGGACAAGCAATCTCAAGAGGGGAGGCCTATCATGACTCAATATTTTCCAATTAAAGATTGGAAAGAATAGCATTCAGAATCTCTCCCTATCACTCTCTCTACCTTCCCATACTTGGTCAAATTTGAGGCCAAGAAGAAAAAGATAAAATAGGGAAAATGACAAAATAAGAATAAAGACAAAATAAGAGCAAGACAAAGAAACTAACAAATAATAAGTATTATATCTTCTAAAAAGGATCCAATTCTTAAAGAGGCATTCGTTCCTCTCAAAAGGCACGTCCACTTCCCAAAAGGCAGATCGCATGGTATAAAAGCAGTGGATATCATTCTCCTCAAGGCATCGAACATCATTTTCTTTTAAACCATCGAACATACTTCGTTCATTTGTAGATCATCAAATAAATATCATATAGTAAGCGATCTAGCAGATATAACACCAATTAAAGAACAGCAATAAATAATACAGTGACAGCATTAGTATCTATATGTACTAACAGCATTAAAGAAATATATCTGACATTATAATCAGATCCGCCATCAAAATTATTGAAGCAAGTACAATCCAGAAGCTATATCAACAATAAGCATCTTTACATTATCATTCTTTCTATATTCTGATCGCACTATCATAACCATACAGGTATGAATATTTATTTATATATCTTTGTTTGTTGTTATTCATTCACGTATCATCATGATAGAAATGAGACTTATATACAATCATCACTAACAATGTAATGTATAGACAGTCATATGCAATTATTCATAATGATGTATCTTGTATACAATTATCCATAACAATATGTGACTTATTAACCTCATATGGGAGAATGAGAGAAAAGTGTCAAGAGGCCATTCATAGGTATTTAGAGGCCTTTGTCACATGAAGTATAAGGTATCCATAGTGCAGAGAATATTTATCACATAGAGGCCTTGTCACATGTGGTATAAGGTACCCATAGTGCAAGGATAGTGATGTAATGGTCTTAGCTATTTTGATGTAAGGCATCATAAGAGTACTAAGGAGTCTCATAGAGGCCTTGACTCTAAAAGTATTAAGGATACCATTTGAGTCTAAGGATAGGAGACATTAGAGTCCCATGGTGGATAACGGCAACTCTCATCTCATCTCTTTCATAGGCTGTTAATGAGTGACATATGAAGAGATAGCAAGTATGCAATATATTGTCATAAAGATTGTGATTTAATTATAGATCATATGAAATGTCATGATAAACAATATGCAAGGCATATTGATAATGATCATGAGAGGAACATGTGAAATATTAATGATATGCAAGGCATATGGATAGTGATCATAAGAATAACATGTGAAATATGAATGATAGATAATGTGCATTGAGAGCAATCATAAGATTAGTAATAGTGATATGCATTAATAGTAATCATAGATTGATGATAGTAATGTATATTGAAAGTAACCAATGATGAACTAAAGTTATGAGTTAGCATTTGATCATAGAAATGATAAAAACAATGTGATTATCTAAATTATATATATGTCTTTAAATGCAAAATGTACTAATGTTCTCTTTTTGCAAGTTGAAATTTGTGAACAAAATAAAGAGATTTTGATTTGTGACAAGGGGACATTACAATTGGTATCAGAGCAGTGATCCTGCCATCCTGTGAATAATAAATATTTATTATTATTGATTATGATTCTCACAAAAAAAAAAATATAGGTATTTGCATATGTGTTATGGTTGTGGTTGCAGGAACTGAATATATGCACACAGAGGTAACATTACATTAGTATTAATTATTATTGATGATGATGATGTTACATGGAAGGAAAATGAAATCCTTAGCCATCCCAATCTTAACATTGCTTGAGGACAAGCAATCTCAAGAGGGGAGGCCTATCATGACTCAATATTTTCCAATTAAAGATTGGAAAGAATAGCATTCAGAATCTCTCCCTATCACTCTCTCTACCTTCCCATACTTGGTCAAATTTGAGGCCAAGAAGAAAAAGATAAAATAGGGAAAATGACAAAATAAGAATAAAGACAAAATAAGAGCAAGACAAAGAAACTAACAAATAATAATTATTATATCTTCTAAAAAGGATCCAATTCTTAAAGAGGCATTCGTTCCTCTCAAAAGGCACGTCCACTTCCCAAAAGGCAGATCGCATGGTATAAAAGCAGTGGATATCATTCTCCTCAAGGCATCGAACATCATTTTCTTTTAAACCATCGAACATACTTCGTTCATTTGTAGATCATCAAATAAATATCATATAGTAAGCGATCTAGCAGATATAACACCAATTAAAGAACAGCAATAAATAATACAGTGACAGCATTAGTATCTATATGTACTAACAGCATTAAAGAAATATATCTGACATTATAATCAGATCCGCCATCAAAATTATTGAAGCAAGTACAATCCAGAAGCTATATCAACAATAAGCATCTTTACATTATCATTCTTTCTATATTATGATCGCACTATCATAACCATACAGGTATGAATATTTATTTATATATCTTTGTTTGTTGTTATTCATTCACGTATCATCATGATAGAAATGAGACTTATATACAATCATCACTAACAATGTAATGTATAGACAGTCATATGCAATTATTCATAATGATGTATCTTGTATACAATTATCCATAACAATATGTGACTTATTAACCTCATATGGGAGAATGAGAGAAAAGTGTCAAGAGGCCATTCATAGGTATTTAGAGGCCTTTGTCACATGAAATATAAGGTATCCATAGTGCAGAGAATATTTATCACATAGAGGCCTTGTCACATGTGGTATAAGGTACCCATAGTGCAAGGATAGTGATGTAATGGTCTTAGCTATTTTGATGTAAGGCATCATAAGAGTACCAAGGAGTCTCATAGAGGCCTTGACTCTAAAAGTATTAAGGATACCATTTGAGTCTAAGGATAGGAGACATTAGAGTCCCATGGTGGATAACGGCAACTCTCATCTCATCTCTTTCATAGGCTGTTAATGAGTGACATATGAAGAGATAGCAAGTATGCAATATATTGTCATAAAGATTGTGATTTAATTATAGATCATATGAAATGTCATGATAAACAATATGCAAGGCATATTGATAATGATCATGAGAGGAACATGTGAAATATTAATGATATGCAAGGCATATGGATAGTGATCATAAGAATAACATGTGAAATATGAATGATAGATAATGTGCATTGAGAGCAATCATAAGATTAGTAATAGTGATATGCATTAATAGTAATCATAGATTGATGATAGTAATGTATATTGAAAGTAACCAATGATGAACTAAAGTTATGAGTTAGCATTTGATCATAGAAATGATAAAAACAATGTGATTATCTAAATTATATATGTCTTTAAATGCAAAATGTACTAATGTTCTCTTTTTGCAAGTTGAAATTTGTGAACAAGGTAAAGAGATTTTGATTTGTGACAAGGGGACATTACAATTGGTATCAGAGCAGTGATCCTGCCATCCTGTGAATAATAAATATTTATTATTATTGATTATGATTCTCACCAAAAAAAAATATAGGTATTTGCATATGTGTTATGGTTGTGGTTGCAGGAACTGAATATATGCACACAGAGGTAACATTACATTAGTATTAATTATTATTGATGATGATGCTACATGGAAGGGAGATGAAATCCTTAGCCATCCCAATCTTAACATTGCTTGAGGACAAGCAATCTCAAGAGGGGAGGCCTGTCATGACTCGATATTTTCCAATTAAAGATTGGAAAGAATAGCATTGAGAATCTCTCCCTATCACTCTCTCTACCTCCCCATAGTCAAATTTGAGGCCAAGAAGAAAAAGATAAAATAGGAAAAAGGGCAAAATAAGAATCAAGACAAAATAAGAGCAAGACAAAGAAACTAACAAATAATAATTATTATATCTTCTAAAAAGGATCCGATTCTTGAAAAGGCATTCGTTCCTCTCAAAAGGCACATCCACTTCCCAAAAGGCAGAGCGCATGGTATAAAGGCAGCGGATATCATTCTCCTCAAGGCATCAAACATCATTCTCTTTTAGACCATCGAACATACTTCATTCATTTGTAGATCATCAAATAAATATCATATAGTAAGCGATTCAGCAGATACAACACCAATTAAGGAACAGCAATAAATAATACAGTGCTGGCATTAGTATCTATCAGTACTAACAGCATTAAAGAAATATATCTAACATTATAATCAGATCCACCATCAAGATTATTGAAGCAAGTACAATCCAGAAGCTATATCAGTAGTAAGCATCTTTACATTATCATTCTTTCTATATTCTGATCACACTATCATAACCATACAAGTATGAATATTTATTTATATATCTTTGTTTGTTGTTATTCATTCATATATCATTATGATAGAAATGAGACTTATATACAATCATCACTAACAATGTAATGTATAGACAGTCATATGCAATTATTCATAATGATGTATCTTGTATACAATTATCCATAACAATATGACTTATTAACCTCATATGGGAGAATGAGAGAAAAGTGTCAAGAGGCCATTCATAGGTATTTAGAAGCCTTTGTCACATGAGGTATAAGGTACCCATAATGCAAAGAATATTTATCACATAGAGGCCTTGTCACATGTGGTATAAGGTACCCATAGTGCAAGGATAGTGATGTAATGGCCTTGGCTACTTTGATGTAAAGCATCATAAGAGTATCAAAGAGTCTCATAGAGGCCTTAACTCTAAAGATATTAAGGATACCATTTGAGTCTAAGGATAGGAGACATTAGAGCCCCATGGTGGATAACGGCAACTCTCATCTCATCTCTCTCATAAGCTGTTAATGAGTGACATATGAAGAGATAGCAAATATGCAATATATATTGATAAAGATCATGAGTTAATCATAGATCATATGAAATGTCATGATAAAAAATATGCAAGGCATATTTATAATGATCATGAGAATAACATGTGAAATATTAATGATATGCAAGGCATATGGATAGTGATCATAAGAATAACATGTGAAATATGAATGATAGATAATGTGCATTGAGAGCAATCATAAGATTAGTAATAGTGATATGCGTTAAAAGTAATCATAAATTGATGATAGTAATGTATATTGAAAGTAACCAATGATGAACTAAAGTTATGAGTTGGCATTTGATCATAGAAATGATAAAAGCAATGTGATTATCTAAATTATATATATGGCTTTAAATGCAAGATGTACTAATGTTCTCTTTTTGCAAGTTGAAATTTGTGAACAAGGTAAAAAGATTTTGATTTGTGACAAGGGGACATTACAGTTGGTATCAGAGCAGTGATCCTGCCATCCTGTGAATAATAAATATTTATTATTATTGATCATGATTCTCACCAAAAAAAAAATATAGGTATTTGCATATGTGTTATGGTTGTGGTTGCAGGAACTGAATATATGCACACAGAGGTAACATTACATTAGTATTAATTATTATTGATGATGATGCTACATGGAAGGGAGATGAAATCCTTAGCCATCCCAATCTTAACATTGCATGAGGACAAGCAATCTCAAGAGGGGAGGCCTGTCATGACTCGATATTTTCCAATTAAAGATTGGAAAGAATAGCATTGAGAATCTCTCCCTATCACTCTCTCTACCTTCCCATACTTAGTCAAATTTGAGGCCAAGAAGAAAAAGATAAAATAGGAAAAAGGACAAAATAAGAGCAAGACAAAGAAACTAACAAATAATTATTATTATATCTTCTAAAAAAGATCCGATTCTTGAAGAGGCATTCGTTCCTCTCAAAAGACATGTCCACTTCCCAAAAGGCAGATCGCATGGTATAAAGGCAGCGGATATCATTCTCCTCAAGGCATCGAACATCATTCTCTTTCAGACCATCGAACATACTTCATTCATTTGTAGATCATCAAATAAATATCATATAGTAAGCGATTCAACATATACAACACCAATTAAGGAACAGCAATAAATAATACAGTGACGGTATTAGTATCTATCAGTACTAACAGCATTAAAGAAATATATTTGACATTATAATTAGATCCGCCATCAAGATTATTGAAGCAAGTATAGTCCAGAAGCTATATCAACAGTAAGCATCTTTACATTATCATTCTTTCTATATTATGATCGCACTATCATAACCATACAGGTATGACTATTTATTTATATATCTTTGTTTGTTGTTATTCATTCATGTATCATTATGACAGAAATGAGACTTGTATACAGTCATCACTAACAATGTAATGTATAGACAATCATATGCAATTATTCATAATGATGTATCTTGTATACAATTATCCATAACAATATGTGACTTATTAACCTCATATGGGAGAATAAAAGAAAAGTGCCAAGAGGCCATTCATGGGTATTTAGAGGCCTTTGTCACATGAGGTATAAGGTACCCATAGTGCAAAGGATATTTATCACATAGAGGCCTTGTCACATGTGGTATAAGGTACCCATAGTGCAAGGATAGTGATGTAATGGCCTTGGCTACTTTGATGTAAGGCATCATAAGAGTACCAAGGAGTCTCATAGAGGCCTTGACTCTAAAGGTATTAAGGATACCACTTGAGTCTAAGAATAAGAGACATTAGAGCCCCATGGTGGGTAACGGCAACTCTCATCTCATCTCTCATAGGCTGTTAATGAGTGACATATGAAGAGATAGCAAGTTGCAATATATATGGATAAAGATCATAGATTATGTGAAATGTCATGATAGAGATATGCAAGGTATATTGATAATGATCATGAGAGTAACATGTGAAATGTTAATGATATGCAAGACATATGAATGGTGATCATAAGAATAACATGTGAAATATGAATGACAGATAATGTGCATTGAAAGTAATCAATGATGACCTAAAGTTATGAGTTGGAAATTGATCATAGAAATGATAAAAGCAATGTGATTATGTAAATTATATATATGGCTTTAAATGCAAAAATGTACTAATGTTCTCTTTTTGCAAGTTGAAATTTGTGAACAAGGTAAAGAGATTTTGATTTGTGACAAGGGGGCATTACAATGAAGATATGCACACGATAGCCTTCATGTGTCATTGTGGACATTATGAGTTCCTGGACATGCCATTTGGGCTAACAAATGCTCTAGCCACTTTCCAATCAGCTATCAAGTATTCAATGCCCAGTTGAGGAAATTTGTTTTGGTATTCTTCAATGATATGTTGATCTATAGTAAAACTTTGGGTATGGGTCACATCAAGCCTAGTTTTAGTCCATTTGCATCATCAGTGGTACTTGTAAAAAAATGATAGTACAATAAGGATGTGCATAAATTATAGTGCCTTGAACAAGAAGACAATCAGGAATAAATATCCCATTCCCAAGATTGATGAGTTTATTGATGAATTGCACCAAGTTGTCTACTTTTCAAATTTTGACTTGAGGCTCAACCACCATCAAATTTGTCTACGCGACGAGGACATGCACATGATTGCCATTTGGGCTAACAAATGCTCTAGCTATAGTATTCAATGCCTAGTTGAGAAATTTTGTTTTGGTATTCTTTGATGATATATTGATCCATCGTAAAACTTGGGAAGATCACTTGAGACACTTGGATACAGTCCTTGGGATATTGCAACAACAAGCCCTCTTTGCAAAAGAATCCAACTGCAATTTCAGAGTTACAAAGAATCTATACTTGGGTCACATCATTAGTGCTCAAGGTGTTCAAGTGGATCAGCAAAAGATCCAAGCCATTTTAGATTTGCCAACCTTTGCTATATTCATTGACTCCTTTGAGAAACTTCTTTGGCCTATGCAGTTACTATTCAAGATTCATTAAGGGTTTCTCAAAATTGGCAACAACCCTATCTGACATGACTAAGAAGGGAGCCTTCTTATGGAATGATAGAACTCAAGAAGCTTTTGAGAAGCTTAAGTGGGTAATGAGCTCATGCCCTATACTTGCCATTCTCGATTTCTCACAACCATTTGTTGTAGAGTGTTATGCTTTAGGTGAAGGGATTGGAGTTGTGCTAAGGGGTCGTCCACTAGCATTTGAGAGCAGAAAATTGAAAGCTTCAAAAAGCAACGACAAGGAAATGCTTGATTTGGCTAAGTTGAGACAATACTTAGTCTATAGCAGATTTATGTCAAAAACAAATCACAACAATTTGAAATTCTTCCTTGGCAAATGCAATTTGAATGATCGGCAAGAAAAGTGGGTAAGTAGGCTTCAAACTTATGATTTTGACATAGAATATGTGAAGGGTAAAAAGAATGTGGTTGTTGATGCTCTTTCCTGTATGCCTACTTTCTTCTCCATTTCTTCTATTGCTAAGAAAGGCTTCTATCATGGCAAAATATGCTAAGAACACTTTTGCTACTAATATTTTAGATGGAAGTGCGAAAGATCACAAGTATTTACCGACAAATGGTCTTATCTTTGTAATGAATTAAATCAGAATGATATATTATTTACAAAAGAGCAAAGCTCTTAAATAGAGTTACAAACAGATGTTTCTAAATAAGAAATACAGATGTTTCTAAAGAGATTAAAGCTAATCTAAACAGAATTAGAAACAATATAATATGTTACAATATTGCCCATTAAATATAACTAAATATTATTTAATAGCCAAGAAAAACAAGGAGCAACTAAATATTTGAAGCGGCGACCACAGGTCTTCCGAATCAAACGCTGGCAGAAATTTGACAAATACACGTCGATGGAATCTCCCTCACATAGCAATCCAAAGGAATTTGTGATAAAAGGCGCCAAAGGAAAACACGACCAAAATAAAGGAGCCGCCGAGATCAAAACACAAAACCCATCGTCGAAGCCAAAGGAAAGTAAACCGCTAATGAAAACCGCCAAAGTCAAGGAAACGAAACCCTAATCGCGAGAAAGGAACCCGCGGAAGACAAATAGAGCTCGCCAAAATGAAATAAAGGGACCACCGCTAAGCTGGGGTCGTTTGAACAAATCGCAAGTTACAGAAAAGGACGCAACCAGATCCGTAACAGAAAAATGCCACACAAAAACCGTGACTAGGCATAGAAAACGACCGCCAAAAACAAATCACGACTTTTTCAGAAGACGAAAAACAGAAATCACGACCAAAAAACAGGATCCGCAACCTTCAGAAAACGCAACCACTGCAAAAACCGAAGACCTTTTTGTAAAGCCGAAGGTTGAAACCCAAAAGACAAAGCTTACATAAAGAAAAACTGAAGGTCGTACAGCCTGTTGATGATTGTTTTTAGACAACACAACAATAGGGTAAAACACTAAGTATCCCACCCCCTCTTGAGTAAAGTCTCTCAAAGGCTAAGCTATGTGATCCAATGAAGTAACTTCAAGGTTCCTTATTCGTGATTTGCATTGGATAAACTCAGTGAATACATGTGATCTTGCTGATTATCACAAAGAGACTTACGCAGACTTCTTCATACTTCATTCAACTTATTTCTCCTTTCAGTGTGGATGATATATGTACAACGCTTCAATGATAAAGAAAAGGAAAAAGATGAGGTTTAAGGAAACTAATCTAAGGTCAATGAAGCAATGATGATGCATGAACAGACAAACTCCTTAATAAACCTAACTCCACTTCGCCAAGGGTGCCTACAACTACATGAAGTTAGTGCAATCTCCTAAGGATTGTGAAAGGTTTTCAAATCATGAAAGCTCATATAAGCACCCATTGAACAGCACAGCTCAAACAAGCATCCACAATCGAGCTCAAGCAAATTACAATGAAGCTCAAACTAGCTTTACACAACACTTCACCAATGATAAATGTCAAAAGCATGAGCTAGGAGTTAATCAAATATTCAATACAACATACATTACATCAATGAACTCTAATCTACTTAGAAACATCTGTCCATTTAATCAAGATACAAGAAACCATGTCATTTCAAAAGACAAACTTAACACCAAGCAAGCTCCAATGTCTTTGCATTAATCTTGAGAAATATTTACAACAATTTCAGTACTCTCAGAGAATTTCGAGAGTCTCTTCTACTCTACTCCTACAAACTAACTACTCTAGCTATTATATTTACAAATGAGGCAACAAGGCCTTTATATAGAGGTCCAGAATTGCAATGAATGGCCTAGATCAATTCAAGTAGCCAAGGGCCAAGATCATGTCATCTCAGCAATTAGTTACAACTTGCTATTTTTAGTACATAAGAGAGGCAATGAAGGCACGTTTTCCAAGAAGATAAGGATGAAACGAAATCTTTAGAGCATCTTCCACATAGATATCCTCTTTGGCTTCTTGCTTGTTGAATGATGTGGCGAACTGTGATTGGATTGATGATATGTATCGGCCACGTAGGTGCCATCTCAGCATATTCCCAAATTGCATCATTTGTGTGATGTCTTCGATGTGATTGCTTGAATGAACTTGAATGTTTGGGATGTATCTTTGTTAATCTTGCCTTGTTCATTGTAAGTTGAATGTATGATGTATGTAGCTCATTTGCTTAACTTTGTGTACTTCCTCTTGCAGGATATAAGTTGATCTTCTTTGGGTGCATCTTCATAGAGAGTAGTGAAGATGATAATGATGCTTCCTTCATGATATAGAGTAGATGATGATGCTCCATTGATAACATGGAGTAAGAGACTTTTTAGAGACCTTGAAGATTGATGAAACTTGAAGCTTGATGGATGAATGCCTTTCTACAATGCAGATGATGAAGAGCTGAACTTGATGTGTTTCTTTTAGAGTGGCTATCTCCTATCTTCACTTTACTCCTTGCATGAAGGTGACTCCAAGCATTTGCTCCTTAGATGACTCCTTAATCCGGTCTATGCTCCTGCAAAACAAACAAAGAAACAACATCAATCCCTTTTAATAAACACTTTCTAACACGAAGGAATCACCTTTAAACATCTAAATAACCTTTCTCTAGTCTAGGCGCACACATTGATCTGTAGTGAGTTAAAGTGCGCCTAGGCTTAGATGACCTTATATTTGTCATTTCATGATTTAAGACACTTGTTTGCACTTCCAGGAGGCTTCTTCATCAGGGCACAAATCCTTATGATCTCAAACTTCATGCTTATCTAGGTGCAGTTTTGGGGTTATACAAATGCAAATTGGCGCCTAAATCCCATGAAGCAATTAAACTCTAACTTTGGGCGCTAGTTTATGGTTGCACAAATGATGATGAGCGCCTAGTCTTGAATGGATACTTAATCCAATTTTCATGGATCCAAACCATCATGGAGTTTCAATAGATGTGCCTTGACACTTATACTCCTTAAACTTGGTTGACGAATGCCCCTTTGAGTGTTAGGCGCTCATACTCATCCTTACAAACACTTTGTCTCCTAGGCGCTAAAGGTGATTATAGAAGCAAGAAATTGCGCCTTATCTTGATGAGGGGTTCACTTCGAAAGTTCATGGTCTTCTAGACTTGTATGTGCTTTTGGTGGACTTGTCAAACTCAATACCTTCAATGTTTATAGTTTTAAGCATGTTTTCTTCATAGGCGCCAAAATGGGGTCATCTAGACACAAAAGTGCGCCTAGACCTCTCTGGCTTGTTCTTAAGTATTTATAATGACGTCAAGCCAAGGTATTAATGTTTGGAAATCTCCTACTCCAAAGTAATGTCAATACTCAAGATACTCAGCCTTTTACCACTTAGGCGCACTTTGATGACTCCTTGAACATGAATTTGCGCCTTGGTTTAGATAGGTGTTCACTTCACTTTTTATGCATTCAAACCCTCATGTTTGTTCCTGAGGATGCTATCAAACCAAAATACCTTCGAAACTTATAGATTCAAGCTGATTTCTTCCTAGGCGCAAAAATGAGGTTGCACAGAGGGTGACATGCGCCTAAGTTTGTCATGAGTTCATGCTCAATTTAATGACCTCAAATTAATGCATTGATGTTGTAAGACCCTCTTGCTTCAAGATATGATCAAACTTATTGGTTTCATGCCCTTTTTGGCAAGGCGCATGTTTATGATTGCTAAGGTGTAGATTTGCACCTTTGTTTAAACAGGTGTATTCTGGACTTAAATCAACTTAGGAACTCAAGGTGAGTTGATACCTTTCAAGGCGCCATCTTTCTAAAGACTTAGAACATCCTCATCTCAAGGCGCAATTTTGGGGTTCTCCGGATGATGAAATGCACCTTGACTCTCTTAGGCAACTAGATTCCAACTCTAGGCGCCAAAATGGTCAAAACAAAGAGTAAAGTGCACCTAGACTCATTGTGGTACTTTCTTCCAAGATTTTCTAAGTTAAAGTCACAATGAGGGTGAAAACAACAATTTTTAGCAAGATTCTTCCTTAGGCGCTCATTTATCATTGATTTTAACTTCATTTGACATCAAGGCGCTAAAAGTGGATACTACACATGCAAAAATGCGCCTAGACTTTAAGGTCATTTCTTTGTCAAATTTTCAATGTTTAAGGCTTTCCGACATCAATTTCAATCAAGGCGCCATAGTTTGGAGTGGTTCAAAGTTTGTTCTCCTCTAGGCGCAATATGACGTCTCCTTCTTTAGGCACACATTTGGGTTTGCAGAGGTGGGAAATTGCGCCTAACTTCTTGGAGCAAATTTGCGCCTAAGAAATGGAAGTCTCCAGGGTTAGGTATATTAAAAAATATATTTAAGTATAAGAAAATTTCTTATACTTTAAATATTTTTCAATATACCTTTCAAGATGTTTGATATAGGTCTCGGATCCACCGGATTTAACATGTAGATTCTAGATTTTGAGGGATCCACCAGATTTCAGACTTAGCAAATTTTCAGGATATCAAACAGTCATTTCATGATTTTCAGGATATCAGACTATGGTATCCACCACAAAGCTATAGACTCAAACACCACTAACTTCATAATGAAATAAACCTAAGACATCATCCAAGACTAAAGCAAAGCATCAAAGCTCAAAAAAAGGGGGTCCCCATTTGCAATGGGGCAATGTGTGATTAGGTCACAACACGGCCGTGTACAGACACATGTACGGTTCGTACTAATTTTTCAGAGAGCCGAAGCAAAAAAATCAATTTTCCCACTCAGCTGGCTTTGATACCATGTAAGGAATTAAATCAGAATGATATATTATTTACAAAAGAGCAAAGCTCTTAAATAGAGTTACAAACAGATGTTTTTAAAGAGATTAAAGCTAATCTAAACAGAATTAGAAACAATCTAATATGTTACAATATTGACGATTAAATACAACTAAATATTATTTTAATAATCTTGTATAAGAAAAGAAATTTCCTTATACCCGAGTCCAAGATGAAAGAGAAAATTATCATGACTTTGCATGATGCACTTATGGTTGATTACCCCAGCTTCTACAAGAACTATAGGCAACTGAGAGGGAGATTTTCCTAGAAGGGCTTCTCAAGCATATTAGAAGAGAGTGCACTACTTGCCATCAGAATAAAGCAAAGCATGCTTTTCTGGCAAGTTTACTACACCCTTTGCCCATTCCTGACCAAAAAGGGAAAAGTATATCCATAGATTTCATCATAAACCTTCCTAAGGTAAATAGCGAGGAATGCATTTTTTGTTGTAGTGGATCGGTTATCTAAATATGCACATTCCTTGTCATCCCTACTAAATTCAGAGCACAACAAGTAGCTGACTTGTTTTCTAGAGAGGTATTTCAACTACATGGTTTGCCTAAGACCATTGTTAGCAATAGGGATAGCAAATTCCTCAACTCCTTTTAGCGGGAGTTATTTCATTTGACTAGCACCAAGCTCATTCCTAGTACCAACTATCACCTCCAAACAAATGGACAGACAAAAATAGTAAATAAGTGGGTCAATGGGTACTTGAGGATCTATATCACAAATCAACAAATAGCTGAGTTAAGTGGTTGCATCTTGGATAGCATTGTTATAATACCACTGACCACATGTCCATTGGCATGACACATTTTATGGCACCATATGGATATGACACGCTCACCTTCATTTATGAATTATTTGTATTTATTTATTATTTCAGCCTCCTATTGAGAAATGAGGCATCTCACTTTCTGTTGGCATTATTTTCCATGTCTAAAAGCATCTTATGACATTGTAAGATGAGAGTTACTTATGATGGATTATATGACACGTAAAAACATGATTATAAGGAAGTTACATTGGAATCTTGACCAACATTATGACAAATCATAAGGCATCTTTGAATGGGTTTGAATATGCCAAAATGGAGCACCCAAATTGAGGAGTCAGCTATGACAAACATTATGACAAGTTATAGAGCATCTTCTATTTTTAATAGAGAACACCGTGACCATCTTGGGTGTTGGAATTTGGGCCAATTGTGTGTCATTTTTGAGTCATTGTTTTGACTCATGGTTTTAGTCAACCGCTTGTGATTTGTTTTAGTTTTGCCTATTTACTAGTGCTTGAGAATGGAGTATTGTATGGGTTGTATGATTGATTTGTAGGCATTGTTATGCTGCTAGAATTGCTCTAGAATCTGAATGTTAGTGATAGTCCTATAAAGGCATAGCCTAAGATTTGTATTGTAACCTCTTAGTTGTTAAATAATACAATTAGTTTTGCTTTGGAGTGTGGGGTTTTTCTCGCAAAAGGGTTTTCCCCACATAAATCATCTTGTCATGGTATAGTTTTCTTTGTGTATTTTTTTTTGTAATTGTAAAATCTTTTGTTTTTGCACATACCTCCCCTCTAAGTTTAGTGTAGGAAGCATTTCTACACAATTACTTCCTTTCATTTCGTATCAAACAATTACCACCTCATAATCTAGGTGTTAAGGACAAGGTTTTTTGTACTAAGATCATAGGTGTTATGGAAAAGGTTTTCGGATTCTAGGTGTTAAGGACAGGGTTTTGCTTTGGAATGTGGGATTTTTCTCTCGAAAGGGTTTTCCCCATGTAAATCATCTTGTAAGATATTTTGTTTTTTCACATACCTCCCCTCTATGTTTAGTGTAGGAAGCATTTCTACACCATTGCTTCCATTCATTTGGTACCAAATTCTAATCACCTCAGATTGAGTGGGAACTTGTGTAGAAATAAATCTTGTTGCAGGAAACTAGCAAGCACATCAAGCATAGAGGAGGAGAGATTCACAGGCAGTAACTTTGAGTTGTGGAAGCTCAAGATGGAGGATATACTTATTGACAGAGATCTATGAATTGTTGTATGCAGATCCAAACCCGCTACAATGAAGCTAGAAGACTAGTTGATATTGGGCAAAAAAACCAAAGGTCTCATCAAACTCTATTTGATAGATTCAGAGTTGTTAAATGTACACGAAGAAGACACCATAGAAGCCCTTTGGCAAAAGTTAAAAGAAATTTATCAGGCTAAATCCCTAGTGAATAAACTTTTCTTGAAAAAGAAGCTATATACCCTTGAGATGGAGGATGATGGTTTTATAGCCGAGCACATGAACACATTCAATATGATCATGACCCAATTGCACGCTATTGGAGTGAAGATAGAGGAGGATCGTTGCATGAAACTCCTTTGTTCTTTGCCAAATTCATGGGATCACCTTGTGATGGCTGTCGGTGTGAACACAGGTATTACCTATCTGATCTACCTTTATAGTGTGAAAAGGGTACATTATCTAGCTAGTTATTAGTCAGGACCTATTCACACATGTTCACATGGTAAGTTTACTTAGGTAATTAAGACATTTAATATTTGTGTCACATGTCATAGGATTAGAACACTTGTCATGATCACATTATGTCCTACCTCTCAACCTTGCCTTTATAAGCAAGGCCTCTATTGTACATCATGTATCCTATAAATTTTATTTTATTGTTGGCAAAATAATATTATTTGTTGTTTGGTGTTGCAGATTTGATCTTGGGTGGTTGAATGCTTGAACATGGTATGAGAGCCTTGATCAACCACCCAAGATCAAATCTGCAACACCAAATAACCTTCTACACAAAAGAGACAAGCGACAAAATGATGGTATACTACCAATAATGATACAAGAATAACATTATTTATTGTTTGTCTCTCTTGTGTAGAAGGTTATTTAGTGTGGCAGATTTGATCTTGGGTGGTTGATTGTTTCAACATGGTATCAGAGCCTTGATCGTGCAAGCCCCTTCTCGATTTGGAGGGATCCTGCCATCAACATTCAGCAGGAACATTCTGACCCACGGTTGAGTCTAAAAAGGCCAAATCTGTTAGGATTGACTGTAAACATGACATATTTTCGTTACAGTCAAATCTGGTGTTTTTTCTGGCTGACAAAAAAAGCATTAACAGTTATCATGATTTACCAAGCAAGTAGTGACCATTTTATATACTTTGCAGTGCCAGAAAAAGAGGTTGATGCTGTTGCACAAGCATTAAAAAAAAATTCAAACAAACACTTGAGGCTGGGCACCATTCTCAAGCAGAGGTTATTCACAATTGTAGCATTTTAGCGGTTGTTGGGCAACACGTGGCAAATACAGCTCGAGTTAGTGCTACTCTATTTAATGCACATCTAGACTATTGCCCAAGGTTGCTTTGAGTACAATACCATTGTGCCTTGTGGTCATGAAGAGAAAAGGCTCACTTAAGGCCTTAAGACCTGTTCACTCATGGTTCTATCTTTCAAAGACAGCGTCGGCTGTACGGATAATTGGGCCAGGGTTAATTGGAGGAACTCTTCTGGATCAGCTTAGAGATCAGGCAGCTATCCTTAAGGAGGAGTTTAACATTGACCAGTGAGTAATAGGGATCATTGGTTCTACAAAAATGTTTGTCAATGACCAGGGCATGGATTTGCAAATATGGAAGAATCTTCAGAATGAAAAAGGCGACCTTGCAGATATAGAAAAAATTATTGAGCATCTGTATGGCAGCAACTTTATACTGAATATTGTCATTGTAGATTGTATGACAGATTTAGAGGTCACTAAGAATTACTACCAATGGTTGCAAAAACGAATGCACATAGTCACTGCAAACAAAAAGGCAAATACAATGAGGGATCTTCAAAGAAGATCCTATACACACTATGTATATGAGGAAACTGTTGGTACTGGTCTACCAATAATCAGCACTTTGCGTGGCCTTTTGGAAACTGGTGATAAAATTTTACAGATTGAAGGCATGTTCAGTGGAAGCTTGAGTTACATTTTTAAAAGTTTCTTGGGGCAGATTTGGATTGCTCATCAAGTCCAATCAATGGATCTTTCTGCACAAATTTACTGGTTTCCTGATTCAAATGGTTCAAAAATTATGTTGTAGCAGCAAATGAGGTCAATGTTGACCTCCTTTCAGGAGCAACTACAATACTTCAAACAAATATCATTTATGACTGGAAGAAGCTTGAATCCTGCTGGAGACCTTGGACAGATGAAAGGTCCTTTTGTGCAAGGAGTTGGGATCTTCATGATGGACGAACATGTTGTTGATGAGAATGGAAAACTTATATTGGTTCCAGATGCCATCATTGACATACAGGAGAAGAAACTGGGGAGCAAGACCATCACAGAGTACTTGGTTCATTTGAGGAACCTACCCACAAAAGATGATACCTGGGAGGAATAGAAATTTGAACATCCCACACTGCATTGCCTGTGGACAAGCAATTACAGGAAGAGGGGGGGGGGGGGTGTTGTAATGTACCCTTATAATCCACGGCACTGAGTGAGTATTCTGTCAGCAGAAGTATAGGACTGCATAATAGAATAAGGCAGGTGTGATTACTTTCAGCTAGGAAGCAGCTAAGTCTTTGTGTCTTTCAGTTAGGCAGCAGTTGAGTCTTCCAGTTCCTGTCAGTTGTTCCAGCAGCATGCAGTTAGTTACTCTTTCAGTAGCTTCAATTAACACCATCGATTGAGGATGAACAAACCAGTTGATTACCAACAATTAAGGTGCGATTTCCTTTGATTGTGGATCACCCAGAAACAGGGACTATAGGAAGCACTGGGAAGAAACAAGGAGATACTTTTGAAAATTAAAAACCTAAACTCAGTTTCACGAGGGCCACGATGCCACAACAGCTTTGGCACTTGGGACAGAAACCTCGGGCATATCAACTTCTCACTTGAGGACGGAAACCCTCAGGAACAGTCAGTGGTGCAGGGCGACAGCAGGGTTGTGCAGAGTGTTGGAGATCAATAGGTGTTCAGTTTGGCATGTTACAGAGGATCTAGGAGCATTAAAGGAGTCAGATATGCATATATATATATAGGAATGCCCAGTAAGCTGTTTTAGACTGGTAGAATTTAGTTAAGGACTTTACACACAACAAATTCTACGTATAACACACCCCATCAAAAATGTGGCATACCAAATAAATAAGGCAAGGCATAACTGAAGATGTCAGTCGGTCATACAATCTAAGCCGAATGAGCCCGGCAAAATGAATATACCAATCAAACGTATATATTAGAAAAAAGTACCTTCCAAGAACGGCAGCAAGGGTTTTGACATAGGTTTCAATCATTTCCTCCCGGGTAGGCTTGGGGTCCTTCGGAAAATCTAGCGTAATCAGCCAGTGCTTGCAGTCCTTCAGCTCTGTCCATGACCTGCAACGAGCTAACAGATGTCGCGATGCAGGGCACTGCTTTCCAAATCCAACTAACTGGCTGTGCCCAAATAGGTGCGCTTTTGTTGATAATGATGAAGAAAGAACTGCACCCGAAGAATTTCCCAATACAGTCGAAGAAGATGAAGTGGCAAAGGCTCTTAGTAAGCTCAGCATGCGACGAAGGCGAAGAGCTGAGAGTGCCATTGATGACGATTCAGGGCCTCTAAAGTGCTTTACCTGTCAATGCTTGTTAGGGTTTAAGAAGTAAGGGTTTTAACTCGGAAAAATAGTTGTTGCTCAATCAGTTCCATGAATTTCCCACATTGACAAAGGCCTCAGCCGTTTAAGAGAGTAAGCGGATCGCCCCATAATTCTCATCATTCCCATGTAACCCAATTGCGGAAATGAGAAATATAACGTTGTTTTTTTGAAAAGGAAAAATATAAATTAAATAATAATTAAATTTATTTTAGAATTTTTGAGTTGAAATACTATGTCATAAATAAATAAGTGTATTTTTTGAAATGGTAAAAGATGGATTAGGGTTATTTAGTTTGTGGAGTAGTTTAATATTGTTTGATTATAAATTATTAGTAAGCTCTATTTGGCAAGAAAGATTGTCTGTTGACGCCTTTTATTAAATCAAGATCATTATTAAGTTTTTTGCAGAGGTATATTCTTGATGACAGAGTAAAGGGTTGAAGCAATGACAAAGATGATGAGATGAGGCTTGAATGAATATGTCAGTGGGTGCGAGTTCTATCTGCAGAGAAATAATATGAAGATAGAAATGCAGTTGCAGAGGTTTGTACCATCTTCATAGATCATAATGGAGTCTTCATTATATTTGCATTGATGGATCAGGGTGATATATGGTGTTCATTTCATTTGGTGCTATAGATGTGATTAGGAATTTATCCTTATTGTAATATCTTTTTGTAATCTTGTCATGCAAAGGAAGACATAAGATGTGTTGTACTTTAGAGATACAAAGTAACCCTCTTAACTTTATTAGTTTCTTTTGAACAAGTGTATGTTTGTCAGTGACATTTTATTTAGCTAGTGAGACATATTCAAGTCAGTGAGACAATCTTATTGCTAGTGAGGTAGTTGTATTTGCCAGTGAGGCATGGTTTTGGTTAAGCTAATGAGGCATTTTTTGAGTGGTTTTTCATCCCTATGAGGGTTTTCCACTCATGAAAATCTTGTATTATGCTTGATGTTGATTGTCTTCGTGTTTTGTGTCCTAATGTCTTTGTTTAAGGTCTTGATCATATCATTTGTCATCATACTTGTTCATATGTGTTTGATAGATCATTAAATTCTCTCTCATTCTCTATCCGGTAGTTTAAAAGGTGCAAAAGGTTTTAAAAGTTTATACAACACTGATTCACCCCTCCTCTCAATGTTGTCCATACTCCAACAAGTGGTATTAGAGCACATGTTCCCTATAGAAGTCTAATAGGCTTGGGTAGGTCCTGATAGTGAAGTACCATGTGAAAGTGTAGAAGAAATAAGGGCAGGAGAAATGTTAATTCGCATACTAGTCAAAAGACACCATTTATACCAAACTCAAATGTTGATATGCAATCCGTTGATAGAAATGTCTCACAATTTGAATCAGGTATTAAATTAGAGGAAGAGATTTTTGGGGTTCCTTTCTTTGATGGTTCAGATTTCTCTATTTGGTATATTAGAATGCAAGTCTATCTTTCTTTAGGGTATGGAGTGTGGATCTAAGTTGAGAATGGATATTTTATTTCCTCTCAATCACCTAATACTACAAGTAACAAAGAGGCTTATGAATGCAATCATGTAGTAAAGAAGGCTATTATGTCTGGATTATCTAATGAAGTTTCTTGTAAAGTTATGCATTGTGAAACAGCTCAGGATGTGTGGAAGGAGTTGATTAGAATCTATCAAGGTGATGCACTTGAAGGAGAGACAGCTTGGTGTCTGAGGAAAGTGACAATGAAAGGAGACATTCACATGAAGGAGATGAGGTCCAATCTGATTCAGAAGAAGGAGGTCACATTATGAGTGATTATGATTAGGAGTATGATGAACAAGAATGTGAGGTTGATGTTGAAGGAGAACTCATGTGTGCTCTGAGTGAAATCAATAAATACAAAAAGGAGAACCAAAAATTAGAGTTGCAGCTACAACAAGAAAAAGACTTCAAAGACAAAGCACTTTCAAACCTTGAAAGAGTATCTCCAGATCTTGAAGAGGCAAGAAATCAAATTGAGAATTTAATAACACATTTTGAAGAATCAAATAAATTGATTATCATCCTAAATATTGAGATTGAAGAAGCCAAGAGAATAACAGATGTTACTAAGTTTGAATATGAAATCAAATCTATTGAATGCCTAAAACAAGAGGATGAAATTGTCACCTTGAAAAAAGATATTGAAAATCTTAAGAGTATGTCAAGGAGAAATCAAGAGTTTGAAGAGAGCACCACCAAGTTATAAGAGATGCTAGGTAAACAAAAACAACATAGGGACACTACTGGACTTGGCTATGAAAGGGACAATCTTCTAAAGTTAGAGAAACTCCAAGAAAGAAGATAGATTTGGACTATCATGATGTTGCTCCTGAAGGCAAAAACAAGATTGAAGCTGAGGTGAAAATCAAAGAAGAGTTTGTTAAAATGCACAACCAAAGGAGAAATCTCATAAGAACTGCTCTAGCAAGGAAAACATATATGTACAGGTACATTACTCATTTTTTGTTTATTGTTATACATGTAATCATTTTGGACACAAAGCAGTTGATTGCAGAAGGAGTCAATCTAATGTTGATTACAATATAGTATGTTATAAATGTAACTCTCTTGGTCACAAAGCACATAGTTGTAGAAAAGCATCACCTGGTTTGAAAGGTTGGAAAAGGTAAAAGGTTGAAAAGGTTTGGAAGAAGAAAACTAAACAGAAGAAAGAACTTGTGAAAGTTTGGAGACTGAAACAAAGCAAATAGAAGATAGATTCTAAACTTGTGCATCTTGCACAAGTCACATCATCAGTTGCCTAACATATAGCATGAAGTGGGGGGGGGGAGTTCAATGTCCTATTTTCTTACCCCCAAGGAGTTTCAGGAGGATTGTTGATGTATGTATGTCAAAATAAGTTTATACTTGATTGGTTTGATGAGATCTCACAGGACATCAAAGTGTGCACAAGGAGTTTGACATTGGAGTTAGCATGGTTGGATCAGCACAGTGAAAAACTTCAAATTCCATGGTTGTTAAGATTTTTCTAAGTGATTGTAGAACAATGGTGAAATGTCAACTCATAATGCATGTCTTAGCATATGACTCGTGAAAAATATATGGATGTAAAATGCAGCAGGGATATAATGCTCTTGATAGTACTATTGTTGTATTGACTAATTCATATTTTGATATCATATTAATTTGACAAGTTCTCCTATATTTGATGATGTGTTTTTGCACTAATAAACTCTATTCTTTCACTGAATTGTCAAAGGAAGAGTTATGTTTCAATACATAGGTGCAGATTGTTGAAAAGGTTTCTATGTTTCGTTCAATATACTTGACAGGGAAGATGAACAACTTAGAGTGTTCTTGATATGTTAGTAAGAATGTGAAGTGTTGGTTGTCATAGCAAAGCGTTGTTCAGTGGTGTTGAGGAGTACATACAATGTCATTCTAGTTAAGATGTATTTAAGGAGCTCTCATCAGATGTTAGCATATGTTGGCTGAGACTGGTTGCTTCAAGTTCATGAATCAAGAGTTGCAGTGATGTGGTTTGTTGATATTGATTTCAATCATTCCTTTTATGATACATGGTGTACATAACAAACATGACAGTTTGACTGTTTGTTCTTCATCATAGTTGGTTTTGAAATGTCCTCAGTTAGATGTGAGAATTTGATTGTTATTTGTATTTGTTCTTTCCAAGAAAGAAGTTTTTACCACTCATTTCGTGGTATTCATGCTTCATGGTGCTCAAGATATGGTATAACATCAGACATTGCAATCTTTGTCAGCTTGTGAATTCTTGAATCAGGGTCATGAAAGTCAGTTTTAATGAACAAACGGATGTAAGAGGGAAAGGTATAAGGTAGCTTTTGCCATCTTTATTTAGCTTCCATGGTACTTGCGCTGCAATAAATGTTTTGGGACAATAGATCCATATAAATGCAAGCTGAAATGCAGTGCATACAAAGGTCCATGGGACATAACACATAAATGTCTGAGATGATTGTTGATGTACCTCTCAAACCTCATTGAATTCATCAAATTGTAGTCTCTGCAGTGTTGATAATAACATGGATTCATAAGCTTAAGAGGCCATCATAGTAGTTGGAATAGATGACTATCACAAGACATTCTTGTTTGTCAATGATGTTCTTCTTCAATGTTTTATTAGAGGACAGAGTATCATTCTTTGTATGATTTTTTGTGCTCTACCAAAAATGGTCTTATTATGTTTGATAAGTGTCTCTGTTGGCGTTTCAATTCGCACCTCTGGTATGTGATTTGGAAACGGACAGCTATGCACAGATAAACTGCTCTCATATTGGAAGGGGGACTTCCCTTTCTTGCTGATGTTCGCTAAAAAGATAAATTAAGTGAAACCTCGCCTATCTTCTTTTTGATTCTCAGCTGCAGAGCACAAAGTTATAAAACTCTAAACGCTGTAGAAGAGGTTTTTTCCTTTTTAATAAAACTTCTACTACAACTAGCATAGACTAATGATGCTTTCAACCTCCTAATTAAATTCAGAGCAAAGGAAGTTGAAAGTGAATGAGGAATAATTGTTAACACAAAAACTCAAGTAGTTTTCCTCTAGATTTACACCACAAGACTAAGATTACTTTAATGATGAAAGCTGAAAATGAAATCCACAGAAGCTACACATCTGATGACGAAATCTTGATGAATCGATATAGAATATCAGAGCAAAGTAGGCATGAGATTTCTATTCAATATCAGAAAGTTTAATACAACTCCAGGACAGCAATACTGCAGCAAAAGGTAGGCATACAATAAGTGATCAAACACCGGAGAACAATGAACACAAAGTGAACAAACACCTGGAATAACAATGTTTGCAGGCTAGAATAGGCACAGCAAATTTGTTATCACAAAAGTCATTACAAACAATGGGCAAGGATGCCCTTATTTATACTAAAATCAAAGGAGTAGGGAACCCTAAAATCTCCTTGATTAACCCTAACTTGCCAACTCGCAAGCTTTATTACTATTCTAAGACAAAGATACAATAAACAAATGCTTTAAAGCAAAAAAAGATTCCAACTATCACAAGGTGATTTCTTTCTAAATATAGAATGGATGAGATTAGGATGAAAGCACATGCTTTAAAACAAAAAGCATCTGCTTTAAAGCTGCTTTATTTTGAAATGCATCCTCATCAACATTCTAGCTTTTTGGTGATGTCATCCGTTGATATTCTGGGAAACAATATCTTCTAAAAAGTGAGTGACCGCATCTCTGCCAGGAACACTGATACTCTCTAGAACAATATTCTAATTCTCTAACATTTCTTCACCATTGGCAACCATCTAAAGAAATTTGTGAACTTCACTCGCAGCCTTGTCAAATTTCACTGTCATTGCGGCAAGACAACTCATCTTGCTGGCATTGATATCGTCATTAAAGTTGTTGTGGACGAGAGTCTGGAACTTTGCTTGCACTTCTCTGAGATCATACAGGGTGCCATCTTCTTTCTCATATGAACACGGGATCTGAGAGACAAAGGATTTGACAAACTTGAGGATGTCGACTACCTTTTCTTTCCATTCTGTCAACTCTGAACTCATACTATCATAAGTTTTTACTGTGAAAAGATATTGCGCTTTCCAAGTAGAAACTGTCTTCTTATCTTCAGCTGAATCAACAGTATCAAGTGCAATCTTCAAGTCAGAGATAATAATCTGAAACACCGGCCTATTTTCTGCCATGATCTACTGCGACCCCTGTATGCCTTGGCGTAAATCATGAGCGTTGTACTTCAATTGATAAAGCTCTGTAAGTACGACTCTCCCTTTGGTCACAAATTCTTCTACCCAACTGTCCATGTGCCTCCCATAGAGGACCAACTTACTGAAATGCCGCTGATCGGTTGGTGATGCAAGATTTGGTGGAAGAAGCAAATCAGCCTGTGAAGTGCCATGGAAAAGGTTGGAAATGTATTGCCGCAACTATCGAACCTCAACTTTGAGAGCTGCCTTATCTTCTCCATCTCTCAACACCCTTTCCTTCAAGCTATCCGCTGCAACCTCGAAGAGATTGACGTCTATATGACGAGTACTTCTGCCAAGGTTAGCTTTGACAACAGTGAAGTCATCAACCTCGACATCATTAGCACTTCTATTTTTTGGAGGTGTTGCAGTCTCAAGAATTATTTCTCCATCCGCATTCTTCTCAATGTGAACCTGCTTCTTTAGCTGCTTGTCTGGTGTGTCTTGATAGATGCTTTTTAGCTCTGTTAAATCCAGCTGATATGAGGGCTTTCTTCTCTTCCTTCCCAGAATGTTTTCAAGCCAGGATGAGCCATCCTCTCTTGGAAACTCGGTTCTCGCCTCATCAGCTCCTGATGAATTAATGCTTGCATCAAAGTTACGAACCAGTGAATCTAGCTTCGAATCTATGTGAATAGGGGAAGGGATCGGTGAAGAGGGTGGAGATACATGATCTAAAGGTAACACTTCAACATGCGGTGTTGTTTCAACATGAGCTTCTGGTTCAACTGGTGGATGTTCTTGTTGGACATGAGTTGGAGACTCATCTTTTTTCCTCTTTAACTTTGCCATTTTTGTTCCCTCTGGGAGAACACTCATAGCTTTTACTCTTTATTTTGGCTTGGAAGTGGAAGGTTCTGATGCTTGCACAACTGGCAGCTCTGCTAATGGAATATCATCCTTCCGCTTAGTCTTCAAGAATATCAAACTATTTTTAACCACTCGACTTGTTCTCTCCTCAATGGAAGTACTCTCTTTTACTGACCAATTAACTGGCGGTAACGGTTGTTGCTCAATTTGGCCTCTGCAATACGTGGGAAGTAGAACTTCACCACTCTGTCAAACCCTCTATGTCTTCTGATAGGATATCAGACATTTGCTGAAGAGTGAACCTGCTATAACTACGTCCTCGCACTTCATACTCATCAACACAATTAACCCAGAAGTCTTCAACTACAAACTTGTGTGTACAATTCTGACCAAGATGTGATGCATAAACACCACGAGGATCATATGAAGATCTCCTGTCGGAAAACTTAAGACCATATCTGGATGATTCATCACTGATTGCCTTGGCATCTGCTCCAAATCTACATCTGTAAATACTCATCCCAAGTGGAAAATGGAAGGTTGTCTTGCGTCTGTTACGCAAAAATGTATGCACTTCATAAGCTTGCCTCAAAAATTTCATAAATGTTATTTCGTCTGTAGGATATCACAGCAACATGGCTGGCTCTCCTGAGAAGCCATATACTCTGATGTAGGAAAAAGTAGGAAATTGGATAAACCAATCATCCCATTCTGTCATTGCTATTTTAGCCTCTACAAAAAACTGTATATGCAACTTCTTGTCCATGTCTCGCACTGCATGCATCAAGAATGCATCATTCACTCGCCTGTAATGTCGTTCAGCTTGAGAGATCTCTAACTGCGGGAAATGATGATACACATGCTGAGTACCCAGAGTTCCAACAACATTCAAACCTCTGAATTAACTCTAAAAAGCCATCAAATACACAAGGTATGATATCATATGGAATTCATGAGCCCTTTGAAAATCAATTATTTGTTGGTGGAGACAATCGCTGATTAGTGCCGACCAATCATAGAATTCGGTTCCGTCAACAATCTGGGACATGATGTAAAACATCCAAGGCTGAAATTTGTTTGCATCTGCTTGACCCGTGATACGACTTAGCAGAGTAATCATTATTGCATGCTCCTCCTTGAATTCTCCACATCCAACATTCTTTGGCATAATATTCTACTTTTCTTTCAACCACCTTTGACTAATCTTTTTTCTGTATTTTTCCTTATCATTGTTCCAAACCCTCTTGCATTCTTCAAGTGAAACAGTTAAGTTATCTCTCCAAATAGGTATTGTAAAACACTTTTCAATGTCGTTTGGCCTCAAGTTGCAGAGCACACGTCCATCACTTGACTGAATTTCTCTTGTGACCGAGTTGTAATGCGTCACGCAAGAATCACATACTCGATACTTTGCACGGTGATAGGAAAGGATGCTACTGCAAGCAAACCGGAGTGTCCAAGATTCCTGATAGCATTATTTCCTGCATCCTCCAAGGAGTGTAAATTGATTACTGGAAGTACTTTATGCAAGTCTGTTTCACAAGTTTTCAGGTAATCATGAACCAATATTTTTTTGTGCCTGATTTGTGTTGGAGAGTACTGCATATTGGAAGATTTGAAAATCGACTGTGAACACGCCTATGTTGGAAAAAGTATTGGATAGATGGCTGAAAATTATTTGCTAATTTTTAGAAAAAGCAGAGTGTGAGCTAAAAAAGCTGGCACATGGGTTTTGTAGATAATTCTGTTTCTAAGCAACCCAAATTGTCGGATTTTGAAAAAGCAGAGATTTTCTCAAAAAAGTAGGAAAAAAATAGTTTCCTGAAAAAAAGCACAACTCCCAATCTTCAAGAGGATGATAATCTGGATGGACCCATCTCGACAAAAACTGAAAAAACTTTGGTTGGATTTCTGAAAAATGATCTCCTTGAAACAAGGACCCTGAAAAAGCAAGCCTCTCTTCTTCCTCAACCTGAATCTATGAAGAACACTGAAAAAACACCTGGTTTGGGTCTTCGAATCTTCGTTGAAAGAAAAATAAAATCTTTTCTCTGGATGCAACCTGCAAAAGAAAATGAAATACAGAAGCCCAAAGCTTGTCTTTATAAATATTTTGGTCGAAAAAGTAGCTTTACTTGTGTGAGAAGAAAACTTCATCCTCATCCATGAAGAAAGCATCTTTTAAAGCATAAATCCAAGTGGATGTCTTCGAATAGGAAGAATCCCTATTTTGTAGGAGCCTATGGCTTCATGTGCAAGATGACGAAAAATATCTTCTTTGATGATGTCATTGAATGCGCAAGTTGGAAGAAGTGTTAACAAAATTTTCTTCATTTTCGACACTTCAACACTCGTTTTGACTCAAATATGGCCTGTCTCTGACTTTGACAAGGTGGAAAAATGTCGTCATGAACTGAAAAAGATGATTGATCCTGACATTTTGGAGATTGATCAACTGAGATTCCATCCCCTGCCTCCGTTCGACGATCTGACATTGTTTGACCAAGTTTGACCTTCTGGAAACTACGAATGGGCGAAGATCAGTAACAAGGCATGTCAGAAAACACTGAAAACATGAAAATATTCTAACACTGCTCAAGTTGGGCACCCCAAGCCTCCTGGGGCGCCTAGTTTCCCAACACTTAGCCATTTTTTCAAATTTTTCAACTTTTCCAATCTCTTGGTTTGCGTGCACGTTCCAGAGGCACAGGACCCTTGTTTGGCTATCAATTTCTATCAACTAGGATGAAAATGAGTCTGATGATCTAGCAAATATGCAAGCCTGCTAAAAACTGAGCTAATTGTACCTTTTATTTACCTCGAAAAATGTGTCAAACTGATCAACACTGAACCAGACCAGGCTGACGGAAGGAGATTCACGTTTTTCAAGAAAAAATATCAAAAATAATCTAACATTGGAGAGTTTGGGCACCCCAAGCCTCCTGGGGCGCCCAGTTTTTCAACACTTAGAAAATTTTTCAAAATTTTTCAAATTTGTACCTTTTCTCGATTTTCGTGCCGACGGCTCCTGCTTGATCTTTGATTTTGGTCGTTTTGATGACTGTCGAGACGGGACGGAGGGTGATCTGAGTAGTCTAAACATATCTGTGATAAAATCCTAGCTTTGACTGACTTTTGACCAAGTTTGACCAACCAGAAAAGAGCTGACGGAAGCATTTTCGACGTTTCTCAAAAAACATGAAAAAAAACTAACACAGGAGAAGATGGGTGCCCCAAGCCTCCTGGGGCACCCAGTTTCACCAGACTTAGCCATTTTTGTGATTTTCCAAATTTTCTATTCACCTTGGATCCATCTTGCATCGTTTTGTGTGCATCGTCGAGTCGATGGCCGTTTGTCAGTTTTGCATTGTTGAAACAGCGTTGGAAACTCGTCGAAGAATTTTGGCAGGTGAACCTTTTTTGTGTTGATGACTTTCAAGCTCATGCTTCACCTTGTGAAAAAGCAAAAATGACCTAGTAGAGAAAACTTGGTCGTTTGAAGATTCCGTCTGAACCACACCGATCGTGAAGCAAAATCAACCAATGAGAATCGAGCGCGACACCTGATTTGGAGATTCTATTTTTAGAAACTTTCTATTTTTAGAAAGTTTTTCCAACATCCATATCTCAAGAAACCCAGAAAACCTAACTCGACGTCTATTTTTAGAAATTTCTATTTTTAGAAATTTTGCTTTTTTGACTTTTTGACGAAAAATTTTCTATCTAGACTTGTTTCAAAATGCCTTAATGAAGCAAAAAATTTGGTTGGGTACAATAGTCTCGAGGGGAGCTTTGATGATATCTTTATGATGATCTCATTGGGTATCTTTGCTTGAAGATTATTCTAGTTTGTGCAAGGACTGTTCTTGACAGTCATATCATTAGATGATAGCAAGAGGACAAAGATATCTGATATGACAACAAATTGTGTTCAGCCTTCAAAGAAAGTTATGAATGTTGCTGCACTTTATGAAGCTTCAAAATCATTTACAGGGGGAGCTTATTTGCTACACTTTGTCATTAGATGTCAAAGGGGGAGAAAGAAAGAGAGTGCTGAAGATTTTTGTCATCAATGACAAAGGGGGAGTTTATTGGAATAATGATTGTCATTGATGTCAAAGGTGCAGTGTTGCATGATTGAGTCGATGGTGATGCTTCAGGAGTTCATGCTTCAACATGCCATGCTTTAGGAGTTTACATGTGCTTCATTGTTCATGATTTATTATGGCATTTGGCATGTGATAAGTTGGCATTGATGTCAACTTGAGGACTTTGTTTGGAAGATTGATGTTGGAGGATGTTATGCCTCTATATGGTTAAGTGATGTGATCCTTGTAAATGATGTTTGGATTGATGGTTTATTGTTCTTACCTCAGTTTCTATCTTCACACTCATCCTATCTTCACAGTGGTAGTATTGAACAGTGGCATTACAGTTTCTGATGTTGCCTCGTGTCATTGTCTTCAACTCAGGATTAGGAGATTAATGCTTTCATGAGTGTCTTGTTTTTGAGTTCATCATGTATATGACACTTCATGTGCTTCATATGTTTCACAATGTTGACAAATGATTCATTCATCTTCATATATGATGTCAAGAGGAGTTGCCTTCTTCTTTTCATAACAAGTGGGTTTGATGTTGTTGGTGTCGAGTTTCAGTGGCATAGATGTTGAGTGTGTTGATTGATGCTTGATGAGTGTCCTTGTAATGTCAAGGGAAGGAGCTAATCATTATTATCATGCTTGATGATCACAGTTTGGTACATGTCTAGTTATGCCTCTATGTTTTCATCTAGTATCTTACATTGTTCATTTCATTGGATGTTATGTCTCTATTCTCATTGCTTTGTTTGTTCTAGGGTTACTTCTTCCTACATACATTATGGTCACTTCCTTCATTATGGTTTTATTACCCGAAAACCCTAGAGATTCAAGTTTTCATTGGTTTTGAATTTATTTACAATTCTGTCTCTATAATTCAACCTTGTCACAATAAGGGTTTGTTCATCCTCTGTGATAGCTTTAGGATGAATTCATATCCTTAAAACCTAAACAAACCCTAGGTGTTATTTCTAAACCCTAAATGCCCTTTCTAAATCCTAAACTAAGCTTTTAAGATCTTTATCCTTGCCCGTCACCTTCTAAAGTTACTTTATGTTTTAATTTTGGATTGACCTGCAAATACAGGTAATGTCACTTAAGTGACCCTCTAGAGGGGTCTTCTCTCATACCCAAATCGGCCCTCTCTCTATCCTTCCAGCGAAGGCACCGGTCTTCCCATGGGCGCGAGGTGCCAACACATAAATCAAAGGCTTATATTTAAATATGTGAAGGGCGCACGAATGGAAATCAAAGGCGAAAGTTTAAACTTGAAACCCTGACTCCTGAGCATTGTCTTTGATGGTTATTTGACCGTCATCTATTCTTTGACAGCGTGGAATGGCTTTTTCAAGGCTAATTTAAGAAAAGTCTAATTTATTTTTTTAATCAACCACTTGTAGAGGATCTGCAGGGCCTTATCTTTCTAATTTTTAATGATCTAATAGTTGTGGCTCAAGGATTTTTAAAAAGGCATTTTCCAAAATGATGCTTAAACTTCCTTGTTCGGGAATGCTAAAGATCAGAGGGCCAAGAAATTTATTTTAAAGCTCTGTATTATGAATTTCAGAAGGAGGATTGATAAAACATGATCTACAGAGACATATCTAATACACCATTATGCAGATTGTCATTAGTAGAGGTGTAAACTATTGATTTTTGAATGGCTCTAACTTGAAATGTGACTTCCAGTGAAGATTTTTTTTGTGTTAACAATGTGCAGGATGCATAAAGGGTTTTGTATGATGTTTGAAGAAAGAAAATATACTATTGAGATGTAATGTAGAGTAATCTTTATGTGCAAAATGAGGTTTTAATATCAGATAAAATAATACAGAGAAGGAAAGACTTTGAGTTTGTGATCTTTGGTAGAGAAGATAAATGTAGTTGTCATTTAATGTAGAGATCAGGTGGTTTCTTGTATTTGATTTCAAGATCAAAACCAAGTTTTTTGCAGAGCTATATTATTGATGATAGAGTAAAGGGTTGAAGCAATGACAAAGATGATGAGATGAGGCTTGAATGAATATGTCAGTAGGTGTGAGTTCTATCTATAGAGAAATGATGTGAAGATAGAAATATAGTTGCAGAGGTTTGTACCATATTCATAGATCAGAATGGAGTCTTCATTATATTTGCATTGATGGATCAGGGTGATATATGGTGTTCATTTCATTTGGTGCTATAGATGTGATCAAGAGTTTATCCTTATTGTAATATCTTTTTGTAATCTTGTCATGCAAAGGAAGACATAAGATGTGTTGTACTTCAGAGATACAGAGTAACCCTCTGAACTTTATTAGTTTCTTTTGAACAAGTGTATGTTTGTTTAGCCAGTGAGACATATTCATGTCAGTGAGACAATCTTATAGCCAGTGAGGCAGTAGTATTTGCCAGTGAGGCATGGTTTTGGTTAAGCCAGTGAGGCATTTTCCGTGTGGTTGTTCATCCCTATGAGGGTTTTCCACTCATGAAAATCTTGTGTTATGGTTGATGTTGATTGTCTTCATGTTTTGTGTCCTAATGTCTTTGTTTAAGGTCTTGATCATATAATTTGTCATCATACTTGTGCATATGTGTTTGATAGATCATTGAAGTCTCTCTCATCCTCTATCCAGTAGTTTAAAAAGTGCAAAAGGTTTTAAAAGTTTATACAACACTGATTCACCCCCCCCCCCCTCAATGTTGTTCGTACTCCAACACTTATATCAACTAAACCATTAAGAATTTGAAAATAATATGAACTAGTGATTTTTGAGATTCTGTGTGTAGCTTCTAAATGTATTTTTTTTTTTAATTTAAGAAATAAAATGTGAATTTTTTACGTAACTTTTAATAACTTAATTTTTTATAGTTAACAATATTTTTTAAAAGTGACATCTATACCATACATCATAACGTTTTTTATATAAAGGATCAAATTATAAAATTTTAAACATAGATTTGTAACACCAATATCTAATGTGCAAATATTTGTTCATAATTTTTTGTTGCATATATTTTTTTATTAATTTTGGAAGTGAGATTAATTATATTCAGACATAGGTTTATATCATACAGCATAACTTTTTCTGTATGTATCCAATTTAAATGTTTTTTTTTGTTGAAATAGGACATCAATACCTATTGTGCAGATATTTTTTAGAATTTTTTTCTCTATTTTTTGTTTTTCCGCGTGTGTGGAATAGAGACTTTGATGTTTGATGAAAAACCTATGTTCACTAGAAAATAGAAAATAAATATAATAATCAAATAATGTATTCAAAATCACACTTTTTGGAAAGCTTATACTAAGGGCTACATGCTTACAAAATAGAATTTCTAAATGACTTCATTTGATCCTCCAAAAGATAAAGCAAAATTGGTTTTTTGTCAACATTTTGATAGGTGTGAATGAGACTCCATCAAGGTTTTGATTTAATACTAAGGGGTTCTTTCTAAAGGGGTTTGATCTAAGGGAATTTTATCTAACCCCCTTCAACTAAACCCCTTTACATGGAACCCCTCAAGGCTTAAACTATTAATTTTTCTTAAAAAATGTGATTTCAAACAAAAATTAGGATGACCCAAGTTTGTGACACATTGTTGATCACATTCATGATAAATTCACCAGACATTCTAAAAATTGATTTACTCGGTCCAACTACAAGATGGGAGGTGATAGGAAATTGAGCAGGCTGGATAGATTTTATATATCTCCTATTCTATCATTATTCCATGATTCGATGGGTTTGTGTGTTCAAGTGGACTATTCTACCAGCCTTTCAATTCGCTATCCCATTTTTTGCAACATTTCCTTGTCTCAAAAATCAAGTATTGACAATTATCTCCCCTTTAAACTCAGTATTTCTCATTTAAAGAATCATGTTGTTTGGTTTCCCTTGAGGGTATGGAATTCTATACCCAAATTGGAAGAAGGAGACTCTTGGATTGAATGGCGATGTGCAGTCATTTCTCAATGCACCAATTTTCTTTGCTCATTTGGCAAAAGAATGGCCTAGTAGCGAAAACGTAGGGAAAAGTCCCTCCAAGGGAAACTTGTTCATGCTAGAAAACTTTTGAATGTTGATCCTAACAATACCAAGCTTCAAACTTCCACTGTTGCAATAGAAGCACAACCACACAAAATTGATCATTATAAAGGACAAGGGGTGAAAGTCAGATCTATACTACATTGGATAAAAGAAGGAAACAAGGGCTCTGAGCATTTTTTTAATTATCTTAATTACAAACATAAAAAGGAAAAAAATGGTGTTATAAGGGATGAATTTGATGTTCTTCAATCTAACCCTTCTAATATATGTAATTCATTTAAAACGTTTTATGAGGATCTTTTCAAAGATAATCAATGGCAGGATATTCAATAATCCCTTGAAGATGTTGTTAAGGAACACATTCCTAATAGAATAGATTATGAATATAGTCATTTCTTAGATAGAATTATTTTCTTGGAAGAGTTGGAAAATGCTCTTTTCTCCATGGCCTCTTATAAAAGTTTGGGCAACGATGGGTTTCCAATGGAATTCTACCAAGCTATGTGGCATCATATTAAGGAGGATTTTTATTGCTTATACCTAAAGGCCTTTAAGAAAGGATCATTAGGACAAAACATTAATGGTGGCATAATCAAACTTCTTCCTAAATGGAAAAAGGAAGATACTATTTTTGGTTGGTGTCCCATCACATTGCTTAATACTTCTTATAAAATCATTGCAAAAGCTTTGGCTATGAGGATTAAACCAGTGGTGTAAGGAATTGTAAGAGTTGAACAAATGGGGATTCTTGTTGGTAGGTATTGTTTAGGGTAAAATTGGATTTGTTGATCTTTTGTAGCTTAGCTATTAAAATCCCCCTTTCACCCTAACATTGAAGGATCTAGGGTCGAGTGGCAAGCACTATCATACCCTAGGTCACTTGCAAATGAGGGGAAGCTTGGATTAGGGAATTAATTATCAAATTGTCCTTCTCCTATGCTCAATTGACCATTAAAACCCTAACTATGCAAATACGACAACAAATTATCAAATTATGAAAAAAACTCTTGCAGACGGGAGTAAAATACCAAATTACAAAATACATGTTTTTGGGGTTCTGAAGCGGAACAGTCGGGGACACTGGAGCGGGCGCCCAAGTCCAAGGTACCTGCTTTTTTGGGGAATCTGGACCTCCTTCAAACACTAATCAGCTCTGTAATTTTTGTTCTCTAGAATCTATCTGTGAAGGACACTAGAGCAAGCGCCCTAGTCCCAAAAGTGCTCCTTTGTCCATCTTTTCTTCAGATCCTAAATCCCTGATGTCTTTCTAGCCTTCCTGCAACTCCACTTTTCCCGGATGCGACACCTATAACCTGCAATCACAAGACTTGGTTTGGGGGTTGTGGTGTTTATAGGTTTGCCTTAGTCAAACCCCAGAGGACACTTAAGTCTCCAAACACTGTTGTCATATAAAGAGGGTGTGCCCTTGTGAGGTAGAGGCCAAAACCAAAGGAATCAATGATAAAAACACAATGATATGTCACCTTGTAGTGAATCTTTCATGGAGGAAGATACTCTTCATGCCATGAAGGAATTAATGCTCAAATTTGTAAATATCAACACACAAAACATACAAGTCTGCTCTTGCAACACAATAGAAAGCCTTGAATCACCTTGAGAATGCCTAGAATTCACAATGATCATCTCCTTGAAATCTAGTTTACAAATGAATGCCTAAGCTTGCTTATATATGCACCTACAAGCATTCCCACCAAGATATTAAAAATCAAACTTTACCATGTCGGCAAAATAACCTCCTAACGGTCATAAACCAACACTCAGAAAATGGGACTGTCCCAAAATAGGGTAGGACTAGGGTGTGAACGCCCAAGTCCTCCCCCCTATTTTAGGTAGGGTACAACTCAAGGGATCCACCTAGGTCCTATTTGCCATGGGACTTAGGTCTCATTCCATCAGGATGCTAAAATATGAACTAAAATGTCCTAAATGCACTCTAAGGACCCAGGAGCTAAACTTTATGAGGGAAAAGCCCCTAAGGGGACATTTTTCGATGTTACATTTAGCCCCCACTTTAATGTATGTATGAACACGAGGCCCATACATGCATTAAAGTAAGGTCACAAACACAACAAGCACACCAAACACGGAGAAGACACGCCAATCACATAAAAGACAGTAACAGGGACGCAAAACATGGAGAATACAGTTACAGTCATGCAAAACACAGAGTAGACAGTTAATGCATGGAAGACAGAAATGATATCTTTTCTTTTCTTTTTCTCATATATATATGAAATGCAAATGCAAGTACTGGAAAGTAAACAAACCTCCCAAAATGCAGGAAGCACTACTCGATGGCACTGGTCTCTGTATATGGGACAACACACATGCAATACATGCAAAACCTCCCAAAATGCATGAAGCACTACTCAAGGCGCTGGTCTATGCATATGGGGCAACAAACACGCCATACAAACAAGCATGCCAAAAACACACACACACTTGAAGACACGAAGAAAACACAGTAGACAAGCGATGGTGTGTTTCCTATTTCTAGGCTCATCACCATCTCAAGCACATTACAGTCACACACCAATGATTGGGCTTCGCCACAACAATTGTCAAAGACACGCTTAAGGGTTGAGTTAGTCACAGAACTGCTCCCCGCCTTCGTAGAGGACTTTTGAAAATGATAGGATGATGCAATCTGCTCTGAGAAATACACCATCCTCACCTCTACAAAGGGCTTAAGAAAAAGGATATGCATGATATATCACCTCCACAGAGGGCTTACATGAGTGATTGATTGATTGCAAATAAGCTCAGGAGGCATGATGCACTACTTTGGCGCATGTCTATGCATCTGAGGTCAAACATATTGCTAACATCTATAACAGACATCTTACCTTATATACCCCCACCTTAAGGTGGTTGATATCAATCTTCGATATCAAGCACATTAAGGTAGGAAGAAAACACACAAGGGAACACCGACTTTCACAAAGCCCATGCCCCCCGGAGGTGACATGTACTTTACAATCACCAAATGTTCCCACAAACACATCCCTGCAAGAAACATGTTAGTGTCTACAAAATCATGATAAATAACAACATCAATGCATATGATTAACCACACAAAGAGACAAGGTTATACAATGAATTTAGAGTTCAAGGATAACCAGGGGCTATATCACGAAGCTCTCTGAATCGAGTATTGCCAAGGCCATATTCAAAGGCAAACAAAGGTGCACGGAGCAACATATTGTTAAGGTTTGTAAATGTGATAGAAACATCATAAAATTCACTACACGAAAAGCACAAGTGCTTCCACTAGCCAAGCATTAGATAAAATATACAACCCCATCGTCATATTAGGAACTAAGTCCAATTTTTTATTTCTCTCAAAAGGGACACTAGGTCTGCATCAGTATAAATGTTTGTCGTCATTTGCCCGCTAGATGGAAACACTAGAGGAAGGGAAACAATAAATAAGAGAGGAGAAAACAAGTGTCTTGGGGACAATCACGTAGGAGGGTGCCCCCAAGTCACCAACCATGACACTATGTCCGTAAGACACAACACACAACAATGAAATCAGAGAGAACAATATAGAAGAATGATGATACAAATAGAAGAAGGTTACAACAGAGGCAATCTCCTGGTATCCTGAACCTTACCGGAGAATCTGAGGTCATTCCAAGAGGCCTAAACAACATATAACACATTATGGGGGAAGCACATTATGATAGAAATAACAAATATATAAGTACTTACTTGTAAGGTCTTCATATTATATATTAGAGCTCTCGAATCTCTTGGAGAGGTACTCGATCATGTTTATCATAAAATTTGAGTTGTTCTTATGAGAGTCTTGTTTGTTATCATATGATCCTTGTTTAAGTGAGGCTTTTTGTTGCTTATGGGGGGGAGAACCACTATTATTTCTAACTATTGATTGTTGTCTTGCTCTTTTCTAATTTTTAGCAAGTTTTTGTTGGTAAATTTTTCTAGAACAATAACAGGATTCATCCCGTACCATCTTGCTCGTCTATATCAGTTTTTGTTCTTTCTTTTCAAAGACATTTTGATTATCTCTCGATCCATAAAAGGATAATGGAGGAGGAACCTCAGCATAATTCCATTTCTTCGAGGACGAGGTGGATTATCCATTTGTTTCTTATCCACTTCAATCATACCCATGATGCTATCATAGTCTAAGTAATCATCCTCGTCTACTTCCACTAAATCTTGTTCCACCATATATTTCTCAGTATGTTTAGGAAAAGGATTAGTGAAGATTTGTAAATTTTGATTCGGCGGAGCAAATGACTTATTTCCATTATCATTCACACCTGATACTTGGATGACATTTGAATCAACAAGGTCAAGTATTTCATGTTTAAGACGCATACATCATTCAGTGTCATGTCCTTGCGTCTGATGATAATGACAAAATACATTAACATCAAAGTAAGGTCCTTGTTTACTAGGATCAATAGGCTTGATTGAGGGAAGCTTCAGAATGTTATTACTCACAGCTTGATTCATGATAGAATGATAGGACTCAGATATCGAAGTAAACTTTCATGGTTGATATGATGCTTTCTTTGGATTATTTATAGCAGACACATTCGTGTTTGGTCCATTGATCTTGATGAAACTCCTATTATTGTTCCTTCTAAAGTTGTTTTGCGATGATCCACCCAAGGATTGAGCAACTTGAGCCAATGAGTTTTGGTTTTCATACTGACTAGATGAAAGTTGATAATCATGAAGAGCGGTGCATAAATGTTGAACGGAGTTGTATTTTATCAAGAGAATCTTATCATGAATATTAGATTGCAGATTTGTAATGAATATCTTTTGAACATCCTCATCTTTCATCTGATATTGAATTTGCGCATAAAGTCCTTGATACCGACCAATGAATTCAGTCAACTTTTCTTTCAGACCTTGTTTACATTGAACCAAGTCAATAAAGGTGACTTGGGGTCTGATATTTGCTTGAAAATGTTGTAAAAACTGATCAATCAACTACGAAAAGGAGTGTATTGAATTCAGAGGCAACGAGCAAAACCATTCTAAAGCAGTATCTTTGAGAAATTGCGGGAAAAGTTTTGCTAACAAATCCTCTTCAAAATAAAAATCACTACACATAGCTGTAAATGCTGCCACATGAATATTAGGATCACCTTTTCCACCATATTTTTCAAAGTGAGGAGTCTCAAATTTCTCAGGCATAGGGGTTCTCAATATTGCATAGGATAACGGATTATGGGCATGATATGTCGGTAGACTAGGTTGCAAAGAATTTGTCAAGTTTGTTACCTTTTGTTGCAGAGCAGTCATGCCCTGTAAAAGTTGGTTTAGGATGGCATCGTTGGGAGATGCGGTTTGTTGTGAGGAATTAGAACCAAGGTGAGGAGGTCATTGAGCTTGAGATACAATAGGCGGAGGCTGAGAATAAGCTAACGGGAGTTGGCCATAATGATAGGTGAAAGATGGTTGCGAGTATGTAATAGGTGGCTGGAAATGAGTGGAATAGATAGGTGGTTGAGAACAATTATGCATAGAGGAGGTCCCTTTAGGAACCAAATTTTGATAATCAAATCTGACAACTTTGTAATTAGTGCCATTAGATACTCCAATACTAGTGGTAGTATTACTACAAGCATTTGCATTAGTTGTTAAGATCGTTGATGTAAAAGTGGATACTCCTGTATTTGGTATAGGTATGGAAAATTGAGTATTAGATGGTGATAAAGTGTGATTTATCGCTTACGCACATTCAGTCACCGGCATGATATTGGTTTGTACAATATGTGCTAGGCCACGAAGTGCATTAACACCATCTTGTCCTTCTTTTATCAACTCTCTTATATTATGAATTGCAGAAATGACTTCTTCGGCTATTCTCTCATTTTCCATAAATGTTTGAAATTTAGCTAGGTCTTTATCCAACTTCTCTATTTGCTCATCAGATACATATCCTGTTGCCTCAATTGTATTATCAACATCATGAAAATTTTGTTCTTCCATTGAGGTTGGAGGATGTATAATATCTTGCCCAATTTGATTGTCTCCCTTTGTAAAGAAGGTGTCCAAAGTACCAACTTCTTGAAGAGCACTAGATCCCATTAATCTTTTGCTTCTTCTCAAAGGGATATTGTTTTTAGGATAGTGTGTCATAAAGTTTGTACAAAATCATACAACACACACTGCGCAAACTAAGAGAACAAATCCTAGGAGAAGGATATGATTGACGGCCAAAATGCTTGATTTTTTGATACTTTTTCAAAGCCAATGAATGATACAACGGATGTTGTAAGGATTATGATCAATGAAAGCAAGTTATGTGTATAATATCAGTTCAAAATAGTAATCTAATCACTCTCAACACACTCTTGATGCAAATCCAAGATAATGCCAAGTCAAAATATAGTGAAATTATGTCAAAATAGACACTTTTTTCACCAAAATTCAATGCAAAAAAGCATAACAAAGAGTGTTGTGAGGAAAATGATGATGGAAAGAAAATGATATTATAAATAACAGCCATTTTATGCAAAAATACCCAACACAACATGATTGTAGAGCCACTTAAGGTAAAATCCTAGTGAAAATATAGCAAAATATGCAAGTTTTCACGGTTTTCCAACTCCAAGACCTAGTAAAAAGAGTATTGTAAGGAATTTTAGGAGGGAAAAAAAATAATATCAATAATATCAATCACCTCAATCCATAAAATTGATCACAACACGCTTGGAGTGCAAACTAGGCCAAACCCTAGGGCAAAAATAGCCAAAATGTGCAGTTTTTTGCAAAATTTTCACTACAAGAGCCTGTAAAAAGGTTGTTGTGAAGATTTTTATGAGGGAAAAAAAATTATTACCCTGATAATAGAAAATTAATGCAAAAATATCTTTCACAACACACCTATGGTGCAAATTTATGAAGTCGATAAGGCCAAAATTAGTGAAAATTATCGTTTTCGAAGCCCTAGGTTTGAGATTTTGGAACAAAATGCTATGAGAATGATTTAATGTATTATTTATGATGGAAATTACATACTCTCAGATCTAAAAATGATTTTCAAGCTTAATCATGCAAAATTCCCATGTAAATTTAATGAAAATGCACCAAAATTGCTAGTTTTTGTTGAAATTTTCAATGCAAAAATGCAAATAATTTAAATTTAATTGCAAATTCACACTAAATGCAAGACTAAAGCCAAATGAAAATTTTAATGAGCCTCTAAAATTAGTAGAAAAATCTAATAAAAAGATTTTGCCTACAAACCCTAGATTTTGGAATAACTAGGTTATCTAAAAATTGTCAAAATTTCTACAAAACCTTAGCAATTAAAGATGGAAATGCAAAGCAAGATTTTGAATTTTTGTATTTTTCTGTAGTTTATATCAGATTTGATACAAAAATCATGAATTAGGAAAAATTAGGAAGAACTAACATAATTTAGTAAGCCTAACAATGCAATTTTTTGTATTTTTCCAATTTTTTCCATTTTTAAAAAAAAATTCTTAATGCAATAAATTAAATGACCAAATGAATGAATGAAATCACACCAAATCTGCAAACAAACACTCAGCAAGTTGCAATTTAAGTTCAAAGGCATGGGTTCACCAAAATGTTTAGGGTAAAATTGGATTTGTTTATCTTTTGTAGCTTAGATGTTAAAATCCTCCTTTCACCCTAACATTGAAGGATCTAAGGTTGAGTGGCGAGCACTATCATACCCCAGGTCACTTGCAAATGAGGGGAAGCTTGGATTAGGGAATTAATTATCAATATTTCTTTCTCCTATGCTCGATTGACCATTAAAACCCTAATTATACAAATACGACAACAAATTATTGAATTACAGAAAAAGCTCTTGCAGACAGGAGTAAAATACCAAATTACAAAATACATGTTTTCAGGGTTTTGAAGTAGAAAATTCAGGGACACTGGAGCAGATGTCCAAGTCCAAGGTACCTACTTTTTTGAGGAATCTGGACCTCCTTCAGACACTGATCAGCCCTGTAACTTCTATTCTCTGGAATCAGTCTACAGAGGACACTGGAGCGAGTGCCCAAGTCCTAGAAGTGCTCCTTTGTCTATCTTTTCTTCAGATCCTGAATCCCTGATGTCTTTCCAGCCTTCCTGCAACTCCACTTTTCCTGAATGCGACACCTGTAATTTGCAATCACAAGACTTAGTTTGGGGGTTGTGGTGTTTATAGGTTTGCCTAAGTCAAACCTCGGAGGACACTTAAGTCTCCAAACACTATTGTCAGATAAAGAGGGCATGCCCTTGTGAGGTAGAGTCCAAAACCAAAGAAATCAATGATAAAAACACAATGATGTGTCACTTTGTAGTGAAGCTTTCATGGAGGAAGATGCTCTTCAAGCCATGAAGGAATTAATGCTCAAATCTACAAATATCAACACACAAAACATACAAGTCTACTCTTGCAACACAATAGAAAGCCTTGAATCACCTTGAGAATGCCTAGAGTTCACAATGATCATCTCATTTAAATCTAGTTTACAAATGAATGCCTAAGCTTCCTTATATATGCACCTACAAGCATTCTTGCCAAGATATTAAAAATTAAACTTTACCGTGTCGGTAAAATAACCTCCTAATGGTCATAAATCGACACCCAGAAATTGGGGTTGTCCCAAAATAAGGCAGGACTAGGGCACGGGTGCCCAAGTCCTCCCCCCTATTTTAGGTAGGGTACAGCTCAAGGGGACCACCTAGGTCCTATTTACCATGGGACTTAGGTCTCATTCCATCAGGATGCTAAAATATGAACTAAAATGTCCTAAATGCACTCTAAGGACCCGGGAGCTAAATCTTATGAGGGAAAAGCCCCCAAGGGGACATTTTCTGACATTATAGATATATTCTTGTCAATTTTATTTTGACATGGGAAACTTGTGAATTGACCCAACAAACAAGACAAAATGTTATTTTGATCAAACTTGATTTTGATAAGGCATGTGACAAAATATGTTGGAGTTTTACCCTTAAAATATCACAATGGTTGGGATTCCATCCTAAAATCAAGCTCATGTTCAAATGTTGTTTCAAGATGTTAATGCTCAGATTATTATTAATAATATGGTGACAAACCCATTTCCTTTATAGAGATCCATTAGACAATGATGTCCTTTAGCTCCATTTCTCTATGTTCTCACGGTTGATGCTTTGGATTATCTTTTAAATATGCCAATCAAATGAAGCTCATTTTAGGAATATCTATCCCTCATAGTGTTGTTGTAATTAATTCACATTATGTTGATGATAGTTTGTTATTTCTATAAGATTCTAAAAAAAGATATCTCTAATATGATGGATATTTTAGAGTTGTATTGTGGAGTTTCAGGATCTAAACTTGCTCATGATATAACGAATTTATTGATGACTCAAACTAGATCTATTTCTCAATGGATACCTCATGAATGGAAACAAATCAAACATGAGGATATTACGAGGTATCATAGAATACCTTTTGGTCTTGGGGTTTCTCTCTGATAATGTGGATTTGGTTCCTAAATAGAGTCAATAACAAACTTTTTAGTTGGGGGAATAAATTCCTTTCTTTGGCAGTTAAAATCCAAGTAGCTAACAAAATATTTATTTCCACACATGTATATTTTTTATCTTGTTGGATTCTTTCTAAAAAATGTTATGAGGACTTAATTAAAATTATCCAATAGTTCCTCTGGGCTAAATGGGATGGTAAAGTTGGATTTATATCCACTTCATGGAATCTCTGCATTCAGCCTAAATGCAAAGGTGGTTTGGGGTTAATAGACCCTAAACACAAGGGGCATGTTTAGTAGCTAAATGGATTATTGAAGCTATCAGAGGTGAAGAACCATGGAAGATCCTAAAATAGAACAAAATTAGCCTTGCCTCAATCAAAGGTAAATGGTAGTCAGTGGGATGGTTGGGCAAAATTCTTCATGCTTCATTTTTCTTAGTGAAAGCTTCACCACTCCTACAATCTATTTGGAAGGCTTGGCAACATATCTACCATTTTTTAAAATGGAGAGAATCCTCTTTGCAACGTGGGTTCAACTTTTCCACCTCATATCTTTGGTGGAACAAACATATTCTTTATCAAGGCCAACCCATTGCTTTAAGTTTTCCTAAACAATCTTATTTTGTGTTTAACAAGGGAGTTTGTAGTGTTGGAGATCTTTGGGATTTTTCTACGTTGAGCTAGTTACCATGGCATATTGTTAAAACTTAGTTTGGTCCAAGCAATAAGTATAAACAAGTCCTAATTTTTTTTGCAGTCCTTGGTGCCAATGGATATGTCTATGAAGTTATGTACCCCAGTCCAATGTAATTTTTTTAAAGACTAGTTATGGCTGTCATCTTATCCTTTTCTTTTTTTCCTTTAAAAAATATATATTTATAGTAGCTTCCTAACTTTTCTTTCAAGCCTTGCTTGAACATCAAATGGAACTGCAGGTTTAGTGAAAAGTTCTAGTTAAAACTAACTTCTAAAATTTGGAGATCAAAAGTCAACTCCAATGCTCAGTTGATGGCTTGGAAGATACTACATTGCAAACTACCCATTGGGGACAAGTTGAAGTGTATTATGATCTAGACAGTCAATTTCCCTTTTTGTCATCAACATGAAAATGTGAGGTATGTTTTTTGGAGATGCTCACTTGTTAAAAACAATAGAATTCCCTGTTCAATGACTTTCCTACTATCTTTGAATATAAGCTAAGTTGGAAAGAGGACCTACTAGAAGTTGGGTTACATGATAATGCTATAGTTGATGGCATTAGACATGTTTTTTTGCACTTATGGAGAAATAGATGTAAAGGAATTTTTGATAATCACAATGATCATCAGGAATTTGTAGTTTTAAGGCTTTACTCTGATGTTCTTATTTTTTCTTGCTTCTTTATTCTCTTAGTTTCAGGCAAAGTCAAAGAAGAATATAAGGATGGATCTCCAAATTTAACAAATGAAACATCAAGTGAATCAGTTACTGAGTAATAAAAGGATATGTATAGGTCAGGGATTGAGGTCTATCTTGCACAATTAATGTTTGACAGGCTTTTATTTGTCAAAGGTTGTTCCTTTAGTCTAAATACAAGGGATTAGTTTTGATTCTCAACTGCTTGATTTACAACATCTTCAGAATTTTGCTTGTAAGTAGTTGCTCAGATTTGAGTTTGCCTAGTCAACAATTATAGGTCCCTTGTTCTACTTATTCCTTTGGTCATTCTATAAAGGATGTTTTCTGGTATGCAATTGCATATGTTTGGAGTGTTCACCAATTCTTTGGACTTGTTGTTTGTTTTTTCCTAAGCCTATTGTTTTGTGTTTGGAAGCCTATGTCCAGGGTGGCTGTTTTAGTTGTCTGTTGGATTGAGTCATACATTTTTCAGTCATTATTTTAATAAGAAAACATAATGGCACAATGATATGGTGCTAGACCACAAATGAGGTAAGCGGAAGGAGTTTGGATGCCATAGAGATTTAAACTCATATGTTTCAGAAAGAGGAGCAATAGTGGAAGGTGAAGAATTCATGGGGGTTTGGCTCTCAACGCAACCATTCTTGATTGATGTTCACTGGCTGATATATGTAGTAGTTGAATCTTTGTTTCTTTTTTCTAAGCTACCTTCTAGTTTATGTTGTTTGGTAGTTTTTTCTAGGTTGACCATGGTGTAATGTTTATATTGCTAGTTGCTGATTTGGTCTATTTATTTGTATATCATTTTCTTTAATTTTTGCTCATTTAGCTACTCTCCTGAGTGCTGATTATTCATGTATATTTACATCATTCAATACAAAAAAAACATTGTTTGTTGATTATATCGTGCAAAGAGTACTCCTCATTATGTATGTTGTTATTTAAATTGTGAAAGGGAAATTAACATATTCATATTTTGTAATATTTTAATTACTAATGTATGTTGTTTAGTTCTTATTAGATTTAAATTATGAAAGGGAAACCAACATAATCATATTTTTGTAATATTTTAATTAGTAACTAGATTAAACTTCATATTCTCATTCATTAATTAGTGATTCTTGGTTAGAGTATTATTTATTAAGTGAAAAATATGAAATATAGGAAAGGATTATGTCTATTTTGGATTAGTTCGCTACTCTAAGTTTGGGTAAATTAAATTAGTGAATTAGTAGTTTATTATTGGAAGTGGCTTTTGTCTCGACAAAATGACATGCCTAACACATCATAACATACAATTCACCATACAAAACTGCATCATATTATACAAATCAACATACCAAAAACAAATGATGGGACCCACCAGTGCCATTACCTTTCATCCAAAAAGAATGATGGCACCAACGAGTGTTGTTGAGTTAAATGAAAGTGACTCATGCTTTGCTGTGAAGGATGGTGCATGGATTTCGCACCAAAAGTCAATGTCGTTGGGACTTTTAAATGGAAGTGAGCATTTTTTGATCATGTTTTATCCATCATTTTTCTCAAGGAAGGAGAAGTATCCGCTATTGAGGCAATCCAACATAATCCAATAAGGAGGAGTTGCAGGTGATGGGTAAGTACCAATGGGACAAATTCCATTTTTTTCTTTCTCACTATTGTTTGGGGTTTTAAAATAAAACTGGTTCAATTAATAGGCAATGTCTTTAAAATAAGTTTGGTTCTATTAACAAGCCACTTAATTAACAAATCATTCTAGGTTTTAAAATAATCTTCATTCAATTAACATAGGGTCTTCTCAATTTTATGTTGTCTTAGGCTTGTACATAAATATTTACATCTCATTTTGCACGTTAGGATTTGACTGTATATATAAACTTCCTGGTTGAACTACACATTGTGTTGTTGAACCTACACAAGTTTAGTTCATGGATCATAAGATGTGTTTTTATGCTCATTTGAGGTTATCTCAAAAGAATGGTTGGATTTCACAACCTTTATCTTTATGTAAAAAAGGTAGGTGCACCCCAACAAAAGGGTATTTGACACAGATCAAGGTTCGAGGCCTTTTTCAAGCTACTGAACTAGGTAGCAAATGAACAACACACAACAATGAAACCCATAATCCTTTATTTATATGCAACAACAAACATCCAATAGGAGTACAACAATATTCCTATATGCATGCAACATGCATCAGCCTCAACCTTACATTCGGTTGCTACAACTCATAGACAAACTACAGATCTTCTCGAAGAAGTTATAGCAAAAAATGTAGTATTCTCAATTATTCTTGCATGTCTCTTGAAGCATGAAATTTTCCATTTTAAAGGTAGTAGAGGCGATTATGTGCATTACTATGAACACCGCCATCATCATGTAAAGAGAATAAATGTCATCCCCTTACATACATCTAGGAAAAACAACACCATACTATTGGTTCTTTAGATCGGCATCATTGTGCAGACTCAGGATCGATTAAAATGTCAATTGGCCAATTGTATTTCCCACTTTTGGAAGTTTTTAGACAATTCTGCAAGATAACCATATGTGTTCGAGCAATAGGACATGCTACAAGACATTTGGATGGAAAATGTCTGGCTAGAAACGAAGCATTGCAACCAGATATGGATATGCAACAGGAAGTCCAGATAGGAGATGTCTAGTTAGAGTGTCCTCTTGAGGGATGTTTGGTTAGAAATTGTATAATAGGCAACTAGAGATGGATATGTCAACATGACATCGAGATAGAAAATGCCCGGTTAGAAATAAAGCATTGCAACTAGATGTGTAACATGATATCCAAATGAGATATCTGAATAGATGATAAGGAGCATAACTATATTTGGATATGATTAGCAACAAGATCTAGATATAATAAATGTTTGGTTCAAAAAGGTCTAGATGAAATGTCTAGTTGAAGAAAGATAATGTAATCAAATATGAATAAGTCAACTGGATCCAGATATTGGAACTTAACAAGATATCCAGTTAGAAAATGTCCGGTTGGAACTACAAAGAAGTGCAACTAGATTCAAACATGAATGCAACAAGATCTAGATGTGATATGGTAACATGATCTAGATAAGATGTCTGGATGGCATACAAAGAGGTGAAATCATAACTAGACACAAAATGCAACCCGATAAGCTATCTAGTTAAAATACAAAGAAGTGCAACCAAATCTAGACATAAAATACAACCGGATGTTTGGATGTGCAGATGTGTAGATGTCCAGTTGGAGCGATGAGCATAACTTAGCCAAAACTCATTGAATTTTCACCAAAATTGAACTATAGATACCCATTTGTCTCCTTAGCACGATGCACTCCTTACTTGGGCATAATTCCAACTAGATCTATCAAGTTTTTGAACATCTACTCCTATAAGCAAAAATAAAGGAAAACACATAGAAAAATAAACAAAATATTTTTAGGTGGTGAGGATTGCTCATGGACCTGAATGCTCCTATATCAGACACTCTTGGTAATTGAAATGTTCCATGAGTTGAACTCATGAACATTTAGGTAAGTCAGGAATTGGTATCCCAAACTTAACCAATTCTAAAACTGACATCCAAGAAGCTTCATCTATTGGCAATCCTTCCAACAAACAAGATATTCCATATAATCGTTCCCTCTTATTTGTTTAGCCACGTGGGAATCAATTACCTTATCAATCTACTCAAAATTCTTCTTAAGTAACTGATGTATCCATTCATGTGCATCCTGCAAATCTGTAACTGGATTTCCCTGTAAACTTGGTTCACCTTCATAGTATTTAGACAAATTAGCCACGTTGAAAATGGGAGAAATATCAATACCCGCTAGAAGTTCAACTTCATAAGCATTGGATGAAAATTTCCTCAAGACCTTACAAGGTCTACTCTTCCTCCACTTAAGTTTATTATATGTTCCCTGCGGGAACCTTTCCTTCCACAAATGTACCATCACCAAATCATCAACCTGAAATTCTTGTTCTCTCCCATGCATGTCAACATACTCCTTTAATTTGATGACACTCTATTCCAAAGATTGCTTCACTTCTTTATGCAAATCATGAATATACTCCACAAAATCTTTAGCTACTGCACTTTTCCTATGCAAATATGCATTATCCCCGAACTCGTCTACACCTATTGCACTATATCCATAGGCAACTTGAAAAGGATTTTCCCCTATGCTTCTATTGACTAAATTATTATAAGCAAACTCTGCCTAAGCCAATATCAAGTCCCATTGATTAGGCTTGTCCCCTACTAAACATCTCAATAATTTTTCCAAATTCATGTTGACAACTTCAATTTGACCATTAGTCTAAGGATGGTAGGCTGAACTAAAACCCAAATGTGTACCCATATTCTTCCATAAGGTATGCCAGAAATGACCTACAAACTTGACATCATGATTTGAAATAGTACTCATAAGAAAACCACGTAACCTGACTATCTCCTTGAAAAATAACGAAGCAATGTGGGAAGCGTCATTATCCTTTTGACATGGTATAAAATGTGTTATTTTTGAAAATTTGTCCACCACAACAAAAATAGAATTGTTTCCTCTTTGTGTTCTAGGTAATCCAAAACAAAATCCATGTTGATGTGTTCTCACGGTCTCTCTGGTATAGGCAATGGTTGATATAAACCAGTATTCTACCTTGTTCCTTTTGCATGTTGGCAAATTCTACAACCTCGCACCAACTTCTTCACATCTACAGCCATACTAGGCCAAAAATACCCTTCACTCAACTATGTCAATGTTTTAACAACGACAAAATGTCCACTCAATCCACCACTATGCTTTTCCTTCAACAATTTATCACTCATTGACCCCTGAGGTATACATAATCTCATCCCTTTGAATAACAATCCTTCTTGTATGAAATATTCTAGCCATGGTGTCATATCCTTTTCAACTGGACTTTCACAAGAAGCCCATGCTTCCTATAAATCTAGATCTATCTCATATAACTCTTTTAAAGATTAAAAACCAACTACATTAACCTTTAATTCATTCATCAACAAACATTTTCTACTCAATGCATCAACTATCCGATTAGAATTTCCACTCCTATGTTTCAACACAAAAGAATAACTTTGCAGAAATTCAACCCACTTCATATGCCTTTGATTCAACTTACCCTGGTTGTTTATGAATTGCAAAGCATGATGATTAGTATACAATGCAAACTCCTTAGGTAGCAAATAATGTCTCCATTTCTTCAATTCCTACACAATCACATAGAATTCTTAATCATATACTAAATATTTCCTTTTTGCCTCATTCAACTTCTCACTAAAATATGCAATTGGTCTTCCTTCTTGACTTTAAACTCCTCCAATGGTTGTCCCACTTGTATCGTAGTCAACTTGAAATACTTTTCCAAAATCTGGAAGCACCAACACTAGTAGTTCAGTCACCTTTGTCTATTCAATCACCTTTGTCTTCAATAATTGGCAACTCCTCTTCGTTGTTGTTGTCCAAACAAGATCTTTCCTATTACCCTTCATTGTTTTCTGCAATAGGTGCACAAATCCCACTAAAATTTTGAATAAAGTTCCTGTATAAGCTCTCCAAACCATGAAAATTTCTAGCCTCAAACATGCTACGTGGTGAGGGCCAATCCACAATTGCCCTAACCTTTTCCAGATGCATTTTTAGTCCACCACCAAAAATAACAAACCCCAAATATAGCAATTCTTCCTTCAAAAAACTACATCTCTTCAAATTTCACCAACAATTTTCTTCTTTCAATCTCTGTAATACTACCCTAACATGTTGCAAATGCTCTTCTTTTTGTTTTACTAAATATCAAAATGTCATCCAGATATACAATAACAAACTTACTAAGAAATGGCTTCAATACCTCATTCATCAACCTCATGAAGGTACTGGGAGCATTTGTCAGTCTGAATGACATTACCAATCATTCATACAATCCATCCTTCATTTTGAATGCAGTCTTCTATTCGTCCCCTTCTCTTATTTGTATTTGATGATGTCCACTCTTCAAGTCAATCATTGTGAAGTACCTTGCTCCACTTAAGCAATATGTCATATCATCCATTCATAGCAGTGGGAACCTATACTTGATCCTTGTCTTATTGATAGCTCTTGAATATGTACACATGTGCCACTCTCCATCCTTTTTTTATGTCAACATGGCTGGTATTGTACGTGGACTTAGACTTTCCCTGATCAGTCCTATTGTGTCTCGCACACACGCCCAATTTTGTGAAATAGGGACCCCCTCTTTCAAGCTTTGGTTTAGAGTATCAGTTAGGTTTTCACCTCCTAAGTTGTCAAAAATTGGTCAATTGTATTTTCTTGCTAGGCTAGAAGGTTGATGTCCTTAAGTCCTTCAAAAATTTGCTAACTCCAAGTGGCTGCCTTCATCAAAATCAAGTCTGGATGTCATTTGTGCTAAAAACCCCTTCATCTGACTTTTGCGCTAAAACCCAAGTCATTCGACTTAGTGTTGTTCTCATGCCCAACTGACCTCTGCACTAATAACTTGTCCAACTGACCAAGCGCAGAAATCAAGCTGCGCCGACTGAGCGCTAAAATCCTTTTCATCTGACTTTGTGCTACAAGCACATCCACCAACTAAGTCAGACCACGACAAAACTCCTGCAAGTCTGATAGCCCCAGAATTATTGCAAGTGCTGAAAAAGCTTCTCTCCAACCTTGCACTGATATTCATGACAGCTGACTAAGTCAGTAACCCTCAAAAGTCCCACAAAGTTAGTGGTCTCAAATTTCTGCGTAAAACCCTAAAAAACTATGTCGTGCACCCAATTGACATATCGTACCCCTGCATTTATGGCCATCAAATATGGGAAAATAAAATGTGTTTTCAACTTGTTGGAGCTCATTTTACATTTCGAGACCAATTGAGGAGCTCCCAGACCGAGCGTGAAGCCAGTCAGTTGCAAATTTCCCCGCGAATTTGAACCAAAGCCGTTACCTCCTAAGCATTTCATCACACTTCAAGTTCTGCCAAACCAGGTAGGTATTCCATTTCTGGGCCCTAGGGTTTCTTATTTCAAAGTTAGGGTTTGCAGGTACAGAGTTGTCAGCATCAAATCAAACTTTAAAATCTCTTTAAGAAATGGATTTGTAGGCACATGTAGAAATGAATGAATTTGTGTTATAAGTCAAAGTAGGGTTTTCCGTGTTTGTTCTTGAAAACTATTTTTAGGAAAACCCTAGTTCAAAAAGCTAGGCCAAATAGTTTGAAATACGATCTCATGTCAAAATTGAAGCAATGTCTATGCAACATCATGTTAAATACTTCATTTAGATCCTTAGTGATGAAATTTCAAATGAGCCCAAAACTTATCAACTTGTATGGTTATTTTGCACTTGAAATGAAAATCATTAACTTAGCGCTGAAAACATGTCTGATCAACCTGTAAAGCCTTGCAATCATTCTAAGTCAGTCAACACCGATGGAAATTCACGCCATAAAGTCAGCACTAAAAATGTCGACATCTAACCCGTCATGATTTTCTGCCTCAATCAACTTGGTCGGATGACACTTAGAACCTTGTTGCGCCTCGACGCTCACTTTGCACTCAAAATAATCTTGTCAAACTTGGCACTAAAATCTGCTTTCTCTGACTAGGTTAGACACATCCAAAAGGCCTGCTAAGTCCATGAGATTCAAAACTCGTGCATAACACAATGAAGCTATAAAGCACCAAAATTTACCTCCTCCGACGTTGCGCTAAATTACCTCCTCACCGACTTAGTCGGTCATCCCTCAAAATCATGCAAGGTCAGATGACATCAAAACCTGCACAAGGAGTATAATGAAATAGTCTAGCACTAAAACTTACCTCTTTCGACTTGCATTGAAAACCCATCCGACCGACCTCCAAGATTCATCTAAGTCGGTCTCACCTGAAACTCCCGCAAGTCGGACGTCCATGAAATCCGTGCAAAACACTACAACGACCAAATGACTCAAATGCTAAATAGACCTTTAGGTCAAACGACCTCAAGGTTGACCCCCAATCTAGCGCTTTGTCTTTCACAGGTCGAAGGGCCCTAAAATTAGCGCAAAATTGGTAAAATGACTGTTCTGATCAAAATTTCAAAGGGTAGATGATCTGTTTTGATGTAATTAAAGCTGTATTGATAGAATCGTGATGTTTTGCACATTTCAATTAAGATTTTGCAGCATTTAAGCATTTATTGCATGCATTAGTATAGAATGTAATATTGTTTCATCATCTGATCATGCAATAAGTGTAGTAATTGGTAAATTTCAGACTTGTGTATTTCATAGACATGTATTAGTAACTTAATTGGATGCATATTCATCTCATTTAACATAACATGACTTAGTGATGTAGAAGTTGACTTGATAATCATAGATTTAAAATTTAGGGGTTAGGAAAACCTATCAAATGCATCAAGACTTATAAGGTCCAATCATGCAGGTTAAATGACTGCAAGAGCCCAAACCGTGAGGTATGAGTTCAAAGGCATCCCTCTCAAAACTAAGATCTCCACTAGATGGAAGAACATTGGGGACACCAATCTAGGTCATATTGACTTAGATAATTTTAGACTTTGAGTGTTTGGACCTAATCCAACTCCAAGAGCCAAGAAAGTGAAAGACGGTGGGAGTGCAGAGGCTGTTGCTTTCTCTACATCAGCTCAATGTGCATAGTTGATAGTTGTCTATGCAGAAAGATATGACATCATGACCAAAAATATACAGACTCCCAATGGAGATGTGTTGGCAAATCTAAGTCCACCATCCCTAGCTGAAATCTTTGGGATCTTATGGCACCTTGTGATGACCATGCCAGATAAGACAGGTGCAAAAGCCACTTATAAGAAAGATACAGACACATGCAAAAAACACATAAATGAACAATGGATGAAAAGTAAGAGGTCTACTCTTATCAAACTCCCCTAGGTCTTATACAGAAGTGAGTTTCATGATGAGATAGGAGATTTGGTAACTCTGCTTAGTAGGATATATGGATTACCCACAGCATCAACTTTTGAAGGATGGATGTTCCTAGTAATTGAGGAAATATTGAAAGACACCAAATTTTATTAGGCACAGATACTTAGTGATAACATCCATGAGGCATTCAACAACTTCAAAGATAAGCAATTTTTCATATGGACATCTTATATAGTATATGCATTGGCGAGGAAGAATGAATATGCTAGACTATCCAAGGTGGGAGAAGTTGGGAATGATGAGTAGCACCAAGTCAAGGTTTATGAATGCTATACTCAATTGCATTGTCCCAATCTCTTATCCACTTCAAAAGAGTGAATGATGCCTTCACCATGTATATAACTAGATTGTTGCAAGGGAATATAGCCCTTAGGATATCTACTGAGGCCATGAATGAAATTACAAATTATGGGAGGTGGTATATACAATTTGAGAAATTCATTATTTAAGAGTTTAAGGCTTCATAGGAATGGCCTACAGATTGCCTCGTTACCTTACTGATAAAGTAGTCCTTTTGGAACTATCTGTTGCAAGTATGGGCCTAACCAGTGTTGTCATTGATGTCAACATACTCCTGTTGCATTAATGTCATGGATTGGATGAGTTGTATGCTGAGCATATTGAGAAAATTAGTCCTATCAGGAACAAAGAAGAACATTGAAAATGGTAAGGTAAAGATCCCAGCTAAGATGAAGATCAGAGGATGCACATCAAAGGGTTTGTAGATATGTGTCTTAAGATGATCTAGTAAAGATTTGAGAGGTCCATATGAAGATTTGAAGAAGTTATAGCCACTTGAGTAAAACTAGTTCTGGCAGATGTTCAGAGGTGACAGAGTGACACAGATAGGTCTAGTGAGATCCAGAAATGGAATATCTTGTTCTACGGATTTGGTGGAGTGTTTAGGAAGTCAATGTGAATTGATAACTCAATTGGTTCATGGTCTGGAGGTCTCTAAGCATCTATTCCAATATGACAGTGATGACAGACAGTGTTCTTGAGGTTCTAGATGAAGGAGAGAAAGATTTCAGTAAGCAGAAGTAGTGTGGATTTTCTTGGTGATTCAGGCAAGCTTGTGGAGGTCTTTGGATTGTCTCTAGTTTGTGTTGGTGGTCCGCATTGAAGATTGAGCTTGTAATTGAAGAATTACTTCTGGATGATGTTGTTCTTCCTAAGTCTGGTTGACCAAATGAGTTACACATCCTGTGAATGATCTTGAAGATGTTCTGTGAAGCATGGCGTGTTCCTAAAAGAAGATTGAAGTCCTAGATCTATGTGGCCGACAGTGTGATGATCCGCATGAAGTCTTTTGTAATTAGTCAAGTTGTATTTTCTCTATAAAGTGTGCTGACTTGGATGATTATCCCTAAGTCGATGTCTTGTATAAATAAGAAGTTGTGAAGTCATTTCAAATGTATCTTGGTGGAGATGAGAGTGTGGTAGAGAGCAGAGAAACGAAAGGCAGAGCAGAAGTGTTGGGCTTAAATGGAACTGACTTAAGCATGGTGAAGATGCTATTCTTTAGTTCAGGTATGTAATATTTATCATTCTGTAGACAATGTGTCTCTTGTAGGCAGTGGGCCTCTTGTGAGCAGTGTGCTCGGGTAGTGAGCCCTAATTGGTATGTGCCATTTGTTCTTATTCTTTTAATAGAGAATACAATCTTGGGTTAGTCACCCCGTGGTTTTTCCCTTAATTGGGTTTTCCACGTTAAAATCTTGGTGTCACATGTGTTAATGTGTTTCTGCTCTTGAATTGTTGCATTATGCTTCCATGATTGATTTATTATTATACTGCTAAATTATAAAGAGGATTTAAGTGATTAATAGGAAGAAAGTTTTGAGACAACTAATTCACCCCCCTCTTAGTTGTCTGTCTTGAATCTAACAATTGGTATCAGAGCCAAGTTCCTCTAAAAGGAGCTTAACCACTTGAGGAGATCCAGGATGTCTTCCTACAAGAAGGATAGTCTGAGGTTTGACGGAACAAATTTCACTCTTTGGAAAAGCCGCATGGAATGTCACTTGCAATGTATGGGAATGCATTATTGGATCATAACTTCAAAGAATTATGTTCCTCCACAGAATGGTCCAAAAACCTTAGATGAAATTAGAGATGCTGAAAATAATCTTTGGGTGAGAGAAGCTCTTCTAAGTGCCTTATCTGATTCAGAGCTGACAAATGTTGTAGATTTAAAAACTGCATATGAGATTTGGGAAAAACTGGAACTTCTGCATGAAGGAGACAAGTATTGTAAATGTGCCAAGCTACAGAGTCTGAAAGGAAAATTCAAAAACCTAAGATGAGAGAAGATGAAAATATCATTACATTTATGCCAAGAGTAAATGAGCTTGTTTGTGGCATTAGATGTGCTGGTGGAATCTTGGATGAAGATGAGATTGTTGCCAAAGTTCTCAGATCCCTACCTGCTTCTTACAAATACAAGGTTGCTACCATTGAAGAATTTAGATCTTTTTCAAATATCACAAGAGATCAATTGGTTGGAAAGTTAGCTACATTTGAATTGGCCAAGTTTGGAGATGCCCCCCCCAAGACTAAATCTGCATTCAAAGCTAGTGCCTTTGTAAAAGGAAAATAAAAGTTTGATCCTAGAGAGAACTCTTCAAAGAAACTATCATGGTATAAAAAAGCAAGAAAAGATTTGGAAGAAGATGAAGCAGAAGCTACTCAACTTGAAGCCCTTATTGCAAAAATACTTCCAAGAGGATCCGGTAAGTATGAAGGGAAATTGCCTTTTAAATGTTTTAACTGCAACAAGATTGGTCATTTTGCCTCAAGGTGTTCATAAAGATTTGCAAGGCCAAATCCTAACAGATTAAGATTCCAAAAGAAATGTTACTATGTTCATGAAGATGATGATGATGGAGTAACATATGATGAATCAGAGACAGGAAACAAATCCAGAAGTGACTAGGTGTTTATTGCCATCAAGGAAGAAGATCCAATGCCCTTTGAATCTGTCAATCATAAAGTGATTGAAAGAGCTCTGGCTGCCCAGGTTGAAGAAAAGGATGATTGGGTCATTAACAATGGATGCTCCCACCATATGATAGGTGATAAAAATAAGTTCATAGATTTAGAAAGATATGAAGGAGGATTTGTAAAATTTGGTGATAATTCTGTTGGTAGAATCAGAGGTAGAGGAACTATTTCTTTTGATGGAAAGAACAAAACTAGTAATGTACTGTATGTTGAAGGTCTGAAGCACAATCTTCTTAGTGTTGGACAGTTGGTGGGAAAAGGCTATGATATTTGATTCAAAAATAGAAAATGTAAGATCTTTGAAAGTTTCGTAACAGAGATTGCATTCGATACTCAAATAAAAGGTAATATCTTCCACTTGGTTGGTACTGGTAAAAGTTGTTTATTTGTTCAAATTGATCAGAGTTGGTTGTGGCATAGGAGAATGTGTCATGTGAATTTTGATAATATCATCAAGATAAGCAACACTCAGGCTATAAGAGATCTTCCAAGACTGGTGAAACCTACTAATAGTTTGTGCAAAGAATGTCAGTTGGGTAAGCTGAGTAGAGTCACATTCAAAAGTAAGGAACAGTCTTCTACCAGACTGTTGGACTTGGTACATACTGATCTATGTGGTCCAACAAGAACGGGAGTTTGCAAGGTGATAGATACTTCATGTTATTAATTGATGACCACTCCCAGATGATGTGGGTGACTTTTCTGAAAGAGAAATTTGAGGCTCTTGAGAAATTCAAAATATTCAAGGCTATGGTAGAGAATGAAACTAGATTAAACATAAAATGTCTGAGGTCTAATAGAGGTGGAGAATTCACATCCGGTGAGTTCATAGAATTCTGTGAGAAACATGGGATAAAAAGACAGTTGTCTGCTCCAAGGACTCCACAGTAGAATGAAGTAGTGGAGAGAAAGAACTGGACCATCTAGGAAGCATCTAGAACCATGATGATGGAAGCAAATGTTCTTCAGATCTATTGGAGAGAAGCTGTAAGCACTGCAGTCTATACTCTTAATTGAGTACAAATCAGAAGCAATACTGGTAAGACCCCTTATGAACTCTGGTTTGGCATCACTCCCACTATGAAGTATTTTAGAGTCTTTGGTAGTAAATGTTACATCAAAAGAGATGAAGATCTTGGCAAATTTTATGCTAGAAGTGATGAAAGAATATTCTTGGGTTATTCTACTCAAAGCAAAGCATACCGGTGTTATAACAAGAGATTGAGAAAGATTATAGAAAGTACAAATGTGAAGGTTGATGAAGGTATTGAAAAACCCTCAAGGTTTTATGAATATGATGAAGATGATCAAAATGATGTTTTGGTCCAAGAAGTCCAAGCCCCTTCTGAAATTCAGATCCAGACTGATCCGGAGAATCAAGAAGAAGAGATAAGTTTGAATGAACCTGTTCAAGAAATAGAAGTGCAAGGAAGTCCCAAAATTCCCAGGTATGTAAGACTGAATCACTCTGAAGATTAGATCATAGGTGATAAAATCAAAGGTGTTCAAATAAGAAGAAAGATTGCTCAAGACTCAGAAGAGTATTGTTTGATTTCAAAGATTGAACCAAAGACAGTGAATGAAGCATGTAATGATGAAAGCTAGTCTAAAGCAATGGAGGAAGAGTTGATGCAAATTGAGAAAAATCACACTTGGGATCTTGTTCCCAGACCTAAAAATAAGAATGTGATTGGAACCAAATGGGTCTTCTAGAATAAACTAAATGAGGATGGTGAAGTAGTTAGAAACAAAGTTGGATTGGTCTGCAAGGGTTATTCCCAAGTAGAAGGAGTTGATTTTGAAGATACTTTTGCTACAGTGGAAAGAATTGAAGCAGTTAGATTATTTCTTGCCTTTGCTGCCTTCAAGGATTTCAAGGTATATCATATGGATGTCAAGTCTGCCTTCCTTAATGGTGACTTGGAAGAGGAAGTATACATTGAGCAACTGGATGGATTTTAATTGTCTGATCATGATGATATGGTCTGCAAGTTGAAGAAAGCACTGTATGGACTCAAACAAGCCCCAAGAGCCTAGTATGAAAGACTAGATAAGCATCTTTTGAATATTGGTTTCAACAAAGGTATTACTGACAGTAATTTATACTTCAAAATTGATCATGAAAATGTCTTGATTGTTGAAGTGTTTGTTGATGATATCATTTTTGGAGGAAGAGATAGTATGTGTAAAACTTTTGCAAATCAAATGAAAAGTGAATTTGAGATGTCCATGCTTGGGGAAATGAATTTCTTAATGGGTCTACAAATCACTCAAACAAAGAAATAAATCTTCATTTTTGAGACCAAATATGTGAAAGAATTATTGAAGAAATTTGGGATGGAAGACTCAAAACCAATGAATACTCCCATGGCAACCGGATGTAAATTAAGCAAAGATGATGACTCTCTTAAGGCTGATCACAAAAAGTATAGGTCAATGATTGGAGGATTGTTGTATCTCACTCAAACTAGACCTGACATTATGAATGTTGTTGGTCTTGTTGCTAGATTTCAAGCTGATCCTAGAGAATCTCATGTCATGGCAATCAAGAGGATTTTTAGATATCTAAAAGGGATAGTTGAGTATGGATTGTGGTATCCTAGAGATTATGATTTCTCTCTTTATGCATATACAGATGCGGATTGGGCAGGAGATGTGGATGACCAGAAGAGTACCAGTGGTGGAGCATTCTTTTTGGGGAAGATATTGGTTTCTTGGCTGAACAAGAAACAAGGGGCAATATCTCTGTCCAATGCAGAAGCAGAATATATTGCAACAACAAGTAGTTGCACTCAAGTATTATGGATGAAGCAAATGCTAAGAGATATCAGAATGGAATATGAGGAACCTATCACAATCTTCTATGACAATTCATGTACAATAAATATATCAAAAACTCAAGAATGAAGTCATATTGGAGTTTGTGCCCTCCAAGGATCAAATTACAGACATTTTTACTAAACCTCTACCTAAGGACTCTTTTGAGTATCTTAGGGAGAAGTTAGGGGTTATTACTCCTCCAGTTCTGAATTAAGGTGCACTGATGTGCATCAGTCCAGTGAATGTCACAGTCATATCTTGTGTTCTGGATTGATGATGGGAAGCTACTACTCAGGGGGAGCAGCTGATATGATTCTAAAGTGATGCAAGTATGTGCCCTTTGCCATTGATGTCAAAGGGGGAGAGAAGACATGTGAAAAACAAAAAGTGGTTGTTGATCAAAGGGGGAGCAATAAAGGAAGAGAAGACATGTGAATGGTTGTTGTTGATAAGGGGAGTTATGTTAGTGAGGAGAAATTCTTGTCTTGATGGTTAAAACAGTTTTTCACATCATATGTTGCCATCAATGACAAAGGGGGAGATTGTTGTAAGTATGGGCCTAACCAGTGTTTTTATTGATGTCAACATACTCCTGTTGCATTGATGTTGATAAGGGGAGTTATGTTAGTGAGGAGAAATTCTTGTCTTGATGGTTAAAACAGTTTTTCACATCATATGTTGCCATCAATGACAAAGGGGGAGATTGTTGTAAGTATGGGCCTAACCAGTGTTTTCATTGATGTCAACATACTCCTGTTGCATTGATGTCAAGGATTTGATGAGTTGTATGCTGAGGATATTGAGAAAATTACTCCTATCAGGAACAAAGAAGAACATTGAAGACAGTAAGGTAAAGATCCCAGCTAAGATGAAGATCAAAGGATGTGCATCAAAGGGTTTGTAGATATGTGTCTTAAGATGATCCAATAAAGATTTGAGAGGTCCGCATGAAGATTTGAAGAAGTTATAGCCACTTGAGTAAAACTAGTTTTGGCAGATGTTTAGAGGTGATAGAGTGACACATATAGGTCTAGTGAGATCTAGAAATGTAATATCTTGTTCTGTGGATTTGGTGGAGTGTTTAGGAAGTCAATGTGAATTGATAACTCAATTGGTTCATGGTTTGGAGGTCTGCAAGCATCTATTCCAATATGACAGTGATGACAGACAGTGTTCTTGAGGTTCCAGATGAAGGAGAGAAAGATTTTAGTAAGCAGAAGTAGTGTGGATGTTCTTGGTGATTCAGACAAGCTTGTGGAGGTCTTTGGATTGTGTCCAATTTGTGTTGGTGGTCTGCATTAAAGATTGAGCTTGTAATTGAAGAATTAATTTTGGATGATGTTGTTCTTCCTAAGTCTGGCCGACCGGATGAGTTACACATCCTGTGAATGATCTTGAAGATGTTCTGTGAAGCATGGCATGTTCCTAAAAGAAGATTGAAGTCCCAGATCTATGTGGCTGACAGTGTGATGATCTGCATGAAGTCTTTTGTAATTAGTCAAGTTGTATTTGCTCTGTAAAGTGTGCCGACTTGGATGATTATCCCTAAGTCGATGTCTTGTATAAATAAGAAGTTGTGAAGTCATTTCAAATGTATCTTGGTGGAGATGAGAGTGTGGTAGAGAGCAAAGAAGCGAAAGGCAGAGCAAAAGTATTGGGCTTAAATGGAACTAACTCAAGCATGGTGAAGATGCTATTCTTCAGTTCAAGTATGTAATATTTATCATTCTATAGACAGTGTGTCTCCTGTAGGCAGTGGGCCTCTTGTGAGTAGTGTGCTCGGGTAGTGAGCCCTAATTGGCATTTGCCATTTGTTCTTATTCTTTTAACAGAGAATACAATCTTGGGTTAGTTACCCCGTAGTTTTTCACTTAACTGGGTTGTCCACATTAAAATCTTGGTGTCATATGTGTTAATGTGTTTATGCTCTTGAATTTCCTATTTTGTTAGGCAAGGGTAACTATGCATGTGCTTCCTTGGGGGTAACTGAACACTCAGATACAGAGCTCCAACTACTTAATCTCCATTATCACACCAAAAGAAATCATTTTGATCCAAATAGAGTAATGGAAAGATTTGTGAGTAAGAAGATGTTCCAAAAGATGCACTTAGAAGAGTTCTAGGAAAATTGCTTAGATGACTATGAAGTAATGAAGAGGGCCCATCCAAGATTATCCTTGGCATTCATAAGAAAGTTCCACATCATAGCAGTCTCAGATCAACTCGAGGATGATGAAAATGTAATGCATAGAGGAGCTTGGGAGGCACAATACCACCAACCAATTCCCTTGCCGAATTGGGCCAATGCTGAGGAAAGTTCTTTGGATGCAGTGATGAAAGAGCCAATTAGGTTAAGTAAGGCATGGGTAAGGGGTCAAGTTGCTACTTTAGAGAGACAAGATGTACAACTCACATACACTGAACCTGAGTCTAAGAATGAATCTAGAGGAGAAGAAGATGCACCCATAGAGATAACAGATGAGGCAGAACTATCTTAATAGCCTGCCAAGAAATTAGACAGTGAAGAACATATACCCTTGGCAGAGAAGGCTAAAACAAAGACAGTGAGAAAGGCTGCTCCTAAGCCACAGAAGAAAGACATGCCTCTAGCCACAAGAATGAGAGCATCAAAGAAGAGAGATATGCCTATTGGGCCAGGAGAAGGGTCAAAGACAAAGAAAACTAAAGTTAAGACCACTAGTATAACCATAGAGGCTTCTGCTACTACAACTCCTGATCACACAAACCCACCAATAGATTCCCCACCTCCTGTTGCCCCAGTAGTAAGTGTTGCTACCCTTTCCTCTGCTGATTCAACTGCTGCATCTTCCACTGCTATTTCAACTCCTGCTCCTGCTGACCATGTAATAATCACTCAAGAAGATACCTCTGCTACCTCCTCACTGGAAATAACTATATCAGTTGCCTCCTGTTCATTGGCAATTGATTCAAATACCCCAAGTAGCCCCATTTCTTCCATTGCTGCCTCTTCATTTCTCCATTTCCACCATGTCCTTGCCTTCCATATCCTTTGTTTCACTCTCCACTTCCCTTGCATTACCACCTATTTCTTCTATTCTTTCACCATCTCTCCCCATGTCCTCCTTTTCCATTACTTCACCTATTATTATTTCCTCTATCATGCTGACCTTGCCCCTTCCATCTACTTTGGGAATTACTTCTTTTGCCAACCTGACACAAGTCAGTCTTCCTTCACTTACAACTGCCCCATCATCTTCTACCCTTATTTCCCAAGATACAACAACTCAAGATTCAATTCCCTTGGCTGTACCACTGCTACCAGGTATTGAAAAGGTGTGTACAGAATTAGGCCTTCAAGAGAAAGAGCCTGAGAAGGAAACATTCGAAGAACCTCTTCTTGAAGCAATGAATACAGAGGTGATAGAGATTTCTGATAGCCCTCTAGAGAAGAACTCAACAGAAATGGTCTTGGGAGCTGCCCAAAAGGAGGTATTAGTAAACTGGAGAAATCTTGCAGATGTAGAAGAAGATATAAATAAGGAACCGGAGCAAGAGCAAAAGCTGCTCAAAGAGCCATCTAACACAAATGATGAAGATGTTGATATCTCTAAAGAGTCCTCTTCCACAACACCCGATTGGCTGCAAAGTAGGATTACCTATCCAAAGCCACAGGTTGAAATCTTGAAATTGGACCTAAGTGCCATTATATCACAGAGAGAGAAGTTGAGAAAATAGAAAAGGGCTAAGGTACAGTCTAAAATATATAAGAATGCAACAGGGTCTTGAATAGCAGAAGTGGTTGTCCCACCAGCTGATGCAGATAGAGAATAGGTCAGAACTGAAGATTACACCATAACAACTATTAACTTGGGGCCTGCTATGAGAATTCAAAAGGTTGATGAATTCAAAGGCTATGTTTCCTCCATCTTAGATCAATTAGACAAGGATGAACTCACCAAGAAGGAACTAAAACTACAAAATGTAGAATTCAAAGCATGCTTACAGTTCCTAATAAAACCCTGGGATTTTGATGGTGAGCCTAGGACAGTCCCTACTTTGCTATCAAAAGATGAAGTAACTAAGCTCAATGAAGTTAGAACTTTGGCCATAGGAACTCAAAAGTGGATGATCAAGGTATGCCAGGAGGGATGTGAGGCCATTGATTTTGTAGCTAAACTTCATAAAAACCTGTGTAAATTACAAGACCATTGGAAAGACTTGCATGAGGAATGTGACCCTTTTGATGAATACTATTCTTAGGTGTTCCCTCATGTGCAAGAAATAAGAGATCTTCCTGCTCAGACACTGCTATCTGAAAATATTTTGACAGGAGATAGACTGCATAAAGCAATAATATGGTACCGATAGATAAAGCCAAGGAAGGAAGCTTTTGATAATATCAGGGACGCTTATAAGACAAAAGATAATAATATATTGGCTCTTATCTATGAGATAAATGACTCCATGAAGGACTAGGCCTTGTAATGGGTTGTGATGACTTGGCTCTATACGATGTACAGGGGTGTAAAGATAAGTTGCATAAAATAGCTTTTGAGGAGATTGAGTTGGATGTCATGGACAGATTGAACAAAGTCAATGACCTTCAGACTGACTTCATCACATTTCATAAAGGAAGAAAGGATGTTGAAAAGATGTATATCCAATACAGTCAAGAGCTAGAAATGCTCAGATACCAGGTGAATCACATCAAGAACTTGGACCCCACCGATATCAATCCAGCATTGTCATCTTGGGTCAGCTACTACAATAAAAGAGCAGAAGAAGACAAGGTAGATTTAGATGAAGATCCATAGTATATTTTTGTGAATATAATCCCATCACAAATATGTATTGCTATATTTGAAAGGTCATGTGACACTATTTTGTCCTTATTATGCCTTGGAAATGGTCTTTTCTATATATATATTCAAATGGGTAGTCAATTTATCTAGGTCCAATGTATTTAGAGGTCATTTTTCATCCTTTTATAAGAGACAAATTATAATCCAGGAATGCAATGAGCTATTGTAGATGCATTTAATGATATTAAATATGGACCGTCGGTGTTGAGTTAATCTCCACTGTTCATTCAAAAACTTAGTATGGCGCCTCTCCTATATAAAGGGCTGCCATTTCCCTCATTTGAGAGAGAAGACTCTTGATGTCAAATTGTTGATGCTCTACCATTTAAAGTCAATACAAAGCAAGTTTCTACAGTTTTCCTGAGAATTTGTTCATTGTGTTACTTATTTGGTTTCATGGTTCACTTCTTGATCTCCATTAGTTAGTTGGGCTTTGTAATGTTAATGATTTAATAAGGGTATTTGATGAATGTTCTTAGTCCATACTTTAGTTGCTTAATGATTGTAAGTGACTGTTCAAAGTTAGCCTGGGCTAATTATTTTGTGCTAAGTTCAATTGCATTTCACAAGTTAAATTGCACCATTACTTGGGTATTTGATAAATGAATGTGATCTAAAAATCTTTAACTTCCATTGAAGATAGCATCATTTTCTGTAATGTTGTAGCAATCATTTAAGCTTGGTTACTCAGGAAATTGGTTTCATTTCTGAACATTTGTCTACCTTCAGTAGTCTTCACATTGTGAATGTCACTTAGGATTTTCTCTAAACCCTATCTCCTTTTGCATTTTCTTTCAAAAACAACTATTAGTTTAGGTATTTCAGCAGTATTTTGCATTGTCTCATCAACTAAAATTATAAAGGGTTTGCATGAATTGCTGTCCAAACCATTCAAATCTATCAATTGCATGTAAGAACCCTTGTAGGGACAGCTAGTACATTCCAACTGAGAGATTCCAAGCAAGCTAAGACCTAGCTGTATTATCCTTGGAGTAGTCTTACCTAGGGTAGGATACTTTTCAAGAGAGGTGTGACACCAGCAATCACATCTGCATTGTTGAGTGCTAAAACACCCACGAACAAGTCCCTTATCTAATAATTCTTGTACCTACCTATTTATCTCTTCATTCTCTATAGGTGTCATTCTATACGGTGCTTTGTTTGGTAGACTCGCACTAAGTATCAAATCTATGTAATGGCTAATATCCCATATAGGTGGTAGTGCATTTGATAACTCCTTCATCATGATATTTGCATACTCATCCAAGATCTATTGAATTTCAATCAGCAGATCTTCATTCTTCTCCGTGGTCATAGTTGTTGCTAGTATAGGAATGATTACAAAGCACATCCTCTCTTTCTTTAGATCCTTCAGGAATGTCTTCCCCAAAACCAAGTAAACTTTGGAACTATTTTCTATCTCCTCATCCTTGTCCTTTAGTGGATTCAAAACAAACTCCTGTCCATCCTTCCAAATCATATATGTGTTAGCCATCCCATCATGAAAAGCTTATCTATCAAATTTCCATGGTCTCTCCAATAGGACATGACATGCATCCATTGACATTATGTCGCACAAAATTTTATCCTTATATTTGCTAATTCAAAAACTCACTAGGCATTGTTCTCTTACCATTAAATGATATTTTTTTTTGTAGCCAAGAAACTTTGTAGGGGCTAGGATATTTTAACCTCTTCAATTTTTGGTGCAGTCACGAATAGATGGTCCAGAAACTGGACTGTCCAACCATGTAGCTAGAGTAAACACAATGGAAACAACACAATAATACACCAGAATAGAGTGCAACAAAATATTTATATGATTAATATATCAGACAATTACAATGCTTAAATTCTGGGAGCATGCGGGTTATAATCTGGCTCACAAACTTGGCTTTCATGTTACAACATACATGAAAGATATGGCATTGAAGTGCCTCCAGAAAAGAACTATCTATCAATTATATCACTAGATATTCATAACTTGACTAACTATCTTCCTAGTGTATCTAATGAATGCTTATATATCCTTCTCCAACTCAAAGAATCCTCTGCGTTGACATCAAGAGGTCTCAAACCCCAATGCAAGATGGATCATGTAGGAAACATGTGGGTCAACCTACAACTTCTGGTAATGCTCAAAAAATGAATGAAACGTCATGCGGTTCTCAAAGAAGGTCTATCCAAGGTCCCAAATTATTTTGTGTGATGTTCCATTTGGCTCTGCAAGTCAAGGAGATGCTCTATAAACCTTGTATGCTCATGTTGACTAGTGAATGCTCTATTCTATAAATGTTGATGATCTCCTAATAGTGATATCTCTCTGTAGGTGAATCCAAATCTCATGAAATCTGAGTATGATGTAGATGACATAGTGTAGATCCTAATCCCTGCTCCGTGAGCTCTAAAATTAAGATGTGATAAAATGTAGTTGAAAATACTGAAACTACAAATGACTGAACTATAACTGAAATGCAAGAAAAGAAAAGGAATCAAATATTTTTGGTTGATGTAAGATTACTCTTCAACTTGGGATGCTCTTGCATCAATTTTAGCTTGGTAACCATCTCCTCAGACATAATATTGTCTATATTTTCGTTGTCTATGATCACTTTACAACATTTACCACCCACCTTACATTTGGTTCAAAATGGGTTCCTCGTTCAGATCTCTCTTTTTCAAGATTCAACAGTATCCTCCTTAATATTAAGGATTCTCCCTCCTTGAGATCTTCTCCAACTTTTGGTGAAGCCACACTCTCACAATCTACTTCAACCACATGTACTCTTGCCTCTTTTCCTTTTCCACTACTCTGCTATATTTGAGGACATCCAAATGCCCTGTGTTAAGTATGTCCACATTGGAAACATGTCCCACTAAATCCTCTTCCTCTTCCGGGATTTCCCCTACCTTGGAAATGATCACCCCTTCCTCTACCTCCTCGGGTATGGGTTTGAGAAGAACATGCTTCCCCGTGCTTATCTTGAGATCCACATTCAAGATTCGACTGTCCTCTTCCTCTTGGGGATTTACCTTTTCCTCTCGAGCTATTCTACTTCCTATAGATTTTTTCCTCTGCCTTCAATGGAAACTGATAGGCTTCTTCCACACTACTATCCTAACCAGACTAATATCATCTTGAATTGAATAATGTAAACCATTTACATACCTAGAGATTTTCTCTGCATCGTCTTCATTATGACCATCTCTAATGCTCAATCTATAAAAATTCCTTAGTGTAATCTTGCACATTTTTCTCCCTCTACTTCATATTCTACAATTTCTTGGACATGGTGATTTGATGATCCGATGGAAAAACTTTGCCTTCATCTTAGTTATCATGCTCTCCCAGGTTTTAATATTTTCCTTTCCTTTCCTCTGTCTCTCAGCCTGCACATGATCCCACCATAGGGATGCATATACTTTCATATTTGTAGCCACTAACTTTACTCTCTTTGGGTCATCAATAGACTCCAGGTCAAAATACTTTTCTACATCTGAGATCTAGTCTATCAACTCCTTCGAATTTAGACTTCCACTATAACTAGGTAATTCTACACGGGGTTTACTAGCAATCTTTGTCATTGCACTCAGAAACCTTCTTTCATGTTCATCTCCTCCATCTTTTATTTCATCTTCATTGACTTCTTCCTTATTATCACTCACATCCTCCATAGGTAGTCCTATGCATTGTGTTCTTTCCATTGCATCCATTGTCATTGTGATGCCTCTCAATATTTCAACCAATGCTGCATCTCCAACTCTTGGAATAGGCCCTCTTCGACCTCTACCTCAGTGTGCCATATATGTGAACCCTCCGTAGTTGCAAGTGTTGGGAATTAAGGTGTATCAACCTTGGTAATTCATTGCATTTATTATTGTAATGTAATTTATTTACTTAGCCTATGTTGTAATTTGTTGCACATCCTATTTTGTCATTTAGTGTGAAGTGACACGATGAGTTGTCACTCCACTTGTAAGATGTCTAGGATGGTCAACACACTCCATGTGGAGATAGGTGTCCCTTTTGTGTGGTATAGGTTTTTTGCCATGTGTCGGCATCTTGACTAGTGTGTAAGTAAATCTTGATCGAAACGGTTATGACAGATTCCTATGACAAAATCTATGACATGTAAGAGTCAGAAATAGAAGGTTCCATGACAGGTGAAGACATGTGTCACAAGGCATCTTGGAAGAAGGAATCTTTGGGCACCCCAAGAAGGGTTATGACATGTTGTAAGAGAATATGCTATTTATAGCCTGTTTATGATAGATTCTCTTACAGTTGTAAGATATGTCAGTATGACAGTTTCTATGACGGTTGTAAGAGTCGTAAGAGCATCTGTCATTGCCCAACTTGGGAATAGGTGACCTCTTTAGGATGGGGTGACTTGACAAGTGTTAGGAACATCCTAAAGTGTTGGGCAAGTGTCCATAGGCATGGGTTTTGGGCCATGAGGCCATGTTGGATGCCCATCTCAAGATAGAGCCATTTTTGCCTTGTATTTTCTATATAAACAGGTGCTTTGGAGAGATGTATTATGTGATTGACAGGTATTGTTATGCTACCGGTTTGTCTCTAGATACGAGTGTTGAAGACTCTTGAGAGGTTGCATTACAAGTGTATTGTAAACCATTTTAGTTTTGATAATACATTGTGCAGGTTTTGGAGTGGGGGTTTTTCACTCGATAAGGGTTTTCCCCACGTATATCTTGTGTCTCTCTCTTCTGTCTCATTTCTATGTGTATGTGTATTGCTGCAATATCTCCATTATTGTTGTTAACATTCTATAATTGCAAGGATAAAAATGAATTTGCACTCTTCTCTCCTCTTTAGATTAGTGTAGGAAGCGATTTCCGCACACCTAGCTTCCTTTCATCAAGTTTTATTTTTCACTCTACCTACAACAATCTTCTCAAGATCCTCCGCACAACAAACCCACAGTCTTGAGGAACTCCAAAACTTGGCTATGATACCATTTGACATAGATCAAGGTTTAGAGGCCTTTTCAAGCTACTAAACCAAACAACAAATGCACAACACACAACAATGAAACTGATAGTCCTTTATGATGGTGACAGGTTGTCATTGATGTCAAAATTGTGTTCAAATGTAAAGTTGCCATAGTTGTTGATCAAGACACTTGTCAGTTGATTAGTTTGCTCATATAAGAAGGTTTAGTATTTGTCTACAATATGTTGTTAAAGTGTTGTGATATACAGATTGAAGTTTCACATAAAGAAGATGGTTTGAGGACAATGTCAAAGGTTGAGCTGTTAGGACATCAAGGTGTTGGTATTGTTCAAAATGTTCATATGATCTCAGTTGATCATCAGATTATCAGGATCATATAGTGATGACAAGAAGGATGCCTTATTGGTCAGAAGCTTCATTGATCATTGATTACATTGATGTTTGATAATGGAATGGTATCTTCACAGTTGGTGTTCATGTGCAGTTGGTAGGTATATTTCATGTGATTTATATCAAGAGTTCATAATGCACTTCTCACTTCATGTTTTCCTTCTCTGATCAGAGTTATAGAGTTATGGTATCTTTACAGTTGGTGTTCAATGTTGCATGGTTTTAATTAAGTGAATTATAACCTCTTGTTTCTTTGTGCTTGTACATGATCACATAGCTTCTTACATTTCAGGTTGTGGAGGAGGTGAAGGTTTGATATCTGTCTTACATTTGATGTTATCCATGATATTCAATTTTTTAAGTGTATATCATGGAGGTTTATTGAATAATGGTCAAGGGATATAAAAGATTGTTTAAACATAAAATTCCTAAGTCTTTTATATTATCCTCCAAGTGTTTTTTTTTCTGCCCGTCATTCATGGTGATCACTTTTGGTCTAATTTGCTATTGACCTGAGATCCCAGGTCACCTCACTGAAAGAAACCTGTAGAAGGGGGTTTAAGTCATTGTTTAAACTGGCCCTCTTTATATTCCTAACCGACTCCATCGTTCTCTTCATATGTTCATTGGGCGGCAAATGCATAACAATTGTGGAGTTTAAATGTATAAAGGCCGATCAATGGCTCAAATGTAGACCTCCCATATGTATCCTTTTTGATGGGTTAGGGGACATCAAGGCACTATAACTACAGTGAATGTGACTTTTTTTTAAAGGCTATTTTTGGTATTTCCAAAGAGGCAGATCTGAATAAGATATTAAGGTTTTTTGATTGACAGATATTTTTTTATTTTAATTCTATTAACTCGTGACAGGGAGAATATCAAGGAGGTGTTAATTTTTAAAGAGGGAAAGTTTTTTTTTTTAATCTTCATACATATTTTTTTGAGTTGTAACTCAAAGATGAAAAGTTTGTTTCTATTCTTGTAATTTGGAAACAAATAAGGAGATTTTCTTTTGGAAGGTAGATTGGATACAAAATTTTGAAGATATTTTTATGGACATAATTGATTGAAGTTTTTCTTGAGATGAATAGTTATCTTTTGAGAGAAGACAAAGAAATTTCTTGCAGATGATTTTTTATTTTTTTTAAAAGTCTTTGAAGTGCAAAGAATATGAAGTGTTTTTGGAGAACTATTTTATTTCTCTTGCAGTGAAAAGGGCAAAATTGGTAAATTGGATGAAGATATTATTTTTGAAGACAATATTTACAGAGAAGAAAATTGAAAAGTTATTTTTACAGATTGAATTTGAAGAGATTATTGAAGAATTGAAAATGCAGAGAGGAATATGAAAAGGTTGAGGAATATTTTCTTATTGCAAGTGAAATTTTGAAGAATGGACAAGAGAGAAAATAAATTATTTTTTGAATTGATTATACAGAGAAAAGAGAGATATGAAAAGTTAGCTTATTTTTTCTTGCAGGAGAAAAATTGAATATGAAAGGTCATTTTATATTTTTAATAGCATTGCAGATGGACTGATTTGGGTGTGTGTTAGTGTGCAGATCTATGATAATTTAATTTGATAATACAGTTGAAATGGGTGTGAATTGAGATGAAAAATTGAAGACAACTTGAATGACACAAATTGAATCAAATCAAGCAGAGATTGACAAGATCATCAGAAAGACAATTGATTGCATCAGGTGATTTAGTATGCAGAGATAATCAGAGATCATGAAATTGATAAGCAGATTGGATTGAATATGATTGCAAATTCAGAGAAGACATGTTGAGTAATGGTGCAAATTAGATGGAGTGGCAATAACTTCTTGCACACTTTGTAGTTTGTTCCATATTAGGGGTTGGTGCTCCTTGAAGTTGGTGCTTCTAAACATTGTAATCAGTGAGATTCTTGATAAAGCCAGTGAGGCAGTTTTGGAGTGGTTTTTCTACCCTTGGAGGGTTTTCCACTCGTGCAAATCTTGTGTCATAATGTATATTGATCTTCTCTGTATGTGTATGATTTACTCACGAGTTTTTGTTTTTATTCTCAGTCATGTGCATATGTGTTTGACAAATTAATGATAGCTTTCTCTCCTTGTGTTTTGAAAGTTAAAGTTTGTAAAAGGATTTGAAAATTCACACAACACTGATGCACCCCCCCTCTCAGTGTTGTCCTTGACTCCTACACTTTATTTATATGCAACAATAAACATCAAGCATAAGTACAATGATATTCCTATATGTGTGCAACATGCATCAGCCTCAACCTTACGGTCAGTTGCTACAACTCCAAGATAGATTATAGATCTTCTCAAAGAAGTTACAACAAAAAATGTAGTATTTTTTTATCATTCTTGCATGTCTCTAGAAGCAAGAAAATTTCCCTTTTAAAGGAAATAGAGGTGGTTATGTGCATTACTTTGAACACCTCCACTGTCATGTGAAGAGAACAAATGTCATCCCCTTACAGGCATCTAGGGAAAACAACATCATACTATTGGTTCTTTAGTTTGACGTTAATGTGTAGACTCAACATTGGCTGAAATGATGGTTATTCAACTATATTTCCCACTTCTGGAAGTTTTTGGATGATTTTGCAAGCTAACTAGATGTGTTCGAGAAATAGGACATGCTACATGACATCTGGATGGAAAATGTCTGGTTAGAAACAAAGCATTGCAACTGGATATGGATATGCAATAGGATATTTGGATGGGATATGTCAGCTTGTGAGATGTCTGGTTGGAGTGTCCGCTTGAGAGATGTCTAGTTAGAGTGTCTGCTTGAGAGATGTCTGGTTGGAAATTATGTAATAGACAACTGGAAGTGGATATGTCAACATGACATCTAGATAGAAAATGCTTGGTTATAAACAAAGCATTGCAACTAGATATGTAACATGATATCTAGATGAGATATTCAGATGGATGATAAGTAGCATAATCAGATTCGAATATGAATAGCAACCAGATCCAAATATAACAAATGTTTGTTTCGAAAAGGTCCAGATGAAATGTTCAGTTGAAGAAAGGCAACGTAATTGGATATGAATAAGTCAACTGGCTCTGGATATTGGAAATTAACAAGATATCAGGTTAGAAAATGTTCAGTTGGAAATACAAAGAAGTGCAACCAAATTCATACATGAATACAACATGATCCAGATGTGATAAGGTAACATGATTGGAAATAAGATGTCTGGATGAAATACAAAGTGGTGCAACTAGAACTAGACATGGAATGCAACCCGATAATATATCCAATTAAAATACAAAGAAGTGCAACTAGATCTGGATATAAATACAACTAGATGTTTGGATGTCTAGATATCTAGATGTTTGGTTAGAGCGATGAGCATAACTTAGCTAAAACTCATCAAATTTTCACCAAAATTGAATTGTAGATGCCCATTTGGCCCCTTAGCATGATGCACTCCTTACTTGGGCATAATTCCAACTGGATCTATTAGGTTTTTGAACATCTACTCTTGCAAGCAAAAACAAAGGAAAACACATAGAAAAGCCAACAAAATATTTTTGGGTGACGAGGATTGCTCATGGACCTGGATGCTTCTGCATCAATATTCCTCATTTTGTGTTGTTGTAGGGTTGTGATAGGATTTCATTGTATATATGAAGTTGAAGGTTGAACTACACATTGTGTTGTTCAACTTGCACAAGTTTAGTTCATGGTTTGTAAGATGTGTTTTTGTGCTCATTTGATGTTATCTCAAAGGGATGGTTGGATTTCACAACCTTTATCTTTAGGTAATAGAGGTATGTGCACCCCAACAAAAGGGTATTCCTCATTTTGTGTTATTGTAGGGTTGTGATAGGATTTCATTGTATTTACAAAGTTGCAGGTTGAACTACACATTGTGTTGTTCAACCTGCACAAGTTTAGTTCATGGTTTGTAATATGTGTTTCAAATTTGTGTCTCTCCTAGTTGACTAAAATATCGATTAAACATGTTTTTAATAGGATGAAACAATATGTTATTGATTTGAGGTTTGTGGCAACAATGGAAGGATATAATTGGTTATTCAAGGTTATCCCAAAGATATTGATGGATTTCACTACCTTTCTCTTCACATAACAGATATATATGCACCACAATCAACATGTCTTCCCCATTTTTTGTTGTTTCATACTTGTGTACAAATAATTATATTTCATTTTTCACGTTAGGATTTCACTGTATATATAAACTTCTCAGTTGAACTACACATTGTGATTTTCAACCTACACAACTTTAGTTCATGGTTCGTAAGATATGTTTTTGTGCACATTTGACGTTATCTCAAAGGAATGGTTCGATTTCATAACCTTTTTCTTGAGGTAACAAAGGTATGTGCACCCCAACAAAAGGATATTTCTCATTTTTGTGTTGCTGTAGGGTTTTGATAGAATTTTATTGTATATATGAAGTTATAGGCACAAATTTAGTTCATGGTTCATAAGATGTCTTTCAAATTTGTGCCTCTCCTAGTTGACTCAAATACTGATTAAATTTTTCTTCAACAAATTAAAACAATGTGTTATTGATTTGAGGTTTGTGGCAGCAATGGAAGGACATAATTGGTCATTCAAGGTCATCCCAAAGGTATCAGTGGATTTCACAACCTTTCTCTTCGCATAACTGATATATATGCACCACAATCAATGTGTCTTCCCCATTTTGTGTTGTTTCATGCTTGTGTACAAATAATTATATTTCATTTTGCAATTTATGATTTTATTGTATTAAAACTTCCTTGTTGAACTACACATTATGTTTTTCAACCTGCACATGTTTAGTTCATGGTTTGTAAGATGTGTTATTCTTCTCATTTGAGTTTATCTCAAAGGAATGGTTGGATTTCACAACCTTTCTCTTCAGGTAATAGGGGTATGTGCATCCCAACAAAAGTGAATTCCCGATTTTATGTTGTTATAGGGTTGTGATAAGATTTTGTTGTATATACGAAATTGCAGGTTGAATTACACATTGTGTTGTTCAACCTGCACAAGTTTTGTTGATGGTTTGTAAGATGTGGTTCAAATGTGTGCCTCTTCTAGTTGACTCAAAAACTAATTCAAAATGTTTTCAATAGATTGAAACATGTTATTGATTTGAGGTTTGTGGCAGTAATGGAAGGACAATCAATGTTTCTTTCCCATTTGGTGTTTTTTTATGCTTGTGTACAAATAATTATATTTCATTTTGCACGTTAGGATTTGACTATATATATAGAGTTCCTAGTTGAACTACACCTTTTGTTGTTGAAGCTACACAAGTTTAGTTCATGGTTCATAAGATGTGTTATTCTGCTCTTTTGAGGTTATCTCAAATGAATGGTTTTATTTCACAACCTTTCTCTAGTACATAATAGAGGTATGTGCATCCCAACCAAGCTGTATTCCTGATTTTGTGTTGTTGTAGTGTTGTGATAGGATATCTTTGTATATATGAATGTGCAGGTTGAGCTACACATTGTGTTGTTAAACTTGCACAAGTTTAGTTCATGGCTCTTAAGATGTGTTTCAAACTTATGCCTCTCTTAGTTGACTAAAATACTAATTCAAAATGTTTTCAACAGATTTAAACATGTTATTGATTTTAGGTTTGTGGCAGCAATGGAAGGACATAATTGGTTATTCGAGGTTATCCAAAAGGTATTGATGGATTTCACAACCTTTCTCTTCATGTAATATATATATATGGATGAAAATAAATGTGTCTTCCCCATTGGTGTTGTTTCATGCTTGTGTACAAATAATTATATTTCATTTTGCATGTGAGGATTTGACCGTATATATAGAGTTCTTGGTTGAACTACACATTTTGTTTTTGAACCTGCATGAGTTTAGTTTATGGTTTGTAAGATGTGTTTTTCTGCTCATTTGAGGTTATCTCAAACAAATGCTTGGATTTCACAACCTTTCTCTGCATGAAACAGAGGTATCTGCACCCCAACAAAAGTGTGTTCCTCATTTTATGTTGTTGTAGGGTTGTGATAAGACTTCATTGTATATATGAAGTTACAAGTTGAACTACACATTGTGTTGTTCAACCTGCACAAGTTTAGTTCATGGTTCGTAAGACGTGTTTCAAATTTGTACCTATCTTAGTTGACTAAAATATTGATTCAAAATGTTTCAATAGATTTAAACAATGTGTTTTTGATTTGAGGTTTGTGGTAGAAATGGAAGGACATAATTGGTCATTTGAGGTTATCCCAAAGGTATCGATGGATTTCACAACCTTTTTGTTCATGTAATAGATATATATGCACCTCAACCAATGTGTCTTCCCATTTTTGTGTTGTTTCATGCTTTTGTACAAATAATTATATTCCATTTTACACGTTAGGATTTCACTGTGTATATAAACTTCCTGGTTGAACTACACATTGTGTTTTTCAACCTGCACATGTTTAGTTCATGGTTTGTAAGATATGTTTTTCTTCTCATTTGAGTTTATCTCAAAGGAATGGTTGGATTTCACAACCTTTCTCTTCATGCAATAGAGGTATGTGCACCACAACAAAAGTGTATTTCTAATTTTATGTTGTTGTTGAACACACAAATATACTAAGAGGGGGGTGAATTAGTATTTATACCTTTTAACTCAATTATACTTCAAACACTTCACTGTATTAATCAAATTAAGTAACCATAAACATGATCACACATTCACACAATAGACCATAACACTAGATTTTATGTGGAAACCCAAGAAAGGAAAAACCATGGTGAGCCAACTACTTGGATATACTGTCCAAATCTAGCCTCACAAATAAAATAAGATTTACAATGAATTTTATGGTCACCAACCCAAAGGAAGAACCAACTCCCTAAAATAAAATTTTATGGGCTCCAACCCAAAGGAAGCACCAACTCCCTAAAGAGCTACAACACTTACAAGACAAGGCACCAAACTTTGTAGGTCAAAACACTTAATTGATTTTGATGATTCAATCACTTCCGCAGCATCATCTCCTCTAACTCTTTGAAATTGACTTATTTAGATAACCACAAAACCTTTGCTCTATCATCTCTACTATCTTCCAAACTCAAAACACTTCTACAATACACTACTGACTTTGTTATAAATCATGCATCATAGTCTCTAGAGTTACTTCTCAAATTTTGGACCATTTACCCTTTTCACACACCCTCACTCTTTTAAACAATCTTCTATCCTTCATATATATCCTCCACAAGTCTTCAAAACATAATCTGTGTCAGCCTTCATGTAATGTGTATCCTAAAACATGTAACGACCTTGCTTGTCGGCTCCCAAATCATCTACGGTAATGTAGGAGTCAAATCCCATTATGTGGTTCATACCAAGTGATCAATTGGACCCAATTTACCTTCTCCAAACCTTTCCTACTACTGCACACTTCCATACACACAATGCAAGCACTCAAACATACCATGTCATCTTTCGCAAACACTTATCCTTTCATGCCTTAGCTCCAAAACCAATGCAATACTAGAGAAGAGAGATATCATCATGTAGTTCATGTCTCAAACACTATACAACTTGCAAAACCTTCTTATGCATTCCTTTCTCTAGTTCATTCTTATGCTTGCTGGCGCAAGCAATAAAACACTGATCTCAATATCCCTTATATAGTTTGGTTACACTGTCTTGACATAGATCATTTAAAAACACACTTCAAGCGGTACTTTTTACATTTTGAAATTTGGATGTGTTATGCAAGACACCATTATTCACATATGATTCAAACTGTCAGGCTATATCTTGAAGTGCAGAGAAATGTGAAGCATTCTTTTGTACCTTTGAGATTGCAACAACATTATAATACCACCGTCTTCACTCTGCTAGCTCTAGAAATCTTTGTAGTGCTTTGTATCCTTTGAAACTTGAGTATATCATTCTTGTACCTTTTCTTTACCTAATCTCCTGAACCGCTATGTCATTTATGTAGATGCGGTGAAATGCGACAGCTTTCAGTTATGTCTCTAATGACCTTTCACAGTAACAAAACTTGTTCTCACTCTGTTAACTTTGAAAAACTCCACAGTAACTTTTATGCTCTAAAATTTAGATCATGAATACCTCATAGCTATCTCTAGCTAACCTCCAAACTGTAAGGTCATATCTTCACCTGCAGTACAATGCGGTACAATCTCATGCACTCCTACAGTACAATCTTCACCAATACATGAACTTCAGAAGATAAGGTACAACTGCATAAAAATGATACTGATCCCTTATATATTTCATCATCACTACTACTCTGATCATCACTCCTTTGACATCAATGACAACATGTGCAACAATCTCTCCCTTTGTCATTGTTGGCAACACTAACCTGATATACAAATTTTCTCCCCCTTTGACATCAAGGGAAGAGGGCCAGTGGTCTTCCTCTATACCAAAAACACATATAAGCTCCCCCTATCTGTGTAATTCTTTTCATCCTTAGTAGTCTCTTTGTCTACCTGCTCCCCTTGAGAGGTAGCCACCATCAATCTAGGGATAATAAATATACCTTGAACTGCTCCACCTAGACAGATACATTATCTATGCATCTAACTATAAGGAGGGGCAACAACCCCTAACTTCTACCTGAGATATTCAAATGTGTCCTTAGAAAGTGCTTTTTTAAATATGTTTGCAACCTGATTCTTTGTAGGTACATATTCCAATTTTATCTCTTAATTTGTGTAAAGTATTAAACAACTTCACAACATAATTACTGAAGTAAAATCTACATATATCATCAAGTGAGTAAAGTAACAATATCACTGTGAAAATGAAATAACAGTATTATCCATTGTCTAAACAATATTTCATTCATAGATTTATTTTATACATGATACAAGGAGTCTTTTTAAGTTCAGTTACAGAGCTGCCAATAACAACGTACATATACAATTTCTGATATGGATTTTAGCCTTACATAACTTTTGAGTTTAAATAAAATAGTACAACTGTCATCAATATCAAATGAATCCAACAATCAATCCTCGACCGCGTTCGACCATTTGGCCATCTACTGTGTCGAAGGACAAGAACATGGTTCAGGTACTTTTTACGCCCAACCATGAAGCTTGTGATTCCTCGGTAACCTTCAAACTAAAGGATGCCTGACCCTACTCGAAGGGCCTAGCAACCTAGAAACAAGTGCAGGGTGGAATCTAGTGTGTATCTATCAATCTACATGCATTTCTATCATGAATGAAACATCTCATCAATAGGATATGGTAGGGAAAATATAATTAAATGTACTAGGCAAACAAACCATTTGTTTCAATGGTACATATGTCTGTTTCAACATCATAATTGCTTTGACCAAAGCATTAACCGTTTGACAACATGTAGGTTTTGAAAAAGAAAACCTACTTCCCTTTTTTTCCATACTCGACACCCATCCCGGAAGGTAATCTTTCCAAACATAAAACGCGGAGACGAAGGAAAACCAAAACAAAAACCAATCTCACTCCAAACATAGTAATACAATGTTTTGGAAGATAGAAGACAAAATAAAACACATATAGCCATTCTCACATAAATTTACGAAGTGAAAGACGAAGAACTCACTCTATACATGTAATCATTTTGAAATAGGGATTCATCCAGGTGTTCTCATTCATCATTGATACATGTGTCTCTAGATTTAACATTTTTCGATAAAAAGGAAGTAAATACATAGTTTTGCCTTAGTAAGAGTTTGAACATTCTATCGACCATTTTTTTGTACTAAAGAAGTAAATTTAAATTTGTCAATCCTCTTCACGAAAAGAAAACTCAGTTGTAAGTTTGATCAAAATATGTGTATATATAATTTTGATTTAATCTATTATATTATCCCATTGGTAAGTCAATATACCCATTTATTTGTGTATACATAATAAAGTTTTAGTGCTTAAGTTTTATACCATGGAGTATTTATTACAAGGTAACCATAAGAGTATATTTAAAGGCTGAATATATAAACAAAAGAAAAGGTCATAAAACGTGTACAAGGCCGATACAATCAAAAGCACTTGGCTTTACCAAGACTAAGAATCATCACTAGCATAGCTCCCAGGGACAACAATATTGAACAGGATGACAATTTATTAAAATCAAAAGGCCATTTAAAAGAAGTATGTTGGCCGAATCAAATCCAAAATAGGCCATTTTACAAAATACAAGAATACTGTTGAGATCAGTAAAGAGTCATTCTTTTTTATGAGAAGGCTAACTTTCACATTCCCTGACCGCAGAAAGCATAAGAAGGGGGAAGTTATAACATAACTGAGATGGGAAAAGAGAGAGTGAGACAAAAGTGGACAAGAGTATGGTATGTTCATCCAAGGAGTTAGTTTAAGGGAGCATACCCAAATTGGTTAACAAAAGCCAAAAAGAGCAGGTCGATGAGTTATATTCAACGGATATAAGTAAAGTTTTGTAAAGCTTTGTCCAGCAATCATGAGACAAAGATCAGGTCGTTCAAGATTGGATAGGGCCAAATGATACTAAGAAGGTCGTTCTCATAATATAGAGAAAAATGAGAACTAGATAGGAGAAGACTAGGTTGATCTAATAATAATCGATTATAATAGGAAGCCGATCCATAAAACAAAAGAAGCTGATCTAGTAGAAATAAATTATTATGAGGTAAAAGTAATTTAAAGATTGATACAACAATTATATTGACTGATCTAAGTACTAAGAGAGGCCGACAATGAAAAGGCGTTCAGAAGTCTAGAGCCGTTAAATCTAGAAGGAAAACATTCATTGGGCAGATACACGATGCATAAGGTCATAAAATTGATCTAAAGATGATAGACGTTTAGAAAAGAAAAGAACAATCTCTATCACGCCATCCAGAAAGGTGTCTCTAGGGTTGATTTAGAATAAAGAAGGCAAAAAAAATGCTCAGACTAAATGTAAGGAAATAAATTGTTACAAAAGGGCCGATTTGAGGTCAACGATTATCCCTAATCATAAGCAATCAAAGTAATAAAAGCAATTTAAAAGGGAATTCAAAGGTCACAAGGAGTAAGATAGGGTCGTTAATCACCAAAGGACTCTTTTTTTTCCTACAACAGATCACTTCTCTCATACAATCTCTTGCATAGAATTTTAAAAGAATATTCATATAACAAAAGAGAAAAATATTGGATGAGTTGTTGTGACCACTGATTGCCTCCTTTGTCTCTTGAGATCTGCTATGGCCGCACCTCCTTCTCTGTCCTCTTCTTTTTCTTTTTCTTGTCTTTTGCCTGTATCTCCTTCTTGGCGTCCATCTCCTTTTATTACATGCAAAACCTGATTTCTTTCATGCAATTTTTTTGAAATAAGAGTTTCCTTTAATGCATGTTTTCGCATGCTAATTTTTTTATTATATTTATAACTTCTTCTAAAAATTCCTAACTAAATATATGTAAACGTAATTATATATAACTACCGAGGTTTATTCCAAATTATTGAAGAATAAAAAGAATACTTAAATTTTATCATAATTTAGTTTTTATAATAATTACATATTATCTAATTTGAAATACCTTAGAATATGAATATATTAATTACAACACTCTACTTCTTATTATAATTTTAAGATTGTTGATATGAGTATAATCAATAAGTTAACTAAGTATATTACATGCATTAGGCATTTATATTTTATTTTGAAGAAGTGATATTTTTAATTCTATATATTCATTTAGATCAAAATGTAATACTAACTTCTTGTCCTTATCATAAGCAGGTATCACACTTAAATTAAAGACAAAACAAGACAATCAACATTTTTCAATCAAGGGAAAAATCAACAATCATCCTTCAAAACAACATGTAATGCAACATTTATCGAAACAAACATGAAATCTACGTGAGTGTGTGTGTAGAACACCAATTAGAACCCAACACATGTTGCCAAATAGATAGGTCCCCTCTACCTGAACCATGCTCTTGTCCTTCGACAAGACCTGAGACAATCACACTCATACCACTATCAATAGGTTAGTCCCAAAATATAGCCGAAGCAATTGAATCTTAAACCAATATTACATCTCTAGAAATTTATCCTCAACTTAAGTTCAATGGTTTTCATGCATTTAACCAAATCAAGTAAATGTGAAAGTCTGAGATGTGACATCCTTCCCCAGTTGGAAGAGATATCGTCTCGATGTCTTATTACATCAAACAAACAATAAAGTATCATACCAAACTACTCAAAGTATCAAATGTATCATCAACAAAGTATCCAGTATCTCTAAAATGCATAAAAAAACATCTAAGCTATTTTCCCAAATGCAGAAAAGATCTATCAATCTCTGTAGCATCCTTCCAAGTGGCACTATCCACTGAATATTGGTCCCACTGGAACTTATACTGTATCATGTCTCTATTACACAAATTAACATTGCACTTCTCCAAGACTCGAATGGGCTCCACTAGCACCACTCTTGGATCCTGTACCTGTAGAGCACGCCAATCAAGAATATGCAATACATCAGGATGATAAGGTTTGAGCAAAGACACATGAAAAACATTATGGATCTTGGTGAGAGCTCGCGATAGAGCAAGTCTATATGCAAGTAGATTGATCACGTCAAGAACATCAAAAGGTCCTACGAATCTTGGAGCTAGTTTGGATGCCTTGCCAAATGAAATCAAACTCTTATGTGGCTTGGCCTTTATAAACACTTTGTCACCCATTGATAATTGCCTAAAAGTCCTGTTCTTATTTGCATAACTTTTCTGTCTGTCTGAGGCTTGTTTCAATTTTTCTTTGATTAGCCTCATTTGATCTTCCATTTCTTTTAACATGTCAGGTTCAACTACTATTCAATCTTCAATCCTGTCCCAACTAATTGGAGTTCTACACTTGTGCCCATAAAGAAACTCAAATGGTGCCATCCCTAAAGATGCATGGTATGAGTTATTATATGCAAACTCTACCAATGGCAAATATTCCTCCCATTTGTACTATTGGTCCATATAGTACATCCTCAGAAGATCCACCACTACCTAGTTGACTCTTTCTGTTTGACCATCTGTTTCGAGGTGATAAGCTATGCTAAAGTTCAACTTAGTCCCTAATATTGCATTAAGTGTGGTCCAAAACCTTGAGGTCATTCGAGCATCACGATATGAGATGATCATTTCTGACACTCCATGTAGTCAAAAGATCTCTTGTACAAACTTCTTCGCTAAGGTCAATGACCCATTCGAGAGATTTTCAGGAATGAAATGAGCCACTTTTGTTAGTTTATCCACCACCACTAAGATGACATCATGCCTATTCTTTGACATGGGCAATCCCTAAATAAAGTCCATGCTAATCACTTGCCATTTGTACTCTGGTATACTATGTGGATAAAGTAGTTCTGCAGGATGACATTTTCTATGTTGTCGGGTTGACACTCCAAACATCGAACTACAAACTTAGTTATGTCCTTTTTAAGCTTAGGCCAAAAGTACAATGGTCTCAATCCCTCCATCATCTTGGTCACTCTTGGGTGTCCAGAATATGATGCACTGTGGACCTCCTCGAGAACCAATTTCCTCAACTCACCTGAATCTGGGATATACATTCTCTCCTGATACCTCAAAAGCCCATCTGAGTCTATCACATACCCATCAAATTGATGATCTGTGGGGTCTGGTTCTAGTGCTTATTTAACTCGTTCATAGTGCTCATCCCCTTGCAGTTTTTGGATTACTTGTTGCCTTAGATTGGTTCTAGTAGTTACCATAGTAGCCAAATGTTCTCTCCTACTAAGAGCATCTACAACCCTATTCTCTTTTCCTTTTATGTACTTGATTCCAAAATCATACTCGCTAAGGAATTCTAGCCACCTTCTCTGTCGTGCATTGAGATTACGTTGGGTGAAGATATATTTGAGCCCCAGATGATCTATCTTTAACTCATGCTATTTTAGTTTCCTTGATTCATATGCCACCACTTTCCCATTTTGCATCAACAATCCTCCCATACCTTCACCAGAAGCATCTGTTATCATTGTGAAATGACCATTTGGATCAGGTATGCTCAGAATAGGCACTGTCTTGAGTTTCTCCTTCAACAACTAAAAATCTTGTTCACATTTATCTGTCCAATCAAACTTCCTACCCTTCTTCTGCAATGAGGCTATGGGTGCTACAATTGTCGAGAATCCTTCTACAAATTTCCTATAATATCCTGTGAGCCCCATAAAGATTCTAACCTTAGTCACGGTCTATGGCGCAGGCCATTCCATTATTGCATTGATCTTTTCAGGATCTACCGCTATCCCATCTGCTTAAATTACGTGGCCAAGATAGTGCACTTTACTCTGGTAGAATGTGCACTTAGTTAACTTGCCAAAAAGTTTCCTCTCTCTCAAATGTTGCAAGACTATTCTCAAGTGTCTTTCATGCTCCTCAACTAATTTTGAATAAATCAGAATGTCATCTAAGAAGACCAACACAAATTCATGTAGACAATCCCTGAACACACTGTTCATCAAGTTCATAAAAGTTGTTGGTGCATTAGTTAGCCCGAATGGTACTACTGTGAACTCGTAGTGAACATATCATGTTTTGAATGTTGTTTTAGAGATATCGTCATCCTTAATCCGTAACTGATGGTAGCTAGATCTAAGGTCTATTTTGGAGAATACCTTTGCATCTTTCATCTGGTTGAACAACTCATCTATACTTGGGAGTGGATATTTATTCTTAATGGTTGCTTTGTTGAGCATTTTGTAATCAATGCACAACCTCAATGCTCCATCCTTCCTCTTTTCAAAGATTACTGGTGCTCCCCAAGGTGACACACTATGTTTGATAAACCCATGTTTTAACAATTATTCTAATTGTGCCTTAAGCTCATATAATTTTGTTGTTGTCATTTGGTAAGGTGCTTTAGATTGTGGTTCTGTTCCTGGCATTAGATCTATAGAGAAGTCAAATTCTCTTTTAGGTAGTAGTTTTGTCAATTCATCAGGGAAGACATCTTTGAATTCTCTAAGAATAGGATATTTGTCAAAAGATGGATCCTGATTATCTAGATCTCTTACCTTCATTGCATAGATGGAACAACCGTTTCTTTTTGCCTTTTTCAACTGCATAGCTAAAATCTATCTTAGCTTAAGGGGTGTTCTGGATCCATGAATCTCTACTTGATTCCCAAAGTCATCAAGGCATTTCACTACTTTCGCTTCAAAATCTACTAAGGACTTATGTTTAGATAGCCAATTGATTCCAAGAATCATGTCATAAGATCCTAGAGGTGCAACATAAATATTGACTTGTGTTTGGAAAGTAGGAAAATCTAATTCACTGTATACTAGACATGAATCTACTATTTTCTCTGTATTGTTACCATACTGCACCATCCAAGAATTTTCCATGTGTTCCAATTTTATAGATAATTTAGCTACAATCTTAGGATCAACAAAACATTCCGTAGCTCCTGTATCTATTAAAATAGAAACTGGAAGGCCAAAGAGCTTACCATACATTAGAATGGGTGTAGCTTGGAAATCTGCTTGTCAATGATCTATAGCTATGTGAATCTGGTGTTGAGGAGCTCCCTGTCGATTTCCATCTCTCTGGTTTGTTGTTTGTATTGGACACGCACTTGCATAGTGCTCTCCTCCACAAGTGTAACATCCATCTCTGGGTCCTCTATGTCTAACTGGCATGTCCCTCCTATTATGATTACCATTGTTGCCATAATTACCTCTCTTATTATTAATTCCACCTTGGTTCCCATTGTTCTTATCCTGATAGTTATTGCCTCTTTTAAGGTTCTTTATCTGGCACTTACTATATCCTTGCTTTCTACTATTACCCTGATTGTGACTGCCATTTTGAAACCTTTTATTCCCATTCTTCACATCTCGACTCTTACGGTAGTTTGCAATCTGTTGTAGTTTCTGCTCCTGTTTAGTAGCTTTTTTGAACACTTCATCCATGGTCAATGGATTATGAATATCCACCTCTAACCCAATTTATGGCCTTAACCCCAAAATAAACTTATGAATCTTGAACCTTTCGTCAAGCTGATGCTGTGGAATATACTTCAATAGGTGAGAAAATTTCTCCCAATATTGCATCACTGTCATACCTCCCTGAGTGAGGTTTTGGAATTCTATCATTTTCTTGTCAAAATAGAGCTATTGCAACCACCTCTTCCTAAAAAGCTTGAGGAAGTGGTCCCACGTAACTTCTCCTGGCAACAATTTCTTTTCTACCTTCTCGTTATCCCACCAAGTCGCCGCTTCCTCAGTAAGCTGGTAAGATCCCCATATAGCTTTAGTTTCATCAGACAAGTCACGAAGATCAAAATATTTTTTCCATATCAATAATCCATGCTTCTACTCCATCACCTATAGTCTTACTGTCAAACTTAGGAGGGGTAACCTTTTTGAGATCCTTTCCTAACTCAGCAATTTTGTTTCGATTGTTCCCATTCACTTCATCCTCAGGACCTCTGTTTTCTTCTCTCCTTTCCTCATTCTGATTTCCTCTTATTCCTCTGATTTCCTATTCCATAGTGTTCATTCGAGTCCCCTACTGAGTCAAGAGAGTTCCTTGCTAAGTCAAGAGAGCTAGGATTTGAGTTAGTTGGTTATTCTATCCATCAATATTTTGTCCTGCATTGTTATTATTGTTTGCCTCATTTATATTTCCTTCATTGGTTCTAGCATTATTTTCTGCATTAGCTCCTCCTGCATTGGTGCCATAATTATTCCAACATTGACTTCTTCATTGTTTCCAGTATTTAGATCACCGCTAGATCCTAGGGTTGCTGCCCTACGTCCAGAGTTTCTAATATTCATTGTGAGTTATCTACAAAGAGTTTACAGTTTAGCGTAACAGCTCCAAAAGGCCTAGAGTAGAACCTTCTCTCTGATACCAAATGTAAAGTACTAAACAATTTCACAACATAATTACTGAAGTAAAATACACATATATCATCAAGTGAGTAAAGTAAAGTAACAATATCATTGTGAAAATGAAATAATAGTATTATCCATTGTCCAAACAAGATTTCATTCATAGATTTATTTTATACATGATACAAGGAGTCTTTCTGAGTTCAGTTACAGAGCTTTCAATAACAACATACATATACAATTTTAGATATGGCTTTTAGCCTTACATAAATTTTGAGTTTGAATAAAATAGTACAATTGTCATCAATATCAAATGAATCCAATAATTAGTCCTTGACCGCCTTCAATCATCTGGCCATCTGCTACGTCGAAGGACAAGAACATGGTTCAAGCACTTTTTCCACCCAACCACGAAGCTTGTGCTTCCTCGGTAACCTTCAAACTAAAAGATGCTCGACCCTACTCGAAGGGCCTAGTAACCTGTAAACAAGTGCAAGGTGGAATCTGGTGTGTGCCTATCGATCTAGATGCATTCTATCATGAATGCATCATCTCATCAATAAGATATGGCAGGGAAAATATAACTAAATGTACTAGGCAAACAAACCATCTATCTCAATGGTACATATGTCTGTTTCAACATCACAATCACTTTAGCGAAAGCATTAACTGTTTAACAGCGTGTAGGTTTTGAAAGAGAAAACCTACTTCCCTATTTTTCCATACTCGACACCCGTCCCAGAAGGCAATCTTTCCAAAACTTAAAACATGAAGACGAAGGAAAACCAAAACAAAAACCAATCTCACTCCAAACATAGTAATACGACTTTTTGGAAGATAGAAGACAAAATAAAATACATATAGCCATTCTCACATAAATTTACAAAGGGAAAGATGAAGAACTCACTCTATGCATGTAATCATTTGGAATTAGGGATTCATCCAGGTGTTCTCATTCATCATTGATACATGTGTAGCTAGATTTAATATTTGTTGATAAAAAGGAAGCAAATACATAGTTTTGCCTTAGTAAGAGTTCAAGGATTCTATCAACAATTTTGTTGTACTAAAGAAGTAAAATTATATTTGTCAATTCTCTTCACGAAAAGAAAACTCAATTGTAAGTTTGATCAAAATATGTGTATGTATAATTTTGATTTAATCTATTATATTATCCCATTGGTAAGTCAATATACCTATTTATTTGTGTATACATAATAAAGTTTTAGTGCTTAAGTTTTATATCACAGAGTATTCATTACAAGGTAACCATAAGAATATATTTAAAGGCCGAATATATAAACAAAAGAAAAGGTTGTAAAAAGTGTACAAGGCTGATATAATCAAAAGCACTTGGCTTTACCAAGACTAAGAAGCATCACTAGAATAGCTCTCAAGGATGACAATATTGAACAGGCCAACAATTTATTAAAACAAAAAGGCTATTTAAAAGAAGTATGTTGACTGAATCAAATCCAAAATAGGCCATTTTACAAAATACAAGAATATCGTTGAGATTAGTAGAAATTCATTCTTTTTGATGAGAAGGCTAACTTTCACATTCCTTGACCGCAAAAAGTGTAAGAAGGGGGAAGTTATAACATAACCAAGATGGCAAAAGAGGGAATGGGCCAAAAGTGGACAAGAGGATGATATGTTCATCCAAGGATTTAGTTCAAGGGAGCAGACTCAAATTGGTTAACAAAGGCCGAAAAGAGTAGGCCGATGAGTTATATTTAACATATATACGTAAAGTTTTGTAAAGCTTTGTCCAGCAACCATGAGACAAAGATCAGGCCATTCAAGATTGGATAGGGCCAAACGATACTAAGAAGGCCATTCTCATAATATAGAGAAAAATGAGAACCAACTAGGAGAAGACTAGGTCAGTCCAGTAATAATTGATTATAATAGGAAGTTGATCCATAAATGAAAAGAAGCTGATCCAGTAGAAATAAATAGTTTTGAGGTAAAAGTAATTTAAAGATTGATACCACAATTATATTGACTGATCTAAGTACTAAGAGAGCTTGACAATGAAAAGGTGATTAGAAGGCTAGAGCCATTAAAACTGGAAGGAAAACATTCTCTGGGCCGATACATGATGTAAAAGGTCATAAAATTGATCTAAAGATGATATACGTTTAGAAAAGAAAAGAACAATCTCTATCACGCCATCCATAAAGGTATCTCTAGGATCAATTTAGAATAAGGAAGGAAAAAAACATTCAGACTAAATGTAAGGAAATAAATTGTTATAAAGGGTCGATTTGAGGTTAATGATTATCCCTGATCATAAGCAATCAAAGTAAAAAAAGCAATTTAAAAGGTTGCAAGGAGTAAGATAGGGTTGTTAATCACCAGAGGACTCTTTTTTCTTTCTACACCAGATCATTTCTCTCATACAATCTCTTGCATAGAATTTTAAAAGAATATTCATATAACAAAAGATAAAAATACCAGATGAGGTTGTTGTGACCACCGAATGCCTCCTTTGTCTCTTGAGATCTGCTATAGCCACACCTCCTTCTCTATCCTCTTCTTTTTCTTTTTCTTTTTCTTGTCTCCTGCCTATATCTCCTTCTTGGCATCCATCTCCTTTTATTACATGCAAAACCTAATTTCTTTCATGCAATTTTTTTGAAATAAGAGTTTCCTTTAATGCATGTTTTTGCATGATAATTTTTTTATTATATTTATAACTTCTTCTAAAAATTCCCAACTAAATATATATAAATGTAATTATATATAACTACCGAGGTTTATTCCAAATTATTGAAGAATAAAAAGAATACTTAAATTTTATCATAATTTAGTTTTTTATAATAATTACATATTATCTGATTTGAAATACCTTAGAATGTGAATATATTAATTACAACACTCTACTTCTTATTATAATTTTAAGATTGTTGATATGAGTATAATCAATAAGTTAACTAAGTATATTACATGCATTAGGCATTTATATTTTATTTTGAAGAAGTGATATTTTTAATTCTATATATTCATTTAGATCAAAATGTAATACTAACGTCTTGTCCTTATCATAAGCAGGTATCGCACTTAAATTAAAGACAAAACAAGACAATCGACATTTTTCAATCAAGGGAAAAATCAACAATCATCCTTTGAAACAACATGTAATGCAACATTTATCGAAACAAACATGAAATCTACGTGAGTGTGTGTGTAGAACACCAGTTAGAACCCAACACATGTTGCCAAATAGCTAGGTCCCCTCTACTTGAACCATGCTCTTGTCCTTCGACAAGACTTGTAGACAATCACACTCATACCACTATCAATAGGTTTGTCCCAAAATATAGTTGAAGCAATTGAATCTTAAACAAATATTACATCTCTATCAATTTATCCTCGACTTAAGTTCAATAGTTTTCATGCTTTTAACCAAATCAAGTAAATGTGAAAGTCTGAGACGTGACAATTTGCAACCTTTTCTCTTAGGAAATGATACTTGATGGATATGTGCTTGGTTCTAGAGTGCATCATTGGATTCTTTGAAATATTAATAGCACTTTTATTGCCACATAGGATAGGAATGGGCTCATCATACATTACCTTAATATCCTTCAATGTTTACTTCATCCACAACACTTGAGTGCAATAGGATATGGCAACTATGTATTTTGCTTCTATTGTTGATAAAGAAATTAGATCCTATTTTTTACTAAACCATGAGACCAATCTTTCTTCCAAAAAGAAATCATCCCACTGGTACTTCGCCTATCATCAATGCTACCAGCCCAATCTGCATTAGTGTATGCTATCAAGGAGAAGTCATTGCCTTTTTGATACCATAATCCATAATCCGAAGTGCTCTTCAAATATCTAAAAATTCTTTTGACTTCCTTCACATGTGTTTCTTTTGGATCATCTTGAAACTGTTAATGCTTGCTTAATCAATCAGGTCTCAGGTTGTTACCTTGATATTTTTGCAGGGTCATCAAGTTTTCTATCATCAGGATAACTTCTCTCATCGGCGAAGCTAAGAAATTTGCTTCCGATGCCTTTGTGTTTGGCTGATGGGACCTCAATCAGGGTGACATTACTTATCGGGCAAGCTGGCGAGAGTTCCGCCGATGGTTGGTGTCCAACCGATGGATTGTGATTTGAAACTCTCATCAAGTGTTCATCGGCATGATTTTTGTGGTCGGCGAAGGTTTTCTAGGCTCTGCTGATATGTTTGGTTTGGCCGATGAAATATCATCGGCGTGTGTATGGTCATCGGTAGATGAGTTTTCAAGTTCGCTGATGGGATGGTGTCTGGCCGACGGGGGTGCTAATCAGGATGACATTGTATATTGGCCAGGCAAGCGAAGGGTTGATCCGATGCATTTGGTCTGACCAATGGTGTCATCGGTGTAGTGTGGTCGGCGAGAGAGTTTTTGGTTTTGTCGATGCTTGGGGTCTCACCGACAGGGTGTAGCTTGTAGGTGCCATCGGGATGACTTGGTGCATCGGGCTAATCGTGGAGGGCTAGGCCGATGGGGATACTCTAGTCGATGGGGCTGTATCGGTATAACTTGGGTTGTCGACAAGAGGAATTTTAGACACTTCGATGGTGTAGGTCACACCGACGGAGGTGGGAGATGAAATGGTGACTGCTAGCGGTGAGTTAGTGGGTCGAGCGGGGCAAAAGGCTCGACACTTAGTTTGCTCACGGCCATGCTTTTAAAGTAACAAGGAGGTCTCAGCGGGGTGTATGTGGGACTAATGCTTCCTGCATTTTTGAAATATGAGCATAATACTTTTTGGCGGGAAGTTTTCAAAGGCACGTTGTTGTTGCTTTTTCTGGTGGCCGCGGGTGGTTGAAGCCTTTAATGGTAATATGCAAAGGCATGGGTCGGCGATCGAGCAGCCATGTACCAGATTTGTGATGGAGAATTTTCTAGCGGCAACACAGGGATCGAGCTCAGCTACCCCTTCCCCTTTTCTTGCTTTTTCCCATCCTGTCCTCGATTGCATTCAATGTTTTAAGGCCATTTCCTCAAAATGCTCTGTATCTGGCAAAATTTGAAATTTTGAGAAGACTTTGTAATTAATGCTGAGTACGCTTCCCTGTGGTATTGAGGGACTGTGTTACTCTTTCTGTGGTGGTTGAAAATTGGACATATCAGGCTCTGTAAAAGGATACAACTGGTTTTGGTTGCTCTGTACAGAAGCTCTTGTGAGTTTATGAGTCTCATGTTTTGTGTTTCATGTATAAATTAACTGGTTTCATGCTGTTTTATATGAGAAATGCATTGATTGCATTTGTTTAATCACTTGTCTCCAAGCTGTAGCTGTATTTTCTTTTGAGTCTAAATAACTAAGGGTTGTTTATGATTTAGGAATATGGGTTTTCTGTATTGAATGTTTAATCTCCTACCTTTGTCCAAGGGGCAAATTAAAAGTTTCAGATTGATCATTAAGGAAATATGTTACAGCTAGGATTCTTTTAAGCATGAATGACTAAACACTCTGTTCTGGGATATATTTGTAAGGCAGATATAATGAAATCCCCTTGATACCCACTCTTGGTGTGTTTATACTGAACATTTACATGTGTATGTCTACTGACTCCAAGCCCTGGATAGGCACCAATCTAGCTCTGTGTTGAGGTTATACACCAGGTCCAGCTTTGCATCCAAACATTAATCAAAATCAAACTTCAACCACAACCATTAGGACTGTAGAATTAGTTTTAGGATCCAAGGTCCTCTGTCTACAACTGAACATAAGCCCAAAGCTAGCCCCTTTGCTCTTATCTCATAGTTTTGGTCTACTCATAGGAGGACTTATCTGCTTTGTGTCAGCATCCCAGTCTTTGTATAGTTATATCTCATGGGTGTTGAATAGGGAATACTCCCCTAGGTTTTGCAGAGCTTGAAGAAGAAGAGGAGATAAAAATAGAGTCTATCTCCTACACTGTTGGCCCCTAGCCCAGAGATCCTGTTGATCACCGATGGCTACCTTGTAGGGATATCTGGGAATGAGTATCTAGTCAGGGAAAAAACCAACAGAAACCTTGCAACCATACAAACAACTTGCATAATATCAAGTCTTGATTTTGTTAAGTACAATAGGCCCCCAATCATAGACCTATACAGAGTCTGATCAGCTTGAGGAGACTCATTATCTTTACTTCAATGGCAACCTGTTAACATAGGTGTACTCACTGGTTTGTAGTCTTCCATACCAAACTTTTTTAGTATCTCCTTGACATACTTTCCTTGTGAGATAAAGATACCTTCATTTGATTGAGTGATTTGAAGTCCAAGAAATAATGATAGCTCACCTATCATAGACATTTCAAATTCCTTTTGCATCTCTTCTTCAAACTTCTTGCACATTTCATCATTTCCATCAAAGATGATATTAACATATACTAAGACTATTAATATGTGCTCGTTCTCAATTTTGATATATATATTACTATTTGTTGTACCTTTTTTGAAACCTTGCTGGAGTAAATACTTATCCAACCTTGCATACCAAGCCCAAGGAGCTTGTTTAAGACCATATAGTACCTTCCTCAGTCAGCACACCAAATTATGATCTTCAGATAGCTAAAATCCCTCAGGTTGCTCAATGTATACTTCTTCTAAATCACCATTCAAGAAGGCTGACTTGACATCCATTTGATAAACCTTGAAGTCTTTGTGGACTGCAAATGCAAGCAACATTTTGATTGCTTTAACCTTCCTGTAGGAGCGAAAGTTTCATCAAAATATATACCTTCCACTTATGTATAGCCCTTGCAGACTAGTCTTGCCTTGTTTCTAACAACTTGTCCCTCTTCATTTAATTTGTTTTTGAACACCCATTTTGTGCCTATCACATTTTTGTCTATGGGTCTTGGTACAAATTCCCAAGTTTGATTTTTCTCTATTTGATTGAGTTCTTCTTCCATAGCCTAGATCCATCCTTCATCCTTGCTAGCATCAACAAAAGTTTTAGGTTCCATCTTAGACAGCTAAGAGAAGTTTACCTGTTCATTTTGCCTTGTAAATCTTCTTCTAGTTTGTACTCCCTCATTCTTGTCTCCAATTATCTGATCTTCTAAATGGTTTCTCTAAACATATTTAGTAGGAGTCTTTATGGCTTTATCTTTTGTTTCTTCTTCTTTTTCTTTAACTTCATCCTCTTCCTCTTGTTGGAATAAGGTGCCATTAACCTTGTAAATTCCAATATTGTATTTATTCCATTTATTATTTCTAATTTGTAATTACCCATAAGGGAATGAGGTAGTTTCACTGGCAGTGGTAATTTCAGAGTTATCGGCAAGAGTTATAGAGTGATATTTATTGTTGGCATATGTAAAATTCAAAGATAAATGAGGGTAGGCATTTCACTTGAGGAATCTACTATTTTTGGCATGTATGACAACTTGTCATAATGTGGTGTAAGTGGTTTTATGGCAGCTGCAAGTTATCATAAGATTCCATGATGCATATGACACTCATTATTAGTTGTAAGTTTCTATTATTAGCCCCAGGCATCCATATTGGTAAGATTTATTATTGGTAGTATCTATGATGGTTATGATGTGTCATAAGATGCTATTACATGCTATTCTTGGACATGGGCGCCCCACTTTACATGGGTATGTTTTTTCCACTTGGTGGTTGCATGTATGACAACATTTAATGCTTGCATGTGGGGGAATCTTGGAAAGAGAAAGTGGACACCTTGAATGGAGGGAAAACACTTCTATAAATATTTTCCATTGTATTTGTTGCTGCAATATAGATTTTAAGTACTTAGGTGCTGTCAGAATGCTGTCAAGTTGAAGACTGGTGGAGAGAGTTGTTGAGTTATTGTATTATACAATCTATTTCAAATTAATACAAACTTGTGCCTCTTTCCTAGTGGAGTTTTTTACCTGCAAGGGTTTTCTCCATGTAAACATTGTGTTGTGTGTTCAATTTTCTATTTTGATGTTTCTATGTTGCATAGTTTCTATATCATGTTACAATCTCCATTGATAATACATAGTTAAAGATTACAAAAATTTATATTTGAATCAGATTTCCATTGAGTAGTTGTGCTTTCATTTCTAACATTTGGTATCAGAGCCTGGCCAACTTTGACTCTTGGGTGGTAGTGTGGAAGCTGTAGCTATAGTGGGAGATTTGGTTGCATTTGTTTTGCGGATCTTGTGTTGATATTATGGCTACATCCGCTATTGCATCAACCTCTTCATTGAACATTAAGAAGTTCAATGGAACGAGGTATGAGCTATGGAAGCAAAAAATGGAGGATTGGTTGGAAGAAAGAAACCAGTGGTTGGCTATCCAAAAATAGAAGAAACCTGATGATGTCTCTCTGGATGAGTGGGATAGACTGGATAAAAAGGCACGAGGAACTATCCGTTTGTGTCTATCAAACTCTGTCCTATTGAATGTCGCAAAGGAAGAGACCACACATAAATTATGGAATCAGTTGGGTGATATCTACCAAGCCAAGAGTATGGTAAATAAACTCTATTTAAAAAGAAAATTATTTTCCATGAAAATGAAAGAGGGTGAGTCGGTTCTGATAAATAAACTCTATTTAAAAAGAAAATTGTTTTCTATGAAAATGAAAGAGGGTGAGTCGGTTGTGATAAATAAACTCTATTTAAAAAGAAAATTGTTTTCCATGAAAATGAAAGAGGGTGAGTCAGTTGTAGAGTCTTTAAATTCTTTTAATTTGTTGTTGAGTCAACTTGCATCAGTAGATGTTGATGTTAATGAGGAAGATAAATGTATCTTACTTTGTTTTTTACTTGAGTCTTGGGAGAATGTTCTACTGGCTATCACTGCTAGCCTCATAGATTCGAAGTTGGATACCCTTGTTGTAGTTTTACTGGCACAAGAATTGAGGAAGAAGAGTTTAGATAGTTCAGGTGATGCTCTCAGTGTCAGGGGAAGGTCTAAGGAAAGAGGACTGAAAGGAGATTAGAAAGGGGCTAAGGACAAGTCCAAAGGTCAATCTAAGACTCTTGGGAAAAAGAACAGAGTTAAGTGTTGGAACTGTGGTAAAAGGGCACATATGAAGGAGTGCAAAAACCCAAAGAAATAGTGGGAGAGTGCTTCAGATAAGTCCTTGAATGCAGGTGAAGATGTTTTACTTTCTGCATGTAATGTTGTTTCTAATGAAAACTCGTTGGTTGACTTAGGATGCTCGTTTCATATGACACCGCATAAGGAATGGTTCTCCACATATGAGAAATATGATGGAGGTAATATTTACCTTGGATACAATCTACATATCTGACAGTTGGGAAAGGCAAGGTACTATTGTGTTTCAATGATGGGAGGATTAAAACCCTCCCTGATGTTTATCATGTTCCTGGATTAGCTAGAAATTTGATTTCTATTTCAAAGATAAATGATTTGGGAATGCATGTGACTTTTGACAAGCATGGCTGCAAATTGGTGAGAGGGAACTTGGTGGTAGTGAAGGGGAAGAGATTGGGAAACCTGTTCAAGCTTGAAGCCACTACAGTTTGCAATACCTCCTATGTATTTGAGGCCAGTATTGAAAATACATGTATGTTGTGGCACCGTACATTGGATCACACAAGTAATAATGTTTTGAAAACTATTAAGAATAAAGATTTGTTGGACAATTTATCTTATTCTAATGAGCACTTTGTGCCTAATCAGACTCAGAGGTTAAATTTTCCCCACTTTTATTGGTGCGGTTTCTCTCCAAATTATTTTTCTATTGGTCAGCATAAAAAAACCCCTATTTTGTAACTGACATAAGTCTTGATTAAAATGACTAAGGGTTAGGGTTTCTATTGATATTGCATTTTAGCATTTGCAATGGTATTGAGTTGCAAGGATTGCTAGTTGTAATCAGTTTGATTTGCTGGATAATAATATTGGACTCTCTGTTGGTGGATGTAGCCTAAGTTTGGGTGAACCACGTTAAAAAATGTCTCTTGCTGTTGTTATTTTTGTGTATTTTTCATTCTTTTGTTTAATCTTTATTTGCATTTAATTGATATCTTCTGATTGCAATTCCTAACACTTTGATTTTTGTGAGCATTGTGTGTTTGATAAACAAAACAAAAAATCATTTCCTTTAGGAAGCAATAGAGCAAAAGAGAGGTTAGAAATTGTTCATATAGATGTGTTTGGAGCTGTGGATAATGATTCTATTAGAACATCTTGTTATTTTGTTACCTTCATTGATGATATGTCCAGATTTACATGGATTTATTTTATGAAAGACAAATCTAAAGTTTTCACTAAGTTTAAGGAATTCAACATCTTAGTAGAGAACCAATCAAGTTTGAAGATAAAAATATTAAGATCTGACAATGGAGGATAATATTTCTCTAAGGAATTTGATGAGATTTGTGAGCATGCATGTATTATCAGACAAAAGACAACTCTGTATACACCACAACATAATGATGTTGCATAAAGGATGAATTGAACAATCATGGAAAGGGTCAAAAGTATGCTGAGTGATGCATAGTTGGATAAATTCTTTTGGGAAGAGGCTATGTGTACTGCTTGCTGCTTGATTAATAGATCTCCTTGTAAGGCTTTTGATTCGACACCTTATGATGAAGTGTGGACAGGTAAGAAACCTTCTATTTCATATTTAAGGGTTTTTGGCTATGAGGCTTTTGTTCTTGTTCATAAGGAAAAGCAATTTGAGTTGGATCCAAAAGATGAAAAGTGTACATTCATTGGATATGGTGATAATGGTCAAAAGTTATAAGCTTTGGAATCCACTAACCCGTAAAATTATCTATTCTAGAGATGTTATTTTCAGAGAACTTAGAGCTATTTCTGAACTTGGCAACCAAAAGAAAAAGATGAAAAGGCAAAGAGCGTGCACTTTGAGTTAGAGCAACAAGATGCACCCCAAGAAGAACAGAATGATGGATTGGGGGTGAAGAAGAAGATTTGAGTAGTTCTGATGAAGATGAATCTGTTGTTACAGAAGAAGTTGGTACAGATGATCATGTAGAAGAACAAGTTGAGACTCTTACTCCACCATTGAGGAGATCCATAAGATAATGGAATCCAGTTGACATGTATAGCCCACCAGATTTCCATTGTGTATTTTCTTTATTGAGTACTAATGATGAGACTAGATCCTATAGGGAAGCTATTATTTCAGATGATAGTGAGTCTTGACAGTTAGCCATGTAGGAGGAGATGATGGCTTTAGACTCTTGTAACACCTAGGATCTTGTTTGTTTGCCCAAAGGAAGAAAGGCCATAGGTTGCAAGTGGGTCTTTAAGAAGTTTGGAGCAAATGGTTCATTGGAGAAGTACAAGGCTAGACTGGTAGCCAAGGGCTACTCCCAGAGAGAGGGAATTGATTTTGATGAGATATTATCTCCTATTGCTAAATTGACTTCTATTTGATTTTTTTATCTATTGTTGTAGCTTATGATTAGGAGATTGAGAAAATAGATGTTAAGACTGCATTCTTGCATAGAGATCTTGAGGAAGAAATTTATATGCAACAACCTAAAGGTTTTGAGGTAAAAGAGAATGAAAAATGGGTTTGCAGGTTAAAGTGGTATCTCTATGGTTTAAAATAGTGCCTCAAAATGTGGTATCAAAAGTTTGATTCATTTGTGTGGAAATTGGGTTTTGTTAGAAGTGAGGAGGATCACTATGTTTACATTCATTGTATTGATGATTCTATACTGGTTATTGCTTTGTATGTTGATGGTATGTAATTTTTCAACAATACTAAGGGTATGATCAGTGAGCTTAAAGCCCAACTTCCAAGTGCATTTGATATGAAGGATCTTGAAACTGCTAGGTATATTATGGGAATGGAGATCAGAAGTGATAAAGGTAACAAAAAGCTTTGGTTGTCACAAAGTAAGTATGTGAATACCATTTTGCAGAGATTTAGTATGCAGGACTGCAACCCAGTTAGAGTTCCTTTACCCATTGGTACTAAGATTTCATTAGATATGTGTCCAAAGACTGAGGATGATCTTGAGGATATGTCTAATGTGCCATATGCTAGTGTTGTAGGGAGTTTGATGTATGGAATGGTTTGCACTAGGCCAGATATTGCCCAAGCAGTGGGAGTTTTGAGTAGATTTATGCATAACCTTGGTAGGTAACATTGGAATTATGCGAAGAGGGTGCTTAAATATCTTGCAGGTACTCCTAATTATTTTTTAGTTTACTCTGGTACTAATAGTGCTAATAAATTTTTGGGCATATAGGGTTTTGTTGATGCAGATTGAGCAGGTGACTTAGATAGTCGAAGGTCCACTGGTGTCTATGTGTTTACTCTGTTTGAAGAAGTAGTGAGTTGGATGAGTAAGAGACAACCCATAGTTGCTTTATCCACCACAGAAACAGAGTATATGGCTGCTACTCAAGTCTCTAAGGAGGCATTTTGGTTGGGGAGATTGTGTATAGTTATTGGTTTTGATTGGAGGATCATTCAGATTGGTTGTGATAGCTAGAGTGCTATCTGTTTGGCTAAGAATCCTATGTATCATGCTTGGACTAAGCATGTTGATGTTCAGTATCACTTTGTTCGAGAGTTGGTTGCAAATGGATAGATTGAGATGAAGAAGATAGACAATCAGGAGAATGTTACAGATTCATTGGCCAAGCCCGTGAGCACAAAGAAGTTTGTGTGGTGCAGAGAGGCCATGGGCCTTGTTTCTAGTACCTGATTATTTTATTTGATTTCCTATGGGTTGATTTACAATGTATAATTTCAAGTGGGAGAATGTTGGAATAAGGTGCCATTAACCTTGTAAATTTCAATATTGTATTTATTCCATTTATTATTTCTAATTTGTAATTACCCATAAGGGAATGAGGTAGTTTCATTGGCAATGGTAATTCTGGAGTTATCGACAGGAGTTACGGAGTGATATTTACTGTTGGCAAATGTAAAACTCAGAGGTAAATGAGGGTAGGCATTTCCCTTGAGGAATCTACTATTTTTGTCACGTATGACAACTTGTCATAATGTGGTGTAAGTGGTTTTATGGCAGCTGCAAGTTGTCATAAGATTCCATGATTCTATGATGCATATGACATTTATTATTAGTTGCAAGTTGTTATTATTAGCCCTAGGTGCCCATAGTGGGAAGATTTATTGTTGGTGGTTGTAGGCACCTAGAAATGGTCACAACTAACTTTATCCACTCAACCCTAATCCACCCTCATTACTTCGTCCAATCCGATTATTAATTAAATATTTTTAATTATTTAATTAATTTCTTATGCACCTTTATCATGTCATAAACATCAAATTCCTCTACTATAGTTTGAAAATTAAATATTTTTTACTATAGTTCATTCAAAAAATTAAATAAATTATCATATTTATTTAATTCCCTATTTTGTGCACTTTTGATTACTTTTTGTAATCATAATTATTTTCTTTTAATCCATGTGCACATGAATTAATTTTAATTAATTCATCATTACAAATCCCCATGTTTCTAGAAGTCCACTTGTCATCCAATGTACACATATGTCCATGACAAGTGGTACTTTGGAAGCATGGGTAAATCTTCCAAATTGTGTACATTTGTCCTCTTTCTTCCACCCCACTCCATGTGTCACTATTCATCTCAATTTAAAATTCTATGTGGCACTATTTAAACACTATTCCTCTAATTTTAAATTCCACTTGTCCTCTCCATAGAATTTAAAATTTCTCATGAAGTCCAAGCCTTCCCTTTTCATAAATGAGTCCTTACATGTCATACACCTACTTAATCCTAGCCATCCATCCATTCAAACTTGCATTCTCATCCATTGATCATCCCTTGAATCTTGGGGCAACTTTCTCATCTAATCCAAACATGCCATTTGTCCAATTCTCCTTGCTTGAGGATCCTCAAGTAATCTCAACCATTGATCTTTCAAATTGATCCTAGCCCTCCAATCCCATTTCCAAAAATCTATAAATTGAGGCCTCCACCTCCCAATTGGAACAAGTCATTTTATGCAATGTTATGCTGTCAATTTGAATGCTCATGCCCAGTGGGGCCCCCACCACATTTTAGCTAACAAATTTGCATGTTTGATGTGATTTTTCTTGTGACAGGTTAGATTAGCGCCTAAACTTCTACAGATTAGCGCCTATCTGGCATATCAGCACCCAGCCTGACAGATCAACGCCCATCTGGAGACAAGGTAAAATCACTCATTTCTCATGAATTTTAAGTCAAAGTCAACATTTTATGTCTCCATGATATTTTAAATGATGTTTTACTAACGTTTTGGCCACCTTAGCTCTCTGTTTTGCAAGAAAAATCAATTTTATAAGGGGGAAGTGCTGTTTGTCTCGGATCAATGCCTAGCCCTCTGCTGAAAGGAAGCTAGGTGTGTAGAAATCACTTCCTACACTAATCTAATGAGGGGAGGAGAGTGCAAATTCAATTTTAATCCTTACAATTATAGAATGTTAACAACAACAATGGAGATATTGCAGCAATACACATACACACAAAAGTGAGACGGGTGAAAAACCCCACACTCCAAAACCTGCACAATGTATTATAAAAAATGAAATAGTTTACAATACACTTGCAATGCAAGCTCTTAGGAGTCTTTGACACTCATATCTAGAGACAAACTGACAGCATAACAGTACTTGTCAAACCTGTAGTACATCTCCTCTCCAAAGCACCTGTTTATATAGAATATATTAGTAAAAAATGGCTCCACATAGGGATGGGTGTCCCACATGGCCTCATGGCCCAAAACCCACACCTATGGACACTTGTCAAGTCACCCCATCCCAAGGAGGTCGCCTATTTCTAAAATGGGCTATGACAGATGCTCTTATGACTCTTACAACTGTCATAGAATCTGTCATAGCTATCATAATTTACAACTGTAAGAGAATCTGTCATACACAAGCTATAAATAGCAAATTCTCTAACAAAATGTCATAGTCCACCTTGGGGCACCCAAAGATGCCTTTTTCAAAGATGCTCTTCGACACATGTCTTCACCTATCATATAATCTCCTATTTCTGACTCTTACATGTCATAACTTTGTCATAGGAATCTGTCATGACTGTTTCGGTCAATATTCCCTTACACAACATCCAAGATGTTGACACATGGAAAAATATTCCTACCACTAAGTGGGATGCCTATCTCCTCATGTGAGTACAAAATTACATGTGGTCATATGCCATGTAGGATGACACATCACCGTGCCAACTCTCACAATATGACAACATAGGATTTGCATGCAATTAATACAATAGGTAATAAATAAATAAATACAATGTAAAAATACAAGGAATTACCAAGGTTGAGACACCTTAATTCCCAACATCTACATCAGCGCCCAGTCCCCCAAAGTAGCGCCTAACCAGAAATTGTATTTTTAGACTAACACTTGGTTTTGTAGCCTTATTCGACCGTCGAAGACTTGTCTATAATTGCTAACTTCCCCTTTGCAGGGTTGTTTATTAGCTTAAAAGCATTTAGGATTTTTGTTTTTGTGTGAAATTGCTTGATTAATCATAGGCACATTCATAAAGTTTAAAAAGAACAACAAATTTGTATCCTTCACTCATAAGGTTTAAAAAGAACAACAAATTTGCATCCTTCACTTATAAGGTTTAAAAAGAACAACTTGCATATACACTCATAAGGTTTAAAAAGAACAACAACTTGCATATTCACTCATTGGGTTAAAAAGGACCACAAATTTGCATTCTCACTCATCTAAGCAAGAAAATGAATAACTTTGTGTGAAGTGTCTTGTGATTATGTTTGTATTGTGAAAGTGTATGCTCTTCCCTCGCACCATTGGTGATCTTGGGAATCAAAAACTTCTCACAACACTTGCATAAATCACCCCATCATAATCCAAAAACTAAAAATGAATCTTGTCTAGTGTGAATCAAGCCAAAAATACATACGCTCTCCCCTCACATCTCCATATGAACTTGGGGATCAAAAGTATTTTTGCACTTGTGTTGCTTTTGTTAACCTTTAGAGGGCCTGCCACTCTGCTTCGAAAGGTGGGAATGACCCAAGCGATAACAAACTAAAGCCCAGCTCTTTTGAGCCGCTATATAAAATAATGTGTTTGTGATGAATGTCGCAAGCAACAGGTGTTGTTATTTCATTCCGACGAATGTCTCCCTCAGTACCCCTTGTGGTGCATAAAAATCTATAGAGCGTAACCTTTGCAGTCTATGAGGCCTCCTAATCAAAGCGAATCACTACACGTATGGCCACTTGAATGAATGCACTTACTACAAACCCCTTTGTTTAGTGGCCAAAAACCCTCTACTTGTTGATACAGGAGGTCAAAGATAAAACTCTGATAGCCGTCCCACATTTTTGTGGCTTATGGTAGAGATAGAAAAGTATCTTAAGATTTACACATCTTAAGGACTTGGAACTTGGTGTGCTTGAGAAGTGAGTACACTATAAGGGGGAGCCCATGCCCCAAGTTCCTGGAGCTATACACCATAAGTAGGCACGACTGGGTAAAACCAAGTGGGAACTCAACAAGTATTGTCATTGCCTCGCCATAGGTTGTGCATGATTCTTTAATTTCACAACAAAACCTTTGGACATTGTATGCACTTGTTTGAAATGTGTGTATCACTTGCCAAAGAAAACTATCATGGACATAACCCAAGCATTTGAAAAAATAAACCATTGAAACTTTAGAACACCTCAAATACATCATTTAACCTCTAAAGCCCAAAACATCACATCCCAAGCCCAAAATTTGCATAAAACCACCACTATCCTATATCAGTGCCCAAACCTCCACATCGCACCTAATCCTTTACATTAGCACATAAACCTTTGCATCAATGCCCAAACCTCCACATCAACGCCTAATCCTCCACATCAACACATAAACCTCTGCATCAGTGCCCAAACCTCCACATCAGCGCCTAATCCTCCAAATCAACACCTAAATCTCTGCATCAACACCCAAACCTCCACATCAGTGCCCAATCCTCTACATCAGTGCCTAAACCTCTGCATTAGTGCCCAAACTGCTACATTAGCGCCTAATCCTCCAAATCAACATCTAAACCTCTGCATCAATGCCCAAACCTCCACATCAGTGCCTAATCCTCCAAATCAGCACCCAATCCATTGCATCAATGCCCAACACTCTGTATCAGCACCTAATCCTCTGAATCAGTGCCCAATCATCTGCATTAGCACCCATTGAAAAAACAATTGAAGAACTCAAGACTTTGTCCTTTAAGGTATCGATAATCCTCATTCCATGTCATCCATTGACATTTCATGCCACCTCATCCATATCTTCATCCATTGGTCCTTCTTAGCTTGTGATCCAATCCTAATCATCAATCATCATCATTGTCATCATCCTCATCAATTTATAGGTTATCCAAGACACCCATCATCAATTAAGACTAGTCTAGCATCATCCTTATAATAATCAATATCGGTCCATAATCCACCCTTAGTCAAATCTTTGATTTACCATCGACTATCATCTCTAATTGATCCCACCATCCCTAATCAATCCGAATAATCAATCAACATCCTCAAATCGAACTAATCCTCATGCCTATCCATAATCAATTCTTCTCAAATCTGTCAAATCATTCCAAACCACATCCAAATCCTAAGGTTAAAACTCTAGATCAAAAATATCCTTTTGTTTGTATTAAGCTTGAGACTTTGTTTATCTTGAGTTTAGTAAAAACTAAGAATCATCGACCCCCTCGGGATAAATTAGCTTAGGAATCTAGATGACTCCTAAGTTAGTAGATTCCAAGAAATCCCATTTTGCTTGGTGCGTCTTGTCTACCCCAAGTAAAATAATCCTATTGTCCTTTTGCTTAGGCTCTTTGTCTACCCTAAGTATATAGGACAACCATCGGCCTTTAATCATCTTGATCTAGATTTTGGACCTATCTCCATCTCTCATCATTGGTACCTCGTCATCCAAATCTGACCTAAATTCACCTTTTATGCCTCCCATCACGCGATCACAAGCTAAGAAAATGGACACCCATTATCAACCCCTCTCCCCTAGTGGATCTACCACGAGCAACATGGAGGAATATGTCAACCAACCTGAAATGGGTGAAGCATCCACTCATCCTCATCAAACTTATTCCCCCACCTTTGTTGAGTTCCTTAATGAAACGAGGTTACATGACAAGTTTGACCAATTCATTGACAACCACAAGGATGAATTTCTTCAACATCTCATTGAACATGGCGTGTGCCTTCCATATTCATATGTCCACGACAAGCTCAAAACCATCTTTCATGACAAACCACCAACACCCATCCATGATCAACCATGGGGACATGTCCCTAATCCTAAAGAACCCATCTACGATAATCCTTGGGCTATCTATGCCACCAACACCGCCACCGTTCACACCTTAGGACAAAACACAAGGGCTAGAAATGCTTCACAACCACAAGCATCCAACCCTCTCGTCAAGTTACCTTATGACATGCTACACTCCGATGTGCCCATTTCTGGGGTACCTTCTAATGTCACCATGACCGCCATACCACCTCCACCAAACAATCAACAAGAAGCCACCACGATTGTGCCACAACCTCTTCCTCCACTAAACATTCCACCAAGATCAATCATCACACAAATGGTGGCACCACCCATGACTCAAACACCCATTGTGAATCCACTCAACCAACCACAAAACCCATTGACAAACTATGCTAATCCCACACACACATATCAATCTTCCATGCATCAACCCCACCATGAGTCATTAATGCAACCTCCTTACGACATCCAACAATAGCCACAACCCCAAACTTAACAAGTCATCCCAAAAAAAAAGCATATGGGTCCCATGTTTACACACAAGCCATAGGCCTACCCCCACGTGTCCAACATCAACAATATGTCCAACCCTGAACTCAACAAGTCATTCCACAACAATAAACACATGACTCTCACATCTACACACAAACCATAGGTCTTCCACCTCACACACAGCAACAATATGTCCACTCCCAACAACAACAACAATACGTCCACTCCCAACAACAACAACAATACGTCTACCCTCAATACTAACAATCGTCAATGCAACAACCTCCACTCCACCAAGTACCACAACCACCTCTTGCTAATTTTGACCAAGAATGGCAAGAGATGAAAAACACCCTTAAAAACATCCAACTAGGGACCCAAAAGAAACACTATAAGTTCGAAGACTTATGTCCCTACCCGTTCGACAGAAATATTGCCATCACACCTTTTCCTCAACACTTTGAAATGCCAAAATTTGATAAATACAAAGGAAAAGGAGACCCTCGTGACCACATCAAGGAGTTCATGGTATGCCATGAAGTCGCCTATGATGACCAATTCCTCCTTCGTGTTTTTCCATGAAGCCTAGGAGGGCAAGCCCTAGAATGGTTCATGCACTTACCTTATGGCTCCATATCCAATTTTTCTGATCTTTTAGAGAAATTTGTCGCCCACTTCTCATACAATGTAGAACATGAGATCACTATGCTCGACCTTTGCAACACCAAACAACAAAGTGGTGAGAGTTTCGCTACTTATCTACAAAGATGGAGAGCCCTTGCTAGTAGGCTACCTTGGACAACCTTCGAAAAACAACTCATCCATATTTTCATCCAAAACCTCAACCAAGAAAGGGCCTTCCATTTGCAAGTACATTGTGCATCAACCTTTGATGAAATTATAGAAAAAGGGGTCACTATCAAAAAAGCCTTTATTGCGAAGGGTCTAGTCAAAATCTACAACAAGAACGACAATGACAAAACTGCCAACGACAAACCTAAATTTTGGGCTAAAAACAAGAACACCATAGGATATGGTGCTACCGATTCCAAGTACATCCAAATCACCTCTCCTAAACCAAAAGAGACAAACATAGTCCAAAAATATTTCGAACAATGTATCGGTCCTGCCCGCTCCTCCAAAGAGAAATCCTCCTAACAATCCAAAGCGCAAATATACCCCCTTGGGTGAGCCACTCGAGATTGTATTCCAAAAGCTACTCTGTGCTAGCATGGTTGAGTTCCCCATAACAAAACTATTTGATGAAAACAAACCTAAGCCTGTGTGGTACAAAGAGAATGAATATTGTGACTACCACTGCATCAAGGGCCACGCCACAAACAAATACATGAAATTGAAAAACTATGTCTAATACCTCGTTGAACGTGGCGAAATCCAAATGGAAGATCACGATAATACATCACCGAATGATGGCCTAGGTGTCTATCAAGACCCTCTTCCCGACCATAATAATAATCAAACCGCATCCCAACCATCCTCCTCCAACGCTAATCCTAACAACCAAACCAACAACATCAACTACAACAATGTTCCGCCTCCCTACGATAATATAGTGGGTAGAATTGATTTTGATTCTACTCGTGTTGCCACCATCAAAATCAAAAATACCACTCCCGAATGTGCTATCACGACCCACCATGTGCATATATCTGTGAAGGGACCATCCCCGTCCTCCATTACCACCACTTCCCAATACAATTTCCTTGACCATCTTGGAAAGACCCCCACTCAAATAGCCACATTGGAACTCCTTAAGACATCCGCCATCCACTGGGAAATACTTGACAAGGCTCTCCAAGAGTCTCATGTTCCTACCGACATACCTCCCACCCAATTCCAAAACCTTATCGCTCAACTATCATCATCCTATAATCTCACCTTTAGTCATGCTGACATGCCACCTATTGACCCCGCACATAATAAGGCCCTTCATATTGAAGTCCAAATCACCAACCATAGAGTCAAGAGGGTTATCTTAGATAATGGATCCGGCTTGAACATATGTACATTAAAATTCATAAAACTCCTTGGGTATTTAGTGGCTGACTTGGAATCTTTGGTTATCTCCATCAAGGCATATGACAACAAAGAGAGAGAATCTGAAGGCACTATATGCCTCCCTATCAAGGTAGGCCCACTCACCATGCCCACTCTATGCCACGTGATTGATCTTGACCTTCCATATAATCTCCTCCTAGGCCGACCATGGTTGTATGCCATGCAAGTTGTTGCCTCCACCTACCACCAATGCCTCAAATTCTCTCATAACGGTGTGGAAGTTACTATCCCCGCTGATCAACAACCTTTTGAATACTATAATGCTTTAGAGGTTGTTTATGATAGGCAATTCCATTGTCCAAGTACCTATGGAGATCATGTCAAAGATCCCTCATCCACTCAATCCACATTATCATTCACACCACACATCACCATTGAACAATCACAAGCTTCCACTTCATCTTCCACGTATGCACTTCAGAAGGCCAAGATCATAGACAAAGGGTGTGGTGAGTATGAGCTTCACAATGCCTTCCATGTGGGACAATTACCATTGTCCCCCTACTCCTATGGTCATCATCTTCAAAAGAAGGAAAAAGAACGGCAGCGCAGAATCAATGATAAAATTCCCTTTGTACCAACACAGGTCTCTAGAGAAGAAGAAGTTGAAGAAAATGTTACCTAATTTCACTACTAGCTCAATCAGATAGAGATTTTGAAGTTTTAAGGGAGAGAAAGGAACATTTTATTTCTATTGTATTATATCCATGTGCACAAAAAAAACAAATTTAGATTATAGTGCCAATTTGCATTTTAGATGCATAACTTATTTGAAAGATTGTATAAATCTTTTAGAAGAGAAGTAATCTTTATTGGAAAAATAAATGTATAAGGTCTCACAAAAGCCGTGAGACTAATTGATTCATTGCAAATGAAAATAAAGACTATACATTTATAGAAAATTAAATAAATAAATGTGCAAATATTATAGGGTGACTCGTCATTGTCTGAATGACGAGTCTTGGTCCTGTTGGTTTTGTCTTGCATCATCCTGTGTTGTTCGTGTGTCCTCCACCCAGCTGTTATCTCCTAGCTGCCTCTAGTTATCTGCATTGGAGGGTGAAAAATGATGTTAGAGCAATGATGAGGCATCATATAACATATGACATATATCTACAAGCATACAATCTAATTTTCAGATGCAATAAACCAGTCAGTATCACATGGACCTTCAAGAAAGCAACAAGATAATCACAAACATCAATCACATGCACATATTTTCCTAACATGTTTGTTTTCAATGCAGGTATAGAGAAAGTTATGTTACTAATTTGTTTATCTCATTTCAGTATGTGGGTTAAAATGAGGCTCCCACAAGGGTTGAGCCCAGTGTGCTATCCTCTTGTTTTGAGAGGGATGAGAGTGTAAAGCACCATACTTGTAGTTCAATTGAGCAAGTATTCATGACTCATGAGAGTGAGTTAGCAGAATCACTATCCTAAATGACAAATATTTGCTCAATGGAACTACAATCAATTATTTTGACTATGTTCTATGTTTGTCATTATGACTACAATAGAAGAGTAGACCTGAAACATCAAATGCATGGCATTCATTGTGATTGAGATCTTGAAAACCTTTCAACAAAGGTAAATGACAGTCTTTACATGAGGATAACATAGTGATAAGAGGAGATAGTGGTCTGCACACACTTTTTACAATAATGCAAGTGAGGAATGATTTTAAAGAATGCATAGAAACAGTCACATGGCCAAATGACTGTGACAATCACATGATTCTGCATACTAAGATGTTCACCATTGAACCTTTGAAGGCATGTCTATAAGGACAGTGAAAAGTAGTTAATGAGTGACATTAGTTTAACATGTTTTAACAATGTTCTCATATAGAGACTTCCATTCCATATCCACAATCCTGTAGGTTCTCTCAAGTTTTGAAGAACAAGAAGATCATTGGTACTCATGCAAGGAGACTGATAGTATATGTAGAATGTGTGAAAATGGTGATATGCAGAGATTCCATAGGGTTTTCACTAACAAGTGCAAGAAAGTTCATGAAGGTTTCACTAAGGTTTCAACAGTCAACAATAGGCTATGAAGATAGCTGACTGTATGAGGATAGTGGTCAAACAAAGCAGAGGTACAAAGACAATGTTGAAAGTTCATAGGGCAGCCATAAATGCTTAGAGCAATCCAAAACCTTATAAAGATTTGTATGCACCCTAGATGCTATTGTGTCAAAAGGTCTATCTTTAATTCTATAATAGCAATGATGTTTAGGAAGAATGAGGAGAATCAAAATAGTCTTATAGTCACATGTAGAAAATTTGATAAAGACTGTGAAAGAGCCTAAGGATGCACAATATCAGAGATCTATAGTACAAAGGACTATTGAAAGATAAAACAATCATAGAATACAAAGGAATAGTCAGCACTTGTCAAAACAAAGGGCAGTCAAGTAAAAAAAGATAGTAGTAGCTGTATAGTGATGTGAGTTTTTGTTAGAGCCTTGAAATCTTTTATAGAGATTGGGGATAGTGAGGACCAAGTTGGCATGAAAAGTCAATGGAGACAAGAAGCACATTGAGGTCAAATAGAGCAATGTATATATTAGCATCTCTATCAACAAAGGCTCATTCCAAGTTTTGATTATTTGAACATGGTTTATTGAAGATTTTAATACTATTCACAGTCATTGTTCAAGCTGGCAAAGTATGACTTATTTATAAGTATCAAAAGTGACACAACAAGAATATACAATGACTGCAAAGGTCTGTCATAGTCTTTTGGTGTATGTTGGTTTTAGTGAGGATTCAATAAATAATAGGACCTGTGGCACATAAATATAGAGTTGTATAGCAAAGATCAAGGAGATTTGATGAAGGTACAAGATTGAAAGGGACTATCATTAGTTTAAGAAGTTTGCCAAGCTTCAAGTATGTATTATAGGTATAAGGAAGAGATCTCATAGCTATCACCAAGAGGCATTCTTTTACCAATTTCTCATGGAAATCCTATCATGACAATGATAGAAAGCGAAACATAGTGAACACAAAGGTCTGAGTGGTTGGTATCTTGTTACCTTATATAAGGCATATTGACAAAATTTTCCTAGATTGCCACTTTAAGGATGCGTGAGAGCCTGTAGGTCAGTCCATAGATATGAAAAATCACTAAAAGCATGACATCAGTCATAAAAGGGCAGTCAGCTTAGACTGTGTTATAACATAACAATCATAAAAACTGTCAGGAAGAGTCCCTCTTGAAGCCATCACAAGAGGCTGAGAAATGATGTTAAGACAGTCAACAATGAAGGCTATTATTAATGGAAAGAGGTCAGTCAATGGCTACAAAACTCATACACAAGGTGAGGGTAAGCCAAATGTGGAGCTGATATAGTGGTTTTGGGAAACCTTCTTTAAGATTTTCATTTTGCAAAGGTTGGATTGATCTATATCATCTTGAAGAGATCTCTAGAAAAACATATAGAAGGTCTGAGTACTAAGAAGACAGGGTCTGTGTTATCGTCAAAAGTGTCTTCAAATCTTGCATGAACAGTAAAACACTATCTATGCATAATGTAAAAGTCATGATAGTGATAATGTTTAAAGTGGCCTGGCATATCAAAATGAGATCAGAAACCTATAATGATGAAGGAGATCACCAGTCAAGGAGGATATAGAGGCCTGTAGTAGTCACAATCATTGTGAAATAGCAGCACATCACAACAAGGACTTGATAGTGTCAGATAGTGCAATAATAGAGTAAGAAGAAACAAGTTTTATTTTTTATTTTTTATAGCATTCCAAGAGAAATGAAGTTGGTATGGTTGCGGCCATCATAGATAAAACAAATCATTTTTGTCATTTTTCCTCAGAACCATGCAATAATACATAAATTCCATAAAAGAATAGTTTTAAGCTTCAAAAAGTGGAATCATTTTACTCACCTGAGTAGTTTGAAACATTCATTTTGAAATGCAACTGAAGAGCTTTCAAAACCAGAAAGCAAAGTGTTACAGAAGTCGAGCAGAAAAACCCTCATGGCAGCGCACACAACAACAAAGAAATGCAAAAATGCAAGTGAAGTGCAAAAAGACGTCTTTTTGTCTTTTAGAGTTTCAAACCTAAAAAAGTTTGATGTTTTTTTTTTGCCATTGTTTTTTTTTTGCATCTTTTTCATTACTATCCCATGGTCCAAGACTTAGGTATTAGGCAACATTGCCTTATGATATGCCACGATGAGGCATATAAGTCTTCTAAAGACTTTTTTTGTCACTTTATCTCCTCTTAGCTAGGGTAAACACTTATGTGTTTCCCTTTTCTTTTCTTTGCATTAAATTGAAAATGTAAAACAATTAAACTTGAATGATGATATTATAAGTCATTGAGTTTATTGTTATTATTAGATGCAAAAGGATTTGAAAAGCATATGTGGTCTTAAGTAACCTTGTCATGCTTTGGCACATTCCAAGCATATAGGGAGATTGGAGAAGATGGATATACACATGCCAAACATTTAGGAGAGAGTTGTGAGAGTGTCCAACATATGCAAGGGATTTAGGAGAAGATTGTTTGAGTTTTATTGACTTTGGAGGGCAAATTGGAGCTTTTTGTGGATAGTTTTATGTGTCATCATGTTAGACTAAGTCATGTTTGACTTTTTCTCTCATTATGAGCTCTTTTGGAGGAGATTTAGGTGCTAGATTTGGGGCTTTTCTGTTGTATCTGACCCAAGGTGGTTTCTAGCTCCTTGTTTGGTGGAACCACTTGGATAGTGATGGATATAGTCACTTTTGTGACTCATTTGTATAGTTCTGATTATGCAACTTTTGGAGACTTGTGATTTTACAATCCTTGCTCTAATTTTGACATATTTTTGTAACTCATTATTACTTGATATGAAATACAGTGGAGACCTTGAGTATATTTCATTAAAGATTTTGCCTACTTATCATTTTTGCATCACTGTGCTTAGCAACTGATTGATGAAGTTAATTGTGAGGTAATTTTATTTCCTTTTAGTTTTGTCTCAAATTTTAGAGCCTTTGTGCAGAAAACATAATAATGCAGGTTACAAATTGTGTCAAGAAGGTGTGATTTGCTTTTTAAGTTGTGAAGTTATCTTCCTCTTATAAGTTTTTGAACTTTTGGACCTGTTTGTGAAATTCTTATGCAAGTTATAACAATGGCAAGTCGTGCACCTAGTTTTTCTGTCATTATACCAATTGTATGCAAGTCTAGATTTCATTGCCTTTATCAGTTTGGTGTATCACTCTTTCATTTTTCAGTTTAAGTTTTTTTGAGTTTCCTCCTTCCCTTTTCTTTGCAAAAATCATTAGTTTAGGTGATAACCAGCTAGGAAGCTGGCCTTCTCCAGAGATTCACTCCAATTTCTAGGTTACCCACAGCCATAGGAGTGTTTCCATGTTCCTCTAAAGTACCAAGTTCTACAACTTGGTAAGGGTGCAACTTTATGAGATAACAATTTTTGGCATTCTCTGTGAGACTAATTGGACTATCATAGTCCACAAGTCCTCTATTCATTGTTGATATTTGGTGTGTATGTCAACAACATCAACCTTTGGAGGCAATATTCTCACACTTGGTGACTCTACAAGTGAAGAATCATCTGGTTTTAGCAGTCCAGGTACACGCAACTAATGAGGTTGGTGCTACTTGTTATTTTTCTATAATTTGAAAGTATTTTCCTACCACCTGGTGACTCTATTTGGTGTTCTAACTCATATCCTGGTGTTTCAAGATTGTTTTAAATATATTCATTCCAAATCACTTATCTAGACTTGCCTATGTTTCATGTTTTACTCTTGCAATGTCTAGTTATCAGCATTGTGATGGTTTTTCACCTCCATTCCATGAAAATCATGCATATGTGCCCTCTTACCAACCATATCACATAGAACAACTTGTTGGTTTTATTCCAAATGATCCTATAACCATCAGATTACTAGTAGTCCTATCATGTTTTCCACCCTCCCATCCCTGCTCAATCTCAATATCAGTTGATATATGATCAAATTCAACCCCAAGAAGAGGTTTTTGATGTCAACCAACATGATTATTCACACAATCAACCTCAAGAGCACCCTTACCAAAATGTGTTGGATATGATCTAGACGTTTGACTGTGTTTTGTGGGATTTGAGCCAAAAGCTTGAACATATGAAGATTAGTGACATTAGTAGGGAGTTCTCACACATGTATTGGATGTTGGTTGACATTTAGAAGCAAAAAAAGTTTATCTTGTAGTAGAAAGAGTTGGCTAAGCAATCCTTTGTTTATGATCAAGAGTGGGTGACAAAAAGAATACAGTTTGAAAGAAGTCTTGAAGGAGAGATAGCTGCTAAAAAGGAGCAAATGAAGTTTTTGTCTGATCAGCTGCAAACTAGTCGAGCTTACTCAAATTATCAATGCCAAAAAAGGTGTGAAACCTAGGTAGCCCTTTCCATTCCTAGTTTCATCTCAACTCTTCCTGTAAAGTTGAATCATCCTATGAATGAAGAGTCTTCCAGGTACAAGTTCCCTAGTTTTAAACAAGAGAAACCTTTTGAGCCCTTTAGTGAGCCTACCAATAATCCTTCTACCCTTAAGATTCCAAGTTGGGAAGGGTCATATTTTTTGCCCTGTGAAGTTCCTCCACCTATCATGCAAATGGAACAATGCTCTAACATCTAGAAAGCAAAAGAAGAGCAAACTCTTGACCAACATAGCTCACTCAACATGGAGGAAAATAGAATTACAGACTTGTTGCATTTAACTACGGAGGAATATAGATTAGAACAGAAGAATATTGGGCTGGAAAAGAGCTTTCAAGAAGTGCCTTTGAATGCTCTAACTTATCAGCTTCCTTGTTTCGTAAATGATGGTGAAAATGTTCCAATAGGACAACAAGGTGAAATGGTGAAAGAGGCTGATCAGGAAGAACAATTTACAGTTTGGAATGAAGAAGGTGTGAGTTTTTCCACTCTAACAACAATTTCAAAGCATCAAGAGGACATCAAACAATCCGAGGAGTTGTTGATTGACAATAATCAGTATGAAAATGGAGCCCTAGGCCATGAAGAAAGGCAGAAATCTGAACCTGACACCATTTTCCAAGTTATGAGCTTTGATATATTCAAGCATGTTATGAATGAGAAAGCTAATGTGAAGCTTTTTGGAGAGATGTGCACATGCATAATTGAACAATTTTGTTCAATGTTGGTTGACAAGGAATCAGACCTTTTAGGAGAAGTTGACAATCATGATGAACTAGAACAACAAGTTCACAAGCTTAAACAAGTGCTAAAGCAACAGGAGGAATATGGTCTTGATAGAGAGGAGTTCATTCTCTCAACTCAAGAAGCTTCTCATGAATCTAATTTGCAAGGTCTTAGCTAGTTGGAGGAGCTTCCTTTCAGCTGTACTGAAGAACTTGAGGTTGACATATCAATTAAAAGTTTGCTTCAAGAGGCTACTTCAGTGCTTGAGTTTTTTCCTTCCTTCGTTGAAGAAGAAAGTCCTGATTTGAAGTATACCTCCTTGAGTGATAATGAGGATTTTGAGCTTGAGCTAGTTGTCCCTAAGAGCCTTCCAAGAGATGATAGCTTGGAAGAGTTGTTAGATACCCTAGTGGAAGAGGATTGTCCATTGACCATGGAGGAGGAATCAACATGGCAACTTATTATGCAAGGTGAAGGAAATGCTATTTTTTCTAAGCATCCAGATTATTTTCTCTATAGTCCAAACCTAGCCATGAATCAGAACAACCATGAAAAGTAGGAAGAATGTGAACCAACCAACAATGGGAGTCCAAGTTTTATCCATTCTAGGGGTTGTCCAATCAAATATTTATCTAGTATGGAGGCCACTAAAGTACCAGAGGTCATGCTTGCATCCAAGTATGAGGATGCAATTGAAGAAGAAACTAATTTTGGAGTTGCAGCTGAAAGTGATCAAGTTCAGCTCACTTGTCCAGTCTAGGACAACAATAGGCATGATCAAAATCAAGGTCTAAGTGAGTTTATTTGCACCTTTCATGAAACATTGCAATAGTCCATTGGATATTTGCAAGTGTTTCATCTTCTTTTAGTAATATATAATCATGTAATGCATCAGTTGTTGATTAGAAAGGGGTGTTATTTTGCAAAGCCGGTCGATGGTTTTGTTTGACAAACTTCTTTGCTAATTAGGGTAGGTTAGGATAGGTTTCTAGATATAGTTTTCAATTCCCTAAGTGTTGTTCAACATAGTTAAGTAGTTTTTCCTTCTGAAGTTTTGGTAGTGTTTGAATAAGTTTCCAAGGTATCATGTAGTGTTCCAGTGAGTTACAACAGTTACAAATCTATTTATCCAAGTTTTGTCAAGAAGTGGAGTGACTCTATGCCCAATGGATAAGGTCTAGGCAACTAGTCTAATGTTTAGTAGGCAAACATATAGTAGATGTCACCAAAAATGTTACCTAATTTTACTACTAGCTCAATTAGGTAGAGGTTTTGAAGTTTTAAGGGAGAGAAAGGTACATTTTATTTCTGTTGTATTATATCCATGTGTACAAATAAAACAAATTAAGATTACTGTGCCAATTTGCATTTTAGATGCATAACTTATTTGAAAGATTGTATAAATCTTTTAGAAGAGAAGTAATCTTTATTGGAAAAATAAATGTATAAGGTCTCACACAAACCGTGAGACTAACCAATTCATTGCCAATGAAAATAAAGACTATACATTTATAGAAAATTAAAAAAATAAATGTGCAAATGTTATAGGGTGACTTGTCATTGCCTGAATGACGAGTCTTGGTCCTATTGGTTTTGTCTTGCATCATCCTGTGTTGTCCGCGTGTCCTCCACCCATCTGTTATCTCCTTGTTTACTCTAGTTATCTGCATTAGAGGGTGAAAAATGATGTTAGAGCAATGACGAGGCATCATATAACATATGATATATATCTACAAGAATACAATCTAATTTTCAGATGCAATAAACTAGTCAGTATCACATGGACCTTCAAGAAAGCAATAGGATAATCATGAACATCAATCACATGCACATATTTTCCTAACATGTTTGTTTCCTGTGCAGGTATAGAGAAAGTTATGTTACTAATTTGTTTATCTCATTTCAGCATGTGGGTTAAAATGAGGCTCCCACAAGGGTTGAGCCCAACATGCTATCCTCTTGTTTTAAGAGGGATGAGAGTGTAAAGCACCATACTTGTAGTTCAATTGAGCAGGTATTCATCACTCATGAGAGTGAGTTAGAATAATCACTATCCTAAATGACAAATATTTGCTCAATGGAACTACAATCAGTTATTTTGACTGCGTTCTATGTTTGTCATTGTGACTGCAATAGAAGAGCAGACCTGAAACATCAAATGCATGGCATTCATTGTGATTGAGAGCTTTAAAACCTTTCAACAAAGGTAAATGATAGTCTTTACAAGAGGATAACATAGTGATCAGAGGAGATAGTGGTCTGTACACACTTGTTGCAATAATGCAAGTGAGGAATGACTTAAGAATGCATAGAAATAGTCACATGGCCAAATGACTGTGATAGTCACATGATTCTGCATACTAAGATGTTCACCATTGAACCTTTGAAGGTATGTCTATAAGGATAGTGAAAAGTAGTTAATGAGTGGCATTAGTTTAACATGTTTTAACAACGTTCTCATATAGAGACTTCCATTCCATATCCACAATCCTGTAGGTTCTCTCAAGTTTTGAAGAACAAGAAGATCATTGGTACTCATGCAAGGATACTGATAGTATATGTAGAATGTGTGAAAATGGTGATATGTAGAGATTCCATAGGGTTTTCATTAACAAATGCAAGAAAGTTCATGAAGGTTTCACTAAGGTTTCAACAGTCAAGAATAGGCTATGAAGATAGCTGACTATATGAGGATAGTGGTCAAACAAAGCAGAGGTATAAAGACAATGTTGAAAGTTCATAGGACAACCATAAATGCTCAGAGCAATCCAAAACCTTATGAAGATTTGTATGCACCCTAGATGCTATTGTGGCAAAAGGTCTATCTTTAATTCTATAATAGCAATGATGTTTAGGAAGAATGAGGAGTATCAAAACAGTCTTATAGTCACATGTAGAAAATTTGATAAAGACTGTGACAAAGCCTAAGGATGCAAAATATCAGAGATCTATAGTACAAAGGACTATTGAAAGATAAAATAGTCATAGAATACAAAAGAACAGTCAACACCTGTCAAAACAAAGGGCAGTCAAGTCAAAAAAGATATTAGTAGCTGTATAGTGATGCAAGTTTTTGGCAGAACCTTGAAATCTTCTATAGAGATTGGGGAAAGTGAGAACCAAGTTGGAATGAAGAGTCAATGGAGACAAGAAGCACATTGAGGTCAAATAGAGTAGTGTATATATTAGCATCTCTATCAACAAAGGCTCATTCCAGGTTTTGATTATTTGAACATGGTTTATTGAAGATTTTTAAGAGTATTCACAATCATTGTTGAAGCTGGCAAAGTATGACTTATTTATAAGTATCAAAAGTGACACAACAAGAATATACAAGGACTGCAAAGGTCTGTCACAGTCTTTTGGTGTATGTGGGTTTTAGTGAGGATTCAATAAACAATAGGATCTGTGGCACATAAATACAGAGTTGTATAGCAAAGATCAAGGAGATTTGACAAAGGTACAAGATTGAAAGGGACTATCATTAGTTTAAGAAATTTGCCAAGCTTTAAGTATGTATTATAGGTATAAGGAAGAGATCTCATAGCTATCACCAAGAGGCATTATTTTACCAATTTCTCATGGAAATCCTATCATGACAGTGATAGAAAGCCAAACATAGTGAACATAGAGGTCTGAGTGGTTGGTATCTTGTTACCTTATACAAGGCATATTGATAATGTTTTCCTAGATTACCACTTTAAGGATGCGTGAGAGCCTGTAGGTCAGTCCATAGATATGAAAAATCACTAAAAGCATGACAACAGTCATAAAAGGGCAGTCAGCTTAGACTGTGTTATAACATAACAATCATAAAAACTGTCAGGAAGAGTCCCTCTTGAATCCATCACAAGAGGCTGAGAAATGATGTTAAGACAATAATGAAGGTTGTCAATAATGGAAAGAGGTCAGTCAATGGCTACAAAACTAATACACAAGGTGCGGGTAAGCCAAATGTGGAGCTGATGTAGTGGGTTGGGGAAACCTTCTTCAAGATTTTCATTTTGCAATGGTTGGATTGATCTATATCATCTTGAAGAGATCTCTAGAAAAACATATGAAAGGTCTAAGTACTAAGAAGACAGGGTTTGTGCTATCATCAAAAGTGTTCAAATCTTTCATGAACAGTAAATCACTATCTGTGCATAATGTAAAAGTCATAACAGTGATAATGTTTAAAGTGGCATGGCATATCAAAATGAGATCAGAAACCTATAATGATGAAGGAGATCACCAATCAAGGAGGTTACAGAGGCCTGTAGTAGTCATAGTCATTATGAAACAACAATACATCACAGTAAGGACTTGATAGTGTCAGATAATGCAATAACAAAGTAAGAAGAAACATGTTTTCTTTTTTATTTTCTGTAGCATTCCAAGAGAAATGAAGTTGGTATGGCCATGGCCATCATAGAGAAAACAAAGCATTTTTGGCATTTTTCCTCATAACCATGCAATAATACATAAATGCCATAAAAGAACAGTTTTAAGCTTCAAAAAGTGGAATCATTTTACTCACCTGAGTAGTTTGAAACATTCATCATGAAATGCAACTGAAGAGATTTCAAAACCAGCAAGCAAAGTGTTACAGAAGTCGAGCAGAAAAACCCTCATGGCAGCACACAGCAATAGAGAAATGCAAAAATGTAAGTGAAGTGCAAAAAGATGTCTTTTTGTCTTTTAGGGTTTCAAACCTAAAAAGTCTGATGTTGTTTTTTTTGCCATTATTTTTTTTTTGCATCTTTTTCATTACTAGCCTGTGGTCCAAGACTTAGGTATTAGGCAACATTGCCTTATGATATGCCACGATGAGGCATATAAGTCTTATAAAGAATTTTTTTGTCACTTTATCTCCTCTTAGCTAGGGTAAACACTTATGTGTTTCTATTTTCTTTTCTTTGCATTAAATTGAAAATGTAAAACAATTAAACTTGAATAATGATATTATAAGTCATTGAGTTTATTGTTATTATTAGATGCAAAAGGATTTAAAAAGCACATGTGGTCCTAAGTAATCTTGTCATGCTTTGGCACATGCCAAGCATATAGAGAGATTGGAGAAGATGGATAGACACATGCCAAGCATTTAGGAGAGAGTTGTGAGAGTGTCCAACATATGCAGGAGATTTAGGAGAAGATTGTTTGAGTTTTATTGACTTTGGAGGGCAAATTGGAGCTTTTGTGGACATTTTTATGTGTCATCATGTTAGACTAAGATGTTTGACTTTTTCTCTCATTATGAGCTCTTTTGGAGGAGATTTAGGTGCTAGATTTGGGGCTTTTTTGTTGTATCCGACCCAAGGTGGTTTCTAGCTCCCTTTTTGGTGGAACCACTTGGATAGTGATGGATATAGTCACTTTTGTGACTCATTTTATACAGTTCTGATTATGCAACTTTTGGAGACTTGTGATTTTACAATCCTTGCTCTAATTTTGACATATTTTTGTAACTCATTATTACTTGATATGAAATACAGTGGATACCTTGAGTATATTTGATTGAAGATTTTGCCTACTTATCATTTTTGCGTCACTGTGCTTAGCAACTGATTGACGAAGTTAATTGTGAGGCAATTTTATTTCCTTTTAGTTTTGTCTCAGATTTTAGAGCCTTTGTGGAGAAAACATAATAATGCAGGTTACAAATTGTGTCAAGAAGTTGTGATTTGCTTTTTAAGTCGTGAAGTTATCTTCCTCTTATAAGTTTTTGAACATTTGGACCTGTTTGTGAAATACTTATGCAAGTTATAACAATGGCAAGTCATGCACCTAGTTTTTCTGTCATTATACCAAGTGTATGCAAGTCTGGATTTCTTTTCCTTTATCAGTATGGTGTATCACTCTTTCATTTTCATTTTCTAGTTTAAGTTTTTTTGAGTTTCCTCCTTCCCTTTTCTCTACAAAAATCATTAGTTTAGGTGATAACCAGCTAGGAAGCCGGCCTTCTCTAGAGATTCACTCCAATTTTTAGGTGACCCATAGCCATAGGAGTGTTTCCATGTTCATCTAAAGTACCAAGTTCTGCAACTTGGTAAGGGTGCAACTTTATGAGATAACAAAAACAACTTTAAGTGATTGGCTATACCATGATGAAACCACCCCAGCACCTGTCAATCTAGAATACTTCAAAGAAAAATATCATGTACCATTTCAAATTTGTACCAAAATGCCTTACCGTGGAACAGAACTTGGCATTGATGGACAAGGTGTTACATAACCCATACCAGTTGATCCTACATCTCCCAATAAATATGCTCAATACTTTAGTTTAGGATATGTTCCACCAACTGTGACAATCTGTGGACCCGCTAAAACCTTAGTACAGGTAATGTAATCCTCTTCTAGTGTTGAAAATATCATGCCGAGTGTCATCATAGCTTCATGCGAAGATCTGGACCTTTCTTGCATCTTCCTTGATAATGCCATCTTCATTATTTACCTCCCTTTCATTTATCCCGAACTCATTGCTTGGGATTGTCAAGGACCCTCGCCTCTTGATGTATTTCTAAATGATGAGGCTCTCTCCACATTTCTTGAACTTCGCGACACCTCACAATATGACATATGCTTGCACGTTGATGCCTATTTTGGGGAAGAAGAGATCCTTAGCCCAAAAAAGCAAAAATCAGAAAATAGAAAATTGTCCCCTAGTGAAAACCTCTCTGAGGCACTTTCAGACACAAAAGAGAAAAATAAAGACGTATCTCCTAGTGAAAACCTCTCTGAGGCACTAGAAGATGAGGATCTCAGTCTTCCCCTTATACCATCTCACTGGTAAGAGCATTCCAACTTTTGATTGAAGGCACACAAGAAATTAACCTTGGCACGCAAGAATCACCTAATCTCACACATCTAGCAGAAAGTCTTGGTACAGAAGAAAAATCCAACATCTCCATAGTGCTTCATGAAACACCTGATGTGTTCTCTTGGTCCTATGCTGACATGCTAGGATTGGATCCGTGTTTGGTTGTTCACCATCTTGTGGTACATCCTGATGCAAAACATGTTAAGAAGAAGCTCTGTAAGATGCACCCATAAATCACCTTTCTCATCAAAGAAGAGCTACATAAATCTTTAGATGTCAGATTTATCCTCCCTATTGATTATCCAGAATGGGTCTCCAATATTGTTCCAGTTGCTAAGAAACCTAGGGGCATCTATTGTTGTACAGACTTCTGAGACCTTAACAAAGCATGTCTAAAAGATGATTTTCCACTTCCCAACTTTGACATGATTGTAGATCTCACAGTAGGACATGAGATGGTTTCCCTTATGGATGGCTTCTCCAGATATAATCAAATCAAAATTGCCCCTAAAGATCAACATAAAACAACTTTTACCTGTCCTTGGGGCACATATTGCTGGCAAGTCATGCCCTTTGGTCTAAAGAACGCGAGGGCAACCTATCAACATGCAATGACTACTATCTTCCGTGACATGATACATAAGATAATGGAAGACTATGTAGACAATCTCCTAGGGAAATCAAGAACAAGGGAAGAGTACCCTGAGATCTTGTAGCAGATCTTTGCACGACTTAGAGAATACAAGCTCCACCTCAACCCAAAGAAATGCGTCTTCTGCATAACATCAATAAAACTCTTGGGATTCAATGTCTCTCGTAGGGGCATCGAGGTAGATCCGACTAAGGTCACGACCATAACAAAAATGCCTCCTTCCAAGACACTCAAAAGCTCCAAAGTCTCCAAGGCAAACTACAGGCTATACGAAGGTTCATCATCCAACCTGCAGACAAATGCCATCCTTTTGCCCATTTACTTTGCAAGGACATTCATTTTAAATGGGACCACAATTGTCAACAGGCATTCAACCGCATCAAGGAGTATCTTGCTTCCCCACCGGTCCTAATGGTGCCTATCCCTAGAAAGCCCCTATTATTATATATATCAGCAACTTCAGTAGCACTGGGGGCACTCTTAGCACAACAGGATGATACTGGCTGTGAGAGAGCTATATACTACATCAACAGGACTTTATTTGGATATGAGCTTAACTACACACCCATGGAACACGCATGTCTAGTTGTCATTTTCTGCTCTCAAAAGTTACAAAACTACATGCTAAGTCATTCTATCAAGCTCATATCTAATGTTGACCCCCTTAAATACCTCCTTTCCAGGACCACACTCACAGGAAGAATGGCAAAATGGGTCATGTTGTTGAGCGAATTTGATATTGAGTATGTTGACAGGAAAGTAATCAAAGGACAAGTTATAGAAGATTAACTGGCCGAAGCACCCCTCACAGATTATCAGCCACTGTCCATAGACTTCCTAGATGAGTCCATCCTCACCATGACAGAACCAACAAATTGGAAACTATACCTTGATGGCTCCTTCACTAATCATGGTTTAGGAGCAAGGATACTATTGGTGACCCCACAAGGTGATTACATCCCCAAAGCTTACAGACTTGTTTTCCCCTGTACAAACAATGTAGCCAAATATGAAGCTCTAATCATTGGTCTTAAAACAACTATGCAATGGAATATATCACAACTACAGGTCTATGGAGACTCTCAGTTGATCATCAAACAAGTGAATGATGAGTTTCTCACAAAGGATGATAAGCTAGTGCCCTATAAACAAATAGTTGATGAATACAAATTGTTATTCACCTAAATACAGTTTGAGAAGGTACCTCACCTTCGCAACAAAGCAACTGATGCTATGGCTACTATCGGTTCCCTTCTGGATATGCCTCATGACAGCCATCAATGTGAGTTTCTTGTGGAACAACTCTTAATGCCAGCATACCATGTTGCTGAGTCAGAATTCATTTGTGAGATTGTTGGTCTAGAAAATCCCTAGTGCCACAACATTTACACTTACCTCCAACATCACACTTTCCCTCTCGAATCCACCCACAAACAACAAAGATCACTCATTTACCAAGCTGCACGCTACACTATTCTTGCCGATACCCTCTATCACTAAATCTATGATGGCACTCTTATTCGATGCTTAAACATGGAAGAAGTTTCCCTTTTCTTACCTGAAGTCCATGCAGGTATCTATGGAGCGCACACAAGTGGGATTGTCCTAGCCAAGAAGATCTTACATACCAGATATTATTGGCCTACTATGGAACATTATGCATGTGAGTACGTGAAAAAATGCAAGCCTTGTCAGTAGCATGGAGATCTCATTCACACTCCTTCTCAAGCATTGCAACCTATTACTACACCATGGCCTTTCTCTCAGTAGGGCCTAGATCTCATTGGAAAAATCCACCCATCCTCCTTTGACAAACACAAATTCATTATCACCACCACATAATACTTCACTAAGTGGGTAGAAGCCATCCCCCTCACTTTCACCACAGGAAACCAAATCGCTAAGTTCATCCTTTACCATATCATCTACCGTTATGATATCCCATCTGCCATTGTTAGTGACAATGGTAACCCTTTCAAAAACCATTATGTTGAGGACCTTTGTGAACAATTCCATATTCAACATCATTGGTCCACTCCATACTACCCGCAAGGTAATAGGAAGGCTGAGGCAACTAATAAAACTCTACTCAAAATCCTCAATAAAGTTGTCAATGAAACTGGCTGTGATTGGCACCTCCATATCCACCCCAACCTCTGGGCCTATCACACTAGTATCTGCACACCCACTGTAGCTACACCATATTGCCTTGTCTTTAGAGCAGAAGCCATCCTTCCAATTGAGATCAAATTGCCCTCCTTGCGCATCTCCTTGCGTAGTGTCATCACTGATGAAGAATACCATGTTGCACGCCTCCAAGAGCTCAAGCTATTGGATGAACGACATCTCAACGCCCTCAATCACCTCCAAGCATACCAAAATCAGCTTCGCAGATCCTATAACAAGAAGATCCGTGCTAAGGAGTTTGTAGTAGGAGATCTGGTCCTGAAAGAAAATCAAAGGAATCTATTTGAGTGAGAAAAGAAAGGGAAATTTGAGCCTAATTGGCTAGGACCCTACATTGTCACTGCAAAGTATGGCTCTGGAGCATATCGCCTTTCCACCCTTGAAGGAGAAGAACTAGAGGAGCCCATGAATATCATTCATTTGAAGCAATTTCATAGTTAGTCTGCTAAATACCTGTTAGATATAGGACAGACAACTGAGAGGGTGGGTGAATCAGTTGTTCAAAACTTTCTTCCAACTAATCACTTAAATCCTTCCTTAATTCAACAACATAAGAATAAATCAAACATGGAAATATAATGCAGCAATTCAAGAGCAAAAACACATTAACACATATGAAACCAAGATTTTTGACGTGGAAAACTCAGTTAAGGGAAAAACCACAAGGTGACTAACCTAAGATTATATTCTCTGTTAGAAGAATAAAAGGAACAAAATGGCACATGGCAATTAGGGCTCACTGCCTGAGCACACTGCTCACAAGAGGCCCACTGCCTACAAGAGACACACTGTCTACAGAATAATAAGTATTACATACTTGAACTGAAGAATAGCATCTTCACCATGCTTGAGTTAGTTCTATTTAAGCACAATATTTCTACTTTGCCTTTCGCTCCTCTACTCTCTACCACACTCTCATCATGACACCATCACTTTGAAATGTCTTTACAATTCCTTATTTATACAAGACATTGACTTAGGGATAATCATCCAAGTCGGCATACATTACAGACAAAATACATAAATACAACATGACTTATTACAAAAAGACTTTACGCGGATCAACTCATTGTCAGCCACACAGATCTGAGACTTCAATATTCCTTTAGGAACATGCCATTCCTCACAGAACATCTTCAAGATCATCCAGAGGATGTGTAACTCATCCGATCGGCCTGACTTGGGAAGAACATCATCATCCGGAAGTAATTCTTCAATTACGAGCTCAATCTTCAATGCAGTCCACCAACATGAACTGGACACAATCCAAAGACCTCCACAAGGTTGCCTGAATCACCAAGAACATCCACACTACTTCTACTTCCTCAAATCATCATCTCCTTCATCTGAAACCTCAAGAACACAGTCTGTCATCACTATCATAATGGAATAGATGCTTGTGGACCTCTAGATCACGAACCAATTGAGTTGTAACTTCACATTGACTTCCTAAACATTCCACTAAATCCGCAGAACATGATATTGCATTTCCAGATCTCACCGGACCTATCTGTATCACTCTGTCACCTCTGAACATCTTCCAGAATTAGTTTTACTTAAGTGGCCATAACTTATTCAGATCTTCATGCGGATCTCTGAAATCTTTACTGGATCATCTTAAGACACATATCTATAAACCCTTTGAAGCGCATCCTCTGATCTTTACCTTAGCTGGGATCTTTACCTCACTGTCTTCATTGATCTTCTCTATTCCTAATTAGGACTAATTTTCTCAATATCGTCAGCATACAGCTCATCCAATCCTTATCATCAATGCAACAGGAGTATGTTGGCATCAATGACAACATCGGTTAGGCCCATACTTGCAACAATCTCCCCCTTTGTCATTGATGGCAACATATGATATGAAAAACTATTATAACCATCAAGACAAGAACTTCTTCTCACTATCACAACTCCCCCTATCACCAACAACCATTCACATGTCTTCTCTTCCTTTCCTGCTCCCCCTTTGATCAACAAATACTTATTTTTCACATGTCTTCTCTCCCCCTTTGACATCAATGGAAAAGGGCACATACTTGCATCAATTCAGAATCATACCGGTTGCTCCCCCTGAGTGGTAGCTTCCCAAACATCAATCTGGATCACAAGATATGACTGTGAGATCCACCAGACTAATGCACATCAGTGCACCTTAATTTAGAATTGGAGGGGTAATAACCCCTAACTTCTCCCTGAGATACTCAAAAGAGTCCTTAGGTAGAGGTTTAGTAAAGATATCTGCAATCTAATCTTTGGAAGGCACAAACTCCAATCTAACTTCATTCTTGTTCACTTGCTCTCTCAAAAAGTGAAACTTGATGAATATATGTTTATTCTTTGAATTCAACACCAGATTATTGAATATATTTATTGCACTTGAATTATCACAGAAGATTGTGATAGGTTCCTCATACTCCACTCTGATATCTCTTAGCATTTGCTTCATCCACAATACTTGAGTGCAACTACCTGCTGCTGCAATATATTCTACTTCTGTAGTGGACAGAGATATTGCCTCTTGTTTCTTTCTTAGCCAAGAAACCAATCTTTTCCCTAAAAAGAATGCTCCACCACTGGTACTCTTCCGGTCATCCACATCTCCTGCCCAATCCGCATCTGTATATGCATGAAGAGAAAAATCATGATCTTTGGGATACCACAATCCATACTCAACTATCCCTTTTAGATATCTAAAAATCCTCTTGATTGCCATGACATGAGATTCTCTAGGATCAGCTTGGAATCTAGCAACAAGACCAACAACATTCATAATGTCAGGTCTAGTTTGAGTAAGATACAATAGTCCTCCAATCATTGACCTGTACTTTCTCTGATCAGCCTTAGGAGAGTCATCATCTTTGCTCAATTTACATTCGGTTGCCATGGGAGTACTCATTGGTTTTGAGTCTTCCATCCCAAATTTCTTCAACAATTCTTTCACATATTTGGTCTAAGAAATGAAGATTCCTTTCTTTGTTTGAGTGATTTGTAGACCCAAGAAGAAATTCATTTCCCCAAACATGGACATCTCAAATTCACTTTTCATTTGATTTGCAAAAGTCTTGCACATACTATCACTTCCTCCAAAAATGATATCATCAACAAACACTTCAATAATCAAGATATTTTCATGATCAATTTTGAAGTACAAATTACTATTAGCAGTACCTTTATTAAAACCAATCTTCAAAAGATGCGTATCCAATCTTTCATACCAGGCTCTTGGGGCTTGCTTTAGTCCATACAATGCTTTCTTCAACTTGCAGACCATATCACCTTGATTAGATAATTGAAATCCATCCGGTTTCTCAATGTATACTTCTTCTTCCAAGTCACCATTCAAGAAGGCAGATTTGATGCAGGAGCATCCAGAGGTGTAAGGGCAATCTTGCATCACCCAAAAAGAAGTTAATTCAAAACCATTGTAGTTGTTCTCATTTCTTCCCATAATTAGTGTTTTTGGTTCCATAATATCCAGAATAATAATGTAGGACTTTCAGTTTTTCCAAAACTGCTAAAAATAGTGACCTGCTTATTTAGGAAAGTGTACCTGCTATTTTTAGAAAGTTTGCATTTGGGCACGTAATGAAGCAAAAACTTCCAGAAAGTTACATAACATAAATATAAGACCTTTGGCGAAGGAATCAGACAAAGATCATTTGTGAGCTGAAAGATATTAAAGTTTTTGTTTTCTGAAAAGCCCCTGAAAATTTCTGAAACGAGATATGAGGCACTAAAACTTCCCATAATGTCCCAAAACATTGATGGAAATCTGTTTACAAATTTCTGACGTGATAGTTCACATCGCGAGCTTTCCGGCGCTTAAAACGGTTCGTCAATCGGACACCCGGATCAAAAGTTTTGCTTCCCAGAAGTTGACCTACTTTTGGAGGGAGTTGCAAATTTTGAAATTTGGCTGGAGGCCGCCAAAAAGTGCTATTTATGACTATTTAAGGAACCCTGGGCAGTAGTAGAGTTAAGGGGGCCAGTGTAGAGTCAAGAATAGGTGGGAAAATAGAAACCCTAGCTGATTTGGGGTTACAGAAGGCTGAAGATTCTAGAGTCTTGAGGTTGGGAAATCTGTAATGTGTTGCAGCCAGTAGAGGATTCATCCTCTGATTGTAACTAAGCTTCTGTAATGTAATGAGTTGCCCAAATCAATAAAAGAAAGTTCTATTCTCTGTGTTCAATTCCTATTATTGTGTGTTTTGTGATTTACCCCCTTCATCAAGTGGTATTAGAGCGAGGGTTCCTGAGTGTGTAGACAGATCGCCGACCGTGAGGCAGTTTGCACCGGGACTTGAGGTTGTGGGTTTGCTGTGGAGACCAAGATGCCTCCACGAAGAAATTGTGTTGGGAGGAATGCTTTGATGGAAGAGGCTTTTAGAGCCCTACAAAGGTAAATCGATGCATTGCAAAAGGAGCTACGAAGAGGGTTTGAGCCAAGGACAAGAGAAGAAAGTGAAGATGAAGTTGAAGAAGAGCTATTTAAGGAAGAACAAGAAGCTGCCGAAGATGCTGCAGAAGTAAGGTTGTTGAGGGTCATTTCGAAGATCGGAAAGAGGCCCATGATCAAAGTTTCTACATATTATGGAGATTTGAATCTAGAATAGCTTATTGATTGGATCAATGACATGGAGGAGTATTTTGAGTATGAAGATGTGGAGGACCCAGATCGGGTTAAGTTTGCAAAAATAAAGTTGAAGGGCCACGCCAATATTTGGTGGAAAGAGGTCCAATTAGAGAGGAACAGAAGAGGAAAATCAAAGATTACCAGATGGGATCGGATGGTGGAGAAACTAAAGAAGCAGTTCATTCCTGTGGACTATGAGATGGAGTTGTTGAAGAAGCTGCAAGGGCTAAGCAAGGTAACAAGTTCGTTAAGGAGTATACAGAAGAGTTTTATAAAATTACTATTAGGACAGGCCATGCAGAGCCCAACAAGGAGAAGGTAGCTCGTTACATTAATGGGTTGAGGCCGAGTATTCAAGAGGAGTTGAGCCTAGTCAGAATGACCACCATAGAAGATGCGTACCAGTTTTCCCTGAAGGTGGAAGAGAAGTTGAATAAAAGATTTGATAGCAAGCAAAGGGGAAGAGGTCAAGGTGGAAGGACTGGTGGAAGACCCTATGGAGGCCGTAATGAAGATCAAAAGAAAAGTGAAGAAGTAGGCACCAGTCGAAATCAAAGAGGGGATAATACCTACCGCCCTCGTGACCAGAACAATGGTGAGCAAAGAGGAAGAGGAAGAGGCAGATCTGGGCAAGGACCTGGAAGAGGAGGTTTCAGAGGAACCTGTTTCCAATGTGGAGAAGAAGGGCATTGAGCATATGAGTGTCTGCAACATCAAGGAAGGACAAATAGAAGACCTGAAGGTAATGCATGAGTTGCACATGTAGATGAAGATGCACATTCTGAGCATTCTGAAGATGCTGAAAGGGGAGAAACCCTAGTTGTTAGGAGAACCTTGCTGAATGAGGAGAAAAAACCCAATCAGAGGAAGAGTTTATTCCACACAAGGTGCAAATGTGAGGGTAAGTGTTGTGATATTATTATTGACAGTGGAAGCACTGATAATCTTGTTTTAGAGGAGATGGTTGACAAGTTGAAGTTGGCAAGAAGAAAGCATCCACATCCATATCGGATTGCATGGTTGCAGAAGGACCATAGAGCTTTGGTCAATGAACAGTGTTTAGTGAAGTTCAAGATTGGTGACTACCATGATGAGGTGCTGTGTGATATCATACCAATGGATGCATGTCATATGCTGTTGGGGAGGCCATGGCAGTATGATAGGAGCACTGTCCATGATGGCCGTGCAAACACATATTCTCTAACAAAGGATGGAGTTCGTCATAAGTTGAAGCCCTTGAAGGAGGTGGAAGAAAAGGTATGTAGTACTGCCAGAATTTGTTTGGTAGATGGTAGGAAATTTTTGGAGGGTATGAAGCATGAGCATCATTGCTTTGCATTGATTCCTAAGATTAGTCAAGAGAAATGTGAAGATGTACCTGTAGAAGTTTCAGATATGTTGGAAGAGTTCCAAGATATTATCTCTGATAATGTACCAGAAGGTTTACCACCAGTAAGGAAGATAAGTCATCAAATGGATTTGATACCAGGAGCCAGTTTGCCAAACAAGGCAGCCCATAGAATGACCCCTGCAGAGAATGAAGAGCTAAACAGACAAGTTCAAGAGTTGTTGAGGAAGGGACTGATAAGGGAGAGCCTAAGTCCATGTGCGGTACCTGCAGTATTAGCACCAAAGAAGGATGGAGAATGGAGGATGTGTATAGACTCTTGAGCCATCAATAAGATAACGATCAAGTATAGATTTCCATTGCCAAGAATGGATGACATCATGGATTGTTTGAGTGGAGCCAAGTACTTCACGAAAATTGACCTGAAGAGTGGGTATCACCAAATCCGTATCAGAGAAGGGGATGAATGGAAGACAGCCTTCAAGACAAAGGAAGGTTTGTATGAGTTGTTAGTCATGCCATTTGGGCTAACCAATGCACGGAGTGCATTCATGCGACTCATGAACGAGGTACTGAAAGAATTTTTGGGAAGTTTTGTTATTGTTTATTTGGATGATATTTTGATTTTTAGTAAGACTTGGGATGAGCATTTGATGCATATCAAAAGAGTTCTAGAGAAGCTGAGGGAGGAGAAGTTGCTGATTAATCTGAAGAAATGCAGTTTTGCAAAGGAGTTGGTATACCTGGGATTTGTTGTCTCGGAGGAAGGTCTTAAGATGGACCTAGAAAAAGTAAGGGCTATCATTGAGTGGCCTACACCAAGGAGTGCAATGGAGGTAAGATCTTTTCATGGTTTGGCAAGTTTTTACAGAAAGTTTATCAGGAATTTCAGTAGCATTTGTGCACCCCTAACTGAAACAATGAGAGGGGATAGAAAAGAGTTTAGATGGACTAAAGGAGCCGACAAGAGCTTTGATACATTAAAGTAGAAAGTTGTAGAACAACCTGTTTTGGCACTTCCAGATTTCAATAAGGTATTTCAGGTAGATTGTGATGCCAGTGGTAGTGGTATAGGAGCTATTTTGAGCCAAGAAGGTAAGCCCATTGCCTATTTTAGTGAGAAGCTTAATGATGCCAAGAAAAAGTATTCTGTTTATGATCAAGAATTTTATGCAATAGTTTAGGCTTTGAAGAAATGGAGACATTATTTGTTGCCAAAAGAGTTTGTTTTATATACTGATCATTAGGCTTTGCAGTATATTAATAGTCAAGGGAAGTTGAACCAAGGGCACTTAAAATGGGTTGAGTTTTTGCAGAGTTGTACCTTTGTTTTGAAGCACAGGAGTGGAAAGTCCAATAGAGTTGTAGATGCCTTGAGTAGAAGGCAAAATTTGTTGACAGAAATGAAGATAGAGGTTGTTGGGTTCGATGGGCTCACAAGTTTGTACCCTAAAGATCTAGATTTTGCAGAGGCTTGGAAAGCTTGTCTGGAGCTTGTTACTTTGGATAGGACAAAATGGTTGGATTTCATAATCCAAGATGGCATGTTGTTTAGAGGAAGCCAGTTGTGCATTCCGAGGAGTTCCATGAGAGAGAACCTGATTAAAGAGAAGCATAGTGGAGGACTGGCTGGACACTTTGGTCGAGATAAGACCATTTCTATTGTTGGTGAAAATTATTATTGGCCACAGTTGCAGCAGGATGTGAGGAAGTTTGTGCAGAGTTGCAGAGTATGTTAGATGGCAAAAGGAACAAGTCAAAATATAGGATTGTATCAACCATTACTTGTACCAGAGAAGCCATGGGATGATATTAGTATGGATTTTGTTCTTGGTTTACCAAGGACACAGAGAGGGCATGATTCTATTTTTGTGGTGGTGGACAGATTCTAAAAAATGGCACATTTTATTCCTTGTAAGAAGACTAATGATGCTGTTCATATTGCAGAGTTATTTTTCAAGGAAGTGGTGAGACTACATGGTCTACCAAAGAGCATAGTTTCAGATCGAGATACCAAGTTTGTTGGTTATTTCTGGAAGACATTGTGGAAGAAGTTGAAGATAGATTTGAAGTTTAGTTCTGCACACCATCCACAGACTGATGGATAAACTGAAGTGGTGAATAGGAGTTTGGGTAACCTGCTACGATGCTTAGTAGGAGATAAGCCCAAGGGATGGGATTTGATTTTACCACAGGCAGAATTTGCTTACAACAATTCTGTCAATAGGAGTACTGGTAAATCACCATTCCAGATTATATATGGCAATAGCCCAAGAAGTGCTTCTGAGTTAAGAAAGCTAGACAATGGAGAAAAGACAAGTGCTGAAGCTAAAGACTTTGCAGAACATCTGAAGAATTTGCATGAAGAGGTGAGAAAGCACATTAATAAAATGAATATTCAGTACAAGGCTAAGGCAGATCAGAAGAGGAGATATAAGGAATTCCAGGTAGGAGATGAAGTCATGGTTCACTTGAGAAAAGAAAGGTTCCCAATGGGAACATACAATAAGTTGAAAATGAAGAAATTTGGACCATGCAAAATTTTGAAGAAACATGATTCAGGAAATGCATATGAGGTAGAGCTGCCGAGTGGGATCAATATTTCCCCTATTTTCAACATTGCTGATTTATCAGAATATCATGAAGGTGGAACAGAGGATGGACCAACAGAAGAACAGTGGAGTATTCCAGCATCTCCTTCAATAGAGGAGATAGAAGAGATCTTGGATAGCCGTGTGGGAAGACGTACTCGGAACAAGCAATATGAAGAATATCTGGTAAAATGGAAAGGAAGGCCTGTTGAAGATTCTTCTTGGTTGTCTAAGGCAGAGGTTGACTGTTTGGGTTTTCCTCACACAAACACATGAGACGTGACAGGGTCACTTCTCAAATTACCCTAGGTGTTTGATGCAGGAGCATCCAGAGGTGTAAGGGCAATCTTGCATCACCCAAAAAGAAGTTAATTCAAAACCATTGTAGTTGTTCTCATTTCTTCCCATAATTAGTGTTTTTGGTTCCATAATATCCAGAATAATAATGTAGGACTTTCAATTTTTTCAAAACTGCTAAAAATAGCGACCTGCCTATGTAGGAAAGTGTACCTGCTATTTTAAGAAAGTTTGCATTTGGGCACGTAATGAAGCAAAAACTTTCAAAAAGTTACATAACAGAAATATAAGACCTTTGGCAAAGGAATCAGGCAAAGATCATTTGTGAGCTGAAAGATATTAAAGTTTTTATTTTTTGAAAAGCCCCTAAAAATTTCTAGAATGAGATATGAGGCACTAAAACTTCCCATAACATCCCAAAAAGTTGATGGAAATCTGTTTACAGATTTCTGGCGTGATAGTTCACATCGCGAGCTTTCCGGTGCTTAAAACAGTTCGTCAATCGGACACCCGGATCAAAAGTTATGCTTCCCGGAAGTTGACCTACTTTTGGAGGGAGTTGCAAATTTTGAAATTTGGCTGGAGGCCGCCAAAAAGTGCTATTTATGACTATTTTAGGAACCCTGGGCAGTAGTAGAGTTAAGGGGGCCAGTGTAGAGTCAAGAATAGGTGTGAAAACATAAACCCTAGCTGATTTGGGGTTACAGAAGGCTGAAGATTCTAGAGTCTTGAGGTTGGGAAATCTGTAATGTGTTGCAGCTAGTAGAGGATTCATCCTCTGATTGTAACTAAGCTTCTATAATGTAATGAGTTGCCCAGATCAATAAAAGAAAGTTCTATTCTCTGTGTTCAATTTTTGTTATTGTGTGTAAAAGGTAGCAAAAGCAAGAAATAATATTACTGCTTCAATTCTTGCCACCAGAGCAAAAGTTTCTTCAAAATCAACTCATTCTACTTGGGAGTAACCCTTGCAGACCAATCTGGCTTTGTTTCTGACTACTTCACCATCTTCATTCAATTTATTCCGGAAGACCCATTTGGTTCCAATCACATTCTTGTTTTTAGGTTTGGGAACAAGATCCCAAGTGTGATTTTTCTCAATTTGCATCAGCTCTTTGTCCATTGCTTTAGTTCAGTTTTCATCATTGCAAGCTTCATTCACTGTCTTAGGTTTAATCTTTGAAATCAGACAATACTCTTCTGAATCTTGAGCAATCCTTCTTCTTGTTTCTACACCTTTGCTTTTATCACCTGTGATCTGATCTTCAGAGTGATTCAGTCTTACATACCTGGGAACTTTGGGAGTTTCTTGCACTTCTGATTCTTGAACAGGTTCATTCAAACTTATCTTTTCTTCCTGATTTACCGGATCAGTCTGAATCTGAATTTCAGAGGGAGCTTGGACTTCTTGAACAAAAACATCATTTTGATCATCTTCATCATATTCATAAAACCTTGAGGGTTTTTCAATACTTTTATCAACCTTCACATTTGTACTTTCTACAATCTTCCTTAATCTCTTGTTATAACATCGTTATGCTTTGCTTTGAGTAGAATAACCCAAGAGTATTCCTTCATCACTTCTAGCATCAAAATTTCCTAGATCTTCATCTCTTTTAATGTAACATTTTCTACCAAAGACTCTAAAATATCTCATAGTGGGAGTGATGCCAAACCAAAGTTCATAAGGAGTCTTACCGGTATTGCTTCTAATTTGTACTCGATTGAGAGTATAGACTGCAGTGCTTACAACTTCTCTCCAATAGATTTGAGGAACAGTTGCTTCCATCATCATGGTTCTCAATGCTTCTTGGATGGTCCGGTTCTTTCTCTCCATTACTCCATTCTATTGTGGAGTCCTAGGAGCAGACAATTATCTTTTTATTCCATGTTTCTCACAGAATTCTATGAACTCACCGGATGTGAATTCTCCACCTCTATCAGATCTCAGACATTTTAATTTTAATTCGGTTTCCTTCTCTACCATAGGCTTGAATATTTTGAATTTCTGAAGAGCTTCTGATTTCTCTTTCAGAAAAGTCACCCACATCATTCGGGAGTAGTCATCAATTAATAGCATGAAGTATCTATCACCTTGCACACTTCTGATTCTTGCCGGACCACATAAATTAGTATGAACTAAGTTCAATAATCTGGTAGAAGACTATTCCTTACTTTTGAATGTGACTCTACTCTACTTGCCCAATTGACATTCTTTGCACAAGCTATTAGAAGGTTTCACAAGTCTTAGAAGATCTCTTACAACTTGAGTGTTGCTTATCTTGATGATATTATCAAAATTCACATGACACATTCTCTTATGCCACAACCAACTCTGATCAATTTGAACAAATAAGCAACTTTTACCAGTACCAACCAAGTGGAAGATATTACCTTTACTTTGAGTACCGAATGCAATCTCTGTTCCAAAACTTTCAAAGATCTTGCATTTTCTATTTTTAAATCGGAGATCATAGCCTTTGTCCACCAACTGTCCAACACTAAGAAGATTTTTCTTAAGGCCTTCAACATACAGTACATTACCAGTTTTTTTCTTTCCATCAAAAGAAATAGTTCCTCTACCTTTGATTCTACTAGCAGAATTATCACCAAATTTTACCACTCCTCCTTCATACCTTTCCAAATCTATGAACTTATTTTTGTCACCTGTCATATAGTGGGAGCATCCACTGTCAATGACCCAATCATCCTTTTCTTCAACTTGGGCAGCCAGAGCTCTTTCTATAATTTTATGATTGACAGATTCAAAGGGCATTGGATCTTCTTCTTTGATGGTGATAAACACCCAGTCACTTTCAGATTTGTTTCCTATTTCTGATTCATCATCTGTTACTTCTTCATCTCCGGACACCTTGAGGCAAAATGACCAATCTTATTGCAGTTAAAACATTTAAAAGGCATTTTCCCTTCATACTTACCAGATCCTCTTGGTAGTCTTTTTGCAATAAGGGCTTCAAGTTGAGCAGCTTCTGCTTCATCTTCTTCCAGGTCTTTGCTTGCTTTTTCATACCATAATAGTTTCCTTGAAAAGTTCTCTCCCGGATCAAACCTTTGTTTTCATTTTACAGAGGCACTAGCTTTGAATGTAGATTCAGTCTTGGGGGGGTATCTCTAAATTTGGTCAATTCAAATGCAGCCAATTTGCCAACCAATTGATCTCTTGTGATACGTGAATAGGATCTAAATTCTTCAATGGCAGCAACCTTATATTTGTAAGAATCAGGAAGAGATCTGAGAACTTTGCCAACAATTTCATCTTCATCCAAGACTCCACTAGCACAACTAATGCCACAAACAAGCTCATTTACTCTTGGCATAAATGTAGTGATATTTTCATCTTCTCTCATCTTTAGATTTTCAAATTTTCCTTTTAGACTCTGTAGCTTGGCACATTTAACATACTTATCTCCTTCATGTAGAAGTTCCAGTTTTTCCCAAATCTCATGAGTAGTTTTTAGGTCAACAACATTTGTCAGCTCTGAATCAGATAAGGCACTTAGAAGAGCTTCTTTAGTCTGTAGATTATTTTTCAGCATCTCTGATTTCATCTATGGTACTCAGACCATTCTGTGGAGGAGTATACTTCTTTGAAGCCATGTTCCAATAATGCATTCCCATACATTGCAAGTGACATTCCATGCGACTTTTCCAAAGAGTGAAATTAGTTCCATAAAACTTTAGACTATCCTTCTTGTAGGACCACATTCTGGATCTCCTTAAGCGGTTAAGCTCTTTTAGAGGAACTTAGCTCTAATACCAATTATTAGATATAGGACAAACAACTGAGAGGGGGGGTGAATCAATTATTCAAAACTTTCTTGCAATTAATCACTTAAATCCTTCCTTAATTCAGCAGCATAATAATAAATCAAACATGGAAATATAATGCAGCAATTCAAGAGCAAAAACACATTAACACATATGACACCAAGATTTTTGACGTGGAAAACCCAGTTAAGGGAAAAACCACGGGGTGACTAACCCAAGATTGTATTCTTTGTTAGAAGAATAAAAGGAACAAAATGGCACATGCCAATTAGGGCTCACTACCCGAGCACACTACTCACAAGAGGCCCATTGCCTACAAGAGACACACTGCCTATAGAATAATAAGTATTACATATTTGAACTGAAGAATAGCATCTTCACCATGCTTGAGTCAGTTCCATTTAAGCATAATATTTCTGCTCTGCCTTTCACTCCTCTACTCTCTACCACACTCTCATCATGATACCATCACTTTGAAATGTCTTTACATTTCCTTATTTATACAAGACATCAACTTGGGGATAATCATCTAAGTCGGCATACATTATAGAGAAAATACATAAATACAACATGACGTATTACAAAAAGACTTTACGTGGATCAACACACTATCAGCCACACAGATCTGAGACTTCAATATTCCTTTAGGAACACGCCATTCCTCACATAACATCTTCAAGATCATCCATAGGATGTGTAACTCATCCGGTCAGCTTGACTTGGGAAGAACATCATCATCCAAAAGTAATTCTTCAATTACGAGCTCAATCTTCAATGTGGACCACCAATACAAATTGGACACAATCCAAAGACCTCCACAAGCTTGCCTAAATCACCAAGAACATCTACACTACTTCTGCTTCCTGAAATCATCCTCTCCTTCATCCAGAACCTCAAGAACACAGTTTGTCATCACTGTCATAATGGAATAGATGCTTGCGGACCTCTAGATCATGAACCAATTGAGTTGTAACTTCACATTGACTTCCTAAACATTCCACCAAATCCACAAAATAAGATATTGCATTTCTGGATCTCACCAGACCTATCTGTATCACTCTGTCACCTCTAAACATCTACCAGAACTGGTTTTACTTAAGTGGCCATAACTTCTTTAGATCTTCATGCGGATCTCTAAAATATTTACTGGATCATCTTAAGACACATATCTACAAACCCTATGAAGTGCATCCTCTGATCTTCATCTTAGCTGGGATCTTTACCTCACTGTCTTCACTAATCTTCTCTGTTCCTAATTAGGACTAATTTTCTCAATATCCTTAGTATACAGCTCATCCAATCCTTATCATCAATGCAACAGGAGTATGTTGGCATCAATGACAACACCGGTTAGGCCCATACTTGTAACAATACCCTAGGCAAAAAATACAAAAAAATTAGAAAAATATAAAAATTCTAAAAAATAGTAAAGATAAATAATCCGTCCTATGGTGAAAACCACTCCTTGTGGTGCCTTGGATAAGTACCATGATGAAAACCTGCTTGCAAGCGTGATGTGTAGGTTCAATCTAGATCCATTGTTCAATCTCCACTATCCACTCCACCCATCCCCTCATCTAAGCTTCAGAATAAACCCATTATCTGAGCTTCCATTGTCCATTATTTCCAAAATATCCCTCCTCTCCCAATATTTAATATCCATCTTTCCATTTCAATGCTACATCACTCACTTGACCTTCCTATCCATCCATAACCTTGGTCCCTCTAATGTTTTTGCCATGTCACACCCTTTACTACACCAACACCATTCCCTACCTATCGTAGTTTTTATACCATGGTACCCATCAAAAAATTGACATCCACATCTACTAAACCATATCTCATCATTCCACATGAACCAACCCCTATCCTTACATCATCAAGTCTCCCAGAACTACATATCATCCCCACCCGCATTGTAATGTGCCTTAATCCTGTGGATACAGGGTATGTAGGCAGTCTGGAATACGAAGGAAGTATCTAGTACTTAGGTTCATATGATGCAACCATCCAACCCATTTGGATGGTCCCACTTTTTTGAGCTTGTTGATTACACTGGACTTACGATCAATATACTTGCTGGGCATCTCATCAAAGCATAACACTCTCACGAAAAATCTTTCACCAACATAATAGCTTTTCCATAACTAATAGCACATATCACTCCGCCTATCCTTAGTTTATTCTAATCCATCACAAAATCAACAATCTAGAATGGGGCATGGTCATTATTTTTGTATGCCATGCTTGTGGGAGGTTCTCATTACTCCGTATAAGTATTCATACCTCGTAGATTGTAGGGCCAGTTCTTGCATATTGATCCCCTTCTACATCTAAGGTTCTTCATACCTTTGGTGTATTAAGGACTTATGCTATGAGTCCCCTTCCCTCGTCTAGACAAGGTTGTACTATTATGGGCATGTATGGGTTCATCCTATTATTTGTAGAGTCAAGTCCTATGCATGGATTCCTTATCACCTTGGTTCCACATACCCTGGTGCATAACATCCTATGCTATATCAACACTAGCACTTAATTTTTATTGTTGGCAGAATATCTCAATATGATGAAGTTCCTTGCATTTCCATCTACCCTCATCTCTCCATCTCCTTATTATTGCTTTAAGATTCACTAAACATGTACATTCCTATTTCCCCTACTTTCTGCTATCCGCTATCTCCTTGTCATTTTGTGACCATTTTTTAGGGTCCTATTAATGTAGCATGATCACTTGTCACCCTGCATCACATGTTAGCAGCCCATCCTGCATCACAAATATGTTAGCATTTATCCACATATCACCACATAACATATACGCATATGTCTGCATCATACTTAAATCCATCTATCCTAACAATCATATGCACATGCCTGCATCATACATAATACATAAATCCATCTATCATAACACGTATATGCATACATCTCAATCATCACAAACATATACATATCAAATAACATCACAACATCTAATCCATCAGATATGCACATCCATAAATGCATCCATCACCTATAAATCAATGTATCACATCATCAATCAATACATCTATCATATATCCATCACATTATAAATCAATGCATAAATCATATATAACACATCATACATCCATACATCCATCCATAACACATAGTCCATCAATCGAATAATCCATCTCATACATATATATATAAATATGATCATACAACATGCGGTCCTTAGACCTATCAAACAATAGTACATGTATACATCATGCCCCCAGGCAGAGCTGTCCCTGCCCCTCTAACTGGGCTCCTAGTCCCTCCAGTTGAGCTACTTGTGCCTATAACTGGCATATCTGCTCCTGTGCCCTAGCAAGCTCTACTATAATGTCGTCACCAACACCAACCCCATCACCTCCTCCACATCCTCCTCTGCATCCTCATCCACATCATCACCAACCCCCTCATCTGTTATTGCCTCACCTAGGTGCCAATCCCCACCCCTCCATGGGGCTAGGTGCTAATCCATGAGCCTAGATGCCAATCCCCACCCCTTCATGGCCTAGGTGCCAATCCATGAGCCTAGGCACCAATTCCCACCCCTCCATGGCCTAGGCACCAATCCATGAGCCTAGGCACCAATTCCCACCCCTCCACGGGCTAGACACCAATCCATGAGCCTAGGTGCCAATCCCCACCCCTCCATGGCCTAGGCACCAATCCATGAGCCTAGGTGCCAATTCCCACCTCTCCATGGCCTAGGTACCAATCTGTGAGCCTAGGCGCCAATCCCCACCCCTCCATGGCCTAGGCACCAATCCATGAGCCTAGACGCCAATTCCCACCCCTCCATGGCTTAGGCACCAATCCATGAGCCTAGGCGCCAATTCCCACCCCTCCATGGGCTAGACACCAATCCATGAGCCTAAGCGCCAATCCCCACCCCTCCATGGGCTAGGCGCCAATCCAATCAACACCATTCCAAGTTAAACCTACACCTAACCATCATCGTTTCCATGCCACACACCCCAATCCACTTCTTCCTAATCAATCCCAATCATCTAATCCTATCCTATTCATCATATCTCCATCATTTCACTTCACCCTAATCATATCCTATTCATCATACTTCCCCATTCCTAATCATTACACATCGACATCCCCATCCTATCACCATCATCTTATTCATCCTAAACATTCTACACATAATCATCCTCATTCCCAACCAATCAACTTCTTCCTAATCCATCCAAAATCATCTAACCCTATCGCTACACATCGTCATCTTCATCCAATCAATTGCACTCCAATCATCATTCTAATCATTTCCTAATTAATCCAAATCATCCTAATCATATCCTAGTCATCATTCCCCATCATTCACATCCTACTCATATCCTAATCATCATATCCTAATCCTTCCACCTCATCCTAATCATATCCCAATCATCCTCCTTCACCATTACACAACATCCTAATCACCCCCCTTTTCATTCCTAGTCATTTCATCCTAGTCATCCATATCAAACCCTAATCACCTCCTTCATCTAATCACCATCATCTCAATCATACAAATCATCTAATCTACTCACTACACATAATCATCTTCATTCATAATCCAATCAAATTTTTCCCAATCCATCCAAATCATCTAATCTCATCATCATCGTCATTCCAATCCAATCAATTTCATCCTAATTATTCCCAATCACAATACACCACAATCGTAGGGAAACTTGGAGCATCTACTCTCCCTATAGAATCCAATTGCAATTGTGTCAAATCCATCCCCTACATATCCAATCCCATTCATTTACAATCAAATTTCATTACAACATTCCATCTCATTCAGCCCTTGACATCAATAGAGGTTCCCAAACATAGTCTTCCTAAGGTTGAAACATAGGGAGAAACTGTAGAAGCTTGACTGTATCACAAGCACAAGTCTGGACCAAGAGACCTTGATATCCTTTTTCAAATCAATTACAACTTGGGGTTAATACCTCAAGGCTAGTTTAAGTCCATCCTCCCAAGTGAATTATGAAATTCATGGGTTCACTTTAATCAATCATCCTTCCAAGTGACGTCTGAGACTCAGGGCTTCACCATAATCAATCATTTCATTCACACCTCAAGATCTTGATAACTCCAATTTATACTTTGACAAGGTCATTAGTAGATGAGAGTACCCTCTTGGAGCTAGACTTTTCGAAGACTATTATTCTTCACCTCTATCATTGTCTGGGCCTCCTCACCTCGCATTAACATCCCCATAGCATCCCACAATTCACAATTCTTGTTTGGTGGAGACATAGTTGCAAAACAAAGAGAAAGGGAGTAGATCCTCCTAGTCATTTCTTATTCTAACCATTCTACACATTCCCAATAAACACATTCATTCTTGACACCTTCATTCTAATCGACATCCTAATCATTGTCATTCTACATCATATCATAATCACAACCTACTCATAGCTTCGTCATTCAATATCCATACCCTTCTCTTTCACCTTTGACCGATATGTTTCATTTCAAGAGCATAACCGTGTTTGTCCAACCCGCCTATCATCTCAAGGGGGCATCATCACCCTATTCTTTCATCATCATCTCATTATCCTTTTCCTCTATCTATTTTCTTATCTTCTTTGAAATGATGTTGCTTGACACAAATCTCATCATCTCAAACATCAGCTCAAAGAGGGGCAAAATGTAGACACCTGAAAATGGTCACAACCAACTTTATCCACTAAACCCTAATCCATCCTCATCACTTCGTCCAATCCAATTATTAATTATAAATTATTTAATTTCTTCTGCACGTTTATCATGTCATAAAAATCAAATTCCTCTACTATAGTTTGAAAATTAAATATTTTTGACTATAGTTCATTCAAAAAATTAAATAAATTATCATATTTATTTAATTCCCTATTTTGTGCACTTTTGATTACTTTTTGTAATCATAATTATTTTTTTCTAATCCATGTGCACATGAATTAATTTTAATTAATTCATCATTACAAACCCCCATGTTTCTAGAAGTCCACTTGTCATCCAGTGTACACATATGTACATGACAAGTGGTACTTTGGAAGCATGGGCAAATATTCTAAATTGAGTACATTTGTCCTCTTTCTTCCACCCCACTCCATGTGTCACTATTCATCTCAATTTAAAATTCCATGTGGCACTATTTGAACACTATTCCTCTAATTTTAAATTCCACTTGTCCTCTCCATGGAATTTAAAATTCTTCACAAAGTCCAAGCCTTACCTTTTCATAAATGAGTCCTTACATGTCATAAACCTACTCAATCCTAGCCATCCATCCATTCAAACTTGCATTCTCATCCATTGATCATCCCTTGAATCTTGGGGCAACTTTCTTATCCAATCCAAACATGCCATTTGTCCAATTCTCCTTGCTTGAGGATCCTCAAGAAATCTCAACCATTTGGAACAAGTCATTTTATGCAATGTTATGCTGTCAATTTGAGTGCTCACATAGATAGCTCTAGTGCAATTCAAACTAGTTTAGTCATATCATAGTATATCTTAGAGTAAATCACTACTTATGTGCTTAGATAGGGTGCAATTTAGATAATTAGTGCATTAGTAGTTTAACTCAATCTTGAGGTCCCTTGGACTTGAGATTGGGTGCATATTAGGTGTAATTTGCATCCATTTTAGGTCTCATCTTCATAGGTAGATAGTGGTATCTATGATAGTTATGACACATCATAAGATGTTATTACATGCTATTCTAGGACATGAGCACCCCACTTTGCATGGGTAAGTTTTTGCCACTTAGTGGTTGCATGTATGATGACATTTAATGCTTGCATGTGGGGGAATCTTGGAGAGAGAAAGTGGACGCCTAGAATAGAGGGAAATACTTCTATAAATATTTTCCATTATATTTGTTGTTGCAATACAGATTTTAGGTGCTCAGGTGCTACCAGAATGCTGTCAAGTTGAAGATTGGTGGAGAGAGTTGTTGAGTTGTTGTATTGTACAATCTATTTTAGATTAATACATACGTGTGCCTCTTTCCTGGTGGAGTTTTTTACCTACAAGGGTTTTCTCCACGTAAACACTGTGTTGTGTGTTCAGTTTTCTATTTTGATGTTTTTGTGTTGCATAGTTTCTATTTCATGTTACAATCTCCATTGATAATACATAGTTAAAGATTGCAGAAATTTAGATTTGAATCAGTTTCCGTTGAGTAGTTGTGCTTTCATTTCTAACACCTCTATGTAGGCTGAAACATCTGAACTACAGTTTTCTTGCTCATGTGTGGATGGATATGATTGTTCATCAAACCTAACATTTGCACTCTCAACTATCTTCGTCAGTCTTTTACTGTAGCATCTGTAAGCTTTGCTTCTAGTTGAGTACCCAAGAAAAATTCCTTCATCAGATCTTGAGTCAAACTTCCCCAAATTTTATTCATCTCTTCTAATATAGCATTTGCTTCCAAAAATTTTGAAACACTTGATAGAAGCAGGCTTCCTTTCCATGACTCATATGGTGTCTTAGTGTTGTTCACTCTTAATTGAGCTCTGTTAAGAATATAGACAACAGTATGAACTGCTTCTTGCCAATATACATCAGGCAACTTTGCTTCATTCAACATTGTTCATGCCATCTCCTAGACTGTTCTATTCTTCCTTTCCACTAATCCATTTTGTTGAGGAGTTCTTGTAGTAGATAGGTGCCTCCGTATTCCATGTTGTTCACAAAATTCCTCAAACTCATTTGATGTGAACTCACCACCTCTATCAGACCTTAAGCACTTGATTCTAGAATTCATTTCATTTTCAACCATGGTCTTGAAAATATTAAACCTACTCAAGGCTTCTGATTTCTCTTTCAAAAAAGTAACCCATGTCATCCTAGAGTAATCATCAATGAGTAACATAAAATATCTCACTTGGAGACTCTTAGTCTTGGTAGGACTGCACAGATCAGTGTGAATTATTTCCAATGGCCTTGTAGAAGAGTACTCCTTGGTCGTGAAACTTGTCCTTGTCTGCTTCCCAATCTGGCATTCTTTACATAGGATGTTTGTAGGCTTTGAAATTTTTGGCATGTATCTTACTGCTTGTATGTGTTAGCAAACAAATTGGTCACTGCCTATGTTGTTTTGACCCACCCTACTAGCAATAACAATTTTTCTAACAGTTGGACAATTTGCTCTTGCAAACTATCCTTTGAAGGTTTTAGAAGGTACAACTCCCTTCTTATGATATTTTGAAATCTTTTGGTTACACTTTTAACCACAAAGTGAGGAAAGGTAATTGTGCATGAAAATAAAAATCTAATTAACTGCAACATTGACTATATTATAGGCAAGAAATCTCATCAAATAAAATGATTTTCTTCCAGACATAAGAATGAAAGAGAAATCAATTAAAAGTTTCACAATAATTCCAATATCACTTTTGCATCAAATCCCAACATACGAAGAGAGACACTCAAATGATAATATTTCAAATAGAGAAGCATGTTATCAATATTTTGAGCAGCTTTATGCAGATATCAAAATTTCAACAGTTAAAAATTCAACATACGAAGAATTAATAACTATCACCAAGAACAATTAATTCACTGCCAATCCTTTTGGTATTAATGAATTCAATACCATTACATACACTATCCAAAATATCCCCCTTACTTTTGAAATAAAGTTCCAATGGTCTAACCAAAAGTAATATTTTTCTTACCCCCGGAAATACTTCAGAGAGAGAGAGAGAGCCCCTTGTACAAAAGAAAATTTACAATGACTCTCAACATGCTTTTGTTATTTACACACGAATTGACTCTCATTTGTGATATTCACACAAAATGTATACTTAGCGCTCAACATGATTCTTATGTCGATTTAAATCTCTACATCCTTGTATCTGTAAATCTTTCCATAGAAACATCTGAATCTATAGAATAGAAAGACATTCTTCTCCGAAGCATTTTGTTTCTTCGATCAACATTATTTTTATCTGTAAAGATTTCTTTTGGTTGGTGAATTTTCTCTTGTGGGCCTGATGCTTCAATACTTCCAAGCTGTCTTTTGGTGGAATTTGTGCAGATAGTGTTATGTTTCTCTGAAGGCTATAAATTCTTCTTCCTTCAGTGTGACTGCAATTCTCAGTGGAACTTTGCATCCTCGGTGAGACTCTTCTCCATGTTGCATTGATACGGCTATGGTTACTCTCTGATCGTTCACTTGGTGGAAGATTTTTGTCATTTTCTTGGTGAAGTTGAAAGTTCTTAGCAGCGGAAGGGAAGTGCTTATGTTTCCTTGTTTTCATTTACATTTTTTAGTTGGTTTCTCTATTTTTTCTTTTCTAACACTATGGTTTTAGTACAGATTGCAGATTTTGTGTGATTTTAGTTTGACTTGCATGCAGGTTTAGCACAGGCTTCAAGTTTGAAGCCAAAGTTAGGGAAATGTTTCATGATTTGTTCCTTCTGCTTCTTATCCAACTTCCTCCTCCTGCTCATTTTGGCATAGATGTGGACTAAGTCCGACAGGGACCTGCTGTTTTGATTTGCCTCTAATAGGCCTTTGTAATGTAATTGAATTTTGCCTTAGACTTTTTGGTGGCAAATAGGGAGAATGTTTGGTTCATGGCACTATTATCCATTGTATTTTCCATAAAATTTTTTATATTACAGCTGGGTTGTAGTTAGGTTTTTTCAGGGCTATAACTGGAGGTTTTCTTCCCCTGGTTCTTTCTTGCTGGTATGCCCTTTTTGAACCAACTTTTTGTAATTTTCATTATTATATTTTAATAAAATGTTCAGTAGCTTTGCCACTTTTTCTTCAAAAAAAAAAAAGAATAGAGACTCTTCTCTTTCATCATCTAATGAGTAGTGATCTGCTTTTTTTGAAGAGTTATGGTTTTCTTTGGAAAGGAGATTCCTTTTGAAGTTTTTCTTCTTAAAATATTTGTTGCTATTTTTATTTTCCCCAAAAGAACATTTGGAAGCAAAATGACCAATTCTTCCACAGTTAAAACATTTGAAAGGTAGATTACCTTTATACTTGCGTAAACCCCTCTTTAGCTTTCTCACAAAAAGTTTACTTCTTCTTCCTTAGACTCACTATGTGGACCAAATGATCCTTCTTTCTTTGAAGCTTTGAAAGTAGCTTCTCTTTTGGATGTATCTTTGATTTCATTTCTCATCTCATAATCAGTGAAAGACCCAAATAGATCATCCATGGTAAATGTGTTCAAATCTTTGGCTTCTTCAATAGAAGAAACTTTTGAATCAAATATGAGAGAGATCTCAAAACCTTCTTCACAATCCGATTCCATTGACAAGTTTGTTGTCCTCAAAATCAGTTGCACTCTTTTTGTAGGATAACCCCTATGGAACTTGTCCATTTCGTAGCCTACGCTCTGAGTACACATTTCGAGGCAAGTCTCTTCAACCTCATGCGTAGTCCTTTGACACCTAAGAATGTCTTGTAACATTCTCCTAGGTCGGTTCCTGAAAGTTTGTGAAATTTAACTAAGTTACAAGCTTGTCAAATTATAAATGTTGACCTTTCAGAGTGTTAGAAATTTTTTAATAGTTAACATGTAAGGGCGGCAAAAAATCCTGCCCCTGCATGTAACTTGTTTTTCCCATATGCTTGGGTGGTCATTTAGATCGCCTGGACATGTTCTTTTTCCTTTGCATGCAGGAGAGGTCATTTTGACTGCTCATGCATCTTTTTTCGTTTTAGAATGTAAGGACAATGAAAATTGCCACCCATACACGTTGTTCATGAGTCATGTGAAAGCAGTGAATAGTGCTGCGTTTGCACTTTATGATAACTTTGAGTCTAACTCATGTGCAATTAATACACGATGAGTTTATCTTTTAAAAACCTTTATATGGTTTAAAACATTTTAAACTTCATTTGTAATTGTTTCCAGTCTTTCTATTTTTCTTCTAAACCCTTACAAATGAGTGGTTTTGACTTCTCAGTGGATCAAAGGTTGTTTGTGCTTTCTCGCCACCACCATCGCCATTGTTTTTCAGGTAGGGTTTCAATTCTCGCTTGTTTCTTTGTTTATTAAATGTGCTAGGGTTTTAAAAATGTTTTTCGTTTCTGGTTTATTTTTCATTTTCAAAGAATCCTACAATTTTCTTCATTATAAGGATCTTGCTTTAAAAAATAGGGTTTCTATTTATAAAGTCTCCTCATTTGTGATTTCCTGAGTGTTAGTTTGTCGTGTGTGTTTGATGTGGTTGGCAATTTTTGCCATGCATTCAATGTTCCTGTGTTAGATTTTAAAACATCATTTCATTCTCACCTTAGCATTTTTATGTTTTTCCTTTGTGTAGGGACAGCATTTATTTCCGCCCATACATGGTTTTCTTAATCATTGTAACGTGCATGGGCGGTGAATTTCACCGCCAATGCACATTTTCCATGCCTCTTATTTTTATATCCAATATGCAAGGGCAGAGAAATTTGCTGCTCGAGCATATTCACTTGACCTAAGTGTGAGGGCAATGAAATTTGCCGCCCAAACACAACCTTCTGACTTACATACAAAACTAAGTGCAAGGTCGGGGTTTTTAACTGCTTGGTCACAAAAAAATTCTTTCCCATATGCATAGTCGGTCAAAAACCTTGACTGTCCATAATATGAAACAAAAATTAACATACGTGCAGGGGCAGTCATTTTTCCTGCCTATGCACTTGAAAGTTGTAAATCTACCTACATGTAGGAGCGGTCAAAATGGCCGCTCATACATGAAGGTTCTTAGTTTCCACCAATATGCAGAAGCAGTTAAAACCACCGTCTTTTCATCTTTTGCATAAATTTTACCTATCTACATGTAGAGGTAGCCTTTTATGCCGCCCTTACATCAAGTTGTGAAACTACCCACATGTAGGAGCGGTCATTTTGATTGCCTGTGCATGACTCCCTCAAAATTTCCTAACACTAGGAATTTTTGAAAAATAATACCTTTGACCTGCTTTCACCCAATTTTTCAACTTGCATGCTCTCTAGCCATTTAAAGCTCATCTCTATGAACATGATCATCATTACGTAGTTTCCCTAAAATACCAATTTTTCCCTTAACTACGAGATCATGAATTTTTGTAGTTTCTACAAGTAGTAGCTGTGATAAACACCGCATCCAGTAATTTCTTCAAAGTAAATGTCTGAGCTGTCTCCATCTAAGGCTAAAACAATGAAGTATAAGTACCAAGGGGTTTTCCCTGTTACTTCGATGCAGTCAAATATTGATGAGATTAGAGACAATGAAATAGGCCATGTTGATATGACAGAGTTTGTGGAAAGAACAAAGCAACCAAATCCTCTGCGTTATATGCAAAGGATCATTGATAGTAACATACACTTGGTGGCTTCATTCCCAGTTGCAGCCCATAATCCTAAGTTTTTCCTTCAAGTGGCAAGCCATTATGACAAAGACACTAGAACTGTGGTTAATTGTAATGGAAACATTATCATGAGATTAGATACAAAGTTCTTAGACAAGGTATTCATGTGTCTACCAATTGAGAATGTTAGAGAAATTGATTTTACCAAAGGTCAACAAGATTTTGATAATGATGTTGAATCTACCAAGAGGCATATTAATAACAAGTGGTTGAAAACTCCTCGAAATAACCTATCCAAATGGCCCAGAGTACTTCCAAGAAGTGACTTTGTAGAGGAAGTTAGTGATTTAATTACTTTGTTAAGCAGAGTTAGAGGTCTTCCTTCTTCTTCTACATTCCATGAGTGGATGTATTTATACATTAGGGTCATTCTTAAGGGGCAACAAAAGATATTTTGGGGAGAACTAACCAATAATGCTTTGCATGATCAAATGCTTAAGGTTAATACTACTTTCAAGTTTTATATGACCTCCTATCTAGTGTATGCTGTTGCATTAATGAGGATTTTTCCAGGTTTAACTCAAGAGGGAGATCGAAGAGTTGTGCTAGTCTTTCAATATTATCCTCAGATAATTTTCAAAGGATCCACTCACCATTTCAGGAGAGTGAATGATGCTTTATTTTTAGTCTTCATGTGCTTGTGGAACAATGAGTTGGAACAGTCTAAGAGAGTGTTTGATGAAGCCTGGGAGGTTGTGAATTCTTTTGGTTGTTTATTTCTACAATTTCCTAGTTTTACATATCTAAGAACTGGATATTACTGAGGTTATCCATACATGTTGCCTCGATATCCAAGTGACAAGATGGTTCTAATGGAGTTGTGTAGATAATACATGTTTTTCACAATAAGCAAATGGAATTGAAGAAGTTTGGAATCAAGTTACCTATGGAAATTGGGGGATATTCACTTTAATCTACTATGAAAGATAAAGCAATTGAAACTTAAATGCAGCTAGTTACTATGAAGCAATTCAAGAAGAGAAATAATTTTGATTTCTGCAGAGTACAGGATAAAATCAAAAGGAGATCAGTATTCCATGTTCCTATGGTAGAGGACGTTTGGGCTAACTTGAGGACTCAGAATGAGATACGTAAGTTGGATTACTGCAGATTGCATTTGAGCCAAATAGAAGAACTTGGATTGATAGATATTCCTGAAGGCATGGAGGATGAGGGGGATGTTTTAGACCCTAAGTAGAACACTGAAAATATTGAAACCTTGGCCTTACCTACAATCAAATGGTCAATAAAAGAGGAAACTTCCCTTCGAAAAAGATTTCAGCCCATATTGGCCAACACCAAGAGTAAAGGAATCAGTTTGAAAGAATTTATTACTGGATCTGAAACATAAACTCAGGAACAAATAGGGAAAAAGGTTGAGAACAGAACCAAGAACAAAAGTGATATTCCTTCTTCATCCAAGGTATAAAAACCACATATTAAGTTTGTTTTTAAAAGAGGGAAAGCAAAAGAAGTTGCAGAGAGTTCAAATACTGAAGATCCAGGTTCGGATAAGATGAATGTTGACAATGTGGAGGCTGAAAATGTTGAAACAAAGCAACAAGATGTTGAAGAGCCCCATACGGAGGATGTAGAAATGGGTAAGAAACTAGCTGATGAAAAAGATGAGGGATATGAAATAGAAATAGGTGTAGAATAGGAACAACTTGATGGTTTATATAAGTCCCCTCAGGAAGATGTTTCCCAGGAACCACAAGTTTCTACCGCCTTGCCACATATTTATGTTTCTAATTATATTCTAATTGTTTCTAATATTCCTACTTCTCCTATTATTGTTGTATGTTTTGATTCTACTCCTACTTTTGTTAAGACTAGTTTTGGAACTATGTTTGATTCTTCTGGTTCAATACCAAGTTTGTCTTCACCTTCATTTGATATTGGAGAACAAACTATTTTAGATCAATTTCTTAATAGCTCTAAGAAGAATGTGGATGCTATAGGTGTAGTTTTTACTACCACTTCTCCGATTGTTACCATCACAGGTATTAGCATGAATCCTACTGATCAGGCAGTTGATCCATTCCCAAATGTAAATGTTCCAACATTGCCTCCATGGTTGTCAGCTTATACTCCAAAAAGAAAGAAGCATGCCATTTCGCCTAATGATATTGATTTGGAAATGTTATTGCTTGCCAAGCCAAAGGCACAAAAGAAAAATCCAAAGACTGTTTCTATGCTTGTTGATGATAAGGGAGTTAGATATGTAGAGATTGCAAGGCCTCCTCCTGATGCTACAACAAATACTTTCAATGTAAATGATTACATTATTTCCAAAGTTGAGTTGGGCAATCTTACCCATGAGGGTATTAAGTCAGATTTTGAGGTAACAACGATTTCTTTGCTTAATAAATATGATGAAGAAAAGAAAGAGAAAGAACAATACAAAGCCAAGGCTGAACATCTTGTAGCAGTTCTTCAAAAGATAATTATGTCCTTAAAAATTGTGGAGCCTATGGTGATTTCCATTGAAGACCCTCTGATTCAGAAGGTTGAAAAAGTTCATGTTAGAGGAAGGGTTGTTGGTGAATTTTTGGATTGAATGCTGATACAGGATAAAGTTCTTTTGAAGACCACAGTGGAATGGAAAGAGAAAATGAGAAAGACAAGAGCTGAGCTTGATGAACTTGTTGATTCATTATCTCAGGGACTCCAAGATTTGGAGGAAACTCTAGAAGAATGGGTTGAAATGAAGAAGATAAAGATAAAGAATTTGATAGCAATTGGTGTTGTATCAAATCGAGAGTCTTACATTAAGACTAAAGAATCTTTGATCCATCACATCAATGTGTTGAGGAGTTTGCTTGAAGATCTGAAACATGCATGTGAATTCAGTGAGGAAGATGATGTAACAGTTTTACATAGACTTGAGGAATTCCCATGCACCTTGACAAGTGAAAATTACAGGTTTCTTTCTATAGAGGAGATGATTGATGGATTTGAAAAGATGATTGAAAGGAATTTTGAGGATGAGGTGTTTTCAATTGCCTCAATGGACAAGCTTCATGACTATCAGTCAACTCTTGATAATTTGAAGGACAATCTTGGGAAACATGAGAAGGCAATAAAAGCAGTGAAAGATAGATTGTTAAGGCTCGTGCTATTTCAGATAATACAGCTGGACTTGATATCTATGAGATGGAAGTAGTGAAGGCTATGTACCATAATTTCCTGAAGAAGAATGATGGTGGCATCTGAAATTCTTTCCTCATGCCTTAGTTTATTTTTCATAGTTTTTGCATATGTAATTTGTAATTAGTTCCAGTCATATCCATATGTATTTTTCCAAAATGTAATTACATGTGGAATAAAGGAAGTCCTAAGTCAAAAATGACTCTTTTGTGGAATAAGTCAAAGTAGTTGTAGATTTCCTATTTTTGCTCCAGGCCTCTCCCTAAAAATAAGGAGGGCCTCTTTGTAATTAAGCATCTTTTATTGATTGCAAGTAAACTCTGCCGAATTGAAGAGCATATAAAGACTTTGAGCTTTATTGTGTTTATCAATTATTCAAGCAATTGTTAATATAAGAAGACATTTTGAGTATCAAAATTTGTGTTGAATCAAATTGCATTGTGATATTGATGTTCTTACGTCATTAATATTACATTATATTGAATAGTTATTTAAATCATGGAGATTTTATCAATCAATTGAGAGAGTGTTCTAATTTTGATTTTAATAGTCTGTGCTATTATATCATTAAAAGAGATTGTTTTTAGTTAGTAAAAGAGATACAGATTGGAGACTCTATGTTGTCAATTGTTGTCTTCAACTTGATTATATTTCATAGTTGATATAAGGTGAAGACTTTGCATTTCATTTTGTTTCAAATCAGTTTATTATCATTCAAGTGGAAGAAGTCATGAAAAACTTTGGGTTTTCTTGAGCTTCGTGGTAACTCATTTTTCTTGGAATTAGTGAGATTTGTTGAAATTTATTGTTGTGAAGAATGAACACATATTCTGAAAAAGAGAATATTGTGATATGAAACCATCCTCTAAATAGTTTAGTATAAGAAAAGTTTACTATGTGATAATTGTCTATAAAGGGAACCTCCCCTTGCTGAGAGGAGAGACTTTGTCTCATCATAGCTATGGCTGATATAACCATTTTGTTGTTAGTGAATTAATGACAAAATATTCACTCAATAGTTTTTTGGCAACTCCACTGGGGATCCAAACACGCATCCAAGAGCCTCATGCTTTTGGTTGAAGTTGGCTGGTTTCATTTGTGTACTTTTGTGTGTTTAAGGTTTTATAGTTGTTTTGCATTCTAGTAGAGCCCCGATATACTCGTGGTAGAAGAGCACAAGGATTTGTTGATCCTACATTTGAATTGATGCAATAGCATAATTTCAATCTTTTTCCTGCAAATCCATGATCGCCACTTCAGCGTACAAGGAGTTTCCCTCCTAACGCTAGGTCTCCTATACCAGGTGAAGGTTCTAGTACAAATACTAATAGAGTATTATCTACTCAGGTTCCTCGAAGGTTTGTTATCCCACCTTTCAACCGGTATACAATGGCAGATCAAGGCCCTTGGGGTAATTCTTTTGGACCCCTGAATTTGACACCATGGTTGCATGAACTACCCCGTAGTTCAAGAAATAATTTTCTAAAATTCTATGGTGATGGGAAAGTTCATCCTGATGAACACATTGCAGCTTTTTGCATAGTGTGTGGTGTGCTAGGGGTGGAGTATGAGGATGTATCTGTGAGACTTTTTGTGGAGACACTTCAAGGTGTCACGAAAGATTGGTTCTATCATCTTCCAGCCCAGACTATTACTGGCTGGAATACTCTTAAAACTAAGTTTGAGGCAAGGTTCAAACTTGCCAAAGATGATCATGGTTTGTTAGCTCAGTTAACTCAGATGAGAAAAGAATTGCAAGAACCCATGCATGAGTTCATTGTAAAGTTCAATAAGCTGACCAATAGAATTCTGGCCACTACTTAGCCCACAGCTAAAAATATGAAGTGTTTCTTCATAAACACTCAACTGCTAGAGGTGAGTTTTCTTTTTTGGCGGACTAATCTGGATGACTTGGCGGCAACTCAAGCTCTAGTTACCGAGATTGAGGATGATCTTATCCTTGTTGGTAAAATAAGAAATGATACTTGAGAAGAAGTAGAGGGCAACCCTCTACTGATAATTCTTCCACTAGCGCCACTGATCCTATGGTGCATAAGTTGGCTAACGAATTGTTAGCTCTAAAAAAGCAAATGTCTCAAAATATGTTTGCTCCTTCCTACAAGGACATACCAAGGAGAATATTTCCAAATGCTCCATACCAAGGTAATGCTACTAGGAACCAAGGACAAAATAGGCTTCCTCCTACACAAGGAAGACCTACTTTGGAAGCTCCACCGATCAATGCAACAGTTGGATATTATGAAGCAGAACAAGATAATTCCTTTCAACCTGATCAAGCTCAGGATGATGGTGTTAACCTCTTCGCTGAAGGAGAAGAAGAGTTAACTGGCAACTTGAATATTGGCTTCCTAAATTTTCAAGATGAAGTTGAACAAAGAGAAGATGCATATGGTGAGTCATATGTTTTTTTCACATGATCTCAAAATTAGTTGAATCAATAAGTAGCTGATAAAGGAAAGTCAAAGGAAGATCCTCATCCTGCAATCTCCATTGTTAAGAAGGGAACGCCTCTCCCTTTTCAACCTAGAGACCCAGTTGGCGAAAAACAAGTAAGTACTTCAAATGCTCTGTCTTCTTCTTTTGTTCCTTAGACTAGTACCCCTATTCAAAAACCTCAAAAAGAAAATAATCCTTTTGCTGTGTCTCCATCATATCAATTGTTTGATATACTAGACCATACTAAGAAGACTAAAATTCAGATGTCTGAGGTTGAATACTTGCAAGCTAACCCTGATTAGTTTGATCGTTTGGCTAAGTTTGTGAAAAATAAGACTGCCTCTGAAGGGCAAGATACTTCCAAGACTATTCCTGACCCTTCAAAGACTAGGTCTACTTAGAATAACCTAGTTACCACTCCTCTTATCGCTTCAGGGAAAATTGAACCTTTCTATGTTTCTTTGTTAGTTAATGGTCACAAACTCAGTAATTGTATCATAGATTCGGGAGCTTCCGACAATGTCATGCCTACCAAGGTAGTGGATGCTCTATGACTGAATCTTACAAAGACATTTGGAAGGTACTTTTCAATGGAAAACAAATAGGTGCCTTTGTTAGGCCAGATTAAGGATGCACAGTTTGCATTCGCTACTTTTCTGGAGAAAAGAATAAAGATGAATGTCCTGGTTTCTGATGTTCCAGCTTCATATGGTATTTTATTGGGATGAAAATTCTATAAATATGTAGGAGGAGAGCTTAATATGGATTTATCTGAAGCAAGGATACATATCAAGGGTGTCATGCAGAAATTACTCCCTGAAAGGGAAGCAAAATATATTGTCACTCAATCTGAAGACCCAAAAGCTCAAATTTTATTTGAATCTTTAGGTTTAGGTAACTATTTCTTGACCATGGAATATACTTCTAGTTCATCAGATGATAGTTTAGATGAAAGCATGGTGATGGAAGATTCTTCTTCTTCTTTGGGTGAAGAGTCTCCTAATCACAAAGATGTCAAACCAGAAAGTTCAAATGATATTTGGACTTTGGAATTTGACGACAACTATTCTTCCACAAGATCTGGGGCTAGAGTAGTCCTGATATCTCCTCAAGGTGATATTTTTCCTTTTTCATATAAGCTACAATTTGACAATACTAACAATACTGTTGAGTACAAACCTTTGTTACTTGGAATGGAGGTTGCTCATGCTAAAGGAATCAAGAATCTTCATGCACAAGGTGATGCGAAGCTCATTTTTTGCCAAGGAATCTATTCCAAACCAAAAATGAAAGGCTAAGGCATTACCACAATTGTGTCTGGGATTGCATTGAAGGCTTTGATGCTTTCGACATCTCAGTGGTACTAAGAGAATTTAATGATTGTGCAGATTCATTAGCTATCTCAGCCACCCTTATGGTTCCTCACAAGGATTTTAAGGGTAATAAGTACACTATTGAGTTGGTCTTCCAGCCAAGTGTACCTGATAATGTTGACCATTGGTAGGTTTTTAATGGTGATAATTAGATTATAGCTTTTCTGGAGAAAATAGATAGTTTTGATGAACTTCACTTTGAGAGGAGTGATTCTCCACCTCGGGAATATGTTTCTGAAGTAGACTTAGAGACTGGTGAAGAGTTTCTTCAATTGAAAGTGCAGAGGAAAACTAATGTGTTGTAGACTTAACATACCTATCTGAACAATCCACTATCATTGTACTTCCTACATTAAATTATCAACCAAGGAGCATAAACTTATGATGGCACTACACTATATGTGCCTTCAAGACTCATATCTATCCTAAACTATCTTATCCAAACCTACTTAGAGTATTCTACTTGGCTGGAATTCTCATAAATGCAAAAACAGTAAAAACAACTATAGAACCTAGTGGCTATGGGTACCTACAGCATAAGCTGTAGATAACTGTATTCAACAGGAAATTACATAATTAACTCAAAATATCTAGAATGACAAAAGAACTAATACTAACCTCCAGAGGACTCAAAATAGATAAAGCATGCACTTGTTCATGAACCATACTATTGTAGCTTAACATTCAAAGTATTCTAATTGACTTGTGATGTGCTTATATATAAATGAAGAATATATTTAACAAGTAATTCATAAATAAATGAAGGAATAAATGAAGTGAAGATCAATACCTTGAGTGGCCAGCTTAGGGAACTATCTCACTTAACAAAAAACCAAATCTAATTCAAATATTTACACATCTCAACTCACATAGTTCCATTCATTGCAAATCATAAAAATAATCTCTTCAGATTGTACTCAATGATAACATTCCTCAATAGAACATGTATGATGGAAATAGAGTAATAACTGAATAACTAAAAAACAAAGTAACTAACTTAACATCTAACTCATCCCTCCTATCTTATACAAAAATGGGAGAGTTTTATGCAATTACCAACTAACTCAACCATTAATCCATCCCTAGATATTAGGGTACAGGTTTGAGATCGATTTATTAATCTAACTGATTAGATGAAGCAGAGTCCTATTCAAACAGAAATTCCTATACAACGGCTCACATATGAAAGATATAAGCTATGATTAGAATCCTAGAACAAGTCTTCTTCTTATGTATTTATTCTTCCATAATGATCACGTTCAGCTTCAGTTGGCACTTAACTGTGACTTCCTTTAATGCCCTATTTTGTAATGTCTAGGAATTCTTCTTTCCTTGATGCCACATACTCATTGCTGCACAAGGGTTAATCCATATAACATATACATGCAAATAACCTTCATAATTAAACTATAAAATCTCATCTTATATGCATACATACTCATGTCTAACTCATTCAATTGACAAATATTATCACCATATTTCATATTAACAGAATGGGTTCAAGGTTTGCAGAATATATAAAAAGACAACATATTATGGTGGTAATGTCTTGGAAAAGTATCTGAAATATCATAAGCATAAAGTTTGAAAGCATATAAAAACAACATAAAAGAAGCCAATATTTGAACCATCATTCCCCCCAACTAGACTTTTGCTTGTCCTCAAGCAAAACACTCAATTAAACACCTAGGGGAAAAGATTATAATGCAAAGTAATTTGCCTAAGGTCCATAACCTCTCTAACCCCCTGTCCCTTCTTGAGATAAAAACCATTATAGCATTCAAGTCTATCCATCCTGATTGATTCTGCACTCCTATACTCATCACTTTTTCTTCCTACCCAGTATGGTACTGGATAAAGAAGAATAGGAGGATGATAAGTAAGGGGTAGCCATGCCACTCCTCTTTTCTCTAAAATCTGGATATACCTGCATAGTCTCTCAAATATATTCATAAAATTGTGTAAAGAGTGAGGCTCTGTCTTCTGCAATTCTAGGGTCAGACTATCCCACCTATTTTGCACATACCTCTGGTAGTTCTGAATAATAGACACTGCTAAACGCTATATCTTTCTATAATCCCTGAGTCTCAAATCCATAATTAGTTTACCTAGACCCTTATGAGAAAGGAGTTCTAACCATTGGGTCAGGATCACGTTGGGATTTAAGGATTCTTTCCTAATCTGCAGTGGCACTTTCTTTTCTTGTTCCTCATACCTATCCATCAATTCCCCTATGAGTTGCTCATTCTTGAAGTAAGATGGTAGTGCTCTGACTTGAAAATCCCCAACATAGATTAAGGGGTTCCACTCCGTATCTTCTACCATCAAATAATTGTGCAAACAATATTCACACAACTGATCTTGTTCCTCCAAACCGACTTCTTGAAATAACTGGAAAAAATTATGCCTTGAATAGATAGAAATAAACTAATCATTAATGAATCTATTAAACTAAAAACTAACAAATTTTTCTTTAAGAAACAATGCATAAACTCTAGGTGGAGGTCTACACTCAATGATTTGAATTCCTCTATCAATTACCTCGGTCAGCTTTCCTTCCAACCTTTTCAATTCAGAATTTTTACTTTCTAATGATGCATTAAGAATCTATTTCTCTTTCTCCCAGTTTTCCTTTTCTTGCTTAAATTCATTATTGAACTTCATCAATTCAAAACCCAAAGATAGAATAGTGAGACATGTTGGAGGTCTTATTACATGAGGCTATAGATTTAGTACTTCACTTCCTTCATTTTCCATTTTACTCTCAACCACTTGTGCTAATAGATCCATATTGGTTCCATGACCATAGGTTTGAATTTTCTCCTCCAATTCTTGTATTCTTATCTCTTTTTCCTTGTCATTTTCCTCATATTATTTCACTTGTTCTTCTAATTATTTTATCCTCTCAAGGGCTTCTTGAAGTTATTGCCTTATGTTCCTATCTTCCAACAACTCTTTTTCTTTTTCAAAATCAAAATTTTCATCCTTAATTCCAGTGACATCAAAAATTTATTTAGCAGGGCTACTGGGAACTAATTTTCCCATCTTCTTTGCAATGAAAATGTCTTTTGAATCAGAACCAAAAGATGAAGAAACATACCTTCTTCACTTGTTAGGTATACTGGCATCAGTAGGAGCATGCTCAGGGGCATTTCCTTCCTTTTCTAAAGCTATGTCCAACAGTGTTAGATCTTGTTGATGCCATGTTTCTTCCTCTTCTACTTTCCCATGTTCCTTATCAACTATTTTTTCCACATTCTACCTCTTTAGCCTTCCTGAATTCCTAGGTATGACAGTTTTTGGCTTCTCTTCACTTTTTCTCATTTTCTTACTTCCCTTCTTCTTCCTCTCCCCTACACCCTTCTCTTTCTCAATGCCCTTATGCTTCTCTACATTCTTCTTACTCTTCTTCTTCTTAGAAGAATTAGAAGCATCACTTCTCATAGGTTTAGGGTTAGGAGGTGAGGGTTCTTCTATTGTCACCAACCTAGTTTTAGAAGGAATTTTCTCATGTGGCTCTTCCTGTTTAGGTTCAACTTCAGGTTCAATATCAAGTTCAACATCAGGTTCAACCTCTAGTTCTGTCTCTTGTTGAAGTTCATCTACTTCCAATAATTCTAAAATATCTATGCATTGTTTAAAAGCCTCCCAATCGACCTGTGGGTGTTGAATTCTTAAACTCCTTTTAACCAATAGAGCTATAAAACAATGATGGGACAATGTAGTCTCTGTTTGCCTTTTCTTATACTCAAATGCCATTCTTTTCAACATATTATAAAGATAATTAGGAACATTAACCAATTTGTCATGATGTAGGTGTTTCAACAACTTAAAATGTGCGGTATACAACAAATTATGTTGACTATCATAGGTAATATATTTGATAATATATGAAGCACATTTCCCCCAAAAGATGGAAGGGATAATCTCTTTGTACCTTGTGTGGTCGAGTCTAGGTTCTCTCCACGCTCACAAAATTCTTCCATCGTCGTGGCTACATCAGCACAAGCTGGATACTCAGACCCTGTATGTGGTAATCTGGTGACTTGGGCAATGGATATTTCAGAGGCATCCATAACCAATCCCTTGATTGTTGCTTCATCATACTGCAATGTTGCTACAAAATCCCTTGCCATTTCATTATTATACTCCATCAATGTCAGAAAGCAATCTAACCACCCCACTCTAGTAAAGAGTGGTAGAACCAATACATCTTATAATATCTCCTTATGCACTGATGGCTCTCTTCTGATAACATCACCTCCCATTACACCTATATTCTGCACTCACATTAATTTTGAATTCTACTTAATTTCAATTTTTCCACCTTCAAAAGACTACCTTTCAATTCTCCCCCCCAACTGTAGCTTTTAGAGCTCTTTGTTATGAATTTTTTTGAAATTTCAACTCACTCATAGGGAAATAACAAGCTCACAATTTAGGGCTGGTCGATTATCATAGAAAACAACACATGAAAACCTTGACAGCTTCTAAAAACTTGGTGGCACAAAAAAAAACTAACTGACCATATACCCCTCCCCCCAACTAAAAGGTGAAGTGACCACACTTTAAGAATGAATTTGGAGGGATGAAAGAGTAATGATGAAATGAAAAGGGTGATATATTGCTGCATGTATAAATTAAACAATAAGTAATAATGAATATAAATAGAAATTTTAAGTTAATCATTAAAAGGTTACCTTAAGTGCATCTGTTATAGAGAGCATTGAGTAGAGCACCTTGGAAATGGAGATTGTGTACTTTGGCATTTATTTGGCATGAGCATAGTGATATGCATAAAGTAGATGGGAGGGTGGTAGGTACGTCATAATTGATGTGATGTGACAGATTGCAATAGTTGATGCAACAGCTTGTGAATGTGATTTGAACAAGCATGCCGCAACTGTTGGTTTATTGAAATGGATGAAGCATGTGTAGAAGGAATGAAGTGTGGGGGAAGAAGAATGGAATTTCACCAAAGTGTTGAAAATTTCTACAGACACTTGTTTCTATGGGCACCCGCAATACAGGTCCCGACTAAGTGTGTACAGAATCATTATACCAATTCCCATCTACACAAGTTCCTACAACATGTTAAAAATAGGTCCCTTTGAGAGTGAAAAATAGGTCCCTCAGAGAATGAAAAATAGGTCCCTCTGAAGTTAAATGTGATTATCATGGATAGTGTGTTGTGTGTGCATGTGGATTATAAAGCATGGAGAATTAAGTCTCAGTGACAGAGGTTGAGTAGTGCAACTCAACCTATGCATCACTAGACAAGATTGGTGGATCATCTGTTGTCGGTGTATCAGTTGGTGTCATAGAACCTTCATCAGGAGTATTAGGTGGAGCATACTAAGTGGCTAGAGAAACGATAAAATCATCCCTTTAAAGTGGTTTCTTATACAGTTTCAGCATGTGTCCATTCACTAGTAATAGAAATTAGACCTCATCAATGGTCTGTAATTGGACTACACCATTAGGAAAGACTTGGTTAATCTCATATGGCCCTAACCACTGAGATTGAAGCTTTCCCCTGAAGTCTTTATATTTGGAGTCATAAAGAAGAGCTCAGTCACCAACAATGAATTCTTTAGTCTTGATATACTTGTCATGCCATTTAATCCTTTGTTTCTGTATAACCTTTGTATGGTGGATGGCCTCTAGTCTGATTTCATCAAGGGCATTCAAATGTTATAGTCTATCCTTCTAAGCTTCTATCAAATCCATCCCTAATTCTACTGTTGTCCTTAATGTTTTGTACTTAAATTCTATAGGGAGGACTGTTGTCTTGCCATAGACCAATTTGTTAGGGTTAGTCGACAGAAGCTATCAATTAAATGCAAATAAAGATTAAACAGAGGAATGAAAATACATAGAAATAATAATAGTGAGAGACAAGTTTTAACGTGGTTCACCCAAACTCAGGCTACATCCACCAACAAAGAGTCCAATATTATTATCCAGTAAATCAAACTGATTATAACTAGCAATCCTTGTAACTCAATACTGCTACAAAATGCTACAATCCATCAACGGAAACCCTAACCCTTAGCCATTTTTATCACGACTTTTGTCAGTTACAAAATAGGGTTTTTTTATGTCAACCAATGAAAAATAATTCCCGACGCCTTAATAAAATAATAAACAACCGTTACAAAATAGGGTTTTTTATGCCCTTGTACCCCGCAAGGGACGCTGCCCCTTGACCCCATAGGAATTTGGGGGGAAACTGCGCTGATAAAAGTGGGGTAAATTTAACCTCTGAGTCTAATTAGGTTCCATATAACAGCACAATTCATAAGGGGTGAACCCTGCAGTTGTCTCCCAAGTAGTTCTATATGCCCAAATAGCTTATGGTAACCTAGAAACCCAATCCCTTCTGTGAAGCTGTACTATTTTTGTCAATATGTTCTCAAGCTCCCTATTTGTGACCTCAACCTAATCATTAGCCTGAGGGTGGTAGGGAGTAGACTTCTTTTGCCTAATCTGATATTCTTCCACCAGTCTGGTGATTAGATTTGATGTAAATTGTGGCCCTTGGTCAGTCACTATCTCCCTTGGTACACCATATCTAGTGAAGAATTCCTCATACAAATTTTTTGCCACATTGCCATCTCTAGCAAACTGTAAGGATTTAACTTCCACCCATTTGGTTAATTAGTACATACCAGTATATATTCCATGTTATTGGAAGTAGGAGAGATTGGACCAACAAAATCTAGTCCCAATTTATCAAAAGGGGCTAATGATATTTGTGGCTGCAAAGGCATTTCATCACTTCTTGTTGGTCTCCCCATCCTTTGACACCTATCACAATTTCTAGTATATTTGACAGCATCTTTATGAAGTGTTGGCCAATAATATCCTGTTGTCAGTATTTTGAAGGTTGTCCTTTTGGATGCAAAATGCTCCCCACAGGGTTCATCATGACAAGCCTTCAATATGTCAAAGACCTCATCCTCTTTGATACATCTTCTCATAATGTTGTTTGGGCTAGTGTAGAAGAGGGATCCAGAAATCCAAGAATAAGGGAAACATTTGTGAACTAACTGTCTCTTCTCCCTTGGAGAAAAGTAACTTGGAATCTACCCTAAAACCAAATAATTAGCTATGTCTGCATACCATGGAGTGTGTATGGTTAGAGAAAATAGATGCTCATTAGGGAAAGAGTCATCAACCACTCATTCTGTGATTGTGTAGGTAGTCTAGACATAAAATCAACAACTAATTAGCTTTTCCTGGTTTGTCAACAATTGTGATGTCAAATTCTTGCAATAATAACAACCATCTTACAAGTCTATCACCCACTATTGGCTTGTTCATCAGATATCTGATTGCTATATGGTCTATATGTATGAACACTTTATAACTAGTAATGTAGTGTCTAAATTTATTGATGGCATAAACAACTACCAACATTTTCTCTTCTATCATAGTGTAGTTCAACTCAGTAGATTCCATGCTCTTTATTACCTTCTTGTTGGCCTAGGACTGCTCCAATGGCAAAATCTGATGCATCTGTGTAGATGTGAAAAGGCAGTGTCCAATTTGGACCTCTGAGGACTAAAGCTTGTGTCAAGGATGCTTTGAGTTTCTCAAATGAATTTTGGCAAGCTAGAGTCCATTCAAATTCAATGTCTTTTGTCAACTAAGTAAATAGAGGTGCAACAATTTTGCTAAAATCTTGAATAAACCTCCTGTAGTAACCTGCATGTCCAAGGGAACTTCTTACATCTTTCTGTCTCTATGGAATAGGTAGGGTAGATATAATTTCAATCTTCTTTGGGTCAACTTATTTTCCTGCACTTGAGATATAGTGTCCTAAAACTATCCCCTGTGTCATCATCATAAAACATTTCTCATTACTCAAATATAGATTATGCTCTGTGCATCTCTTCAAAACTTTCTCCAAGTTGTGTATAGCTTCATCAAATGTTTCATCATATGTGGTGAAGTCATCCTTATAAATCTCCATACTATCATGTGCAAAATCAGAGAAAATACTGAAAACTGCTCGTTGAAATGTGGCTGGAGCATTGCATAGACCAAAAGACAAGACAAAATATACATAGGTCCCCCAATGGCATGTAAATGTTGTATTATCTTGATCCTTTGGTGCAATCTTGATTTGATTATAACCACTAAAACCATCAAGAAATGAGAAATATTTCTTACCTGCTAGAGAGTCAAGAACTTGATCAATGAAAGGTAATGGGAAGTGATCCTTCCTGGTGGCATCATTTAATTCTTTGTAATCAACACAAACTCTCCATTCACTATCTAAAATGGGGTATGTAAACCCTACATCTAAAAGTTTTTGAAGTTTTGCTTTCACTATCTCTCTGAGGGTAGGGTTCATGCATCTTTGTTGCTGTCTAATAGGTCTGTGGCCATCATCAATGTAAATTTTATGCATACTGTTGGTAGGTGGTGACTGATTAGGAAAGTACTGTACACTAGCCATGTATCCTCGCTGACATAAAAAACCCTATTTTGTAACTGACATAAGACTTGATAAAAGCGGCTAAGGGTTAGGGTTTTTTGGATATATTGTATTGTAGCATTTACAATGGTATTGAGTTGCAGGGATTACTGGTTGTAATCGGTTTGATTTACTGGATAATAATATTGGACTCTCTATTTGGTGGATGTAGCCCAAGTTTGGGTGAACCACGTTAAAACTTGTCTCTCACTGTTATTATTTCTGTGTATTTCCATTCCTCTATTTAATCTTTATTTGCATTTAATTGATATCTTCTGTTGGCTAACCCTAACAAGTGGTATCAGAGCGGGTTGTGATTATCATTTGTAGGAAGGTCTCACGATTGAGTGGGAGTCTCATAGTTGAGTGGGAGCGATGGCAGACGAGGGTAAATTGAAGGTCAATAAATTCAATGGGCAGAACTATTAGTTATGGAAGATGCAGATGGAGGATTATCTCTATCAAAAGGATTTATGGATGCCATTGAAAGGAGTAGCCAAGAAACTGGCAACAATGTCTGATGAGGATTGGAATCTTCTTGACAGAAAGGCACTGGGAACCATTTGGTTGTGCTTGGCACCATCGGTGGCATTCAATATAACGGAAGTGAAGACAACAAATGGTTTGATGAAAGCTTTGTCAAAATTGTATGAAAAACCCTCAGCCTCAAATAAGGTATTTCTCATGAAGTGTTTGTTTAATCTAAAAATGGTTGAAGGTGGATCTGTGACAGATCATTTAAATGAATTTAATACGATTGTCAGTCAATTGACTTCTGTAAATGTAAAATTTGATGAAGAAGTTAGAGCTCTCTTGATATTATGTTCATTGCCTGAAAGCTGGAATAGTTTCGTAATGGTAGTTAGTAACTCTGTTTCTGCTTCAAATACCCTAAAATTTGATGATGTTGTTGGTGTTATTCTGAGTGAGGAAATTCGTAGGAAAAGCTCAGGTGGATCCAGATCAGGTAGTGTTTTGAATGCAGAAAGTAGGGGCAGATCAAAGGAGAGAGGAAAAGGTTCTGGAGGTCATGGCAAGTCATGAGGAAAATCAAAGGATAAGAGGTCCCAAACCAGAGGACAGAAGGATTGCTGGTACTATGGGAAACCAGGTCATCTAAAGAAAGATTGTTGGTCTCAGAAGAATAAAGAAGGAGACAAACAAGAAGGAAATAAGGAGGCAAATGTGGTAAGTAATAAATCTAAAGATGATGCTTTGATTCATTCCCTAGATAATGCTGATGATTCATGGGTTTTAGATTCAGGGGCCTCATTTCATGCTACACCCCATAGAAGTTATTTTCTTGATTATGTCCAAGGGGATTTTGGGATGGTTTATTTGGGAGATAATGAACCCTGTTAGATTGTTGGAAAGGGAAGAATCAAGATTAAGTTGCAGAATGGTAATCATTGGCTACTACAAGAGGTAAGGCACGTTCCAAGGCTCAGTAGGAATTTAATTTCAGTAGGGCAACTAGCTGAAGAAGGTTGCATTGTTACATTTACTGATAAAAATTGGAAGGTTTCAAAAGGTGTGAAAGTAGGCACCTTATATCTTTGTACAAGTCATACTGTTCCTTCTACTTTAGTTGTTGCAGAGAAAAAACAAACAGGTTCAGGAACAGTTGCTGCAAGTTTTGAGACAACACTGTGGCATAATAGACTTGGACATATGAGTGAAAAAGGTAAGAAGGTACTTCATTCTAAGAAAGTTTTACCAGGTCTGAAATGTATTAATATGGATTTCTGTGAAAGTTGTGTGTATGGAAAACAAAAGAGAGTCAGTTTTCTCAAGGATGGGAAGAAAAAGAAAAATGAAAAGTTAGAGTTTGTGCATACAGATGTATGGGGACTAGCTCAGGTATCTTCTCTCAGTGGCTCTTGATATTATGCTACATTCATAGATGATGCAACTAGGAAGGTATGGATTTATTTCCTTAGGTAGAAATCTGATGTATTTTGAAACATTTAAGAAATGGAGAAGCTTGGTTGAGAATGAGACGGGTAAAAGATTAAAATGTCTCAGATCTGATAATGGTGGTGAGTATTGCAACAAAGAATTTGAAGATTATTTTTCCTTTAATGGAATCCATAGGCAGAAAATGGTTCGAGGGACTCCACAGGAGAATGGAGTGGCTGAACGCATGAATAGGACAATAATGGAGCATGCAAGGACCATGAGATTGCATGCTGAGCTCCCTTTAAATATGTGGGTAGAGGCTATCAACACTGTTGTATATTTAATTAATAGAGGTCCTTCAGTTCCTTTGGGCTGTGGTATTCCAGAGGAAGCATGGACAGGCAAGAAGGTGAGTTATTCTTTTTTGAAAACCTTTGGCTATGAAGAATTTGCACATATAGATTCTAAAAATAGAACCAAGATGGATGCAAAATCAAAAAAGTGTACCTTCGTTAGATATGGCATTGATGAATTTGGTTATAGGCTTTGAGATTTTGAAAACCATAAAATTGTGAGAAGTAGGGATGTTATATTCAATGAGAAGGTGTTGTACAAAGATCAGTTGCAGCAGCATGAGAAGAAAGAAAAGAATTATGTGGTGCTGGATGATACTCCAAATAGTGATGTTCCAGTGGTTCCTCATGCTCTGCAACAGCAACCGGAAATACCACAAACTCCAGTGAATGTTAGACGGTCAACAAGGCTAAGTAGACCTCCTGAAAGGTTTTCTCCTTCTTTGTATTCTATTTTGTTAATAGATGGTGGTGAACTAGAAGGGTATGATGAAGCTATGCAGGTGGATACACAGGTTTAGTGGGAGCTTGCAATGAAAGAAGAAATGGACTCCTTGCTGAAAAATCAGACTTGGGAATTATGTAAGTTGCCTGCAGGTAAAAAGGCTTTACCAAACAAATGGGTTTATCTACTGAAAGAGGAAGATGGAGGTAAGAAAAGATTTAAAGCCAGGTTAGTTGTAAAAGGATTTGCACAGAAAAAGGGCATTGATTTTGATGAGATATTTTCTCCGGTTGTCAAAATGACTTCTATTCGTACTGTTTTAAGTATTGTGGCTACTAAAGATTTACATTTGGAATAGCTAGATGTGAAATCTACCTTTCTCCATGGTGATTTGGAGGAGGAGATATACATGGAACAACCCCAAGGATTTGAGGTCAAAAGTAAGGAGAAATTGGTGTGCAGATTGAAGAAGAGTTTGTATGGCCTGAAACAAGCACCTCGGCAATGGTATTTGAAATTTGATAGTTTTATGGCTGAGCAATGCTATAGCCAGTGTAATTCTGACCATTGTGTTTATTTTAAGAGGCTGGATAATAACAACTACATTATTTTATGTTTATATGTTGATGACATGCTTGTAGCTGGGTCTAACATGGATCACATAAGAGAGTTAAAACAACAGTTAGCACAGTCATTTGCTATGAAGGATTTGGGGGCAGAAAAACAAATCCTTGGTATGAAAATTTGTAGAGATAGGAAGAACAGAAAATTGACTCTATCTTAGGTTGCTTATGTTGAAAAGGTGTTGCAGAGATTCCATATGGAGAATGCAAAAGTTGTCAGCACACCTTTGCCTAGTCATTTGAAATTGACTAAGGAGATGTGTCCTAAGACACAAGAGGAGGAAGAGAAAATGTCCAAGATACCATATGCTTCAGCTGTAGGAAGTTTAATGTATACCATGGTACGCATGAGACTAGATATTGCACATGCTATAGAATTCATCAACACGTATATGAGTCATCCTGGATTGGAGCATTGGAATGCGGTAAAATGGATTCTCAGATATTTGAGAGGTACATCCAATAAACACTTATGTTTTGGGGGCTCTAATACTGATTTAGCAGGTTATGTAGACTCAGATTTGGCAGGTGATATTGATACTAGGCAGAGTACTACAGGTTATGTCTTTACTGTAGGTGGGACAACAGTGAGTTGGATCTCACAGTTACAAAAATGGTTGCTTTATCCACCACAAAGGCAGAGTATGTAGCTGCAACAGAGGCAAGCAAGGAGATGATATGGCTGCAATCTTTCATGGAAGAATTGGGCAAACAACAGGCTAACAGTTCTTTGTATACAGACAGTCAGAGTGCCATACATCTTGCAAAGAATTATGCCTTGCATTCAAAGACCAAACACATATAGTTGAGGTATCACTTTATTTGGTTGGTGTTGGATAATGGACAGTTAAGGCTGGAAAAGATACATACAGATGAAAATCCAGCGGATATGTTTACAAAGGTAGTGACAAGGGAGAAGCTGAGCTCCTCTTTAGCTTTGGTTGGTCTTCAAGACTGAAACAATAAAATCAGAACAACAGAGTCCAGGGTGCTTATTTCCAGTGGGAACTGCATGTGCAGTGGTGTTGTCTAGGATCAGTCTCCAAGTGGGAGATTGTTTGGTGTGGAGCCTGATAAATCTCCAAGTGGGAGATTGTTGGTAGGTGGCGACTGATCAAGAAAGTACTGTACACTATCTATGTATCCTCGTCGGGGTTTTTTTTGGACCGACATAAAAAAACCCTATTTTGTAACCGACATAAGGCTTGATAAAAGCGGCTAAGGGTTAGGGTTTTTTGGATATATTGTATTGTAGCATTTGCAATGGTATTGAGTTGTAGGGATTGCTGGTTGTAATCGGTTTGATTTACTAGATAATAATATTGGACTCTCTATTTGATGGATGTATCTCGAGTTTGGGTGAACCACGTTAAAACTTGTCTCTCACTGTTAGTATTTCTATGTATTTCCATTCCTCTGTTTAATCTTTATTTGCATTTAATTGATATCTTTTGTCGGCTAACCCTAACACATACACAAAGCAGGATTTATGCCTTTCATATCAATGTAATCCCATGCAAATGCTATTGAGTGTGTCTTTAATACTTCATGCAGGGATTTTTGTTGTTCATTAGTCAATGCATTGTTAATGGTCAACATCTTTCCTGGCTTGATTTCTAGTTGTTTGGATAGTTCATGTACATAAGACAAATCAAGGGTAGGTAATACTGGTAAGCATTGTTGGGGTAATAAAGCATGAAATATTTAGGATACCTCCTCTGAGGACCTGCTAGGTATTATGCTGCTCAAAGGTTCTTGTAAGTAGGATAGACAGTCCTGCTACTGCAGGTGCCTCCCATAGTCATTTTGTATAATGTGAGCAATTAACTCATCTTCATCTTGAATATCTAGTAAGGGGTTGCATTCAATAGTCATCAAGGTTTGTAGGGAATAATTGTCCTCATTTTCCCTGGGGGTAGGCCAAATGGTCTGCTCAAGCTCATTGTATGGTTGGGCTGGAGGATATAAAACTAATTTATTGGTCACAGTCCCATTGGATATGATCATGTTACTAGACCTGCAACCTATAAATGCATTAGCAGTGGCAAACCATGGTCTGCCTAGTATAAGAGGATAACCAGCAAGATTAACCTTGGGCTATAGGACTATGAAATCAATAGGGTATTCCCAGGAATCTAATGCAATGACCAAATCCTCAATGACTCCTTCAGGTTTAATTGTAGACCTATTAGCTAACTGCAAAACTATCTGAGTAGGCCTAAGGTTGTTTAACTGGAGTGTCTACATTATCTCCTTAGTCATTACATTAATTGCAGCACCTAAATCTATCAAAGTATTCTTAATTAGAGTCCCATTGATTTTGACATCCACTACTGGACTACCTAGGTCTGTGTATTTGGGAACAGTTGTATTTCCCAACATTATGTCAGCAAGGTTACCTAAAACATGAACTATCTTTGGGTCTATCCTTTTTCTTATTGGTTTCTTTATGCAAAGATATCTGATAGTCTTAGTGTAGATGGGGATATCTTTGATGGCTTGGATTAAGGGAATCTTTATGCTTATATCTTGTAATTGTCCTGTAATGTCATTTTTAGATTGTGCTGGTTGTTTCTAGATAGCCAAGCACTCAGGGAAAGGAGGTTTAGGATGTGAAATTGTTTGAGGTCCTTGAGTTGATTTAGGGTCCAAAGGTGGTGTATCTGAGGCTTCCTCTATAGGTTCTTCATCCTGAAGTTCTATAATTTGGGGAGATGAAGGCCTTGCAAGTTGCTTCTCTCATCTAAGATGGACATTACTCACTTCTACCCCATAGGTAGGGTATTGCATCACTTCATTAGTATAAGCCTGTTGAACATGCTTATTGTTACAGTTAGGTGTAGGTTGGGTAGGGATTTGGGTAGGTCTAGGAGATGGATTTTGAGGTGCTGTTGGAGGCATTATAGCTAGCTGCCGAGGTTGAGGTGGAAGCATGGGCTGCTAGTAATTTGCATTGTGATGCCATTGTTGGTTCTTGTTCCACTGGGGTTGCCATTGAGGTTGCTGTGTAGGCCACTAAGGATTATAGTTGGGACCTTGGAAATTTTGTTGAGGCCATGGATTTGGTTGTTGTTGGTTCTGACCAGTTTGTGAAATAGGCCATTGTGGGTTTTGCCATGCATTTGGATTGCCAGGCCACTGTTGAGTATTCCAAGCAGAAATTTTTTTGTTTACAGTAGGAAAGGGTGAACTAAAATTAAGTGGATCAGAGGGCATACCTTGTCTTTGCTACCAAGGTCTCCTTTAAGCTATGAAGAACAATTGTCCATCCTCTCCTTCAAATGGCTAAAATTTTGGTCTTTCAACCTTCTCTTGTAATATGTTTGCCACCCTTTTGCATTTACAATTGGCCTTCCTTTGCCTACAACTGGGACAAAACTCAGTAAGCATTGCATCAACTTCCTCGTATTTCTTCTTGATGTGTAAAGTGTCTAGCTGTGTGGCCATATGGCTGATTATGTCCTCCTTTATGTTGGACAACAGATTACTGATCTTAACCCTTGAAACTCCATTGGTTGCTTTTTTTGTAATTGATGACCTTTCTCGCCTTGGTCGTCTAGTGAAAGTCCTTGAATAATTTTGACAGAATTTGAAAATGGATTCAAAAGGTAGCTGGGAAATATCACCTTGCCCAATGAGATTCAAGGCATCAATACACTCATCCTTAACCCCTCTCAAGAAAACCAGATTTAATGATTCTTTAGACAATCTATTTTGGGGGTTTTTCTTCAGAGGAAACTAGAATCTTTCAACATAGTCCTCTAGTGGCTCCTCCTCCTTTTGTAACATCTTGAAGATGTCATCTCTCCTCCTATCATGTCCTTAGCAGTAATCTTGGTATTTCTCCTTCATTGTATCCTAGTCTGGAATGACATCTTTTACCAGGCCCATAAACCATCTCAAGGATGCATCCTTAAGAGTGCAAGGAAGGAGTTTCAACCTATGAGCATCTGAGGTGTAGTCATAGCTCTTACACAAGATATCAAACTCAAACAAAAATGTATTTGGGTCCTCTATCACTAGGCCATAGAAGACTGGTAATGCTAATGGTGGAATATTTTTCAGCATTGTAGCCCTCTCCTAATCAATGATAGGGAATTTGAATGCTGCTTGTTCTAGTTAATCTTCCACCGCAGCATCTGCCATGGTTCTGAAGGTCCCTTTTGTGGCTATAGAAGAAGCTAATGGAGATGTAGAAGGTGTTGTTAGAGGAAGCTCCTCTTCATCAATACCTCCTGCTATATAGCTGATAAAATCAGCTATATCTTCTGTATCCTAAGAATTTGAAGGGAGGAATCTACCTCGGATGTCTCTCTATCTCCACATATAGTAAATTTGGCTTTATATTCTAGCGGTCCTACAGAATGTTAGTATAATTCAGGTGTTTCCTAAAAAATGAATTTATTAACTCTAAATGTTGGAATCAAAGTTTACACTATGAAAGCATGTAAAATGAGCCTATGAAGGTAGCACCATCCTCGACAATACTGCCAAAAATGAAGAGGAAAACTAATGTGTTGTAGACTTAACGTAATTTAGGGGTAGACCTATGTGAACAATCCACTCTATCATTGTACTTCCTACATTAAATTATCAACCAAGGAGTGTAAGATTATGATGGCACTGCACTGTATGTGCCTTCGACACTCATATCTATCCTAAACTATCTTATCCAAACCTACTTAGAGTATTCTACTTGGCTAGAATTCTCATAAATGCAAAAACAATAAAAACAACTATAGAACCTAATGGCTATGGGTACCTACAGCATAAGCTGTAGATAACTGTATTCAACATGAAATTATAGAATTAACTCAAAATGTCCAGAATGACAAAAGAACTAATACTAACCTCTAGAGGATTCAAAATAGAGAAAGCATGCACTTGTTCATGAACCATACTATTGTAGCTTAACATTCAAAGTATTCTAATTGACTTGTGATGTGCTTATATATAAATGAAGAACAGATTTAACAAGTAATGCATAAAGAAATGAAGGAATAAATGAAGTGAAGATCAGTACCTTGAGTGGCCAGCTCAGGGAACTGTCTCACTTAACTGAAAACCAAATCTAATTCAAATATTTTCACATCTCAACTCACATAGTTCTATTCATTGCAAATCATAAACAAAATCTCTTCAGATTGTACTCAATGATAACGTTCCTCAATATAACATGTCTGATGGAAACAGAGTAGTAATTGAATAACCTAAAAACAAAGTAACTAACTTAACATCTAACTCATCCCTCCTATCTTATACAGAAAATGGGAGAGTTTTATGTAACTACCAACTAACTCAACCATCAATCCATCCCTAGATATCAGGGTACAAGTTTGAGATCGATTTATTAATCTAACTGATCAGATGAAGTAGAGTCATATTCAAACAAAAAATCCTATACTATGACTCACATATGAAACATATAAGCTATGATTAGAATCCTAGAACAAGTCTTCTTCTTATGTATTTATTCTTCCATAATGATCACGTTCAGCTTCAGTTAGCACTTGACTGTGACCTCCTTTAATGCCATGTTTTGTAATGTACTGTGAATTCTTCTTTCCTTGATGCCACATACTCGTTGCTACATAAGGGTTAATCCATAGAACATATCCATGCAAATAACCTTCATAATTAAACTATAAAATCTCATCTTATATGCATACATACTCATGTCTAACTCATTCAATTGACAAATATTATCACCATATTTCATATTGATAGAATAGGTTCAAGGTTTGTAGAATATATAAAAAGACAACATATTATGGTGGTAATGTCTTGGAAAAGTATCTGAAATATCATAAGCATAAAGTATGAAAGCATATAAAAACAACATAAAAGAAGCCAATATTTGAACCCATCATAAAGGAAATAAAATTCTGAAAGGTTTAGTTTCCCTTGAAAAGCTATTTGATAAACATGATCGTTATATCAAGCAACATCAGCAACTTGACTCAATTTCATCAATGGAATTTGAACAAGTGAACCTGAGTACAGAAGCAGATCCTAAGATGGTCAACATTGGGAAATGTTGCACTACCAATGAAAAGTTCAAGTTCACAACACTTCTACGCCACTACATTGATGTGCTAGCATATTCATACGATGACTTGAAGTCTTTCAGACCAAAAGAGATCCAACATGAGATCATGCTCAAGGTGGGGCCATTGCCTCATAATAGAAGTAGAGGTAGTACAATCCTAAAATATTAGGTACCATCCTTGCTTAAATTCAAAAGATGTTGAATGCTATGATAATTTTCCCTATTCATCATTCTACTTGGATTGCAAACATTGTTCCTGTAAGGAAGAAGAATGGAGAGATCCGTATTAGTGTAGATTTTAGGAATCTAAATCAATCTTCCTTGAAAGATAACTACCCTTTGCCCATAATGAATCAAGTGTTATAAATAGTAACCAGTTCAGAGATACTATATATGTTGGATGGTTTTTCGGTCTATAATTAGGTAGAGGTCAGTGAAGTGGATCAGTACAAAATCGCTTTCACAACTGCATGGGGCACTTTTGCATATTGCAGGATGCCATTTGGATTGATCAACGTTGGCGCTACTTTTCAGAGAGAAATGGACTTGGCATTCAGAGATGAAATGGGTAAGTTCATTGTGGTATACCTTGATGATTTGACTATTTTCTCCAAGAAACATCAAGATCATGCTTATCACTTACAGCAAGTTTTGGAACGATGCCGCCAGAACGGTATTTCTCTTAACCTAAAGAAGTCAATTTTTGGGGTTACAAAAGGTAAACTTCTTGGTCACATTGTGTCTAAAGAAGGTACTAAGATTGACTCTGAAAGAGTCAAATCCATCCAAGGTCTCACTTTTCCTGCAAATAAGATAGTTGTTCATTCTTTCTTCGGGAAAGTAAATTTCATGCAAAGATTCATCCAGATTTCGCAAAAAAGACTCATCATATTGTTAATATGATGAAAGGTAAGTCCACTTTCCATTGGAGCACAAAGGGTAAAGAAGCATTTGAGGACATAAAAAGAGCCATAGCCCATGCTCCAGTTTTGGTGTGTCTTGATTATACCAAAATTTTATTATGTATAGTTATGCTTCAAAGCATACATTGTCAACAAGTATGGCTTAGTAGAATGAGGAAGGTGTAGAATCTCCAATTTCATTCATGAGTTGTCCATTGAAATCTCATGAAATCAAGTATTCCAACATGGAGAAACATGCTTATGTTGTAGTAAAGGCTGTGAAACATTTCAGATTTTACATATTGAACTCACATACTTTTGTTTTGGTGCCAGATACAACAACAAAATCTATCTTAACTCAACAGGAGTTTGGGACTAAGAGAGGAAATTGGATTGCCAAAATTTAGGAATTTGATCTTGACATTAAACCCACCAAGCTTGTATGGGGGAAAGATTTTTGTCAGTATATTGCTGATAATGTTCCAAAGGAAATAGGTGATGAAGAGATAGAGATTGAAGATGTTCCAACTGTGCTTTTTGTTACTACAACTGATGAGTGGTATTCTAATATCGCTTACTTTCTCACATATGGTGAGTTCCCTACTCATTTGTCCTACAAAGAAAAATGGACTATCAAGCTCAAGGCTGCAAACTTTGTCTTATGGAATAATGGTTTGTACAAGAGAAGTCTTGATGGAGTTTTCCTCCGTTGTGTTGATAAAGCACAACAAAGTAAGCTATTGGAGACTTTCCATAATTTTGCATGCAGAGGACACTTCTTAGTACTAGTAATGACTCACAAGATTTTGAGAGCTAGGTATTATTGGCCGACCTTGTTCCAAGACACATATGATTGGGCGTGTAAGTGTGAACTTTTCCAACAGTTTGTGGGGAAACCCAAGTTGGCTGCACTACCAGTGAAACCGGTTGCAATTGAGGAACCATTTCAGCAGTGGGGCATTGAATTCATTGGCACTGTGAATCCACTATCAAGTGCGGGACACAATTATGTTCTTACTGCAACTAATTATTTCACCAAGTGGGTGGAAGCTGTACCAGTTAAGCATGCTACTTCTGAAGTGGTGTGTAAGTTTCTCAAAGAAAATACCATATCCTAGTTTGGTGTTCCAAACACGATTGTGGTAGATAATGCTACATGTTTTTCCTCTAATGAGATTACTAATTTCTGTTTTGAATATGGGATTATTCTTTCACATTCATTTGATTATTATCCACAAAAAAATGGTCAAGCAGAATCAAGTAATAAGAATCTGGTTACTATTATCAGGAAGCTAGTAGATTATAATTAGAGAACATGGCATAAGGCATTGTTTGATGCTTTGTGGGCAGATAGAATTAACCCAAAGAGGGATATTGGTATGTCACCATTTCAGTTGTTATATGGTTTGAATGCAGAGATACTGATCACCTTGGAATTGCTAGCTTTGAAGTTGGCAAAGGCAGTTGAGAATGGAACTTTTGAAAGTTCTATTGATAAATGCATAATGTATCTTTCTGAAGAACAACGAGTTATGGTGGTAGACTATATAGCTGAACACCAAAGTCAAGTCAAGAATCTGTTTGATAAGAAAGTGAAGGATAGAGATTTCTAGATTGGGGATCAAGTCTTGTTTGATTCCTTATGGAGAGGCCTATTTGTCATTCACCAGTTCTGTGGTGAAAATAGTTTCTTGGTGGAATATCAAGATGGGACACCATTCTTGTTGCCGCATAGTGGACAACATCTGAAGCTTTTCAATCCATAAAGCGCCAGATAAGTTCACTTGTATATTTGTACAATTTGTGTTTTTCTTTTCCATTTTTAGTCTTTTTTAGTCTTTTGTTTTGTCCGCTTGACTCTATGGACCAATGGCATGGATGAAGGCACGTAGAGACTAGAATTCTTCTTCCTTTGATCATTTCAAAGAATGATTGAAGAAAGCTCCCCAGTTAGAGCTAGCTGTTGTCCTCAAAATCAGTTGCGCTCTTTTTGTAGGATGACCCCTACGGAACTTGTCTGTTTCATAGCCTACACTCTAAGTATGCATTTCAAGGCAAGTCTCTTGAACCTCATGTGTAGTCCTTTGACACCTAAGAATGTCTTGTAACATTCCCCTAGGTCAGTTCCTCGAAGTTCATGAAATTTGACTAAGTTACAAGCTTGTCAAATTATCAATGTTGACCTTTTAGAGTGTTAGAAATGTTTTAATAGTTAACATGCAAGGGCGGCTAAAAATCCCACCCCTGCATGTAACTTGTTTTTTCCATATGCTTGGGTGGCCATTTAGACCGCCTCAACATGTTCTTTTTCCTTTGCATGCAGGAGCGGTCATTTTGACCGCTCATGCATGTTTTTCTGTTTTAGCATGTAAGGGCGGCGAAAATCACCGCCCATACATGTGTTGCAAGTATGGGCCTAACTAGTGTTGTCATTGATGTCAACATACTACCGTTGCATTAATGATAAGGATTGGATGAGCTGTGTGCTGAGGATATTGAGAAAATTAGTCTCAATCAGGAATGGTGAAGAACAGTGAAGACTGTAAGGTAAAAGTCCAAGATAGGATGAGGATCAAAGGATGCAGTTTAAAGGGTTTGTAGATATGTGTCTTAAGGTGGTCCAGTAGAGATTTCAGAGGTCTGTATGAAGATCTAAAGAAGTTATGGCCGCTCAAGTAAAATCAGTCCTGGTAGGTGTTCAGAGGTGATAGAGTAATACAGACAGGTCTGGTGAGATCTAGAAATGCATTATCCTGTTCTGCGGATTTGAGGGAGTGTTGAGGAAGTCTTTGTGAAGTGTCAACTTGATTGGTTTGTGGTTTGCAAGCATCTATTCCTTTGTGACAATGATGACAGACTATGTTCTTGAGGTTCTGGATGAAGGAGAGAAGGATTTCAGTAAGCAGATGAAGTGTGGATGTTCTTGGTGATTCAGGCAAGCTTGTGGAGGTCTTTGGATCATGTCTAGTTTATGTTGGTGGTTTTCATTGGAGTTGGAGCTCACAATTGAAGGATGACTTCCGGATGATGGTGTTCTTCCTGAGACTGGCCGACCAGATGAGTTACACATCCTGCAGATGTTCTTGTAGATGATTGCCGACTTAGATGATCATTCCTAAGTCGATGTCATGTATAAATAAGGGATTGTAAAGTCAATTCAAAGTGTGTCTAGTGAGGATGAGAGTGTGGTAGTGAGGAGAAGAGTGAAAGGCAGAGCAGAAGTATTGGGCTTAAATGGAATTGATTCAAGCATGGTGAAGATGTTATTTTCCAGTTCAAGTAGGTGATACTTATTATTTTGTAGACAGTGTGTCTCTTGTAGGCAGTGAGCCTCTTGTGAGCAGTGTGCTCAGGCAGTAAGCCCTAATTGGCATGTGCCATTTTGTTCTTTCTATTCTTCTAATAGAGAATACAATCTTGGGTTAATCACCCCATGGTTTTTCCCTTATTCAGGTTTTCCACGTCAAAATCTTGGTGTCTCATGTGTTATTGTGTTTCTGCTCTTGATTTATTGCATTATGTTTCCATGATTGATTTACTATTATGTTGCCTAATTACAAAGTGGAGTTAAGTGTTTAAAGAGAAGAAAGTTTTGTACAACTGATTCACCCCCCGTCTCAGTTGTTTGCCTTAAATCTAACAATTGGTATCAGAGCCAGGTTCCTCTAAAAGAAGCTTAACCGCTTAAGGAGATCTAGGATGTCGTCCTACAAGAAGGATAGTCCGAAGTTTGATGGAACCAATTTTAATCTTGGAAAAGTCACCTGAAATGTCACTTGCAATATATGGGAATGGCGTACTGGAACATGGCTTCAATGAAGTATACTCCTCCATAGGGTGGTCTGAAAGCCCCAAATGAAATCACAGATGCTGAAAACAATCTAAGAACTATTGAAGCTCTTCTAAGCGCATTATCTAATTCAGAGCTTTCAAATGTTGTTGACCTACCAACTACTTTTGAGATTTGGGAAAAACTGGAACTTCTACATGAAGGAGATAAGTATGTTAAATGTGCAAGGCTACAGAGTCTGAAAGGGAAATTTGAAAACCTGAAGATGAGAGAAGATGAAAATATCTCTACTTTAATGCCAAGAGTAAATGAGCTTGTTTGTGGAATTAGAAATGCTGGTGGAGTCTTGGATGAAAATGAGATTGTTGGCAAAATTCTCAGATCCCTTCCTGCTTCTTATAAAATCAAGGTTGCTGCCATTGAAGAATTCAGAGCCGATACAACTATCACAAGAGATCAATTGGCTACTTTTGAAATGACCGAGTTTGGAGATACCCCTCCCAAGACTGAATCTACATTCAAAGCCAGTGCCTCTATAAAAGGTAAACAAAGGTTTGATCCAGGAGAAAACTCTTCAAGGAAACTATCATGGTATGAAAAATCAAGAAAAGACTTGGAAGAAGAAGAAGCAGAAACTGCTCAACTTGAAGCTCTTATTACAAAAATACTGCCAAGAACATCTGGTAAGTATGAAGGGAAGTTGCCTTTTAAGTGTTTTAACTACAATAAGATTGGTCATTTTGCCTCAAGATGTCCAGAAAGATTTTCAAGGCTAAATCCTAACAGATCAAGGTTCCAAAAGAATTGTTACTATGTTCATGAGGAAGATGATAATGAAGGAGTAATAGATGATGAATCAGAGACAAAAAATAAATCTGGAAGTGATTGGGTGTTTATTGCCATCAAGGAAGAAGATCCAATACCCTCTGAATCTGTCAATCATAAAGTTGTAAAAAGAGCTCTAGCTGCCCAAGTTGAAGAAAAGGATGATTGGGTTATTGACAGTGAATTCTCTCATCATATGACAGGTGACAAAAATAAGTTCATAGATTTAGAAAGGTATGAAGGAGGACTGGTAAAGTTTGGTGATAATTCTGTTGGTAGAATCAGAGGTAGAGGAACTATTTCTTTTGATGGAAGGAACAAAACTGGTAATGTACTATATGTTGAAGGTTTGAAGCACAATATTCTCAGTGTTGGACAGTTGGTGGACAAAGGCTATGATCTCTGATTCAAGAATGGAAAATGCAAGATCTTTAAAAGTTCTGAAATAGAGATTGCATCTGGTACTCAAACAAAAGGTAATATCTTCCATTTGGTTGGTACTGGTAAAAGTTGCTTATTTGTTCAAGTTGATCAGAGTTGGTTATGGCATAGGAGGATGTGTCATGTGAATTTTGATAATATCATCAAGATAAGAAATACTCAGGCTGTAAGAGATCTTCCAAAATTGGTGAAACCTACTAATAGCTTGTGTAAAGAATGTCAGTTTGGTAAGCTGAGAAAAATCACTTTCAAGAGTAAGGAACTGTCCTCTACCAGATTATTGGACTTAGTTCATACTGATCTTTGTGGTCCGGCAATAATCAGGAGTGTGCAAGGTGATAGATACTTCATGTTACTAATTGATGACTATTCCCGGATGATGTGGGTAACCTTTCTGAAAGAGAAATCAGAAGCTTTTGAGAAATTCAAAATATTCAAGGCTATGGTAGAGAATGAAACCAGATTAAAATTGAAATGTCTGAGATCTGATAGAGGTGGAGAATTCACATCCGGTGAGTTCATAGAATTTTGTGAGAAGCATGGAATAAAGAGACAATTGTCTACTCCTAGGACTCCACAATAGAATGGAGTAGTGGAAAGAAAGAACCGGACCATCCAAGAAGCATCTAGGACCATGATGATGGAAGCAAATGTTCCTCAGATCTATTAGAGAGAAGTTGTCAGCACTGTAGTCTATACTCTCAATCGAGTTCAAATCAAAAGCAATACCGGTAAGACTCCTTATGAACTTTGGTTTGGCGTCACTCCTACTATGAGGTATTTCAGAGTTTTTAGTAGCAAATGTTACATTAAAAGAGATGAAGATCTAGGAAAGTTTGATGCTAGAAGTGATGAAGGAATATTCTTGGGTTACTCTACTAAAAGCAAAGCATACAGGTGTTATAACAAGAGACTGATAAAAATGATAGAAAGTACAAATGTGAAGGTTGATGAAGGAATTGAAAAACCCTCAAGGTTTTATGAATATGATGAAGATGATCAAAATGGTGTTCTGATTCAAGAAGCCCCAGCCTCCTCTGAAAGTCAGATTCAAACTGATCCGGTAAATCAGGAAGAAGAGATGAGCTTTGATGAGTTTAATCAAGAATCAGAAGTGCAAGAAATTCCCAAAGTTCCTAAGTATGTAAGACTGAACCACTTTGAAGATCAGATCATAGGTGATAAAAGCAAAGGTGTACAAACAAGAAGGAGAATTGCTCAAGATTCAGATGAGAATTGTCTGATTTCAAAGATTGAACCTAAGACAGTGAATGAAGATTGCAATGACAAAAACTGGACTAAAGCAATGAAGGAAGATCTGATGCAAATTGAGAAAAATCACACTTGGGATCTTGTTCCCAGACCTAGAAACAAGAATGTGATTGGAGCAAAATGGGTCTTCCGGAACAAATTGAATGAAGTTGGTGAAGTAATTAGAAATAAAGCCATATTGGTCTACAAGGGTTACTCTCAAATAGAAGGAGTTAATTTTGAAGAAACTTTTCCTCTGGTGGTAAGAATTGAAGCAGTCAGATTATTTCTTGCTTTTGTTGCCTTCAAGGATTTCAAAGTATATTAGATGGATGTCAAGTCTGCCTTCCTAAATTGTGACTTAGATTTCAATTGTCTGATCATGGTGATATGGTCTGCAAGTTGAAGAAAGCACTGTATGGACTGAAGAAAGCCCCAAGAGCTGGTATGAGAGATTGGATAATCATCTTTTGAAGATTGGTTTCAACAAAGGTACTGCTGACACTAATTTGTATTTCAAAATTGATCATGAAAACATCTTGATTGTTGAAGTGTTTGTTGATGATATCATTTTTGGAGGAAGAGATAGTATGTGTAAAACTTTTGCAAATCAAATAAAAAGTGAGTTTGAGATGTCCATGCTTGGTGAAATGAATTTCTTCTTGGGTCTACAAATCACTCAAACAAAGAAAGGAATCTTCATTTCTCAGACCAAATATGTGAAAGAATTGTTGAAGAAATTTGGGATGGAAGACTCAAAGCCAATGAATACTCCCATTGCAACTGGATGTAAATTGGGCAAAGATGATGACTCTCCTAAGGCTGATCAGAAAAAGTACAGGTCAATGATTGGAGGATTGTTGTATCTCACTCACACTAGACCTGACATTATGAATGTTGTTGGTCTTGTTGCTAGATTCTAAGCTGATCCTAGAGAATCTCATGTCATGGAAATCAAGAGGATTTTTAGATATCTAAAAGGGACAGTTAAGTATGGTTTGTGGTATCCCCGAGATCATGATTTCTCTCGTCATGCATATACAGATGTGGATGACCGAAAGAGTACCAGTGGTGGAGCATTCTTTTTGGGGAAGAGATTGGTTTCTTGGTTAAGCAAGAAACAAGAGGCAATATCTCTGTCCACTGCAGAAGTAGAATATATTGCAGTAGCAGGTAGTTGCACTCAAGTTTTGTGGATGAAGCAAATGCTAAGGGACATAAGAGTGGAGTATGAGGAGCCTATCACAATCTTCTGTGATAATTCAAGTGCAATAAATATATCTAAGAATCTGGTGTTGCATTCAAAGACTAAACATATATCCATCAAGTTTCACTTTTTGAGAGAGCAAGTAAACAAGAATGAATTCAGATTGGAGTTTGTGCCTTCCAAGGATCAGATTGTAGACATTTTTACTAAACCTCTACCTAAGGACTCTTTTGAGTATCTTAGGGAGAAGTTAGGGATTATTGCCCCTCCGGTGATGAAATAAGGTGCACTGATGTGCATCAGTCCGGTGGATATCATAGTCATATCTTGTGGTCCAGATTGATGGGGAGCTGCTACTAAGGGGGAGCAATTGGTATGAGTCTGAAGTGGTGGAATTGCAAGTATGTGCCCTTTTCCATTGATGTCAAAGGGGGAGAGAAGACATGTGAAAAACAAGTGGTTGCTGATCAAAGGGGGAGTAGGAATGGAAGAGAAGACATGAAAATAGTTGTTGTTGATAGGGGGAGTTGTGACAGTAAGGAGAAGTTCTTGTCTTGATAGTCAAAATAGTTTTTCACATCATATGTTGCCATCAATGACAAAGGGGGAGATTGTTACAAGTATGGGCCTAACTGGTGTTGTCATTGATGTCAACATACTCCTGTTGCATTAATGATAAGGATTGGATGTGCTGTGTGCTAAGGATATTGAGAAAATTAGTCTCAATCAGGAACAGTGAAGACAGTAAGGTAAAAGTCCAAGATAGGATGAGGATTAGAGGATGCTGTTTAAAGGGTTTGTAGATATGTGTCTTAAGGTGGTCCAGTAGAGATTTCAGAGGTCCACATGAAGATTTGAAGAAGTTATGGCCGCTCAAGTAAAACTGGTTCCGTTAGGTGTTCAGAGGTGACAGAGTGATACAGAAAGGTCCGGTGAGATCCAGAAATGTATTATCCTATTCTGTGGATTTGAGGGAGTGTTGAGGAAGTCTTTGTGGAGTGTCAACTCAATTAGTTCATGGTTTGAAGGTTTGCAAGCATCTATTCCTTTGTGACAGTGATGATAGACTGTGTTCTTGAGGTTCCAGATGAAGGAGAGAAGGATTTCAGTAAGTAGATGAAGTGTGGATGTTCTTGGTGATTCAGGCAAGCTTGTGGAGGTCTTTGGATCATGTCTAGTTCATGTTGGTGGTCTGCATTGGAGTTGGAGCTTGCAATTGAAGAATGACTTCCAGATGATGGTGTTCTTCCTGAGACTAGCCGACCGGATGAGTTACACATCCTGCGGATGTTCTTGTAGATGATTTCTGACTTAGATGATCATTCCTTAAGTCGATGTCATGTATAAATAAGGGATTGTAAAGTTAATTCAAAGTGTGTCTAGTGAGGATGAGAGTGTGGTAGCGAGGAGAAGAGCAAAAGGCAGAGCATAAGTATTGGGCTTAAATGGAACTAATTCAAGCATGGTGAAGATGCTATTTTCTAGTTCAAGTAGGTAATACTTATTATTTTGTAGATAGTGTGTCTCTTGTAGGTAGTGAGCCTCTTGTGAGTAGTGTGCTTGGGCAGTGAGCCCTAATTGGCATGTGCCATTTTGTTCTTTCTATTCTTCTAACAGAGAATACAATCTTGGGTTAATCACCTTGTGGTTTTTCCCTTAACCAAGTTTTCCACGTCAAAATCTTGGTGTCTCATGTGTTAATGTGTTTTTGCTCTTGATTTATTGCATTATGTTTCCATGATTGATTTATTATCATGCTGCTAAATTACAAAGTGGAGTTATGATGCAGAGGTAAACGCAACGGGAGCTTACAAATGGGAAGGAGGAGTCATTAACACAACCAGCATATTAAAATCCTATCGGCTCATCATCATCATCATATTTGTTGCTAACACAGACAGCATCATCATATTTCGAATGAGCATGAAATATCCTCCTGCTAACTACTGTTCACTTCCTCCGCCTTTCGCCTTTCGCCTTTCGCCTATCAGCAGCATCATCACATTCGGCAAGCGCAAACATCCTCCTGATGTTCACTGTTCATCTTACCGCCAAACTCTATCTTCATCATCATGATGTTTAGCATCACCTTCATCAGCAGGATACAAAATATCCGGTTGCTCCCATATATCCTGATGACGACAACTTCAAGCACCTTTCCTTCGATGCTTACGTCACCCTGATATCCGACTACTCAAACAACAGCATCATGATATGACTTATCCGGTCATATTGAAACATCCTGATGATGTTACCCAAACTTTATGCCGATGACTTACGCCGATGCCAAAACACTTAGCGACAGCAGGATAAACTTGCATAGGGTGATATTCGTAATATCCTGATGACGATGACGTCACATGCCCCTGATGATGATGTCAATGCACCTGATGATGATGTCATCCGGATATAAGATCCTTATACCCTCCGCAACATGATAATGAATATCCTGATGACCTTTTCAATATCCTGATGATGACCTCTCCGGTCCTTAGTCAAAAAAATGAACTTTCACTCCTGCATGCGATAGCGATATGCGGATGATGAATACACACGAAAGATGATCCTGACGATGATATACACACTGAGTATATATATCCAACCTATATCATCCTGATGCACTTGAAACATACAATCTTCATCAGCTTCATAACCCGATCCGGATAGCGATATACTCGCAAATGACGATGCGATTCACTCCGACTGGTAAAGCACATGCAGATCCCTGTATATCCTTCAGCTGCATGCAAACTCACAGAACCGCACAAGTTCACAAAGAAAATATGATGATCGGGCCGGATCACCTTCAGATCAAAACTTAACAGTTTATCTTCCTAAACCCTAGCACATGAGGATGCTAGGTTGATTCATAGCATGCTACCGATCGATCTCCCACACAATGAAATGCATAAACAGAAAACTAAAATGCAAACTAAACTATCATACATGACCATTCCACCGATTCACAGAATCAACCGGTGGAAGGGTTGAAAGAATCCATTAACCTGTGATCAGAACAGAAATCAAAACAACTGATAAACCAGATAATGCAATTGATGAGATCTTATTTAGATGAAACACAAATGTCCTGTTTCTACAACAATGTTTCACAATGTCTGGACTGATCTCTGGAACTCACTCAATCACCAGTACAACACAACTACTACTCTCTTCTACTCTCTTACTGATCTCAAACCCTAACTGATCTGAGTTATTTATAACAATATCCTACGAGTACTACCGACTCGATTCCCAGCGGCTGGGAGCTTCCAAGCGGCTGGGAGAGGACAACTCATACTACCTGATCACGAACTCTAACTGCCTGCACACTCTCCTAGGCTAATCTAATACATATGCATTGGTCCAATGGACCTTATTACATTATGAAGTCAAACATGCTAAAAATAGACTAATGTCCTGTCATGCGGACTATATCCTATCTTGTAGGGGTGCTCCTGCACCATACTCCCCAGAAGAAGAAATCTCAAGTCCACTTGAGATGAGAGTATGAAGATCTGCACCATGTTTCTGGATCTACTCTTCAGTCATCCATACTGCTTCAGAATTCGATTTTCCTTTCCAAGAGACTAGATACTCCAAGTACTGTTTGTTCTGAGTCTGTTTGACCACTCTGGTGTCCAAAACCTTCTGGAACTGTGGAGGATCATGCTTGGGAATGTCATCATGGACTGTATCCTATAGGAGTTCCTGATCTGCATCTGGATAAGACTTGTATGGAGTTAAATCACATACATTGAATATAGGGGACAAACCAAGATCAGGAGGGAGTTGTATCTCATAAGCATTCTGTCCATGCTTGTGCAAAATCTGACATGGTCCAACTTTTCTCTGCATGAGTTTAGTATACTTTCCCTTAGGAAGTCTGTCCTTCTTCAAATGAACCCATACCAAATCTCCAACATCAAACTGAACATCCTTCTTCTTTTTATCAGCATATTCCTTATACTTCAAGGTGGTTTGCTGCAGTTGGGTCTTGACTTGATCATGAACCTCTTTGATGGCTTCTGCAAAAGCTTCTCCTTCTGCACTAACAGGGTCTACTGTAGGTAGATCTCTCAATTCCAAAATTCCTCTTGGATGCATACCATAAACTATCTGAAAAGGTGATTTCCCTGTGCTCCTATTGACAGTATCATTATAGGAAAATTCAGCTTGAGATAGAATATTATCCCACTTTTCTCCATGTTGTTTTGTCAAACATCTAAGCAAATTTCCTAAGGAACGGTTCACTACTTCAGTCTGTCCATCCGTTTGAGGATGATATGCAGAGGAAAAAGACAAATTTGTTCCAAGTTTCTTCCAAAGAGTTCTCCAGAAGTGACCAATAAACTTCACATCCCTATCTGACACTATACTCAATGGCAATCCATGGATTCTGACAATCTCCCTGAAAAATAAATCTGTAATGTATGAAGCATCAGCAGTGGTTTTGCATGGCAAGAAATGTGCCATTTTGCTGAATCTATCCACTACAACAAAAAACACTGTCAAACCCTTTCTTTGTCCTTGGTAAACCCAAGACAAAATCCATACTTATGCTTTCCCATGGTCTGGAAGGAATGGGTAAGGGCTGATATAAACCTGCATTAGTTGACCTTCCTTTAGCTTTCTGACATATCACACATGTCTCTACAAACTTTCTGACATCTGATTGTAACTTAGGCCAAAAGTAATGTCTTCGGACAAGATCAAGAGTCTTATCTAGACCAAAATGACCTGCCATAGCTCCACAATGTTTCTCCTTAATGATGTTTAACCTCATAGAACACCTTGGAATACATAACTGTCCACCTTTGAACAACAATCCATCCTGAATCAAAAATTCAGAGAATTCAGCATGATATTTCTCTCCAAAAGAAGTACATACATGATATATCTCCCCAAAATCTTCATCAGACTCATACATGGTCTTTAGTGAATCAATGCCAACACTTTCTAACTGAATCTGGTTGACTGTTAGAACTCTTCTACTCAAAGCATCTGCAACTTTATTCTTGACTCCTTTCTTATGCTTCAATGTAAAAGTAAAAGCTTGTAAGGTTTCTACCCATTTCATGTGTCTGTGGTTCAGCTTTTCCTGGCTGTTTATGAAACTCAGAGCCTGGTTATCTGTGAATACTATGAATTCCTTTGGCATCAAGTAATGCCTCCATTTCTTGAGTGACTGGACTAAAGCATACATTTCCAAATCATATGAGGAATACCTCTTTTTAGCTTCATTGAGCTTCTCACTGAAAAATGCAATAGGTCTACCTTCTTGGCTGAGTACTGCTCCAATGGCCATGTGACTGGCATCACATTCTACCTGAAAGATTTTGTTAAAGTCTGGAAGTGCAAGGACTGGCTGCTGTGCCACCTTCTTCTTCAATGTTTCAAAAGAATCATCTGCTCTTTGAGTCCAAACAAATCTGCACTTCTGTCCTCCTTTGATGGTATCAAGCATGGGTGCACAAATATGACTAAACCCTCTTATAAACTTCCTGTAGAAGGTTGCTAACCCATGGAAACTTCTGACATCATTCATAGTCTTTGGGGTTGGCCAAGACAATATGGCACTTACCTTCTCCTTATCCATTTGTAACTTTCCTTGTGAAATGACAAAACCCAAATATGTGATCTCCTCTTGCATGAACAAACACTTGTCTAAATTTATCATCAGCTGCTCTTCATGTAACCTCTTAAAAACCAAATCTATGTGTTTGAGATGTTCTTCTTTTGTGTTTCTGAAAATCAGAATGTCATCTAGATATACTATGACAAACTTACCAATGAACTCTTTCAAAACCTCATTCATCAACCTCATAAAAGTACTAGGTGCATTAGATAAACCAAAAGGCATAACCTTCCACTCATATAACCCTTCATTAGTTTTAAATGATGTTTTCCATTCATCTCCTGGCCTAATCCTGATCTGATGATATCCACTCTTTAGATCTATTTTTGTAAAATACTTAGCACTTCCCAAACAGTCAAGTAAATCCTTTATCCTAGGGATTGGAAACCTATACCTGATTGTGATCTTGTTAATAGCTCTGGAATCTGTGCAAAGCCTCCAAGTACCTTCCTTCTTTGGTGCTAGTACAGCTGGTACTGCACATGGACTTAAACTTTTCCCAATCAGACCTGAATCCAATAATTCTTCAATTTGTCTGGCTACTTCTGCATTCTGTTCTAGAGTTAGCTTATAGGCTACTTTGTTTGGAAGTGTTGACCCTGGAATTAAGTCTATGCAGTGACTAATATCTCTGACAGGTGGTAGGGATCTTGGCATTCCCTCTGAGATGATACCTTTGTACTTATCCAATAGCTCTTGGATAGCTGGGTCTATGAACCTTTGCTTCTTCTCTTCCTTGACTTCTTGCTGCTGTTCTTTATTCACCCTCATACATGGGATTAGGGCATATGCAATTGCACCTTCTGCTGCTACTTCTTTCATGAACTGGTTACCTTCCATCAGCATTACCTTCACCTCTTTTCCTTTAGATTTCTCCTCTTTCTCTGTTAATGGTAGTAACTCTGTCACCTTACCATCTTTAGTGATTGTATAGGTATTTCTAACACCATCATGTTGTGCCTTCAAATCATACTGCCATGGTCTACCAAATAAAAGATTGCAAGCATCCATCTTGGTAATGTCAAACAACAACTTATCCTTATAGGCTCCAATCTGAAATTCTACCCAAGCCTGCTCTTCTACAGTTGTCTGCTGACCTTGGGTAAGCCATGAGACTTTATATGGGGATGGGTGAGGCAATCTCCTAAGCTTAAGCTTTGTCACCATTTCTTCAGACACAAAATTTTCAGTAGAACCAGAATCAATCAAAACTTTACATGCCTTACCTCCTGCTTTGCAAATAGTCCTGAAAAGAGACTTTCTTTGAGGGGATTCTTTGTCAGGTACCTTCCTAGTAGTCATTGTTCTTCTCATCATTAGAGACTCTCCACTTCCTGGGTATCCACAATTATCAGGAGCATTCACACTCTGAAAAGAAGTAGAGCCTGTCATACTTTGATTATCAGGTTCTTGGATCAGATTTGTTCTCCTTTCTCTTGTTGAGCTTGTGGCCTTTTCTGGACATCTGCTGGCTATATGGCCTTCTTTATTACAGTTATAACATCTGATGGATCCTCTGCCTTGGGATCTTCCTCTGAAAGGTCTTCTACCTCTGAAGTTTCCTTGCTGACTATAATTTTCCCTCTGGTTCTGACTATTGTTTCCCTTACTATTGTCATGACTGGATTCTCCTTGATATCCATGTCCATGTCCTCTACCTCTAAAAGGACCTCTTCCACCCCTTTGTTGTCTTCCTCTTCCTCTATTGTGTTGTTCTTGTTTTCTCTTTAACTTCTCTTCCACTTTCAATGCCAACTGAAAGCATTTCTGAACTATATCTGGATTATGCAGACTTAAATCTTCTTGAATGTTGAACCTCAATCCATTAAGGTATCTGGCTACCTTCTCTTCTTCACTTTCCTTTACCTTTGTTTTCATACAAAGTTTCATGAATTCTTCTGTATATGAGCTGACATCTAGCTCCTTCTGCTTTAGGTCTTGCTTCCTCTTGTGTAATTGGATACTGTAATCCAATGGGACATAAGCTTCCTTTACTAATGCCATCATCTTCTTCCATGTAGTGACTCTACGCTTTCCTTCCTATACTCTATCATCTTGGATGAAATTCCACCATGTCAAGGCAGCTTCTTTCATTTTTGACTGGGCTATTTTCACCCTCTGTTGTTCTAGTATCTCCTCTGTTTCAAAGAAATTGTTCAAGGAGTCTATCCACTCCATCACTGAATCAGGTTCCATCTTTCCTGTAAACACTGGCAAATCTAGTTTCACATCCATGGTTCTCCTCTCCATGGCCTTGAGGGCGTTCAACAGTGGTCTCTGGTCTACAGGAACGACCTCCTTGTTCCAACTAGGGATCTCTTCTTCTTCCCTATCTTCTTCTCTACCAGAACCTACTCTGCTCCTCAACTTCTCTAACTCATCCTTCAATTCCTGATTCTGAGCCTTCACGGCCTTGCTCTCTGCAATCTGTTTCTTCACCAGAACTGCCAACTCAACATTGGTCATCCTTGCCGGAACCTCAGATGTTCCTTCGTCACCTGACATCTTGCTATATCCTTATCTTTTCCAGAAGATCCTTCCTTTGCTCTGATACCACTATGATGCAGAGGTAAATGCAATGGGAGCTTACAAATGGGAAGGAGGAGTCATTAACACAACCAGCATATTAAAATCCTATCAGCTTATCATCATCATCATATTTCTTGCTAACACAGACAGCATCATCATATTTTGAATGAGCATGAAATATCCTCCTGCTAACTACTGTTCACTTCCTCCGCCTTTCGCCTTTCGCCTTTCGCCTATCAGCAGCATCATCACATTCGGCAAGCGCAAACATCCTCCTGATGTTCACTATTCATCTTACTGCCAAACTCTATCTTCATCATCATGATGTTCAGCATCACCTTCATCAGCAGGATACAAAATATCCGGTTGCTCCCATATATCCTGATGACGACAACTTCAAGCACCTTTCCTTCGATGCTTACGTCACCCCGATATCCGACTACTCAAACAACAGCATCATGATATGACTTATCCGGTCATATTGAAACATCCTGATGATGTTACCCAAACTGTATGCCGATGACTTACGCCGATGCCAAAACACTTAGCGACAGTAGGATAAACTTGCATAGGGTGATATTCGTAATATCCTGATGACGATGACGTCACATGCCCCTGATGATGATGTCAATGCACCTGATGATGATGTCATCCGGATATAAGATCCTTATACCCTCCGCAACATGATAATGAATATCCTGATGACCTTTTCAATATCCTGATGATGACCTCTCTGGTCCTTAGTCAAAAAAATGAACTTTCACTCCTGCATGCGATAGCGATATGCGGATGATGAATACACACGAAAGATGATCCTGACGACGATATACACACTGAGTATATATATCCAACCTATATCATCCTGATGCACTTGAAATATACAATCTTCATCAGCTTCATAACCCGATCCGGATAGCGATATACTCGCAAATGACGATGCGATTCACTCCGACTGGTAAAGCACATGCAGATCCCTGTATATCCTTCAGCTGCATGCAAACTCACAGAACTGCACAAGTTCACAAAGAAAATATGATGATCGGGCCGGATCACCTTCAGATCAAAACTTAACAGTTTATCTTCCTAAACCCTAGCACATGAGGATGCTAGGTTGATTCATAGCATGCTACCGATCGATCTCCCACACAATGAAATGCATAAACAAAAAACTAAAATGCAAACTAAACTATCATACATGACCATTCCACCGATTCACAGAATCAACCGGTGGAAGGGTTGAAAGAATCCATTAACCTGTGATCAGAACAGAAATCAAAACAACTGATAAACCAGATAATGCAATTGATGAGATCTTATTTAGATGAAACACAAATGTCCTGTTTCTACAACAATGTTTCACAATGTCTGGACTGATCTCTGGAACTCACTCAATCACCAGTACAACACAACTACTACTCTCTTCTACTCTCTTACTGATCTCGAACCCTAACTGATCTGAGTTATTTATAACAATATCCTACGAGTACTACCGACTCGATTCCCAGCGGCTGGGAGCTTCCAAGCGGCTGGGAGAGGACAGCTCATACTACCTAATCACGAACTCTAACTGCCTGCACACTCTCCTAGGCTGATCTAATACATATGCATTGGTCCAATGGACCTTATTACATTATGAAGTCAAACATGCTAAAAATAGACTAATGTCCTGTCATGCGGACTATATCCTATCTTGTAGGGGTGCTCCTGCACCAAGTTAAGTGTTTAAAGAGAAGAAAGTTTTGTACAACTGATTCACCCCCACCTCTTAGTTGTCTACCTAAAATCTAACATGTTGTTCATGAGTCATGTGAAAGAAATGAATAGTCACCTTTGCACTTTATGGTAACTTCGAGTCTAACTTGTGTGTAATTAATGCATGATGAGTTTAGCTTTTAAAAACCTTTATATGGTTTAAAACATTTTAAAGTTCATTTCTAATTGTTTCTAGTCGTTATATTTTTCTTCTAAACCCTTATTCATATTCAGATTTCCTGGCGAAAGAGTGGTATTGACTTCTCAGTGGATCGAAGGTTGTTTGTTCTTTCTCACCATCACCATCACCATTATTTTTCAGGTAGGGTTTCAATTCCCGCTTTTTTCTTTGTTTATTAAATGTGCTAGGGTTTTACAAACATTTTTGTTTCTAGTTTTTTTAAAAGAATCCTATGTTTTTCTTCATTACAAGGATCTTTCTTTAAAAACTAGGGTTTCTATTTACAAAGTCTCCTCGTTTGTCATTTCTTGAGTGTCAGTTTGTCGTGTGTGTTTGATGTGGATGGCAATTTTCATCGTGCGTTCAATGTTCCTGTGTTAGATTTTAAAATGTCATTTCATTCTTACCTTAGCATTTTTATGTTTTTCCTTCATGTAGGTGCGACATTTATTTCCACCCATACATGTTTTTCTTAATCATTGTAACGTGCATGGGCGGTGAATTTCACCGCCAATGCACATTTGCCATGCCTCTTGTTTTTATATCCAATATGCAAGGGCAGCAAAATTTGCCGCCTGAGCATATTCACTCAACCTAAGTGCGAGGGTGGCAAAATTTTCCACCCAAACACAACCTTCTAACTTACATACAAAATAAAGTGCAAGTTCAGGGTTTTTACCCACTCGGTCACAAAAAAATTCTTTCCCATATGCATAGTTGGTCAAAAATCCTGAATGTACATAATATGAAACAAAAATTAACATACGTGCAGGGGCGGTCATTTTGCCCACCCATGAACTTGAAAGTTGTAAATCTACCTACATGTAGGAGGGGTCAAAATGGCCGCTCATACATGAAGGTTCTTAGTTTCCACCAATATGCAGAAGCAGTTAAAACCACCACCTTTTCATCTTTTGCATAAATTTTACCTATCTACATGTAGAGGTGGCCTTTTCTGCCACCCTTACATCAAGTTGTGAAACTACCCACATGTAGGAGTGGTCATTTTGACCGCCCGTGCATGACTCCCTCAAAATTTCCTAACACTAGGATTTTTTGACAAATAATACCTTTAACCCGCTTTCGCCCAATTTTTTGACTTGCATGCTCTCTAGCCATTTTAAGCTCATCCCTATGAACATGATCATCATTCTGCAGTTTCCCTAAAATACCAATTTTTCCCCTAGCTATGAGATCATGAATTTTTGCAGTTTTTGCAAGTAGCAGCTGTGATCAACACTGCATCCAATAATTTATTCAAAGCCATTGTCTGAGCCATCTCCATCTAAGGCTAAAACAAGTATAAGTATCAAGGGTTTTTCCCTGTTACTTCAGTGCAATCAAATGTTGATGAGATCAGAGACACTGAAATAAGCCATGTTGATATGGCAGAGTTTGTGGAAAGAACAAAGCAACCAAATCCTCTACGTTATATGCACAGGATCATTGATAGTAACATACACTTGGTGGCTTCATTCCCAGTTGCAACCCATAATCCTGAGTTTGTCCTTCAAGTGGCAAGCCATTATGACAAAGACACTAGAACTCTGGTTGATTCCAATGGAAACATTATCATGAGATTAGAAGCAGAGTTCTTAGACAAGGTATTCATGTGTCCACCAATTGAGAATGTTGGAGAAATTGACTTTGCCAAAGGTCAACAAGATTTTGATAATGATGTTGAATCTGCCAAGAGGCATATTAATAACAAGTGGTTGAAAACTCCTTGAAATAACCTATCTAGATGGCCCAGAGGACTTCCAAGGAGTGACTTTGTAGTGGAAGTTAGTGATTTAATTACTTTGTTAAGCAGAGTTAGAGGTCTTCCTTCTTCTTCTACATTCCATGAGTGGATGTATTTATACATTAGGGTCATTCTTAAGGGGCAACAAAAGATATTTTGGGGAGATCAAATCATTAATGCTTTGCATGATCAAGGTTAATACTACTTTCAAGTTTTACATGACCTCCTATCTAGTGTATGCTACTACATCAATGAGGATTTTTGAGGTTTAACTCAAGAGGGAGATCAAAGAGTTGTGCCAGTCTTTCAATATTATCCTTAGATAACTCTCAAAGGATCCATTCACCATTTCAGGAGGGTGAATGATGCTTTTTTTTCAATCTTCATGTGCTTGTGGAACAATGAGTTGGAACAGAAGAGAGTGTCTGATGAAGCCTGGGAGGTTGTGAATTCTTTTGGTTGTTTATTTTTACAATTTCCTACTTTTACATATCTAAGAGCTAGATATTACTAAGGTTATCCATACATGTTGCCTCGATATCTAAGTGACAAGATGGTTCTAATGGGGTTGTGCAGATAATTGATTGTAGTTTACAATAAGCAAACGGAATTGAAGAAGTCTAGAATCAAGTTTCCTGTGGAAATTGGGAGATATTCAGTTCAATATGCTACCAAAGCTAAAGCAATTGAAACGGAAATGCAACTGGTTATTATGAAGCATTTCAAGAAGAGGAATAATTTTGATTTCCACAGAGTATAGGATAAAATCAAAAGGAGATCAATATTCCATGTTCCTATAGTAGAGGATGTTTGGGCTAACTTGAGGACTCAGAATGAGATACGTAAGTTGGATTACCACAGACTGCATTTGAGCTAAATAGAAGAACTTGGATTGGCAGATATTCTTGAAGGCATGGAGGATGAGGGGGATGTTTTAGACCCTAAGTACAATACTAAAAATATTGAAACCTCAGCATTAACTGAAATCAAATGGTCAATAAAAGAGGAAACTTCCCTTCAAAAAAGATTTTAGCCCATATTGGCCAACACCAATGTATGGTTGTAGAGTAAAGGAATCAGTTTGAAAGAATTTCTTATTGGATCTGAAATAGAAACTCAAAAACAAACAGGGAAAAAGGTTGAGAATAGAACCAAGAACAAGAGTGATGTTCCTTCTTCATCCAAGGTATCAAAACCATGGATTAAGTTTGTTTCTAAAGGAGGGAAAGCAAAAAAAGTTGTAGAGTTTTCAAATACTGAAGATCCAGGTTCGGATAAGATGAATGTTGACAATGTGGAGGCTGAAAATGCAAAAGAAGAGCAACAAGATGTTGAAGAGCCCCATACTGAGGATGTATAAATGGGTGAGAAATCATCTTATGAAAAAAATGAGGGATATGAAATATAAATAGGTGTAGAATAGGAACAACTTGATGGTTTGCATAAGTGCCCTCAGGAAGATGTTTCCCAGGAACCACAAATTTCTACCGCCTTGCCACATATTTCTGTTTCTAATTATATTCCAGTTGTTTCTAATATTCCTACTTCTCCTATTATTGTTGTATCTTCTGATTCTACTCCTACTTCTGTTAAGACTAGTTTTGGAACTGTGTTTGATTCTTTTGGTTCAATACCAAGTTTGTCTTCACCTTCATTTGACAATAGAGAACAAACTGGTTTAGATCAATTTCTTAATAGCTCTGAGAAGAATGTTGATGCTACAGGTGCAATTTTTACTACCACTTCTCTGATTGTTACCATCACAGGTGTTAGCACGAATCCTGTTGATCAGGCAGTTGATCCATTCCCAAATGTAAATGTTCCAACATTGCCTCTGTGGTTGTCAGCGTATACTCCAAAAAGAAAGAAGTAGGCCATTTCACCTGATGATATTGATTTGGAAAAGCTATTGCCTAACAAGCCAAAGACACAAAAGAAAAATCCAAAGACTGTTTCGAGGCTTGTTGATGATAAGGGAGTCAGATATGTAGAGATTGCAAGGCCTCCTCTTGGGGCTACAACAAATACTTTCAATGTAAATGATTACATTATTTCTAGAGTTGAGTTGGGCAAGCTTACCCATGAGGGTATTAAGTCAAATTTTCAGGTAACAAGTTCTTTGCTTAATAAATATGATGAAGAAAAGAAAGAGAAAGAAAAATGCAAAGCCAAGGCTAAACAACTTGTAGCAGTTCTTCAAAAGATAACTATGTCCCCAGAAATTATGGAGCCTATGGCAATTTCCATTGAAGACCCTCTGATTCAAAAGGTTGAAAAAGTTCATGTTAGAGGAAGGGTTGTTGGTGTATTTTTGGATCGAATGCTGATACAGGTAAAGTTCTTTTGAAGACCACAGTGGAATGAAAAGAGAAAATGGGAAAGGCGAGAGTTGAGCTTGATGAGCTTGTTGATTCATTAACTCAGGGACTCCAAGATCTGGAGGAAACTCTAGAAGAATGGGTTGAAATGAAGAAGATAAAGATAAAGAATTTGATAGCAATTGGTGTTGTATCAAATCGAGATTCTTACATTAAGACTAAAGAATCTTTGATCAATCACATCAATGTGTTGAGGAGTTTGCTTGAAGATCCACAACATGCATGTGAACTTAGTGAGGAAGATGATGTAACACTTTTGCATAGACTTGAGGAATTCCCATTCATCTTGACAGGTGAAAACCACAGGTTTCTTTCTGTAGAGGAGATGATTGATGCATTTGAAAAGATGATTCAAATGAATTTTGAGGATGAGGTATTTTCAATTGCCTCAATGGAAAAGCTTCATGACTATCAATCAACTCTTAATAATTTGAAGGACAATCTTGGGAAAAATGAGAAGGCAATAAAAGTGGTGAAAGATACGATTGTCAAGGCTCGTGCTATTTCAGCTAATACAGCTGGACCTAATATCTATGAGAGGGAAGTAGTGAAGGCTATGTACCATAATTTCCTGAAGAAGAATGATTGTGGCAGATGAAATTATTTCTTCATGCCTTAGTTTATTTTTCATAGTTTTTGCATATGTAATTTGTAATTAGTTCCGGACATATCCATATGTATTTTTCCAAAATGTAATTACATGTGGAACAAAGGAATTTCTAAGTAAAAAATGACTCTTTTGTGGAATAAGTCAAAGTAGTTGTAGATTTCCTATTTTTGCTCCAGGCCTCTCCCTATAAATAAAGAGGGCCTCTTTGTAATTAAGCATCTTTTATCGATTGCAAGTAAACTCTGCTAATTTGAAGAGCATATCAAGACTTTGAGCTTTATTGTGTTTATCAATTATTTAAGCAATTATTAATATAAGAAGGCATTTTTGAGTATCAAACTTTGTGTTGAATCAAATTGCATTGTGATATTGATGTTCTTACGTTATTAATATTACATTATATTGAATAGTTATTTGAATCATGGAGATTTTATCAATTAATTGAGAGAGTGTTCTAATTTTGATTTTAATAGTCTTTGTGCTATTATATCATTAAAAGAGATTGTTTTTAGTTAGTAAAGGAGATATAGATTGGAGACTCTGTGCTATCAATTGTTGTCTTCAACTTGGTTATATTTCATAGTTGATATAAGGTGAAGACTTTCTGTTTCATTTTGTTTCAAATCAGTTTATTATCATTCAAGTGGAAGAAGTCACGAAAAACTTTGGGATTTCTTGAGCTTCGTGGTAACTCATATTTCTTGGAATTAGTGATATTTGGTGAAAGTTATTGTTGTGAGGAATGAACACATATTCTGAAAAGGAGAATATTGTGATATGAAACCATCCTCTAAATAGTTTAGTATAAGAAAAGTTTACTTTGTGATAATTGTTTGTAAAGGGAACCTCCCCTTGCAGAGAGGAGAGACTTTGTCTTATCATAGCTGTGGCTAATATAACCATTTTTTTGTCAGTGAGTTGACGATAAAATATTCACCCAACAAAGTTCACCCACCCAGAGGAAATAGTTAGCAATTATTTCCTCTTCTTTCATTCTCAGATTCTCAAACATTCCTAGGTAAGTTTGTAATTTTGCTTGCTTTACTTTATCATCTCCTTCATAGATATTTAGAGTTTATCCCATATTTCATTGGTCATCTTGCACTCTGTTACCTTGACAAACTCTAAGTTGGTTAGACCACTTAAGGTAGCATTCTTAGCTTTAGCATTATTTTCATAGGCTTTCTTCTCATCTATATCTATAAGAGGTTGTGTAGGAACAATATAAGAATCAATTGCAGATCTCCAAACATCATACCCTAGAGAGGTAAGATAGGCTTCCATCCTTACACTCCAAAAGGCATAGTTAGTTCCATCAAATAGAGGTGCTCATCTAGAAGTGGATCCTTCCTGAGCCATGTGTTCCAAACCAAGATCTTCCTTCAACTGTTAGACTATACCAAGGAACCTCGCACTAATACCAATTGTTGAATGCATAGATATACTGAGAGGGGGGATTGAATCAGTATTTATATCTTTTAACTCAATTCTACTTCAAACTCTTTATTGCATTAATCAGATTAAGCAACCATAAACATGTTCACACATTCATATAAGAGACCATAACACCAGCTTTTACGTGGAAACCCAACAATGGAAAACCACGGTGAGCTAGCTACATGGATCTACTGTCCAAATCTAGCCTCACAAATAAAATAATATTTACAATAAATTTTATGGGAACCATCCCAAAGGAAGCACCAACTCCCTAAAGTGCTACAACACTTACAAGATGAGGCACCAACCTCTGTACCAAAACACTTGACTAATTTTGATGATTCGATTGCCTTTGCAACATCATCTCCTTTAACACTTTGAAATTGACTTATTTAGATAACCTAAACACCTCCGCTCTATCACCTCTGCTATCTTCCAAACTCAAAACACATTCGTAATACACTACTGACTCTATTATGAATCATGCATCATAGCCTCTAGAGTTACTTCTCAATTTCTTGATCATTTACCCTTTTCACACACCCTCACTCTTTGAAACAATCTTCTATCCTTCATATATATCCTTCGCAAGTCTTCAAAACATCATCTTTGTCGGCCTTCATGTAATATGTATCTTGAAACGTGTAAAGACCTTGCTTGTCGGCTCCCAAATCATCTGCAGTAATGTAGGAGTCAAATATTGTTGTGTAGTTCATACCAAGTGATCAATTAGACCCAATTTACCTTCTTCCAAACTTTCTTGTTGGCACACGCTTCCATACACATGATGCAATCACTTAAACATACCATGTCATCTTCCACAAACACTTATCCTTTCATGCCTTAGCTCTAGACCCAATGCAGTACCAGAGAAGAGAGATATCATCATGTGTTTCATGTCCCAAACACTATATGACTTGCAAAACCTTCTCATGCATTCCTTTCTCTAGTTCACACTTTTTCTTGCTGGCACAGGCAATCAAACACTGATGTTGGTATCCCTTATATAGTTTGGTTACACTGTCTTAGCATAGATCGTTGAAAAACACAATTGGGGTACTTTTTACATTCTAAAATTTGGATATGTTATGCAAGGCACCATTATTCACATATGATTCAAACTGCCAGGCTATATCTTGAAGTGCAGAGAAATGTGGAGCATTCTTCTGTACCTTTGAGACTGCAACAATACTGTAACACCACTATCTTCACTCTACTAGCTTTGGAAAGCTTTACGGTACTTTGTATCCTTTGAAATTTGAGTATATCATTCTTGTACCTTTTTTTACCTAATCTCCCAAACCGCCAAGCCATATATGCAGATACAGTAAAATGCAGTAGCTTTCAATTCTGTCTTTGGTGACCTTTCACATGAACAAGACTTGTTCTCACTTTGCTAACTCTGAAAAACTCTGTAGTAACTTTTATGCTCTAAAATTTGGATCATGCATACCTCATAGCTGTCTCTAGCTAACCTCCAAACTACAAGGCCATATCTTCACCTATGGTACAATGCGGTACAATCTCATGTGCTCCTGCAGTACAATATTAATCAATTCATGAACTTCAGAAGATAAGGTACAACTGTGTACAGATGATACTAATCCCTTATATCTTTCATCATTACTACTCCTTTGATCATCACTCCTTTGACATTAATGTTTCACATCACAACTCCTTTGATCATCACTCCTTTTACATCCACCTTTGACATCAATGACAACACGTGCAATAGTTGTAGTGTTGTGATAGGATTTCATTGTACATATGAAGTTGTAGGTTGAACTACACACTGCGTTGTTCAACCTGCACAAGTTTAGTTCATGGTTTCTATGCCTTTGTTATTTGATTCATAGATTGATTGATATTTTGGTGAAAATATGCAAGCAGTATGTGGGCTTAATTTGAGGTTTGTGGCATTGATGGAAGGACTTGGGTTCATTTAAGGTTATATTGAAGGCATGGTTCAATTTGACAATACATATCTTCATGTATTGCAGCTATGTGCAACCCAACCAAAGTGATTGACTAGTATTATGTCTGTAGGGTTGTGTATAAATTAGTACATATGATTTGTATGTTATGATTTCATTGTCTATGTAAATTTGCATGTTTTAGTCATGTAATTTATTTATTTTTAGATTGATTTCCACATTTATTTCAAATTTAATAACTTGTTCTCATTTGTAGCCTATTTAGGATGGGGAGACCATGCAAATGGAAAATATTTATGGACCTACCAATTCATGATGTTGGGGATGGAGATCTCATTTTTCCTTTGCTGATTTGGAATTGAGTCCAATTAGTGTCAATAATGACGCGAACTACAACCTTTGTGTGATAATTTGTCTTTATAGACTTGATGCTTTCAAGGCAAGGGAAGGTTTTCTTGATACTGCAGAAACTTCATTTATCTGCACTAAGCATAGACTATGTGATACTAGCAACTGCAAAGACAATACGATGAAGATGTACTCATGGTAGATAGACTAACAACATTAAATTCTATTATACAGATTAAATCTTTTCATGTTTTTAGCTAACAATATGCTACCTTAATTGCAGTTACTAGTGTGCATATGGTCCTGAGGACCATAGGAATGAACCTCTAACAGAAAAAAAGAGTACAACATTTTAAGAAGAAAAGGGGTTGTCAATGCCACTTGATTGCAAAGGTGATGTTTGGTAGGCCAAATGTTGTAATATTGACATATAATGAGATGTTTCATGTTGATTCCAATGGGGATTTTAGCCACATGGGTTGGATGACATGAGCAACAATATGCGAGCGCAATTTTCTCTAAACTTTTCTATGGAATGCAAAAGGTATATTGAGAGTCTTTGGGTAATGGATGTGAGTGTGGATGTAATTGTTGACCTATTTTCCTCTGCCCAGAGTTAAATATTCACCTTGTGTTTTCCTTGAAAATCCTTTAGAAATGACCCCTACAAGGCATAAATTCTTCAATTACTCATGCTCTGCCTTACCAAATTTCCCAAAATCTCTCCTGGAGAGTCTTTGCAAAAAACCCAGAAAAAACCTAGAAATCTTTTAGCTTCAAGTATTTTCTATCGCTAGGATACCTCAGTTTCATGCTTGTATTTCAATATGCATTTTTAATGTACATTCGCATATACATTCGCCATTGTATGTTTGGAACATACATTCGCAATATGCAAAGGCCTAGATGCAATCAGAAAACATACAAGGATGAATGTACATTTTGCAATGTACACTGGCGAAACATACAAAGGACTTTCGCCAAAGATACATGGAGATATGCATGTGTGATATAGTAAGGTAGTTGTAACAGTGGCTTGTATATTTCGCTTTGTATGTTTGCATATACAAAGCCAATATACAAGGGGTTAAACATACAAGAAAAACATGCATCGGGCACATACAAAGAAATGAATACAAAAGCCTTTGTATATTGACAACATACAAGGTCATATACAAATCAGTTTGTATATGCGGTACAAAGGTAGGACATACAAGACCTACATACGAGCAACAGATACAAAGAAATATGCAAGTGACCAAGTGCAAGGTGGACGCAGTGAAGATAGTTAATTGCATTTGAAAGTCATTTTGGAGTCTGCGCATTGTATGTTGGGTTTGTATGTTCCCAACATACAATCGAAACATGCAAAGGAAAAATGTACAGGGCCGACATACATTTGGTGGGGCCCGCAAACATACAAAGCAGAATGCACATCGAGTTCTTGCAAAGGAGATATACAAGGGGAAAATATGCAAGGCGGACCCAACTGGAAGATCAAAACCAGTTGATAGTCTCTTGAGTTCCGTAGTTTGTATATTTTGCATGTATATGTGATATACAAAAGAAAGATACATCGGCGATATGCAAGGTGGACCCGAATGGGAAGTCAAATTTGACGAATTCAGCGTTGGAGTCTGCAACTTGCATGTATGCTGCGATTGTATATGCATATACAAGGGAAATATGCAATGGGAAAGCATACAAGGCGGATCCGACTAGGGAATCAAATACAACAGATAGTCATTTTGGGGTCCGCGACTTGTATGTATGTTTTGCTTGTATGTGTCGATATGCAAAAGAAAAGATACAAAGGCTGGACCCGATGTCAAATTCAGATTTGCTTCATAATCTTTTGAGTTCCATATGGTTTGTATATTTATGATTGTATGTTTGTACATACAATGTGATATGCAAAGAAAAGATGCAAGGAAGAAGATGCAGTTTTTCAGTGATGCTTCTCAGTCTCGACTCGACGGTGAATCAAGTGGTGCCACGTGGCAGATGATATAAAGGCCGATTCAAAAAGGTAAAGGTCTGCATTTGTATGCAGATTTGAATGCATATACACAGGGTGATTTTAAAGGGCCATTTAGGCGCCAAAAGCAAAAGCATATACAAGGGATTTTCGGCATGACTTTATATATCGGTGGCTCGACTCAAGGTCATCTCGACAGCCCGATATATGTAGGCACTTTGTATATGCAAAGGTAGATTCAGAGGAGGTTTCAGAGGCCAATACAAGCACAGATACAAAGCGATATATACACACAATTGACTACAGCTTTGACCACCTGTATCTCCTCCATTTTAGCGAATTTCCACATGCTTCAAAAGGCAAAAATGCATTTTTTTCCTCCTCTTTCATTTGGCGGGCTTTTCAGGGACTTTTTCTCACTTTCAAATTTTAGATTTGGTGTTGCATGCTTGGCCAACATGACGTTTCAGCAGCGACAGTTGCATATTCAGCTAAAGATTTTTGTTGCATTCATTGCTACAAATCGATGACTATACAGACCACATTAAAAGATGAAAAATATCTTTCATCTGCTCTATTTTAAGATCTTTTATGCCATAACTTCAGGCAGATAGACGTCCCTTCAACAGAGGTATTTTCTGACAGCGCCCATGGGCAAGAATTTATTGTAACCGACTGAAAATGTAAAATGCTATATATACATGGAAAACAGATGTATTGAGGAGGATGGTTTTATTTTGGGTTGTTATGATGCCAATTGTTTTTTGTAGTCACACCTCTTAGTGTAATTGCAAGGGTATGGGAATGTGACTCACTATGGCTGAATCTAGCCTCTATTGTCTTCCTTTTATCCACCAATGAATGTGATTAGCTATGCTAGTATACCTCTGCTATGGAATATTTCTGTATTGCAATGGTTTTGACCTTCGTGATCAATATATGCATGATTTCTTGCCTCTCTTGGGTCTTGATTTCTATGTTTTAGTTGAAGTTATAATCTGTTCTGTGAGTAAAATGGCTCCTTTGCAGGTTTAACCTTCATACCGAAGCCTCAATCAGTCATAAATCTATGTGAATCCCCTTCATCGTTGAGATCATTGTCGTGTCTACACCAAGATCACCATCGCTCACTAAATCGGGTGTATCACTTATTTCGCTTTCAGCATTCCTTCTAACCCTTTTCCCAGCAAGCATTAGCAATAGGTTTAGATGCATATCTCTAAGCAGTAGGCTTAGAAAGAGGAAATCAGCCTTCTCTGGAGGTCTGATCTCAATTTGCAAGGTCCCACACTTCGAGATCATTCCCATGTTACTCTAGATTGCTAAAGTTTCACAACTGCAACAAAGGGTGTGAATCTAGGTGATAACAACTTTTGGCACGCCCGGTGGGACAAGTTTGATGAACTTCTCATCAAAATACTAAGAGATTTGGTGTTTCTCCTAGTATTACCAGCCTTTGGAGGCAATACAAACAACACCATGGTGACTCTACTGAATGAACCAGCTAGTTTCAGCAGCCCAACTACCTAAAATTTTATCAAAGGTCAGGATTTTGGTGATTTTCTTGGTCTATTCAGCTTCCAGAAGTGTTTCAATCACCTGGCGACTCCTTCTTTGGTTGCAAACCTATTTTGCTCTCATTCTGACATTTTTATGATTATCCAGCATTTAGATGCTACAAAATGTCAGAATTTTATGGAAATCATGGCTTTTCCCCTACCCCTAATCCAAATACAGACTATTGGTCCCCATATCAGCAATATCAGGCCCCATATGCCTCTATTTTTATGCCATACAGTCCTGCCGCCGTAGAATATCAGCATCCTCATGATGCTTACCTTCCTCATACCCCTAATGTTGCCCCTAAGAATATTGATGCTTTCAATGAGCTCATGAGTGGTTTTCTAAAGCTTGACAAAAATTTAGATAAGGCAAAAAGAGCAGCAGGGTACAGTCGGTCTCAGCGGTTTTATGATCTCAGCATCATAAGCATGTATGGTCTTAAGAAGCTGTCTCTAGATCTAGAGGGGGAGGCTAATGAATTTATGGAAATGTTAAAACGTGACCAGTGGTGAGAGGCACAAGAGGGGGTTTTTCAAGAAAACCTTGGTATAAGGACGACACCTACTCAACCTCCTACAAAAGAAGCCCTAAAGTTTATGATTCCAAGCTTTAGGCAAGATAAACCATCTATGCCTCCAAAACCACTTCCCAGTTTTCAAATCCCAAGTTTTAGAGGCCCTTAGCCTTCATAGGAGCCCATTCTGGCACAAATTCAACCCCCTATCTCCTGTTTACAGCCTTTTCAAATCCCCTTACCAAATGGGCCTAGCATGGATAGCTATGATGAGATTGCTAAGTTAAAAAAGCATGTGTTTACAATTCCAAATTTTAACTAGTCGCTTTCTTCTGCACATGTTCAACCTACAGAGCAACCTAGACTCCACAAGTTTCCAGGCTTCAAAGCCTATATCCCTTCACAAGTCCCTGTTCCTGTGCAAACTCAGATTATCACTCCCCAGGAACAAATTTGTCAAGAACCCTCTCCTCTCCAAGAAATTCAAGAAGATATTTAGGCTTCTTTCCTTGATGCTATTTCAATCCTCAAGGGTGGGCAAGTTGTCTATCAAGATATTTGGAAAGATGAGCCAAAAGGGGAGGTGGAAGAAGATAAAACCAATGAGGAGCAGTTTGTTCCTACACTCATAGAGATAGAATTGTTTGAACCTATTGCACCTGTGAGTATTGTTAAGGTCACTTCAGAAGTGGATGATGCTGCCCTACTTCATGAGATACCTAATTATGTTGAAGATGAAGAATATGTGCAGCTGGTTGTGAATATGTAGCAGTCAGAGAACAATGAAAGTAATGACAAATTGCTGTAGGTTGAGGTTGAGTGTGACAGTGGGTTTCTAAACCATAAAGAAGGCTAGGCATGTTGCTCTATGCTAGATTATCCAAAGGCTGATTATGCTGATATACTTGAGGAACTTCCATGCTTTATTAAAAATAATGAGGAGACTGAACATGGACAAAAGCAAATTGAAGATTTGTTCTTTATTATCCAGCAGGGATATCAACTTCTTGGTGGAGAAGTTTTCTCTTTTGAGCATGTGCACGGCTCATTTTCTGAGCCTAAATCAGAAAATCATGAACATGTTGTTCATAAGGTGGAAGCAGCCATATTTGTAGTAAAATCATAGGAGCTAGAGTATTCAGACCAGCAAGAAGAGGAAGAATGCAGCCATGATGACATTATATCAATATTCTTGGTTTCTTTGAAGGAGGAAAGACAAAGCCATGAGGTCCCAAGTCAGTTGTTTCACATATAAGAGCAAAATGAGAGTAAGGTGGAAGTCACCATCATACCAAATGAAGAGCAAGAAGAGAAAGAATCAGAGCAGAGACATGAGATCCAACATTATTTGTATATCATTTCAAGGGGATGCCCAATCAGGGATCTAGCCCAAGTGGAGACACATCAAGAGGAGTCACCACTTGTCATGCTTACCTCTAAGCATGAAGTTGAGCATCAAAATGAGTAGGATCAACCCATTTATTCACCACAAGTTAGCAACATCAGTAATTAGTTAAGGTGGATAGGTGAGTTCATCTCAATTCTATGGGGGGTGTTTTGTCAATTTATCTGATGTACATTTCCCCTTTACCTCTTTTTAGCTGCCCACATGCATGGGAAACATTGTAAATTGTTAAGGAAGGGTAGTTACTTTCAAGAACCAGTTAATGGATTTGTTTAAAGTCACCTCTGACTGGTTAGTTTAGGATTAGAGTAGGTTTTATTTCAGTTTTAGGTTTCCTTTCAATAAGTGCCCTTGCACTTTGCTGTATTCTCATTAGGAGATACATGCTTGCTTGTTGTTTTCTGTTTTGGCTTGGTAGCTTGCCCAGTGTTACAGTCTCTTTGGACTCCATGCCCAATGGATGCTTAAGGCCACTGATCTAATTGTTTAGTAGGCAAACATCCCATAGAAGTCGCCAAAATGTTGACCTATTTTCCTCTGCCCAGAGTTAAATATTCACCTTATATTTTCCTTGAAAATTCTTTAGAAATGATCCCTACAAGGCGTAAATTCTTCAATTACTCATGTGCTGCCTTGCCAAATTTCCCAAAATCTCACTTGGAGAGTCTTTACAAAAAACCTAGAAAAACCCAAAAATATTTTAGCTTCAAGTATTTTCTATCGCTGGGATTCCTCAGTTTCATGCTTGTATTTCAATATACATTTTTTAATGTACATTCACATATACATTCACCATTGTATGTTTGGAACATACATTCGCAATATGCAAAGGCCTAGATGCAATCGGCAAACATACAAGGATGAATTTACATTTTGTAATGTACATCGGTAGAACATACAAAGGACTTTCGCCAAAGATACATGGAGATATGCATGTGCGATATAGTAAGGTAGTTGTAACAGTGGCTTGTATATTTTGCTTTGTATATTTGCATATACAAAGCCGATATACAAGGGGTTAAACATACAAGCGAAACATGCATCGGGCACATACAAAGAAATGTATACAAAAGCCTTTGTATATCGACAACATACAAGGTCATCTACAAATCAGTTTGTATATGCGGTACAAAGGTAGGACATACAAGACCTACATACAAGCAATAGATACAAAGAAATATACAAGTGAACAAGTGCAAGGTGGATGCAGTGAAGATAGTTAATTGCATTTGTAAGTCATTTTGGAGTCTGTGCATTGTATGTTGGGTTGTATGTTCCCAACATACAATCGAAACATGCAAAGGAAAAATGTACAGGGCCGACATACATATGGTGGGGCCCGCGAACATACAAAGCAAAATGCACATCAGGCGCTTGTAAAGGAGATATACAAAGGGAAAATATGCAAGGCAGACCTGACTGGAAGATCAAAACTAGTTGATAGTCTCCTGAGTTTTGCAGTTTGTATATTTTGCATGTATATGTGATATACAAAAGAAAGATACATCGACGATATGCAAGGCAAACCCGAATGGGAAGTCAAATTTGACGAATTCAGCGTTGGAGTCCGCGACTTGCATGTATGCTACGATTGTATATGCATATACAAGGGAAATATGCAATGGGAAAGCATACAAGGCGGATCTGACTGGGGAATCAAATACAACGGATAGTCATTTTGGGGTCCGTGACTTGTATGTATGTTTTGCTTGTATGTGTCGTTATGCAAAAGAAAAGATACAAAGGCTGGACCTGATGTCAAATTTAGATTTGCTTCATAATCTTCTGAGTTCCATATGGTTTGTATATTTGTGATTGTACGTGTTGATGATTGTTTTGATGCAATCATAACAATAAGTTAAAATTCACATGTAATGAACTGAAACTATACTTGAAAGATAAGAAGGAATCATTTGAGATTCAACTAATCCCAAGTCTACAATGGTTCGGTTGGTCAAGTTCAGTTGGTCAATGTGAAGCTGTAATGTTCAAGGGGCCTTACGTAGTTTAGGTTTGTTTGGTGGTTTACTGGACTAAGAATATGCAAAAAGGTCGTTCTTTCTCGGCAGGAGGACTTTACGAAATATCGGGTAGACAAACAAGATCATGATGATCTTGACAATATGACAGGATAAAAAATATGATGATCCTCCTCATCGAATTATCATGATGATGTCATCATCATATTTCGTCTTCGGAGCATAAGGATGAGTTGAGGTCATCATCAGGTTAGCGCTAGGGTGATATTCAAAATATGATCATGCTGTTGAGGAATGGAATATCACCTTCCCTTAAAAGATAGGGTGATCATCATGATATTGCAAAAAGGAGATCAGGAGGATATGAAGACGTCATCATCATTTTAGCGAATTTCAGCAAATATCAGGATGATGACCCTGCGATAGGATTTTAACATGCGCATGCAAATATGCCGATGGTGGATTTTCTAAGTCAGGGTGATCTTATAATATCAGCATGATATTATAAGATCAGGGAATGTTAAAATATCATGATGATGCTTGCGATACAAAAGACCGCTCGACGGGGAAAACTTACTATGACCTAAAGTTGACGTCATCATGATATCCGGATATTTGAACCTCAGGATATTATCGGGGGGGGCATTTCAAATATGATGATGATGTTCTTCATACAGCAAAACCAAGTTTATAAAATATGACCCTCCTAAAATCATGATGCTCACGATGCGCATAAGGCCATTTGACGGGTAAAGGGCACTACCACCTAAGATTGACGTCCGGATATTGCGACTGCATGATTTTTATCGGGTGATAGACCAAGATCATGATGACCTTGACAATACGACAAAAAAATGATGATCACTTGCGATTATCAGGTTTGACCAAAACTTTGACTGTGCATAACTTCCACATATGGATGAATTTTTAAGTGAAGTAAAAGGCAAACCTGCATGGAATTTCAAGCTCTTTCTAAATATGAGGTCACAGCAATAAAAAATGAACTTTGACAAACTAACCTCATGATGATGACCAACCCCATCGAATATCATGATGATGATGCACCTGACTCATTTTTACCAAACCGCCAGAAAGCAGACAAACACAAGCAGAAGCAAAAAGCAAAACATCAGCAGGGTCCCCATTTTGCTAAGGAGCATAATGGGGCGTGTTGTGAACATCACAACAACTAGCAACCAAAACAAAACAATTAAATTCAGAGTGTTCAAGGAAACTAGATGAAATGAACTCATAACTTCCAACTATCTTTCCTGCAAATTACTATTCAACTTGAGACTCAAAGTATTCAATAAAGATGCATGAATTTCCATTTTCAGTTTAGTTGTGTGCATGTGATTAATTATCCTCATCTTGAAGATCGGTTGAACAAACCAGTGACTGACATTAGCCTACGTAGGTGAGGATATTCCCTCATAGCCGACCGGATAGAGCCTTGCTACCAGCGAGCGTCTATAGCCCCGGCAAGGTTATCGTTACAATTCTCCTAAGTAGAGCCCCACTGCCAGCGAGCGTCCATAGCCCCGGTAGAGTTACTTAGATGGCTTAATCTGGATTTTCAGTATAATCCGCTTTATTTATTTATTTATTTATTTATTTTGTTTTCTAATTTTGAAAGATTTCATAAGATATAGCAATTTGTAACTTCATGATGCAAGGAGTGGGCACTTGCTGAAATTAAGCTGAGAATTGTAATGGTAGCAAGGGTGACCTCTAATTTTTCACCTAATATCTACACTGGTAAGTTCAACAAACCCAAGGATTTTAGGTGTGTCATCGTGAGAAACCTGCTTTGAATTCTCAATCACATTTATTGAATACAAAACTTCAGAAGATGAACAACTCTCTACATTCATGACAGTGACAAATTATGTGTAAATTGCAAATGGTTAACCTGAATATCCTAAATTTTATACTGTTTTGAATGGTTGCTAGTTTTGCTCCTTAATACCCTAAAGTAAAATAAAGATCCCTGCTGAGGAGACAACAAACAAACCAAACAAACAGGCTGTACAAACAACACAACAAAAGAAAAAACTGTACAAACAGAAAGAAACAAAAAGCAAAAATAGAGGACAAGCTATACAAACAGCCAACCCAAAAGAAAACAGCAAAAGAAGAACTGTACATTATCTACAACACTTTACATTAAGAAAAAGGGACTGCCCCCCTTTTACCTCAAGCCTGGAAGTAGTGTTTCAAATGCTGGCCATTAACTGGTAATGGCACATCTTCTCCAGTCAAGGTCTTAAGTCTAAAGGTGTTATCTCCTATTATTTCTGAGACTTGTAATGGACCCAGCCATAATTTATCGAATTTTCCATGGCTTCCTTTCTTTTCATGTGCTTTGTCCCAGCATAACACTAAGTCTGATATCCTAAATGTTTTGACTCTTGCCCTTTTGTCAAACCACCTCTTAACAACTGCTTGGTGTTTGGCAAACTTTTCGAGGGCTTGACCTCTTTTCTCATCTAATTGTAACATTTGCACTATTTTGGCTTCCCTATGGTTATCAAAGCCTAGATATTCATTGGCAAACTTCCAGGTTGGTATTCTCAGATTAACCAGAAGTATGGGATCAGTCCCATAAACTAAGTGATAAGGTGTGCTACCTAAAGCTGTTTTAAACTTGGTCCTGTCTACCCATAATGCATATCTTAACAGAGTATTCCACTCTCTAGGACTTTTGGCAATTAACCTCTTGATTATGTCTAATAAAATTTTGTTTGTTGATTCAGCTAGTCCATTACCTTGAGGGTAATAATTCGAAGAAAACCTTAGAATAATCCCATATTCAAATGCCCATTTAGAAAATTTTAAAGAAGAGAAAGCAGGGCCGTTATCACATACCAATGAATAGGGCGTTCCAAACCTGGTGATAATGTTTTCTTCAAGGAACTTGATAACTACCTCAGTTGTGGAAAATTTGCAGCAGGTGGCCTCAGTCCACCTTGTACAATAGTTCGTTACCGTCAATATAAATTTGTGTCCTGCAGAAGATGGGGGATTGATGACTCCGATAAAATCCAAGCCCCATTGTGCAAACGGTCTGGACTCGATCACAGGTTGCAGTGGATTGGCCAGATTTCTCCCTTTGTCTGCTGCAGTCTGACAGGTGTGGCAACTTCTGATGTGACTCTTAGTATCTTTGAACATAGTGGGCCAGTAATAGCCCACCCTCAGTATTTTGTGTGTTGTAGCTAAATGGGAACCATGGCCGGTTCCGTACTTATCATGTAGTTCTGTCAACACTCTATTAGCTTTAGTTCTGTTTATGCATCTCAGATAAATTCCATCATGGTTCTTCCTGAATAGAAGACCTCATTGCACCATATAATTTTGTGCCTTAATCTTCAAAGCTCTCCTCTGAGAAGCCTTCATCTTGCTTGGGTACTTTGCAGCTATCAGGAAGGTGCTTAAATCATCGTACCAGCCTGATGCGTCTTGGGAACTCAATACATATTGTTGTTTTATCAGATTTGGATCCATGTTTGCTATTGTCTGCACCAACGCCTGCCCTCTGACTAGCTTTGCGGGAATGATCTCCATGTCGAATTCTTGCAGTGTGGTGATCCATTTGGCTCTTTTTTCTCCAGGCTCATTTTGCATCAGCAACATTTTTACTGCTGCGTCTGGTACTATGGCTTTAATCTAGCTGCGCAGAATATAGTGTCTAAATTTTTTCATAGCCTTCACTAATGCGAATGCCTGTCTTTCGATATCTAGATATCTCAGCTGTGCATCCTTCAGAGGCGCACTCATAAATGCTATGGACCTCTCTTCATTATTTTCACCTTTCTGTGTCAAGGCAGCCGCGACAGAATGAGAAGATGCAAAGGAGTAGATGTAAAACGGGCTTGTGTAGTCTGGACTTGCCAATACAGGGGCATTGGAAATTGCCTCCTTGATATCTTCAAATGCGGCTTTGGCCACTGGCGTCCATTCCATCTGTGCATCTTTCTTTAACATGGCATTCAACGGCTGCACGATCTCTGCAAAACCTGTTATAAACTTCCGAACAAAGTTAATTTTACCAAAAAATGATTTCAATTCTTTCCTACTGTTTGGTATTTGCAAATTTTTTATGGATTCTATTCTATCCGGATCAATTGAAATTCCATTTTCAGAAATGACATGGCCTAATAATTTACCTTCAGTTACGCCAAATATACATTTCTTAGGATTAAGGGAAATCCCATACCTTTCACATCGCTGGAGTACTTTTCTGAGGTCTTCAGCGTGGGTGGATGCATCCTTGGAATATACAGTTAAATCATCCATATACACAACAATGCATTTACCTGATAATCCACGGAATGCAACGTCCATGGCCCTCTGAAAAGTGGCACCTGCATTAATTAGACCAAAAGGCATTCTTCTATACGCATAATTTCCCCATTTGCAAGTGAAGGTGGTTTTTAGTCTATCTTCTCTATCAATTAAGACCTGGTTATAACCTGAAAAACCATCTAAAAAAGACATCATCTTTGCGCCATTTACTGCTTGCAGTACTTCGTCTATTGGGGGCAAAGGATAATTATCCTTTTCAGATGCCTTGTTTAAATTTCTAAAGTCTACGCACAACCTGATGTCTCCGTTTTTCTTCCTCACTGGTACTAAGTTAGCTACCCAGACAGAATGTCTGACTGGGAAAATTATTCCAGCGAACAGTAATTTTTTAACTTCCTCAAAGATTAAAGGCTCTAGAATGGCGTTTACAGGCCTCTGTTTCTACCTAAATGGTTTGACTTCTTTTCTTAAAGGTATTACGTGAGTTATGATGGACTCATCAAATGTTTTCAAGTCTTCATAAGTCCATGCTATGACATGTTTATATTCTTTCAGAACGTCCAGAACCTCTTTTCTAATTTTCTCAGAGCAAGCTTTCCCAATTAGTACACTTTGTGGATTTAGCTCAGTCCCTAAGTTATGTAAATCATACCTACCCCCTTCTGTTTTGGGTAAGTCTTTCTGTCTTATTACTCCGTCGAAGTCAAAGATGTGTTCTAATTCAATTACTCCTTTTGGTAAGAAGTTGCTCTTTAAGTTGATCATATCTTCTTCGTCCCATGTTACTTCAGGCCTTTCTTGTTCATCAATGATTTGGGCCTCAAATGCCTCATTACAAGTCAGAAAATTAATAATTTGCTGATCCTCTCCAAATACCTGAAAGTGTGTAACGTTGTCTGGTATACTGGGCACGTTAACTAGCTCAACAGCAAATCGTCTTAATCCTGACAGTGTCAATGGTTCTAATGTACTAGCAGCAACTGCTAACGCATCTGGCCTATGGTTCAGCTCTCTAGGAATGTGCTCTATGTTAAAAGCATCAAACGAATCCATTAAACTCCATACTCTATGTCTGTAACTAATCATTTTCTTATAATTGCAGGCATATAGTTTCCTCACTTGTCTGACTACTAATTCAGAGTCTGAAAATACTCTGATGGTTTTTACCCCTTTCTTGATGGCCATGACAAGTCCTAAAATTACGGCCTCATATTCAGCAATATTGTTAGTGCAGAAAAATTGTAATCTATATGCTGCCAAATGTGATTTACCTTGAGGATTTATGAGTTCAATACCCGCACCTGCGCCCTGTTTTGATTTGGACCCATCACATTTTAACGTCCACAAGCCATCTTTACTTTTCTGATCTTTTACCTTGGCATACTTTGCCCCTTTTATTGCCTGTGGGGTGTTGTCTTGTTTATTCATGGGTTTTTCCGTTTGGTTATCTTGCATATGTGTGTTTTTAGTTTGCAACTCAGAAAGATAACTACCCTCGCCCTCTATTTCTTTCCCTAAATCTGGAGTCAAAGCATCTATATGATCCTGAACATATCTCTGTGCTGGATCAGGATTCTCATTTTTCTCTTGTGGCTCTACCCTCCCTATGCACTTTTTGTATTCATATTCAATGATGTCTTTGCATATTTCACAATTCTCCTCAGAATGTTGCCTATCATGGACTCTACACCTATTTTTATATAACTTACATTGGACTGGGAGATTGTGTGTAACGCATTCTTCCACCTCTCGTCTAATGGCACGACCAAATTTGTCTATTGCATTATTTTCTTCATCTGAAGAATTTTCGTCAGACTCAATGAATAGTGCCGTTCTATTGTTGACACACTTCTTTCTAATGTTTAACATCATAATCTCTTCAATCTGTATCCCATTGTTGGTAATTCTATAGATACCTGGTTCAACAGCAGCATATAATATTTCATTAGTTCGATTATACTCTGTTATCATATGTTTCATTCTGGGCTCTGCCTCTATTCTGATCTGGTTTGGGATGCCTCTCCAAGGTAACCACATGTGTGAAAAGTCAGTAGCCATATATCCGTTTAATGTCTTGGACCAATCCCTACTTAGCAACATTCCATAATTTACGGGTATATCCACTACTTGAATGTCAATGATTTGGCTTACCCTAGGGTCTGAAGCTAATTGCACTTGAATGTTCATGAGTTCTCCTATCACGCTAACCTCGGTCTTATCTAATTGCGTGACAACCTTGGCAGATTTGGTGGGAGTCAGCCCGAGGGTTTTACATATTCCTAAGGGCATTACGTTGGCTGAAGCACCAGAATCTACCATGCAATTGTGTATATTCTTCCCACACAACCTAACAGTTAACAAGAAAGGTTGAGTATCCCTCTTATCCGCATGTATTACCACATTTGTATTGGAAGGCTGCTCAACTTTCTTACCTTTCTCCTTAGGTGGTGAATCACTATTAGGAACAGTTATATCAGTAGACACCTTGTTCGTTATGGATGTATCCAGGGATTTTAAAAAAGCATTTCTGATCCCTGGGGTCTTCAATAATTCATTTAGAGGTATGCTGACCTTAATTTTCTTTATTTCCTCTGATAAGTAATTCATTAATCTTGTTGTCTCTATTGCTTCTGTCTTACCTGTTTGATCCTTTTGCACTACTGTTCCGTTATTTGTGTGCTGACTAGCTTTGAGTGTGGTAGGATTGTTGCTAGCATTCTGATCTGGAGGTGTATTGATGTTATTCGGAGGAGTGGAAGTGGTGAAAGGTCCTCCCAGCCTAGGGTTGTTCCTCAAATTGTAGGTGTGGCTTTTATTTGTCTGTTGAAAGGCCTGTACCTCTTCTGTTTCATTTAATATCTCATTTTCAGATTCAAAAGGAAACTGAAAAGCATTTAACACAAAGGCTGATTCAGGATAAAGACTTTCACAACAGTATGGTTCATCCTCTAGCAATTCATCCTCTTTCTCTTCTGCAGTTGCAAAGGTAAACATTTCTAAGACTAATGCTGTGTCATATTCTGAGGGTACTACCTCATTACCCTTAGGAATGAGAAATTCAGAGGTAGGAGGCTGTACATCTATGTTGAAAATACTAGCTGCCAAGTGGAACTGTGGACAGTCGTGCTCAGCATGGGCATTGGTATTGTGAAACCTGCACCAATTTTTGGGTGCTGTACTGGCCATTTGTATGCTAGTCGTTTGTTTTGGACCATGATTATCTATATTCTCAAAAGGAGAAGCCAGAGTACCGTTGTTGGGCCCAGTGTTCCATGTCTTGGGTGGCCTAGGTTGATTCTGATTTTTGTTATTATTGCCCCAGGTCCTATTATCTATCACTGGCCCCCTATTTTGCATTGGTTGCCCCTGACTGGGGCCTTGATGCTGATTGTAGCTTTGGTTCTGATTGTACTGCTGATTTTGGTTGAGACTATAATTCTGATTTTGGCCTTGGTTGTGATTTTGATGTGGATTGTAGTTTTGGTTGCTTCTTCCATAGAGGTTCTCATTTCTTAGCTGTGTCACTTCGGTTGTTAATCTTTTCAAATGTGCAGTAATCTCTTTGATTTCTTCCCTATCCTCTTGTGCTTTTGCCACAGTTACATCCCTAGGAAGTTGGAAGAAAGGATGACCATTATTTTGACTGTTATTGGAAGTACTAGCCGTGTAAGGAGTTATAGCTTGGATTGGAGTAGGATTATACACAGGTGTGTAAGAAGGAACTGGACTTACTAGTGGAGCATGCTGCACAGGGACTCCATTCCATGGGTGTGCCTGATTCTGCACCCCAAAATTTCCTCCATTGACAAATGGACTATAAGTTGTATGCCTCATTTCTTGGTTCACTGAGGCTGCCTCTTTATAGGCTTTGGATATTGAATCAATGTCAGGTTTTCTTTTGACAAACATGGCAGTTAAAGGATCCAAGGCAGCATAGTACATAGCCAACAAGGGAGCATCATCTATGGTATAAGGGGGTACTAGCCTAGAATAGGCCTTTTGAAATCTGTCATTGAAATTATCAATTAGCTCTCCCTCACCTCGTTTTATAGCAGCCAATTTATGATACAAAGCACAAGGGTCAATGGGTCCTCTAAATCTTGACAGAAATGCTTCTTCCATAAGTGCCCAGGAAGAAATGTAACCATTGGGTAAGTTTACGTACCAGCTAGAGGCCTGCTCATTAAAGGTGTAAGGAAACAATCTACACACAACATCCTCATGCTCTAACATAGCCCTAAAACATGCTTCCTTAAATATTCTAATATGATCTTCTGGGTCTTGATGCAACTGGTATTTGGGACATATCTTTTCCGGATTTTTTGGCATCTCATGATAATCATTGAAGAGTATGGGAGAATTGACATCGAAATAAGCCATTGTAGGTGTTTGAGCTTGACTTGAACCTGCAGGAATACCTAGATTGATTGGTGGATTAGGATTTAGAGGAGGATTGAGACCTCCAGGAGTGCCTGAACCAAGATTTAAAGATCTGAACAGTGATCTATCAGGACTTACAATACTACGGATGTTAAAAGGTGACCCAGGAGGTGTTCCAGATGAACTTCCTGCTTGCGATATCTTTGGATTCCAAATTAAAGGGCTTTTACTTCGCCTTGTATCAGGTAGTTGCACAAATATATCTCCTGAACTGGATCTAGACCTAGTCACTCTATTGCTGTCGTTAGCCAGTTTGAAATAAAACCTAACTCAAGAAGGCCCTCCTTCTAGCGCCAGAAAACTGTTGATGACTGTTTTGATGCAATCATAACAATAAGTTAAAATTCACATGTAATGAACTGAAACTATACTTGAAAGATAAGAAGGAATCATTTGAGATTCAACTAATCCCAAGTCTACAATGGTTCGGTTGGTCAAGTTCAGTTGGTCAATGTGAAGCTGTAATGTTCAAGGGGCCTTACGTAGTTTAGGTTTGTTTGGTGGTTTACTGGACTAAGAATATGCAAAAAGGTCGTTCTTTCTCGGCAGGAGGACTTTACGAAATATCGGGTAGACAAACAAGATCATGATGATCTTGACAATATGACAGGATAAAAAATATGATGATCCTCCTCATCGAATTATCATGATGACGTCATCATCATATTTCGTCTTCGGAGCATAAGGATGAGTTGAGGTCATCATCAGGTTAGCGCTAGGGTGATATTCAAAATATGATCATGCTGTTGAGGAATGGAATATCACCTTCCCTTAAAAGATAGGGTGATCATCATGATATTGCAAAAAGGAGATCAGGAGGATATGAAGACGTCATCATCATTTTAGCGAATTTCAGCAAATATCAGGATGATGACCCTCCGATAGGATTTTAACATGCACATGCAAATATGCCGATGGTGGATTTTCTAAGTCAGGGTGATCTTATAATATCAGCATGATATTATAAGATCAGGTAATGTTAAAATATCATGATGATGCTTGCGATACAAAAGACCGCTCGACGGGGAAAACTTACTATGACCTAAAGTTGACGTCATCATGATATCCGGATATTTGAACCTCAGGATATTATCGGGGGGGCGTTTCAAATATGATGATGATGTTCTTCATACAGCAAAACCAAGTTTATAAAATATGACCCTCCTAAAATCATGATGCTCACGATGCGCATAAGGCCATTTGACGGGTAAAGGGCACTACCACCTAAGATTGACGTCCGGATATTGCGACTGCATGATTTTTATCGGGTGATAGACCAAGATCATGATGACCTTGACAATACGACAAAAAAATGATGATCACTTGCGATTATCAGGTTTGACCAAAACTTTGACTGTGCATAACTTCCACATATGGACGAATTTTTAAGTGAAGTAAAAGGCAAACCTGCATGGAATTTCAAGCTCTTTCTAAATATCAGGTCACAGCAATAAAATATGAACTTTGACAAACTAACCTCATGATGATGACCAACCCCATCGAATATCATGATGATGATGCACCTGACTCATTTTTACCAAACCGCCAGAAAGCAGACAAACACAAGTAGAAGCAAAAAGCAAAACATCAGCAGGGGTCCCCATTTTGCTAAGGAGCATAATGGGGCATGTTGTGAACATCACAACAGTACGTTTGTACATACAATACGATATGCAAAGAAAAGATGCAAGGAAGAAGATGCAGTTTTTCAGCGATGCTTCTCAGTCTCGACTTGGCGGCAAATCAAGTGGTGCCACGTGGCAGGTGATACAAAGGCCGATTCAAAAAGGTAAAGTCCCATGTTTGTATGTAGATTTGAATTAATATACATAGGGTGAATTCAAAGGGTCGTTTAGGCACCAAAAGCAAAAGCATATACAAGGGATTTTCGACATGACTTTATATATCGGCGGCTCGACTGAAGGTCATCCTGATAACCCGATACAACCTAATACATGCAGGCGCTTTGTATATGCAAAGGTAGATTTAGAGAAGGTTTCAGAGGCCGATACAAGCATAGATACAAAGTGATATATACAAATAGTTGACTGCAGCTTTGACCACCTGTATCTCCTCCATTTTAGCGAATTTCCACATGCTTCAAAAGGCAAAAATGCATGTTTTTGCCTCCTCTTTCATTTGGCAGGCTTTTCAGGGACTTTTTCTCACTTTAAAATTTTAGATCTTGTGTTGCATGCTTGGCCAACGTGACGTTTCAACAGCGACAGTTGCATATTCAGCTGAAGATTTTTGTTGCATTCATTGCTACAAATCGATGACTGTACAGACCACATTAAAGATGAAAAATGTCTTTCATCTGCTCTGTTTTCAGATCTTTTATGCCATAACTTCAAGCAGATGGACGTCCCTTCAGCGGAGGTATTTTCTGACAGCGCCCATGGGCGAGAATTTATTGTAACCAACTGAAAATGTAAAATGCTATATATACATGGAAAATAGATGTATTAAGGAGGATGGTTTTATTTTGGGCTGTTATGCTGCCAATTTTTTTTTGTAGTCACACCTCTTAGTGTAATTGCAAGGGTATGGGAATGTGACTCACTGTGCCTGAATCTGGCCTCTGTTGTCTTCCTACTAATGAATGTGATTAGCTATGCTGGTATACCTCTGCTATGGAATATTTCTGTATTGCAATGGTTTTGACCTTCGTGATCAATATATGCATGATTTCTTGCCTCTCTTGGGTCTTGATTTCTGTGTTTTAGTTGAAGTTATAATCTGTTCTATGAGTAAAATGGATCCTTTGTAGGTTTAACCTTCATACCGAAGCCTTAATCAGTCATAAGTCTGTATGAATCCCCTTCATCGTTGAGATCATTGTTGTGTTTACACCAAGATCCATCGCTCACTAAATCTGGTGTATCACTTATTTCCCTTTCAACATTCCTTCTAACCCTTTTCCCAGCAAGCATTAGCACTAGGTTTAGATGCATATCTCTAAGCAGTAGGCTTAGAAAGAGGAAGCCGACCTTCTCCAGAGGTCTGATCTCAATTTGCAATGTCCCACACTTCAAGATCATTCCCATGTTACTCCAGATTGCTAAAGTTTCACAACTACAGCAAAGGGTGCAAATCTGGGTGATAACAGTAATAATGGAGAAACACCTTTTAGATCCTATTTGAAGTGGCATGTTGAGCAAGAGATATGAATTTTTAAAAAGAAATGATGTAATGAATGCCTCGAGAAGGGTGCATTCCATCTGGTCACAAAAACACTTACATGTAGCCACTAATATCCTCAAGTGGCATATAGAGGACAAGCATATTTTTTTTTACTTTCAGTGGCTTGATGGAACTAGCACACCTTTTGTTATGGGGATCTAGACTCAGTGGATGCTCGAGATGATGGTCCACCACTCCCATGATTCAATCATCTTGATGGATTCCACATTTGTGATAAATAAATATGGGGTGAGTTTTAGCATTGATGAAAATAATTTTCCTACTTTATATTTAGAACTATGTTATTTCCTTTTATAGATTGTAATGATTATGATAACATGTTTTTCTATAGTACCAATTGTATTCTTTGCTTGTTTTTGACAAGTAAGAGGTAGGGATGCCCGTTGCTTGGGCTGTGTCATCATGTAACAAGATTGAGGACGTTCATGGGTGGCTGGTAGAGGTGTAGAGATGTGGAAAATAGGCTAGAAATGATTGGAAAATCAATGCATTTTTTACTGATGACGCTAGTGCCAAAATTCAAGCCATACAATAAGTGCATTTTTTTTATTATTTGTCTTTGAATTGTTTTTGTCATTTTAAATGAGAAAATTATCTTAGGGAATGAAATTTATGACTTCTTATTGTTTTGTGACAGGGTTGTTTGTGGACATCATGAACTCCTATGCATCTAGCATGTTCACAAGGTATGGCTGAAGAATGTATATAAGTATGCAGACAAGGAGACTATCTTTCAGAAACTTGGGATGTTCATGATGGGCATGGATGAGAGAGAAGAGACCACTCTTCAACTCTTGAACAATTTCATGGAGCAGTTCAAGGATTAGTCCCGGTTTATGAGTACAAAAATACCTGGTGCTATGGACATGGACGCATTAGTGAGTTGAAGCTTTAGAAATTTCATTTGATTGTCAATATTTTTCATCTTACAAGGTTACTTTTTTTACATTGGAGTACTTTAGAAAGACCTGGTGCTATGGACATGGACGCGTTGTCTTTTGATTTTGCAGCCATGTGGGCAAAACAAATAGACAATTCTAACATGCAAACCAGGATACAAATGCATACATTGAGTCTTACTACCGCACCCTAAAAAGTGGATACTTATGTGATCGACAAAAAAATGCACAAGGCGAATGGACCATTTATATTATACCCTTGTGTATAGAATGGAGTCATTCTACAAGAAAAAGAAAAAGATGCAACATTTTGGCTTTATGACAAATTATAAGGAGAAACAAATAAAAACCAATATAGAGAGGGTGAAGGAAATTCCTAATAGTGATTGCTTTGCAGATGTCACTCATCCTAGTTGGTATTGGTTGAAAAGTTAGAGTTCTTGCAACTGGTACTTGGTTAGGAGATATAGCTTGCACCTTCATGTTTATGATTGTCCCTAGAGTATGAAGGGAAACACATGCAAGCATGTCTTTAAGGTTATAGAGAAAAGTACAAGATTATTTGATGATGCAGGAGTGGTGCCAGGTAAGTGAATTTCCTATGTAATTATGTAAATTTATGCATGAAAAGAGTTTTTGTCTAATTCTTTTGCCTAATGTAAATTTCACGTATATTTGGATGTAGATGATGCATGTGTGCCCATTGATACATGGGCATTTCTGAATGAGACATCTATAGTTGGGGGATGAGGTAAATAGATTTCATGATGTGACACCTCCATACGCTCGTCAAACTACCAATGATGCTATTTGATTTCATTCCAAATTTAGATCCAACGAAAACTAGCACTATTCTCATGCGACCATGGTTTAGTGGAACTTGGGATCATGTTTGTCCCGATGCACATCACAGGCAAGCTAGCAGACAACAATTGGAGAACCCAGTACCATCTAATATGGGTGAGTATGTAAATAAAAAATAGAAGATTTGTTTTGTAAGAGGCATGTTATTTTTTCCTATATTTTAGATTCTACCACTTTTTATTTTTTTGTGCAAGTAGCATCCTAATTCCCCCCCCCCCCCCAACAACTCATCTTCGACATTTGTCTTTCACAAGTTCTATGGGCCCCCAAAGTATGGTTATGAGATAACAACTGTAGGTAGCTACATTTATTTTTGGATAATTCAAATGTAATTAGTTATATCTAAATAACAGTAATAATTTGTTGATAGGTTGACATATTGCAACAATCCTTCAATCCAATGTCTTGAAAATAGTAACTTTTCGTGGGGAAAACAATTCAAGGCACCACCTAGAGGTTTGTTTGCATGATTAAAAGACTTATCTACAACTTGTGGGTTTGTCATTTTAGTAGTATTTATTTACTTTCATCTAATCCCTACAGATTGATGTACACACTTACGATTTCAGAAACACGTGTTTTGAAACCTACAAATTCATATGCATTTCAAGGCCATGAGCCTTCTTCTAATGTTACATATGCTTTTCATTATGTTGTCTTAGGAAGCCCTAGTAAAAGCTCTTGTTGCATCATAGCACCATTGCATATGGATCCCATATGGACAAGTAATTGGTAAGTGAATTTGTTATTTGTATTTAAGGAAAGTGGTTACATAACTTCACCTTAGTGCATTTCCACTAATACCTTTTGTTGTCATTTCAAGTTGAAGTCTATTATATGTTCGAGACAAGATGCTTTCTATTGATATATTAACACGCTTACATGTGCCTTGTAGGCATCCATTCTCTGGGCATATTGTCCATATATATCCTTGTCATGGGGAAAATGATTCGAGGCAGCACCTAGAGGTTTGTTTGCACGCTTAAAAGACATATCTGCAACTTGTGGGTTTGTAATTTCACTAGTATTTATTTAATTTTGTATAATCCCTGTAGATTGATGCGCACACATACAGGTTTAGAAACACATCATGTTTTGAAACCTACAATTTCATATACATTTCAAGGCCATGAGACTTCTTATAATGTTACATATGCTTTTTGTTATGTTGTCTTAGGCGGCCCTGGTAAAAGTTCCTGCTGCATCAGAGCACTATTGCATATGGATCCTAGATGGACAAGTACTTGGTAAGTGACTGTTATTTGTATTTTCAAGGAAAATGGTTACATAACTTCACCTTAGTGCATTTCCACCAATACCCTATGTAAAATTTATCATTTCAAGTTGAAGTCTATTAGCTATTTGGGACAGGATGCTTTCTATTGATATATTAACACACTTACATGTGCCTTGTAGGTGTTCCATTGTCTAGACATATTATCCATATATATTCTTGTCATGGGGAAAATAGTTTGAGGCAACACCTAGAGGTTTGTTTGTATGCTTAAAAGACTTATCTATAGCTTGTGGGGATGACAAGTCTATCAAGGTAATCTAATTTGTCCAACATATCAACTCGAGTAAATTTTCTCAATCAATTTATGTGAGACCAAAATTAGAACCTTCATCCCTATGTTGTTGGTATGGGATGCAGTAGCTGGTTGGAAGCAATATGCATTTGAAGTCTATGAAGCACCTATATATTTTAAATTCCTCACCATAAAGAAAATATCCAAGTACTTATTTTCTAAAAACATGATTGTTACATTGACGTGGCAATTGAATATATCAGATTTTTTGTGCTTCTCTTTGCTTTAGTGTTTGATTTCCTCTCAATGTTGAGTCAATGGCAATGGTTGAAGTACTTGGTTATTTGATAATTGTATATTGATTGTAATTCTTTTGTTTGCATACAACTCATTTTCCCCACAACCATTAATGGAAAATTCAAAGCTTTGATGTATGGTCTTTTGGGAACTAGGGTTGAATATGATGCCCCTCAGCTATGGTGCACTAAAATGGATTATAGTGTTGATGGAGAAGGATAATAAAGATCCTTGTTTTAGATTTTTAAAATTATCTATTCTTGTTGTATGTTGATGATAATGTTTCTAAAATTCATTCTATTTTTTTTCTATGAGGCTTTTCTAGTGATGGGGAGTCATGGCCATGGTCCTTTCATTAGGAAATACACTTCCTATAGTGTCTAAGAAAATAAGTAATTTCAATACCCATATAAGATATTTTGCAAATAAGTTGACCACATTGATTCTGTGATGGAACTTTTCCAAACACAGTCTTTTGAACACCCATTCAACACATTCTGCATTTCAATTGACTAAATCATTTCTAAACTCATTGAATACATTTAAGATTTTGTAGTTGAATTGATTGGTGATTGATTCATCACATTTTGTAGAGCAATTAAGGGATGTGTGAGTGACTATTTCTCTCTAAATGCCACTTGCCCACTTATAGTTGTTAACAAAATTGCCTTACAACAACAGATATAACATGTGATGGTGGGGTTGTATGTAATATATGTTGTTTCTACATATCGAGAGGAGGATTAGAGACACACTAGTGCAATTTTCCTTAGTTTTCCCTTCACCATTATGTAAACAACGCTTCAAATTCCATATATGGAATATATCAACATATAGCTGATGCATTAATATAGTCCAGGTTTAGAAAGATTGAACTGTTGTCATATGTTTATAAAAGTATCTTGATTTTATATTAGTATAAATAACCATATTTTTACTTAAACATTTTGAATTTTATGTATGTTGGTATACTTCTGTTACCATTTTCAGTACGTATATATTTTCAACAATCAATATATAATGTGTATATAAATAAAACACATTGTTTTGAATTCAACAAAATTCAGTAACTCAATCATTGTACCTAAAGGATTCTAACTTATATTTGTATTATCAACTTTCATAAACCAGAATCAAAGAAGGAAAGAACTTTATTTTATATTTTTTTGTTAATTGAAAGTGGTAGGAAATCCTCCCAATCTAGTCACCCCATCTTTAGATTAAAAAATAAGTTATGAATTATTGCTAATGGGTAAAAGTACAAAGCTGAGTCACTTTTATAAAGGAATCAGCCAATGCTGATCCAACTTTTAAACTTGAATCACTAGAAAGTGGCATATATATTTTGAATTTTGAAATTATGTAAACTAATAAAATGTTTATTTTTTAGTATATTTTATGTTTGTATTTTTTTGAAAAATTTAAAAAATTATTTGAATATAGTTTTTTTTAAATTAACACTATAATTTAGTTGCTAATAAAATGCTGAAAAATGACGTTTCATGAGACATCAAGCTTTATATAGTAAATTTTCTTTTTTTTTCCTTCAATTTTTTTTTATATATTTATAACTTGAAACTTTAGGGCATGGATATTTTTTTTTTTGCAATTTTATAAATATCTATTTTTAAATAAATATTTTAAAGTGCATGTATTAAAACATGGATGTTTCCAGTCGACGTCAACTTTTATATTAAATATTTATCTAAAATAGAAAAAAAATTATACTATCTTAATCTAGATTCTTTTATCTAGGGCATCATATTTTTTTAATTTTTTTTTTAATAAGTTTTAGTATTTTTCTTGACATGGTAATCAACCTAATATTTTTGTGCTGAAAACCTACTTTTAGTAAAAAATAAAAATAAAATATAAATAATAATTGAAATATTAAAATAAATATATATTTAAAAACTAAACTTATGGATCTACAAAAGGGTATTTTTACATTTTTAAAAATGTTATTTATATGAGTAGGAGTTGTTGAAACATTAAATTTTTAAAATAATTTCATTTTTTTAATAAATTGGCCTCAAAGTGGTACTACATATGCATTTAGCCAACAATTTTAGTTTGAAAAGTTATGGACATATTTAACTTATATAGAATGAATCTTACTAGATCATATGTTTGACCAAAATTGATTTTTAGTTATAAATACTAAAATTTACTTGTGTTGATAAGTCAGCGGAAAGTATGGCACGGCTTTGTATTTTTACCCTAATCTTTGTATACTAATCTAACATTATTATGTGTTGAAGCACAAAATTTTTAATATATAAGAACATTAATCAAAAGTGTAATATAAAAACATTAATTTTATTTCTACTTATAATAAATTATATTGTTAATTATAAGAGCCTTCTAATGGTAATAATATTCACTTTGTATTGCCACTATGAGTGAAGAATTTTCTAAGTAGATTAATTATTCAATTATAATTAAGGATTGATTTGGAGAGAATAGAGTATGTGTTATGGAGGAGAAGACATGATAAAGAAAAATAGTAATCTTAGCCTATTGTTATGAGTTCATACAATTTACTGAAGACCATTGCAAATGTCAATGTGCATGGCATACAAGAATTGATGGACGTACAAGTTTTAGAACATATTATTATTTTCTTATCGCGTTGATGGAAATGACTATAAAAAGCAGGCTTACCAAACATGTTGATAATGCTAGCATAATTAGTTGGTATGGATTATCTGCAAATACCACAAACTCATTGTTTTCCAACTTTAACTGTTTCTCCTACATAATCTTTACATATATCAAATAAAATAAAACTCCAAAAAATATACAGACAATCACTAAGGAAAACTTGAGCATCCATGGACTTAGCCAAATATGAGACAGAATGTCGGTCCCATAAAATGTTAGACATATGGCCATCAATGCAATAGACCATTTCACGTACTTCCACTTGTTCTTGATAGCTTCTTTTATTTGCATGGAAATTTATTCGTATTGGATGTCATTATCTTCATCAACCTAGGTGTGATTCTCATCATCATGTTGGGTCTGATTCTCTTCATCTTGTTGAATAGGAGGCTCAGAAGAATCATCTCTTATCACATCTAGTATGTCCTCCGTGATTATGATCTCATTTGTGGAAGTAATTATTTCCAAAGGCTCTTCCATCACTACAATATAAAATATAAAGGAATGCAAAAAAAAAAAACTAGTTGGGATGTAAAACAAAGTCTATATATTTATAATAAGCATTACACAAAGAGCAGGAAAAAAGTTAAAGTTACCATCTTAAAGCATTCTTCTTATAATAAATTTATACAAATAAAAATGTTTGGGTAGCATTTATCAAGTATCTTGATTGTACATTACTATAAATAACCATATATTTACTTAAACATTTTGAATTTTTTGTATGTTGGTATACGTCTCTTACCATTTTCTAGTCGTCCTATCTTTAGATTAAAAGAAAAATTATGAATTATCACTAATCTTTGCATACTAATATTTGATTACAAGAAAATTTATCGACATGAAAGAATTTAATCACCTAGTAATTAAGGAAAAACATTTTCATATGAATTTTAGAGCATATTAAAAAACACATTTTTTCCCAACATGATTTGAAGGACCGATAATTCTTGATACTTTGGTTTGTGATGTATTTCATATTGATTTCAAGAGCATGTTGTTCTTAATGGTGATAGAGACTTATTCCCTATCTTCTATCTTGGACTTAAATTGTAATTTTAGAGCAGATTCAAAAACATGTTATATTTTACAACATGAATTGTTTTTTATTTCAAAGGCATTTTTTGTTATGAATGCTGACACAGATACATTCCATGCCTTCTATCTTGATTTAAATTACATTTTTAGAGTATGTTAAAAAACACATTGTGTTGTCAAACATGATTTTTTTGGCAAGTTTTTTCATGTTTTATCATTTATCCTTGCAGGCTTGCTTTCCTAATACTTTAGTTTGTGTTGTATTTGATCTTGCTTTGAAGGCAAATTTGTAACTTTATGCTGATAGAGACTTATTTCATATCTCTTTTGTCTTGAGTTACGTTGTAATTTTAGAGCAGATTCAAAAACACATTGTGTTTTCCAACATGAATTGTTTTCTACTTTTAAAGGTCTTTTTGTTCTAAATGTTGACACAAATGCATTCCATGCTTTCTATCATGAGTTAAATCACATTTTTAGAGCATGTTTAAAAACACATTGTGTTGTCGAACATGATTTTTTTTGGTAGGCCTTTTCCATGTTTTATCATTTATCCTTGTAGGCTTGATTTCCTAATACTTTGGTTTGTCTTGTATTTCATCTTGCTTTGAAGGGAAATCAACAAAGGTAAAGTGGTTTTGGAGGCACCTCTTTATAGAGAGCCCTTGGCTTCCAAAGAGAATACTCCCATGTCCAAGGGTGATAGCAAGTGCAATGGGTGTATTGAACTATCTTGTAGAGTCCTTAAGATGGAAGAGGCTATCAACGTTCAAAATAAAGTTTTGAAACAAATGGTTGAATGGATGAATGCCATGTCCAAAAAACCCATGGGTCATGAAGGACATAACAAGGCTAGTGATACTATGGCCTCAGTGACTCCTAGGGAGGATACTTCTACTAATAGGGAATGCCAGTCTTAAGTAAAGATTCGACTGTATAGAGAAGAAGCAAGAAGATATATCTAGGAACCTTCATGAGATTGTGTCATTCAGTAAGAATACAGTTAAGAAATCAACCACTAATCTGTTCATTTTGCAAAATGAACTCTAGAAAAGAAGACCAAAGAAAGGAGGATGACCTCATCTCTGCTAAAGGTCCTACCAAAAGGATGTGTGCTAGGATTACGAAGGAAGCCAAGGATAAAACTATAGTAATGGAGGATGACACTATTAAAGCCTCCTTTTAAGAGCAAGTCAATTTTCTTGCCAACAAGTGGAAAGTTGCCTTTGGTTTGAAGATGCTAGCTGAGAAAGGCTAGCCTCCCGACATGTTGTGTTCTCTTTATTCTTACATGTTCCTTTGTTGTTCCTTTTTGCTTTTGTTGTTCTTTCTCTAGTCTTTGTTGTTGTATTTTGTTGATGCCCCAACATCTCGTGGGGCTTGTTTATGTATTTTTTGGTAGTTTGATGTAAAAAGGAGAGGTCCCTTTCAAAACCTCTTTAGCTTAATCAAAGACGACATATCATCAACATATAATGTAATAATAAAAAAATGATCATCATCAATTTTTTAATAAACATAATGATCTGATTTAGATTTGTTTAATATGAAAAAGTGAGGATTTGTTTAGGGTTGATTTTGATGGTTTGTGTAAATCCTTCTTTCACCACTAAACATTCAAGGACATTCAATCGAGTAGGAAGTCTACTACAGGCCTTCTATCACTTGGAACATAGGGGAAGATTGGAATTGTATGATTTTGTTGTTTAATTAAGCCTAATTATGTTAAAAACCCTAATTATGCAAATTCATGAACAAACAGACAAATTATAGAAAATGATTGCACACAGAGATATCAAGTGACAATCAAATGTGTACCAAATTTCAAAGTTTAGAAAATGAAAAAGTCGGGGACTAATGAGCAAGCGCCCTAGTCCATGAAAGGAAGCTAGGTGTGCGGAAATCGCTTCCTACACTAATCTAAAAAGGAGAGAAGAGTGCAAATTTATTTTAATCCTTACAATTATAGAATGTTAACAACAACAATGGAGATATTGCAGCAATACACATACACACAAAAATGAGACAGAAGAGAGAGACACAAGATATACGTGGGGAAAACCCTTATCGGGTGAAAAACCCAACACTCCAAAACCTACACAATGTATTATCAAAACTGAAATAGTTTACAATACACTTGCAATGCAAGCTCTCGAGAGTCTTTGACACTCGTATCTGGAGACAAACCGATCGCTCTATGTAAATGTCATCCACTTTCAGAGTTGAACCGATCAAACAGTCAATAGTATTTTTCTATTTCATTCACAACAAAAAGTGTTAAATATAGGAAAACTTTTCATTGGCCAGAATTTACCATTAAATATTGAAGTGGATGACATTTAAGATCAGCCCAAACCGATAGCATAGCAGTACATGTCAATCACATAATACATCTCCTCTCAAAGCACGTACTTATATAGAAGTTTACAAGGCACATATGAGCTTTCCTTGAGATGGGCGTCCAACATGGCCTCATGGCCCAAAACCCACGCCTAAGGACACTTGTCCAACACTGCAGCATGGTCATGACACTTGTCATAACACCCCATCCCAAAATGGTCACCTATTCCCAAGTTGGGCAATGATAGATGCTCTTACGACTCTTACAACTGTCATAGAATCTGACATACTGACATATCTTACAGCTGTAAGAGAATCTGTCATACATAAGATATAAATATCATATTATCTTACTACATGTCATAACCCTCCTTGGGGTGCCCAAAGATGCCTTCTTCTAAGATGCCTTGTGACATATGTCTTCACCTATCATAGAACATTCCATTTATGACTCTTACGCATCATAGATTTGTCATAGGAATCTGTCATGAGGTTCATTTCGGTCAATATTCCCTTACACACTATCCAAGATGCCGACACATGGAAAAATATTCCTACCACTATGTGGGACACCTATCTCCTCATGTGAGGGCAAATTTACATGTTGTCACCTTCCATGTAGGATGACACATCACCATGCCAACTCCCACAAGATGACAATATAGGATTTGCATCCTAATTACACAATAGGCAATAAATAAATATATTACAATAAATATATGCAAGGAATTACCAAGGTTGAGACACCTTAATTCCCAACATTCTCCCACTTGTCGAACACCTTGTAAGAGCTAATGGAAATAACAGGATTTAAATGCTATAGGCCGAGAGGCCCATAGACTTCAAAAACCATCTGAACTTCTTTGTGCCCACTGGTTTCGTCAATGCATCCACAACCTTCTTAAAAGTATCTACCTTCTCCAAACTCACCTTCCCATCCTCTACCATGTATCGCATGAAGTGAAACTATACATCAATATGCTTTGTTTTGGCATGGAAAGATAGATTCTTTGCTAGGCAAATTGCACTTTGACTGTCACAACAATCGTAATCTGTCCTGCATCAATACCAATATATGAACATAATATATTAAGCCAAATGGCTTCCTTGAAAGCATGAGTTGCCTCCATATACTAAGCTTCTATCGTGGACAAAGCAACCACAGGTTGTCACTTACTCATCCAACTAATTGCACCACCGAACATAGTGAACACATAAGCACTGGTGGATCTCCTACTATCAATGTCGCCTGCCCAATCAGAATCTACGAATCTACAAATCCACAAATATTAAATAGAATGCGGAGGTCCTATAGGATTACCATGATAGCATATGGAATACTCAAAAGTACCCCTCAAATATCTGAACACTTGCTTAACTGCATCCCAATGTACCCATCCAGGATAAGCCATAAATTGACTAAGGACTCCCACTGCTTGGGCAATGTCTACTCTTGTGCAGACTATAGCATACATCAAACTGCCAACAACACTAGCATAAGGTACTCTGCTCATGTCCTCCACCTCACTAGGATATTTTGGACAATCACTAATAGCTAACATTGTCCCCAATGAAACAGGAACACACAATGGTCTACAATCTGCCATGTTGAACCTATCCAACATGGTCTTCACATACTTACTCTGGCTTAACCAAAGTTTTCTATTAGCTTTGTCTCTTCTAATTTCCATTCCCACAATGTACCTAGTTGCCCCTAGATTTTTCATCTCAAACTGTGCTGACAACTGAGACTTCAAATCAAAAATCATATTCTTACCATTCCCAATTAACAACATATCATCAACATACAATGCAATAATGAGAATGTGATAATTGTTAAACTTGTAATAAACACAATGATCATATTTTGATCTTAGAAATCCAATTGAAAACACAAAGGCATCAAATTTTATATACCACATCCTAGGAGACTGCTTCAAACCATACAAAGACTTCTTTAGTTTGCAAACCAAATTTTCTTTACCTTTCTCTATGTAATGCTTTGGCTGTGACATGTAAATCTCTTCCTCCAAATCACCATGAAGGAAATTTGTCTTCACATCCATCTGCTCTACCTCTAAGTCATAAGCAGCTGCAAGAGATAACAAGAACTGAATGGATGTCAACTTTGCAACGAGAGAGAAAAATTTTCCGTAATCAATTCCCTCCACTTGTGAGTACCCCTTTGCAACCAATCTAGCCTTGTAATTTTCAACACTGCCATCTGCACCAAATTTCTTCTTGAACACCCATTTGCATCTAACAGGTTTCTGTCCTTCAGGTGAAAGCACCAAGTCCCATGTTTTATTGTTCTCCAAAGAAGCCATCTCATCTTCCATGGCCTCCTTCAAGGAACCTACATCTTTCATGCCCATAGCCTCTGTCACGATTCTAGGCTCATCAGTGTTAGTAAGCAAGGAAAAAGCACAACTAGAATCAAGTAATGAATAACCAAACCTATTAGGTTGCTTTCTTGTTCATGTAGACCTCCTCAATGGCTGAGGTTGAGGTTCTGCTTCTTCTTCTGAGCTTTCAGAGCTGCTAGAGCTCTCCTCATCATCAGGTCTCACAGGGTCTATTGGTTCAGTCTTCTCATGGGTAGAAGGAAACTAAACCACATCCTCTTTCTTTTGTCTATTATGGCTGTAGAACAATGGAAGAAGGTGTTAGCTCTCTGAAGATAACACTTCTGCTATACAACACTTTTTCAGCCACAGGATCCCAAATCTTGTATCCTTTCACACCAACACCATAGCCAATTAAAATACACTTAACAACCTTGTTCTCCAATTTAGACCGTTTCTCCCTAAGCACATGTGCATATGCCTCACAACTAAAAACATGAAGATGTCTAACTGAAGGCTTCTTACCAGACCACACCTCCATAGGTGTCTTACCAACAAGAGATGATGTAGGAGACCTATTTACCAGGTAGCAAGCAATGGCTACAACTTCAGCCCAAAACTTTTGTTCGAGGCTTTCTCCACTAAGCATACTCCTAGCCTTCTCCATCAGTGTCCTGTTCACCTCTCTGCAACTCCATTTTGTTGTGGGGTGTATGGAGTTGTCTTATGTCTTTCAATCCCTTGCTCTTTATAGAACTTATCAAACTCTGTTGAACAAAACTCACCACCGTTGTCAGTTCTCAAACACTTAGTCTTTTTACTAGTCTAATTTTCAGCAAAAGCTTTAAACTCTTTAAACTGACTAAAGACTTTAGATTTTCTTCTAAGAAAATAAATCCATGTTCTTCTACTATAGTCATCTATGAAAGATACAAAATATACATATTTAGAAATTGAAGGAACACTAACAGGACCAAACACATCAGAATGAATGAGGTCCAACACACTAGAAGACTTGTGAGAACTAGAGTAAAACTAAACATGGTTTTGCTTTCCATATATACAATGTTCACAAAATTCAAACTCGAGATTACAATCATTTAACCCCTCAATGAGGTTTTTATTTTTCAGGGTTTTAAGACCCTTCTCACCAATGTGGCCAAATCTCTTATGCCATAACATTGTCTTTTCGACAGAAAGTTTAACTTCCAAAGCATGTGCACTACCATCAAAATTTGTTACAACAGATTTCTTCACTACTTGTTTAGATGGTGGGGATGAAATGACTGCAACTCTTTTTTTCGAGTCAAAAGAACTATTGTATTGTGAAGTGCATGCCTCGAGCTGAAATAGAGTACCTCTCCGAGTACCCTTTGCAAGCACCATAGATCCTCTAGTCATCTTGCATTCATCCTTCGAAAAGATAACCTGCATAGCTGCATCATTCAACATACTTATAAAAAGAAGGTTTCATGCCAAGCCTGGGATGTGCATAACCCCAATGATCCCCTTCACTCGTCCATCAAGGAATCAGATTGAGACTCTTCCATGACCAACAATCTTCAGATGAGAATCGTCACCTAGGTACACTCTTCCATCATTGAACTCTTCATGTTTCGTGAACTAGCTTCAATGCAAGGTCATGTGGAATGATGCACCAGAATCTATCAGCCACACATCATCAAATGCATGGGTGGTTAGGGCTGTAATGAAGGTGTCACCATCATCTTGTGACTTGTTAGAATCTGAATCTAGGGCATTCTTCTTCTTCTTGTTCTTTTCCTCTTTACATTCCTTTCAGAAATGCCTAGTTTTTCCACAATTCAATAGAGAGCCTTGGACTTTCCAGGAGATTTGGATCTGCCCTTTTCACCTTTCTTGTCCTTCTTCTTCCCTTTCTCTTTGGGTCTTCCATGAACTGCAAGAGCTTCTTTGGCTGACTCAGATGTCTTTCTCCACATTTCTTCAAATAACAACGAAGACACCACATCTTCCATCTTGAAGGTGGTTGTAGTGCTTCCGATGGTCATGACAAGATGATCCCACGAATCTGGCAAAGAACAAAGCAAGGTCATACACCGATCCTCCTCCTCCATTTTCACACCCACGGATGTCAACTATGCAACAATCATGTTGAAATCATTCATATGGTCCGCAACAAATCCTCCATCTTCCATCTTTAGATCAAACAACTTCTTTTTTAGAAAATGATTGTTCACCAAGGACTTGGCCTAATAAACATCTCCCAGCTTCTTCCAAAGATCTTTTGCGGTCTTCTCCTCATGGACATTCAATAGGATAGAGTTAGCTAGACAGAGTCTTATGAGACCCTTAGCCTTCCGATCTTTGAGGACCCAATCAGCTTGTGACATTGTCGTAGGTTTTGTTCCATCAATGGCATCCCATAGGTCATGATCAACAAGTAGATCTTCCATCTTGAGTTTCCACAACTCAAAATTTGTGCCATTGAACTTCTCCACCTCTACTCTTCCAGATGTGCTTGCCATCTCCTTCCTGCAACAAGATATAGAATACTCTGCACAAACTCCCACTCAACCTAAGATTAGCTCAAAAAACCCCTACCCAGTAGCTAGAACCAAAACTGGGTAGGTTCTGATACCAACTGAAAGGAAGCTATGTGTGCGAAAATTGCTTCCTACACTAATCTAAAAAGGAGAGAAGAGTGCAAATTCATTTTAATCCTTACAATTACAGAATGTTAACAACAACAATGGAGATATTGCAACACTACACATACACACAGAAATGAGACAGAAGAGAGAGACACAAGATATATGTGGGGAAAACCCTTATCGAGTGAAAAACCCCACACTCCAAAACCTGCACAATGTATTATCAAAACTGAAATGGTTTACAATACACTTGAAATGCAAGATATTAGGAGTCTTCGACACTCATATTTGGAGACAAACTAGTAGCATAATAGTACCTGTCAATCCTACCTATATAGAAGTTTACAAGGCTAAGATGAGCTTTCCTTGAGATGGGCGTCCAACATGGCCTCATGGCCCAAACCCATGCCTAAGGACACTTGTCCAACACTATAGCATGGTGATGACACTTGTCATAACACCCCATCCCAAAATGGTCGCCTCAGATGCTCTTACGACTCTTACGGTTGTCATAGAATCTGTCATACTAACATATCTTACAACTGTAAGAGAATCTATCATACACATGCTATAAATAGCATATTCTCTTACAACATGTCATAACCCTCCTTGGGGCACCCAAAGATGCATTGTGACACATGTTTTCACCTGTCATAGAACAATCCATTTACGATTCTTACGCGTCATAGATTTGTCATAGGAATCTATCATGACTGTTTCGGTCAATATTCCCTTACAACTATCCAAGATTCTAACACATGGCAAAATATTCCTACCACTAAGTGGGACGCCTAACTCCTCATGTGAGGACAAATTTACATGTTCTCACCTTCCATGTAGGATGACACATCACCGTGCCAACTCCCACAAGATGACAATACAGGATTTGCATCCTAATTACACAATATGCAATAAATAAATATATTACAATAAATAAATGCAAGGAATTGCCAAGATTGAGACACCTTAATTCCAAACAGTCCAGTGCCACACTTTTTGTCGAGATCTAGGAATCTTGTCTGCAACATGTTTCTATTGTTCCAAAGATTTCTCTGTTGTAGGATCTAGAGGACTAATGAGCGGGCGCCTGAGTCCAAGTCCCTATTTTCTTTTTTGATCTACAATTCTAACAATCTGTACTACTATCCTGCAACTCCACTTTTTCATCTCCTACAACCTATAACCTGCAATCACTAAAAAATGGGTTGGAGATTGTAGTGTTTAGAGGCTTACCTCAGTCAACCCTCAAAGAGACATTCAAGTCTTTTGAACACTGTTGTTAGATAAAGAGTACATATCCCTGTAGGATAGAGGTGAAATCCAAATGATAAATGATAGAAAACACAATTGATATCACCTTGTAGTGAAGTTTTCATGGAAGGAAGATGGTCTTCATGCCATGAGGAGATGGATTCCCAATCTACAAATACAAATACAAAATAATGCTTTGCTTTGCCACACAATGAATATTTTGAATGCTTAAATCACAAGAATGCATAAACGTATCCAAATTCCATATAGTTTACAAATGATAACCTAATCATGCTTATATATGCAACTACAAACATTCTCTCTAAGAATTTCCTAATTCAAACTTACCGTATCGGCATAGGACCTAAATAACGATCATGAACTGACACTTTGAAATTGGTCCTGACCTAAATAGGGTAGGACTAAGGTGCGAGCGCCCAAGTCCTCCCCCCTATTTCAAGCAAGATTTATCACAAGTGTACCCCCTAGGTCCCCTTTGCCATGAAACTTTAGGGTTTTCTCATTGGGATGTCAAATTAACATGCAAGATGTCCTAAATGTATCCTAAAGGACCCAAGAGCTAAACCTTAAGAGGAAAAAGCCCCCAATGGTACTTTTTCTGACATAACATTTAGCCCCCACTTTAATGTATGTATAAATGCAAGACCAATACACACATTACAGTACAGTCAACAAACACAGCAAACACGTCAAGCACGGAGAAGACACACCAATCATAGAGAATACAGTAATAAACACACAAAACACGAAGACAGTCACAGTCACACAAAACATGGAGAAGACAACATTGAAGACACACAAAACATAGTGAATACAGTGACTGTAGTGAAGACAGTGATGATTTTCTTTTTCTTTTTCTTATATATGAAATGCAGATGCAAATACAAGAAAAGTAAACACACTACCAATAATGCAGGAGGGACTCATCGCCACCAGTCTTTAAGACTACATATGGGGAAAAAGACATGCAATACAAATCAAGCACGCCATACAAATCAAGCATGCCATACAAATTCCAAAGCATAGGAGGGACTCATCGCCACCAGTCTTTAAGACTATGCTTGGGAACAAACACGCAATACACACACACTTGGAAGACACAGAGAAAACATGACAGACAAGTGATGGAGTGTTCCTATTTTTAGATTTATAACCATCTCAGGCACACACCGATGATTGGGCTTCACCAAAACAATCACCGAAGACACAGTTAAGGGTTGAGTTAGTCACAAAACCGCTCCCTACCTCCATAGAGGACTTTTAGAAAATGACTAGATGTGTACTCTCTGCGAGAAATACACCATCCTCGCCTCCATAGAGGACTTAAGATAAAAAGGGATGCGATATCCCGCCTCCATAGAGGGATTAAATTATTGCAAGTTGATTTCAAACAAATCTTAGAGTGCAGGAGGGACTCATCGCCATGAGTCTTTAAGACTGCACCTAAGAACAAACACTTTGTTATCATCTAGAATAGATAGCTTACCTTATATAAGCCCCCACCTTAAGGTGGTTGATATCAGGTATCGATATGAAGCACGTTAAGGTAGGAAGAAAACACACAAGAGAAGAAAAGTGTTAGTGTCCATATAATCATGATAAACAACAATGCATAGAGAACTGAGGAATGCAAGATTCAAGATAGACAAAGTGCATGGAGCGGTAGTATTTTTATGTTTTGTAAGTGCGATAAGACACCATCAAGATCACACCGAGTGTTTCTACTAGCAAAGCGTTGGATAATATATAACAACCCCATCATCATGTATGGACTAGATCCATTTTTTGATTTCTCGCTAAAGGGACACTAGGTCCGCATCAGTATAATTGTTTTTCGTCATCCACCCGCTAGATAGAAACACTAGAGGAAGGGAAGTAATAAATCAAGAGAGGAGAAACAAGTGCCTTAGGGACAGTCACGTAGGAGGGTGCCCCCAAGTCACCAACTGCAATGCTATGTCCATAAGACACAACACACAACAATGAAAATAGAGGAGAAGCAATATAGAAGAATGATTATACAAATAGAAGAAGGTCACAACAGAGGTGGTCTCCTGGTATCCTTGACCTTACAAGAGAATCAAGGGTCATCCCAGGAGGCCTAAACAATACATAACATGGTGCAGTCATGGTAGGAGGGTTCACAGAATGAATTGTCCAAACCATACAGCAAGAGTAAACACAACGAAAACAACTCAAAGATATGAAACAAATGTAGATTCAGTCATTTAGTATATCAAATAATTCAAATTCATATCGGCCGGCAACATGCAGGTTGATAATTGGGCTCACAGGCCTGATTACAGAATATCAAAATATACACAAGATGTAGCTTTGAAGCCCCTGTGGCATGCCCTGCCTCCTGCCGAACTATCTTAGTACTCTGCCAATGATCTGTCTCTCTAGTATGTGGCAGGTCTACCCTATTAGCCATCTCGTCTTAAAATAGTACAGTAACTCATCTGCCTCATTGTCCCACGGATCGCAGTCTAGATATGGTCGCCAGATGACCACATCTACTCCATCCAAAGCGTGTCTCCAGTACTCTAGCTTCCCCAGCCTGTGCTGGGAAATCACTCCTGCATAGCCATAGCTATATGGCTCTCCCTGTGTATGAGGAAAAATTGATTAAATCTAAACTAAATAAAATCAAAGAACCCAATAACATAAAGAAAACAAATTTGAATAAAAGCCATGACAAATAATCAATGAAATAAAGACTTTTACCGAAATCTGTATTGTTTCCTTTGGATTGAATGTGGATTGCTCAATGAAGTTGCAAAGCCATAGCTGCAACAAGCAAGTAGTGTGCTCAAGAGATCAATGTCAAAAGATCGTGAGAGTGCTCAATCGACGCGTTTTGTATGCTTGAAGCTCTGTTAAGTATGCCTGAGAATACGATCGAAGAGAGAGGGGTAATGAAGGAGATGAGGGGGGTTTATATAGGTTTCAAGGAAGATCAATCAACGGTCCAGATAATTCAGAAGAATCAACGGAGGAGATAAGTTGAGGAATGTGCAACGAATGAGAAGAAGACAAGTGTCTTGCTTTCTTTTGCATGAGAGGAGTTATCAAGAATAGAAGAATAAGTTAACTGAAGAGATAAATCAATTAAAAGAATAAAGCAATCAGTTAAGTGATTTAAAACAAGAAGAAGAGATTTGCATGAGAATTAGAAGATATTTTGCTTTATTAAATATAAAAATATTTAATTGATGAGCAAGAAAGCTTGAGTTATTTTAGAGATAACTCAAATTTAGAAGAAAAAGTAATTTAAATAACTAATTGATTTATTTAAATTTAGAGAAGATATTTTGGAAGAAGTAATTAAATAATTGGAATTATTTAATTTAGAAGATTTGAAAGCAAATTAAATAAATAAATTTATTTAATTGTTGTGCATGATTTTGGAAGAATAAATTTGATTTAATTAAATAATGTAAATTATTTAATTGTAGATAAGAGGGAATTTGTTGAATTAATTGAATAATTGGATTTATTTAATTAATGTGGACTTGATTTTTGGAAGGTGACAATGATCTAATTAAATAATTAAAATTATTTAATTGTGGAAGAATAACAGAGGAATTTAATTTAATTAATTAAATAAAGAGAATTTATTTAATTAATGTTGAAAGTATGATTTAGAAGAATTTGGTGAAATCAATTAAATAATTAGATTATTTAATTAATGTGTGAAATGCAGGTGATTAGGAAGAAATGACGAGATGCAAGTGATTCGACGACACGGTCATTTTAGGGTGTCTACATTTTGCCCCTCTTTGATGCGATGCAGTTTACAGCGTTGCATCAAAGAAATCGATAGTTGAATACATGATACAATTATTTTTTTTTTTATGCCCCAGTGTAGATAGTTGCCCCAGCATATGCCTCCTCGAGCGAGAAGATAGGGAAGCGATAGAGGAAAGGGGTTGATGCTCGACCAGAAGAGGACGCGACCAAGAAGAAGAAAAAGCAGAAGAAGGGGTGGGAAAGAAAAACTAAGGGTGGGGGAACACTATAAATAGGTCACGTGGGGACCACAATCCTCATTTGCACCCTTGGAGATTCTAAATTTAGAGAGGAGAGAATTCAAACCTAGTTGGAGTGAGTTGAGCAGCCAGTGAGGAGAGATGCCAATTCCAGCGCACAGTCATCGAGCGGAGTTGGTACGGACCTACAGGAGGCCAGCAGGAGCTCCGGCAGCGGTAAGTGATCGAAAACCCCCTTTGCATTTGTTGTTTAGGGTCGTTTCGGGCTAGGTTTAGGTAGGGTTAGCCAAGTCAGCCAAAGGCACTTTAGGATGCCGCAGCGCGTATGGGGTAGGGTTGCAGTGCTTTTGGCGTGCTGTAGCGTGGCCGGTAGTCGCCTGCAACGCTAATGGTAAAATCACGTCGCTTTTGGTATAAAGTGTTCGCGCCGCAGCGCATATGGCAAATCCCGCAGCGCATGTGGTTAGGCAGTGCAGCGCACTTGGCAAAGCAGGTTAGCGCAAGTGGTGGGAAGGGGAAAAAAGTGCATCGCGTCTGGTAGGACAGAGTGGCACGGTGGGTAGGGCAAAGTAGCGCTTCTGGAAAAACAAGGCGCATGTGGTTTAAAAAACACAGCGCGTCTGGATGAGCAGCATGGCGTTATTGATACAGAGGGACAGTGCTTTTGTATAAATCAAGGCGCTTTTGGTTTGAATAGAAGAAAAGTTAGGGTGCAATAGAAAAGTTAGGCTGCCACAGAGGAAAGGGAGAGTTGGGGCTTTAGAGAAGATGGTAGATAGGTTTTGAGGGATTTGGGAAAGAAACTGACAAGTGATTTGTTATGGATGCAGAGGATACTGCCACCACTGATGTCGCGGGAGTGACATCACGCGATCGCACACGAGGTTGTGCAGCTGACCTAGGAGGAGGACACATTCCTGGAGCATGCGGGACTATGGCATGTGGCACATTTGACACACATTAGGGCGAATCTCGCCCTAGTGACAGCAGTCGTGGAGAGGTATCACAACGAGACCTCGTCATTCCACTTTCCAATGGGGGAGGCTACAGTGACACTGGAGGATGTATACTGCATCCTGAGGATCCGGATAGATGGAGAGATCATGGACTTTGACTCAGCAAGGGGCGAGGCAGGCTTGGAGGAGGTCTTCTACACAGACGACCTGTGGATAGAGGACAGGGAGATCCGATGGGCAGACATCCCGAGACTCTGCGATAGGATCAGATGGATCATTGCATCATTGATTGGCGGCTTCCTGTGCCCGGACAGGAGATCGAGAGGATTATCAGTTGGCTGGGGGACCGTGTTATCAGGGATGTTCACCCATGGCAGACAGTATGCGTGGGGACCCTGCGTACTAGGACAGCTATATCACGATATGCACCATTGTGTTTACAGGAGAGGCAGGAGCCTCTCAGCAGGTGTGACTTTGCTACAGGTATGGGCGTGGGAGCACATTCTAGTCATCCGACCCATGGCACAATGCCACCGAGACAGAGGTGAGCCATATGCATTTTTATATGATGGGGTGATGACACACCGGAGGATGGGGTCTGTTAGCTACTGGAGGCGGCAAATAGACGAGATGGACTTATTTATATGGAGGCCCTGGTTACTATGTGAGGAGTGGGCAGACGAGCATGAGCAGCTCATGTACTGTAGACAGGCTCGCTATCTGTTCGGTAGACGGACAGATATGATAGAGAGGTACCTACCCGAGCGAGTTCTCAGGCAGTTTGGATTGCCACGGGGGTTACCAGTGGGGGAGGCCACACATGCCAGGATGCGCAGGGAGGTTGGAGACTGGGACACTGAGATCCCAGTGGCGACAGCATTGACAGAGGTACGGGGACTCATCCCCGTGAGATGGGATTGGGACTCTGGGCTAGCAGACCCAGGGACACTGCCAGAGTACGATCAGTACTGGCAGACACACAGGCCGATGAGATTGACTACACCAGGTGTAGCAGGGGCAGTGGGAGAGGTGCTAGTTCTTGGAGGAGAGGCTAGGATGAGGCGACAGGCCAGGGCAGCCAGGCAGCAAGCAGCGGGCCAACAGGCAGGTGGAGAGGGCAGCGGCCAGCAGGCCGATGTGGAGATGGTAGAGGCAGTGGACCCGGTCGTAGAGACGGACTTATAGAGAGCAGAGCGACTGCTGTAGGAGGAGATAGCTCGGAGGACTCGCTTAGAGCTCCGGATGGCACGACTTAGGAGAGACAGGGATGCAGCGCGGGCATATGCAAGGCAGGCAGAGGCCACAGCCCAGGCATAGACACAGGCAGCCTCAGCAGCACAGACAGCCCTAGCATAGATACAGGCGCAGCTACAGGCACAAGTGCAGGCATACAGATAGCTACAGGCCCAGATACAGGCACAGGCACAGGTACAGGTGCAGCCGCCAGCCGCACCAGCAGCAGACGTAGATGATCTAGCACAGGCTAGGAGAGAGAGAGACGCAGAGGTGCAGCTGCGGTTGACAGCAGAGGCCACACTCTTTAGAGTGAGGTGGGAGAGAGAGGAGGCACGCCGTGCGCTGGGTACAGACCAGAGGACCTTATATAGCGAGCTCGTCTGAGTGCAGGGCTAGCTAGTATCCGCCGGCAGGGAGGCAGAGTACTACAGGGGCTTGTACGTGGGTACGGTGCCAGCAGCTCAGCAAGCACCAAGCTATAGAGACAGGAGCAGGTTGGGGGCATCAGGATCCTGGAGGACAGGGCAGTCAGCGTCCTCAGTTAGAGGACCACTCTTACCGCCAGGAGGAGGAGGAGGACCATCAGGGGGACCTCCACCGAGCACAGGGGGAGGCCAGGGGCCACAGCAGGAGGGTAGCTTTACCCACTAGGGCACCTTCATTTGTATTGTATCATATTGTATCATTTTGGACAGATGCCTGCGTGCATTCTGATGTATATTTAGAGGGCTCTTGATAGCCTTGATGTACTATATTGGTGTATATTTGGATGTATACACATTTTTGTATTACTGATGTAGACACAGACACTTTGTATTATGATGGCCATTACATGATATATATATGATGATCTGGTCGACTCACAGCTGTTCATGCTTTTGTGTATGCATTCTTTGATGTCATGGATGTGATGATATGTATGTATGATTATGGATTCATGTGATGATATATGTGGCTTATATGATGCTTATAGATGTATGATGATAGAGATATATGATGATATAGATGTGATGACTAGTGATATCTGACATGTGGGTTTTGCAGATATGCACCAGAGAGAAGAACAGGAGGAGATGGAGACAGAGACTGTTGATCGATTACTGCAAGGAAAGCGATATAAAGGATGTGGAAATGGATGAATGAGCTTGTTGCAATGGCTTCGCATTTGTATATAAAGAGCAATCCTTATTTTGATATAGCACGTGGATAGTTCGCCACCAAGGTATAAACGACCAAGGTGCAGTAATATCCGAGTGCGTGGACGTTGACTCTGCAAGCAAGCGGTTTGAACTTAGATCCTTGTAGACATAATATGACCTTGTTGGAACATGTGAATGAGCTGTAGTCTTGAACATAAAATAAACTTCCATACATGCGAATGCAAGAAGAATTATTAATATGTAAGATGCTAGGTCATAACACACACAAGATAAATAGAATGCTAAGAAAGATACTAAAGATCATTCCTCAAACACGGCACACAGAAAGCAATGACTATGCCCCCAATCCGTACTGCATCGCAACATACCAAGATTATAGATAAATCAAGGTAGTCTTGAATAGGTATTGGATAAAGGACAAAAGATAAACCATAACACAAAATTCACTGACTTACAAAGTAAACATACAGCCAACATATTCTCTTGCCAAAGAGGTTGCTCAGGATGGATTGGATAGGAAAGATAACAGCCTTATCGTAGGAACTCTGTGTCCGTTAAAGGGTGCTATCTACCTAAAAATATAATGTCTTGCTGCGGGAAATGCCACATGTCGTAGGAGACGCGTGTGTTGGTCTCAATCATGGAACACTTTGCAAAAGACAAGCCTGTTGATCTAGGGCTTTGGTTAAGCGGTACTTAGCTGATGTTGGCAATCGGTACGTAGGACAGTAGATGACTCTGGCAGAAAGCTGCTTTGCTTCAGGTTTGTTAAGGACTTTTGCTTTGAAAGGATGCACTAGCTTGATGCTTGAGTTAGTCAAGTTGAGCTGAATGGATTTTGACAAACGGAAGACCAGAAGGATGGAATGTTAATGGATTGGGATGGGTGGCGAATGATGGATCGTGTGTGCCTGAGTACTGGATACATCCTTCGTATTCCAGACTGCCTACATACCCTGTATCCACGGGATCAAGGCACACTTACGATGGAGGATGAGAATGATAAATATGTAGTTCTAGACAGAGTGATGAAATAGATCGAGGTGGAAGGGGGAGATCTTATGTACCTAAGTACTGGATACTTCCTTCGTATTCCAGACTGCCTACATACCCATATCCATGGGATCAAGGTACTTTAAGACTGAGAAGATGATAATATGTAGTTCTAGTAGATGTGATGACGTGGGAAAAGTGTGGAGAAGAGGTGATCTTATGTACCTGAGTACTGGATACTTCCTTCGTAATCCAAACTGCCTACATACCCATATCCATGGGATCAAGGTACTGTAAGACTGAGAAGATGATAATATGTAGTTCTAGTTGGTGCGATGCAGGGGGAAAAGCATTGAGAAGATAACAGCCTTATCGTAGGAACTCTGTGTCTGTTAAAGGGGGTTACCTGTGGAGATGAGACAAGATTGAAGTATGCGCTGCGAACCACGAACAAGGAACCAATCCTAGACCGAAGCTAAGGAAAGAGTTGCCCCCATTCGGGTAGAGGAAACTGTAGGGGTGACTGCCGAAGAAGACACAGAAAGACATGACCCAGGACAAGACAGTGTTAACTGTAGACACAGATCAAGACATGGGAAGATGACGATGAACACTGACAAATTTCCAAGCTATACTAGATAGGGAGATGGAAATGCAAACAAAGTCAATGGTTTTATTATGGATGGATGGATGAGGTGCGTTGCGAACTGGACAAGGAGTGGACAGGACTCGATAGATGATGGATGTTGACTCTACGCATAGCACCTGTTTGCCAGGTTTTCACTATGGTACTTATCCAAGGCGCCTGTTTGCCAAGTTTTCACCAGAGGACGGATGTTTTTTTTTTTTTGGAATACTCTGAGGATCAGGCATAGAACTTCTTGAGATGGACACTGTTAAGTCACTCATCTAGAGGAATGCCGTCAGGCGTAGCTAAAGTATAAGCTCCTGATCCGTATACTGCTGTCACAATGAAGGGACCTAACCAGTTAGGCTCAAACTTGCCCTTCTTCTCTCGATCTGCTTGATTTCCCTGATTCTCCTTAAGTACAAGATCACCAACTTGAAACCGTATTTCTTTGATCTTTTTGTTGTAATTACGCTGGAGGCGGTTTTGATAGACATGGAGATGATTAAGTGCGGCAAGGCGCCTCTCATCTAGTAGTTCAAGCTCAGCTAATCTGGAAGTGCGATACACATCTCCGCTGATCAGGTCCTGCATGGATACTCTAAGGGATGGGATCTCGACCTCTATAGGTAGGATGGCTTCAGAGCCAAAGACCAAGGCATATGGTGTGGCACCAGTTGGTGTTCTGATACTAGTGCGATAGGCCCATAGGGCGGGATTGAGTTGCAAGTGCCAATCACGACCAGCTTCATTGACCATTTTCTTTAGGATTTTGAGAATGGTTTTATTGGAAGCCTCAGCTTGGCCGTTACTCTGCAGATAGTAGGGAGTTGAAAAGCGATGTTGGATATTGTATTGTATGCATAAGGCACGAACATCTTGGTTCTTGAATGGTCTCCCATTATCCATGACAATGGCTTGGGGAATACCATACCGGCATATGAGGTAGTTTAGGATAAACTTGGCTATTTGTTTACCGGTGATATAGGTCATAGGAATGGCTTCCACCCACTTCGTGAAATACTTAGTGGCGGTAATGATAAACTTGTGGCCATTGGAGGAGGAAGGGTGGATTTGTCCTATGAGGTCGAGACCCCGTTGAGAAAAAGGCCATGGAGTAGTCACAGGTTGTAACTCATGAGCTGGTGCATGAATCAGATCGCCATGCTGCTGACATTGTAGACACTTCTTAGCAAACTGCGCAGCATCTTGCTCTATTGTAGGCCAGTAATAACCTGTTCTGAGTATCTTCTTAACAAGATTAGGACCGGTAGAATGCGTGCCATAGACACCTTCGTGTATGTCTCGTAAGGTAGCTTCGGCTTCTTCCGCGTTAAGACATCATAAGAGGATACCATCGAGACTCCGGCGATATAGTGTATCACCCAGAATGATGTAACGAGAGGATCGACGAATAAAGGTTTTGCGTTGGGTGGATGATAGGTCAGGGGGAAAGGTATTGTATTTGAGATATTCATAGATATCTTCGTACCATGGGGAATTGGGACCAACAAGTTCGCAGATGATTTCAGTAACTGGAACATTGACGGCTGGTATCAACAATTGCTCGATCAAGAATTCACACTTCTGTGTATTAGCAGGCATGTCAATCAGTGACCCTACAGAAGCCATAGAATCTGCAGCTTTGTTATGCTCTCTTGGAATTTGCTCAAATGTGATGCTAGAAAAGTGTGGTTTGTAGGCATCCACTAGTTGTTTGTAGGGGACCAACTTTTCATCCTTTGTTTGGTATTCATCTGTGACTTGGCGAATGACTAGCTGTGAGTCCCCATATACTTGTAATTCTGTGATATCCCATTGAACTGCTATATTGAGACCTATAAGGAGTGCTTCATACTTGGCTATGTTGTTGGTGCAAGGGAATGCTAGCCGATATGACTTTGGAATGTAGTCATTCTGAGGTGTAACAAATAAGATGCCAGCTCCTGATCCATGCTGTGTGTAAGAACCATCAAAGTATAACTTCCACATTATGGAGGTAGCAAGAGTGAAGAGGTTCTCATCAGGAAAATCTGCTGCCATAGGATGTGTATCTTTCATAGGTGCATCTGCTAGTTGATCCGCGAGGACTTGTCCTTTGATTGCCTTACGATCCATGTACTCAATGTCAAACTCACTAAGGATCATGACCCATTTAGCTAGTCTGCCTGCGAGAGCTGCTTTTGCTAGTAGATACTTCAAGGGATCAATCTTGGCTATCAGATTTGTGTGTTGGTTCAGCATGTAATGCCGCAACTTTTGGGAGGCGAACACTACTGCTAAACAAGCCCTTTCCATTGGTGAATAATTGAGCTCGTATCCCACCAAGGTTCTACTGATGTAATAAATTGCATGCTCCTTTCTTGTGTCATCATTCTGCGCTAGCAGGGCCCCTAAGGCCAAGTTTGTAGTGGAGATGTATAAGATCAAAGGTTTGTCCGCAACTGGTGGAACCAATACAGGAGGTGTAGCTAGATACTCTTTAAGTTGATCAAACGCTGCCTGACACTTGTTGTCCCATCAAAACGAGACATCCTTTCGAAGTAAGTGCTGAAAGGGTTGACATTTATCTGCTAGCTGTGATATGAAGCACCGAATGGACTGCAACCTTCCCTGAAGGCTCCTTAATGCTTTTAGGTTCTTTGGTGGAGGCATCTCCACTATAGCCTTTACTTTTGCTAGATCTACTTCGATGCCTCTATGAGATACAATGTATCCCAATAGCTTCCCTGATGTTATGCCGAATACACACTTCTTTGGATTGAGTCTTACTTGGTATTTTTCAAGCTTGTCAAAGATTTGTCCTAGGACCTGTATGTGATCCGCCCGAGAAGATTTAGCCAGTATATCATCAACATAGTCTTCCATGATGTGATGAAACAGATCATGGAAGATCACTGTCATTGCTCTCTGATAGGTTGCTCCTGCATTCTTCAGACCAAACGGCATGACACACCAACAATAATTGCCCCAAGGACAAGTAAAGGTTGTCTTATGTTGGTCTTCTTCAGCTATCCTTATCTGATTGTAACCCAAAAATCCGTCCATGAGAGAAAGCATCTCGTGACCTGCTGTCAAGTCCACTATAATGTCAATGTTTGGTAGTGGAAAGTCATCTTTAGGACATGCCTTATTGAGATCTCTGAAATCATTACACATGCGGATGCGCCCATTAGGTTTAGACACAGGTACAATGTTTGAGACCCAATCTGAATAGTCAATGGGTCGTATGAACTTTGCGTCTAACAGCTTTTGTATTTCCACCTTCACCAATAGAGCTATCTGTGGGTGCATCTTTCTCAACTTCTGCTTGATTGGTTTCACTTTGGGATCAACTATGAGATAATGAACTACCAGCTTAGGGTCTAGCCCTGGCATATCTGCATAGGTCATTGCAAAGTTGATGGTTCATTGCAAGAAGAAGCTGTTAAGATTTTTGTGCTCTGTGTCAGATAAGGATGCCGCTAGGAATGTTGTCTTTGGATTTTGTTCTGTGCCCAGGTTTATCTCTGTAGAATCTTCCACTAGGAGAGCTGATTTCTCTTGATACTTAGATGGTAGGGGAAGGTCAAATCCTCCATCCTCAGGTGCCACAGTTGGGTTTTCACCTTTGGATACGTCCTTTGTTTTTACTATTTTGTGATCAGGAGGTGCCACAGTGTGGTTTTCACCTAGAGATCTTTCTTTATTTGCACTTTTGCGATTGGAGGATTTGGCATTCTCACCAAAATAAGCCGTGGGCTCTAGTTCCATTACAAAACCTACTTTTTGATCGCCAAGAGGGATACCTTCCTAAAGTCCCATGAACTCAGCTAGAGCTTCGTCATTCTGAAACACATCTATAACGGGGGTCCCTTGTTGGTCCCAATCGATAAGTTTAGGGTAGACAAGCGTGACATTCTGGGTGCTGGTGGTGGAAGTTAAGGAGACGGAGGATAGTGTAAAAATGGAGGATTCTGCGAATAGATTGGTCATGTGGAGGGAAGAGTCATCGATGATATCCTCTATAGACGTCGAATCAGCGGGAAAAGTGTCAGCTACCTCGTCGAGGATATACTCGATGTCCAAGGCGCGTGGTACCTTCTTACCAAATCCTAATCCTTTCTTGTCTAGCTTCTTTGTTACCACAATGGGCTCCATAGTGCCTTGATTCTATTTCCCAAGGCCACCTTTGCCTTTATAGCCCATGTTTTTCACTATCCTTAAGCCATTACCATATTGCTTGACTAGTATCGTGACTGGTTCTTTCTCCTTGTAGAGCCAAGAAGAGATGTCCTCAATAGTTTCCTCTTCCAATAACCGTCCATGTTGGAATTGGGTTAGGAATGTTGGGGGAGGAATAGCTACTTTTTTGGTTACTTTGGCAATGGGTGGTTTGCCGTAAGATTTTGGAGATAGAGGCATCCGTCCTACACAACAAGATTCTGAGATATCATAAGTGCCAAAGCCTATATCTCGGACACGAGCTGTGATTTTGGGGAAGGGTGTAGGTTCACTTGTAGAGGCTTGCGTGAGAGTTTCAGGATCAACATAGAGAGGGGATTCAAGGGCTTTGTCATTTTTAGGCACTTGGTTGCAATTCTTATAGCTTCCTTGCAAGACATGGCAAAATTCAAAAGGATTAGGGTCTCCTGGGATGGTGATCTCCGTACCATTGTATGGGAACTTTAGGGATTGATGGTACGTGGAGGGAACAGCTTTCATTGCATGGATCCATGGGCGGCCTAGGATAATGTTGTAAGGCAACTCAATATCAAGAACTTGACACCTGGTTTCAAGCATGACTGGGCCCAGTTGTATAGGCAAGTGAATAACACCTTCTGAACGGCGTTCTGCATCATCATACCCCTTGATTGTAATACTATGATCAGTGTTGACGTGATCCTTAGATTATCCCAATTGCTTTAGTAACTTTAAAGAACAGATGTTGAGACCAGCACCACCATCTATGAGTATGCATTTGATTTTGCGCTTATGGATGAGAACTTCAATATGAAGGGCATCGTTGTGACAAGGATCGTGGGAGGGGAGGTCTTTCTCAGAGAAGACCACGTTGTAAGGCGAAGCAATATTACCCACTATAGCTTGGAAATCTACGACTGCTATGTTGTTAGGAACGGAAGACTCTTGGAGGGCTTTTTCTAGCACCACTCTATGTGTAGGTGATGACCGTAGAAGGTCCAAAATAGAGATCTGTGCTGGTGTTCTCCCTAGATGTTCAACAAGATTATAATCAGACTAAACCGGAAGCCTAGGTGTAGGTGCACGGATGGTGACATGACCTCGACGAGTAGTAATAGCACAATCCGTAGATTTGCCTTTGATGGTGAGGGTAGACACTTGACTCTCTTCAAAACCACCTACAATGGAATTGAAAGACGTGGAAGCGTGATTGATACCTTTACCTCTATCCTGAGGAGGAGGTGGACCGTGATGAGGGAATGGTTCCTTGTACATATCGAGATCCTTGTTCGTGTGTTGCGCTGGTGATTCATCCTCAAAAGTGATTTGATTACCATCGATGAGGTTTTGGATGAGGTGCTTAAGCTTCATGCAAGACGCAGTTCTATGCCCTTTGCTCCTATGGAACTCACAATACTCATTGTCTCTGTAACGTGTAGTTTTGTAGACAGGTTCTCCATATGGGGGAGCATCAGGTAAGGTGATGAGCCCTTTCTGCAAAGCTTGCTGTAAGACCGATTCGATGGGCACTCCCAAGGGAGTGAATTGACGTCGCGGAGGGTAATCTTGTTGGGGCCGCTCTTGTTGTCATTGCTGTTGGTTTTGATAAGGCTGCCTTTGTTGCTGCTGTTGTTGAGGTGGAGCTTGACTTGGTTTGGAGAGCTGCAGCGGTGTTTGCAACGTTTGGACATGCTTAGTATCGACCACCCCATCATTGACCACATTTTTGTTCTTGTTCCAATATTTGGGTTTATCGTTCAACTGTTGATGAGAAGTGCTATCTTTCGTCTCCTTAAAGATTTTGACCACGCCCTTAGCAATGAGGGCCTTCTCAATGTTGATACCCTCGTATGTGATTTCATCAAAGGTTGTAGCACTAAGAATTTGCAAATGGAAACCTAACTCTTGGTTGAGGTTCTGCACAAATATGCTAACAAGTTATTTCTCCAGAATCTTGAAAGGGAATTTACTAGCCATTTGTCTCCATCGTTGAAGGAAAGAAATCAAAGTTTCCCCATTTTTCTATTTATTGTTGCATAGGTCCGTCATGGAAATCTCATGCTCTACGTTGTAAGAAAAATGGGTGGCAAACTTCTCTGCTAGCTTGTTGAAAGACTTGATACCCGTAGGTAAGTGTGAGAACCATTCTATTGCTTGACCTCCAAGACTGCAAGGAAAAAGACGCATAAGATATGTGTCGTTATGAGAGACCTCGAAGCAAGCAAGATAGAATTCCCTAAGATGGTCTTTTGGGTCACCTTTTCCTTTGTACTTATCGAACTTGGGAATAGTAAAATTTTGAGAAAAAGGGATCATTGGTAATGACCGATCAAAAGGATAAGGACACACTTCCTCTAAAGAGGTCTTTTTGGTGTGGCCAAACGTAAGATCAGATAGCTGCTGTTGAACTTCTGTGATCTTCAGCTCCATAGTTGTGGGAGGGGTTGGTAACATCTCCTGTTGTCCAAAGAGTGGTTGGTGTTGCCCATATGGAAGATTATAGTGTAAGCCATGCGCACTGGTATTATAAGGGTCGTAAGATTGATTGGGATCATATGGGTTGTACGATTGGTTCAGATTGGGTTGAAATTGGAGGCCTTGATTAGGCAAAGGTGGAGGTGGCGCTAGGTAAGAGTGTTGGCTTTGCGATGGTTGAAGAAAAGTATTGGGGGGAGGAAAGCTAAAGTGTGTTTGATTAGGTTGTGATGGTGGCACATAGCTTTGGGAAACCTGATGTTGGGAATATTGAGAGTGGCTAGGCAATGTGTGAAAGAAGTTGAGCGAGGATGAACGTTGTGGAGGAGGAACATAGGTAGAAGTGATTTGCGACAGTTGGGGTTGATTGAGGATGAGAGTAGAAGAATGTTGTGGTTGGGGCTGCTTGAGGACGAGAGTAGAAGAATGTTGTGGTTGGGGCTGCGTGACTCTAATTGGTTGAGAGACATGCAGGTGTGATGATATAGGAGGTGGCATTTGTTGAGACCCTTGTTGCATGGCTACATAAGTGTTCCCCGGATTGTAATTGGGTGGGAAACCTATGCGTGATGGGGTAACCAAGATTCCACTTGCGATTGGGGTGGACACTTTAGGAGGTGGTTGCACATTCGATCGAGCTAAGGTGGCTTGCTTAGCTAACTCTACTTGACGTTGGAGAGTTTCTTGTTGGTTTTGATAGATCTCCATAGGAGTCAAAAGCGGTGATATGGGCCTCTCCCCTGTTGGGTTTTGAAAAAGGGGATTCCTATACTGCGAGCCTTGAGTAGGTAAGGGCGTAGTTACCGTGGACATGGTTTGCACCGCTTGTATGGCTTCTTGGACGTTGTTGCTCTCCTTGAGAGTGGACACATCAAAATCTTGAGGTAACTTGGCGCCTTGCTTTGCAAGCAAGCGAAAGAAATGATCCTGGTTCTCACTAAGGATTTTATCAAAGGTAGCTATAGCTCTAGGATCTTGTATAAATTCATCAAGATCTTTCCCATCTTCTTGAGAGGATTGACCTATTTCAAAGTGTCGCTCTTCTTGAGATGGGGTTTGATCTACGATATAACCTTGTGGGACAAAATCTGGAGGCAAGCCTGTGGTATACTGAGGCGCATTTATCAAAGGGGTGCTATCCTCAGGAGGATTGCTTGGTTCATCCATGTGCGGCATGTTCGGAGAGCTATTTGGTTTTGCCGCGGGTGTACTAGGAGTCACCTTGGGAGTAATGTTGAGACGACCTGATTGTGGTGTGCGAGGAGGTGACTTGCGCTTCTTAGGGACAACTTGCTTGGATTTCATAGTTTGTTGTAGCCTAGTGGTGACCATGGGATACACTAGGACAAAATGTAATGCTGGGAATCTGTGAGATGCTTTAAGAAACGGACAAACTTCTGATGCACAAAGTACTGGACCAAAGGCGCTATACTGTTTGACCAGAGGCGCAGGACTGTGCTACCAAAAGCGTGCTACTATGGACCAGAGGCGACGGACTGAGCTACCAATAGCGAGTTACTGCTATGCCAACGGCGAGCTACAGTGACCAAAAGCGAGCTACTGTTATACCAAGGGCGCTGAAGTAGAGTTTTGCTAGAGGCGGGTTACTGCTGACCAAAGGCGATCTACTGTACTACCAAAGGCGAGCTGCTGTAATACCAAGGGCGCTGAAGTAGTGTCTGATGTTTTTCAAAGGCAAAATTTTTCTGTTTCTGATTGGATTGGTTTGGCAAGAGAAAACACAGCAAACAAGTGGTCAAAAAAAGGCACAAGGGACTGACACAACAGATAGTGTATGTTCAAGGCTCCAAACAAGCCCAATGTTTCCATAGGTCTAAGACAGTTGCAATCAATAACAAGCACTTTTTATCCCTAGAGACAAGGTTTCATTGCAGTAGATCAGCTCACAGCTTAATACTCCGTCGATAAAAATATCATTCCATAAAGGTGTCAGATATTTAGTATCTTTGCGAGAGACGATAGGTAGGGATATCTCACCCTCCCCTTGGAAAGCTCAAGTAGGTCACAAGAGCTTTATGTCCAAGGGAATACTATCTCTTCTCAAGGGAGCCAATGGTGAGTATCTTAAGGGTTTAAATCGATTTCCCTTGCACTGATGATTACCGCAATGTTCGGAGGTAGGTCAGGTAGTCTCTATCTAAAATGGTTCTTAGTGACTTTGAGGGACCAACGCCTTACGAGCAATGCGACAAGCTACTAAAAGCTTTAACCAATCCTACTAAGAGTTTCAAACACTTCGCTCAATGTGAAAATCGTTTCCACAAAGAGCTAGTACACCTCTTTTCAGTTTGGCACCACAAGGTAAGGCTGACGTCGATTAGGACTTGGCTTTCGCCTTATCCCTCTTATATAGCGGTTCAAAGGAAAACTCCGCTTAGGGTCGTCCCTTTTGGATGAAGCGCAATCCAAAAGCATGCCCTTCTAAAGGAAGTACAAAAAAAGTAAGAGCAAGCACGTCAAACAAAGGTTCAATTGTCCCGTTATAAGAAAAATAAGGTGCAACTAAGCTAGGCACACACACATTTGTAGTTGTAAATTGTCCCTTATGAAATGAAGTGTTTGGCATTCATGTCCATTGTCCTTTAGAAAATTGAGGTGTTTGTTCATACATGTCCATTGTCCCTTAAGAAAAGCAGTATGTTCCTAAGACTTAGATTGCAAGAAAAGATTTGTTCAATTATCCTTTTAAGCATGCAATGTGTTTCTAAGACTTAGTGAGATAAATCAAGAGGTCTTCAATGCTCGTCCTGCATGAACATGTTAAGAAAACACCTATTGGCTCTGTGTGAGTAATAAGAAGCTGCAACAAGTGAGTTAGTTCCACCAAAAAATCACAAGTTAGCAAAAATCAACTTTAACCAGAAGCACTGCACAATATTACCAGAAGCGACTTACTATTTTTTTCAAAAGCGCTGTAATAGAGACCCGAAGCGATGCCGAATAATACCAAAAGTGCAGCAAAATAACCAGGAGTGCTACGCTGTGTTTTCTAGGGCGCTGTGATGCAGACCAGAAGCGATGCAGAATATTATCAGGCGTGCTGCAGAATAACCAGAAGCGCGGAGCTGTGTTACCAAATGCGTGATAATATATAGCCAAAAGCACCGTGCTGTCTCAGATCATAAAAAGGGGAACTTTTCCAAAATAATCAGATCTAAAGTAAAATTCCATGATTGATTAACTGCTCTGAGAAATGGTAGCTAAGAGATCTATGTTCTGCAATCTAGAAAACTCAGAAGCTGTAACAACACCAAAGATTAACACAAAAATTGAAGGTACTCCTAAATAAATCAGCTTAGGACGTCCAAAAAAATAGGTTTGTCTGACAAATACAGCAGCTTGTCAGACAAATACAGTAGCTTGTCAGACAAATTGATAAGATAGATAGCGTGAAAATCCTGCGAGACACTGAACAAAGTCAAAAACCTAATTTAACCAGAAGCGTTGTATAATGCTGCCGGAAGTGCCGTTCTATCAGGTCAGAAGCGCTGCGCTGCGCTGCCGAAAGTGCCGCAGTGCCTCCAAGAGCGCCTAACTGTGCCTCCAGAAGCGCTCAAAGATCCTACCAAGAGTGATGTGAGGTGTCGTTTGCGCTGTGCCGTACTGTGACTTCAAAAAATACAATTTCTCAAAGAAACAAAGGGATTAGTGGGTCCCACCGGGCGTGCCAGAATGTGTATGAGGAAAAATTGATTAAATCTAAACTAAATAAAATCAAAGAACCCAATAACATAAAGAAAATGAATTTAAATAAAAGCCATGACAAATAATCAATGAAATAAAGACTTTTACCGAAATCTGTATTGTTTCCTTTGGATTGAATGTGGATTGCTCAATGAAGTTGCAAAGCCATAGCTACAACAAGCAAGTAGTGTGCTCAAGAGATCAATGTCAAAAGATCGTGAGAGTGCTCAATCGACGCGTTTTGTATGCTCGAAGCTCTGTTAAGTATGCCTGAGAATACGATCAAAGAGAGAGGGGTAATGAAGGAGATGAGGGGGGTTTATATAGGTTTCAAGGAAGATCAATCAACGGTCCAGATAATTCAGAAGAATCAACGGAGGAGATAAGTTGAGGAATGTGCAACGAATGAGAAGAAGACAAGTGTCTTGCTTTCTTTTGCATGAGAGGAGTTATCAAGAATAGAAGAATAAGTTAACTGAAGAGATAAATCAATTAAAAAAATAAAGCAATCAGTTAAGTGATTTAAAATAAGAAGAGATTTGCATGAGAATTAGAAGATATTTTGCTTTATTAAATATAGAAATATTTAATTGATGAGCAAGAAAGCTTGAGTTATTTTAGAGATAACTCAAATTTAGAAGAAAGAGCAATTTAAATAAATAATTGATTTATTTAAATTTAGAGAAGATATTTTGGAAGAAGTAATTAAATAATTGGAATTATTTAATTTAGAAGATTTGAAAGCAAATTAAATAAATAAATTTATTTAATTGTTGTGCATGATTTTGGAAGAATAAATTTGATTTAATTAAATAATGTAAATTATTTAACTGTAGATAAGAGGGAATTTGTTGAATTAATTAAATAATTGGATTTATTTAATTAATGTGGACTTGATTTTTGGAAGGTGACAATGATCTAATTAAATAATTAAAATTATTTAATTGTGGAAGAATAACAGAGGAATTTAATTTAATTAATTAAATAAAGAGAATTTATTTAATTAATGTTGAAAGTATGTGATTTAGAAGAATTTGGTGAAATCAATTAAATAATTAGATTATTTAATTAATGTGTGAAATGCAGGTGATTAGGAAGAAATGACGAGATGCAAGTGATTTGACGACACGGTCATTTTAGGGTGTCTACACTCCCCTCTGTGTCACAAAAACACATATCAGCCTCATGGTCGCTATGTGCTCCCAAAACTGTAGTAGTGATACGCCTACAGAAAGGCTCATGCTCCTATGGTATACCACTTGATGCAATCATGATATAAATGGGCAAGCACGCTAACACCCCAAGCATATCAGGTGCCCTCTGTCACTATCCTCTCCATGATCCTACCCCATCCAATGGGGAACCCATGTGATCTCCTGTCGGGGCATGCAATGCCTCCGATCAATCCTGCTACAATCCCTGGGAAGTAGTCGTAGTAATCATGAATATCCTGCCAAGGGATGACATGTCCAACCAGCTCTGGGTCATCAAACACTCACCTGCACTTGGCGAGTCCCGCACCTCTCTGTGGATCATACGCCACAAGCTCGCCATCAATCGGCAAATGTAAAATCCTGTAGACATCCTCTAGTGTCACAGTCATCTCTCCAGTAGGGAAGTGAAAAGTACCGTCCTCGCTATGGAATCTCTCCACTACAGCAGTCAGCAAGCCACGGTTTGCCCGCACCTCGGGCATGAAGCAAATGTAATCGAGTCCCATAGCACCAAGCGCCTCTCTATCTATCTCAGTCAGCATATATCTCTATAACAAGGGCATAGGGAACTGCTCCCTAGACTGCAGTGTATCCCGTATCTCCTCCTGCAAGCACCCAAAGCAAGGCATCAACCTAAAGCTACAAGTACCATACTCAACATATCTATAGAAACATGTCAACTGACTTAGCATTTCAAATTGATCAAAACAGCAAACTACATCTCTTGACTAGATTCCTGTAATCTCAGAGATAGCTTATCGATTGACGTGTCAAACAGGACACCAATCGAGTCAATTTCACTAAGTAATCTACCTATCTGTGACATATGCGCCACAACAGGTGGTAAATGCACTATTTTTTCCCAAAAGTGCCACTTCTGGCAAATACGCTGCAAAAACACATGCATGCGCCACCCTATGCTACATATGCGCAGTTTCCATATATGCGCCGCAACATAACATATATGAGTTGTTTTATTATGCATGCACCAATTTCACATATGTGCCGCTTTATCGTACGCATGTGCCGCAGAAACACATATGCATCGTTTCATGCTACATATGTGCTGCTCTGCATTTCTGCACTTCTATCTACCCTAATTTCTTCTAGCATTTATTGCTACCTAAATCGACCCTAGGAGAAGTTTTTCAGGATACATACCGGGGGTCTTGCCTCTGTTGGCCGGTCGAATCGAGGAACACGCTCGAATCAATGCTACTCGCATGGAATGTCTACCTCTCTGGCTGCCATGTTGCTCTAAGCTCTCTGAAGTAAATCAAACTAAGACAAGTGTGCAAATGAATTGTCTTGTGGACCCAGCTCCTATATATAGCATGCAAACCCTAATTTGGCTATGTGGTGACTACGACTACTTCCCGCACCCATTTCTTCCAATTTTTCTTCCCGTTTCTCTGAAACTCGTTCTATTTTCTTCAAACCTAACCTATTTTCACCTTCTTCATCATGAGATTGTTCATCTCACGCCTTCTGCCTTATGCCCGTCCAATCTCCCAAGGGGGCATCCTATCGTCATAACCTGTACCAGGGGCAAACTAAGGCATGTATAATTATTAGACTATCTATTCTTTGAAGCAACACCGTAAACTGCATTGCATCAAAGAGAGGCAAAATGTATACACCTAAAAATGACATGATTCGCATTCCTCTAAGTTAATTAAATATCAAAATATTTAATTACCTCTTCTAAAGTTAAAATTAAATAAAATCCTTTATTTAATTCAATTCTTCCAAACAATTAAATAATTCCCAATTATTTAATTAAATCAAATTCATTCCTCCAAATTTGAATAAATCAAATCAAATTTATTTAAATCCTCTCAAATCTCCAAAAATAAAATACAATCAAATATTTTATTTATTCTTCCAAATCATGCACAACAATTAAATAAATTTATTTATTTAATTAGCTTTCTTATCTTCTAATTCTTCAAATATCTTCCAAATCTTCTAAAAATAAGTCTTCTTCTCCATGCACACAAAATTAAATAATTTATAATTTAATTTCTTTCAAATCATGCAAAAGCAAATCTTAAGTTGAGTTATCGATTCAATCAACCTTGTTTTTATCAATTTCTCTTAAATTAGAAAAAAGCTTTCTAATTTATGAAAAGCATGTCTTATCTTTAGAAAAGAAAGTGATTAACTCAAATAAAATAGCTTTTGTGTGACACTTGTCTTCTTCTTATTCGTTGCACGTTCCTCAACTATTCTAAATCATTGATCTTCTCATTCTTTTTATACCGTTGATCTTATTTCTCTCAAGTCTATAAAAGAAACCTCATTCTTCCATTCTATTCATCCAAGCTTTAAGTATTGTTACTCTACAGGAATTACAGCGCACCTTTGGCACCAATTCCTTCATTGCTTGTGATCACACTTTTTACTACGCACTACGCACTATTACCCTCGTTGTGAAGCTCCTCTTCATTGTGACATTACCATAGCCATTCTTAATCAACATTCTTGACAAAGCAAAGAAGTGCACTCACTGAGGGCCCTTTTCATACACACAAGGACGATTTTTGATAGGAAACAATGGAAGTTTCGATCTAAGGAAGGTTTTGCATTTGTTGATTCATTACTTATTTGATTTAATCTTCTTAGTTCACTATTCTATTGAGTTTTGGGTATTTTATATTGTTTATTATTGCATATTCATTGTTAATCCAAATTTCCCTTAACAAGAATTATGAATCAATTGCTAACTATTGAATGCTACCTTCCTAAGGATCTATTACATCAATATATATCATATCCGGAACAATAGATTCCTCCACGTCGGCCAAGGAAGATCACAAACTCCAATGAAGAGCCGTAACATGTGTACACGGATAGGTCAGACCTAAACATGAAGAATTCCTCTGCAAATGAATGGAATGATGTGTGGATCTCAAGGAAGGTCAGCCACGAACCAAAGACGATGTGTCATTAAGCTCCACAAGTTGAGAAATGCTCCACAGGTCTTCTCCTTTAGTTGGTTGTCTGAGATTGTTAGGATGCTCTGCTTTGATAAAACAGTTGATCTTCTGATAGCGATATCTTTTTGGTAACTGATCCAAACGCTCTGAGAATTTGATATGATGTAGATGAGCCTATCTAGATGCTAAGGTCTAAAATTTAACTATGGTAGAATGTGGACCAAAATACAGAAACCGCTATTGACTGAACTAACTAAACTGAACTAAAAAATGAAAAGAAACAAATTGAACTACCAACAAACTGAAATACAATTTTTTTTTGGTTGATGCAAGATTGCTCTTGAACCAAGGATGCTCCTGCATCAGACATCTGGGGTTATTAAAAAAAAGTGAGTCCCTCACTTTGTTGGGGCTAGAGGAAAACCAAGACAGTCCACCTCAGCCTGAGAAATCCATGATGAACCCTCTTTTGGTCTACCTTTCCACTTCACAAGATATTTTTTGTATTGTCTTCCTCTGGTGTTGCGTTCAACACTGTTGTCCAAGATGTCTTCAATCTATTCAAGTGCTTGTTGTGGTAACTGCTTCTTTAAGTCTTCTTCAATGCTGTCATTGAACTCTACTTCATGATACTGATATAGGTCTATAATGTTGAAAATAGGTGATATACCCAATATCTCTGGTAATTCTACTTCATATGCATTTCCTGAATCAAATTTCTTGAGTATCTTACAAGGTCCAAACTTCTCCATCTTCAACTTATTATATGACCCAATTGAAAATCTTTTTTTTTCTCAAATATACCATCACTTCATCTCCAACTACAAATTCCTTATGTCTTCTCTTCTCATCTACCTTCTCCTTATACTTACTATTCATTTCCTCCAAATGCTTCTTAACTTGATCATGCATTATATTCATGTGATCTGCAAATTCTTCTGCTTCTACACTTCTCTTTTCATCCAAACTGATATCTCTCAATTTTGTCACTCCTCTAGGGTTTGCTTCGGTAACAATCTTAAAAGGTGTTCTTCCAGTACTCTTGTTCACTAAATTATTGTAGAAAAACTCTGCTTGTGAAAGAACCAAATCCCAACTTCATGTCTTCTCTCCAACCAAACATCTCAACAAGTTTCCCAAACTCCTATTCACTACCTCTATTTGTCCATCAATCTGTGGGTGAAATGTTGAACTAAACTTCAAATCTGTCTTCATTTTCTTCCAAAGTGTCTTCCAAAAGTATCCAAGAAATTTTTTATCTTTTTCTAAAATTATGCTCTTAGGTACTCCATGCAAACTCACAATCTCTTTGAAAAATAGGTTTGCTACATGCACTGCATCAGTTGTCTTCTTACAAGGTATGAAATGAGTCATCTTTGAAAATATGTCCACCACTACAAATATTGAATCATGTCCTATTTGTGTATTTGGCAATCCCATCACAAAATCCATACTTATGTCTTCCCAAGGTCTTTTCAGTACTATCAAAGGTTTATACAATCCAGTGTTCTGACTACTCCCTTTTGCAACTTGACAAACTTTTTAACTCTACACAAATTTCCTAACATCCTTATATATTTGGGGCCAAAAGTAGTTTTCACTCACCAAGGCCACTATCTTATCAATGCCAAAATGTCCTACCAATCCACAACTATGTTTATCTTTGATCAAATTGTCTCTCATTGAACTTCTGGGTATGCATAACCAATTTCCTCTGAACAACATATCTTCTTGTATATGCCTAAAATGATATGCAATGCAAGATAGAATGATAACACACATAAGCAAGCAAGTAAGTATGCACAAATGATACAAGAACAAACAAGGTATTGCCCCTGTTGAGTGGTAAACCAATGATATACTGATAACGATATACAACAGTGTTGTCATTATAGGGAACAATAGATCCCTAGAGCAAACACAAAGGACAATGTTTGGTTTCAGGAAATGAATCATGTCATGTAAGACGCGTTTATTGGTCTGATTTCGACAATGCAACATCCTATTGTGGACCCAGCTCCTATATATAAAATGCAAACCCTAATTTGGCTATGTGGTGACTATGACTACTTCTCGCACCCATTTCTTCCAATTTTCTTCATGTTTCTCTGAAACGCATCTTGTTTTCTTCAATCCTAACCTTGTTTCCCCTTCATCTTCGTGAGATTGTCCATCTCTCATCCTTCTACCTTCTTCCCATCCAATCTCCCAAGGGGGCATCCTATCGTTGTAACCTGTACCAGGGGCAAACTAGGGCATGTATCATTATTAGACTATTTATTCTTTGAAGCAACATCGTAAATTGCATTGCATCAAAGATGGGCAAAATGTATACACCTAAAAATGACACGATTTAGTCTAAATAAATATTCTAAATATTTATTCCCTTCTAATTCCTCCATCAATAAATAAATAAACAAATTTATTAATTTGATTCACATTCCTCTAAATTAATTAAATATCAAAAATATTTAATTACCTCTTCTAAAGTCAAAATTAAATAAAATATTTTATTTAATTAAATTCTTCCAAACAATTAAATAATTCTTAATTATTTAATTAAGTCAAAATCATTCTTCCAAACTTGAATAAATCAAATCAAATTTATTTAAATCCTCTCAATCTCCAAAAATAAAATATAATCCAATATTTTATTTATTCTTCCAAAATCATTCTAAATTAAATAATACCAATTATTTAATTATTTCTTCCAATAATATCTTCTCTAAATTTAAATAAATCAAATATTTATTTAAGTTGTCTATTTCTTCTAAATTGAGTTATCTCTAAATTTAATTCAATCCTTGTGCACATGGAATTGAATATTCTAAATATTTAATTGAGTTAAAATATCTTCTCATCCTCATGCAATTTCTATTCTCTAGTTCTATTCTTTTAACTGATTGATTTATTCTTTTAATTGATTAAACTCTTCAGTTAACTCATTCTTCTATTTTATTAATTCCTCTCATGCAAAATAAAGCAAGACACATGCCTTCTTCTTATTTGCGCACATTTCTCAACTATTCTATACCGTTGATCTTCTCATTCTTTCTATACCATTGATCTTTTCTCTCTCAAGTCTATAAATTGAACCCTTTTTTTTCATTTCAATCATCCAAGCTTTAAGTATCATTACTCTGCAGGAATTACAGTGTGCCTTCGGCACCAATTCCTTCATTGCTTCCGATCAAACTTGTTACCATACTACTATCATTGTTGTGAAGCTCATCTTCATTACAAAATTATCATACCCATTCTCCATTAACAATCTTGGAATCATAGCAAGGAAGTGCACTCTCTGAGGGCCTTATTCATACATACAAGATTGATTGAGATAGGCAACCAATGGAAGCTATGAATCTTTGAGGTTGGCAAAGGTTTTTGAAGTTCTTTTGTTTGATTAATCTCTTTGTTTTTGTATTTCATTGAGTTTTGGGTAATATTGATATATTATATTGATTATTTGAATCCAATTTTCCCTTAACACTTCTTGAATGAAATAATCCAACCACTTACTCCTATCTGGTACAACAGGTTCCTTACATTCTTTCCAAGGTTCTACAAAATCAGTGTCTCCCTCATACATGTTCTTCAATTCATCAAATCCCATTACTTCTATTCTCATTTCTGTCAACAAATTTCTTCTTCTGCTCAAGGCATCAGCAACTTTGTTTGATTTACCACTCATATGCTTCAACACAAATGTATAACTCTGTATGAACTCTACCCATCTCATATGTTTCTGATTCAACTTACCTTGACTATTCAAATATTACAAAGCTTGATGATCTGTTGATAGGGAGGGACTCTAGAATGTCAGTTCTACCAATCTTGAATCAATTCAAGACTCTCGACAACTCTAGCCTCTCTACCAATTCAAGTGCTCATGACATCTTTCTACACAAAAATGTCAGATAAATTCCTCAACTCTTTGCAGAGATGGAAGACTCTATCACTCTACTTGGTGTTGGACACATACCTTATCCTCACTGCTTCCAAGATACTGCCTCAATGGCACATAACTTTTCTGAGCCCATTGTCCACCCTTCTCTCTCTGTTCAAGGGTCTAGACTGCTTGGTGCTCATTTTCTTTGCCTCTGTTTTCCACCCCTGCAAGTGTATTCTCCTACTTGTCTATCTAGCCGGACTCCTTACTGAGCTTGCCTAGAACAAGCATGCATTTCCTCTAGTCGACAATCCAACCACCCCACAAAAGAAAAACAAACAAAAAGCATGACTCTGCTTGATGGCCTCCATACTGTACAGAGGAACTTGAGGAACATCAATACAGAGTCACGGTTTGCAAAAGAGAACAAAATTGCAGAAAAAGAAATGACTAATCAACTTCAGAATAACAAATTGAAAACTGTACAAAAATACACAAATTGGTCGAACTGATGAATTGGATTTTTATTCAAAACTGTTTCTTACATCAAAATGCTTCTCAACCCCAAAGTCTTTCTCCTCTTCTAAACCCCTCACAGAAAGAATTCTACATTTTAAAGTTATCCCATGTCCGTTATAGGACGCTTCAATTTCTAGACCGGTTCGTATTCTAACTGCCTGGTTCAACTCTACATTTTCTTGGTTGGCGGCAAGACTTACCATGACGTCTCTTCGACATACTCTATCAACAAAAGTGATGGCTATCAGCATAAGTTAATCCTCACTGCCCGATAGTTACTTTCTCACCGATGCCTTTGAATTTCGTAAACTTTCCATCGCCCAAACAATGTCTATCGGTGAGACTTTTATCATCTCTCTTGATCATACTTCTTACACCGATATAACTATTATCAGCTAGACCTTAACCATCGGTGTAGCTTTTTTTTCGCTCACCGATAATGATTCTCATGCCGATTCCAACTTCACCATTTCATATTGATGAACCTGTTGAACCATTGAACCTCGATGCGAGGTTCAACAGTGAGGTTCAACGGCGAGGTTCAACGGTGAGGTTCAACGGCGCGGTTCAACGGCGAGGTTCAAACCTTCAACAAAGTGACCAATGCATATCGGTTGAACCAATGCCGAACACCTTCAAACATACATTCTTTGACTTGTATTTCACTTGGGCCAATAGGCCGATCAAAAGTAAAGGCTTCTCCCGCCAATGCATTTTAAGAAAACTAAAAAGCTCCTAAAACAAAACCACATGCTGCAAACCCAAAATTGACAAATCAAAAAGGCTATGTACAGGTTGCATTGAGCCTTGGTGCTCCTGCACCATACTCCCCCTGTGCAGAAAGAAGCTAGGTCACCTCCGGTGACAATGAGGCAAAATCAATGCCCCTCTTTTTGAATTCTAACTCTGCAACCCAGGTAGCTTCTGATTCAGGCAACTGCTTCCATTTGACCAAATGCTCCATGTAGACACCATGTCTGGTTTGCTTTTGTACTCTCGAATCCAGTATTCTCTCTGCCTGTAGTTTGGGTTTTAGTGGCAAAGTCACATCTTTGACTGTCTGTTCTTTCTTTGAAATGGATCCATTTGCTGCTAACTGAGGACCCTGGTATTGCACCAGGTCTTGAACATTAAATACTAGTGAGATTGCCAGGTCTTCTGGCAATTCAATCCTGTATGCATTGTTACCATACTTGTTCAGGATTCTACAAGGACTAATTCTTCGCATTTGCAATTTGGTTGGCATTCCCTTCTGCAGTCTGGCTTTGTTTAGGTGCACCATAACGAGATCACCAACTTCAAACTGGATGTCCTTCCTATGGGCATCTACTTTGTCCTTGATCTTCTGTGTGTTTTCTGTCAAGGTTTTCTTCACCTGTTCGTGTACTTCTTTCATGGATTATGCAAAATCCTCTGCATGACCACTTCTGTTTTCCGTGTTTCCCATATTCCTGAGCTCACATACACCTCTAGGGTGCATTCCATAGACTATTTCGAATGGACTCTTACCAGTAGTCCTATTCATACTATCATTATAGGCAAATTCTGCCTGATGAATGACTTGATCCCAGCTCTGCCCATATTCCTTGGTTATACATCTTAATAGGTTACCCAGTGTCCTTTTTACCACCTCTGTCTAACCATCTGTTTGTGGATGATATACTGAGCTAAAAGATAAATTTGTCCCTAATCTCTACCACAAAGTTTTCCAGAAATGCCCCATGAACTTAGCATCTCTGTTAGACACAATGCTTGCTGGAAGTCCATGAATCCTTATCACTTCTCTGAAAAATAAGTGTGCTATATGACTGGCATCATGAGTCACTTTATAGGGAATGAAATGACTCATCTTGCTAAACCTGTCCACAACTACATATATGCTATCATAACCAGTCTTAGTATTAGGTAAACCAACTACAAAATCCATACTTACGCATTCCCATGGCCTGGAAGGAATGGGCAAGAGTTGGTACAGTCCTGCATTTGAAGTGGTTCCCTTGGCCTTCTGACATATGATACACTGCTCTACATACCTTTTGATGTCTCTGTGCATCCTTGGCCAATAATAGAACCTTTGGACTAGCTCCAGTGTTTTGTTCATAACAAAATGGCCACTCAGACTGCCATTGTGCTTCTCCTGTATGAGATTTTCTCTCATAGATCCCCTTGGCACACATAATTGTCCACCTTTGAATAACAATCCCTGCTGTAAGGTGAAATCTACAAACTCACTGTGAAAGTGATTCTCAAAATCTTGACATACCTTGTATGCCTCAGCAAAGTCTTCATCATCTCTATAGAGATCCTTGAAATCTTCAACTCCAATGCTCTTCAACTGCACTTCCTGCATTGTGAGAAACCTCCTGCTCAAAGCATTTGCAACTTTGTTGAGCTGCCCCTTCTTATGCTTAATTATAAAAGTGTAGGATTGCAGGTACTCCATACACTTGATATGTCTGCTGCTCAACTTATCTCTTTACTTCATTCAGCCTCTCACTGAAAAAGGCTACAGGTCTGTCCTCCTGATTTAACACTACTCCTATAGCTATGTTACTTGCATCACATTCAATAGTAAATAGCTTATCAAAACTAGGCCGCGATAGTACAGGTTGTGTTGCTACCTCTTTCTTCAACCGTTCAAAACTTCTATCTGTAGCTGGTGTCCATCTGAATTTTGCTTTCATTCCACCCTTAATTGTATCCAACATGGGTGCACATATTCCACTGAAATTTCTGATAAACTTTATGTAAAACTGGGCTAAGCCATGGAAACTTCTCACCTCTGTGGCTGCTCTGGGAGTAGGCCAGCTCAAGATTGCCTCTACCTTTGACTTGTCCATCTTCAATTCTCCCTGGGACACCACAAAACCAAGGTATACCAATTCCTGCTTCATGAATTCACACTTCTCTAGATTGATGGTTAGTTGTTCATCATGTAATTTTTGCAAAATAGCATTTACATGTTCTAGATGTTCTTCCTTGGTTTGACTAAAAATTAGAATATCATCTAGAAAAACAACTATGAATTTACCAATATAATCCTTTAGGACTTCATTCATGAGTCTCATAAAGGTGCTAGGTGCATTTGATAGACCGAATGGCATAACAAGCCACTCATACAGTCCTTCTGTGGTCTTGAAGGTTGTCTTCCACTCGTCTCCTTGATTCTTATTTGGTGGTAACCACTCTTCAGGTCTATCTTGGTGAAGTACTTTGCTTTTCCAATACAGTCCATGAGATCTTCAATTCTGGGAATTGGAAATCTATACCTTATAGTTATTTTGTTTATGGCTCTGGCATCTGTGCATAATCTCCATGGTCCTCCTTTCTTCGGTGCCAACACTGTGGGTATTGCACAAGGACTAATACTCTTCCAGATCAATCCTTGATCTAGCAACTCCTGCACTTGCCTGGAAATCTCTTTGTGCTGATCTGGAGTCATCTTGTAAGGTGCCTTGTTTGGCAAAGATGCCCCTGGAATCAGGTCTATTTGATGGCTTATTGCTCTCTGTGGAGGCAATGTGGCTGGTGTACCATCACTGATTATGCCTTTATACTTCTCCAGTATAGGTTGCACCTCTTTGGGAATCTCTATCTTCTTATCCTGTTGTCCTTATTTTGGTTTTACTATGATGGCATAACCAATACCATCCTCCTTAAGAGTACTCAGAAACTCTTTTCCACTCACAACCAAGATATTAGGACTCTTTGTCTGAACTGCATCTTCATCCTCCAATGACTGAATCTTATAGGTGACACCATCCTTCTGAAAAGAATAGGCATTCTTCTCACCATCATGTATTGCCTTTCGGTCATACTGCCATGGTCTGCCCAATAAGAGATGGCATGCATCCATGAGTAGTATATCACATAATACCTTATCCTTATAGCCACCTATACTAAACTCTAGCCAACTTTGTTCATTCACTACCACATGTTGACCCTTATTCAACCATGTGACTCTATATGGGTTTGCATGAGTTATTCTTTTCAAATTCAGTTTCTTAACTGCCTCATCAGAAATAATATTATCAGTAGATCCTGAGTCTATGATAATTTTACATACCTTATTCAAAATCTTGCATTTGATTTTGAATAGTGCTCTCCTCTGGCTTGGTTCAGACTTTACTGGTTCCTTCATCAAGGTTCTCCTTATCATCAGGTTCTCTCCATCTTCTGAGTTCAGACTGACCTCAAGTGACTGGCTACTAGATGCATTATCTTGGACATAGTGATTTCTCTTATCACCTCCTTGAGAAGAGGATGTGGCCTTTTCTGGACACCTATACGCTGGATGACCTAGATTACCACAGTTGTAACATTTCATGGTAGTGAAATAGGATCCTCTGCCTGATCCTCCTGACCTTCCTCTGTTAGATCCTCTTCCTCTGTGGTTTCCTCTACCACTCGACTCCCCACTCCGCTCTGTGAGTTTTGATTCTGCTTGGGATCTATTGTCAGCATTCCTTCCACCAAAACTTCCTCTGTGTCCTCTGTTATCTCTGCCTCTTCCTCTTCCTCTGCTATTTGAGTCTTGTTTCCTCTTGTTCTTTTCCTCCACTTTTAGTGCCAGCTGATAGCATTTGTGTACTGTTGTAGGACACAATAGACTGATTTCTTCTTGTATATTCCACTTCAAACCGTTAAGGTACCTTGCTACCTTTATGCTTTCATCCTCCATTACTTTGGACCTTAAGCATAGCTTTTGGAATTCTTCAGTGTATGCATTGACATCTAATTCCTTCTGTCTCAGATTATGTCTCTTCCTGTGCAGTTGTATTTCATAATCTTCTGGCATATATGCTTCTTTGATTTTAGCTACCATTCCCTTCCAAGTAGCTATGGGCTTCTTATCTTCTTTTGCTCTTTCAGTCTGCACAAATTTCCACCAGGTCAAGGCAGCTCCCCTAAGTCTGGATTTGGCCACCTTTACTTTCTGTGCCTCGCTTACACCATCACATTCAAAGTGATTTTCGAGTCCTATCCACTCCATGACCAAATCTGGGTCCATTTTCCCACTGAAAAGTGGTACTCCTTCCAATGTTTTACCACTCATTGCTTTCAAAGCTTTCAAGAATGGTTCTTCTTCCAACTTAGGATCAAGTGTGGGCTCTTCATCTTCTATAGACACACATTTTTCCTTGTTTATTTTTTGCCTGACTTCTTCAGTCTTCTCCATCATTATACCTAGTCTACTTTCCATTGCTGCCAATCTTTCCTATAGGAGCTTATTCTCCTCTTCTTGATCCTCAACCTTCTTTGCTAACTCTGCATTAGTCACCATTGTCTTTACTAAATCCATAGATTCACTGGTTGATGACATACAACTCTTCTATTCCAATCTAGGAATAACCCAAATCTTATGGCTCTAATACCAATTTGATAGGCTGGGACTCTAGAATGTCAGTTCTACCTATCTTGAATCAATTCAAGACTCTGGACAACTCTAGCCTCTCTACCAATTCAAGTGCTCATGACATCTTTCTACACAAAAATTTCAGCTAAATTCCTCAACTCTTTGCAGAGATGGAAGACTCTATCACTCTACTTGGTGTGGGACACATACCTTATCCTCACTGCTTCCAAGATATTGCCTCAATGGCACATAACTTTTCTGAGCCCGTTGTCCACCCTTCTCTCTCTGTTCAAGGGTCTGGACTGCTTGGTGCTCATTTTCTTCGCCTCTATTTTCCACCCCTGCAAGTCTATTCTCCTACTTGTCTATCTAGTCAGACTCCTTACTGAGCTCGCCTAGAACAAACATGCATTTCCTCTAGTCGACAATCCGACCACCCCACAAAAGAAAAACAAACAAAAAGCATGACTCTGCTTGATGGCCTCCATACTGTATAGAGGAACTTGAGGAACATCAATACAGAGCCATGGTTTGCAAAAGAGAACAAAATTGCAGAAAAAGAAATGACTAATCAACTTCAGAATAACAAACTGAAAACTATACAAAAATACACAAATTGGTCGAACTAATGAATTGGATTTTATTCAAAACTGTTTCTTACATCAAAATGCTTCTCAACCCCAAAGTCTTTCTCCTCTTCTGAACCCCTTAGAGAAAGAATTCTACATTTTAAAGTTATCCCATGTCCGTTATAGGACACTTCAGTTTCCAAACTGGTTCGTATTCTAACTGCCCGGTTCAACTCTGCATTTTCTTGGTTGGCGGCAAGACTTACCATGATGTCTCTCCGACATACTCTATCGGCAAAACTGATGGCTATCGGCATAAGTTAATCCTCACTGCCCGATAGTTACTTTCTCACCGATGCCTTTGAATTTCATAAACTTTCCATCGCCCAAACAATGTCTATTGGTGAGACTTTTATCATCTCTCCCGATCATACTTCTTATGCCGATATAACTATTATCGGCTAGACCTTAACCATCGATGTAGCTTTCTTTTCGCTCACCGATAACGATTCTCATGCCGATTCCAACTTCACCATTTCATATTGATGAACCTGTTGAACCATTGAACCTCGACGCGAGGTTCAACGGTGAGGTTCAACGGCGAGGTTCAACGGCACGGTTCAATGGCGAGGTTCAAACCTTCAACAAAGTGACCAATGCATATCAGTTGAACCAATGCCGAACACCTTCAAACATACATTCTTTGACTTGTATTTCACTTGGGCCAATAGGCCGATCAAAAGTAAAGGCTTCTCCCGCCAATGCATTTTAAGAAAACTAAAAAGCTCCTAAAACAAAACCACATGTTGCAAACCCAAAATTGACAAATCAAAAAGGCTATGTATAGGCTGCATTGAGCCTTGGTGCTCCTGCACCATCTGTATACAACACAAAATCCTTAGGAAACACGTAATGTCTCCACTTCTTCAAGACTTGAATTATGGCATAGAGCTCTTGATCATAAACTGATATCTTCTCATTGCATCATTCAACTTCTCACTAAAATATGTTACATGTGAGTCTACCTTATTGACTTAACACTGCTCCAATTGCATTTCCACTCACATCACAATCAACTTGAAATACCTTATTAAAATCTGGTAATGCCAAAATAGGTTGCTCTGTCACTTTCTACTTTAACAACTTGAAGCTTTTGTCTGCTCCTGATGTCCACTTGAAATATTTTCTGTCACCTCTCATTGTCTCTGTCATAGGGTTACAAACTGAACTAAAATTTCTGATGAACTTCGGATAGAAACTATCTAATCCATGAAATGATCTAACTTCTCCAATGCTCTCTGATGTAGGCCATTCAACAATTGCTCTTACTTTCTTAGCATCCATATTCAATCCTTCTGCAGAAATCATAAATCCAAAGTATACCAATTCTTCCTTCATGAAACTACACTTCTTGATGTTTATCAACAATTTCCCTTGTCTCAGTCTTTGCAAAACTTGTCTAAGGTGCTGCAGATGTTCCTCCTTTGTCTTACTAAAAATTAGAATGTCATCCAAATATACAATAACAAACTTACCCAAGAATCTCTTCAAGACTTCATTCATCAATCTCATGAAAGTACTTGGTACATTTGTCAATCCAAAAGGAATCACTAACCACTTATACAATCCTTCATTTGTCTTAAAAGTAGTCTTCCATTCATCACCTTCTCTGATTCTGATCTGATGGTATCCACTCTTCAAATCTATCTTTGTGAAATATCTAGCTCCAGTCAAACAATCCATGATATCATCCATCCTAGGTAAAGGAAATCTATACTTAACTGTGATCTTGTTTATTTCTCTGGAATCAGTACACATTCTCCATTCTCCATCCTTCTTTGGTGCTAACACTACAGGTACTACACAAGGAGTCAAACTTTCTCTAATCAAACCTTTCCTCAACAACTCTTGTATCTGCCTATTTAGTTCTTCATTCTCTGTTGGTGTCATCTTGTGTGTTGCTTGTTAGGCAAACTTGCTCTCGGTATAAGATCCATGTAATGACTGATACTCCTGACTGGTGGTAATCCCTCAGGTACCTTATCTAAAATGATGTCCTCATACTCTATCAGCAACTCCTTTATCTCCTCTGGTTGTGATTCTTCAGTCTCCTTCAATGCTTCAGGCTTCTTAGGAATCAAGGCATAACACATATTCACATGTCTCAAACCATCCAAAAATTTTCTTCCATCTACCAAACAGATTCTAGCATTCCCACATAATTCACTCTTATGGTCATCTTCCAAAGGAATCAAAGTAATTCTCTTTCCATTTGATGTTATAGTGTATGTATTCTTCCTCCCATCGTGTATAGCTTTTCTATCATACTGCCAAGGTCTACCCAACAAGCTATGACAAACATCCATAGGCATAATATCACACAAGACTTCATCATGATAAGATCCAATATGAAATTTCACCAAACATTGTTTACCCACCAGTACCTTATGATCATCCTAAATCCATGCTATCTGATAGGGCTTAAGGTGTTTCAATATCTCCAACTTCAGTTTAGTCACCATTTCCTCTGAAACTATATTATCAAAACTACCCTATCAATAACAACTTTGCAACATTTACCTCTGGATTTACATCTGGTTTTGAACAAACTCTTCCTCTATGGTGGTTCCTTATTTGTCTCTATTTGAAAAAGTGTTCTCCTCATCACAAGTGATTCTCCTTTCTCAAGTTTACCAACAGAACTTGGTGATCCAATAGGTTCTTCTTCCACATAGGCTACTCTTCCACTGTTCTCTATCTTCTTGCTTGTACTCCCTTGATTACATTCAAATGCTCTATATCCTTCACCTCCACACTTGAAGCAGGTAACTCTAAATGTTCTCCTATCAAATCCTCTTCCTTCTCTTCTATATCCTTCATTAAAGTATGAATTATAATTACCTATGTGATGAAAATTCCTGGCATTGCTCTGGTAGGCATTGTTATCTCTATCCTTCTTGAATGGATTGTTAGGTTTGTTCTACTCCAGATGTGATCCATCTCCTTCGAGAAATGTTCTACCTCTCTAAAATTTACCTCCTCTGCCTCTCTGTCATTGATCATGCCTCTTGTTCAAATTTTCTTCAACCTTCAAGGCAAATTGATATGCTTCCTCCAAAGATGTCATCCTTACCAAGATTAGTTCTTCTTGAATGTTCAATCTCAGTCCATTGATGTATCTATCCACTTTCTCTTTGCTTGCTTCACTATGTCCTATCCTTATGATCATCTTATGAAATTCTTCAATATACTCCACAGATTTCTCCTTTTGTCTCAGGTTTTGCAATCTCTTCAACAACTCCAACTCATAGTCAACAAGTATAAACTAATTCTTCAATTTTGTCACCATCTAGTCCCAATTTATAATCTTTTATTTTCCTCTTCTATTCCTATCCAACTAAACTTCTTTCCACCATATAGCAGCATGTCCTTTCAACTTTGCCTTTGCAAATTTTACCTTCTCCAGATCTTCAACTTCTTCATACTCAAAGTATTCTTCCATGTCATTTATCCAATCAATCAACTCTTCCAGATTCAAATTGCCAGTGTAATTTGGTACATCAACTCTAGGTCTTTTCCTGATCTTTGAAATAACTCGCAGCATCTTGACTTGATCTGATTCTTCTTCTTCATCACCTCCTAGGGTTTCACCAATTTGTTCAACAAATTGAAATTCCTCATCATCATCGCTTTCGATATTAGGTCTCAGTGTCAATCCCCTTTGCCTATCTTCCTCAACAGCATCTAATCGAATTCTTATTGTTTTCATCATTTCCATAATCTCATCCATCCTACTAGCCATTGTTCCAACAGCAGCAACTCTCCTAGGTGGCATCTTCCTAGGATCAAGTGTAAACTGCCTCAAGTTCAGTGACTAGTTGCGACACAAGTAGCCTACCTCAATTCAGTGATATATCCATAGCTAGATCTTATGGAATTCCTTTGCCAACTTCTCTCAATTTGCTCCCAAAGATTCAAACTTTTGCTCTGATACCACTTGGTGCAGTCACAATAGGAGGGTTCACAAAATGAACTGTCCAAACTGTGCAACAAGATTAAACACAATAGAAACAACTCAAAGATATGAAACAAATGCAGATTCAGTCATTCAGTATATCAAAGAATTCAAATTTAGATCGGTCGGCAATATGCGGGCTGACAATTAGGCTCACAAGCCTAATTACAAAATATCAGAATATACACAAGATATAGCTTAGAAGCCCCTTCATCAATAATCTAAACTTAGAATTATGAATCAATCACTAACTATTGAATGCTACCTTCCTAAGGATCTATTTCATCAATATATATCATATTTGGAACAATAGATTCCTCCGCGTCGGCCAAGGAAGATCACAAACTCTAATGAAGAGTTGTAACGTGTGTACACGAATAGGTCAGACCTAAATATGAAAAATTCCTCCGAAAATGAATGGAATGATGTGTGGATCTTGGGGAAGGTCATCCATGAACCAAAGATGATGTGTCATTAATCTCCACAAGTCGATAAATGCTCCGCAGGTCTTCTCTTTTAGCTGGTTGTCTAAGACTACCATGATACTCTGCTCTAAGAAAATAGTTGATCTTCTGATAGCGATATATTTCTGATAAATGATCCAAATGCTCTAATAATTGGATATGATGTAGATGAGCATGTCTAGATGCTAAGCCCAACTCCGCAAGATCTAAAATTCAACTACGGTAGAATGCAGACCAAAATACAAAAACCACTATTGATTGAACTACCTAAACTGAACCAAAAAATTAAAAGAAACAAACTAAACTGCCAACAAACTGAAATGCAAATATTTTTTTTGGTTGATGCAAGATTGCTCTTGAACCAGGGGTGCTCCTGCATCATAACACATCACATGGGAAACACATCACGAGATGTAAAGGGTTAGAAATACTTACCTGTAGAGAGATTCATGCTAGAGGTCATCAACAATCGAATCATCCTCTTCCCAATCTTGAATGATATAGGGAAGAGGTGTAAGTTGTTCCATTTGTCTTTCTAATGTAGTTTGATTATCTCCCCATCCTTGAAAGGATAACAGAGGAGGAACCTCAGCATAAATACCATCTCTCCATAGACGAGGTAATACTTTAGTACTTTCCTTATCCACTTCTATAATAGTGATTATATTATCAAAGTCTAGATAGTCATCTTGATAATAGTCATAATAAGCTTTTTGTTTTGTGGGATTTCTTTCCGCATTCACTAATGCTTCTTCTTGGCCAGGGAGAGAATTGCAATGAAAGAAAGGTAAAGTGTTGCTAAGAAGTGTAGATGTTGTATCATTATTATCCTCATCATCATAAGTTTTAGCTAATGATTCCATTCCATTAAGAGATTTTTCATACTCATAATTCTCGATGTCTTTTGTTAAATCTTCCACTATCCGAGGGTATGTGTAAATGAGATATGTGTAGTTGTCTAGATCACATCAAGGCATGAAATTAGTGTGTATAATGTGTGCTAAACCTCAAATTATATCAATACCATATTGTCCTTGTTTTGTCAATTCTCTTATGTTATGAATAACAGGTACAGCTTGGTCCACTATTCTTTCATTTTCCACAAATGCTTGAAAATCGGCTAGGTCGTTATCAAGTTTGTTTATTTGCTCATCAGATACATATGTTATCACATCAATAGGGTCCTCAACATCATGAAATATTTGTTCTTCTATTGTAGTTGTAGGAGGCATGATGTCTTGCAAAAGTTGTGTTTCTTTTGTTGTTGGAAGGTATCAGTGATTTCACTATCTTGTACTAGTATATCCTTATGGGAAGAATCATTTTTGAAAGAATATCCAGATGACATGTTTATGTCATTGTCACATGTAGTAGATATAGGAGAAGTGATATCACAATTATCTTTTTCATTGCTACTCATGGAGATGAACTATGTTAAGCTTTCTAATATTGTAGGATGTTTACTCACGAGGGTTAAAAATTGGTCAAAATCTAGATCTTTGATAAATGCATGCAAAGCTACCATGGAAGTGTGACATGAAGGTGACATGTGTATGTTTTCAAATCAGTTCCAAATCATATTTCAAAAGGTTTTCAAAACTTATGCAAGAACAAGTGCAAAAGTATGTATGAAAATGACCAAAAATTCTTGATTTTTCAACTTTTTTCAATGCAAATAAGTGAAAGAAAAGGTGTTGTAAGGAAATTGATCAGGTGCAGAAAATAATATGTCTAATATCAGTCAAATAAATCAATAATATCATTTACAACACACTTTTGATGCAAGCCTAGAGTGATGACAAGTCAAAACCTAGTGAAAATGTGCTAAAATATGCAATTTTTCACAAATTTTCAATGCAAAGACCCAATAGAAAGGGTGTTGCAAAAACATTTAGGAGGTGTAGCAGATTATAGAAATAATATCAGTCACCTAAATCAATAAAATCCATCACAACACTCTTGGAGTGCAAATCTAAGTCAAACCCTAGAGAAAATATAGTCAAAATATGCAATTTTTCACCAAATTTTCAATGTAAGAGCCCAATAAAAAGGTGTTGTAAAGAATTTTAGGAGGGTAAATAGATAATAACCCTAATACAACCAATTAGTATAGAAAAATCCTTTACAACACACCTATGGTGCAAATCTAGATAGATAATGAGGCCAAAATATAGTGAAAAATCAAGGTTTTCAAACCCTAGATATGAAATTTTGCAAGCAAACCACTATGATGCAACACTACAATTAGAAATCAGTCCTAATGAGTCCTTTAAAAGGGTAGTAAAATCTGAAACAAGATTTTGACTACAAACCCTAGCTAATGCAAAACTAGGTTATATGGAAAAAAAATACACAATTTCAAACAATTTTTATCAATTTAAGCATGAAGATGCAATCTAAATGAATGATGAACGAAAAATTTCTGTATTTTAAATCAGATCTGATGATAATGACATAATTTTGTTGAAATTAAATGCTAATTAATCTAAATTATTTAAGAATGCAAGCTAAAAAAGCCAATTTTTTGAAACTTTCAAAAATTTCAATTCTTTTTGTAATTTTTTCAAATGCAATAAGATGAACAATGATATGAATGAATGTAAATTTGAAGCACAATACTCAGCAAGGTGCCAAAAAGTTCAAAAACACGGGTTCACCAAAATGTTTAATATGAAAAATGAAGAGGATTTGTTTAGGGTTGATTTTGATGGTTTGTGTAAATCCTCCTTTCACCACTAAACATTCAAGGACATTCAGCCGAGTAAGAAGTCTACTACAGGCCTTCTGTCACTTGGAACATAGGGGAAGATTGGAATTGTATGATTTTGTTGTTCAATTAATCCCAATTATGCTCAAAACCCTAATTATGCAAATTTGTGAATAAATGGACAAATTACAAAAAATGATCGCACACAGAGATATCAAATGGCAATCAAATGCATACCAGATTTCAAAGTTCAAAAAATAGAAAAGTCAAGGACTAATGAGCAGGTGCCCTAGTCCAGTGCCACACTTTTTGTCAAGATCTGGGAATCTTGTCTACAACCTATTTCTGTTATTTTAGAGATTTCTCTATTAAGAGATCCGGAGGACTAATGAGAGGGCATTCGAGTCCAGGTCCCTATTTTCTTTTCTGATCTGCAATTTTGGCAGTCTATACTACTCTCCTGCAACTCCACTTTTTTTTCTCTTGCAACCTGTAACTTGTAATCACGAGAAAATGGGTTGGGGATTGTGGTGTTTAGAGGCTTGCCTCAGTCAAGCCCCAGAGAGACATTCAAGTATTTCGAACACTGTTTTCAGATAAAGAGTGTCTCCCTACGAGATAGAGGCAAAATCCAAATGATAAATGATAGAAAACACAATTGATATCACGTTGTAGTGAAGATCTCATGGAAGGAAGATGCTCTTCATGCCATGAGGAGATGGATACCCAATCTGCAAATACAAATGCAAAACAATGCTCTACTTTTCCACACAATGAATATTTTGAATGCTCAAATCACAAGAATGCATAAAGTTATCCAAATTCCATCTAGTTTACAAATGATAACCTAATCATGCTTATATGTGCAACTACAAACATTCCCGCTCAGAATTTCATAATTCAAACTTACCGTGTCGGCATAGGACCTAAATAATGGTCATAAACCAACACTTTGAAATTGGGCCTGACCTAAAATAGGGCAGAACTAAGGCATGGGCACCCAAGTTCTCCCCCCTATTTCAGACAAGATTTATCACAAGTGTACCCCCTAGGTCTCATTTGCCATGAAACATTAGGGTTTTCTCATCGGGATATCAAATTAACATGCAAGATGTCCTGAATGCATCCTAAAGGATCTGAGAAGTAAACCTTAAGAGGAAAAATCCCCCAAGGCTACTTTTTCTGACATAACAAGATTATTCAAATCCCAAGCTCAATACAAATGTATCAAATTTTTGGTACAACATCTTAGGACTCTACTTGAGGCCATACAAAGATTTCTTTAATTTACAAACCAAATTTTCTTTACCTTTCACCAAGAAGTGCTCTAGCTATGTCATGTATATCTCTTCCTCCAAATCACCATGAAAGAAAGTATTTTTCACATTGATTTGTTCAACTTCTAAATCATGAGTTGTAGCAATAGAAGCCAACAATCTAATGGATGCCATTTTTGCAATAGGAGAAGATATCTCACTGTAATCCACTTCCTCAACCTGAAGTGACCTTTTGCAACCAATTGTGCCTTATACTTCTCAATGTTCCCATTTGAATAGATCTTCTTGAATACCCATTTACAACCAACTAGTTTGCATCATTTAGGCAAAGGTACCAAGTCTCATGCATCATTATTTTCCAAGGTCACCATCTCCTCATCCATGGAAACTTTCCAAGACTCTGCATCATGCATACCTAGTGCCTCTTTCATAGATCTAGGTTCATCAATGTTAATATTAAAAAAAATATACATCTCCAATTAATAGGAGAATACATTTCCGGTGGTTGTCTACACCCGATTGACCTTCAAACAAGTTGAGGTTGAGGTTCTTCTTCCTCTTCTGAAAATTCTAAGCTAGATGAGCTATCCACGACTTCTAATCCCAATGGGGCTCTCAATTCAACTTCCTTTGGCTTAGGAAGAAGTTGGAATCACACCTTTCTTTTCACTTTATTCTAGCTGCAGTATAATGGAAGAAGGCTTAGTTTCTCTAAAAATAACATTTCTATTGTATAATACATTTTCCACAACAAGATCCCAAAGCTTGTATCCTTTCACACCATAACTGTAATTGATGAAAATACATTTTATAGACTTATTCTCCAATTTAGTATGTTTCTCTCTCGATGTAATGTCCCCATTTCCAGTCACTTTAGTATTGTAGTTGGCTTCGGCTTTCTTGGTGACCGTCAACCTTGTTAGAGGGGATGTTTGATGTTGGCAATGAGCTCGGTTGGTCTAGAGGACTCCTATGACACTTTCCAAAGTGAATTCTAGCTTTTGGTGTGTTCTCCAATATTTTTGGAGAGTATGTCTATTTATAGTAAGTCACTCGGTCGGGCCCGATTTTCATTATTCATCATCGGTGTCACTCTAGTGCAGTCAAATTTTGATTCCGATGCTTTTCGACAATTTTTGCAACTTGAGTGTAATATTGACTATAATTTAATTATTTTACTAAGGTTGTTTAATTTAATCAAAATAATTTAGAGGGCACCTTAGTATTATAGCTTGTCAGAAAGAGAATTAAAAGTCATAAATCATGGATGCATAATATTGGGACCTTGTGAATCAAATATTACCATTATTTTGATGAAAAGGTCTTTGGAGCCAAAAATGAGCTTTTAATTTAAAAAAAAAGCTTTTAGAAAGGTTGGTGGGAAAAAAAGTATAAAAGGAGGTTGTTGGAGCTCATTTGGATCATTTAGAGGTCTGTTTATTTCTTTTGGAGATTTGGAGATTATGTCTGTGACCAACTCTTACTAGCGGGATGAAAACCCCAATGGTTTCTTGAAGCTAGGGATGAAAACCCTGTGTCTTCCATTGAGTAGTTTCATCCAGGGATCGATGATGTGCAACAAAGGTTCAAAACAGGGACAAAAAGCCTCGTTACATCAATGTGATTCATTCAAGATCACGAATTGTGCTTAATGTGTTGTAGGTGGAATTACTTCATATTTCACATTGAGTTTAATGTTGCAGGTAAGATTTAGAGCTTCAAATGATTAAAATATAATGAAGATGTTGCTAAATATTATATTTGTGAGTTTGGATTTTGTTGGAAGTTTTGAAGATCTCAAGTGAATGATATTATTGTGATAATTGTTATATTTCCTCAAGCTAGCTGCTATATTTCTAGCATATTTCTAGACCACATTTTTGACCATACATTGGCCTCACGTCCCTTTTTTATAGTGTTTTGGAACCCTTTAAAGAGTCACACAGGCGTTGGGCAGCTTCAGGGAGGCAGAACACAGCTTAGGGGATCATCTTTGGTGGGTGACATTGTTGTTAGCAGACCCAACACCTACTTTACAAGGAGTTTGGAGTATTATATCTTCAAGGTACAGTTGAGTGGGATGTTCTTATATAGTTTGAGTGGGTTTTGAGGGCTGATATCAAAGTTAGCACTATTCCTGAGCATATCACAATCCATATTCATTGTTAGAGCAAAGTGGAGGTGCATACAGCATGATCTATTATTGTTTTTCATTCACAACACATTTATATGTAGCTACAATAGTCAGTACTTATCATAGAAGCTTAGTATTATTGTGGATCTTCAACATTGATCATGAAAATTGTTGTTGTAAACTATTCCTTGTAACTACAAGATTTTTATCTGTAGAACAATAAATTTCTAGAGTTGAGGTCAGTTCTTATTAATACTTGTTACTCTAATTTATGCAAACTGACTGATGAAATATTTATGATATCCCAGTTCATTGAAGTACATTATGGAATGAATATCTTTGAAATCTGCTTATTGAATAATCTTCACCCAAAACACATTGAAATACATCAAATCCCAAACAAATGCAAAGTATTTGACGAAATGCCTGCATGGTACAGTTAGGAAATATATATGGGTTTAAAAAAAAGGTTTGAAACTAGGGTGGTCATTACACTTGACACGTACATATGCCTCTCAATCAAAAACATGAAGATGCCTCAATGAAGACTTTTGCTTGATCATGCCTCTATAAGTATTTTAACAACAAAGATAATGTAGAAGATCTGTTAATCAAGTAGCAAGCAATGGATATAGCCTTGGCCCAAAATTTGTGTTTCAAGCCAGCTCCACTAAGCATACTCCTAGCCTTCTCCATCAGTGTCTAATTCATCCTCTCTGCAACTCCATTATGTTGTGGAGAATATGGAGTTATATTTTGCCTCTAAATACCACAATCCTTACAAAAGTTATAAAACTATGTAGAACAATATTTGCCGCCATTGTCAGTTCTCAAACATTTAATTTTCTTTCCATTCTGAGTTTCTACCATAACTTTGAACTTTTTAAAATGACTGAAAACTTCTAATTTGCTTATAAAGAATGTTGGAATGTTTGTCATTAATGTCAAAGGTGAGAAGGCATGTTGTCATTGATGTCAAGCAATAATACATTGTTTGAGATTATTGATATCGAAGATATATGATAAGATTGTTAGAAATTGTTTTCATTGATGTCAACGTAGCAATATAATTGTATGCAAGGTGTAAATGTTGTTATCATCATTTAGTAGAATCATTAAATAGAGGTTGATAGAGAAAATAGTATTTAAATTGAAGATTTAAACATTGGTTATTTATGGGTTGACTTTATGAAGACAAAGACAAATTATTACAAGTTAATGAAAGCTGCAAATAATATATCATAGACAACAAATTAAGAAATGAATACAATGTAAAGACTATTGTGAGGTTGACCCAATATGAAGCGCTAGAAGAGAAAAGTTTAAGTTTAAATTTAATAAAACAAAGTACATGGCCAACTCTCTCAAATAGAAGTTATTATATAAATGTGAAGTGGCCAACTTACATAAGAGAGTTATACAAATAAGATAACAAAGTCTTATTTATTTACAAGCAAATAGTCCGATTAATGAAGGAAGCAATTTAGTTAATAAAATCATAAAGCCAACAGTTAAAAGGAGAAAGTTGACCATCTTCAGTATATGCCAAAGTTTAAAGTTAAATTACAATAAAAACTAGTCGATCAAGTTTGTAATGAGGCCGACCTCATTCTATGGAGCGCTCATGTAATAAGAAAAACATCTTATTCTTTACATAACATGTCAAGTGATGTGATTAGTAATAAGAGGAAGTGGTGTGATTTTAATAAGAAAAAAGACTTGTTTAATGAATAAGACAAAAAGAGTAGAGGTGCGATTTTAATTAGCAAAGGGCTGCGATTTATTTAGTGAAGAGCAGCGACTTCTTTGTAGAGTTACTTCCTTTGGTAATAGACACATCCACTCATTAAAAGATGCCTCTCCTTGAGTTGTATAAAAGGTGAGTAGGGAGTATGTGTTAAGCAATTTTTTTAATGAATAATATATGAATAAGAGCAGATTAAGAGTTAAAGGGTAGAAATATGAAGTGAAACTTAGATTTATTGTGAGTGTATATGCAACTCAAGTATGAATAATAAATGCAAACATATATGAAGAATATATGTGAAGATAAGAAGCAGAAATCTATGTGAAATATTGGCATGATAATGATCAGATTTGTGAAAAGAAAGAGTGCATGATTCATATTAGATTTGTGATTGGATTAGAGTTGCAAGAAGGAAGGAAAGTTGTGTTTGGCTCAAATTTGTGATTGGATCAGAATTGTGTGAATTGTGATCAGATTTGGAAGAAGGAGAATGTGTAAGTTGTAATTAGATTTGTGAGAGGAAGATTTTGTGAAGAAGCATACTATATCAGCCATTGAAGGATTAATAGGTTGGAGCCTATCAAATAGAAGTTGAAGCCTCTTGTTGGGTTGGAACTTAGTTTGTGTGGGGGGGTTGAAGCCTCCAATAGGTTGATGCCTATAATTCTGTCAAGTGGAGATTGGTGTGTTTTGTGAGTTAGAGCTCACTATTTGTATGTGAAGTAGGTTAGAGCCAACAAAAAGAAGAAAGGATATATATTGATGCCTATAATTCTATCGAGTGTAGATTAGTGTGTCTTATGAGTTAGAGCTCACTATTTGTATGTGAAATATATACCATTTCTGCTTCTTGTTGGCTCCAACCTACTTCACATACAAATAGTGAGCTCTAACTCATAAGACACACCGATCTCCACTTGACTGAATTATAGGCATCAACCTATTGGAAGCTTCAACCCCCACACACAAACTGAGCTTCAACCCAACAAGAGGTTCCAACTTATATATATGGTGTCATGGTTTTCTCCTGAAAGGGTTTCCACATAAAATTGTGTGCTCTTATTGTGATCATAATTGTTAGATCTTGCATGTGTATTGTAGTTATGATTGGTTTAAGTTTGAAAAGTAAAAGTTTGTTAGATATTGATTCACTCCCTCCTCTCTCAGTATCATTGTGTGCTCATCAAAGAAAATAAACCCATGTCCTATTATAATCATCAATGAACGAAACATGGTAAATTAACAAGATCCAAAATTCTAGAAGACTTATGAGAAATTGAATAAAATTAAACACAGTTTTGTTTTCCGTATATGTAATATTCACATAAATTAAACTTAAGATTATAATCAGACAAACCATCAACAAGGTTTTTATTCTTCAAGGTCCTTAGACCCTTCTCTCCTATGTGGCCTAATCTCTAGTGCCATAACATTATCTTATTAGTCAGTAACTTAAACTCTATAGAAAGAGTACCCTTAGGTATCTAGAAAGCATGACCATTTGTTGAAGACGTTAGCACTCATTTATCCAATGAACTAGATGAATACTTAGTTTTAACAAAAATATTATTACACTCAATTGTGCATACATCAAACTAAAATAATGTGCCCAAATGGACAACCCTTGCAATCACCATAGCACCTCTAACCAACTCACTGATAATAGGTTTGGTGCTAACCCAGGAATATGTAACACACCACTAATTCCCTTAACTCTACCATTAGGAAATTTAATTTAATTTTTTGATGAATAAGTATCTATATTACTATTATGAAATAATATTACATGTATTCATAAAAAAAGGTGGGTAGAAGAAGTCACACCCTGAAGTCCAAACAGAGATCAAATCTAGAATAAAATACAAAAATAGGCCACTATGCAACAAGAGCTAGAGCAAGGAGGAGGAGGAGGGTACTGAGCTTCTGGTTTACCTCATACATCAGTGGGGTCTAGAGTATCCATGGGAGACTCCCATCCAACAATGTCATCATCTTTTTTATCTTCATCTAGAGGCCAAGTGTCACAAACAAGTGATAGCAAGATCTAGACAAGGAAATTTCCAAAAATCATGCTAGCCACCAAACCCATAGCTATGACCCTAGGTAGAAACAGAGTGGTGATGGGAGAGATGAGACCAATCCTTGGTGCTTCTCACAGGAGGCTGAGAAACATGAGAATGAGCATCCTAGTCACCACAAATAGTGGCTATACCCCCAACAACGCCCACAAGGTAAAGAATGTCCTCAACTAAAGGTAGAGGTCAAAGACAATAGTGCACAAAGCATTACCCCAATTATTCAAAAACACCCAAAGATGTGCTACCTCAAGTGCAACTTTATTGGCTTGCACCTAGATCTACATAAGCACATTATAACAAATCATAGCTTTAATGTAAAGCAAGAAATTATAATCATCAAAACATCTAAAAAATAAAACAAAAATCATATCTTTCCATATACTAAAATGATGAAGGGGCTAAATCATAAAACACACAACAATAGAAATTGCACACAGAAAATAGAATATTTATTTATTTATTTGGACAATTCATTACATTACAGAAGCTCAATTACAATCAGAGGAATCAATCCTCCACAAACTGCAACACACTACAGCTACCCATTACCAGGCTCTGGAATCTTCTACCTTCTGTAACCCCAAATCAGCTAGGGTTTTTATTTTCCCAACTATTCTTGACTCTACACTTTCCCCCTTCACTCTACTACCGCCAAAGCTTCCCAAAAATAGTCATAAATAGAACTTTTTGGTGGCCTCCAGCTAAATGTTAAAATTTGCAGCGCCATCCAAAAGTAGGTCAACTTCTGAGAAGCATAACTTTTAATCTGGGTGTCCGATTGACGAACCATTTGAAGAGTCGGAAAGCTCATGAAGTGAGCTATCACGCCGGAAATCGTAAACGGATTTTTGTAAACTCTTTGGGATGTTATGGGAAGTTTTAGTGCCTCATATCTGGTTTCAAAAATTTTCAGGTGGTTTTCAAAAATAGAAACTTTAATATCTTTTAGCTCACAAATGATCTTTGCCTAATTCCTTCAACAAAGGTCTTATATTTCAATTATGAAGCTTCCAGTAAATTTTCACTTCCATCCATGCCCAAATGCAAACTTTCCTAAAATGGTAGTTAAACCTTCCACAAATAGCAGTTTGTTATTTTTAGTAGTTTGAAAAAATTGAAAGTCCTATATCATTATTCAAGTGATTATGGAACCAGAAATACTAATTATGGAAAAAAATGAAAACAACCGCAATGATTTTGAATCATCTTTTTGGGTGATGTAAAATTGCCCTTGCACCACTGGATGCTCCTGCATCAAACACCCAGGGTAATTTGAGAAGTGACCATGTCACGTCTCAGGTGTTTGTTTGAGGAAAACCCAAACGGTCAACCTCTGCCTTAGACAACTAAAAAGAATCTTCAACAAGCCTTCCTTTCCATTTCACAAAATATTCTTCATATTGTTTATTCTGAGTACTTCTTCCCACACAGCTATCCAGGATTCTTCTATCTCATTCGTTGAAGTAGATGTTGGAATACTCCATTGTTCTTATGTTGGTCCATCCTCTGTGCCACCTTCATGATATTCTGTTAAATCAACAATGTTGAACACAGGGGAAATATTAATTCCACTCGCCAGCTCTACCTCATATGTATTTCCTGAATCATGCTTCTTCAAGATTTTGCATGGTCCAAATTTCTTCATTTTCAGCTTATTGTATGTTCCAATTGGGAACCTTTCTTTTCTCAAGTGAACCGTGACTTCATCTCCTACCTGGAACTCCTTATATCTCCTCTTTTGATCGGCCTTAGCGTTGTACTGAATATTCATCTTATTAATGTGTTTTCTCACCTCTTTATGCAAATTCTTCAGGTGTTTTGCAAAGTCTTCGACCTCAGCACTTTTTTTTTCTCCTTTGTCCAACTTCCTTAACTCTGAAGTATTTCTTGGACTATTGCCATATACAATTTGGAATGGTGATTTACTATTACTCCTATTGAAAGAATTGTTGTAAGCGAATTATGTCTGTGGTAAAATCAAATCTCATCCCTTCGGCTTATCTCCTACTAAGCATCATAGCAGGTTGCCCAAACTCCTATTCACCACTTCTGTTTGTTCATCAGTCTGTGGATGGTGTGCAGAACTGAACTTCAAATCTATTTTCAACTTCTTCCACAATGTCCTCTAAAAATAACCAACAAATTTGACATCTCAATCTGAAACTATACTCTTAGGTAGACCATGTAGTCCCACCACCTCCTTGAAAAATAACTCTACAATATGAACCGCATCATTAGTCTTCTTACAAGGAATAAAATGTGCCATCTTCAAAAATCTATTCACCACCACAAAAATAGAATCATGTCCTCTCTGTGTCCTAGGTAAACCAAGAATAAAATCCATACTAATATCATCCCATGGCTTCTTTGGTACAGGTAATGGCTGATATAGCCCTATATTCTAACTTGTTCTTTTTGCCATCTAACACACTCTACAACTCTACACAAATTTCCTCACATCTTGTTGCAACTGTGGCCAATAATAATTCTCACCAACAATAGCAATGGTCTTATCTCAACCAAAGTGTCCAGCTAATCTTTGACTATGCTTCTCCTTTATCAAGTTCTCTCTTATGGAACTCCTCGAGATGCACAATTGGCTTCCCCTAAACAACATGCCATCTTGGATTATGAAATCCAACCATTTTGTCCTATCTAAAGTAACAAGTTCCAAACAAGCTTTCCAAGCCTTTGCAAAATCTAGATCTTCAGGATACAAATTTTTGAGCTCATCAAACCCAACAACCTCTATCTTCATTTATGTTAGCAAATTTTGCCTTCTGCTCAAGGCATCTGCAACTTTGTTGGACTTCTCACTCATGTGCTTCAAAATAAAAGTATAACTCTGCAAAAGCTCAACCCATTTTAAGTGCCTTTGATTTAACTTTCCTTAACTATTAAGATACTGCAATGCATGATGATCAGTATATAAAACAAACTCTTTTGGCAACAAATAATGTCTCCATTGCTTTAAAGCCTGAACTATTGCATAAAATTCTTAATCATAAATAGAATATTTTTTCTTGGCATCATTAAGCTTCTCACTAAAATAGGCAATGGGCTTATCTTGACTCAAAACAACTCATATAGCACTACCACTAGCATTACAATCTACCTGAAATACTTTATTGAAATTTGGAAGTGCCAAAACAGGTTGCTCTGTGACTTTTTGCTTTAATGTATCAAAGCTTTTGTCTGCTCCTTTAGTCCATCTAAACTCTTTTCTATCCCCTCTCATTATCTCTGTTAGGGGTGCACAAATGCTACTAAAATTTCTGATAAACTTTTTGTAAAAACTTGCCAAAAACTATGAAAAGATCTTACCTTTGTAGTGCTCCTTGGCATAGGCCATTCAATGATACTCTTTACTTTCTCTGGGTCCATCTTAAGACCTTCCTCTGAGACAACAAATCCCAAGTATACCAATTCCTTTGCAAAACTACATTTCTTCAGATTAATTAGCAACTTCGCCTCCCTCAGCTTCTCTAAAACTCTTCTGATATGCATCAGATGCTCATCTCAATTCTTACTAAAAATCAAAATATCATCTAAATAAACAATAACAAAACTTCCCAAAAACTCTTTCAATACCTCATTCATGAGCCGCATGAATGTGCTCGTTGCATTGGTTATCCCAAATGGCATGACTAACCACTCATACAAACCTTCCTTTGTCTTAAGGCTATCTTCCATTTGTCTCCTTCTTTGATTCGGATCTGGTGATACCCACTCTTCAGGTCAATCTTTGTGAAGTATTTGGCTCCACTCACACAGTCCATTATATCATCCATTCTTGGCAATGGAAATCTATACTTGATTGTGATCTTATTGATGGCCCAAGAATCTGTACACATTCTCCACTCTCCATCTTTCTTTAGTGCTAGTACTCCAGGTACCACACATGGACTTAGGCTCTCTCCCTTATCAGTCCCTTCCTCAACAGCTCCTGAACTTGTCTATTCAGCTTTTCATTCTCTGCAGGGGTCATTATGTGGGCTGCCTTATTTGGTAGACTGGCTCCTGGTATCAAATTCATTTGATGACTTATCTTTCTCACTGGTAAGAAACCTTCTGGTACATTATCAGAGACAATGTCCTAAAATTCTTCCAGCATATTTGCAACTTCTGCTGGTACATCTTCACATTTCTCTTGACTAATCTTAGGAATCAATGCAAAGCAATAACATTCATGTTTCATGCCCTCCAAAAATTTTCTACCATCTACCAAGCAAATTCTAGCACAACTAGATACCTTTTCTTCTACCTCCTTCAATGGCTTCAACTTATGACGAACTCCATCCTTTGTTAGGGAATATGTGTTTGCACGGCTATCATGGACAGTGCTCCTATCATACTGTCGCGGCCTTCCCAATAACATATGACATGCATCCGTCAGTATGATATCACACAACACCTCATCATGGTAGTCCCCAATCTTGAACTTCACTAAACATTGCTCATTGACCAAAACTCTATGGTCCTTCTGCAAACATGCAATCCGATATGGATGTGAATGCTTTCTTCTTGTCAACTTCAACTTGTCAACCATCTCTTCTGAAACAAGATTATCAGTGCTTCCACTGTCAATAATAATATCACAACACTTACCTTCACATTTGCACCTTGTGTGGAATAAACTCTTCCTTTGATTTGGTTCCTTCTCCTCATTCAACAAGGTTCCTCTGACAACTAGGGTTTCTCCCCTTTCAGCATCTTCAGAATGTTCTGACTGCGCATCTTCATCTACATATGCAACTCGTGCATTACCTTCGAGTCTTCTATTCATCCTTCTTTGATGTTGCAAACACTCGTATGCTCAATGCCCTACTTCTCCACATTAGAAACAGGTTCCTCTGAAACCTCCTCTTCCAGGTCCTTACCCAGGTCTGCCTCTTCCTCTTCCTCTTTGCTCACCATTGTTCTAGTCATGAGGGCGGTAAGTATTATCTCCTCTCTGATTTCAACTGGTGTCGGCTTCTTCACTTTTCTTTTGATCTTCATTATGGCCTCCCTAGGACCTTCCACCAATCCTTCCGCCTTGACATCTTCCTCTTTGCTTGCTTTCGAATCTTTTATTCAGCTTTTCTTCCACCTTCAGGAAAACTAGTATGCATCTTCTATGGTGGTCATTCTGACCAGGCTCAGCTCCTCTTGAATACTTGGCCTCAACCCATTAATGTAATGGGCTACCTTCTCCTTATTGGCCTCTGCATGCCCTGTTCTGATAGTAATTTTATAAAAATCTTCTGTATACTCCTTAATAGACTTGTTACCTTGCTTCAATCCTTGCAGCTTCTTCAGCAACTCCATCTCATAGTCCACAAGAATGAACTGCTTCTTCAGTTTCTCCACCATCTGATCCCATCTGGTGATTTTTCTTTTTCCTCTACTATTTCTCTATAACTAGACCTCCTTCCACCAAATATTGGCATGTCCCTTCAACTTTATTTTTATGAACTTGACCCATTCTGGGTCCTCCACATCTTCATACTCGACATATTCCTCCATGTCATTGATCCAATCAATAAGTTGTTCTGGATTCAAATCTTCAGAATAGGTAGAAACTTCAATCCTGTGTCTCTTTCTGATCTTCGAAATGGCCTTCAACAACCTAACTTCTACAGGATCTCCTGCAGCTTCTTGTTCTTCCTTAGATAGCTCTTCTTCAGCTTCATCTTCGCTTTCTTCTCTTGTTCTCGGTTCAAACCCTATTCGCAGCTCCTCTTGCAATGCATCGATTTGCCTTTGCAAGGCTCTAAATCCTCTTCCGTCAAAGCATTCCTCCTAATACGATTTCTTTGTGGAGGCATCTTGATCTCCGCAACAAACCCACAACCTCAGGTCCTAGTGCAAACTGTCTCACGGTCAGCAATCTGTCTACACACTCAAGAACCCTTGGTCTGATACCACTTGATGAAGGGGGTAAATCATAAAACACACAACAACAGAAATTGCACACAGAAAATAGTATATTCCTTTATTGATTTAGACAATTCATTACATTACAGAAACTCAATTACAATAAGAGGAATCAATCCTCCACAGGTTGCAACACACTACAGCTACCCATTACCAGGGTCTGAAATCTTCTACCTTCTGTAACCCCAAATCAACTAGGGTTTATGTTTCCCTGCCCATTCTTGACTCTACACTTTCCCCCTTCACTCTACTACCACTCAGGGTTTCCAAAAATAGTCATAAATAGCACTTTTTGTCGGCCTCTAGTGAAATTTCAAAATTTGCAACTCCCTCCAAAAATAGGTCAACTTCCCGGAAGCATAACTTTTGATCCAGGTGTCCGATTGACGAACCGTTTGAAGTGTCGAAAAACTCACGAAGTGAACTATCACGCAGGAAATCCGTAAATAGATTTTTGTCAACTTTTCATAACATTATAGGACATTTTAGTGCTTCATATCTCATTTCAGAAATTCTCAAGGGGTTTTCGGAAAACAAAAAACTTTTATCTTTCAGCTCACAAATGATCTTTGCCTAATTCCTTCCCCAAAGGTCTTATATTTTAGTTATGAAGCTTCCTATAAATTTTCACTTCCATCCGTGCCCAAATGCAAACTTTCCTAAAATGGCAATTAAACCTTCCACAAATAGCAGTTTGTTATTTTTAACAGTTTGGAAAAACTGAAAATCCTACATCATTATTCAAGCGATTATGGAACCAGAAATACTAATTATGGAAAGAAATGAAAATAACTGCAATGATTTTGAATCAACATCGTTTTGGGTGATTACACCACTGGATGCTCCTGCATCATAAAAAAAAATTCCACCCTGAAAACATGCCAAATCTAGGTATATCTAAAAAGAATTCTAGGCGAATCCCTAAACAAAACCATATGCCATGAGAACAACTTAGGTCGAAGGGATCTGAAAAAATCATGAATCCAAGACCACACAACTTGTGCTCTAGGGCAAAACTAGAAAAGGTGCTTAAGAGTTTCTTGATAACCATAAATGGGCATCAAGGATCCTTGATCCCAATATGAGTTAATCTTGAACCAACTGGAAGGCCTTGGAAAGGAGTACACAGAAAAACGAGCAAGCTTCAGCTCTAGAATAGCTAACCAAATAGTTTGAAACTTGGGTTGTCAAGTACTCAAAGAGGATTGCAACAACCATCTGTGGTTTAAAATATGCACCATAGGCAAATGCGGAGAAAGCTAGGGACAACCCTTATGAGGCTTCTAATTGTGAAATGGTGTGTTACGATACTATTTCAAATCTTTGCTCCAGGGCTTGAAACAACGAATCCCAATCTTGTGAATTATATTTGGTGGTACAAAGTTGATAATGACCTATAAAGTTTCGAGGTCCTAGTTAGAAAATCAAAACTTAACTTTGTTTTCAGGGCAGGTAAGAAAATTCCTAGTCTATCTAGAAAAGAGATTTAGAAGGGTCATGATTCCCTTCTAGAAAAACCTCAAGGCATAGACCCATGGATTCTCAACTAGAGGATGATCTTGACAAGAGATAACAGGGGACCACCTTAAAGAATGTTGATTAATAGAAAACTTTGTGCAGAAATTATTTCCATTCCAGACAACCAAGGTTTGATGGCTTCCCAAGCTCTCCAAATGCTTTTCATCACAAAAGTATTCTAAATTTGGAAAAGCTCCTTCATAATAAGAAGGGTGTGAAGGTCAATCCCCTTCCAAACTTGCTTCCTGTAAAGAATAATTATATAAATATAATGATGCACCATGATTTTTCAAACCTCATTGCCTTCAAGAGCTCAAATAATCCATTTGGCACACGAGGCTAATCCTTGCCATTGAGTGGAAATCAAACTTAGCCCTCCAAATTTGTGCAAAAGACAACAAAACTCCCAAGCCACATGATGGAAACCTCTATGATTCTCAAAGGAGGCCCAAAGAAAATCCCTACGAAGCTTTAGAGGGAACCCAACAAGATCAATTTTGGTTATAAAGGCTTGCTATAAGGAAGACGGGGGAGGCTTGAAAGGCAAAATGAATGCCCAGAAATCTAAAATTTCCCTATACTCAATCCATCTTCAACCAAAAGTGTCAAGCTAGGAAGGCTTACGTGAGAAGGATTGCTTGTAACATTGAGTTTTATGCCATTGAATGCTGGAACTTGACGCTTCACAAAAAACATTCAAACAATCCAAGGCTTGTTTGATGTTACCTTCATCTTCCAAAAGAGTAAGAAAAGAGTCATTAGCAAGACGACCATTGACTAATTGAGTTGAATTAGGCAATGAAATGCTTTTGACCAAATGTTGGGAAACAACATTTGCAAAAGATATCCAAAGCCTTAAGCAACAAACACATAAAGAGCAGAGGCTAAAGGACATTTTTGACGAATGGACCTAAAATCCCAAATGTACTGGATTGATGGCCATTGATAGTGATACAAGCAAAAGCATTGGAGAAGAGCATGCGAGCATATTGCACAAAGGGCGGGCCAAACTGTAAAGCTTGAACCATGGCAAGGATAAAAGGCCACTCAATGCGGTCATAGGCTTTAGCAAAGTGAGTGTTAGCCCTAAACCCTATGGTCAGTTATATACCTGTAGGAATACTTGTTTTTTCTTGCTTAGTCATATTAATAGATTTTCTGTAATGCAGAATTGCACCTTTTCAATTGCACTACTGTTGTCTTGGAATTTTTCTGATTCAGAGAATTATTTAAATGAAATCTGATATTATAGGGAAGAATTACAGGGATTTAAAATGAGCAGATGCTTTTAATCCCTTTTAACCTGTAGACCTTGTTCATAGGCAGGTATTACAATAACCATACGCTCAGGATTAGCAAAAAAGGTAGTTCAGATATCAAATCAATGGATTTAGTAACATAAATTATTGGTAACTGAATCAGACTGGTTATCTTATAAGTATTTTAATATATTTCCCATCCAGTGCACATTTTAAAAGATTTCCTATATGCCTCTAGGAATACCTGTTTTTTCTTGCCTGGTCAACATCTTCTGCAATGCAGAATTGCACCTTTTCAATTGCACTACTGTATTTGTCTTGGAATTTTTCTGATTCGGAGAATTATTTAAATGAACTCTGATATTACAGGAGAGAATTAGAGGGATTTAAAACAAGCAGATGCTTTTAGTCCCTTTTTACCTGTAGACCTTGTTCACATGCAGGTATTCCTATAACCATACGCTCAGGATTAGCGAAAAAAGCAGTTCAGATATCAAATCAATGGATTTTGTAACATAAACGATTGGTAATGTTTTTATTTTAAGAATCTAAGCTACCACTAAAATATCAAAATTTTGAACTGACTAATAAATATAAAAAATTTAGCAAAATCACTTTGACTTTGATATGTCCTTGCTACAATTCCTAGGGAGGAACAGACATCAACAAAAGAGTATAAATACTTCAATTTATGAACTTCTCATCATTTTCTACGATAATGCTGCTGGTTAAGCATACACCCTATGCATCCTGTCACCACTTTGAAAAACCGTTATGGAATGTCATCATATTGCCAAGATGTTCAATGACTTCTGCAACCTTGTTTATGGCCTTAGCATTGCCATCTACAATAATCACCTTTGAATTGCTCAACCAATTTGACTAAGATAAAGTTCACTGGTACTCAACTTCAAACATTATGCTATATTGGCATATTCAACCTCTGATCGGTTTCACTGCCCTTCGTTACATACTTATCCTTCCCTAGATTGAATGAAACACTATTAAAACAAATAAGGCACAGAGATGTGATTTGCTGATAGTCATATGCAGAGACATATTCTGATGTAGCTGAACCAGCTGGGATGCGCTGGACCCTCAAGAAGATTTTGGGCACTGAAGTCAGGAGGCAGGTCAGCAGGTGACGGATTTGGAACCTGCTGAATTTGTCACCCTGTATCTGGAAGTATGGGGCACCTGCTGAATTCATCACAACTTGACAGGAAGGCAACCGGATTGACCCAAAACGAAGGCAAAACATGTTCAGGAGGCTGTCAGTGAGTCTCCCTTGTCCAACTGAAGTGTTTGATGATCTGTTATGATTTTTTTAAAGATAAATATGTGCACTATGGATGCAAAAAACTCGTCTAGAGTTGTAGTTCTTCATCGTAGAAGGTGTGGCTTTAATACAATCTGAGTAAAGTTGTGCAGAGCAAGTGCATGGAAGTTGCTATAGGAAGAGTGTTGATGGTCCACAGTAATCCCAAGGAGATTCATTGTTTATCAATTCTTTTTTTTTGGCATTGCTGATTCTGAGTAAGAGGCACAGCCCCTCGTTTTGCTGGATTTTTAACTCACATTGGGTTTCTGCAAGGTATCCCACAATGTCATGATGAACTGTATTTGCTGTAGTTTCTCTTTTCCCATTTTTTATTTTGCTATTAATTTCTAATTAAATGGCAGGTGTAGACAGCCCTATGTATTGCTGATTTCTTGAGCATAGCACTTAGAGCAGAAAATAAGTAATTTCCAGTCATAAATAAGTTGTATCTATGTTTGAGAGTTGCCTGTTGGGATCTTAAAGTCAATGATGGATACTCCTACATCTCAAATTGGTAAATGAGAAAATAGGCTTATACTGGCTTAGTTCCTTTATCTTTATGTTCTTTTCTTTTATGTTTTTTGTCCAATTGACAGAGAAAGAAAGAACTTACACTAATGTTCACTAATGACCAAAATAGATGAATTGAATAGCATAAGCAGGTAATGAAAATGAAAGGAATATCTAGGCAACTTCTACTTAAAAAAGCAAGATAAGAAAATAATACAAGGAGCATCCAATGAGTAAGCTCCTAGATAAGTAAGATTTTGCTCTTATCCAAATAAATGATAAAATGATCACTGTACAAGATGTGCAGCTGTCAAAATGCGGAAGCAATAAAAAGCCAACTTGACCGACCTCCTTCTAGATTCTTTTTATAGGGTTTGGTCTATGAACATTTTACAAATGTCTTCGTTTCAGTTCAATCAATTCCAGATTTTAACCCCGTACATTGTTTTTGTTCTGCAAAGCATTGGTATTAGCAATGGCAGAGAAATTATGATTAGCTGGAAGGAAACATAGAGCTGTTATTACTGCATTGAATATTCACTATCCTCAGCCCAGGGATCATGTCCAAGATGGTCATCATGATGAGGTATGCCATGTTTTCTAACTAAAATATTATAGACTGGATTGCTTCTGCTACACACTACTCATAAATTTGACTCTCAAGCTTTTGCAAAGCAAAATGTCTTTACACAAATGTTTAGATTCTGTTCCATCCTGCCTAAATTAGTTAGTGAGGGAGGGCGTTGAATTGTGATTGGGATGTCAGTGTACCTTGTATTCATTGACTGCTTTTTGAACTTTAAGGTGTAGCTTTGCAAGTGATACATGTCAATTTTACTGGATTAAGAACAATTTTTTATATAAATAAGACATTTTTTGTTCCAGATGATTGCTAGAGCACCAGAGGACCTTTCCATCAATTCTGCTTCAGAATTGCAGTGTGTCCTGAGAAAAAATATATTTACTTCTACAAGTGCTCTTGTACAGCAAATTAAGGAAATGTTTCCTACATTTCAAAGCCGTATGGGAGCACTATTATTCCTTTTCTCAGCATTGCTTTCAAGAGGATTGGTATGTACCTAGTTTGTGGATGATAGAATTAATCAATTTTTACTTATATTTAGATTAGTAACTGCAGCTTAATTTATAGCCCATTATTTTGATGATACTTTCTTTTTTGGCAATATTATTGTTTAAATAGGAAACTGTTTCATACGGTACTTTTTTGGACACATGGGTGGCATGTGAAATAAGAATCAGGGGTGCAAGTCGGCTCTACATTTAAGGCCTGAGAGCTTGGCATTAACTATGGCTTACACCATAAATATTTAATACTAGCAAAGAAAAAGAAATTATATTGATGTCCACAATTCACCAAAGTAGGTCCTCAGGACTAGAAAATACATCCTTCACAAATAACTCTGCGATGGAAAACCAGCCACCAAAGAAAGCTAATAGAGACCAAATTGGAGGCAAAAACTACGCCAAATCTTAATTAAAATGCGAAGTAAAAGAGGGACTGACTTCCTCATCAAACAACAAGAAATAGTTGATATCAAGATCTGATGATGTCCATAGGATATTTGCTTGGATTGAACTGACCTTGGCTGGGAAACTGAAGAGGGCCTCTAAAATTATAGATTTAGTGAATAGTGCTCATCTGTCCACCAGATGGACTGCAAGTAGGAGAGGTTGATGACCCTGTTTGCTGGAGAACAAATGACCTACCTTGTCTAGTGTGAGAAAATAGGAGGATGCATGTAACTTGGAAGCTGCTCACTGAGGGTGATGAGAAAAATAGGGGGTATCACCATCTATGTCACTAATTGTAGAATCTAACAACTGATGTAGCTAAACAAGGAAATTAATTGTAGTGTCTAACAACGAATTCTAAAAGTAAAGAGCAAAGCATCTTTTGTTAAGATAGTAGAAGGAGGTAGCAAATGTCTCTCCTAAACCTTTTGTACAAGTAATGCTATAGCCCTCAGATCTTATAATAGATAGGGCATCTGAAACTAAAATGTCCTTTGCTCCCCGCCTCTTGGAGAGAGCAAAGATTAGCACACTTTTAATTTTCCAAGAGGAATGTTGAGGCTGAGTCCTATGATGTTGAATATGATCAGGACAGATGGTGGTGCCTTTAACAATCTATAGGAAAATTTTGACACAAAAATCCATGTTAGGAATAAGGGTTAATTATGATTATGTCTTCCAACTCTATGATGATCGTCCACAGCCATGAGACTGTGGAGAGGAAGGTGAGCCAATGGATGCTCCCATGCCAAAAAGGTTGGAAAACAAACTTAGTTTAGACAAGGTATCAATAGAATACCCATTTACATGGATGACATGCTTTTAATATTTGTCAATAGGCACTAAGCTTGGATTGAAAATATCCGACCTGTAAAGAACAATGGATTTATTGATAGCATCGAAGATATGCATCTTTGTAGGAATATCCTGGAAATGCATTTTAGAGCACTAACACTCTACAATAGAAATGGAGACACATCTCTGTTTACCGCAATATGGTGTGTTTCACAGAATATGAAGTAAACAAAAATAATGAAGTAGTAGTATAGTGCATCATACACATAGAATAGAATTACTCAGAATGGACCATTGTATTCATTCATTGATTCACAAAAAACATTACAATGTTCATAACAGCAACATACATATCTCATTATATCTCCAGTATCTCCATATATCAACTATATCAAATCACACATATCCAACTACAATGTATTGATGCTCTAAATACTCATCGCCAAGGTTGGTTGTGATGCCAACCGTTGGTACCGACTCCAAACTACCCGACCTGTCGGTTGGTACCAACAACTAATTACATTATTTATTCACTTTAACTAATTTGCTGTCTACATCTATCCCCCCCCTCAAAATTGGTCGTCTTCCAGACGACATTCACATCAAAATGACAAAACTAGGATAACTCACAAACATCCTACTGAGAGTGGGGAGGTTGGGAAGACGTCCTTGGGTGTACTGATGATGTTGGGGTGGCTGATCGCTGCTGTGCTTGTAGCCTCTTTGCTTCCTCGGTCATTTGTCGCAGCTGGTGGTGGGCCACGAGCTCCCGCTCTCTTGCTGCCTTCACCATGTGACCTGCTTCCATTACCTGTGCTTTGGCCTTCACCACTTCTGCCTCCTTTGCCTCAAGTTGTGCTCCCATGGCCTTCATTTTCTCCTCCAATTCTGCCAACTTGGCCTGTAGGCCCAATGCTCTGGCCTTCTCTACTTCAGTGGCCTTTGTCTGCTGTACTAACTGCTCTTGAGATCTTTGAATATGCTCAGCCAATTCTTTCTTCTTTTTCTATAGGGCTGCCTCACTCTCCTCCCTTTTCTCCAACATCACATCCTTATTCTTCATCTCATAGAATACTTGTCTATATGCCTTCTCTATTGTAAATAGGGACTCTATGACTTCTACATCTCTTCCCCCTACCACAGGTCTCAAGTGTCCACCTCTGGCCATCCTCTCGCTGTGAAATGCCAAACAAACTCCTCACAGCCCAACTGTACAAAGTTCCTAATTCTCCTTACCTCTTGAGCCACTACTTGTGATCGTCCCAGTCTGAGTTGTTTGGAGATCTCGGCTATCTCCCCCATATAATCGGCCACGTTCTCTAAGTCCTCCATGTACCTTTGAATGGTACCGATTGGGTTTGAGGGGTCGGGTCTAGAAAGTGTGAGGCTCATCCCCTCTGGAAATCCCTCCTCCTCTGGTGGAGTGGTCACTAGGGAGCTCTTGATGTCTATGGGTGTCTCCTGTGTAGCCGGTACTAGCTGTGGTAGAGTGCTCTACTGAGTGACCCAGCCAGTAACGTTGTGCTGCTCTACACTCTCTGTCCCCCTCGGTGTGTTCCCCCCCTCCTAACCCTCTGTCACAATGTGTAGTGGACTCAGCAAGGGTACTTCAAGCATATCTACTGTTAACCCAATGTTATTCAACCAACTATCTAGTCCTGGGAACCTCCTGGTGATGCTGATGGTGGCTCTACTTGAAATGTAACCAACCCCCCTATTATGGTAGGCTCAACTGGCGAGGTCGGGCTAACTATGTTGGTTGTCCCCCATGGTGTATCTGGGGATGGTGCGGCTCGTGCTGACAGTCTTATCCTAACTGGAAGTGTAGTTGTGCCCTATGTCTCCGTACGATGTGGGGGTGCTGGTAATGTAAATGATGCTGATTTGAATTTAGGGAGTACCAAAACTCCTTCCACGGCCTTAGGCTGCCCCACTTTTGCTGCTATTGTATTTTCCCTCTCCTTGGCATCCCTCATGGTGGCCTCTCTCACCACACTCCATGTCATTCTCCTTGCAGGTATTTCATCTATCGATGAGTCACTTTCTACTATTGGTGATTGCCCCCTGTTTTCTTATACTTCTTCTTCCTCTTCCTCTTCTTCCTTTTCTTCTTTATCTTCCTCTTCTTCCTCTTCTTCGCTTTCCACCGATGCTTCCCTCTGCTTTCTCTTTTTCCTCGGCTAACGTGATGGATCTTCCCCGTGGACAGTATCGAGGCCTCTCCAGTAGAAGATTGTAGGCCACCCCGGCTCTATTTGTGATGTCGGTTGTAGCCCACCCCATTTGTCGGCTGGAACCTAGGTATGGACAACGTCGAGGAAGAGGGCAATGGCGTGCTGTCATATAAAAGACCTTAGGCTGCTGAGATAAAAATTCTCTGATCCTTTCCACCAAATACCTTGCCCAATTATAAATTTTACCAACACTCAGTCCAATCATATAAACAACCATCCAAAGGGCGATGTCTGATGCCCTACTGGCACCCGCCAGCCTGCATTTCATTAAATCCAGGATACACTTCCATTTTTCGTTTGCCAATAAATTCTTTCTCAAACCGCTATTACTTGAATTCCAGATGGTATCTTTTTCTTTATCGGTCAGGTCACTTCGACATACCCTCTGGATTAGGGCCTCTTTGTGTTGCTGCGTCATTCAGCCCGGTTTCACCACGCTCGTGCCGATGGCTGGAATTCCCATCACTCTGGTAAAATCTTGTGGCCAGAATGATATTGTGACTATATGGCCCCGATAATCGATGATGGACTTGTTGGAGTGCTGGAAAAATTGTCGACCATGGCCTTCAGATACGGCTCGAACTCCCTGGCATTGAAATAGGGCATCAATATTGCTTTGTCTACCTGAGCATGTTTTAATGCAATCTTCAGCACATTGTTTTCCGGTACATTTTTCCACCATTGCTTGCACTCATTTCCCGTCAAGCTTTCCCAGGGGATGGCTTTCACTCCCATATCAGCAATTGGTTTTTTCTTCTCTTCCAATGCAATCTTCGGCCTATGGATGCAATCTTCTTGCCCTTGTCCATTGTGTGCCTTGACTCTGTAATCTTCTGTGTTCTGTTTATTGGGCGACCCTTATGGCAATGTGCAACGACCACACTTCAGATGCCCTTTGCTTTATATGTAGTACTGTGTGCATCCTGGCGTGAATTCGTACGGCCTCAGCAGTGTACGGCCGTGTCCTCCTTCATACGGCTTAACTTCTTCGAACAATCTTCCTTCCTTTCTGGTGTACGGTCATAACTCTTGCTAGTTCCTAATTTAGCTTTTCTTTGATGGATTGCTCTTTAAGTTGGGCTTTTGCAATTATAAAGGGGCGGGTCGTACGTCGTACGACATACGGCCTGGTCGTACGTTGTATGACCTGGTCGTCATACTTCCTTCTCTTTTTTTTCCATTATTACTCTGATTTTTGTTTACCTTTACGGAGCTGCTGCATCTTCGACTTGGTCAACTGCGTCTCCTACTTGGTCACCTCGATCATCTGGTCTTCCACCTCGTCTTCCACAACTTCAATTTCTGTCATATGGTGGAATATGCAATTTATGTACCCTCGTCGTCAGAAACAATCATTGCAGCAGCATTGATCAATTTCTTCAAACTCCCATATCCATCAAATATCTTGTTTTCATCTTGCATCATCCTCAGGTTCCACTCCATAGGTTCCTGGGCACACTGGAATGTTCTTCCGTCAGTGTTCATCTTAATGCTCTTAGTCCTAAACTTTGCTTTCCAAATCCGACTCCTTGGAATTTCGGTATGTGAAGTTCCCTGGTTCTTCCTTCTTAGTTGCAGGATTTCATCGTCGTACGGCAATCTTTCAATTATAAACATACACTCCGCTACATACTTTCTGATTGGAGTTTCTACTTCTCTTGGTAACAAAAATTCAAATTTATCTTACCTTGTCGCACTCTCTTATCCACTGGATCCATGCATGTTCTTCATTTTGAGTGTCTTCATTTGAGCCGTTTTCAATGATGTCACTGTCGACCATTCCTTCTCGTACACCGGTTTGCATTGTTCTCAGTCCAAAGAACCCGGATACAGGTTCAAATGGCACACTCGCGAAGCATATTCCATCAACCCCATTTGTTGTGTATTTCATCACTGCATATCCCAACATGTTTATTTCCACTATTTCTTCCCTTTTTTGCTTGTACTTTTTCAACTTTGACCCGTTCACTGTCATCGATTGGGGTTCCATCAAGGTTGTCGAGTCTTATAGCCCCATTGTCCAATACCTCCCTTACCCTGAACGGTCCCAACCAACGAACCTTAAACTTACTGGGTTTGATCTCGTTACGACCGTTATATTTCAGGACCAACTGTCCTGGTCGGAAGTTCATTCGCTAAATGTGTTTGTGCCAAAACTTTCTTCGCTTCTGCATCACCTCTGTGGACCACTGAGCCATGATCCCCTTTTCATCAAGTTTACTCAACTAGAGTAATCTTTCTTGCAAACTCTTTGTATCCCAGCCTGTTTTCTACTGCTATCGTTAGGCTCGGGACGAGGTATTCCACTGGTAATGCTTCTTGGCCGTACATGAGTTGGAATGGTGTATGCCCCGTGGTTACCTTGTACATCGTCCGATACGCCCATAGAACTGCTGGTAGTCTTTCCTCCCAATCTACCCCTTCTATCCCATAGGACTTGTGGATCACTGATATTAACACTTTGTTTGTTGATTCTGCCTATCCATTCGCTCTTGGGTAGTATGGACTTGACAGTGTATGGAAGATTTTGAACTCTGTTGTCATCAAATGGATGACATGATTGACGAAGTGTCCTCCACGATCACTTGTCAGCTGTATGGGTATTGCATACCTTGTCACTATCTACTCATATATAAATCGAGCAATGCTTAAGGCAGTGTTATCCTCCAACGCTCTTGCCTCTACCCACTTCGCCAAATATTCTGTGGCCACTATTATGTACCGACACCGATGCACCTGGCTAACCTTAATGGTCCAACAAATTCTAGACCCCACCTTTCAAAGAGTTCTTGAGGCTGGGTTGGCCATAGGGGCATGTAGCCCCTCCTTAGTGGTTTCCCTACTCTCTGTCATGCGTCACACTCCAGTACCCATTCTTTCGTATCTGCATACAATGTTGGCCACCATAGTCCGGCTAACAAAAATTTTCTCGTTGTGGCATCCAGACCCATGTGCCCTCCTACCAATCCTTCGTGTGCTTCTTCTAGTACACCCTTTATTTCTTCTTCCATGACACATCTCCTCAGGATATGATATGGTCCCATTTTGTAGAGTAACCTATTTATGAGTTGGAATGTTTTGCTTTTCAGCACGATCTTTCTCCTCTCATTTGATGGCATTCCCTAAGGAAATGTTAACGTTGACAAGTACTCACCGATCTTCTCGTACCATGATGGCAATGCTGCAATCTGAAAGAGATGAGCATCGGGGAAGTCTTCATTCACCCCATCAACAAGTTCCCCCGACCTGATCCGTGACAATTGATCTGCTATTACATGACTTCCCTGATCGTACTATGATCGTGAAGGTGAATTCCTTTAAGAGTAGAAGCCATCTACTAATTCTCCCCTGAATGATCGGTTTGTTCACCAAGTATATGAGTGTCTAATGGTCGACATAGAATGTAAATGGTGTTGCCAGCAGGTAGTGCCGGAATTTCTGCACTAAATACACTATTCCGAGAGCCTCCCTCTCAGTTGTACTATAATTTATTTTCGCCTTTGAAAGTAATCTGCTGGCAAAATACACCAGGTGGTCCAGACCATGGGGTCCCACCTGTGCTAGTGTGGCCCCGATTGCAAAATTTGAGGCATCGATGTGTACATGGAATTCTTTATCCTAGTTTGGGTATGCCAGTATGGGTGCACTTATCAATCTGGTCTTTAACTCCTCGAATGCCTTCTGGTGTTCATCGGACCATACAAATTGAATTCCCTTCCTTGTCAACATATCAAGTGGGCAAGAGATCTGGGCAAAATTCTTTATGAACCGCCTGTAATATCTGACATGGCCAAGGAATGATTTTATTCCTGTGATGTCACTGGGGGCTTCCATCTCTACGATCACCCGTATCTTATCCAGATCTGCTTTCAGTCCCGCTTTGCATACAATGTGACCCAACAACTTCCCTTGTGGTACCATGAATCACTATAGATTAACCAATCATCCAAAACTGCCTTAAAATTTCCAACTGACATTTGTCAAATATATGCGAGATGATTCTTTGAAAAGTCGTTGGCGCATTACAGAGACCGAACGACATCCGATTGTATGCATAGACCCCATCCTCTACCACAAATGTCGTCTTAAGTTTATCTTCCTCAGCAATACTGATTTGGTTATACCCCGAGAATCCATCCATGAATGAATAAATTTCGTGACCAGCAACTTCTTCCATAATTGAATCTGTAAACAGAATGGGAAATGGATCCTTGATAGTAACTGCATTCAGGTATCTGAAGTCTACACATATTCTAATCTGCCCACCCTCTTTCTTGAGCAATATGACGATGGGTGAGACCCATTCACTGGTTTCTACCTTGAATATAATTCCGGCCTCCAACATCTTCTCTATCTCCGGACTTTGGCCGCATAATTTCTATTCATTATGTATGGTCATTTTCTCACAAGACGTGCCCCCGGTATTAGTGGAATCCTATGAACACATAGTTCTGGAGGAATTCCTTTCAAGTCCTTGTATGTCCAAGCAAACACCTACTTGTATTCCATGAAGATCCTGAATGCCGCTGCTTTGAGGACAGGATTCCAATCATCCCCTACTAGTATTACTCGAGGTTTACTGTCTTCACCCAGATTTAGCTTCTCCATGGATGGTTCCTCGTACTTGATCTTCCCCTCGGCTCCAAAGTTGTGAGCGGGTGTACTGTCTATCTCGGCTATCCCTTCTGTGTATTCCCCAAAGGCAGTCAGGAAGGTGTGTTGGTCATCACTTCCTTCCATTTTGTCTTCCTTTTGTTCTCTTCCATCCTCTTCTGTGTCTGTATTCACCCGAGAGTTCTCACCGATCTCCTTTATCGAGATCATGTTACATTATGGCTTGAAGAACTCATAGTCTTCTATCTGCCAGTGAAAAAGCCCACTAAAGGAATTAGTTTCATCCTCAGAACATTCTTGCAATTTTAATACTCCTTCCTCATCAGGGTCCATTGGTCCTCTGCCAACTGATTCCCCTCCGTCTGTATCGGAATCTGATGCTAATTCTTCACTTACAACCTGTGTTCTTAGATCTATGACAATCTTCTTACCCTTGTTTTCTATCGACAAGGTGTTTTTTTTCCAATTGTGGTTGGCCTTGGCCGCTACCAGCGACCCTCGGCCGAGTAATGCATCATACAACACATTTTGTGTTGTTATGACTACAAAGTTTAACAGAAAGAGTTGGGTGCCAATCTTCACTTTTTGAGCCATTAGCACTCCCAGCGCTTTAATTCTGTGTTGGTCTGCTCCCACTAACTGAAAATTTTGTGGCCATAAGGTAGGTTTTCCCAAGCACTTCCATGTATCTTCTGTTAACACATTCACTCTGGATCCTCTGTCGATTATTGTGTTCGTCAGGTAGCATCCACTGATTGACATGTGTATGATGGCTAGATTCTTCCCATTGTCAACTGCCAATAGCCTCGGGTCGATGACTTGTTCTCCCTTCGGCAATGGCTCCACTATGACATCCTCGTCTTTTGTTTCCCCGCTTAGGTTTCCTTCCATTGCCTTGGAAATTGCCATCCTCAGTTGTGGCATGCTTTGTAGGAGATCTGCCATCCTGACGAATACAGTGGTCTGCAACACCTGATTTACAATATTCTTATCTAACTCTGGTCGTACGGTGGTTATTTTTCTGTTTTTCCCTTCTATTTCCATCGCCATCTCTACTTCTTTTCTGGCATCTGGGAGTCTCTCCTCGATTCTGGGATCTGGATAAGTGGCATTTTTCCATTGTACTCTGGTGACAGCAAAGATCTCTTCCTCATTCTCCTCGACATTCATCAGGTTCACCCCTTTCTGGTTTGGGCAATTTTTTTCTTCATGGTCTCCTGGCCCACACCACTTGCATAATGCATTTGTTTTGTTCTGATTGTTGTTCGGGCATTCCCTTGCAAAGTGTCCCCATTCATTATATTGTTGACACTATATCATGGATTGCCCCTTGCTATCGTACTGTACCCTGTTTCTCGGGTACTGTTGTTACTTCTTTTGTTGTTCCGATAGCCTCCGAGGGATGCATTGGGATTTTGGGGTTTCGGAGGTGTAGTCGGTGGAGTTGACGACTCTCCTTGTGTGAAGAGTACCTGAGTACTTCTTGCTTTTAGATTAAATGGGCATTCCTTGATTGAATGTCCCATCAGTTGGCAAATATCACAGAATAACTTCTTTGGACAATTTGCTTTTATGTGTCCTTCCCCGTTACAATCGGTACACCACAGTTCTCAACCTTCTTTGGTTGTTTCTTTATCAGCCTTTAACTCTTTCATCATGCGAATGATATCCTTCCTTAGTGCCTGGATGGTCTTTGACTCACTATCACTGCTGTCATCATCCGTACTCTCATCATCCTCGGTCCTTCTCTTACTCCGGGAGGATGTGTTGTTCTCACTTTCTATATCCATCGCTCGATTGTACGCTTCAACGTAAAATAACGGTGGCACGACTTTCATTTTTTTCCTTAATGACAGAAGTAGTCCTTCGATGAACCATCTCTTCTTGAGTCCGTCAGCTGGCTGGGTTTCCAATTTTCTGAGCAATTCCTTGAGCCTCCTGTTATATGCTCACGTTCTCATTTTTACCTTGTCTGGTGTTGTAGATTTCTGCTACAATCTCGTTATCATCTCTTAGAAGCTTGAATTCATTCTGGATGGCTTTCTTCAATCCATCCCATAAGGCCTTTTGTGTTGCCTCTAGATCTGTGTACCAATCAATAGCTATACCTCTTAGCGTTGTTGGGAACGCTTTTACCCAGTAGTCTTCATCCTCTTGTCCATTTGCCACCCATATGGTTTCACAAGTCTTACAATGCCGGACAGGATCCTCTGACCCATTCCCCATAAACTTTGGCAATTTCTGCCTTTCACTTGCCGGTGGAGTCACCATCTTTCTCCCGAGGTGCCCTCTCTGTCTTTGACTCGATTGGGCTGGTTCTACCGTGTCATTCCGGTGTCTTCCACACACTGTCGGCCACGTACGGTTCCTTCCCACGTCCGTTCTCGATGTCCTCTACACTTTGAGTCACCTCTGGTTCTTTCTGGTACTTCCTCTGCGCAGGGGTCTTGGGCTCAAGTCCTCTGATCCTCGGCCTTTCGTCTGAAATGGACAATACTACAATACAACGTATACTATCTTCAAGCTCTTCTGTCAATTTATTTCCATTTTCTTTTTCTCTGTTTGTTATTGGTGTTCTGAAGTTTTATTCATCAACTCCCTCGCAGTGGAACTCGCCAATATCTTGATTTATTTCGTCATGTCGTTCATTCCCTTTTTTAATAATCTATTTCAACCGTTTTCTACATTCTTGTTCTCTTAATCTTAGTGATCTTCTCAATATTTCTTCCGGTGTTTCTTGCCCAATTGGTATTTTATTCTTATCCTTATTATGTTGTACAGGCATTAATTATGCTTACACATGTCAATTGTACGGCATGCGACGGCGATTGGCGTCACGCTCTTCCTCGTCTTGTTTCATACGCTCCTCATACCTCCTGAGTACTTGTCGTCACAATTCCCTATCTCTTTCTTCTCGGAGGTCTTGGAGAGTTATCAGATTCCTTGGCAGGAGTTGAGGGATACGATTCAGGGGGTTGTCCACTTCACTATTGACGAGCAGGTTTTCTTCAATAATTTCCTCCAGAACCTCCCTACGGATAGATTCGTTCCTTACGTATTGTCCAACTTACAACAACCACAAGTTTACCAATTCCTGCGTTAAATCATCTTCTCGGCCCCTAGGTTCATTCTCTTCCCTGTCACTTCCCTCACATTCTTCTTGACTTTCTTGTTCTATTATTTCTACTTGTCTTCTATTTTGTAATTCCTCGTCGGTGTGGATCGGTTGCCCCATTATGCTGCCATTTTCATTGTGTTTTTCTCGATCCTGAGTACACCCGACGGTTTGCTCGTCCCTGACGATACCACTTGTCTAATGGTCTCCGACAACTCAACTTGTCATCCGGTGGACAATGGTCTCCGACAACTCAACTTGTCATGGACTTGTCACCCTCGACTCCTTTTCAAACAGGCAACGGCACCAAATGTTTACCGCAATATGGTGTGTTTCACAGAATATGAAGTAAACAGAAATAATGAAGTAGTAGTATAATGCATCATACACACATAATAGAATTACTCATAATGGACCATTGTATTCATTCATTGATTCACAGAAAACATTACAATGTTCATGACAGCAACATACATATCTCATTATATCTCCATGTATCAACTATATCAAATCACACATATCCGACTACAATGTATTGACGCTCTAAATACTCATCACCAAGGTTGGTTGTGATGCCAACCGTTGGTACCGACTCCAAACTACCCGACTCGTCGGTTGGTATCGACAACTAATTACATTATTTATTCACTTAAACTAATTTGCTGTCTACAATCTCTTACAAATTTGACTTAGAAGCAAGCTTAAAATCAAGAGGTGACTTGTTAGCTAGATCCCAAAGTATGTCTTAAGTTCTTGTGATCTCATTAGGCCCACGATGTAGAAAATTAGAGCTTAGAGAGAACACCTCTAGAGGTATTAAGGATCATAATCTTAGTCTTACTAAGGTTAAGAACTAGCTGATGGAGTCAGCAAAATCAAGCAAGTGCATATAATTTTCTCTACAAATCCTCAGGGAGAATGAATAAGGACATCATCAGAAAAATGGAGCGTAGCCATGAGGAAATGATTTAAAATATAACCATCCTTCTCATGGCTATGTTGTTTGACAAAGCCTACAAGCTTGTTTATGTAGTTTCCAAAAAGAATTGGAGAGAGAGAGAGAGAGAGAGCACCCTTGTTTTGACATGAATTTTATATGCCCAATGAGCCTAGGATATGTTAAATGCAGAGCATAACTGCAATCCAGAGACAATTAAGATTTTGTTTCAAAATGAGTCTATAGAGACCCTATCCGATAAGTGCGATTATCACACATTCATTAATAACACATACATGGCACAATAAGCTCTTCCATTAATCATAAGTGGGAATAATACACAGGGTTCATCTGCTAAGATGTGAGATGACCTGTATGGCAAATCCTAAATTTGAACATTAAATTGCATGCCTAGGAAGTAGATCTCACCTATCAAAATGCACGTATTATACTTGTACAATTATTTCTAAGATTGTTTACATAGATTATTCCTTTTTCAACAGTTCATCTAGTCTTAGTAGGGTGACTGTTCATTTTTGAAAAGAAACTAAGACTAGATCCCAATTAATCCAAATAGAGAAGCAAAGCAAATAGATGCAGATTTAAACAAATCCAGCAGAATAATGACAATAGATACAAGATACGCCCAGGAAAAACCCTCAAAGGGGAAAACTGAAAAACCCAGCAACAAAGCACACTCAATGTATTATTCTTAAACAAACAGTTCAATACATACACAGTCTCAATCCTTAAATAGAGATCGGCACTTTGAATCCTAGAGTAATTCCGGCTGCATGTACCTACAATGGAAAACTCACTAACATCTCCATCCCAAGCCTCCAATATATAGGCCAAGGAGATCTAGGAAACCACCAATGAATTACCAAACCACGGACTTAACCATGAGCCAAACCTTGGTCCAATTAATCCAAATTGGACCCATGCGCCTCTCTCCAACAGTAACTCCTTCACAATGTAGTGATATTATAAACAGTATTACATAGAGATATAATATGAAATTCATTTAGTGAATCAGCTGACCCTAGGGAATAAGTGTTTGACTATTTTCTCAAACATTAAACTAAATGAAGTATCACATGTAGAGTTGTAGATTTAAATTCTAAAGGATTTTGGACAGAAGTGAAATGTCAGGTGAAATTAATATATAGTAATTATATTTCCTTGAAAATGGTGCAGGCTGCAGGAATAGTTCCAGTGGGAAAGGGAAAAACAGGCAATAGGTTCCTCAGTTTAGCATTGAAATTTATGCTGCATCAAGCAAAATAATTCAAAAATACAATGGAGAAACAGATGATTCAATAGAATTTGAAGATGAAGGTCATGAGGTGCATAAACTGTGATGTACATCTCAGGAGGTCTAAAATCTCTCTTAACTATTAAGTATACTCTTCAAAGGTTAATAACTTAATAACCATTTAGATTTCTGCAAAGATGAGAAAATTGTTAATAGTTATTGAAGGCCTCAAGGAAAACATTTCATTCTCCTCTGGATATTGACCGTTGCTTATGCACTTGCATGTCAAAAAGGCAGTGCATCCACTCTATTCATAAAGTACCTCTAGAAATACATGATCATGGCAAGTCTGAAGCTTATATTACACATTGTTATTAATTCAATCCCTGCAAACACAACAAAAACGCATTTGTTAGAAAAGAGTTCTACCGTTCCCAAAAAAATGTGAAATGATACAAAAACAAAACAATCTTCCCATTTAGAGAATAATGAAATTGATTATTAAAAAGGAACAGAACCAATATAAATAACTATGAATGGATGCATGAATTAACAAATAGAATAAAGCTAAGATAGCTTACTTACCAGTACTTAATCATCCCATCCCAGCCACATGTAGCAACCTTACTCTGTTCCAGAGGATGCCACTCACAGCCTATGCAGACACTTTCATGACATTTAAGAGTTCTGAACACTTTGCAAGTTTTCCAGTCCCAAAACCAGCACCTGCCCTCACCATCTCCAGACATGACAAACCGCCCATCAGGTGAGAAGTTAACTTGGCAAGCATAACCTGCTGCAATGTGCCCTGCAAACCTCTTCTTCTTATTAAGTTGGAACCTCTCCCTTGTACTGTAGATAAGGATTTGATTATCCAAACTCTGTGCAGCAAGCCAATTTGTGTTTGGATGGAGAGAAATAGATGGCATTGAATGCATGTGAGGTTCACTGATGTATTTAATAACCACAGGAATACCAAATTCCCAAACCCTCAAAGACTTGTCATCACTTGATGTTACAAACCTCCTATTATTGTCAACAAAAGTAATAGTATTAACAGCACCAAGATGCTGGTCATATTCCTGAGTGATCTCCCCACTGTTCATGTCCCACTGCACAATCTTCTTATCACTCATACCAGCAAGAAGCACATTTTGCTTATCCTCATCTGGATTGAGCTTTACAACATAAGGAATTTTCCCTGTGGAGAATGTTGAAATCACTTTCCCTGTTTCTGTGTCCCAAAGCCTGATGTTCCTATCATACCCCGCACTCAAAAACCTCGAACCATCATTGCTAAAGGATATATCTCTGACTGCCTTGGAATGGCCCATGTATGTCCTCATGCATTTGCCGCTGTTAAAAACATCCCAAATCTTGATCTTGGTGTCCATGCTGGCAGAAAGCAAGAGATGGCCATACTTGGGGAAGAACCTGATTGCAGAAACCCCCTTTGTATGACCACTCCATGTGTGAACCCACCGTTTGGGAATATAGCAGTGATCATTTGTGGCCTTTGCATCTTTAGGAGGAGCAACCCATGACCTGCCCTGGTAGTCCCTCTCCTCCTTGCCATGGAACGTGGTCTTGTCGGCAATTTCCTCTTTCTCACCCTTCTCTTTCTCCCCCTTCTTCTCCGCATGCTCTTCAGCATACTTCTTCTGTTCTTCCGTCAGCTCTGTCTGCAACCCTTCCTTCTTACCAGCCCATGGGCTCTTTCTGTTCTTTCTTAACCACTCCTCAGATGCAGGATTGCCAATCTCTTCGCCATTGTCGTCTTCTCCATTTTCTTCCATCTGGGCTGTTTTCAAATCATGTTTTCGTTTCTTGTGTTCACGTTGAGGCAAATTATAAACAGACAACCCATCGTTCTGTTTCAAAGACTCTAAATCTCCAACTATATTGTTGGCTACTGAAGCAGAGGGATCAGCAGCATAGCCATATCTGTGGATAGACAACAAATTTAGTAGCTAAAATTTACCAATTGTCAAGTTTGTCAAACGTTCTCAGAAAGCAGATGCTTTATTGAGCAAGCAAACATTTAAGAATATTAATAATTCAACAGTGAAAAAGATTAGCCAAAACTTCTAAAGTTCTGAAAATGAGTACTTCCTTCCAATTAAATTATACTCGACTGCGGATATGCTGCCGGTCCAGTATACTAAAACTTAAATTTTGATGTTCAAATATAGGAAAATATTTGCCAGAATATGTAAACAAGTAAAAGTGTCTGCATCTTTGGAATTAAACTATCCGTAACATTGGAACATGTCATACTGTCCTTCCAATATTTCCAGGGCAAACATTAAAAATAAAAATATCGAAAAAAACCGGTAAAAAGTTGTGCTTGGTTGAAATAAAACCCTACCTGTGAAAAGTGTTGTACTGCTCGTCGAACATGAAGGGCTCGATGGCGGCATCTTCCACAAACCCTAGCTTGTGATTGCGCATGCCCTGAGCAATGCCGTCCTTAGCGTAGGGATGCGCAGGTCCATAGATGGGAGCCCACAGTTGGTCGTACGTCGGATTGAATTTCACGCTGTGCTGAACTGGATCGATCGGCTTGCTGTGCAAATCTTTTGGTGCGCCCGGAACGCCCAGCGCCATTAGGGTTTCGTCCACCTGAGGTGCGCACGATTTAGAAGGCAAAGACAGCCTTAAGGGAGATGAGTCTGGAGAAGAGCTCTCGTGTTCGATTCCCGATGAATGTTTTGCTTCTGAGCTCGACTCTTCTTTGCCACTGGCGTCCTCGTAATTCTGGAGCAAATCCATGGCCTCTAATTGAACTGGCAATACCTGCTGCTGTTGTTGACTGGTGGAATCAACTTTGTGAAGGAAATTAATGGTTTTAGCGGGCTAGGATTTGAAATAGCGTAACATTCTGGTCAGCACTGGTTGGAAAGTGAGACCCAAAAAGCGGAAGACTGCGAAAAGCGACCGTGAACGTTCTGGAGAGAAGATGATTTAGGGCTGCTAATCTAGGGTTTTCCCCGCTAAAGAATCAAGTCTCTCCTCCCCGCCGAAGAATTTCCTCTGCTTTACCGTGCTTAATGTGGCTTAAAGAAGCGGCAAGGCAGGCATGAATAGAGTCAAACGCCGTTACAGATATGGGAGCCCTTAATAACGTTCCTAATCAACATAAATGGAAGCCAATCTGCAATGGAATCTACATTGGACGAGGGTGAAGTTAAATCCGCCGTTCATATGTAAGAAAATGATGAATCTGTCATTCCAAACAAAGATATTACAGAAGAATACGAGAAACAAGGTAGGGTTTAAGAATTCCAATTACCCTGTCATGGGCTTAATATCTGAATGCCAACCACGTTTTGTGATTCTGTTTTTATGAAGAGGAGTGCCTAGACTAGCACTTGCACCCTTTGGGGGAGATTCGAAGGGATACGCCAATAGGAAATTTAGGGAAAGAATGAATGAATATAATAATACATAAATAGATGACAATAAATTTATACATGCTTTAAATGAATATAATAATATATTGGGGTCAAGCAAGGGGGTCATTTATCCCACCTTAGGTTTATATATTGATAAACTGGAAGAGTGGTTAAACAAAACTAATGGAGAAGGCATTCAACTGTCTTATTGCGTGGTCACGCTACTTTTGTACATTGATGATCTTATTCTAATGGCAAAATCTGCCAAGGGTTTGATGGCTCATTTGAAGGCTCTTGAGCTCTTTTGTCAAAAGGTCAAGATGCAAGTGAATACCAACAAAACCAAGATCGTGATTTTTTCATTGAAAAGGAAGAAGCAGCAGATTTATTTCATTTTTGAAGGTAATACGCTGGAGATAGTGGAAGAATACAAGTACCTGGGAATTGTTTTTCACAATAGGCTCAATTGGGAGTCTTGTAGGGTGAGCAGGATTCTAGGTGGGTGGAGAGCATCTTACTTGCTCCAAAACAGGTGTAGGAAAGCTGAACTTTGGGACTAAAAAACCAAGAAAACCCTTTTTGGGCTGCTGGTTACACCTATTGTCCTTTATGGGTGTGAGGTTTGGGGGAGCAGCATGATGAACCACAAGTGGAAACAACTTGAAAGAATTCAAAAAGACTTTATTACCAACAATTTCAAAGTCAAATCTAGGGTCCCTTACGAGATCCTTTCAGTTGAAGCGGGTTCTTTCCCGTTGGAGGCGTCTACTATAATAAGACTTTTAAGCTACTTAAAAAAGGTGGAGAATATGGATAAGTACTACTGGCCCAAAATGGTGGTGGGGGAGAGGCTTGACCGCAGGAAAAAGACATGGATGAAGCAAAACAAGAAGTGGATGGATAAGTGGGACATTAGATTACATGATTGTCCTATCATTAAGGAAGAAATAAAAAAGTTTGTGTTAGATAAATTCAGGACTGTCATGCGGTCAAATCAGATTGGCCAAAAAAAGAACTTTATGTTAGAGAGTTCAATCCTTCGAGGGAGCATGGTGAAAAAGAATATATGTGGGCTGCTCTCAAGGGAAAGGCGAGGATTTTAGTGGCTTAGTTGAGGACCGGGTCCCATCGTCTTAGATGTGAGACGAATAGATGGATGATTCCCAAAGAAGAATGGGTTGAAAGAACGTGCATTTTTTACAATAAAGGGGTGGTTGAAACTGAATGGCATTACATCATTGAGTGTGCTGCGTATGTGGATATTCGTAGTGAGTTTGATAACAGCTGGAATGTGGACAGCCTCAGTGAGTTATTTGAGGAGCCTCGGATTCTCAATACAGCTAGTTTATTGGTCAAGATTCATAGCAGAAGATCGGATCTCGAAAGGAGACTGAAAATATCTTGAGGGGTTGTTTCCCTGATCCCTTAGGCTGCTTGGCCTCAAGGACGTTATTAAAATCTTTCATTCATTTCATTCATTTGAATTCATTAAGTATAAATAAAGATGGCATTCAATAAGTTTTTAGATTCATTTGTAATAGTTAAACATTCATTCCATGAATGCAATGATAAAGTATTAGTATCGATGTTGCATGAACAAAATTTCATAAGAGTTTCTTTTCATCTTTGTAATAAAATTCTCTTTTGCAACTGTTGTCATTCCTATGCACTAAAACAATATTGTAGTCCAAAATCATAATTTATAATCATTTTATTATGAATGAAAACTAAGCAATAAAAAATATTTTTTTCAAGGAGGATGTAAATCTTTGGGTTTTACTTTTTTTGGTCATCAATTGTAATTGTTTAGTTTTATATTTTTATCTTTTTAAAAAGAGGACAATAAAATATTAGAAAAATACCATTATTTTTTATTTGAGGGATCTTGCAACTAATTGTACCTAAATTCACTGTTGTGAGAGTAGTTGTATGCGAGCTTCTTCTTTCTTTATGATAATGTTGTAGGGGTTTTCTTTCATTTTGGAGTAGTAGTCGAAAGAGAATGTAGGCTCTATACAAAGGGCTTTTATAGACTTGACTCTAGACATTGTTATAAATGTGAGGCCTTGTCTTTCAATTTTACCAATATTGATTGTGGCTTTGTTTAGTGTAAGGCCTTGTAATTTGTGTATAGTTATAGTCCATGCCATGAATAGTGGTATTTGACTATGATTGCCTCATGATATAAGTTGTATTGGTATAGTTTTGGGGTTTGCTTCATCCCATGGTGGACCGTTATAGTTGTCAAATGTTATTGTAACGTATGCTGGCAATTCTGGTGGTTTTGATCCAACTGGATATACAATATCTTTGACCTCTCTAAGAGATCCATTTACAAGTCCATCTTGGATCCATAAATTTGTTGTAAGCATGACACGTTGACATTTGCTTATTAAAACCTCTTGGGGAAGTTGCTCACCATTGCTATCAGTGCCTAATTTGCGTTGTGTATTTACCGCAAGACTAAGTGCAATAGGAAGATTTAGTAGTTTTAGCATTTTTTTGTTGTGTAATATTACTAGCTCATTTGTTGCAAACAAGTGTATTGATTGGTCAAAATCTTCTTGTTCAGTTGTTGTTAGTCTCTTGTTTGTGCCCGAGTCATTAATACTTCCCAATCATGTTGTGTTGGTTATGCATTACGCATGTTTTGTAATGTATGGCGAAATTGCATTTGAATTGGATCGTGCTCTTTCATTTAAGCAATTAAATTCCATTACAAGGTTTTTAATTTCAAGAATTTGCAATAGAAATTGGTAAGTTTCACTTGTCTATTAACAGTTAAACACTTGTTAGAGAACCATGTGTGAGAATACACTATTTGCAAGTCTTTTATAATAAATAATTTGTTATCAGTTAATTAAACACTTGTTATAGGACTATGTGTGAACACACACTATTTGTAAGTCTTTTATAAGGCAAAATTAGCTGCAATTTGAAATTGGATTTTTATCTTGTGATGTGAATTAATGGAACCATGTTGTTCTTGTCACTACTGATGTTTGTGAAGAAAATTACAAGACTTGTAAGTTTGACTTTAAATATATATCGCATCCAAGTCTTATGGGAATTTGTGTAGAAATTCCTTTAAGTGTCTACAGATATATATCATCCCATGTTTGTAATAAAACCAATATTACCATATTGATAAGAATAGTAAGTGAAGAAAGGCTCATAACCCCTGCCTCCCCTCCCCCCAAAAAAAATCCAATTGATTACCTTTTCTCCTCTGCGACCTTCATTTGAGACAAATTGATTTTGCAGGTTGATTTCCCTCCTCCCATCTGATAATTGAATTTATTGCAACAATTTTTAGGTTATTATTAAATGCCCATTGCTTAGTGTTAGTAGATGGATTCTCTAGTAAGCACGCATTGTTGAATGGTATTATGTAAATTGCAAATGCCCAACCATTGGAAATTTGCCACACAATCAAACTACCATGACCTAAAAAGTATATAAATGAAGATTTTGATGCATGTAGATGAAAGAGGTATGTCGTCCACATTTATAATAGTTTAGATGCACTTGGGACACCTCATATGATAATGAAATTTAAGTGTTTAATCTAAATACATGTCTTTCATTCAACATATAAAGAATCTGGGCATGGTCACTGTTGTTGGCATTGTTATATGATTGGGTAGGAGAATGTTGGATGGTCAATATGGACCCGTTGTAGTTCACTCTAATTGAAATCATAAACATTTTAGTTTATATCTGTTAAACCTATGCTTATTATTAAGCATACCCAGATACAATTCTAAGCCACTTTTGCTTTAAATTAGATGTTGACCCTTAAATTGTCCAAATTGTAGTTTTAATGGGAAGTAAAGTGAAATGGTTTGGACTTCTTTGGTTGTCATCTCCGTAACATAAGACCATAATTATTGTTCAAGCTCAGTTATTTGCAATGACTAGAACTCTACAACTATATAAATTAAATCTTCAGTAAATCTCTCGAGTAAAGACTCTACTTTTAAAGGGATTATTAATTTGACTAGGTTTATTATATATTATTATTACTTGATTTTTTACTCTCCCAAATGTTATAGCACAAAAGTGTTAAAAAGTATTTTTTAAAAATTTCAAACAAGTTAAATTTAAAATAATAATTAGAATAAAGAAGATCATAGTTGGTTCACTCTCTTCCTAACTTTAATCAACTTATATTTTCCACTTTGATTAACTTAAATAATAATTTTATATGATGCAAATTACTTACAGACTAATCCTTCAAGATGTTTGCTCGAAAATATTCTACTCTTATTCTTTCTTTTGAGGGTTTAAAATTGGCTAGCATTGCCCCAAACAAGCTATTATTTGCACTTTGAATAGAAAACTCCTAAAGGTCTTTCGAATTTAATTATCATAGGAGGTGTCCCAAATGTGCATCTAAACTATTATAAGTTCCCGGCATACTCTCATCTATAGGCATCAAAATATCCATTTATATACTTTTTAGGTCATGGTAGTTTGATTATGTGGCAAATTTCCACTTCTTTCTTCCCTTCTACACTGAAACCTACAAGATTTTATTTCAAGAAAGGCCAATATTCTTAGTTGTAATAAATTGTTATGGTAGTTAGTGGAAACTACCCGAAAAGCATCTGAAAAACATTATTCTCTTTTTGACACTAACACGTAGAAGAAGAAGTAAAATGTTTGATTTTACTATCATGCTCTTCCATTTAAGCAATTAAATTCCACTACAAGGTTTTTAGGCTCAAGAATTTGCAATAGAAACTGGTAAGTTTTACTTGTCTGTTATCAGTTAAACACTTGTTACAAGACCATGTGTGAGCATACACTATTTGCAAGTCTTTTATAATAGTTGATTCATTATCAGTTAAATACTTGTTACATGACTATGTCTGAACAAACACTATTTGTAAGTCTTTTATAAGGCAAAATTAGTTACAATTTGAAATTGGATTGTTATCTTGTGATGTGAATTAATGGAGCCATGTTGTTCTTTTTGATACTGATGTTTGTGAAGAAAATCACAAGACTTGTAGTTTTAACTTTAAATATCTATGGCATCTAGGTCTTATGGGAATTTATGTAAAAATTCCTTTGAGTGTCTACAGGAATATATCAACCCATGTTTTTAATAAAACCAATATTACCATATTGATAAGAATTGTAAGCGAAGAAAGGTTCATAAAGCAGTCTATACCCCCCCCCCAAAAAAAAAAAAATCCAATTGATTACCTTTTCAAATCTGTGACCTTCGGCTGAGACAAACTAATTTTGCAGGTTGATTCCCCCTCCCAGCTAACAATTGAATTCATCACAACAATTTTTAGGTTATTATTAAATGTCAATTGTTTAGTGCTAGTATATCGATGGATGTGTGCAAGAAGTTGAGTCCACTTTTTGGCCAAAAAGTGGAAGTTTGTTTCTTTGATTTTCAAAATTTGTCACATTTGACCTAAAATTTTGAAGCACTTAAAGATTGAGTCTTAAAAAAAGTCAGTAATATGAAATATAGTACTTAGAGTCTAGTTTTCAAATATGTAATTTTTTAATACCCAGATGATACAAATTGATTTTCAATAAGCATATGTCTAAAAACCACTATTTAAAAGTCACTTTTTTTACCATACCATTCACATGTACATCAACCATATTTTGACCTAAATAATTGTATTTTTCTAAATCCTTTTGGGAAAAGATCTGTAACACACTAAAGATTGATGAGGGTTTTTTTTGGTAATTTTTTTATTTTTTTTTTATTGGTCGTAATTGTTGTTTTGAAAATCCCTCGCGTGGGTAAAAGCACAAACCTGTGTCACACTTTATAAAGGAATCGGCCAACAACAAAAAAAATTCTAAACTTCGACCTCATAAAAGTGGCATTTATGTTTTGAATTTCAAAATGATGTAAACTAATGATATGTAGATCTCTTGACGAATTTTATTCTTGTAATTTTTTAAAAAATTTAAAAAATTATTTTGACAATTTTTTTATAAATTTAAGAGCAAATTTTGAATTGCTTAAAATTTCAAAAAAAGTGACTTTGATTCCACGTCACAAAAAAAAAGAGCAAACAATCTTATTTTTCCCTAATTTTTTTTTCGCAAATAGAGGAGTTCAATATCTAGTGCATGGAGAAAAAAAAATCAATTTTCAATGCATATTTTCTTTGTAATATCATTTTAAAGTCAGACTTTACAGAATCTGATAGTTTTCATTCCACGTCAACTTTTGTATAATTTTTTTACCATTTTCACAAAACCAATTATACCCTTTTGGAAAGGACTCTTTCCTCTAGTGTACCATATAATTTTGAAAAATTTTGGATGTGTTTTGATATTTTTTAAAAAAATTTAATTAGTGGCATCTTTGATTTTAACAACCTACTTGCAATAATTTAAAAAAACATATTAAAACTAATCAAAATATTAAAAAAAATCATATTTGGATTCTAAACTCTAAGCTCTATAAAAGGGTATTTTTTTATTTTTGAAATAATCCATTTTGATTGAAGAAATATTCAGTTTAAGTTGAGAATTTCAGAAAACCCTAGAAAATGACAAGGTGGCTACCAAGTAAGATTCCACATAGACAATTTCGGGTGAAAGTATTTGGGGGTGAAATCATTTGGGGGCGAAATCATTTTTTTTTGTTTTTAACTACATGATTTTATTTTATTTTTGTTTTTAATTAGATGATTTTGGGTGAAACCATCTCGCCCCCAAATAGACTCGCCCGAAAATAGATTGCCACATATGCCCCACACAGTGGCTACATGTATTCGGGCGAAACTATCTTGCCCCCAAATAGACTCTCCTGAAAATGGCTCACTCTAAATTGTTTTGTTGGCCCAAAGTGTGACACAACTTTGTGCTTTTACCCTTGTACATCACGCATAAGATGACCTAAACTTATCATTTTTTGATTTTTTTTCAAATTGAAAAGAATTATCTGAATATTGATGAGGTATAATTTTTTTTTCAAAAAATTATTTTAATAAAAAGTTATTAAAATACCCCCATTCATGGGGCTCCAAGGGTTAAACCTTCCAAGGAAGTTACACAAGAGATAAGTTGGTCCCCTCCCGAGGAAGGATGGGCAAAGATTAATTTTGATGGGGCTTCCAAGGGAAACCTAGGGGACAGTGGTGCAGGGATTGTAATTAGAGATCATGAATGTTGAACTATCTTGGAGAAATTTGTTCCGTTAGGTGTCAAGACGAATAATGATGTAGAATTCAGAGCAGCCCTTATTGGTTTACAATACGCCAAAGCCCTTAACTTAAAGAAGATCCACTTAGAAGGAGACTCATTGTTATTGATTAATGTTATTCGAGGGGGATGGGCCACAAGTTGGAAATTTAGAAGGTGGCTAGATGAGATTGCCAAAATATTGGCGGAGGTGGTAATGTATAAAATCTCCCATACATATCGAGAGGGCAATGATAGAGCCGGTGGCCTAGCCAAGTTGGCATTTAATAATCAAGAAGATGACTTAAGCAACTTGCAAAATAATGATTGCAAGGTATCAGGGAAAAGGAAGAGGAGTGCCATCCATTGATGGCAAGCGTGCGAGCTCAGGAGAAAGGACGTCGATTGCATTCAAATGCCTTGGTAAGGCTGTCGAATGCCTCATTCTCCATGTTGTCTCTTGCAAAGTGGAAGGCCACGACCATGGACACACCAATTACCCTCGAGTGCCATAGCAGACAAATGGCATTTCTAGGCGAAGTGACAGATAAGAGGTTAGGGTTGATTTTTAAGTCCAGCCATGTGCTCATCTTACATGCAGTCAAGTTGGTCTTGGGGGATGATTTCATACAAGCAGTGCACCAATACAAGGTGAATTCGGATGTGGCGGCAATGTTTCTGGCTGCAATCTTGGATACAAGGGAGTCTAAAGACATTGCTAGGGAAATGTGCAAGAGGCTCATCAAGAATTACTTCTTGGGAGGCATGGAGGATGCGTTGAATAACTATGAGGAGGGAAGAGGGATCCCTCTTCCCAGAGATTACTACATTATTCGACGTCGTGGGGTCCCCCCGAACCGATATCCTTTGGTCTTCTCAGCTTCCCCTGATGCACTCCTGAGATTATTTTGACTAGCGGCAAGGAGAGGAATTGTATTTCTGAAGCAAATTTTGGATTTGGTTCCGAACGAGGGCACGACTTGGTTGCAGGAATTCATCATTGAAGAAGGGTTGGATGATGTAGTTGGAGCTGCCTGCTAGGCTCGACCTAGGGTGAGAACCTTGAGAGGCTAATTTTGTTTTTGTCCTATTTTGCTTATATACACTTTCGATGTCGATAGCTGCAAATAATCATGGGGGTTTGGTATAGGTAGAAATCTTTATTCATGCATGGTTGTAATAGGAAGCCTTGTGGGCAAGCATGCCTAGTTTTGTAAAGGGAAGGGTTTTTTGACATCTAGGGTGATAGTTGATTTCTCTTGTTTTTGTAATGTTCATATTTTACTATATTAATACAAAGGTGCAGCCCTAGCTGCTTTGAATATAAAAAAAAGTTATTAAAATAATAAGAAAACCTGATATTTCAAGTTTATGGACCAGTTTCACAAAAAAATATTTGAAAAATAGAAAAAAAAATTACATATTTGGAATCTACATAATCTCATCTATATAATGGGTTTTAATTTTGTTAAAAAATTATGTAAAAAACATCTTCAGACATATGTCTAAAGTCACTCTTTTTTAGTGACACTGACATGACCTTCAAGTTGTAGGTCAAAACAGGTCCAAAGCTAATGGTCGGCTCCCCAAGCCTTTTTTCTGACCCAACAGCCATAGCAAAAACTGGGCTGGAAATTCAAATTTTAAGAAACGGGATCTTGTTTAGTTTTTTTAGTATTTTAACCTTTTATGAAATGATATCTTCTATAAAATGGGATCTTGTTTTTGGATCAGGACCCCGAAGTGAAACGGGATCCCGTTTCATAAAACGCTGGATCTCGTTTCATAAAAAGTGGGATCCCGTTTCACTTTTCCCAATTTTGTGTTTTTGGCTATGTTTGAAACTTCCACAAGAAGTGGACTCATCTTCTTGCTTTTGCCCAGATTCTCTAGTAAACACACATTTTGTTGAATGGTATTATGTAATTTACAAATGCCCAATCTATTGTCTATTTTTGTTCTCTTTCTTGATGCAAATTTTCAATGCAATAAATCTAAATTTTGAGGTCAGTAGTATAGGCAAGTCTTCTAAAGTTAATGAATTGTAACTTCAAAGAGTTATATTATTTCCCAAAAATAAAAAGAATGCCATAAAAAGACTTCCTTTTTTTCAGCTCCCAAAGTTCTATGATATACCAAAACATTTAAAAAGGTAGTAATGGGGTTTCAGTTTTTCTGTGAAATTCCTCCACAGCCTTGGATAGATTCCTCAGAAGGTGATTCTTTTGTTTTATGTTTGCACTTCCTTCAGCTCACCTCAAATCTTGCAATTGGATATGCTCGCCTGAGTTATTTGCTTTCAACTATTTTCCCTTTCTTTATCCTTTGAAAAAAACAAAAATTGAAATCTCAGGGTATTTGACAGGAGACATTTAAACAACACATGAGACTTTTCTTGCATGATTTTTTTCCAGTGTGACAACAAGAATGAGTTTATAAAATTTGTTGGCGTGAATTTTTTTATGGTGTGAGACAACTAGCAAGAAAAAAGCACAGCATGAGATAGTTTTTTGAGAACCAATGCTCACATATAAAAACCTATCAACTAATTTTTATAAATGGACTAAAATGAACTAAAAATAGGGAATGTGAAATAGAAAATAGAAGGGGTTTGGAAAGGTTATGTTTCCTGCACGTTTAAATCAGTTGATGATGTTTAGGTATTCTTGCAATATGACACATGGGTTATTTGCAAACAAGTTTGTTATCTCCAAAGATGGAACTTTGAGTTCCACCCTAAAGGTCCATTTCATTTGTACTATCCCATGTGGATAGAACTACTATACTTAAACTTGGCATTTAGTCCTTTCTTGAAAGACAATATTGCTCAGCTTGATAGAGTTATTTGGTGCAAGCATAACTGAAATAAACTCTCTAATCTAAGAGTTCACCCTAGAGTTTGTGTGGAAATTGACTTGAACAAACCCTTACCTAAGAATATTAAATTGATCAGACCAAGAATTAAATGGAGAAGCCTATTGTATACTTAAACAAACCAAATACTTGTTTCTATTGCCCAACAGAAGGACACATGATCCGTCACTGCCCTCTTAAGAAGGTTAAATCTACTCAACCTTTCACTCCTTCACATTCCCTTACTTCGTCCACCCATTCACTTTCTCAACCCTCTCTCTCTTCTCGGGTCTCTCCTCCACCCATCAAGCCTCAATCCTTTCCATCTCCCAATCCTCAAAATGCATCAGTTTCATCACTTTCATCCTATAAAAATGTTATTATAACTCATAGTTGGAGAATGGTTAGGAAAAGGAAGGAACCTTATGTCTCTTGCCTTCCTTCTTCTCATCACTCTCCCACTTGGGTTCATTCACCTTCCCCTCCACCTTCCTTAACCCTATAATCTTAATGCTCACCAAATATCTAGTTCCCCTTCTTCTAAAGACTCTCAATGCAATGAGCTAATTAAGTTTAATAAAGTGTAGATTACATTAATGACTAAAAATTATCTTCCAAGTCATTTCTTGCGTGAGATAAAGAGCTTTTTGAAGATTAGATTTTTAGATAAATAGTATAAAGATAGGTGCAAGATAGGATATTATTAACTCAGTGAACATAATGAAATAATTTTGTGTAGCTATTATTATAACAACTTGTAGAGGTTTCCTTGTAAGACTTCAAAGGAATGAAAAACTAATTTGAAGATATAAATTATCTATGTCAGTTGTTTTCACTTCCATATTTTGAAGTTTCAATTATTGTGTGATTTATGCAATGTTATTATCTAACATTAGAACATAGTCATCTAGGTTGAAATTTCTTTATTGACTCAAACAGGCACTAAGAGCTTGGTATTCTATGATTAATGAATATCTACAAAGTATGGGCTTCAAAAAAAGTGAAGCAAATCCTAATCTATATTGTATAGTGAGTGGGTCAAATATACTTATTTTGATCTTACATGTAGATGATTTGTTCATTGCAAGGACAGAGTAGTTAATTACAAGGTGCAAAGCAAATTTATCTGCTGAGTTTGAGATGGACATCGGCTCGATGCATTACTTTTTAGGTTTAGAGGTTTGGTAGAAACCTAAGGTGATTTTCCTTTAGTAGGGTAAGTATGCAACTGAGATATTGAAATGATACTAGATGGAGGACTACAAACCTATGGTGTAACAACCCTCCACTTAGTACTCGAGGAAACTCAAGAATTTACAAGAAAGTAAATAAACTTAGTAAATAGAGAGAGAACCCTTTTTTTCAATTAAATAACATTTGCATAAACACAAGAAATAAGTATAGCTTTCTAGATAATTTCAACCTTGAGATCTTTCATAATCGAAGCTAGAATCATAGTGAAATTCTTTCACTTATTATCTATAATACATAAAATACATTTGGCATAAGAATAGTTTTACCTCATACATTTGACTGTCATAAACCACAACGTGAAGTATACTGCATCTGGAATAATGATATCTGTCTTCATAAACCTCGACGAGTCTTCTGCTTCAGAGAGAGAGAGCATCATCCGAGTGCTTTACCTCCATCCACAGACTGGCAGTCTCCCACACAACTTCCACATAGTAGTGGCCCTACCCTACATGAAGGGTATAGATATAAGGAATTATCAAGTTTTTCTTCCATCTGAGTCCTAGTGAGTTGTGTCTTACATAACTTCAATCGACCATACAACTCTAGATTCCCTCTAGCCAAGTATGATCATACTGATTGGTCATGTCGTCTAGACACACCTCTGACTCGACTTGGAACTATCTCATCGTACAATTTGACTTACTTAATTTAATAACTCTAGACACCAACTTGTCTGTATTGTAAACTCATTCTAGTCAATCTAACTTAGAAATAATCTCAAGCTAGGATATACATGCAATATTTATAAGGTTAGGTATTTCTAACCTTTTAGAGATTCCCTCTTTGCATACTTGCAATTTCTAGGGTCTATGACCTTCTATCATTCTGCTTTCTGACTCAAATATCAAACATCTTTGATGCATTAAAGTAAGTTTTGACTCTATCATAGAATCACTTAAATTTGATAAGGTATAATAAAGACTCTTCCTGTCTTGCTATGTGGTTTTCTTGACTTTTCCCCATCGACCAATACGGTTTTCTCAACCTTTATACTGTCGACCGATATATATAAACAATGTCATAACCGACATACAAGTTATAGGTTTCCTAATTCTTTCTAGTTATGATTCTAGGGTTTAACTTCTCTAAACCAATACATGGAAATAGCAAACATCCATACTTTCCAAAGGTAATAGCATAAGTATAACAAAACACGAGAACAAGTACTTCTAGTCTTTCCTAGACCTCTTGGCATTGTTCAAATTCACTCTTCTCATAAATGAATAAACATAGTATAGGAGATATATCCTCATCCATATAATAATTTAATGGACATTATCACTTTTCAAAACTAGACTTTCAATTAGGTTCAACCTATCAACCCTAGGTTTGAGTCACACAGGATAACAAAGTATTTTTGACCACCTGGTATTCATATGTCCACTGACACTTGACAAGAGTTAAGTTATGAACTCATATACATCATCCCTTGCATATATTCCACATAAACCGATCTATTCGGAGGAATAGTGAATATACCCCAATAGGCAAGAATAAATCTATGAATTAATCATAGTCTTCCTCATTCGTTGTGGATCAATTTTCCATTTTTGGTGGTTCCCTTTTTTCACTTAGAATTCAAGTAATTATATATATAATACAACGAGAGTAGAATATCCTTTGGTCTTCTCGGTTGACTTGTTTGACTGGATATAACTATCTTTTAATTCAGATAAAGATGGGTAACTTATCCCCCATATACTTAGTCAATCTAACATAAATTAAACCCTATTCTTGGGTACATACAAAGTATAGACTTAACCAATGCTAATCTAACAATGAGTCCTTATATGCATTATTGCAAGTTAACAAGCGTCTATAACTTTTAAAACAAATCCATCTTATACCTATTATGTTATCATCACATTCCATGTAGCCACATCTCTTTGAGGCATTTAGTTAAAATACCCATGTGCTTTGTCTATGCTTCAACATTTTGCAAACATGTCCATCAAGGCGGTTGCAACTACGTATATTTGAAAGTATTAAAAGTCTTTTTCAACAAATCCATTTTGCACGTATCCTACCATCTTTGCATTCCTGACTACATTTTCTTTGACTAGGGTCAATCCAATAATCAAATTAGTTTTAATCCTAGATCAACACTTACAATCTTTTTGATCTTCCAGAGTTCACTATCTTTCTTCTTTTAAAATAAATTATGAACTCATACAAGAGATTCATCGATATCACAAATATTCTCCTAATTGATATTACATCTCCGTCCTCGGATATTCCAAATAAGATTAATATTTTTCTATTGCTCTTGATGACGAAATCTCAATCACAAGCTTTATGATCACAAAAAAAACAATAACTCTGTGATGAAGCTAATCTTTTTCTAGACTCAAAGGTCTTCGACCGCTATCAAAAGTAGCAATAATTCAATGTCATAAGGTTGCTCTTACTTTTACATACAAAGCTACATTGAAAGTTTAATTTATGATTGCTCTCATCTAAGTTTGTTGTAGGGAACAACTCACCCTAACACCCTTAAAAGCAAGATATTCTCTTAATGATATTAATTATCATTCAAAACTAAATTATTCTTTAAGAGCATAATAATATCGTTTTCTTAGTATCCTATGCCATGCAAAATCTACATTGTCACCAATGAATTGTTTTACACTGCAACCTACAGCATGCAAGAAAATATAGGTTTATATTATATTTACTATTTACACAGTAACATACTAAATACCTTCAATATGAGTCTTCATATGTATAGTTTACACATAGACCTCACAACTTATTCAATCTTAATCCCTCCGTCTTTAACTATAAAGAACTTAGGGCCTACTTACAATTATACTAGCCATATTATTTAGTAACAAACTTATCATGTCAGCTTCTTATCTTAAAGGTATCAACCATCGTATCATTCTATGATATCGACCTCACAAGAAACAAAGCACCGACTCAGAAATTTATTCAAAATTATGAATGTACATTTCATAAAATAACAAAAGACTTCATATTAAAAGAGAAGAACATGTTCAGATATCAATGCAAGATCCTTCGATAGCCTTGATTGCCATTGAGGAGATCTCTTCTCTTTCACTATTCACTGAATCCTCTCTAAGAAAACTAAAACCAAGTCTTCTTTATACAATCCCAATGTTATTTTTATCTGACAACAATGATATGTTTTTCCTACGCTATCCCCATTCTTCTTTCCTATGGAAGCAATGTTGTTATCTCTTCCTCTTGACTTAATGTGGAACGTTATTCTTCTCAGCTCTTCTCTTACTTTCCTCTCACACATTTCTTTTTCCTGTATCTCTCCATCTCCAAAAGAGGTTCAAGGGAAAACGTTATCAAGAACCAAATCCGAGAGATGAGGTAGCAAAACTCCTCTTAACCGTCGTTCTCTTTCATGATCACCTCTCCCATAAAGAAAGAGGGGAATGGTCATAATAATTTATCATTCCCTCACCGCAGAGTCTTAGGCTGTTTCAAAGCCTAAAAACATGCTTAAACTCGCATGCATGTTAGTGGAACAGTTGGTCTTTATGACCACCTTCTCCAAAACAACGTCTATCATACCTAACCGATAACAAAGTTTTGCCTTTTCAATTAAGTCCCCACTGAAAAGTTATTTTAAGACACCCACTAAGTTGTGGTATCTCCACTTATTTAGCCTACGAAGGCTCTTATTCTTTACGTTAACTATGAAGATATTAAACTCTATAACAATGTTATTCTATTAAATAAGTAAACCATGCTACGAATCCACTAAGGGTCATAAGGAAATTCTCCACGAGCCATGATTATCTCCACGTAATAAGCCTTCAAATGCTTATTATGTCGATCATGCAATGGTAAAGGAAAATGTGGTCATTAAATACCACTCCTCTTTGTCTTAATCATGCCCTTAATGTTATCCTATACTGTAGAAAAGGTCATAAGACGATGCCTCTTCATTAAAGAAGGTGATTATATAAGACTACTAGAAATCTTGAATTAACCACTCAAGGTATTTACATAAGATATTTAAAAACATAAATAATATTAATCAATAAAGAACTTACGTACTAAATGTGACTGGGTCGAGATATTCTCCCCTTCACATAAAGAGAAAAATGAGTTGTGTTGACTTGACAACATACAAGAATCTCAATGTTAAAACCTTAACCGAGAAACATACTTTATTTTTTTTCCCAACAACATCATTGCGGTCGTAAACGTATTCTTGTTTACGACGCAAGGGACGTCATTTTCGTCAAAAAGTCACGTTAGTAAAAAATGACCAACACTCGACGTTAACAATGTTATTTACACTATAAATGACTAAACTGTCGTTAAAAGACTCTAAATGACATCGACAACTTGTCGAGTTGAGAAATAAACTTAATCCAAAAGGGGGTTGAGTACCACATACCCGACTCAACTAGGTTCACTAATTTGTAGCAACAATACTTAAGATGGCGATAAACTATACTTTTCCTTATATCTATTCCCTTCTCTCTGATGATGCTTTCCCTCCCTTTCTTGAAGAGGTGGAAACCTATTTTCCTGAAAGTAACTTGCATTCATGTAAATGGGATTAGCGTATCGTTAGTCCATTCATAACCTGACGAATAACCAATTCAAAAGTACATTATGAAATCATTACATCTCATGCATTTATTCACATGACTAGAATCTAGGAAACTAATGATTTATCCCGACATTATACCTTAGTGCCAAATCATTTATCCATGGAATTCACTTCTATTTACATAAAAGTATAAAGTAATTTCAAGTCAAAATTAGGGATGTGACATACCTTCCCCCTTAAGATTCATCGTCCTCGATGATTCAATGTATCATAACATAAATAAGTTAAAAAAAAATTATTTAACCTTGTCATGAGTAACCTCTTTGTTTCACAAGTAGTGCTTGGAATCCTCGAACTTTTAAAAAGCTTGATCATGACCACTCTTGGATCCTATTCCTGTAAAACATTCTAAGAATATAATGGTCATTTGTTAGATACTTTTAAAATATAATCATAATGAGCATATGCCTCCTGGCAATAGAATGATCATGTAATCACTCAAATTGATAACTTTAAAACTTCAATGAGTCCTTCGTATCTAGATACTAATTTGGTATATATTCCATACTTTATGAAAGTTCTCTTCTCTATTATTATCCTCCACCAATCTTTCCCAATTGGTTTGATTTGTTTATGCTTTTCTGACAACATTTTTGGACTAATGCTAATCCTATCTTTTAGCTTACCCCGCTTATAGGAGTTCGACATCTTCTTCTATCCAATGTTTCAGATGGAGTCATCTTGATAGAAGATTTATAGGAGTTGTTATAACAAACTCCATAAAAGGTGGATACTCTATTCATGTAAAAAAAACCATCCACTTCAATCACAGGTTTATCAAGATCCAAAATTTAATAGCATTATGCAAGTATGGTACTGCCATTCATTATTTAAGATACAAGGAGTAACATCTACTTTCACTTTTCTAATTGAAAAGGTTATTCATGAAGTACAAATTTCATTTATTTCATGCATCATTTAAATAAATTGATGAGTAAATATAAGGGAAAGGACCAGAATTCCTTATCTAGTTCAACTGTCCTCCAAGACTTGGCATGCCACTGATGAGAGGGGGAAGCATTACTCAGCTATTTTTACCTCCAACCATGGACTTAAGCAGTTTCCCCGCATCTGCCTATCCAGAAGCAGTCCTACCCTTAAATGAAAGGTTGTGTTGGAAACCCTCTTAGTTGCCATCTGAGCTCTAGTGTGTACTCCCACTTAACTAACACTATCGCACTACCATGGATACCCTCCAACCAAGTATGACAGCTCTGGTTAGCTAAATGTCTGAAGTACTATGAACTAATGAGTACATGTGGTGGCAACGTCACTCACTATGGCCATAGTTTTTATGTAAATATACATTTCACAATGAGCATAGTCATAGTTCACCACCCTGCTCGACTTGGAGAGACTAATATTCTGGGCTTACTAGACTACCCGTCTGCCCACATACAATAACACAAGATTCAAAAGTTGATATCAATGTAAGACCTTCTTCCGGTAGCTTACATAGTAAATATATATCTCAATAACCTAGAAAGGGTTTGAAACATATTTCTTTCCACACAAGGTTTCTTTCTTCTGTAACATTTAAGGACATACCAGGTGCACTTTCAACAATCTACTCCCTTGTTAGTGACTTAGTCAAGTCACGTAGTGCATAATAAGTGTCCCTTTGGATTTTGACACTTCTTTGGATTTTTGGTAAAATCTTTTTTTTTTTTTAAAACTTACGAGGATTGTCATTATTTCCTTTATTTTGGAATGGTCTAGCCACCGAATTTTGAAGATTGATTATTTTATGACCAATTGGTCAACGTTTGATTTATTGTTGAAATTGAGCTCAATCTTTTGATTTATTGTTGAAAATGAAATTGCTTATACTTTGATTTTGGATTTAAACTTTTGTGGTGGCTATACCAGAACATTTTGTCACATCCCTAATTTTGACTTGAAATTACTTTATACTTTTATGTAAATAGAAGTGAATTCCATGGATAAATGATTTGGCACTAAGGTATAATGTCGGGATAAATCATTAGTTTCCTAGATTCTAGTTATGTGAATAAATGCATGATATGTAATGATTTCATAATGTACTTTTGAATTGGTTATTCATCAAGTGTTGAATGGACTAATGATACGCTAATCCCATTTACATGATTGTAAGTTACTTTCAAGAAAACAGGTTTCCACCTCTTCGAGAAAGGGAGGGAGAGCATCATCGGAGAGAAGGGAATAGATATAAGGAAAAGTATAGTTTATCGCCATCTTAAGTATTGTTGCTACAAATTAGTGAACCTAGTTGAGTCAGGTATGTGGTACTCAACCCCCTTTTGGATTAAGTTTATTTCTCGACTCGACAAGTTGTCGATGTCATTTAGAGTCTTTTAACGACAGTTTAGTCATTTATGGTGTAAATAACATTGTTAACGTCAAGTGTTGGTCATTTTCGACTAATGTGACTTTTTGACGAAAACAACGTCCCTTGCATCATAAACAAGAATACGTTTACGACCACAATGATGTTGTTGGGAAATAAAATAAAGTATGTTTCTCGGTTAAGGTTTTAATGTTGACATTCTCGTATGTTGTCAAGTCAACACAACTCATTTTTCATAAGTTTTTTATTGATTAATATTATTTATGTTTTTAAATATCTTACATAAATACCTTGAGTGGTTAATTCAAGATTTCTAGTAGTCTTATATAATCACCTTCTTTAATGAAGAGGCATTATGACCTTTTCTACATTATAGGATAACATTAAGGGCATGATTGACCACATTTTCCTTTACCATTGCATGATCGACATAATAAGTATTTGAAGGCTTATTACGTGGAGATAATCATGGCTCATGGAGAATTTCCTAACGACCCTTAGTGGATTCGTAGCATGGTTTACTTATTTAATAGAATAACATTATTATAGAGTTTAATATCTTCATAGTTAACATAAAGAATAAGAGCCTTCATAGGATAAATAAGTGGAGATACTGCGACTTAGTGGGTGTCTTATAATAACTTTTCAGTGGGGACTTAATTGAAAAGGCAAAACTTTGTTATCGGTTAGGTATGATAGATGTTGTTTTGGAGAAGGTGGTCATAAAGACCAACTGTTCCACTAACATGCATGCGAGTTTAAGCATGTTTTTAAGCTTTAAAACAACCTAAGAATTCACGGTGAGGGAATGATAAATTATTATGACCATTCCCCTCTTTCTTTATGGGAGAGGTGATCATGAAAGAGAATGACGGTTAAGAGGAGTTTTGCTACCTCATCTCTTGGATTTGGTTCTTGATAACGTTTTTCCTTGAACCTCTTTTGGAGACGGAGAGATACGGGAAAAAGAAATGTGTGAGAGGAAAGGAAGAGAAGAGCTGAGAAGAATAAAATTCCTCATTAAGTCAAGAGGAAGAGATAACAACATTGCTTCCATAGGAAAGAATAATGGGGATAACGTAGGAAAAACATATCATTGTTGTCAGAGAAAAATAATATTGGGATTGTATAGAGAAGACTTGGTTTCAGTTTTCCTAGAGAGGATTCAATGAATCTTGAAAGAGAAGAGAGCTCCTCAATGGCAATCAAGGCTATCAAAGGATCTTGCATTGATATCTGAATAGTTTCTTCTCTTTTAATATGAAGTCTTTTGTTATTTTATGAAATGCACATTCATACTTTTGAATAAATTGCTGAGTTGGTGCTTTGTTTCTTGTGAGGTCGATATCATAGAATGATATGATGGTTGATACCTTTAAGATAGGAAGCCGACATGATAAGTTTGTTACTAAATAATATGGCTAGTATAATTATCAGTAGGCCCTAAGTTCTTTATAGTTAAAGACGGAGGGATTAAGATTGAATAAGTTGTGAGTTCTATGTGTAAACTATACATATGAAGACTCATACTAAAGGTATTTAGTATGTTACTGTGTAAATAGTAAATATAATATAAACCTATATTTTATTGCATGTTGTAGGTTGTAGTGTAAAACAATTCATTGGTGACAATGTAGATTTTGCATGGCATAGGATACTAAGAAAATGATATTATTATGCTCTTAAAGAATAATTTAGTTTCGAATGATAATTAATATCATTAAGAGAATATCTTGCTTTTAAGGGTGTTAGGGTGAGTTGTTCCCTACAACAAACTTAGATGAGAGCAATCATAAATTGAACTTTCAATGTAGCTTAGTATGTAAAAGTAAGAGCAACCCTATAACATTGAATTATTGCTACTTTTGATAGAAGTCGAAGACCTTTGAGTCTAGAAAAAGATTAGCTTCATCACAGAGTTATTGTTCTTTTTGTGATCATAAAGCTTGTGATTCAGATTTCGTCATCAAGAGCAATAGAAAGATATTAATCTTATTTGGAATATCCAAGGACGGAGATGTAATATCAATTAGGAGAATATTTGTGATATCGATGAATCTCTTGTATGAGTTCATAATTTATTTTAAAAGAAGAAAGATAGTGAACTCTGGAAGATCAAAAAGATTGTAAGTGTTGATCTAGGTTTAAAACTAATTTGATTATTGGATTGACCCTAGTCAAAGAAAATGTAGTCAGGAATGCAAAGATGGTAGGATACGTGCAAAATGGATTTGTTGAAAAAGACTTTTAATACTTTCAAATATACGTAGTTGCAACCGCCCTGATGGACATGTTTGCAAAATGTTGAAGCATAGACAAAGCACATGGGTATTTTAACTAAATGCCTCAAAGAGATGTGGCTGCATGGAATGTGATGATAACAAAATAGGTATAAGATGGATTTGTTTTAAAAGTTATAGACGCTTGTTAACTTGCAATAATGCATATAAGGACTCATTGTTAGATTAACATTGGTTAAGTCTATACTTTGTATGTACCCAAGAATAGGGTTTAATTTATGTCAGATTGACTAAGTATATGGGGGATAAGTTACCCATCTTTATCTGAATTAAAAGATAGTTATATCCAGTCAAACAAGTCAACCGAGAAGACCAAAGGATATTCTACTCTCGTTGTATATATATATATATATATATATATATATATATATATATATAATTACTTGAATTCTAAGTGAAAAAAGGGAACCACCAAAAATGGAAAATTAATCCACAACGAATGAGGAAGACTATGATTAATTCATGCCTTTTGGGGTATATTCACTATTCCTCTGAATAGATAGGTTTATGTGGAATATATGCAAGGAATGCTGTGTATGAGTTCATAACTTAACTCTTGTCAAATGTCAGTGGACATATGAATACCAGGTGGTCGAAAATACTTTGTTATCCTATGTGACTCAAACCTAGGGTTGATAGGTTGAACCTAATTGAAAGTCTAGTTTTGAAAAGTGATAATGTCCATTAAATTATTATATGGATAAGGATATACCTCTTATACTATGTTTATTCATTTATGAGAATAGTGAATTTGAACAATGCCAAGAGGTCTAGGAAAGACTAGAAGTGTTTGTTCTCGTGTTTTGTTATACTTATGCTATTACCTTTGGAAAGTATGGATGTTTAATATTTCCATGTATTGGTTTAGAGAAGTTAAACCCTAGAATCATAACTAGAAACATTTAGGAAACCTATAACTTGTATGTCAGTTATGACATTGTTTATATATATCGGCCGACAGTATAAAGGTCGAGAAAATCGTATTGGTCGATGGGGAAAAGTCAAGAAAACCATATAGCAAGATAGGAAGAGTCTTTATTATACCTTATCAAATTTAAGTGATTCTATGATAGAGTCAAAACTTACTTTAATGCATCAAAGATGTTTGATATTTGAGTCAAAAAGCAGAATGATAGAAGGTCATAGACCCTAGAAATTGCAAGTATGCAAAGAGGGAATCTCTGAAAGGTTAGAAATACCTAAACTTATAAATATTGCATGTATATCCTAGCTTGAGATTATTTCTAAGTCAGATTGACTAGAATGAGTTTGCAATACAAACAAGTTGGTGTCTAGAGTTACTAAATTAAGTAAGTCAAATTGTAGGATGAGATAGTTCCAAGTCAAGTCAGAGGTGTGTGTCTAGACAGCATGACCAATCAGTATGATCATACTTGGCTAGAGGGAATCTAGAGTTGTATGGTCAATTGAAGTTATGTAAGACACAACTCACTAGGACTCAGATGGAAAAAAAAACTTGATAATTCCTTATATCTATACCCTTCGTGTAGGGTAGGGCCACTTCCTATGTGGAAGTTGTGTGGGAGACCGCCAGTCTGTGGATGGAGGTAAAGCACTCGGATGATGCTCTCTCTCTCTGAAGCAGAAGACTCGTCGAGGTTTATTAAGACAGATATCATTATTCCAGATGTAGTATACTTCACGTTGTGGTTTATGACAGTCAAATGTATGAGGTAAAACTATTCTTATGCAAAATGTATTTTATGTTTATAGATAATGAGTGAAAGAATTTCACTACAATTCTTGCTTCGATTATGAAAGATCTCAAGGTTGAAATTATCTATAAAGCTATACTTATTTCTTGTGTTTATGCAAATGTTATTTAATTTAAAAATGGTGTTCTCTCTCATGTCTACTAAGTTTATTTACTTTCTTGTAAATTCTTGAGTTTTCTCGAGTATTAAGTGGAGGGTTGTTACATATGGCTGCACTTATGATCACTAATCTGAAGAAAGTGCCAACTTCAAATTTTGAGGTTATTGATCCCACATTGTATAGGCAGCCAATAGGTTCCTTGATGTATTTGGTCAACACTAGACCAAATATATGTTTTGTAGTGAACACCTTGAGTTGGTTTATGGTGGAACCAAGAAAGAGCATTTAGTAGCGACAAAACATGTGCTCAAATATTTGAAGGGAAAAGTGGAATATGGGTTTGTTGGTGTAATTAAATATTTAATTACACTTTATCAAGTTTACTTAGGGCTTTCTTAAGTCATTTAAGGGTTTTCTTATCTTGCAAATATAAAAGTAAGATCTCATATGTAATTAATAATTATAATTTATTAATTGAATCCATATTGTGCAAAATCATTCTCTTGTGCTTTTTTCTCTTATAGAAGGCAATCCTAGGTTTTGTAGGTGATCTCAGTAGCTTGAGTCAATCGATGACTCTTACATGGTATCATAGCTCTAGATCTGCAAGCCCCTTCTCAAATCTAAGAAAAAATTGGACATGAGATTTTGCTAGGTGCATTTTTGGGCAAAACGGATCTCACCATTGAGTTTAGAAGGTTTGAAAATCCCTATATTTCATATAAGGTGTTGGTTCACAAAATAATAGTAACACAAAACTCTAAAACTTTCTTAAATCACCTAGGGCAGGGATTGTCATCAGGGTGATAGGAAGAGGTTTATCAACAAGTTTTGGGCGATTTTGGCCGACTACAGGAGAGGGTGAACTCCTTTGCTCTTTGAGCTCAACTTAAACTTTGGAGGGATATTCCAAGGAGTATTATACCTGATAAGGTATTAAAATAAAACCAGATGAACAACTAAAATGTTAACAACCAAACCTAGATTACTTTCTCAATCCCAAATCTACGATTGAACTAAGAAAAGATGGTTGTTGTATGACCCCTATATATCTTATAAGTGTAATCCTACACAATGAGGATGCATAAAGACTACTTCTACTTCTTAAGGTAAGATATATAGTTTTTGTTTTGAAGATGGGTGATCTAAGGCTACTCAGACTAGTGCCTATCCATTGGGCTGCAGAGTCTAATGTAAAACAAAGGAAAGCAATCACCTAGAAGTGTATAACTGCCTACTTGATGAATCAAATGCAAAGAAATTGATACTAGATTACTGAAAATACTTAAAAATCCACACTATACCATGTTCTTCCCTATGCAATACTGAAATGACCATTCTGTCATAACCCCTATTCTCAATAATTAAAATTTCAATTTAATATTACTATTTTAATTATCGTTGACTAATTTTGACTCATGTGTGTAACAGGAATACACTCTCAACAAAGAGAGAGTATCATCGAGGAGGGCGTGTCTAGCCGACTGATGGCAACTGTGGTGAAAGGAATCTGCACACACAGGCACCTAGTTGCATTATAGTTGCATTGTCATTGCATAAATTAATAATGTTGATAAATTGATTTCTTATTTTGGTAGAAAAGAAAATCATCTTATGCTTTATAGTTACCATTTAATTAATTGTTAGTTAAATGTTAAAGTGCTCTTAGTGAAATAAAAGTAGTTTAAAATTAATTATATATTGGTTTTATTTATTATTTTAAAGATAAACATGTGGCAAATTAATTAATAAAATTATTTTTAGTTATTAAATTTATACAATTTTCAAAAATAGAATATGTATTTTTATTTGGTAACAATAGAGATAATTCATAAGAAAAAGAAAACAAAACATAGAAATAAAACCAAAAAAGGAGGGAAATAAAACAAAAGATAGAAAAAAAGAAAACTTAGAAAAAAAAACACAAATAGAAAAAAAATAAAAAGAAAACTTATTAAAAAGATAGAAAGAAAACAAATAAAACAATACAAAAAGAAAGAAATCAGGAAAGGAAAGCAAGAAAAGATAAGGACAATATAGAAACAAAACATTTAGAAAGAAAAGATTAGTGAGAACAAACCATTTAGTATGATGATAAGGAGTCTTTGCATGAAGGAGGAGCATAACAACGATTTGAAGAAAACAAAACCTCCACAACTAGAAGAACCATTCGGGTACGTCTTATGTCTTTGATAATTAACATAATAGATTGCATGATGTGTATAAATTTTTACCTTTAACCAGAGTGTAGCATGACCTAAGTCGTCAGAGTTAGAACACACCTTCTGACTACTAATTGGCCTAAGAAAAGTCTTTTGAGTTTTTAGTTGTTCTTTGATTATATGAAACCATTTGTAAAAATGCTTGAATCATTGTTTGGAACTCTGTCAAAAGATTATAATGCCACTGGTTCTAAAATTGTTGTTTCATCGCCATTTAAGAGGATGTTTATGCAGAATATGTGTTTACCTTTTTGACAATCACCTTGTGCATATTTTGCAATGGTCTAGTTATTCCTATGATGTCATTTTTTGAGTTCACCAGTGCGCTTTAAACCTTTAATGCCTACTTAATGTTGTCTTTCGGTTGATGCATTTTCATCTTTTGTCCTAAGTGTGAGCTACCTGCATGTTCAACTTTCTTATTTTTATCTTGCCATTCAATTGGCATGTTTGAGATATGACTTTTGCCTTCTTAAACTTAATCAACGCCATAATTGCCATCTAACAAAATATGAACTCGTGTTGTCATTACTCCCATATTGCTTTACAACTTAGATGCCTCCCTCAATCCAACTATTGCCTTTGATCTTAACTAATGCCAAATCAATCGATAACGCCTGTGATGATAAGAGTTGCTTGTGATTTTTTTTGTTGTTGGTGCCCACACTGAAAGTTGACTTTACGCCTACCGATAGCAGTTGCTTGAAAGTTTCTAAATCTTGTTAGTTGAGTGCTCTATTATTTTGTGACATTATCTTTGTATGCTATTGAGTTTTCATCTATTCTAAGACAACCTTGCCTTATTATTTGAATCGCCTTCTTAGGCTGGGCACAGACGACCTTCTACCTTTTAGATCAGTCTTTGTCATTCTATCTTAGATCCGATTGTATTGTAGCGAATGTGTTCTCCTTTGCACCCAACTATCTTCCTAAACTCACCAAGTCAGCTAAGTATGAATCTTTCTCACTATTTGATCAGTGAGTAAACCTCTCCTCTTAGCGCCCATGTATCGATCGATTTTCTCTCTTTCGAAAGACACAACCTTTGGCTTTTAAATGCTTCGGCCAAGTTGGTTTTCACCGTAGACAAAAACACACTGCTGTGAATGATTATGAATGCTAGTTATTTGGTGATATGGTCTAGATTTTTACCTGTGTGCAATCTCTATGGTGGTATGTTTGTCAACGACCTCATTCAAACTCTTTATTGTGTTTCTGAGTAATATGTCTTCCCTTAAATTTTGGCCATCGCTACCGTAGGTCTCTCTTTTATTGCTTTGCCACCTATGTTAGAATCTAAAAAGATTATTGACCCAGAAAACTAGTGCAAAGAATAGATATCTAAACTATGAAAGCAAATGATACGAAATCAAAATAGCAACACAGAGTTAGTCTTCAAGAGAGTAATGCAAATGCTAGAAGCAAAATAGCATTAAGAGGATGCAAAAGCAAGAGATGCCAAAATACAATCCAGGTAGCATGCTTATATAGAGTAGGAAAAGGGAGGAGGTGGCAATACTGACCAATCAAAAGCAACCATCTATCGGACTAAAGATAGCAAAGTATCTTCCCAAGATAGCTAATGGATGCTCACATGTAGGAAGGTGACACCTCGCAACCACTCACCTAATAAGACATGCTTTATTAACCTAAGCAAGATTAAAAGAAGTGTAGAAAAAACCTAGGAATATAGGAAAAAATAAATAACCCAACTAGGAAATAAAAACCTACACTAACACCCCCCCATAAGTGAAGCTTAGGTGGATGTAGAAGTGGGTCCCAACAAATCAAGCCTGATGAGGTACCCATGTACATAAATTTCCCCCCAAAATAGAGAGAGAGAGAAGAGACCCCCCCAAAAGTAGAGAGAGTCAGGACTCCGAGTGAGAGGAAGAAGCCCCCTAGAAGATGAAGCATTCTGCACCCCCAACAAATCTCTCAAATGAAGGAACTTGCTCTTAGTGAAGGGTTTGGTGAAGATATCAGCAACCTGCTCAGAAGTTAGACAATAGCGAAGGTTGATGGTGTGGCCATGGATGAGCTCTTGGATGTAGTGCACGTGGACCTCTATGTGTTTGGTCTGCTGATGATGGACCAAATTCTGTGAGATCTGAATGGCACTCTGGTTGTCACAAAATATGACTGATGGCTGTCTAATCTGGATACCAAACTCGGTGAGAAGATTTTGAAGCCAAATGGCCTTAGTGGCGGCATTCCCAACCCCCCGATACTCGGCCTCAGTAGAAGATAGAGCAATAGTAGACTGATTCTTACTCGACCAATAAACAAGACCTGAACCAAGTAAGAAGCTGTAACATGAAGTAGACTTGTGATCTTGAGAATTGCCCACCCAATCTGAATCTGTGTAGCCCTCCAAGTCAAGCTCAATGCCCACTGCATAGTGAATCCCAAAATTGTGAGTACCCTGAATGTAGTGAAGGATCCTCTTGGCTGCTTTCCAATGCAGCTCAGGAGGCTCTTGCATGAATCGAGAGACCATGCCTACAACATATGAAATGTCAGGTCTTGTATGAGTCAGATAAATGAGACTCCCAACAAGCTGTTGGTATAAAGTGTCATCAATAAGTGGAGAAGAACACTGAGCTTCAAGTTTGACTCCAAAAAGAAAGGGAGTCAGAGCAGGCTTGCAGTCAGCCATATGAAACCTCGAGAGAAAATCTAGAGCATACTTGGACTGGTTGATGGTAATCCCTGAAGTAGACTGGTGGATCTCAATCCCGAGAAAGTAATGCAACAAACCCAAGTTAGTCATCAAAAACCTGTCATGAAGGGCAGTTTTGACATCCCCAATGGTGGATGAAGAACTCCCTGTGATAAGCAAGTCATCAACATACAGAACTAGAAATAGGAGTGAATCATCTTGCTACAGAATGTAGACATTAGGATTAGAATGGCACCGAGTGAACCCAACTGATAGAAGAAAGGAGTCCATCTTGGCATACCAGGCCCGAGGAGCCTGTTTAAGGCCATAAAGAGACTTCTGAAGACAACACACAAGTGAAGAATCCTGAATGAACCCCTATGGCTACTCCATGTAGATCTCCTGAAGGTCATCGTGAAGAAAAGCACTCTTCACATGCATCTGGTGTACTTCCCAATGATTAGCTGTAGCAATGGCAAGAACAAGTCAGATGGAATTCATTTGGGCAACTGGCACAAAAGTCTTAGAGTAGTCAATCCCAGGAACCTGGGAGAATCCTTTGGCGACCAAGTGAGCCTTATGCTTGTCAACTAACCCATTTGCTACAAATTTTGTCTGATAGATCCACTTACATCGAACAAGTTTTCTTCCCTTAGGAAGAGGGACAAGATCTCAAGTGTGGTTCCTCATCAAGGAACTATACTCCTGCATAGCTATATCGTACTCAGGAATACCAGAAGCCTCATGAAAAGACTGTGGATCTGAGGTAGTAGCAACGAAGACATGTGGAGCATCCTGGAACTGTGAACAAGTCTGCCTGGTGTCTGATGGATCCCCAACCCAATCACATGTAGATTGCAAGGTCTGTCTAGCCCAAAGTGGACCAGAAGATGGAGAATCTGGAGGAGAATCATCAACCTCTGAATGATGACTAGGAGAGGAAGGAGGTGAGTCCTCTGAACCACTCTCTGTATCAGAAGTGGAGGTAGAAGATTGCTCAGGTGAATCTGACTCATCAGAAGATATGTCATGTATCCCAAGTGACTCCAATGTCAAAGTAGGAGTCAGAGAAGTGATAGAAAGTGAGCTTGAAGAGCCCTCCTCAATATGAACACTCCTCTTAATGAATAGCTCATGTGTAATAGGGTGGAGCAACCAATAACCCTTCACACCATTAGGATAACCTACAAATATGCAAGGTCTGCTTTGCGGATCCAAGGCCTTGCATTTCTCTACAGGAATGTGGGCCCATGCAGGAGAACCAAAAACTTGAAAGTGCTTAACTGATGGATTTTGACCCCTCCAAGCTTTAAAAGGAGTGACTCCCTTGAAGGCTGGGTGAGGAACATGGTTATGGATATAACAAGCACAGTTAATGGCCTCTTCCCAATACTGTGGTCCAAGAGATCTGGAGTGAATCATGCAGTTTTCCATTTCCTTCAAGGACCTATTCTTCCATTTTGCAACACCATTCTGCTGAGGATTGTATGGAACTGAATGTTGCAAATCAATCCCCTCTGAAGTGCAAAACCTCTCAAACTGATGGTTGACATACTCACCACCATTGTCAATGCACAAAACTTTGATGGCTTTCCCTGATTGCTTCTCTACAAAAGTCTTGAAGTCCTGAAAGTGATCAAATACCTCAGACTTCTGTTTGAGAAAGTACACCCAAGTATATCAAGAAAAGTCATCAATGAATGTGAGGACATATCTAGCCCTACTGAAAGAAGGATGCTAAAATGGACCAACCAAATCACTGTGAACTAACTCTAGTATCTGTGAAGCTCTCCATGCCTTACCTTTGTCAAACTTTTCCTTAGGATGCTTACCAAGAATGCAACCCTAGCAAACACCACCTGAAAACTAAACTGAAGGCAACCCTGTGACCATGCTCTACTGGTTAAGCTGCTGCAAGTAGCGGAAGTTAAGATGGCCAAACTGCTCATGCCATAATCTACTCACATCATTAGAATGAGTGAGCAAAACAGTCAAAGGAGGATCAGGAACAAAGTGAGAAAATAGATAGAGCTGTGACTGATGATCTGCTCTCCCAACTACAACTGTAGAACCACTATGCGACTCACGAATCTCCACTGAATCAGGAGTGAACTCAACCCACTTGCCTGAACCTATGTGAGTGATCTGGTATACTGATAGGAGATTAGTTGATAATGAGGGCACACAAAGAACATCATGGAATGTGCCATCCCCCTAATCAACAAACCCTCTCCCACACACCTCAACAAGAGTGTCATCACCCATCGAAATAGAAGGCATAGTACACGGCTCCAAAGATGCAGGTTCTTCCTTAGATGAAGTCATGTGGTGTGAAGCACCTGAATCAAGAACCCAAGTGGATGGTGAAGAAGTAATAGTAACAAGGGCCTTGCCCTTTCCTTTCCCCTTGCTGTTTTCTTTTGCCTTATTAGACCCCTCATTAGAACTCTGTTTGATAGACTCAGGAACACTGATATTATTCTTCTCAAGAAGGTGTGTCAAGTGATCAATTTGTTTCTTCAGACATTTATGTTCATCATGATTGGGTCTTCTACAATAGGCACATTAGACCCTCTCTTTCTTAGGCTTGTTGCCCTTGGAAGATTAGGTCTCATTAGTTTCTTTTGAAGCAACCAATATCCGATCCTTCTTCTCCTTGCTATTCTTCTATTTCTTATCCTTACTATTGTTGTTACTACTTTGTCCTTTCTATTCTTTTGTGCCTTGGTTGGCAGCCAAGGCATGTGACTTAGAGGACCTAAGAGTGCACATATGGATTAGCTTGTCCTGTTCCTGAGTGAGATTGACAGTAAAATCATCTAAAGATGGCATGGTGAATTAAGTACCAAGTTCACCCTTAGTAGCATAGAAGGTAGAAACAAATACAAAATATTCTAAACTTAGCTTAGAGAGAATACTAAGAATCAGTTGTTCATCTTTCTTTTCAATTCCACATTGTTTTAACTGCAGCCTTAGTGATTTCAATTTAGTGAAAAAATCTTAGATTGTGTTGAAATTGCCTAGACTTAAACTAATTAGTTCATTTTCCAACATATGACCCCTCATTGAATCTTGTGTGCCAAATAGTGTTTCTAGCTTTGTCTAGATTTCATTTGGTGAATTCAAAGTCTCAATGTGAAAGAGAAAATCAGGAGAAACAGACAAACACAATGTTCCATATGCCTCATCACATTTGTTAAACCACTTAGGCTTATCTTCATCTTTAGCAGATTCAGTTTCAAGTCCCATAGTTATCCTATTTAATCCAGCTGTCCTTAAGTGAATTGTCATATGTGATTTCCACTCAAAGTAATTGTATGGAGTTAGGATGGGCACATTTGTTTGATCCATGATGAAGAAATGCAGAGAAGAAATGTTGAAAAGAAGAGAACACAACCAAGACAACCCCCTCCCTTTTCACTCAATCAAAGAATCCCCCCAAGAAAATATGATGTGGCACTTTATATTAGTGCGTTTACAACTGCCACTAGCAAGAAATACTAAGTGGTCTTGGTTTCAATGCATTACAAAACCCTCACAAAGAGCATATGTTGAAAATACAACTTTAGCACAATACCCAAGGAAATAAATAGTACCACTGCAATCTACTTGAAAAATCATGCACTTTCAAAAAAAGAATCGCCTTGATACGAGGTTGTATGTGAAAGTTATGATCCTCCGAAGTTTCCAAAACGAGAACTGTGCAGTGTCATGACTGAGAATCTACAATTTCTAAAAAATCTCTACATCAAAATAAAAAAATGTCTGCACTAGTGCATAGACCACAAAAAAATAGCCAAAATAAAACAAAAAAATCATGGGAAATAGAGTCCGTATGAGCAAGAACGGAGCATTTGAAAACTGCCTTCAAAACTGCAACTGCCAACAGATAGGGGTACTATTGTAGCTTTCTGAGTGCATTTTTTAAAAATATAGAGACTGCATGCAAAAACTAAAACATACCTAGATTGTTTTTCTGTGCTGTGAACAAAACCCAGGAGGTGTTTTTCTTGTTGATGTACAAAAGATGTTGATCCAATGTAAACAGAACGCCTTTAGCAATAAAAAATGACCCCAGCAAGCAAAAAATGACATGCAAAGGCTAAATCAACTACCTAAGACAAGAAAAGGCATGCTGAAACCTGCAATATGATTGAAAACACCAAATATGTAAGCTAGTTGTCAGATTTGAGCTTGAAACCTCAGTTCCGCAACTGTGTATGACGATCTCTGATTTTGGTGAAACGAAAGCCAAATCTAACTTTATCAAGCCTCCTAAACATGTTGGAACAACCAGAAATGCTGCCAGTATAACCAAAAATGCTGCAATCACCCAGATTTCATAGAACACATGTGCAAACCCCAGAGATTAAAAAAGTTTCCGTCAAACTTTTTTGATTCTCAAGATCATCTGAAGATGCAAGAGAAGAGCATACTGGGTTTTTCAAAAAACTGTCATAAGATTTATTAGCCTCCTCCTGAATCTCTCAAATATGGAAACCAAAATCTACCCTTGCACATAGAACAACTCTGATACCATGTTAGAATCTGAAAAGATTATTGACCTAGAAAACTAGTGCAAAGAATATATATCTAAACTATGAAAGCAAATGATATGAAATCAAAATAGAAATATAGAGTTAGTCTCCAAGAGAGTAATGCAAATGCTAGAAGCAAAATAGCATTAAGAGGATGTAAAAGCAAGAGATGCCAAAATACAAGCCAAGTAGCATGCTTATATAGACTATGAAGAGGGAGGAGGTGGCAACACCGACCAATCAAGAGCAACCATCTATCGGACTAAAGATAGCAAAGTATCTTCCCAAGATAGCTAATGGATGCTCACATGTAGGAAGGTGACACCTCGCAACCACTCACCTAATAAGACATGCTTTATTAACCTAAGCGAGATTAAAAGAGATGTAGGAAAAACCTAGGAATATAGGGGAAAATAAATAACCCAACTAGGAAATAAAAACCTACACTAACAACCTATTCTTCCTACTATCTAAACCTTTGAACTTTCTCTATAGGGTGACCGCGATGGTGATCATTTCTTTTCTACCTTTGGAAAGGCTGTAGATTCTGGTGGAATGTCCGTGTGGATGTATGTGGAGTTCTTATAAACTTAAGTCGAACTTAGAATCCAGTATACCGACGTCATCATGGCACCTCACCACAACCACAATACCTCCATCCTGGCTCATGAAAACTCAGAAAGTGGGGGTGTAGTGAAAATCTCACTTAGTAGGAAGCAAATGATAATTTTAGTGGTAATCATAGCTAGACTATCTTGAGTAGAAGATAATTTTATGTTACTTAGAGTAAAGATTAAAAATCACCATCATAGTTATAAAAAGGTAGTTGATGTCATAAATGTTTAGGTAGTTACAATTATGAGAGCTGGTTATTATTGTTAAAATATTTCTATAAGGAGATTTTGTGCTATAATCATTACTGCTCTCAATTCTATAATAAGATTGAATCAGTTTTGGTGTTGTGAAGTTGATCAATTATTACTTTGGACAATTATGATCTTTAATTACTATCTTTATATTTAGAAATGCTTGTTGACTGATGTAAGATATGAAATACATGTAGTGAATTACACACAATGTAATAATGTCTTATGAAATAATGACCTATGTTTTGGAGTTACGAATGCACTTGTTTTTATGCATTATGGGGAAAGAGACCTAATTTGACTTTGATAGGTAAATGAACTCGACTTCTATTCATTAATTATGTCCTTGGTATATGATCATGATATCAAGAATGAATGATTGTTCTTTGAGAAGGATAATGTTGCATTGCATATGTATTTTACCTTACATGAAAAGTATGTATAAGTTGTGGATGCATTTTTCCATTTTTGCAATTATGTATAATGAGTTAAGTAGAGCACCAGATTCTTTCGCCTAAGTCAGCTTTAGTTTGCTAGACCCCTTGTGATGGGTCAGGGTTTCCAGTAGGGAAGCATGGGGAAGCTTCATGCTTCGTGGTAGGGTGGATATCACCATGATGATACTCTCTCTCGGGTTCCATGGTGCACGTGTGAAAGATATTATATTCTATTATGGTATTCATGTATAAGCCTACATGGCTAAATTTTATAAAGGCATGGCCTTTTTCGATATACTTATTGATACATTGATGTATGTAATCCTAATTGAGTATGAAGATGAAAGATATTTAATTATGTCTCTATTTCTGCTCCATGTTATATATAATTTATTCTAATTTAATAATTTGGTATCGAAATGCTTTTTTGAAGGTTATTTTTAGTAAGTGAGTTTTACGAACCTTAAATTTGGTATAAGAGCATTCGGGTTCAACTCTTGGACCCTAGGGCTCATTGCAAAGTTCTATAGGGGATATGCTAATAATCATATGTTATTTCTTATCCCAGAATGGAGGGAACATCAAGAACATGAGGGCAAGTCAACAAAACCAAACATAATGAGATGTCTAGGTCTTTGGTTGAAAAAGAGCAACCCAAGGAAAAGGGGGTGAAGGAAGATAAAAAGGACTCAAAAACATTGGTAGACGTGCTTAAGCATATTCTCCTAGGGAAGAAGAAGAACAAGGGGGCAAAGATGACACCAATCCCTTCAAAGGGAGGCAAAAGCAAGCCATTGGCCCATCGAGACATGTTGTTTGGCTGTGGCCGAAATGCACCCCTCATGGGAAAGGAGGTCCTATAAGAGTACTCACGAGTACACCCACCTCCCAATTCTGTAACCCTCAAGTCTGATGAGGAAGAGGAACCAAAATATTTTCCCTTATCTAAGAATGATATGTAAATGTTTATGTTATGTTCAGAAAAATAGAAACTCTATATACAATAAGGATGTCTCCACAAATAAATAAAATGAGACCTTGGTTTTAGAACACCTGAATGTTTTGGAAATTCAATGGTATTGTTTTGATTGAATATACAATTCAATGTATAAAGTACAATGGAAATAATCTTTCTGAATGAATGTAATTTGAGTCTTAGAAATTTGGTTGTCAAAGTGACCATGCGTATTCTCCTACTCACCTTTGATCAAGGTGAAGTGTAGTGTTGTGATCCCTTCATATAATGTGAAACTATAGATTTTAATACCTTATTTTATTTTATTGGGTAAAAATTTCAAGTTGTTGTGGACCAGCATGGAAATTTTCTATTTTTATTTATGCCTAAGTATAGCCATCAAGAGTTTTACCTTGCAATTTTTATGCATGTGTTTGATTGCTGAGCTCATTTTATACTTTGATGATTTTCTTTCCACTTGATATCTTATCATTTCTTTATTATTGATGGCTATGCTCAAATGTTTTGACTACTGGTCCTGTGTTATGTTATGTTATGTTCTCCATCATGCCATGAAGGCTCTGATGGAATGTATAAGGGAGTAGAGTGCAGAGAATACACTAGGTCTGGGGTGTGTATTTGTGTACTAGAGACAGGGTAGGATGAACTCTTTCGGTTGATGCTAGATACAAGGGAAGGTGGATTTGTAGTTGGTGCAAACACACGTAGTGTCTGTAAATATGATAACGTAGTATGTCTAACCTTGAAATTGAGTTGCTTCAGAGTTTTCTTAGTAGTGGAGATTTCTGACTTAAGGAGGATAGGTGAGCTTTATGACGATTGACTCGTGTTATTAGTGTCTAAGATGAACTAGATTAAACCCGATAGTGTGCTTGGATGGTAAAAATTTTCTTTAAATGGAAAATATTGACTACACTCCAACAAGGAGTATTGTATGTGATTGGTGTGTTCAATGTAATCAAAGGGAAGATGCATTATGTGGTAGTTGTATGCTTTATATTGGCCATTAGGTCATGTGTGTACCTTATATTGATTAATATATTTATTTGAACTCCAAAATGTGGTAAGGGGAACCTGCTCAAATTCAGAATATTAGTAAGGTATTTAATTACCCAAGGTATGTGTGATACAAGGTCGAGTAGGACCAGCACACAACTGGGATAGGTAAATAATTACCTAATTAAGAAATTAGTAGAAATTAATAGAAAATATTTATACTAACGTGCATGATACATATTCCTATCATTGTTGTCTTTGTGCGAGTGAGGCACTAGAGTAAGTGAATTAAGCCTCGAGTAATGAATACATTCTTAATTTGTGTGTGAGATATACTTTTTATACTCACTATGTTTAATGAATCAAGTAATGATCACTATAATTATACTATTGCGATTTATGTATATTTTGTGCGAGCAATGCACTTGTGCAAGAGATGCACTTACCATATTTATTATAGGTAAACTTGAATAAGTAATACTCATAGTATGCAATGCAAATTTCATATTTTGTGCAAGTGAGGCACTACAAGTAAATTATGTATCCGTACCATGTGTGAGTTATGCACCAAGGGTTCATCCATTCTCATTGTTAATTATTCATTGTGCATTGTGTGTGTTATGCCCTATCATATTTGTCTGGTCTATATTTTATGCAATTGAAATAGATTATTCTGATTGAATGTGTTATATGTGATAAGCTTTAAGCATACCTTCCAGGACATGATGTCGAATGTGGGCTAACAGAGAAGGTGATCTTCTTTTTCAAGATCAACTAATTTTTGTATTTATGCTTTGGCCAAAGCTATATTGTACCATTGAAATAGATGGATAAGGAATGCCTAGTTACTATTTATAGTTCTCTGCCACATCATGTATGCAAGAAATATGTTCATTCTAGTATAGAATGCATATAAGGCCTCAAACATGCATTGAAAGTTTCCCTCTTGCCCTTTTGTTATAGGTTTCTATGTGCCTCATGTAGGACTGAGTATTCTTTGAGTTAGGAATAATTCAGGGGAAGTGTTGTGTTCATGGTTGGGTGGAAAAAGCACCTTAACCATGCTTTTGATTTTTGGCTTGCGAAAGACCGGTGAGTTATGGAAGTTGAAAATAGATTGTACATTTGAATCTTTTTATAAAATGGATATAGCATGTTTTGAACCTTTGTATGACAAAGAATGAAATTGTACTTCTTGTTGTAAGTATGGGCCTAACCGGTGTTGTCATTGATGTCAACATACTCCTGTTGCATTAATGATAATGATTGGATGAACTGCTTGCTGAGGATATTGAGAAAATTGGTCACATCAGGAACAGTGAAGAATAGTGAAGACAATAAGGTAAAAGTCCAAGATAAGATGAGGATCAGAGGATGCAGTTTAAAGGGTTTGTAGATATGTGTCTTAAGATGATCCAGTAAAGTTTTTAGAGGTCTGCATGAAGATCTAAAGAAGTTGTGGCTGCTCAAGTAAAATCAGTTCCGACAGGTGTTCAGAGGTGACAGAGTGATACAGACAGGTCCAGTGAGATCTGGAAATGCATTATCCCATTTTGTGGATTTGAGGGAGTGTTGAGGAAGTCTTTGTGAAGTGTCAACTCGATTGGTTCATGGTTTGAAGGTCCGCAAGCATCTATTCCTTTGTGACAGTGATGACAGACTGTGTTCTTGAGGTTTCGGATGAAGGAGAGAAGGATTTCAGTAAGCAGATGAAGTGTGGATGTTCTTGGTGATTCAGGCAAGCTTGTGGAGGTCTTTGGATCATGTCTAGTTCACGTTGGTGGTCCGCATTGGAGTTGCAGCTCACAATTGAAGAATAACTTTCGAATGATGGTGTTCTTCCTGAGACTGGCCGACCAGATGAGTTACACATCCTGTGAATGATTTTGTAGATGTTTGTCAACTTAGATGATTATTCCTAAGTCAATGACTTGTATAAATAAGGGATTGTAAAGTCATTTCAAAGTGTGTCTTGTGGAGATGAGAGTGTGGTAGCAAGGAGGAGAGAGAAAGATAGAGCAGAAGTATTGGGCTTAAATGGAACTGATCCAAGCATGGTGAAGATGCTATTCTCCAGTTCATGTATGTGATACTTATTATTTTGTAGACAATGTGTCTCTTGTAGGCAGTGGGCCTCTTGTGAGAAGTGTGCTCGGGCAGTGAGCCCTAATTAGCATGTGACATTTTATTCTTTCTATTCTTCTAACCGAGAATACAATCTTGGGTTAATCACCCCGTGGTTTTTCCTTTAACTGGGTTTTCCACGTCAAAATCTTGGTGTCCTATGTGTTAATATGTTTCTGCTCTAGATTAAATGCATTATGTTTCCATGATTGATTTATCTTTATACTTGTTACCTTTTGAGTTGCCCTTGTTTATTCATGTATCGGTAATATTTCTTAAGCAAGAGTCGGTTTACCGTACTATATTTTTGGTCGTACCTTTGCTTTGTAAATCGACTCTTAGCCCTTCAATTTTTACCCGTGTGTCATCTTTGTATAAAAGATTTGAACCTTTGAACCCGAACCATTCTCGGAGTTCAAAGTTCAATGGTTCAATATGTCTGAAGTGTCATATAAAGCAAGCTGCCTTTTGCTTGTCTTAAGCGTCTTTGTACTTTCGGGTTGAACTTGAACCTTCCGCGCGTACTCTATAGCGGGGTTCGAGGTTCAATGGTTCAAGGGTCTTAAGGTTCAGCACTTATTGTCTTCTTATGAGTCAAGTCACGCAGTTTCCTTGTCTACTAATATATCGTTGAACCTTTCGCTTGTACTCTGCCGCGGGGTTCAATGGTTCAAGGTTCAATAGTTCACTGTTTTATAATTGGAAACCTTTTACCAAAGCCACGTAACTTTTTGCTGGTCTACATAACCCTTGCGTCGTTGAACCTTCGTATTGAACCATGTCTTCACAAGTTCAACGGTTCATGAGTTAAGTCCCTGTTTCTGTAAGTCAATCTTTTGCCTACCTATAAAGTCCAGTTAGCATGTTTGAACTATCACATTGAACCACCGCGTTGAACCATGTCCTAAAGGTTCAATGGTTCAATAAGTTCGAAGATTTGGTAATTTTGGTCCCGTTTGCTCCCACGGCTTTCTAGGTCAAATTTAGCGAGAAAGTTGGAGGAAAATTTGTCAGAAACTCATCATGAAACCGAGAGCTCTAATTTAGCGGAGACTATGGATAATCATTGTACTTCATGATGGCGCATGAACATTACTTGTTATTAATGAAGAAATTAGAGTTCACGTCTTTTCAAATATTTTTGGCACGTATTGTTCCGAGCGATAATTATTCATTCTGGTAAGTGCCATTATTAACCAAGAACAAGCTAATTTTAGCAAGAAAAAATACTGTGCAATGCGGAGAAGGATAGCGCTGGAAGTGTAAGGCTCTCGTTATTCAAGTTTTCGCAGTGAATTCAAATATCCTGAAGGTGAATTCTGTTTCCCCTGTGCTATTCCGAATTCTTATACTGGAAAGAAGAGCCTCTGGAATTTCTATTATTTTTGAAATTCAAAGTGTTTTATTATAATCGTCCAAGTATGTCTTTGAAATCTACATGTTTGGGAGATGAACATGGCCTTGGTCTCACTTACTCTCACTCAGAATTTGGAGATACTGCATTAGTTCAATATGATTTAGAGGAATTCATAGGAAGAACTAGAAACCCTGTTCAAACCCCCACAATGAAGAAAATTGTAGACAGTGGTTTAGTTGAAGCCAAAGCCTTTCCTCAGGCTATATTCTGCCCAGAGTTAGTTCAAGAGTGTATGAACATATACGATCCCCAACACAGGTGCGTCACAAAAGCAGACGGGGATGTGTTATTCCATGTTGACAGACAAACCCTCATGTCTGTGATGAAGATACCGCCTAAGGAGGCGTATTCCAGTCTTGACATTACTGCCTCCAATGGGTATTTCTCAGAAAAGAGACCAACTTATAAAAGTGTAATAGCAAGGAACTGGCTGCTAAAATTTCAAAAGGGCGGTTCAAGGCTGCCCAGGCACCTTACTAGAGATCATTTGATACAGGAAGTAAGGGATATTGTGGTGTTGTTGCACAGACTGAGAGGCAATCAGCATGCCTATTACTGGGAGGACTGGATGTACTTTTTCATACAAGTCATCCTTCAAGGCGAACAATATTTGGATTGGGCTGAGATAGTGCCCGACTGTCTACATCAGAGTTTAAATAATCGTCTGGGTAACAGGGATTTCTATGTCTTCATATCTGTTCTACTGTTTAGCATCCACGAGAGATTGGTTTGACTTGCCTCATGAGCCTTTAGATGAGAACAGTAAAATTTACGAATATTATTCACAGTTGCAAAGGAAAAATTGTTATGAAAATTATAAAAGGATTAATGATGTCTTCTCTGGAAAGATGACCTATGAACTGGCAGGCAACCCGGGTAAGAGAATGACCAGTGAAGCAATGCAACTGATCAGTATCTACGCTAGCTTTTTCATCCAATTTTTTGAGTTTACTTATATCAGAGTTGGAGGATTTGATGGTGAACCTGTGAAGTTGCCTAGGTATGTATTTGATCGTTTTGTACTGATGGAGGTATGTCGGCAATTGGCACATGTTGATAAGAAATTCCCATCAAAAAGGGGTTGTGGTATCGCTTTTCCTATTGAACTTGGGCATTATTCATGCCATTCAAAGTCTGATGCCTTGAATCTGGAGGTGAACCTCAAAAGGTTCAATTTTCAATTCTTTACTGCTAGGGCTCAATTCGACAGTAAACGGTTTGTCAAAGATAACCTAGATTCTGGAACAGGGCACTCACACCTTCCTAAGCTGGAAGATTATTGGGAAGACTGTCCAGATGAATTTGAGGTTAGGAGAAGGTTGTGGTGTAGACTTTCTTTGGGGTAGATAATTACCCTTAATTTAAACATGGATGTTTCTGGAATTTTTAATGATGATGAATAAGTGGTTGATCCACAATTTGAGAAGGTAGAACACTTACCCATTCTAGAGGTGGACTAGAGCAAGAAAGAGGAAGACAGAATTGAAATCAAAACCCTTCCTGTGATAAGGAGGACTAAGAAATGGTTGAGAGAAAAGAGACAGGAAGGGCTTCAGAGTAAAACTGTCTAACAATTCTCTTCAATGGTCGCATCATCACTTCCCATGGACTCTTCTAATCAACCCCTTGCTATCTGTGGTGTAGGTGCATCCAAGCCATCGACTGAGAAAAGCCCTGTCTCCAAGAGATCGAGAAGAGTCCTCACGGATATTCTGCCATCTCGTGTTACCAGGTTGAGGACAAAAGGGAAAAGAAAGAAGCAGACTTCTGAAACAATAATTGTTGATTTAAATTCAGAGGAAGAATCAGAAGAGCCTATGGGTGACAAAGAGGCAAGCCCAAACAGAACAGAGGCAATTGACACTGGTTCACAGTCAGAGGCCTTTCTGGAGACCCCCGAGATGTTAATGATTTCAAATGAACCCTCTAATGGAGAGAAGCCCAAGAAGACAATCTCGGCCCCTGCACCGAAGTGGCTGGAGAGCTCCATATCTAACAAAAAGAAAGTGATTCCTTTTGTTCTCCCTTTAGAGGACATGGTAAGTAAATGTCTGGGGAAGACCCCCAAGTCCAAGAGACTCAAAACAACGTCCAGAATAAATATTGACCCAAACACTGTTAACTGGAGTGCAGAAATAGCTAAGCTAGTGATTAAGGAAGAGGTTCAAGATCCTACAGTGCATGATTTCATTGTGGAGAGCGTAGATCTCGGTACTGCCTCTAGAGCTGCAGATGTGCACCACCTTGAAGCCTCCACTAAGAGAATGGTCAGTCGAACAATGAAAGATGAGAAGGACAAAAGAGAGTTGAAACAAGCTCTGCGTTCAATGGCAGAGTACATTGAGGCCATTAACAATCCTAACCCACAGCCGATCTCACAGGTCCCCTTGTCTTTTGACTTGAAATCACCTGTCAATCAAAAAATGTTAGATCAAGTTCATAGAAGCAAAATGGTCTCAAAAACATTTGACAACTGGTTGGACAACATAGAACAAAAAGGAACTGAATATATTCATGAACTCAAAAATATATATGATCTGACTGCTGTCACTGTTGAAGATCTTAAAGCACAAGTTGCTGTTTGGGCAAAAGACGAAGGTAAGTGGACAAGTGTAATAAACCAAATAGAGGAGGTTCAGAAATATGGGCTGGAGAAGTTTTTGGCAGAACTTGACTGGTGTGGACGAGGATTTGTTATATGTGAACAAGAAGAATATTGAATGGAGGAACTCCATATCTCGACAAGGACGCTTTGAGCTCACAAAGCTAATTAAAGAGATAACGGAATTCACCCAATCACTGCAACATGATTTGCAATGTATCGAGGTTAAATACTTAAAAGATGATGGAAAGCCTGTGGAAGATGTTGAAGCAGTGGTTCAATCTTTTAGAGATAAAATCAACTTTGTTAAAGAAAATGATAATATTTTGATTGAGGATTTCTCCAGGATTTCCAAAGTCGAGTCACTGCTCTATCTCTGCATTGATGCACTCCCAGAACACAGGGCAAGGTTTGGGAAAATGCGAAGAGAAAAGGAAGTTTGGAAATCAAGAATGAAGCATATAGGTATACCAAACTTCCCTAAAATTTAGGAGTTCGTTGCTGCCTTTCAGGAGTGGAAGACCCAACATGCTTCCCAGGCTACCGATAGCAAATCAGGAGATGCTGATCCGTCGCTCCAGTCATAACCTCATTGGCTCGTTCTCTTTCAGTTCCTTTATTTATGTTATTTCCAGCAATCTTGATCTTTTATAATCAGTTGTTAAAACTAAATCCCGTACGGGTCAGAGTTATGTTAACTCTGGGTTTAATTTGCTCAAGGACATGGGTTAAGACATTCATATTTATATGTTTTTATAATTTTGAAAGAGGGAATTTTTGGAGAAAAGAAAAGAAAAAGAAAGTTTTTGGGCTGAACGGTTGATATTTTACATTACGTGATAATTGTCTGAATAATTTTCATCTGTGAATGAGAAGAAGAAACAATTACTGCCTACTTTGGATCTGTGCGTCTGAATGTGTGGAATTAGATTTTCTGTGTAAAATCTCCTTTCATCTGGTAATTGCTCTTTATTTGGACAATTCGTCATATATGTTCTGTTCTTCATTGGTTTAGCAAGTTTGTATGAATGTATTCATGTATTTGAATGTATCAAAGTAGAATCTGTGCATTCTATCCTATTACTGTATAAATTTATCGCGTTCATTACATGGTTATGTATGAATGTTAGTCTGCCTTAAGCATTTTCTGGTTAAAAATGCATTTGGTTAGTTGAATAGGTTAAATTCACTGAAAATCTTAAAGGGAGCTGTACCTAAATTCAGAGGGGAACTAATTTAAAAGGTTCACCCATTTGTTGTTTAACTCATTTGTTCTTTAAAAGAGGGGTATAGAGTCAGAATAAATTATTTTTAGAATAAGGACAAATCCGTTATCCAACAATACTGATGAATCACAAACTGGATTTAAGTGTTTACTTGGAAGAAAGTTTTGTACAATTGATTCACCCCCCCTCTCAATTGTCTACCCTAAATCTAACACTTCTTTCTCTATAAACTATGGTTGCATTTAAAAAATTGTACATTTTTTAGTATCTCTATCAATAGAAGGTTTCTTTTTCCAATTACAGATCAAGAATTACTTTTGTTGATAATTTAGTAAATGGTCGTATCATTATTGAAAACTTGTGATCTTATCTTTTATATTGATCACTATGAAGACCTTGTTGTAAACTGTTGATATTTTCTGTATGTTGAGATTCTCTCTTTTGTTAGTGTTTGATTTGCCAATGATGATAACAAGTAGTATGGGATGCTTGTTTTTCATCATAAAGGCAATTGTTTTGATGTCTCATGCGAGTAGGCATGTTGACAAAATGAACATAATCGTTTTAATTTTAAGTAAATGTCTAGAATATGAATAATATTTTATGAAGGAGATGAATTAGCTTGCATGCTTTTATTTGTTGCCATGTATAGAAGTAAGTTGATTTGATGAACAATGACATGCTAATGATGTGTGCAAGTGAATGAATGTTAGATAGAGAAATTTTTGCAGTTATGAACAAATAGGTGCATGGAGCAACGAGACATTGTCAGGTGGGTTGATTTTGACATTGGGGTAAAACAAAATTAAAGAGGCATGAAACCTTATTTTTAGTTAAGTTGATTTAATCATCAAGACGATGATTCTTTAAGGGGGGAAGGACGTTATAACACCTATTCTCAATAATTCAATTTTCAATTTAATATTACTATTTTAATGATCCTTGAATAATTCTGACTCATGTGCGTAACAGGAATACACTCTCGACAAAGAGAGAGAGTATCATCAAGGAGGGGGTGTCTAGTCAACTAATGGCAATTGTGGTGAAAGGAATCTGCACATGCACCTAGTTGCATTATAGTTGCATTGTCATTGCATAAATTAATTATGTTGATAAATTGCTTTCTTATTTTGGTAAAAAAGAAAATCATCTTATGCTTTATAGTTACCATTTAATTAATTGTTAGTTAAATATTAAAGTGCTCTTAGTGAAATAAAAGTAGTTTAAAATTAATTATATATTTTTTTTATTTGAAATTATATGGAAGGAAGAATTATATTTATTATTTTAAAGATAAAGGTGTGGCAAATTAATTAATAAAATTATTTTTATTTATTAAATTTATACAATTTTTAAAAATAGAATATGTATTTTTATTTGGTAACAATAGAGAGAATTAATAAGAAAAAGAAAACAAAACATAGAAATAAAACCAAAAAAAGAGGGAAATAAAACAAACGATAGAAATAAAGAAAACTTAGAAAAAAAAAAACACAAATAGAAGAAAAATAAAAAGAAAAATTATTAAAAAGATAGAAAGAAAATGAATAAAACAATACAAAAAGAAAGAAATCAGGAAAGGAAAACAAGAAAAGATAAGGACAATATAGAAACAGGACATTTAAAAAGAAAACACCAGTGAGAACAAACCATTCAGTACGGCGATAAGGAGTATTTGCATGAAGGAGGATCATAATGGCGATTTGAAGAAAACAAAACCTCCACAGCCAGAAGAACCATTCGAGTACGCCTTATGTCTTTGATAATTAACATAATAGATTGCATGACCTGTATGGAATTTTACCTTTAACCAGCTTGTAGCATGACCTAAGTTGTCCTAGTTAGAACACACCTTCCGACTGCTAACTGGCCTGAGCGAAGTCTTTTGAGTTTTTAGTTGTTCTTTGATTCTATGAAACCATTTGTAAATATGCTTGAATCATTGTTTGGAACTCTATCAAATGATTACAATGCCGTTGGTTCTAAAATTGTTGTTTCATCACCATTTAAGAGGATGTTTATGCAGAATATGTGTTTGCCTATTTGACAATCACCTTGTGCATATTTCACAATCATAGTTATTCCTGTGATGTTATTTCTTGAGTGCACTAGTGTGCTTTAAACCTTTAATGCCTACTTAACAATGTCTTTCGGTTGATGCATTTTAATCTTTTATCCTAAGTGTGAGCTACCTGCATGTTTGACTTTCTTATTTTTAGCTTGTCATTCGATTGGCATGTTTGAGATATGACTTTTGCCTTCTTAAACTTAATCAATGCCATAATTGCCATCCAGCAAAATACGAACTCTTGTTGTCATTATTCCCACGTTGCTTTACAACTTAGACACCTCCCTCAATCCAACTATTGCCTTTGATCTTAACTGATGTCAAATCAATCGATAGCACCTGTGATGATAAGAGTTGCATGCAAAATTTTTTCGTTGTTGGTGCCCACACTAAAAGCTGGCTTTACACCTACCAATAGCAATTGATTGAAAGTTTCTAAATCCTGTTAGTTGAGCACTCTATTATTTTGCGACATTATCTTTGTATGTTATTGAGTTTTCATATACTCTAAGACAACCTTGCCTTATGATTTGAATCGCCTTCTTAGGCTGGGTACAAATGACCTTCTACCTTTTGGATTGGCCTTTGTCATTCTATCTTAGATCCAATTGTATTGTAGTGAATGTGTTCTCCTTTGCACCCAACTATCTTCCTAAACTCACCAAGTCGGCTTGGTATGAATCTTTCTCACTATTTGAGCAGTGATTAAACCTCTCCTCTTAGCGACCATGTATTGATCGATTTTCTCTCCTTTGAAAGACACAACCTTTGGCTTTTAAATGCTTCGGCCAAGTCAGTTTTCACCGTAGACAAAAACACATCGTTGTGAATTATTATGAACGCTGGTTATTTGGCGATGTTGTCCAGATTGTTACCTGTGTGCAATTGCTATGGTGGTATGTTGGTCAGCGACCTCATTCAAACTCTTTATTGTGTTTCTGAGTAATATGTCTTCCCTAAAATTTTGGCCATCGCCGCTATAGGTCTCTCTTTCATTGCGTCTCTGCCTATTCTTACTGCTATCTAAACCTTTGAACTTTCTCTGTAGGGTGACCATGATGGTGATTGTTTCTTTTCCATCTTTGGAAAGGCCACATATTCTGCTGGAACGTCCTTGTGGATGTATGTGGAGTTCTTATAAACTTCAATCGAACTTAGAATCCAGTAGACCAGCATCATCATGGCGCCTCGCCATAGTCACAATACCTCCATCGTGGCTCATGAAATCTCAGAAAGTGGGGGCGTAGTGAAAATCTCACTTAGTAGGAAGCAAATGATAATTTTAGTGGCAATCATAGCTAGACTGTCTTGAGCGAAAGATAATTTTATGTTACTTAGAATAAAGATTAAAAATCACCATCATAGTTATAAAAATGTAGTTGTTGTCATAAATGTTTAGGTAGTTACAATTATGAGAACTAGTTATTATTGTTAGAATATTTCTATAAGGAGATTTTGTACTATAATGATTGTTGCTCTCAATTCTATAATAAGATTGAATCAATTTTGGTGTTACGAAGTTGATCGATTGTTACTTTGGACAATTATGATCTTTGATTACTTTCTTTATATGTAGAAATGCTTGTTGACTAATGTAAGATATGGAATACATGTAGTGACTTGCACACAATGTAATAATGTCTTATGAAATAATGACCTATGTTTTAGAGTTATGAATGCACTTGTTTTTATGCATTATGGGGAAAGAGACCTAATTTGACTTTGATAGGTAAATAAACTCAACTTCTATTCATTAATTATGTTCGTGGTATATGATCATGATATCAAGAATGAATGATTGTTCTTTGAGAAGGATAACATTTCATTGCATATGTATTTTACCTTACATGAAAAGTATGTATAAGTTGTGGATGCATTTTTCCATTTTTGCAATTATGTATAATGAGTTAAGTAGAGCACCAGATTCTTTCGCCTAAGCCAACTCCATTTTTCTAGACCACTCGTGATGGGTTGGGCTTTCCAGTAGGGAAGCATGGGGAAGCTTCATGCTTCGTGGCAGGGTGGATATCACCATGATGATACTCTCTCTCAGGTTCCACGATGCACATGCGGAAGATATTATTTACTATTATGTTATTCATGTATAAGCCTACATGGCTAACTTTTGTAAAGGCACGGCCTTGTTCGATATACTTATTGATACATTGATGTATGTAATCCTAATTGACTATGAAGATGAAAGATATTTAATTATGTCTCTATTTCCACTCCATGTTATATATAATTTATTTTAATTTAATAATTTGGTATTGAAATGTTGGTATGTGGCAACTAATCATGCAAGTACTGTATACTCGTAACGTATCCTCTTTTTTGCCCGTTTGGAGTCGGTTGTTAATTTTTGGTTAACCAACAAAAGAAAAATGACATTGTAAAACCCTAATTCTAGAAGCTTCCAAAAAGCTTGATATAAGCGACTGGGATGTATGTTGCGGGTGTGGAATTCACGAGATTGTAATATGTTTTGCACTAGATAATAAAATCATTGGACAGATGAGTTTCTATGGATGTAGCCCATTTTGGGTGAACCACATTAAATTTTTACGTTGATCTCTTTTGTGTTGTTCTTCATTGTTATATTTGGGTTATTTAATCTGCATATAATTGTTAGTGTTTATTGCTTTGATATGACTAAACCCTAACACGAAATGCTTTTCTGAAGGTTATTTTTAGTAAGTGAGTTTTACGGACCTTACACATTCACAAAGCTTGGAAATGGATTAAGAACTATCACATTCATCAAATCAGAGATTACAATCATACCACTAAATGTGGCAAAAGCAAACTATAACTACAATTATAGTTTACTAGGAAAAACACCTACAACATTGGAGGAAAACATCAATTTGATACAAATATTTGTGAATTATATTACATACACTTCATGATTTATTCATGTATAAACAAAGCCTGCAAAACTTCCTTTCTTAATCTGCCTCCTAGAGCTCACAACCCTGCTGAGAAATTTCCAGAATGACCAACCCTTAATACCAAATCAAAACCTTGCATATATAGCAATTAAATTCAAATTGATTGCACCAATTCCTAATGCTGTACTCATTCAATGAGTACACACCATGCTGCATTAAAATCAACTCCCAATCTGTTACAAGATTTGCACATTGGGGTAGCAAAACCCATGCTTTGTCATCTCTAGAAACAATTAGAAAAAGATTGCTTGCACTCTAATTATACTCTAAGCAATAAAGAGGGAAGGTTCTAATCCTTTCCTATCACTTGCAACATTGACTTCTCAAATTTGTCCTTTATGCATTGAAGAGTTTTACTGCGCCAACCACCTGCACAACACTATTATGCAGGCTCATTAAATTCTGAGTACAAATCAATTTGTGTATCCCTGCAATCATGGCATGCATTCAGGGAATTAACCATTTCAAGTATTGACAACATTCCCAATGTGTCATCCTCATTTTCTATTGTTTTGGGTTGTGTTGCCATATTTTTGAAATTTTACAAAAGCACTTGCGCCATTGAAAATTTCTCCATCCTTTACTTGCCACTTCCTTTTTTCTTCCTTCGTGAGTTCAACTTAGTCATTTTTCGAGTTGTCAGAAATCCTTCGCATTTTTGAACCAAAGTCGGCGGGTTCAAAAGTTCATGAACCACCTGACTTCCTGACTTGTCTTTGTGTCTGATGTCTTAAAGTCTTTTCTTGCGTCAGTCTTAATAATTTGTGTTGAGAAGGCTCTATGTTGTCAGGAGATCGGAAGTTCTTTGAACTTTTGAACTCTCAATGTTATGGTTCAAAGGTTCATATATTGCCTGACTTGCTGACTTCAAGTGATTTCTTTTCCCCATGGCACCTTTCTGAGCTAGTGTGTAGTACAATGAAATGACACTTGTCATTTTGCATTTAATTTGAAGTACATGCGAATACATTGGCACATTTTTCGGAGGGAAACTCAAGGCAAAAGTTTATGATTTTTGAGGATGGATTCGCCACCAGAATTTAATGTTCTTTATGAACAAGTTTATGAGAAGTGACAGGAAGTTTTGATAAATTCCCTTTCTCACCTGAAGTTGCATTATTTTGCTAAGGGAATGTGTTGCAGAGTGAAGAACAACTAATCCACTATGTGCAAGATATCAGCGGGAATTACATACTTATAGGTTAGCATGATTAGCCGTTTCTATTTCATTTCTTGTTTTCCTCTGCTATGAAAACATAACACTTCTCTCGGGTGGTGGAAACTTTCTATTTTCATGTATCTACATAGAGAGTTCCCTATGAATGCACTGCATATTCTTGCTTTATCTGTGAATGCCTCAGAGTTTTTGGCCGTCTGGTTTCTTAATTCGGTAAAAATGAAGTTTAAGTTTCAAGGGGCTCCTATGGTCCCTGTTGTGAAGAATGGTTTATCTAGTGTGAGAGATACTGAATTGGACCATATTGATTTTGAGCATTTCTGGAGAAGAATGCAGTCTGAAGGCCGAACTCCCTTGGCAGATAAAATTGTTAGCAGTGGGTTGGACAAAGCTGGAGGCTTCCCACTCGTAGTGCGCTGTCCTGAATTGATTGTAGCCTATGCCAATAGTTACTTTCTAGAGTCTCAAGAAATAAGGGCCCAAGATGGCTCTGTGGTGGCGAGAATTGACTCTGAATCAGTTGCTCTAGCTCTAAATTTGGAGGAGTATGAAGATAATGCCGATGTTTGTATGTCTTCTACATGGACACACTATAATAAAAGGAAAGATTGGTGCCAAACTTGTATTGCCAAGAGCTGGTTGGAAATTGAGAGAAAGGGGAAATCGTGACTCCTTGTCAATCTTAAGAGGAGTCATTTCAAATAAGAAATTTTAGACATGATAACATTGCTAAATCGTGTAGTTGGTAGCTCAGAATCAGATACTTTCACTTTTTGGATGTGTAGATTTATTTTGCTAATATGTGGAGACCATTGTATTGATTGGGCTAGAATAATTAGAGAAAGTATGCATGAACAATTGATAAATTTCCTGCAATATGTAAAGTTCCACATGTGTTCCAAGCTAGTTTATGTGTTGGCTCGTAAAGAGGCTACTTGGCCTGGTCTAAGGATTCAAGGAACTCCTACTACCGGTACACCTATGTATCAGACTTTTCCTTAGTTACAGAAGAATGAAGGTATGAAGGATTTCTGGAGGGTGAATGATGCCTTTTCCATGTGGTTGACTAAGAAGATTGATAGCTCATTGGAGCGAAGATTTTCTGCTGAAGCAACCACATTGGTCATGAATTTTGGAAGCTTTTATATCTAGTTTGATCATTTTTCTTACTTGAGAATTGGGGGTTATGAAAATGCCCTATTGAAGTTGCCATGTTACCCATCCAACTATCTTGTGCTTCTGGAGGTATGTCATCAAATGGTGGTTGTGAATACAAGGTACCATGCCATGAAAAAGAAAGGTCACTCTTTTCCTATGTCTCTACCATTTTATTCTTGCAAAAGTAATGATAGTGCTAGAAGTGTTGATAAGTTGTTGTCTGAGTTTAGTCTCCGTAGTTTGTCATCTCGTGCAACCTTTGACAGTAAGAATTATGTAAAAGAAAATATGCATGGAGGAGGTTCGTATCTACACAAACCCCAGCTTGAAGACTTCTGAGAGGATTGTTTGAACAAGTGGGAAGTGTAGATAAGGAGTTGGATGAGATTAACCATTGATTAGATTCGAGCTTTTGAGTTGAATATTCAAGTTCTTAACATGGTTGACGACAATTCCAATAATATAGATGAAGGCTATCATGTTGCCTTACTACGACCTCTACCTCCTGTGAAATGGACTGAAAAGGAAATCACAAATGTGAATTTTTCATTCTTTCCAAGTGATAAGAAGGACAAAGAAATGGGTGAGGGGAAAGGTGAAAGAATGTGTTGGTTCAACAACGCCTAGAGAATCAGCCTCTCAGGGTCAAAACAAATCTTAGACTACTTAATCTCAAAGAAGATCATCTAGTTTGGACCCAACTCTTTGGAGAGTTGGCTCACAATCGAATGGAGATGGTGACCGCTCCCTAGCGAGGCCAATAAACTAAAGATGATGTGTGAGCAAGATGGCCAACCAACAAAGAGCAATACCAGATTGGTTGCTTCCTCATCAGAAGTAGACCATGTGCCATTTGTCAACAACCTTGTAAGTGATAGTGACTCATTCATTTTCACTCAGTTAGGAGAAGATAGTATGCTGCAATCTCTACTAAGTGCCCCATATTCTCCCAATCCAAATGAACCCCCAGAGCAAAATTCTCCACTTGTGCCCATGGATGGTACTATGAGTGTTGTTAATACTGCTAATATCCCCTCCCCGTCTCCTACCTAGTTAAAGAAAGATGTTGAAAAGAAGAGGTACACATCAGCAGTGGATACCTGTATTGATACTGTGTCCAAGTTACTACATGATACCCCTAAGCTTAAACATGCCAGGAGGATGTCAAGGATGGTGACTGATCCTACCTTAGGAAATCAATTTTTGGAAATTGTAGACCCAGTGGGAAATAAGAATGAATATGAAGTGACTGAAGCTAACTTCAGAATGAGTAGAGTAGACTTGGGACCTTCTATTGCTAAAGGTGATATCTATCATGTTAAACACTCGGTCAACAATATATCAAAAAGGGTCAAAAGATAGCAATAAGAGAATTCTAAGTTGCTAGCTCAAGTAAGTTCTTTGTCATTATTTGGTCAGTCAATTGTGAAAATAATAACACCCTCGGCAAAAGCTCATCCTAATATGAGTCTGAGTACCCCGTATCCTAATCTATTACAACAAATAAAAAGATCATTATCTCTGAGAAATGCTATGGATCAATGTGTTGAAAAGGTAATTTTTGATGGTCTTTTGTTAATCGAGGAGGCAGTTAAAGTATTTGATTCCATTCATGGAAAAAGAGAAGCTTTAATTGTGGAATTCCAAATGGCTAGGAGTGATCATAACACCCTATCTTTAGCTTCCAAGGAGATACATGAGATGACCAATATGGATGTTGGTATCCTAGTGGCTAAGAAGATCTTGAATGACCCTGGGGAATTAGACATACATGTATGGGCTGATGCAGTCGAATGGAAACTATGTATTATAATATCTGATGAGGATGAGATGAGGAAAGCAATTGCCATCTATTTCTTAGAAATGATGAGGATCAAAATATATTTTTTTGTCATAGGAATCGAAGCTAATGGGACTGATGATGAAAAACTGATGGATGTTAAGGAGATCAAACAAAACTTCAAGAAGTTGGTAACTGAGGAAATCCTGAACTATGATATTATGATAGGGGAATCACTTGATAAACTTGCAAAGATGGCAGTATATATCAAGACTGTTGGGAGCAGATTTGATGATGTGCATCAAAAGGTGGCAGATGCAGATAGATCAGTGAGAAAAATAAAATGTCAGATTAGTATGACTGGGACTCCACTTGGAATGTCTTTGACACCTATAATCAACAAATATAGGACATACAAGGTGAAACTACGGGCACAGACCTCTCAAACAGTGAAAAGTGGCACTGGAGATGAAGATGAACAAGCAAGGGAAGAGGAAGCGACAAATGAAGTTGATAACAAAGAAGAGGATGTGGCAATCCTCAATTGATTTTCTTTTCATATGCTTTAGTTACTTTTCAATATTTTCTCAAAAACTATTGGCTCTAGAGGACCCTTTTATATTATTGTTTAAAGTTCTTTTAATTAGTTGTCTTCAAGAAGCCGTTAGGGTTTAAAGATGATATGGTTCGACTTAGCTATAAATTTGATTAGCGAGTCGATGTATGAATCTTTTGGCAAGCTGTGTTTTGGTGATAGATCAATTTTGGCTTTCTATTCATTTACTTTATATACATGCAATAGAAATCAATGCAGTGGAGTCTTGAATGATCATAAAATTTGTGTTATGGTTATTTAGATTCATGTTCTTCCTATGTCGAATGTGTTACTGCCGATGTTGATGATATTTGTTTATTGAGGTGGTTGGATATCTGTAATTCTTGCTCAATGCTAGGAATTGTTTATCTCTTGATACATTGTTCATGGTGGTGATTATGTGGTGCATAGTATTTGTTTTATCAATTTGTAGATGTTAGCTTGGTGGAAGTCTAAGCTTCTGATTATTTGGATGTAATTTGCCTTTACTTCTTTCTGGTTAAAAGCACCGCCTTTTCTTTTCTTTCTAGTTAAAAGAAATACTAGTTTTCATTCATAAGAATATCAATCGAAGGTAGCTGCACCTTGTGGAAGAAGTGGAGAGCCTTTGTAGAATACCAATATAATAGTCTCAACTATTGTTACATTTTTCTTCTGTCCAGGCAAGAGTATTGACTTATGCAGTCGAGATTAGTAATGTCCAGCTATGTTAAGGAAAAATTATCTCTAGACCAACCTCTCCACTCATCATGGAACTTTTAGATGAAGACCCTTCCAGTGATTTTAATGAACAACTCAATAAGCAACCTAAACAAGCTCCATCACAAATAGAAATCAAAACCAGAGAACCTCCATTCCTAGAGAGGTTGAACACACAAAAACATGCACTAGAACCTAAATTTGATTTCCTTGGCCAATTATAAAAATGTCTGTGTTAAAATTTCCCTGATTCAAGCTATCAAAGATCTGCTAATTTACACTAAAATTGTAAGGGAGTTGTGCCTCAAGAAACTAGGAAGAAAATGTAAGGACTCTCAAATTGTTCATGTAATTGGATAGCTTGCTGACATCATGTTGGGCAACATAGTTGTCCCAAAATATGCAAACCCTGACAACCCAGTTATGGATGTGCACATCAATAACACCTTAATAAGAAATACTTTAATTGATTTATGTGTTTCCATAAATGTTATGACAGAAAGGAAGCAAGGTATGCAGAAATGCTTCCTACACTAATCTACTGAGGAAAGATTTATGCAAATTTTAACTTTCATAGCTACATATTAAGATGCACATTAACAAAAAGGTAATAACAACATCCAAATACAAATACAAAACTCACAACACCAGATATACATGGGGAAAACTTTTTTAGGTGAAAAACCCCACACTCCAAAACCTGCACAATGTATTATCCAATCAAAAGATGATTACAACACACTTGCAATGCAAGCTCTTTCAAGAGTACATAATGTCGATTCTCATTCACATCCCATAACCTTTCACATTCTCCATCTACTTATTTATCAAGCCTCTTTGGTAGATATCCAATGTTAGTTTTTCCATGTCAACCAATAACAAACTAACTATCGACACCTTTATTAAATATAGGGCATTTTTTTTGCTTTGAGGGTGCTGCCCCCCCGTAGAAGGGGCTCTACCACCTTGCACTCACCCGTTAATTATTTTGTAGGGAAACCACAACTAAGAAAGTCACCAAAATTTACCTTGTTGCATGTATTTGCAGCCCTGCTGTAAGATCCCTTGTAAAATTTGGTCCACTTTTCAAATTTTGATATGAATTTTCTAATTAGGGTTTCCTGATTGTTTTAATGGTTTTCATGTGTTTTCAATGCATGAATGTTTTTTCCATGTTATGATGCCAATGTAGAACCAATTTTTGAATGAAAGAACAATAAACTTAAGGACTAAAATTAAAATCAGAAGTTTGATATGATTCAAAACAATAAAGAGATCTTATTGCAAATTAAAGATTTGAAAAAGAGTGTTTACAACATACCCATTTTGACCACACCTCTTCTTAGTACAATATGAGATAATACATAACAAATATATGACAAATAGAAGTTTGATTTTATTTCAATTGTTCACACGAAGTATGATAAAAATTTATAGATGATGGCAATGTCAAATCAACTCCCAAATTTGATCTTCAATCTCCTTCAATGATAGAGCGATGGATCCTCTAGGTAGTTGCCAACTTGGAGTTGATGGTAAATATCAAATGAATGATGAAAATGATGTCCAAATTCATGATTTATCAGCCTAATAGGACTGCAGAGAATTGATATACAATCTGATTGCAAAATGATGATGACAATGCTCACAAAACCCTCCAAAAATGAAGTACTAGCCTTCTCAATATGAAGTGATCAACCCTAGACCTGAAATTCCTTCATAAATGCCTCCAATATTCATTAAAACACCTTCAAATCCCTATTATTTAGATCTAATATGATTTCAAAAATCTAATATAAATTTTGATGACAAATTTGTGATGATGGAAGGTCACAATAGCTCCAAAATTGAAGTGTCACTCCTCAAAACCCTTGATGATGAGTTATAGATGCAATTATATCATATAAAGCACATAAATATGTATAAAACATCAAAACCCTAGCACCAATATGAAGCCCTAGCTGAGATGATTAATTTCCCTTCAAATCCTAGCTTCAATCCACATCAAAAACCTGCAAATAAGTCCAATGATGAACCCTAGATAGATCCACCTCACAAAGTGGAGAGGGTTTTTGTCCTTAGAAGCTCGTTGAAACAAGTTACAGCTGAATGAGAAAATCTCCAAGTATCAAATGACAAATCCACAACATATCCAAATGACTCCCAAACACCTTTTTTATAACCCACAAGTTGGGTGCCCAATTCCATTCCAATTAATTTAGCTTTCAAGTCCACCTCCAAAATATAATATTATTTTATTTTAGTTTTTCTTTATTTTCCTCTACTTGAGCAGCCAACTTAGACGAATAAAATAGTAATATTTTATTATTTTTCCCACTCAACTTGGGCGGTCACCTTTTGGGCAAATAATATAATATTTTTAATAAATAAAATATTGTTTTTAATTTATTTGTTTTATTCCCATTTTATCCTTATTTCCCCACTTTCCATCCTCCAAGTGGGTCGCTTCACTCCAAGGCAAATTATTTTATTATTTTTGACTTCACCATAATTATCACAAAAATACTCCAAGTCATAATCCAACTCCATTTTGCCAAGGAAAAATAGTTAAATACATAATTTAACTATCCAAGGTATTCCCTTGTGACTTCAACTTAGCCTACGGGAACAAAATAGGCTAGCCAACATATGTTAGGTGATCAGGCCAGAAATGGGGACATTACACTTGTAGCATGATCAATCACCACATACTAACAACTTGTCACACCTGTCATTTCAACTCTTACATGTCATAGAATCTATCATAACTCATGACACATGACCACAAGGTGTGGACACATGGAAAAACTATGCCAAGTTAACATGGGATGTGTACCTCCTCATATGAGGACAGAAATTACATAGAAAATTACAATAGTAGGCAAAAATAAATATATACAACATTAGGAACTTGCAAAGGTTGAGACACGTTAATTCCAACAATGACCAAGGAAACAATGAAGAACCTGCAACTTGTTGACTTAAGACCTACACCTATAGTGTTAAAATTAGATAGGTCAACAGTTAAACTTGAAGAATTCATTGAATATTTGGTTATTACGCTTGACCCTTGGGAATACCATGTAGACTTCATGGTTGTATAGCCAAAAGCTAACCTGGGAGGATATCAACTCATATTAGGGCAACCATGTTAGCAACAACTAATGCTTTCATTGGTTGTAGGCTAGGGATTATGATTATTTCCAATGGAAATGTGACCAAGAAGTTGGTCCTTTATTCATTGACACAACCCTTTGTTGATTTAGATCAACCCGTCTGGCCAAATCCAGAGGATAAAGACCAATATTCCCTATAAACATTAATGACAATTAAATGTAGCCCATTGATTGACATTTAGGATGAAGATGAAGTTCTCTCCAAAATAATGTGAAATAACTATGGGATGAACCCACAACATAACCGTTACTTGGTATGCTTATCCTACCTGTTGTATAACATTCTTCCTATAGCACATTCACTAGTTTATGATTCTACTACCCATGTATTTCACCATCTTCTACCATACAACTATAGCCTTAACATTTTAGGTTTATATGTTGCCTCTATTATGACATCAACTACCCAAATTGAAATTTTTCTTGGACAAGCACTCAATATCAATAACCAACTAACAATCCCACAACAATCTAAATTAATCACCATGCTGCAAGATCACAAAATAACCTTTTCTTGAGATTACCATGATATGAAAGGCATAGACCCCAACCTATATATGCATCGAGTATACATCAATGAAGGTTCTATACCCACTAGGAAACCTCAATGAAGGATGAATCCTATTTTATGAGAGATAGTAAAGAATGAACAATAGAAAATCTTGGATATAAGATTCATTTACCCCATATGAGATAGTTAGTGAGTCTCTCCATGGGTCATATTGCCTAAGCAAGGAGGAAAGTGGTGTGTATGTGTTGACTATCGAGAAGTGAATACAACCACTAGAAAGGACCATTTCCCCCTTCTCTTCATTGATCAAGTCCTAGACTCCTTGGCTAGGAAGAAACTGGATGGTTTCAATGGCTATAATCATATTAGAATAGCCCCTGAGGACCAGGACAAAACAAATTTTACCCATCCTTGGGGTACCTATGCCTATTCAATCTTCTCAATTGGATTATGTAATGCACCTACAACATTTCGAAGGGTTATACTTAGCATCTTTTCTAATCTTGCTCATGAGTGTATGGAAGTCTGTATGGATGACTTCACAACCTATGGCAATACATATGAAGAGGTATTAGAATATCTTGAGAAAGTCTTGTAGAGATGTCAAGATAACAAACTCTCACTTAGAAATGAGAAATGTTATATGATGATCTAATGTTATTCCCCACCTATCAGCAACTCCTTCAACCACGTACTCTAAATCCACTCACATCCAACCCCATCAATCCAACCACTCTCATACAACCCCTATCTTTTTGGGAAATCAACTACATCCCATGTAATCCACCTCTTGGGCCTCCTTTCAACCTAGAATGACAAGAGATTAATATATTGTAAATAGGGTTGCAACGAAAAATAATACAAATTTGAAGACCTTTGCCCATACCCCTTCAATCACAATCTCAACACGATACCCTTTCCACCACACTTTGAAATGCCAAAATTTAATAAATATAAGGGCAAAGGAGGCCCTCGTGACCATGTAAAAGATTTTTTATGTCTTGCTAAGAAGACTCCTACAACTATGTGTACTTGTTAAGACTCTTTCCTCATAGTTTGGGAGGTCAGACACTAGAGTGGTTCATGCACCTACCTCTAGGGTCCATCACCTCATTTACTGACTTGTCTAAGTAATTTGTTGCACACTTCTCCTATAATGTCGGGCATGAGCTCACCGTGCTATACTTATGTAATGATAAACAATGTAGTGATGAGAGCTTTGTTGCCTATCTACAACGATGGAGGGTCCTCACAAGTTGATTTCCTTGGCTTGTCCTTGAAAGATAACTATTGGCAAGAGACACTGTGTGGCTTCATTATTGTTGTCATTGATGACAACAGAGTCCATCCCACACATCCGTAGGACATGGTGTGCCTATACCGGAAGTCAGATTGAAGAGTGTTGTGGTTCGGTAAGCAAGAACATAGCATGTGGCAAGGTCCGACAGTTAGGTCTGGATCTCTCAGAAAAAGTATCTTAGTAAAGTGCAAATTTGGGGAAGTCAAGAGGAGTACCTTGACTGATAGATTCCAGGGATTGAGCCTCCGGGGATGGAAGAGTGAAGAGACATGAGCACTTGAGTGTTGGGTTTCTGTTTGGCAAAGTAGACAGAGGAAGAACTGACCGGTAGAGCATCAGACCTAAATCCGGATGTGATAGTGATGGTGATTAAGTTTCCTAAGGTATCATTCATGATTGTTTGACATGATTGATGACTTCTCTAAGCATCTCTTTGATCTGCATTACTTGGTATGCAAAGATTCAGCCGACAGATCAGAGTTTGGGAAAATATTGAGTATTCCAGATGCCGACTAGAAAGTGGATGAAATCCTTGGTGCGGATATATATACCAGATGGATTTAGATATGAAAGTGTGTGTCGTGAGTTGTGGAGTGTGAAGAAAAGTAGAAGAGCTGAGTAACAACAGTAATATAGGTCCGGCATGTGACAGGACAACAGCTCCAAAGAAGAGGAAGAATGAAGTGCAGTAGATCAGTGTATTGAGCCTAACCAGATTGAACCTCAGCATATGTGGATGCTTCTCATCAGTTCAAGTATCTAGTTTCCTTGTATAAACTATTGTAGGCAGTGAGCCTCTTGTGAGTAGTGTGCTCGGGCAGTGAGCCCTAATTGGCAAGTGCCATTTTGTACTATCTTATTCTTCTAACAGAGAATACAATCTTGGGTTAGGCACCCCGTGGTTTTTCCCCTAACAGGGTTTTCCACATCAAAATCATTGTGCCATGTGTATTGATGTTATTTCCATTCATGTTTATGTTTGCTTATTTGATTTGATGATGCATTAATTGTTAAGGAAGTTCAGAAAGATGAAATAATTAAGATAACTGATTCACCCCCCTCTCAATTATCAACAATTGGTATCAGAGCAAGGTTCCTCCAAATAGAGCCTAACAACTTGAGGAAGATCTGGGAATTCAAATGGATGTGTATGGTATGAGGGAACAACTTCAGTCTGCCCTAGATGATCTTTAACAATCTAACTCTAAAGTCAATGAATTGAAGGAAAGACTCAAACAGGCTGATGATTTCATAAATGAACTAAAAGGGAAACTGAGTATTTCTATGAAAAAGAGAAAGGATCTACTTCAGCAATTGGAAAATCAAGGTGAAACCAATGATACAAATGAAGATCTGAAGGAGAAAACCAAGTTATGTGAAAAGTTATCAAAAGAGGTCATTATGGTAAGACATGAAATGGAATCAGGAGTTATGAAATTCACCCAAGAAATTGAAGAGAAAAGAAAAATTGAAGATGATCTAAGACAATCTCTCAAGGAGAAGTCATAAGATTGCCACAAAATGGATAGAATAATTAGGCATCTAGAATCTGATCTTGAAGAAGCTAGAGACAATGAAGAACAACTTGAGAATCAAATTGACACTCTTAAAAGGGATCTTCAAACAACAAATGAATACAAAGAGAAATTCAAGATAAGCTCTGCTCAACTTGAAGTTCTTCTTCAAAGCCAAAAGAGGGTAGATGACAAGCAAGGCCTGGGGTATGAAAAAGGTGAAAGCTTCAGATCCGGTCAAAAGAACTCCAGATCAGAAAATCCAAGAAACAGGCCTAGAAGACCTCCGGTAAGGTAACCAAATGCTCAAAGATATCCACCTTTCAATGGATACTGCAACAAATGCAATAACTTTGGTCATAAAGCCAATCAGTGTAGAAGAAGAATGAATCAAACAAATACATCCTTCTCTAGATAGTGCTTCAATTGCAAAAGGTATGGTCACAAATCCCATGAGTGTAGAAACATGCAAATAAACAGTTCATTCAATGGTAGATGCTTTGCATGTAATTGAATGGGGCATATGGCTAACTAGTGTAGATCAAGCGGATATCAGTCAAATATGTAAAGAAATGTTATTTGCTACAATTGGAATAGATCCGATCATATTGCCAAATTCTGTAGAAGTAAGAATCAAGACAAAAGGGGTCCGAAATAGAACCAAGACAAAGGAAAAGGAAAAGTGAACGCGGATGAAATTCAAAGGGAGATGAATAAGATTTGGGTGAAGAGAAGCACAGAGAATGTTGGGGATGGATCTACACCAGAACCTGGTGCTGATAATCCTTCTAGAAATTGATTAGATGAGCTCTAGCTCAGGGGGAGTCACCAAGAAAAACCAATTCCCCCAGCCAGTTAATTGGTGCCTGATATTGGCACATGAGAAGTTGCGGATTAAAGGATTCTTAGAGAAATATCTAAAGTAGGTTTGGTAAAGATATGAAAGATCCGCAAGAAGATTTGAAGAGTCTAATCTACCAAGATTGATCCGATTTAATAGTCATTTGGTAAAAATAGGATTCTCATATTTAGATCTAGCTTGATTAAAAAATTATGGAATCTTGATCTGCGGATAGATCAAATGATTAGGGAAAGGTAGATAGATTGTCACTATTCACCAAGAATAACTCAGTGTAGTTCAGTAATCTGAAAAAGATCTGTCTCAGAATAAGAAGAACAAGGCAACCAGAATGACTTAAGTTGCACATTTATTGCAGTGTGGAATTAGGGCTTTCCTAGAAATAAAAGGGTTTATTCATTTGTCATTTGCACATTTGCATTCAAGAAGAAAAGAAAAGGAGTTTTGCAACAAATTGCTTCAAATTCTCAAAGATCAACTATTGAAGTCGATCATCCAGCAAATCAATCCAGCTCACTCCGCGAACCCTAGAAGCACAAAAGGTATTTTCCATTATTGAATATCTCTTTGTAAATCTTTTGAAGATGGATACTCCAAATGTTGTAAAGATTTTTGATAGGCCTCAACCCACATTTAAGAAACATCCTTACAAGTCTCTAGAAGTGGATCCTTTAGGGACATTTTCCAGCATTCTGCATGGGGTTTTGCATGTTGAAGATGTTAGGGCACATATTCATGTGAACATTGAAAATTTTGGTGAATCCAAGTTGATGGATATCTATCACAATTAGCTAATTGATGACTCATTTGAACTCAAACCACAGTATAAGGCTATCCGGGACAAACATTTTGCACAATGCATTCATTTCCCCTGTTTTACAGAAGATGAATGGGTCCGGTATGTTTTGAGCAAAATGCATGACAACTTCATGTGGTTGAATAGACTGTTTAAGATCACTAAGGATGCCATTAGGGCTGTAACTGGATTACACTCAACCGGTGAGATGCCTATTCTCAAATCTGTCAAAAACCAAATTGCAAGTGAGGCTACCGGATTGAAATTTGATAAAAGAGCAATGACAATTGAGGATATCACAGATCCGGATATCAAGTTTGCATCAATGATAATTGGCTATAAGATATATCACTCCAGTAGGGAGAATTCAGTATCCGGAGCTACTGTATATACTGCTTATGAAATGTTAAGGAAGAATGCTGACTATGATCTCTGTGAGCTCCTTCTAAACCAACTTTTGGAAAATCTATAGAAGATAAAGAAGGACAAGAACTCCTTCAAATATCGTGGCTTGATACTCTGTCTATTCTTCTACTATATGAATGAGCTACTATATGGGTGGATATGGCAGAATGACATACTAGTAGCAATTCAAATAAGAGACTATCCACATGGAATTGGTGATGCCAATGCATAGAATACAACACTCTGGGGGTACTTTAAGAATTTTCAGAACATGATGCAAGCCAGAGAGAGAATTCCCCAATCCTTAGTTGAAAAATATAAAGATACAATATGCTTTATGGTAGAAACTGATCAGTGCCTAATGGAGGCAGTGGAACCAAGATTAGTTTGGATCATGCCAATGGGGTATGAAGTGGATGAGAAAATTGCAGAGCTGCATGTTCAGCACATGCTAGGTCAGCCCAAGGATCCCAAGGCAGAAAGGTTTGGAACCTTCAAAGAATTGAGTGTAAAGATTCATGTAGAGCTCAGGCAACCAGAGATGAAGAGAAAAGTTAGAAAAGAAGTAGAGAATGTTGCCAAAAGGTATGACATCTCAAAAGAGGCACTAGATGCCAATAGAGAAAAGATGGAAAGGGCAGAAAAGGAAGAGGTAGAAAAAGAAAGTGCTCTGGTAGAAGCCCCCTCCCGGACTAGATCCTCTAAGAGTTCTGCATCTGCCACTGCTAAGAGCTCAAAGGCATCACAACCAGAAGCAAAATCATCTGGTAAAGGAGAAAAGAGAACAAAGACAAAGGCTACAAGATCATACACAAGCCTCAAGGATGATGAGGAAACAAAGTCTGATGAGGAAATTAAGAAAATGAAGAAGAAGAAGAGAGTATCAGGAGAATCCACTACTGGTCTAGACAAGGAATAAGAAAAGACAAATAAATGTGTTGAGAAGCCCACTCTTGATGATATCATCAAGGCAATTACTATTGATGGAAACCTAAAACTAATAATAGAATTCTATGATAAATATAGTAAAGCTGACCAGAAGATCCTGCAGGATGCCATAGTTAAGTATCTGAACATCTACAATAAAGATTTCATTGAGATCATATCTTTAATTCCTAAAAGCCTTGAGAAGGAACTTGAAATGAAAAAGAATAATGCCAAAGAAAAGGATATGGAGATTTGGGAACAGATAACCATTCAGCTCTATCCCTCCATCACTCCTAAGCAGAAGAATATCATCTTCAAAGATTGTAAGGATGAGTTCCGAAGCAAAGCTAGAATGAATCAGCTTATGCTTGGAGAAATTGACAAGGTAGCAAAAGAAATAGAAGACATCCTCCGAAATGCATACAAAAGATTCAACATTCCTATTATAGAGGACTTAGATGATCCCTTGGCTACAGATGTTGAAGAAGAATCTACTGAAATAGTGGAAGAAGAGGTAAAGGAGACAGGTGAAGAGAAAGATAAGGACCTAGAATCCTCTACTTTGAAAGAGGAGGTCCATGATCAAGCAAACATCACTCCTTTGGTTTCCGCTGCAGACTCCGGATCCAAAGAAAAAGAAAGAGTAGAAGAGAAGATTAGTCAAGAAGCAGAAGATAAGGAAAAATAAGATGATAGTAGCAAGGCTGCAGAAGGAGTGAAAACTCCAACAGAGAAGGCCACAGATGATAGTGGTAAGGCTGCAGAAGGGGAGAAAATTCTGTCTCCGGCAAGAGACACAGCAGAAGCAGTCAAAGATTTCTTGACCAAAGAGATGATGGAATTTGATTTACCGGAATTGCTTCAAGGTCCATTCAATTTTGATCCCCTCTCTCCGGTTCAAACCATGAAACTAGCATCCTTCACTCAAGCAAAGGCAAAAGAAAAAATGTTGAAGTCTCACATGGAAGACTGTGAGCTCACAGAAACTGCATCCGGTGTATTGGAAAAGATCATGCCATCCTTCCAAAAGGATCCTACAGCCTCCACATCCAGTAATCTAAAGTCTCTTGTAAATTTTGTTAATACACATTTTGATTCTTTAGAGAAAGCAATAGAAGAGAAAGTCAAGAAATAATTTTTGGATAAGAGATTCTCTAAAGTACAGGGTCTAATCTCAAATGATAGGAGAGTTATGGATATTGGGATAAAGAGTTTAGAAAATGCTCTCAAAGATGGTAGAGATATTTATAAATTTTGTTTATCCTGGCCCAAAGTGACCAAAGATGTTGAGAAAAGAGTAAAAGAGCAAGAAGATAAACTACTAAGTTTGTCTCAAAGTTTTGATCCTCTCTCATCTCCCATAATAAATCAAGAATGTCAGACTATTGTAGTCTTGAATGAAATTAAGAAGCTTGAGAAGGAGAAGAAAAATAGAATAAGTAGGTTGAGTGAACTTAGAGGGATCATTATCCCCAAGTTAGAGGCCATGCATGAGGCCCTAAGTGATGCTCAAACTATAGCCCAGACCAGTGATCTGACAGATCTAAAAAGGGTAGAAGCTTTTGCATTCTTGTTGAGTAGTCACATCTCAATTTTGGACAGGATGAAGAAGAGTTGGGTGACAGAAGTGGTACAGCTAAAGACCACTTTTACAGATATATTTTAGTATATGTAGGTAAAACATGTATATATGTTTTATGCGGCTAAGTACATATTATTTTTGGAAATTTTTGTGTACGAACCCCACCCTTTCCCATTGATGTCAAAGGGGGAGTGAGAAGCAGTGAAAAATGTGGGATCCAGCTAAGGGGGAGATCCGGTAAAGTGTACATTAGAATAGAGCATCAGCCAAGGGGGAGTTCAGTGTGACAATTAGTCATTTTTCTCTAAGTGTTCCCATCAATGCCAAAGGGGGAGATATTTGGCAAGAGACACTGTGTGGCTTCATTATTGTTGTCATTGATGGCAACAAAGTCCATCCCACACATCCGTAGGACATGGTGTGCCTATACCAAAAGTTAGATTGAAGAGTGTTGTGGTTCAGTAAGCAAGAACAGAGCATGTGGCAAGGTTCGATAGTCAGGTCCGGATCTCTCAGAAAAAAGTATCTTAGTAAAGTGTGGATTTGGGGAAGTCAAGAGGAGTACCTTGACTGATAGATTCCAGCGATTGAGCCTTCAGGGATGGAAGAGTGAAGAGACATGAGAACTTCTGTGTTGGGTTTCTGTTTGGCGGAGTAGACAGAGGAAGAACTGACTGGTAGAGCATTAGACCTAAATCCAGATGTGATATTGATGGTGATTAAGTTTCCTAAGGTATCATTCATGATTGGCCAACATGATTGATGACTTCTCTAAGCATCTCTTTGATCTGCATTACTTGGTATGCAAAGATTCAGCCGACATATCAGAGTTTGGGAAAATATTGAGTATTCTGGATGTCGACTAGAAAGTGGATGAAATCCTTAGTGCAGATATATATACCAGATGGATTTAGATATGAAAGTGTGTGTCATGAGTTGTGGAGTATGAAGAAAAGTAGAAGAGCTGAGTAACAATAGTAATACAGGTCCGGCATGTGATAGGACAACTCCAAAGAAGAGGAAGAATGAAGTGCAGTAGATCAGTGTATTGAGCCTAACCAGAACTGAACCTCAGCATATGTGGATGCTTCTCATCAGTTCAAGTATCTAGTTTCCTTGTATAAACTATTGTAAGCAGTGAGCCTCTTGTGAGCAGTGTGCTCAGGTAGTGAGCCTCTTATGAGCAGTGTGCTCGGGCATTGAGCCCTAATTGGCAAGTGCCATTTTGTACTATCTTATTCTTCTAACAGAGAATACAATCTTGGGTTAGTCACCCCGTGGTTTTTCCCCTAACAGGGTTTTCCACGTCAAAATCATTATGTCATGTGTATTGATGTTATTTCCATTTCATGGTTATGTTTGCTTATTTGATTTGATGCTGTATTAATTTTTAAGGAAGTTCAGAAAGCTAAAATAATTAAGATAACTGATTCACCCCCCCTCTCAGTTATCAACAATAACTAGTCACTATTTTCATCCAAAATTTGAATCAAGAGATGGCATTCCACCTTCAAGTCTGTTGTGTTTCTACCTTTGATGAAATGATTAAATAATGGGCCACTTTAGAAAAATCCCTCATCTCAAAAGGTTTGGATAAAATTTACAATAAAGACAACACCCAAACAAATGATAAACCTAAATTTTGGGCTAAAAATAAGAGTGTAGTTAGTGATGGAGTCACTGACTTGAAATATATCCAAATGGCACAACAATCACAAGAGACTAAAACTATACAAACTATCCTAAAACCTCCCACTATCTCTATTCCACAAGGAGAAACAAAGCCACCCACTAATACAAAACATAAATACACCTCCTTGGGGGAACCTTTGGTGGTCATCTTCCACAAAATTGTTCAAGCAAACATGATTACGTTCCCGAACAAAAGACTCTTTGATGAGTCTAAACCAAAACCTACATGGTACAATGACAATGAATACTACGAGTGACAAGGTAAAAACAACCTCATCCCAGCAGTGGCCTAATTACCCTTTTTGTGCTAATAAACCAACCCAAACACTATGCCAATTTATTAATCTTATGATAAAGTTGTCTATTTTTTAAAGAATAATGTATAAATCTTCGTTCCTAATTTGATCATTTTTTACCACTAATGTTGACAAGATTTTATGAAAGATCTGTTGTGTCTTCAGCCAGTTTTGAATACAATAAGAGTAGAGGAGATGGACATTAATATAGACTAGAGTCAATAGCACTAGAAGTCTAGGGCACCAGAAATTTAGGAGACTCATAACTAAAGACTTCAGTCATTTGCTACTCGCTCGTCCACTTGGCAATTTATTTATCTTTCTATTATTTCAAAAACCATTTGAGGCATTCAAAGCACCATTCGGAGCCCTTGTTTATAGCATTAAATTTCAATCTTCTTCAATTAAGTTTTTGTGTTATGTTTTTATAAGACTTTTTGGCAGCAATAATGGGCCGCCCTAGATTTTAGGATTTTGGAAGTGATAAAAACTATCTCTATTTTTCAAATTGATATACTATGAATGAAGTGAAAAAGTTACTCTAAGTTAATATATATTATTGTATGGTGCTTGTGTAAACCTAAATTGAATTCTATTGATGTAAATGTGATATGAGTTAGAATAATTTTGGAGAGTTGGCCACTCAAATGAAATAGATAAGTATTTTTATATTCTATGAATGTGTTTGTTGTCTTTTGTAGCATTTATGTTTTGTTCTATGTTATTTAGTTATGAAGTGTTATGATAGAATTATGTTAACCTATAGGGTGATGTGATTAATATTTTAGAGTGAAGCATAACTTGCAATTATAATTCCATAGTTCTTTGTGTGTCATCTTAAAATTTCCAGAGTTCTAGATTTTGTCTTTTATGTAAAGAAATTTTGGAGCTACTGCATAGTTCAAATTTCTAGAGTTTAGTAGAAGTTGATAGTATAGTTTAGGTTTTAAATTCATATGCTTTCTTAGAATTAAATGTTTCTTTCAATTCATAGATTAGAAGGAACTAGTTTTAGGAATTTCAAGTGCATTCAAAGATTCTTCTTAAGTTTAAGTTTTCACACTTTGTAGTTAGATTTACTTTATTAAGGCTTTTCTTAAAAATAAAAATCCAAAAAATTATTGCTAAGTTCAAATGTTTGAATTTCTCTCCTATTGCATACAGCCTTGGACACAACTCAGCTGATAAAACTGATACATTTTTAGCTAAAGTGTTAGGTCAAAATGACAACCTGTAACTTTTTAGCACCGTTGTCGAGGACCCTTCATTATGTTATTAGTAGAACATTAGGATACCTCTTGTTTAGTACAAAAAAACATTTGTCAAACTTCTTTATGCAGGGGCATCATGCCTCTATCAATTTTGGTTTCTATTGTTGTTATGGTTTTGTTTGCATTTCTTTGTTAATTAGCAAGGACTCTTTGTTTTCTATATTATGTTCCTGTCACCATGTTGTAGCCGATGCTCCTATTACTCGAATGGTAGAAATCTAATTTTTAAGAAAACTTGTAACTATCATTGGTTATCCTTCATAATCGACGACTGCTCAGTCATCCAGAGAAATCAAGAGGTCACAGGCCGAAATATGTATTGTAGAATAGTTAGTGGAATTGAGGGGTCATGGGGCAATAAACGGTTACTAGAAGAAGTAACATCTCTACAAAGACTTAACAGAGTAACCCCCATGAGCAGGTGATGACAGATGGCAAAGATTTGACAGAACCCCCCCCCACTCCTAGGCGATGACTACAGGAATAACTATATTAAAAAGATGTCCTCTCTGAAGAAGTAGGCCGGTTAGAGGGAGAAGAGGCTGAGTAAGAAAAAAACAATTTGTGTTGCAAATTGATAACATAGGCCATTTGATGGATTTTGTAATGTTTTGATGATGAAATAGAACAATGAGGATTTGTGTTTTACCCCTTGCCTTGAGTGATTGAGATATTACTTATAATATGTATTTCTCTACTTCCAACCATGTTGACATTTGATCTTAAGGAATGCATCTTAGCTCTTGTCATTGTTTGGACTTCTAAAATATTTGATTACTGTCTGCATATTTAGTTCTAGTCATTTTGTATTTGACTGTTCTGCATATTTCTTTGATGGAGTTTCTTGTAATTAGGTATGTGCGCTGTGATTGCTAAGGCAGCCATAGAAAGAAGCAAACCATGTGCATGAGTCTTGAAAACTTGTGCTATCAAGTGGTGTTAGAGCGCAGAAGATCACTGGCATGGTGAGAAGTATGTTTGAGGAAGGAGGTAGGAAAGAGTTGTGATAGAGTTGTTTGTAAGAGGTATGAGAAAATTGTTGTTGCATACATGAGAAAGGGTTTGTGAATGCTATCCTCTAGCAGAGATAAACTAGGTAGAAGGTGTATGACTTCCTCCACTAAGAGAGAGTGGGTAGAGGGGGTTTGAGAGATACATCTTCCAGGGTCTTGTTGGGTAGAGGGTAGTTGTGGAAAGTGAGAAATTGTGTTGCAGCAATGACGTGTGTTGTGTGAACCAATTGCCGAAGAAGAGGTAGTTTGCACTTGCAGTTTGAGTAGAGTTGTGGATTTGCAGCAGTGAGGATGGGTATTAACATAAGGAGACCCGTCATAATCCCATTTTGGGAAAGATATTGGGATGAAGTAGAAGGTAGAAAATACTGTGAGGGATTGGAAGAGATTACAAGAAGAATGGAAATTTTGGAAAAGATTTATTTTCCTGATGAGGATTTGGTTGCAGAAAGTGGACAAGAAGGAAAGAGGAAAATCCTCAGTAAAGACAATAAGGAAAGAAGAAGAGAAAGTGCAGCAAGGAGCACTTGAAGAAAAGGAGAAGAAAGTGTCCATAAAGGAGGCCCCTAAGGAGACATCTTGGTCTCTTAATTTATTTTCTGATGAAATGTTTGAAAGTGTGGATGCAGGTATGAAGAAGATTAAAAACAAGCCCTTGGAAGCAAAAGAAGAAAGGGCAAGAAGAGAGCCCGTAGATGGAGATGGAGATAAGAACAAAGGAAGACAAGTTGCAACAATAGACAATAGAAGATAGTTTGTAGTAGTAGTAGTAGAGGTACATTGCAGGGTACCTAAAGATAAAGAGAGGGCTAATGAAGAAAAGAAGAAAGCCTGTCAAGTGAAAGATGTGGTTAGACTTGAAGCGAAGAATGTAAGCAAATTGAGGCAGTAGACCAATGAAGAGATAAAAGTGTGTTTTGAGGGTGATTTTGTTTATGCAAATGAAGATAAGAATGTAAACCTACAAGTTAAAAGGGAAAAGAATGAAATAGTGAATCATGGCTATATAGTGCCATATTTGCAAAGGAGATCAGTTGTAAATGTACAAGGAATAGTGAGGCAAGGAGTGGTTTGTACTAACTTTTATGACAGCAAAATAGTATCAAGGATGGAGGATATTTAGAGGAGACGAGAGGATAAGCTTAGTGTTGAAGCAACAAGGCATCAACCCAAGAAAATGGAAAACCAAGTGTGGGAAGTGAAGCATAGGACAACGGTAGAAGAAGTTGATAATGAGGAGAAGAAAATACAAGAAAAGAGGAATGGTGTTGATGTGGATAAATCCAATGAACTAGAAAACATAATAGAGCCCATAGAGGATGAAAAGAAGGATAAGGCTCCTGAGCATGCAACAGAGTTAGAGGAAAAGTAGCATGGTAAGTGCAAGATAAAAGGTAAACAATCTAATTTGTATGATGATGATGATGTTGAGGCTTTAAATAAAATTTGTGCATATGAGGAAAAGTTGTGGCTGATTGTGGATGAAAAGAAAATGAGAAAGGAGAGATATAAAAAGAAGGAGAGTCAGGGAAGGCAGAGAGAAATGCATAGTAATGAGTTGACCAAAGAAAATGGAAACCAAAGGGGAAAAGAGGAGAAAGACATGAAGAGTGAAGGTGGAGCAACACCAAATAAAGAAGGTAAAGATAAAATTAATAAGAGAAATAAGGTCGAGGTGGAAATTGAAGAAGGGGCAACAAACAAGGATGTTATAAATGGTTTGTGGATACCATTCTCTAAGTTTGAATCAGAAAGGCAAAGGAAGATAGATTGTAGAAGTATGTAGGTGTAATGTTAGAAAATGTCCCCTTGGGGGCTTTTCCCTCATAAGGTTTAGCTCCCGGGTCTTTAGAGTGCATTTAGGACATTTTAGTTCATATTTTAGCATCCCAAAGGAATGAGACCTAAGTCCCATGACAAATAGGACCTAGGAGGACCTCTTGAGTTGTACCCTACCTAAAATAGGGGGGAGGACTTGGGCCCTTGCACCCTAGTCCTGCCCTATTTTAGGGCAGCCTCAATTTCCAGGTGTCAGTTAGTGACCGTTATTGGGCCCCTTTGCCGACACGGTAAGTTTGAATTTCAAATATCTTGGCGGGAGTGCTTGTAGATGCATATATAAACATATGTAGGCATTCATTTGTAAACTAGATTGTTATTGTGAACTCTAGGCATTCTCAAGGTGATTCAAGGCTTTCTATTGTGTTGCAAGAGCAGACTTGTATGTTTTGTGTGTTCATATTTGCAGATTTGAGCATCAATTCCTTCATGGCATGAAGAGCATCTTCCTCCATGAAAGCTTCACTACAAGGTGACATATCATTCTATTTTTTTTTATCATTGATTCCTTTGGTTTTTGGCCTCTACCTCACAAGGGCACACCCTCTTTATCTGACAATGGTGTTCAGAGACTTAAGTGTCCTCCAGGGTTTGATTGAGGCAAACCTCTAAACACCACAACCCCCAAACCAAGTCTTGTGATTGCATGTTACAAGTGTCGCATCTGGGAAAAGTGGAGTTATAGGAAGGCTAGAAAGACATCAGGGATTTAGGATCTAAAGAAAAGACAAACAAAGGAGAATTTCTGAGACTAGGGCGCTCGCTCCAGTGTCTCCCGCAAACTAATTCCAGAAAATAGAAGTTACAGGGTTGACTAGTGTCCGAAGGAGGTCCAAATTCCCTAAAAAAGTAGGTACCTTGGACTTGGGCACCTACTCCAGTGTCCCCGACTATTCCACTTCAGAACCCCAAAAATAGGTATTCTGTAATTTGGTATTTTACTCCCGTCTGTAAGAGCTTTTTCTGTAATTTGATAATTTGTTGTCGTATTTGCACAATTAGGGTTTTAATGGTCAATTGAGCATAGGAGAAGGAAAATTTGATAATTAATTCCCTAATACAAGCTTCCCCTCATTTGCAAGTGACCTAGGGTATGATAGTTCTCGCCATTCGACCCTAGATCCTTCAATGTTAGGGTGAAAGGAGGATTTTAACATCTAAACCACAAAAGATCAACAAATCCAATTTTACCCTAAACGTTTTGGTGAACCCATGTCTTTGAACTTAAATTGCAACTTTTTGAGTGTTTGTTTGTAGATTTGGTGTGATTTCATTCATTCATTTGGTCATTTAATTTATTACATCGAGAAAATTTTAAAAACATTGAAAATTTGGAAAAATACAAAAAAATTGCATTATTGGGCTTACTAAATTGTGTCAATTCTTCCTAAATTTTCCTAATTCATGATTTTTGCATCAAATTTGATATAAAATAGAGAAAAATACAAAAATTCAAGATCTTGCATTGCATTTTCATCATTTAATTGCTAGGGTTTTGTGGAAATTTTGTCAAATTTTAGATAACCTAGTAATTCCAAAATCTAGGGTTGGTAGACAAAATCTTTTATCAGATTTTTCTACTAATTTTATAGGCTCATTCAAATTTTCATTTGGTTTTATTCTTTCATTTTATTGTGAATTTGCAATTAAATTTAAATTATTTGCACTTTTGCATCAAAAATTTCAACAAAAACTAGCAATTTTGGTGCATTTTCATTAAATTTGCATGGGAATTTTGCATGATAAAGATTGAAAATCATTTTCAGATATAATATTATGTAATTTCTATCATAAATCAGACATTAAATCATTCTCATAGCATTTTTTTCCAAAATCTCAAACTTAGGGCTTTGAAAACAATAATTTTCACTAATTTTGGCCTTATCGACTTCATAAATTTGCACCATAGGTGTGTTGTGAAAGATATTTTTAGATTAATTTTCTATTATCAGGGTAATAATTTTCTTCCCCTCATAAAAATCTTCACAACACCCTTTTAACGGGCTCTTGTAGTGAAAATTTTGCAAAAAGCTACACATTTTGGCTATTTTTGCCCTAGGGTTTGTCCTAGTTTGCACTCCAAGCGTGTTGTTATCAATTTGATAGATTGAGGTGACTAATTTTATTGATTTTATTTGATGTACCTCCTAATATTGCTTACAACACCCCTTGTGCTAGGTCTTGGAGTTGAAAAACCGTGAAAAATTGCATATTTTGCTATATTTTCACTAGGGTTTTACATTAAGTGGCGCTACAATCGTGTTGTGTTGGGTATTTTTGCATCAAGTGGCTGTTATTTATGATATTATTTTCTATCCATCATCATTTTCCTCACAACACCCTTTGTTATGCTCTTTTGCATTGAATTTTGGTGAAAAAAGTGCCTATTTTGACTATATTTTGACTTGGCATTATCTTGGATTTGCATCAAGAGTGTGTTGAGTGACTATATTGCTATTTTGGACTGATATCAGTCATATAGCCTGCTCCCCTTGACTGAAATCCTTACAACATCCTTTGTATCATTCATTGGCTTTGAAAAAGTATCGAAAAATCAAGCATTTTGGCCGTCAATCATATCCTTCTCCTAGGATTTGTCCTCTTAGTTTGCTCAATGTGTGTTGTATGCTTTTGTACAAACTTTATGACACACTATCCTAAAAACAATATACCTTTGAGAAGAAGCAAAATATTAATGGGATCTAGTGCTCTTGAAGAAGTTCGTACTTTGGACACCTTCTTTACAAAGGGAGAGAATCAAATTGGGCAAGATATTATACATCCTCCAACCTCAATGGAAGAAAAAACTTTTCATGATGTTGATAATACTATTGAGGCAAAAAGATATGTATCTGATGAGAAAATAGAGAAGTTGGATAAAGACCTAGCTGAATTTCAAACATTTATGGAAAATGAGAGAATAGCCGAAGAAGCCGTTCTTGCAATTCATAATATAAGAGAGTTGATAAAAGAGGGACAAGATGGTGTAAATGCACTTCGTGGTCTAGCACATATTGTACAAACCAATATCATGCTGGTAATCAAATGTGCCTAAGTGATACATAACACTTTATCACAATCTCATACTCAAGTTTCCATACCCATACCAAATATAGGAGTATCCACTTTTACATCAATGATCTTAACAACTAATGCGAACGCTTGTAGTAATACTACCACTGGTATTGGAGTATCTAATGGCACTAATTACAAAGTTGTGGGATTTGATTATCAAAATTTGGTTCCTAAAGCAACCTCCTCTATGCATAATTGTTCTCAACCACCTATCTATTCCACTCCTTTCCAGCCACCTATTACATACTCACAACCATCTTCCACCTATCATTATGGCCAACTACTGTTAGTTTATTCCCAGCCTTTGCCTATTGTATCTCAAGCTGAATCACCTCCTCACCTTGGTTCTAATTCCTCACAAAAAACCACATCTCCCAATGATGCCATCCTAAACCAACTTTTACAGGGCATGACTGCTTTGCAACAAAAGGTAAGAAACTTGACAAATTCTTCGCAACCTAGTCTACCGACATATCATTCCCGTAATTCATTATCCTATGCAATATTGAGAACTCCTATGCCTAAAAGGTTTGAGACACCCTACTTTGAAAAATATGGTGGAAAAGGTGATCCTAATATCCATGTGGCAGCATTCATAGCTATGTGTAGTGATTTCTATTTTGAAGAGGATTTGTTAGCAAAAATTTTCTCACGATCTCTCAAAGATACTGCTTTATAATGGTTTTGCTCGTTGCCTCCAAATTCAATACACTCCTTTTCACAGTTGATTGATCAATTTTTACAACACTTTCAAGCAAATATCAGACCTTAAGTCACTCTTATTGACTTGGTTCAATGTAAGCAAGGTCTGAAAGAAAAGTTGACTGAATTCATTGGTTGATATCAAGGATTTTACGCACAAATTCAGTATCAAATGAAAGATGAGGATGTTCAAAAGATATTCATTACAAATATACAACATAATATTTGTGATAAGATTCTCTTGATAAAGTACAACTCCTTTAAACATTTATGCACTGCCCTTCGTGACTATCAACTTTCATCTAGTCAGTATGAAAACCAAAACTCATTGGCTCAAGTTGGACAATCCATGGGTGGATCATCACAAAACAACTTTAAAAGGAGCAATAGTAGGGATTTCATCAAGATCAATGGACCAAATACAAATGTGTCTGCTATAAACAATCTAAGGAAACAATCGTATCAACCAAGGAAGTTAACTCTGATATCTGAGTCCTATCATTTGATCATGAATCAAGTTGTGAGTAATAACATCCTGAAACTTCCCCCAATTAAACCTATTGATCCTAGTAAACAAGGACCTTACTTCAATGCTAATGCCTTTTGTCATTATCATCAGGTACAAGGACATGACACTGAATGATGTATGCATCTTAAACATGAGATACAAGACCTTATTGATTCAAATGTCATCCAGGTATCAGGTGTGAATGAGAATGGAAATAAGTCGGTTGCTCTGCCAAATCAAAATTTACAAATCTTCACTAATCCTTTTCCTAAGCATACTAAAAATAATATGGTGGAACAAGATTTAGTGGAAGTAGATGAGGATGATTACTTGGACTATGATAGTATCATGGGTATGATTGAAGTGGATAAGAAACAAGTGGATAAACCACATCGTCCTCGAAGAAATGAAATCTATGCTGAGGTTCCTCCTCCGTTATCCTTATATGGATTAGGAGATAATCAAAATACCTTTGAAAAGAAAGAACAACAACCGATACAGACGAGCAAGATGGTACAGGATGAATCCTGCCACTGTTCTAGAAAGATTCACTAATGAAAACTCACTAAAAATCAGAAAAGAGCAAGACGACAATCAACAAATGGAAATAATAGTGGTTCTCCCCCTCACAAGAAACAAAAAGTCTCATTTAAACAAGGATTTAAGGAACAAACATCATATGATAACAAACAAGACTTTAATAAGAACCACTCAAATTTTGCATTAAACATGATTGAATACCTCTCCAAGAGGTTCGAGAGCTCCAATATATAATATGAAGACCCTACAAGTAAGTATCTATATATTTTTTATTTCTATCGTAATGTGCTTCCCTTGTAATGTGTTATATGTTGTTTAGGCCTCCTGGAATGACCTCAAATTCTCCCGTAAGGTTCAGGATACTAGGAGACCAATTTTGTTGTGACCTATTTGTATCATCATTCTTCTAATTACTCTCTCTCTAATTTCATTGTTGAGTGTTGTGTCTGATGGACATAGCGTCCCTAAGACACTTGTTTTCTCCTCTCTTATTTATTGTTGAAAGGAAGCTAGGTGTGCGGAAATCGCTTCCTACACTAATCTAATGAGGGGAGATGTATGCAAAATCAATTTTAGTGATGAGTGCCAAGTAGCACCCATGAAATACATCTTTTTACCTCTCTTTTTCTCCTTCCTGATTCCATCTTTCTTAATGTCTACACCCAAATAGGCTAGCAAGATCGTTCTAGATAATGATTAATTGAGATAACTTACTTAAGATCATAATTTCTGATTAAAGGACTAATGTGCATGGAATTGATGGAAAAATGCAGAAAAACTTCTCTTTTTGAATCAACAGGTGTAGATGCTCGGAATGACAATTTTGTGCATCTCTAGAGGTAGTCTTCAATGATCTCCAGAGACAATACCAAAATACCATGACACCAGAAGTTTAGACGTAAAGAGAAAAGCCTCTCCGGAGCTGGATGGGATTCTAGAGCATCTCCGAAGCTGAACAAGAAGGCCACAATGGTATCTCCGGAGCTACAGACATATCTCTAGAGCTACAAACATATCTCCGTAGCTACAAATAGGGACATATATCTCTGGCACCTCCTGAGAGCAGGGCATATTTCTAAAATAAGATGTTGATCAGGCACTTTCAGCAGTGATTGTGATAGCCCTCATTTCACTCAAATCATCACCTAAGTGGTGAAGGGTCATCTTTAGTTAACCGCTGGAGTTTTTATCTTTTTAAAGTTTTTGCATGAGTTACTGATAAAACTGATTCAATATCCATATTTTCAGGGCCTCGCTGCCCAAATGTATTAAGACTCAAACTTAGAATTAAGAGTGGACTTCTGTTCCACTCAATCTACTTTTATTGCATGGTTATTTTTCCATAGTTAGACAGCTAGTATAATAAAGAGATGGATGTCATCTCGTAGAAGAATTGGTAGATAAGATAAGTGATATGTCATCACTCATTAGATATATACTTATAGAAATAGCAGAAAATATATACAATGATTGGATTATTCTGATTCTCGGTAATCTTAGTTTCTTTGATATCAATATTTTTCATGAATACAAAGCGAATGGAATTGGACTGAATTTAGTTGTGATCTTATTCTTTTGTACTGATTCCCTACTGTAGCCTTCAGCCCCAAGGGTGTGGAGCAAGGGCCCACTCTCACCACCAAGGCAGAAGGCTAGTACCATTGTTTTGTTATTTCAGATTTTGCTATGAAAAGTATTTACTGATTTTGATAGATAGATGCATGTTGTTGTTTTTAAGATTTCTTTAAGTAACTTTCTGTTTAATTCTATTTTTAGTATTCCTTAAATTCATTCAGTAAGTAGACAGATCAATCTCTTCAAATTAGTAGAAGTCATTAAGCTTAGCTAGGAAAAATTGGTAACTGTAGAATCCCTAATTGCAGATAGCCGAGGACACAACCCCTGGATTTTGACATCTGAAATATGATTAAATGATGAGGTACAATGACACCTTGTCATTTATGGCGCTGTTGCTAGGGATATCTTGTGTTAATTAGGGAAACTTAGCTAAAATAGTTTTTAGGATAGATCTGTATGGTTAGAGCTAGAGATTCAAAAGGAAGATATATAAAATAGACACCCCATCAACAAGCCATAGGGGAAAGCAGTGGGGTGGCACAAGATCTTGTTGAAGAGAGAAACCTAGAACCTACTTTCGAAGCTGCACCTCAAATCAATAATCCCTTAGATCCTCCAAATCTTCCACTGGCCGATTATATCCAGGAATTACAACAAAAGTTTCAGGTAGATCCTTTAATAGAACCTAATTTCCTAGAACCTCAGGGAGAAGAACCAATACTAAACATGGACAATGATAATCATGAAGAAGAGGAAAATTAGGCTCCAAGAACCTTCTCATATACTATTGTTTTGGCTGTTGGAGACAATGCTCCTATGAAGAATATCTCACCAGCACACTTGCCAAATTTTAGAGGACTTTCTTCTGAGGATCCAGATAAGTTTTTGTTTGAATTCAAAGTAGTCTACCAAACTTATGATTATGGATTAGATAACCAAAAACTCAAACTGTTCCCTTCAACCCTAAAAGATTCTGTGATGAGATGGTTTATGGGTTTACCCCAGAATTCTATCCATTCTTGGGATCAGATGGAAATAATTTTTTAGAAAAATACCAAGATTACTATAGATCCAGTAATAAAAATGAAGAATTGTTTAAAATTAGGCAAGGAGAGGAAGAAACCTTAGAGGACTATGTGGACAAGTTTAATTTCACCTTGAGAAGGTATGGCAACCCAGTAGATCACTCCTTGGCTAGAATGCTGTTTGTAAAAGGATTGGATAAAGAATCAAAACAGGCACTGGATCTAATGGGAAAAGGAAATATCAACAAAATGGATATACTTGCTATAGAAGAACTCTGTAGGAACTATTCTAGAACCCAAGATGGAGTGAGATCATCCAAAACTTTTAAAGGGAAAAATGAAATAGGATAGTTAATGGAAGAGATTACAAATCTAAAAAAAAATATTCTAGTCCAATTAAATACCACATTGGATGGAATTCAAGCAAAAACTAGAACAACTAATCAAAACAGAACAAGTAAACCACTCTCCATCTATTGTCCTAGGTGTAGAAACAAACATTTGTTGAGAGAATGACCTTTGGACAAATCAGAGATTTGTCAGATCTATGATAGGGAACATCCTACCAGTCAATGTAGTCAACTTCCAGCCCTGAAAAGATTAAGCAAAAAGAATGTTGTAATGGAAGAAGAATTGAACTATGTGGGACAAAAACAAGCTAGGAATTTCCCTTATAATCAGTATCCAAACTAGCCTTCTTACAGGGGTCCTTCTAATTAGGGAAATAATCAATGGAATCCAACTTGGCATGGGCCTTAGAATAATCCTCCTTAGCGATAGCAGGATTGGCCAAGTCAACATTGGCAAAACCAAAATTGGCAAAATCAACACTGGGGAAATCAACAGTGGTCACCATAGTTTAGATCACAAAACATGCAACCTCAATGGGGTTCTCAATAGGGATATAATCAACAATACCAGGGACAACCTAGATGTTTCCAACCTTAACAACAAGCTTTACTAATTGGACCATCCAACACACAAGGTCAATCACAAAATGAACGAGTTAGCCAACCACCTTTACCAGTTCAGCCTATACCAAACCCACAAAATAAATAGGGAGCAATTGTTTACATGACAGAACAAGAAAACATGGCTGGTAATAATCTCCAGCTACATTCTAGGAAAGCATTCCCAAGACCATCTCCTCCAACTATAGTTGAAGTAACCAATGATGAGGAACCTGAAAATTCATCCACTCAACTCCCAGAGGAGATTACTAATGAAAAAGTGCTAAAAGAATCATCCTTGGATAACTCTGGAGTTGCTTCTAAAAGACTGACTCTGGAGAACATTCCCAAACATAATTCTAACAAGAGCTCCGGAGATGGAAAAACTAGCACCATACCCAGAACAGCTTAAACAATATGTTCCCTAGAAAAAGATCTTATAAAAACAAGTCCAAACCAACTTGGAATCAGAACTTTTACAAGAAATAGAGCAACTAAACATCAAAATTCCTCTTCTCCAAGAAATTAGAGATGTACCAGAACTAAATCAATTCATTAAACAGTATTGTATCAAAACACAGGGTAGGAAGAAAAACTTTCCTTCCACAATACAGGTGGAAAGAAAAGTAGTAGATCTGTTTATGAGAGAAATGCTCCTCCCAAAATATGGAGACCTTAGAAATCCTGTCATAACTATTTTCATCTCAGGGGTAGAAATTTCAAATGTTCTGGTTGATTTGGGAGCAACAATTAATGTGATGACAGTTCACACAATGGACAAATTAGCTCTATCAGGTATCCAATCCACAACTACAATCCTTCAACTTGCTAACCAATAAGTAGTTATCCCAAAAGGAGTAATAACTAATGTACCAATTGTAATAGAATCATGGGAATTTCAGGTAGACTTCCTGATATTAGAACTAAGAAACTAGAGAAATGCTTACCCACTGATATTAGGAAGACCATGGTTGGCTATAGCAGCAACATCTATTGATTATCGAACTGGGGATATGGTCATTTCTAATGGGGTAGATTTAAAGAAAATATCTTTGTATCCTTCAGCTAAACCATCAATACAATATATAGGAAGAGTATGGGTGGATGAACCAGAGAATAATGAAAACAGTGCCTCAGTAGCTATGGTAACCATCAGGGAACATCTGGGAGAGTTAGAAGATGAAATTTACTATGATACAACAAAAGACATTACTCACATCCTAATCAATAAGGATGTGATGGAGCTCGCCCAAGATTCTAGGAGAGAACTTCTTACTTCTTCTCATTGTACCCTCGCCAATATCATTCCTTGTGGGGAAACCTTTTATAGAGACTTATCCACTTTCCAAATGTTGCTTCCACATTCTTGTCCTCTCAATACCATGACTCCAATGTATGGATTAACTACATTTATGGATCAAATCATAAAATAAGTCATGATTTTACCAGGGAAAACACTTAATATCAATACTTAGTTAACAACAAATCAAGAAGGAAAACTTATCCAACTTCTAATTTCCCATTCAAAAGATTTTGCTTGGGAATACCAAGATATGAAGGGAATACCTCCTGAGATTTGTACCCATCATATATACAGTGAGGATATTAAACCTGTCAAACAACCCTAGAGAAGATTGAATCCTGCTTTAAAAGACATTATTAAAACTGAAATAGAAAAATTACTGCAAGCAGGGTTTATATATCCAATCTCAAACAGTCAATGGGTCTCACCCCTTGTCATAGTGCCTAAAAAGAATGGGAAATGGAGGGTGTGTATTGACTATAGGGAGCTCAACAAAGCTACAAAAAAGGACTACTTTCCCTCACCATTCATTGACCAAGTGCTGGACAACCTCGCTGGGAGGAAGTATTTTTCTTTTCTAGATGGATTCAGTGGGTATAACCAAATTCAAGTGGCACCTGAAGACTAGGACAAAACCACCTTCACCTACTCTTGGGGAACTTTTGCTTACAAAGTTCTTCCCTTTGGACTATGCAATGCCCCAGCTACATTTCAAAGACTTGTTTTAGCTATTTTCGCTGAACTAGCTAATGAATGCATAGAGGTCTATATGGATGACTTTACTGTGTATAGGGATAATTTTGAAGAAGCTCTCACAAACCTTGAGAAAGTACTAAAATGCTGTGAGAAAAATCAATTATCCCTTAGCCATGAAAAGTGCTTCATGATGGTGGAGGAAGGAATTGTTTTGGGACACCACATTTTAGCAAAGGGGATCAAAGTGGATCAAAACAAGATAGAAGTGATCACACAGTTGTCTTCAACCAAAAATTAGACAGATGTTAGAAGTTTTCTAGGTCATGCAGGCTACTATAGGAGATTCATGGAAAATTTCAGCAGAATAACTGCTCCCCTGTTTACCCTGCTTAACAAAGACACATAATTTCTATGGATAGAAGACTGTCAATCAGCATTTGAAACCTTGAAAGAGAAGCTTACTGACACCAATTTTGAGAGGACCTAATTGGACTTTACCATTTCACATACAAATTGATGCTTCAATGAGTCCATTGGGGCAGTTTTAGGACAAAATGAGGAAGGAGAGAGTATGCAGGCCATTTATTACATCAGCAAAAACCTTACCTCTGCAAAAAGAAATTACACCACAACTGAAAAGAATTCTTGGAAGTCATCTATGCTATAAATAAATTTAGGCATTACATCACTGGATATAAAATATTTGTACACACTGATCATGCAACCATCAAGTACCTAATGAATAAGCTAGTAGTGGGTGCAAGGATCATCAGGTGGTTATTTCTATTCCAAGAATTTGATATTACTATAGTTGATAATCCAAGTAAGTTTAATTTGGTTGCTGATTGTTTGTCAAGATTGCATACAGGAGAAGAAAACCAACCAGTGGAGGACAAGTTCCCAGATGAACATCTTTTTGCTATCTCCTCTACTGTACCTTGGTTTGCTGACATAGCTAATCTTTTAGCTACAGGCTTGTATCCATCCCATTTTACCTCAAAACAAAAAAAAAATGTTTAGTTAAAGAAAGTTTATCTTACAAATGGTTGAATGGTTTACTATTTAAATGTGGTCCTGATTTCATTCTACGCAGGTGTTTAAAAGATGATGAGATTTTTGATGTGTGTTGTTCTCAAAATCAGCCACGCTCGTTTTTGTAGACAACCCCACAAAACTTGTCCGTTTCGTGAATCTACACTCTAAGATCGCAAATCGAGAAAAGATTTCCTTGGTCTCGTGCGGAGTCATTTGACATTCTAAACTCATCTGCGACATCCCCTTGAATTGATTTCTCGATATTCGCGAGGATCATTTAAAGTCGTAAACTAGTAAAAATGTCATTTTGGTCATTTTTAGGAGTTGGTAAATTTTTTGACTCTTGATATGCAAGAGCAGCGAAAAATGCCGCTCCTACATGTTTTTTTTTACTTGTTCTTATGTAATGCAATGGCGGCATTTTTTGCCGCTATTGCATCGTTTTTAAGTTTAATATGTAATGGTGGCGAAATTTACTGCCATCACATGTGTTTTCCATCAAATATGTAAAGGCGGTAAATTTTGCTGCCATTACATATTTGTTGAGTTTAGTACCGTAGCAGCCGAAACCTCCGCTCGAACGAGATCTTTGGAATCTTGATCACTGAGTGCCATTAATGGCCACTCGTGCCACTCACTTAACACTTGTGTTCGAGTGATTTAATATGTTTTGATGGCTTATTTTTCCTTTTCATTCTCTCCCCCGAGCTATTCTCCGGACTGCTCCAACATTGTTTGATCGCGCCATTGAAGGGATCGACCTAATCCATCAGCATCGAACCTAGGGTTTTAAGCTTTGGACGGGTAAGTTTCTCTTTTATTTTCGTTCCCCTTCCTCACTATTTGTGATGTATATCATTTAGATTTTTGTTTTAGAATTTTTGTTACGTTTTTGTTGTGTAAGGTCCGCTTGTATGTTTTCTGTTTGTTTCCATCCCATACATCAGAGATGCCCTAGGTTTTGTTTTGACAAGCCTCTAGGTTTTTACCGCTTAGGCCCACAAAACCCTTGCCATAAACCATTGTGCGACGTCGGTGAAGTTTCCCGACTACCAACCTTGCCTTTGAAATGTCCAAAGACGGCGAAGATTGCCACTTGAAACCCTTACACTTAAATCTGAAGAGTTCTACCCTATGCAGTATCGGCGTTTGTCGCCAGCCGAACACTTTAAACATCAGATTCAATTCTACATGCAGAAGCGGCCGATACACCCGCCCGAACACTTGAGGTTTTCGCTAAGTTACATGCGATAGTGGTCATTTTAACCGCTCGAGCATGTTAAACCAAAACTTTCCAAAATACATGCAATAGTGGCATTTTCAACTGCCTTTACACCTGAAGTCTCTCCCAACCTGCAATGGCGGCCAAATCACCCGCTCAAGCATATTTTCTTGATTTTTCCCAACACTGGAAAATTCACTTTTCAAAACCAAAAGCCCGCTTTCACCTTCACCTTGATTTGTGCACTCAAGCCCTTTAAATGCATGCTTTCCTGTCCATGATCGTCAAAATGCAGTTGACCCAGTTTATCCAATTTTTCCCCTAACTGTGAGATCATGGCCTTTTGCAGTTCTCAATCAACGTTTGTGGTGTTCGAATTCACAATTTTCTCCAGAGCTCATGTCAGAATCATCTTCGTCAAAGTCCAGAGCCATGAAGTACAAGTACCAGGGTGTCTTTCTGGTAATGGCAGTACAGTCAAACGTTGATGAAATCAGAGACACAGAAATTGGGCACGTAGACATGGCCGAGTTCATAGATAGAACTAAACAAGCAAATCCCTCCAAGCATATGCAGAAAATCATTGACAGCAGTATTCATTTGGTTGCATCATTTCCAGTCAGTGCACATAATCCTAAATTTGTTCTACAAGTGGCCAGCCACTATAACAGAGACACTAGAGCTGTGACGGACTCACAGGGAAATGTAATCATGAGATTGGATGTAGAATTCATGGACAAAATCTTCATGTGTCCACCAATTGAAAACGTCGGGCAGATTGATTTTGCTCAGGGTCAACAAGACTATGACAATGATTTGGAATCTGCTAGGAGGCACATAAACATCAAATGGTTAAAGATTCCTAGGGCAACTTTGACCAGATGGCCAAAAGACCTTCACCGGAGTGATTTTGTGGAGGAAGTGTGTGATTTGATTACTCTCTTGAGTCGCATCAGAGGACTTCCTTCTGCTTCCAAATTTGAGGACTGGATGTACACTTACATCAAGGTGATTCTACGGGGTAACCAAAAGATATTCTGGGGTGAACAGATCAGCAATGCTTTGCATGAGCAACTGGTAAGAGTCAATACTACCTTCAAATTTTACATGACCTCTTATCTTGTCTATGCTGCTACAAGCATGAGGAACTTTCCAGGTTTAACCCAAGTAGGGGACAGGAGATTGGTCCCAGTGTATGAATACTACCCCCAAATCACTCTGAAGGGGTCAATTCATCATTTCAGAAGAGTTAATGATGCCTTCTTCTTAGTTTTAATGTGCTTGTGGGATGGTGAACTGGTTCAAAGAAGAGTTTCTGATAAAGCTTGGCAGGTTGTAAATTCTTTTGGTTGCTTGTTCTTGCAATTTCCCACCTTTACATATCTTCGGGTAGGATACTATCCTGGTTACCCTTACATGCTGCCATGGTATCCCAGTGATCGCATTGTTCTTATGGAGCTTTGCAGACAACTAATTGTGGTACACAACAAACAAATGGAGCTTAAGAGGTCAGGGATAAAATTTCCCATTGAAATTGGGAGGTATTCGGTTCAATCTGCCAACAAAGCAAAAATAATTGACTCCGAGTTGCAGTTGGTCACCATGAAGACCTACAAGAAAAGAAATCATTTTGACTTCAGAAGGGTTCAAGATAAAATCAAGAGGAAGTCAAATTTTCATGTGCCAATGGTCGAAGACATATGGGCAGATGTCAGGACTCAAAATGAGATCAGAAAACAGGATTTCTGTAGGCTTCATCTAAGTCAAATTGAGGAATTAGGACTCACTGATATTCCAGATGGAATGGAGGATGATGGAGATGTCCTAGATCACAAATATGAGGCAGAAAATGTTGAGGCTTCACCTCTCCAAGAGGTGAAATGGTCAGTCAAGGAGGAGACATCTATCAGGAAAAGATTCCAACCAATACTGGCAAACACCAACTTGTGGTTGGAAAGTAAGGGAATTAAGTTGAAAGAGTTCATTACAGGGTCTGAAGAAGAAACACATGAGAAAACAGGTAAGAAGGTAGAGAACCGAACTAACAATAGGAGTGACACCCCTTCTTCCTCCAAGGTACACAAACCAAAGATCAAATTTGTATTTAAAGGAGGAAAGAAAAAGGAAACCACAGAGGCTTCTGATGCCACTAAGTCAGATGTTGAAGATACTAATGATGATCAGATGGAAATTGAAGATGTTGTGACTGAAGAACAAAATGTTCAAAGGTCTAAGACAAAGGTATCTGATGAAGTTGAACAAGGTGAAGATGAAGATACAGAGGTAGAGCGACTTGATGGTTCCCCTCAGACTCCTGTGAAAGATCTTCCTTCCAAGACACAAGTCCTTACATCTCTTCCTCATGTTCTAGTTTCTGATGGTTTGCCAACAATTTCAAATGTTCCTCTTTCTCCAATTTTTGTTATTTCTTCAGACAATACTCCTCCATCCATGAAAGCTAGCTTTGGAACTATTTTTGATTCTTTTGGTTCCATTCCAAGCTTATCTTCCCTTTCTTTTGATATTGGGGAACAAACTGTTTTGGAGAACCTTCTGGATGCTTCACAAAAGGTTGTTGATACAGGTGTTGTGTTTACCAACATGAGTCCAATTGTCACCATCACGGGCACAAACCCGGAGCCAGCCAAGCAAGTAGGAGATCCCTCTCTGGCTATTGGTGATTCTCTACTTCCTCCATGGCTATCTACCTATACTCCAAAGAGGAAGAAGCAAGCCATCTCTCCTGATGAGATTGACATTGAAAAGCTGTTGCCCGTGAAAGCAAAGAACCAGAAGAAGAAGCCTAAGACTGTTTCTAGGGTGGTCACTGAAAAGGGAATTAGATATGCCGAAATTGCCAAACCTCCTGAAGATGCCACGGTTGATACTTTTGACATGAGCAGTTATGTCATCTCAAGGGTTGAGCTTGGTAAAGTGACTCATGAGGGTGTCAAAGCAGATTTCCAGACCACTACCAGTACCCTACTTGAAAAGTATGATGAAGCCAAGAAGGAGAAGGAGCAATACAAAGCAAAAGTAGAACAACTGGCTGCTGTCCTTCAGAAAATAGTGAAGTCATCAGAAATAGTAGAACCTATGGCAGTGACAGTGGAAGATCCCCTGATACAGAAGGTTGAAAAAGCCCAAGCTAGAGGCAAGATAGTGGGGGATGTAGTGGAGCGGTTGTTGGCTCAAGGACGAGTTCTGTTAAAAACTGCTGTGGAAAGGAAGGAGAAAATGGACAAAGCTAAAGCTGAGCTGGATAATCTGGTAGATCTACTTTCACAAGAATTGCAAGATCAAGAAGAGAGCCTAGAAGAGTGGATAGATATGAAGAAGATCAAGATTAAGAATCTAATCACCATTGGGGTTGTCACCAATAGGGAATCATATCTCAAGACCAAGGAGACTCTAGCTCATCGTATTTTCATAATAAAGAGTCTACTTGAAGATCTGTGCCAAGCTTGAGAAGCCAGCGAAGATAGTGATGTCACACTCCTACACCAGCTGGAAGAACTTCCTTGCACCTTGACAAGGGAAGATCATAGTTTCCTCATAGCACAGGAAATGATAAGTTCTTTTGAAGAAATGGTACAAAAGAAATTTGAAGAGGAAGCTCCCTCTGTGCTCTCAATGGATAACCTATATGATCAACATTCGACTCTGGAGAACTTGAAGGATAATTTAGACAAGCATGAAAATGCGGTAAAGGTGGTAAAAGATTCAATTCTCTGAGCTCGCACCATCTCTGAAAACACAGAGAAACCAGATGCATGCGAAATGTCAGTTGTTCAAACCATGTATCAGAACTTCCTGAGGAAAAAAGATGGAGGAAGCTAGTGGCTTAGCTTGTTTTTCTTAGATGTTATGTAAATTGAATTTTGTTTTGGACATCTACACATGTAATTTTCCAAAATGTAATTACATGTGAAACAAGAGAAGTCATAAGTCAAATAGGACTCTCTTGTTGAATAAGTCAAAGTAGTTGTAGATTTCCTAAATTTTCTCAAGGTCTTTCCCTATAAATAAAGGGGGCCTCTTTTGTAAATATTATCTTTTGTCTATTGCAAGAAAACTCTGGCGAATTGAGAAGCAAATCAAGACTTTGTGCTTTTTGTGAAAATTAATATTCAAATATTTATCAATACAAGAAAGCAAGTTCAATTCCAATCTTTGTCTCGGGATTATTTGTGTTGTGATAGTTTTGTTCTTACGTCTTGCTATCATAATCTCATTTGATAATAATTGAAGTGTGGAGTTTGTTTCAAGTGATTGAAGAGCACTCTTAATTTGATTCTGATAAACTTTGTGTTATCAAATCAGTTGTGGGTTATATGTTCATGTTTGTGAGAATACAATAGTTTGGAGACTTTGTGCTGCAAGTTGTTATATTCGATTTACTTTTATCATCTTGAAGAGGAGTGAAGACTTTGGGTTGCATTCTACTTCAAATAGTTCCATATACAAGTAGTAAGTGAGGTAACAGAAAACTTTGTGTTTCTGTGATTTTGTGATAATTTATAAGTCTTCTATCCAAAGTTTGAAACATAAACATCTATTCTGAAAAAAGAGAATGAGATGAGATGGAACCACCACAAACATAGTTTTTAGTGTACATCAATTTTATAAGTTGTTTGATTTACAAAAGTTAAGTAATTAGAGGGAACCTCCCCTTGCTGAGAGGAGAGACTTTGTCTCATCATAGCTATGGCTGATATACCCATTTTGCCGTTAGCAAGTTAACGACAAAATATTCATCCAACAATGTGTTGAGAGCATGTCATGATGAACCATTTGGTGGCCATTACTCCTCCTACCGGACAGTCCACAAGATCCTCAGAGTTGGTTATTACTGGCCCTCTCTTCATAAAGATACAAAGAAGTATGTGCAGCATTGTGACCAGTGCCAAAAGATGGGACAACCAACCTTTACCCAGGAGATGTTACTGCATCATCAAGTCATGATGGAACCATTTGAGTAGTGGGGTTTAGACTTTGTGGGACCAATTTCTCCACCATCATCAGGCAATGAGTACATTCTAGTATGCACAAACAATGTTACTAAATGGGCTGAGGTTCAAGAATTACAATTTGCACGAGAAGAAAAAGTTGTTGATTTCCTTTATAATAAGATTTTCTTAAGATTTGGAGCCCCAAGATCAATAGTTTCAGACAGAGGACCTTAGTTTACTTCACAGGTAATCAGAGCATTCACAGATTTATATCAAGTCAAGCATAGAAAATCTTCACCTTACCATCCTCAAGCCAATGGGCAGGTAGAAGTAACTAATAGGGAACTTGAAAATATTTTGACAAGGACAGTAGCAATGAACATAAAAGATTGGGCTAACAGATTACTTGAAGTAGTTTGGGCTTTAAATACCACTTGGAAGTCCACAAAAAAGTTCTCACCATATGAATTGGTTTATGGGAAAAAACCTATTTTGTCTATAGACTTTGAACTCCAGACACTTAAAACTGTATTGGATATTGGTCTACCATTGTCTATAACTCAATAGAACAAAATCATTCAACTCAATGAATTGGATGAAATTCGGACAGAGGCCATTCAGCAAATAGAATTGGTTCAGTATCAAAGGAAGCAATGGCATGACCAACACATCAAAAGGAGGACATTTCAGCAAGGTGATTAGGTTCTTCTTTATGATTCTAAATTCAAAGAGTTCAAAGGGAAATTACAAACTCATTGGATGGGTCCTTATCAAATAAAGGAAGTTTTTAAAAATGGAATAGTATTATTGGAACCTATTGATGGAAGCACAGACACATTCTTAGTAAATGGTGATTGAATCAGATTCTATAAAAGACCATCTACTAAAGAAGAGTTTTTTAATGATTTGTGTTTTGATACAGGGGATACCTCCTCTGTCACAGTGTTGGACTAAAAAAAAGGGAAAAAGGAAGGTTGAAAACCGGCAAATGGTGACCTTCTAAAAAAAAAAGAGAAAGATGGAAAATTAGTAAATGGTTGTTTTTCTCAACCAAGGGAGTTGAAAACCAACAAATGGTGGTTCCCTTCTTTAGGACAGTTGAAAACAATCAAGTTACAAAGGTGATCAGGTGCTGGGAGTTAGTCAAACGCACCTCCGGCACTTCACAAACTAGGAGCACCTTTGGCGCTCCATCAATAAAGAGTCATTTACAACAATGGGGGAGGGGATCCACCTCTCCAGGCAATAAAGTGGAAACATCAAATGATGAGGTCATCATGACTCATCCTCTACTTTATGATAGGAATAAAACAAAATCAGCACGTATTTCATTTGTAGGGGTATTTACAAAGACGGTGCTGACATCACCCAAGGAACGTGGATTCTCGAACCACTCAACATAAATGATTGCAGGTTACGTACCAATGAAGTGGTTGGCGTCATCTCAAGCCACCAAAAGATTCTCATGTGCCACGTTGTGTGCAGTCTCATAAAATGCCGCAACATCTTTGCCGAGTACATCACTCTTCATCATTAAAAATGGTTCAGGTAATTCTATCTTAAATTAATCCATTCCCACACCCTGTATATCATTTTCATTGCAGTAATCGACCAACAGTCTGTGTCCTCCATCTCCTCCTGTTCTCTTCTCTGGTGCATATCTGCAAAACCCACATGTCAGATATCACTAGTCATCACATCTATATCATCATACATCTCTATCATCATACATCTATAAGCATCATATAAGCAACATATGTCATCACATGAATCCATAATCATACATACATATCATCACATCCATGACATCAGATAATGCATGCACAAAAGCATGAACAGCAGTGAATCGAACAGATCATCATATATATATATCATGTAATGGTCATCATAATACAAAGTGTCTGTGTCTACATCAATAATACAAAATGTGTATACATCCAAATATACATCAATATGGTACATCAAGGCTATCAAGAGCCCTCAAAATATACATCAGAATGCACGCAGGCATCTGTCCAAAATAATATAATATGATACAATGTACATGAGTATGCCCTAGTGCGTAGAGCTACCCTCCTGCTGTGGCCCCTGGCCTCCCCCTGTGCTCGGTGGAGGTCCCCCTGATGGTCCTCCTCCTCCCCCTGGCGGCAAAAGTGGCCCTCTGACCGAGGACGCTGACTGCCCTGTCCTCCGAGATCCGGATGCCCCAGATCTGCTCTTGTCTCTGTAGCTCGGTGCCTGCTGAGCTGCTGGCACCGCACCCACATACAGCCCCCTGTAATACTCTACCTCCCGGCCAGCTGATACCAGCTCCCCCTGCACTCGGACAAGCTCACTGTATAGGGTCCTCTAGTCTGCACCCAGTGCACGGCGTGCCTCCTCTCTCTCCCGCCTCACTCTAAAGAGTGTAGCCTCTGCTGTCAGCCGTAGCTGTACCTCGGCATCCCTCTCTCGTCTGGCCTGTGCTACTGCCTCGGTGTCGGCTGCTGGTGCGGCCAGTGGCTGCATCTGTGCCTGTGCCTGTGCATGCACCTGGGCCTGTAACTGTCTGTAGGCCTGCAACTGTGCCTGTACCTGTGCCAGGGCTGTCTGTGCAGCTGTGGCTGCCTGTGTCTGTGCCTGGGCTGTGGCCTCTGCCTGTCTCGCCTCCGCCCGCGCTGTATCCCTGTCTCTCCTCAGTCTAACCATCCAGAGCTCTAGTCGAGTCCTCCGGGCTATCTCCTCCTGCAGCAGTCGCTCGGCCCTCTGCAGATCAGTCTCTACGACTGGGCCCAATGCCTCTGCCATCTCAACATCCTCCTGCTGGCCACCTGCCTGCTGTCCACCTGCCTGCTGTCGGGCTGCCCTAGCCTGCCGCCTCCTCCTGGCCTCTCCGCCAAGTACTAACACCTCTCCCACTGCCCCTACTACACCTAGTGTAGTCAATCTCATCGGCCTGTGGGTCTGCCAGTACTGGTCATAGTCTGGCAGCGTCCCTAGGTCTGCCAGCCCAGAGTCCCAATCCCATCTCACGGGGATAAGTCCCCGCACCTCTGCTAATGCTGTCGCCACTGGGATCACTGCGTCCCAGTCTCCTGTCTCTCTCCGCGTCCTGGCATGTGTGGCCTCCCCCACTGGTAGCCCCTGTGGTAGTCCAAACTATCTCAGTACCCGCTCCGGAAGATATCTCTCTATCATATCTGTCTGTCTACCAAACAAATAGCGAGCCTGTCTGCAGTACATGAGCTGCTCGTGCTCATCCGGCCACTCCTCGCACAATAACCACGGCCTCCAGATGAATATGTCCATCTCATCGATCTGTCGCTGCCAGTAGCTGACTGATCCCATCCTCCTGTGTGTCATCACCCCATCGTACAAAAATGCATACGGCTCCCCTTGGTCTCGGTGGCGCTGTGCCATGGGCCAGATAACTGGAATGTGCTCCCACACCCACACCTATAACAAGGTCACCCCTGCTGAGAGGCTCCTGCCTCTCCTGTATACGCAATAATGCATATCATGGTATAACTGTCCTAGGACACAGGGTCCCCACGCATACTGTCGGCCATGTGTAAACATCCCGGATAACACTGTCCCCCAACCAACTGATAAGCCTCTGGATCTCCTATCTGGGCACAGGAAGCCGCCGATCAATGATGCCACTATCCAACGGATCCTGTCACAGAGTCTCGGGATGTCTGCCCATCTGATCTCTCCATCGTCTATCCATAGGTCGTCTGTGCAGAAGACCTCCTCCAAGCCTGCCTCGCCCCGTGCCGGGTCGAAGTCCACTATCTCTCCATCAATCTGAATCTGCAGGATGCGATATACATCCTCCAGTGTCACTATAGCCTCCCCTGTCGGGAAGTGAAATGACGAGGTCTCGCTGTGATACCTCTCCATGACTGCTGTCACTAGGGCGAGATTCGCCCTAATGTGTGTGAGGTGTGCTACATGCCATAGCCCTGCATGCTCTAAGAACGCATCCTCCTCCCAGGTCAACTGAACAACCTCGTGCGCAATCGCGTGGTGTCACTCCCGCGACATCAACGGTGGCAAAATCCTCTGCATCCATAAACATATCACTTGTCAGTTTCATAACCAAATCCCTCAAACCCTATCTACCCATTGGCTATGCTATACCCCACCCCTGCCATCCCCTTTCCCTCTTGTCGGCTAGGCTAGGTGTCTCTCTTCTATGTCTCCCCCTTTCTATTAAACCCTAACTTTCCTTCTATCCACACCAAACGCGCTTTGGTTTACAAACGCGCTATCCCTCCCTGCCAACCGCGCCCTACTATCTCGCCATCCGCGCTTTTCTGCCCTACCATACGCGACACATTTTTTTTACTCCTCGCCAGTCGCGCTAAACTACCCGTCCATCCGCGCTTTTCTGCACTACCATAAGCGCTGCGGAATTTTGCAACCGCGCTGCGACGCTGACAAACCTACCCAACCGCGACTTGTTTTTGCCAGTCACGCTGCAGCCGCTGACCATACGCGCTGCGGCGCGCCAAAAGCGCGCCAGCCGACTACCACCCGCACTGCACAATCCTATAGTGCTTTTGGCTCAAATTGCAACCCTACCTAAATCTAGCCCTAATCTACCCCTAATCGACAAATTACAAGGGGGTTTTCGATCACTTACCGCTGCCGGAGCTCCTGCTGGCCTCCCGTAGGTCCGCACCAGCTCCGCCCGATGTCTGTGCACTAGAATCGGCATCTCTCCGCGCTGTCTGCTCAACTCTCTCTCACCTAAGTTTAGCAACTCTTCTCTCTAAAGTTAGAATCTCAATGGGTGCAAATGAGGATTGTGGTCCCCATGGGACCTATTTATAGTGTCCCCACCCTTCCGTTTTTCTTCCCCCCCCTGTTTCTACTTTTTCTTCCTACTGGTCGCGCCCCTTTCTAGTCGAGCATCAACACCTTTCCTCTGTCGCCTCCCTGTCTTCCCGCTCGAGGGGGCATACGCTGGGGCAACTCGATACACTGGGGCATAAAAATTGTATTACATCTTCAACAATCGTTTTCTTTGACGCAACGCTACATGCTGCATTGCATCAAAGAGGGGCAAAATGTAGACACCCTAAAATGACCAAGTTGTCGCATCACTTGCATTTCGTCATTTCTTCCTAATCACTTGCATTCCGTAATCTGTCTAATCACCTGCATTGCAAACGTTAATTAAATAATCTAATTATTTAATTAATTATCATCAAATTCTTCTAAATCACAAAATTGCGACATTAATTAAATAAATCCTCATTATTTAATTAATTAAATTAAATTGCTCTATATTCTTCCACAATTAAATAATTTTTAATTATTTAATTAAATCATTGTCACCTTCCAAAAATCAAATCCACATTAATTAAATATATCCAATTATTTAATTAATTCAACAAATTCCCTCTTATCTACAATTAAATAATTCTTAATTATTTAATTAAATCAAAAATCATTCTCCCAAAATCATGCACAACAATTAAATAAATTTATTTATTTAATTTGCTTTTAAATCTTCTAAATTAAATAATTCTAATTATTTAATTATTTCTTCCAATAATACCTTCTCTAAATTTAAATAAATAAATTATTTATTTAAATTGCTTTTTCTTCTAAATTTGAGTTATCTCTAAAATAACTCAAGCTTTTTTGCTCATCAATTAAATATTTCTATATTTGATAAAGCAAAATATCTTCTTTTCTCATGCAAATCCCTTCTTCTTGTTTTAAATCACTTAACTGATCGCTTTATTCTTTTAATTGATTTATTTCTTCAGTTAACTCATTCTTCTATTCTTGATAACTCCTCTCATGCAAAAGAAAGCAAGACACTTGTCTTCTTCTCATTCGTTGCACGTTCCTCAACTCATCTCCTCCGCTGATTCTTCTGAATTATCTGGACTGTTGATCGATTTTCCTTGAAATCTATATAAACCCCCCTCATCTCCTTCATTACCTCTCTCTCTTCGATCGTATTCTCAGGCATACTTAACAGAGCTTTGAGCATACACAACGCGTTGATTGAGCACTATAACGATCTTTTGACATTGATCTCTTGAGCACTACACTCGCTTGTTGCAGCTATGGCTTTGCAATTTCATTGAGCAATTCTACATTCAATCCAAAGGAAACAACACAAATTTCGGTAAAAGTCTTTATTGCATTGATTATTTGTCATGGTTTTTACTTAGATTCGTTTTCTTTATGTTATTGGATTCTTTGGTTTTTATTTAGTTTAGAATAGATCGATTTTCCATATACACATTCTGGCACGCCTGGTGGGACCCACTAATCCCTTGGTTTCTTTGAGAAATTTTTTTTTTTTTTAAGACACAGTACGGCACGGCGCTTACGGCACTTCACAGCGCTTCTGGCAGTATATTACAGCGCTTTTGCAGGAACAGTTCAGCGCCTTTGGCAGCACGGCCGCGCTTCTGGTAGCACAGAAAAGCGCTATAGGTAGAACAGAGAAGCGCTACTGGCGATATTGTTAGGCGCTTTTGGTTAAAATTAGGTTTTTTGACTTCATTCGGGTTTGCAGTGATTTCTCATTTCAGATCTGTCGTTCTGTCGGACAAGCTGTTATATTTGTCTTTCAGAACCTGATTTTTTGATATCTCCTAAGCTGATTTATTTAGGAATATCCGTGTTTTTGGTGCTAATCTATTGGGCTAATCCATTTTTCTGAGTTTTCCAGATTACACAACCCAGATCTATCAGATATCATCCTTCAGATAATAGGTCCACCATGAAAAGTTATTTTGACCTGGTTATTGTTAACAAAACTAATATTTTCTGTATCTGAGACAGAACAGCGCGTTTGGCCACATAGTATCACGCTCTCGGTTACACAGTGAAGCGCACCTGGCTATTTTACAGCGCTTTTGGTATTATCGTTACACGCTTTTGGTATTTATCGCAGCGCTTTTGGAACGACAGTGAAGCGCTTCTGGTTATTGTTCAACGCTACTGGCTATATCCTCTGACGCTTCTGGTCTGCATTACAGCGCTCCTGGAACACAGTAGGTCGCTTCTGGTAATGTTGTTCAGCGCTTTTGGTCAAAGTTGATTTATTTTTGCTAACTTGTGAATTTTTGGTGGAACTAACGGAATTGCTACAGCTTCTTATACTCACACAGAGCCAATAGGTGTTTTTGACATATTTATGCAGGACGAGCGTTGAAGACCCTTTTGTTTTACCTTACCAAGTCTTAGAAACACATTGCATGCTTAAAAGGAGTAATTGAACAAATCTTTTTTGCAAATCTAAGTCTTAGGAACATACTGATTTTCTTAAGGGACAATGGACATGTATGGAAAAACACCTCAATTTCCTAAGGGACAATGGACATGAATGCCAAACACTTCATTTCATAAAGGGACAATTTACAACTACAATCGTGTGTGTGCATAGCTTAGTTGCACCTTATTTTTCTTATAACGGGACAATTGAACCTTTGTGTGACGTGCTTGCTTTTACTTTTTTTGTACTTCCTTTAGAAGGGCCTGCTTTTGGATTGCGATTCATCCAAAAGGGACGACCCTAAGCGGAGTTTTCCTTTGAACTGCTATATAAGAGGGATAAGGCGAAAGCCAAGTCCTAACCGACGTCAGCCTTACCTTGTGGTGCCAAACTGAAAAGAGGTGTACTAGCTCTTTGTGGAAATGATTTTCACATTAAGCGAAGTGTTTGAAACTCTTAGTAGGATTGGTTAAAGCTTTTAGTAGCTTGTCGCATTGCTCGTAAGGCGTTGGTCCCTCAAAGTCACTAAGAACCAATTTAGATAGAGACTACCTGACCTACCTCCGAACATTGCGGTAATCATTAGTGCAAGGGAAATCAATTTAAACCCTTAAGATACTCACCATTGGCTCCCTTGAGAAGAGATAGTATTCCCTTGGACATAAAGCTCTTGTGACCTACTTGAGCTTTCCAAGGGGAGGGTGAGATATCCCTACCTATCGTCTCTCGCAAAGATACTAAATATCCGACACCTTTATGGAATGATATTTTTATCGACGGAGTATTAAGCTGTGAGCTGATCTACTGCGATGAAACCTTGTCTCTAGGGATAAAAAGTGCTTGTTATTTATTGCAACTGTATTAGACCTGTGGAAACATTGGGCTTGTTTGGAGCCTTGAACATACACTATCTGTTGTGTCAGTCCTTGTGCCTTTTTTGACCACTTGTTTGCTGTGTTTTCTCTTGCCAAACCAATCCAATCAGAAACAGAAAAATCTTGCCTTTGAAAAACATCAGACACTACTTCAGCGCCCCTGGTATTACAGTAGCTCGCCTTTGGTAAAACAGTAGATCGCCTTTGGTCAGCAGTAACCCGCCTCTGGCAAAACTCTACTTCAGCGCCCTTGGTATAACAGTAGCTCGCTTTTGGTCACTGTAGCTCGCCTTTGGCATAGCAGTAACTCGCTATTGGCAGCTCAGTCTGTCGCCTCTGGCCCACAGTAGCACGCTTTTGGTAGCACAGTCCTGCGCTTCTGGTCAAACAGTATAGCGCCTTTGGTTCAGTACTTTGTGCATCAGAGTTTGTCTGTTTCTTCAAAGCATCTTACAGATTCCCAGCATTACATTGTGTCCTCAGTATTTCCCATGGTCACCACTAGGCTACAGCAAACTATGAAGTCTAGGCAAGTTATCCCTAAGAAGCACAAGTCACCCCCTCGCACACCACAATCAGGTCATCTCAACGTTACTCCCAAGGTGACTCCTAATACACCCGCGGCAAGACCAATTAGCTCTCCAAACATGCCACACATAGAGGAACCAAGCAATCCTCAGGAGGATAGAACCCCTTTGCTAAATGCACCACAGTATACCACAGGCTTGCCTCCGGATTTTGTCCCACAAGGTTATGTCATAGATCAACCCCCATCTCAAGAAGAGCGACACTTTGAAATAGGTCAATCCTCTCAAGAAGATGGGCAAGATCTTGACGAATTTATACAAGATCCTAGAGCTATAGCTGCCTTTGATAAAATCCTTAGTGAGAACCAGGATCATTTCTTTCGCTTGCTTGCAAAGCAAGGTGCCAAGTTACCTCAAGATTTTGATGTGTCCACTCTCAAGGAGAGCAACAACACCCAAGAAACCATACAAGCGGTGCAAACTATGTCCACGGTGACTACGCCCCTACCTACTCAAGGTTCGCAGTATAGGAATCCCCTTTTTCAAAATCCAACAGAGGAGAGGCCCGTATCACCACTTTTGACTCCTATGGAGATCTATCAAAACCAACAAGAAACTCTCCAACGGCAAGCAGAGTTAGCTAGGCAAGCCACCTTAGCTCGATCCAATGTGCAACCACCTCCTAAAGTGTCCATCCCAAGCGCAAGTGGAATCTTGGTTACCCCATCACGCGTAGGTTTCCCACCCAATTACAATCCGGGGAACACGTATGTAGCCATGCAACAAGGGTCTCAACATATGCCACCTCCTATATCATCACACCTGCATGTCTCCCAACCAATTGGAGTCACGCAGCCCCAACCACAACATTCTTCTACTCTCATCCTCAAGCAACCCCCACCGTCGCCGATCACTTCTACCTATGTTCCTCCTCCACAACATTCATCCACGCTCAACTTCTTTCATACATTGCCTAGCCACTCTCAACATTCCCAATATCAGGTTTCTCAAAGCTATGTGCCACCTTCACAACCTAATCAAACGCACTTTAGCTTTCCTCCCCCCAATACGTTTCTTCAACCTTCGCAGAGCCAACATTCTTACCTAGCGCCACCTCCACCTCTGCCTAATCAAAACCTCCAATTCCAACCCAATCTGAACCAATCATACAATCCATACAATCCCAATCAATCTTACGACCCTTACAATACCAGTACGCATGGCTCACACTATAATCTTCCATATGGGCAACACCAACCACTTTTTGGACAACAGGAGACGTTACCAACCCCTCCCACGACTATGGAACTAAAGATTGCGGAGGTGCAACAACAGCTATCTGATCTTACATTTGGCCACACCAAAAAGACCTTCTCCTTGGAGGAAGTGTGCCCTTATCCTTTTGATCAGTCGTTACCAATGATCCCTTTTCCTCAAAATTTCACTATTCCCAAGTTCGATAAGTACAAAGGAAAAGGTGACCCAAAGGACCATCTTAGGGAATTCTATCTTGCTTGCTTCGAGGTCTCTCACAACGACACATATCTTATGCGTCTTTTTCCTCGCAGTCTTGGAGGACAAGCAATAGAATGGTTCTCACACTTACCTACGGGTATCAAGTCTTTCAACGAGCTAGCAGAAAAGTTTGCCACCCATTTTTCTTACAACGCAGAGCATGAGATTTCCATGATGGACCTATGCAACAATAAACAGAAAAATGGTGAAACGTTCATTTCTTTCCTCCAACGATGGAGACAAATGGCTAGTAAATTCCCTTTCAAGATTCCAGAGAAACAGCTTGTTAGCATATTTGTGCAGAACCTCAACCAAGAGTTAGGTTTCCATTTGCAAATTCTTAGTGCTACAACCTTCGATGAAATCACATACAAGGGTATCAACATAGAGAAGGCCCTCATTGCTAAGGGCGTGGTCAAAATCTTTAAGGAGATGAAAGATAGCAATTCACATCAACAGTCGAATGATAAACCCAAATATTGGAACAAGAACAAAAACGTGGTCAACGATGGGGTGGTCGATACTAAGCATGTCCAAATGTTGCAAACACCGCTGCAACTCTCCAAACCAAGTCAAGCTCCACCCCAACAACAGCAGCAACAAAGGTAGCCTTATCCCAACCAACAGCAAAGACAACAAGAGCGGCCCCAACAAGATTACCCTCCGCGACGTCAATTCACTCCCTTGGGAGTACCCATCGAATCGATCTTACAGCAAGCTTTGCAGAAAAGGCTCATAACCTTACCTGATGCTCCTCCTTATGGGGAACCTATCTATAAAACTGCACGTTACAAAGACAATGAGTATTGTGAGTTCCATAGGAGCAAAGGTCATCGAACTGCATCTTGCATGAAGCTTAAGCACCTCATCCAAAACCTCATCGACGGTAATCAAATCACCTTTGAGAATGAATCACCAGCACAACACACGAACCAGGATCTCGATATGTACAAGGAACCATTCCCTCATCATGGTCCACCTCCTCCTCAGGATAGAGGTAAAGGTATCAATCACGTGTCCACATCTTTCGATTCCATTGTAGGTCGTTTTGAAGAGAGTCGAGTGTCTACCCTCACCATTAAAGGCAAATCTACGGCCTGTGCTGTTACTACTCGTCGAGGTCATGTCACCATTCATGCACCTACACCTAGGCTTCCGGTTCAGTCTGATTATAATCTTGTAGAACATCTAGGGAAAACACCAGCACAGATCTCTATTTTGGACCTTCTACGGTCATCACCTGCACATAGAGTAGTGCTAGAAAAAGCCCTCCAAGAGTCCTCCGTTCCTAACAACATAGCAGTTGCAGATTTCCAAGCTATAGTGGGTAATATTGCTTCGCATTACAATGTGGTCTTCTCTGAGAAAGACCTCCCCTCCCACGATCCTTGTCACAACGATGCCCTCCATATTGAAGTGCTCATCCATAAGCGCAAAATCAAACGCATCCTCATAGATGGTGGTGCTGGTCTCAACATCTGTTCTTTAAAGTTACTAAAGCAATTGGGATACTCTGAGGATCATGTCAACACTGATCATAGTATCACAATCAAGGGGTATGATGATGCAGAACGCCGTTCAGAAGGTGTTATTCACTTGCCTATATAGCTGGGCCCCGTTATGCTTGAAACCAGGTGTCAAGTTCTTGATATTGAGCTGCCTTACAACATTATCCTAGGCCGCCCATGGATCCATGCAATGAAAGCTGTCCCCTCCACGTACTATCAGTCCCTCAAGTTCCCATACAATGGTACGGAGATCACTATCCCAGGAGATCCTAATCCTTTTGAATTTTGCCGTGTCTTGCAAGGAAGCTATAAGAATTGCAACCAAGTGCCTAAAAATGACAAAGCCCTTGAATCCCCTCTCTATGTTGACCCTGAAACTCTCACGCAAGCCTCTACAAGTGAACCTACACCCCTCCCCAAAATCACAGCTCGCTTTCGGGATATAGGCTTTGGCTCTTATGATATCTCTGAATCTTGTTGTGTAGGGCGGATGCCTTTATCTCCAAAATCTTACGGCAAACCACCCATTGCTAAAGTTACCAAAAAAGTAGCTATTCCTCCCCCAACATTCCTAACCCAATTCCAACATGGACGGTTATTGGAAGAGGAAACTATTGAGGACATCTCTTCTTGGCTCTACAAGGAGAAAGAACCAGTCACAATACTAGTCAAGCAATATGGCAATGGCTTAAGGATAGTGAAAAACATGGGCTATAAAGGCAAAGGTGGCCTTGGGAAACAGAATCAAGGCACTATGGAGCCCATTGTGGTAACAAAGAAGCTAGACAAGAAAGGATTAGGATTTGGTAAGAAGGTACCACGCGCCTCGGACATCGAGTATATCCTCGACGAGGTAGCTGACAAGTTTCCCGCCGATTCGACATCTACAGAGGATATCACCGATGACTCTTCCCTCCACATGACCAATCTATTCGCAGAATCCTCCATTTTTACACTATCCTCCGTATCCTTAACTTCCACCACCAGCACCCAAAATGTCACGCTTGTCTACCCTGAACTTATCGATTGGGACCAACAAGGGGCCCCCGTTATAGATGTATTTCAGAATGACGAAGCTTTAGCTGAGTTCATGGGACTTCGGGAAGGTATCCCTCTTGGCGACCACAAGGCAGGTTTTGTAATGGAACTAGAGCCCATGGCTTACTTTGGTGAGAATGCCAAATCCTCTAGTCGCAAAAGTGCAAATAAAGAAAGATCTCTAGGTGAAAACCACACTGTGGCACCTCCTGATCATAAAATAGTAAAAATAAAGGACGTATCCAAAGGTGAAAACCCAACTGTGGCACCTGAGGATGGAGGATTTGACCTTCCCTTACCTTCTAAGTATCAAGAGAAATCAGCTCTACTAGTGGAAGATTCTACAGAGATCAACCTAGGTACAGAACAGAATCCAAAGACAACATTCCTAGCGGCATCATTATCTGACATAGAGCACAGAAATCTTAACAGCTTCTTCTTACAACGAACCATCAACTTTGCATGGACCTATGCAGATATGCCAGGGCTAGACCCTAAGCTGGTAGTTCATTATCTCACAGTTGATCCCAAGGTGAAACCAGTGAAACAGAAGTTGAGAAAAATGCACCCACAGATCGCTCTCCTAGTGAAAGTAGAAATACAGAAGCTATTAGACGCAAAGTTCATACGACCTATCGACTATTCAGATTGGGTCTCAAACATTGTACCTGTGTCTAAACCTAATGGGCGCATCCGCATGTGTAATGATTTCAGAGATCTCAATAAGGCATGTCCTAAAGATGACTTTCCACTACCAAACATTGACATTATAGTGGACTTGACAGCAGGTCACAAGATGCTTTCTCTCATGGACGGATTCTCGGGTTATAATCAGATAAGGATAGCTGAAGAAGACCAACATAAAACAACCTTTACTTGTCCTTGGGGCAATTACTGTTGGTGTGTTATGCCATTTGGTCTCAAAAATGCAGGAGCAACCTATCAGCGAGCTATGACAGTGATATTTCACGATCTATTTCATCACATCATGGAAGACTATGTGGATGATATATTGGCTAAATCTTCTAGAGCAGAACATATACAGGTCCTAGGACAGATCTTCGACAGGCTTGAAAAATACCAAGTAAGACTCAATCCAAAGAAGTGTGTATTCGGTGTAACATCAGGGAAGCTACTGGGATACATAGTATCTCGTAGAGGCATCGAAGTAGATCCAGCAAAAGTAAAGGCTATAGTGGAGATGCCTCCACCAAAGAACCTTAAAGCATTAAGGAGCCTCCAAGGAAGGTTACAGTCCATCAGGCGTTTCATATCACAGCTAGCAGATAAATGTCAACCCTTTCAGCACTTGCTCCGAAAGGATGTCTCGTTTCGATGGGACAACAAGTGTCAGGCAGCGTTTGATCAACTTAAGGAGTATCTAGCTACACCTCTTGTATTAGTTCCACCAGTTGCGGACAAACCTTTGATCTTATACATCTCCACTACAAACTCAGCCCTAGGGGCTCTGCTAGCACAGAATGATGACACAGGAAAGGAGCACGCAATTTATTACATCAGTAGAACCTTGGTGGGATACGAGCTCAATTATTCACCAATGGAAAGGGCTTGTTTAGCAGTAGTGTTCGCCTCCCAAAAGTTGCGGCATTACATGTTGAACCAACACACAAATCTGATAGCCAAGATTGATCCCTTGAAGTATCTACTAGCAAAAGCAGCTCTCACAGGCAGACTAGCTAAGTGGGTCATGATCCTTAGCGAGTTCGACATTGAGTACACAGATCGTAAAGCAATCAAAGGGCAAGCCCTCGCGGATCAACTAGCAGATGCACCTATGAAAGATACACATCCTCTGGTAGCAGACTTTCCTGATGAGAATCTCTTCACTCTTTCCAACTCCATAATGTGGAAGTTGTACTTTGACGGTTCTTACACACAGCATGGATCAGGAGCTGGCATCTGATTTGTTACACCTCAGAATGACTACATTCCAAAGTCATATCGGCTAGCATTCCCTTGCACCAACAACATAGCCAAGTATGAAGCACTCCTCATAGGTCTCAATACAGCAGTTCAATGGGACATCACAGAATTACAAGTATATGGAGACTCACAGCTAGTCATCCGCCAAGTCACGGATGAATACCAAACCAAGGATGAAAAGTTGGTCCCCTACAAACAACTAGTGGATGCCTACAAACCACACTTTTCTAGCATCACATTTGAGCAAATTCCAAGAGAGCATAATAAAGCTGCAGATTCTATGGCTTCTGTAGGGTCACTGATTGACATGCCTGCAAATACACACAAGTGTGAATTCTTGATCGAGCAATTGTTGATACCAGCCGTCAATGTTCCTGTTACTGAAATCATCTGTGAACTTGTTGGTCCCAATTCCCCATGGTACGAAGATATCTATGAATACCTCAAAAACAATACCTTTCCCCCTCACCTATCATCCACCCAACGCAAAACCTTTGTCCGTCGATCCTCTCGTTACCTCATTCTGGGTGATACACTATATCGCCGGAGTCTCGATGGTATCCTCTTACGATGTCTTAACGCGGAAGAAGCCGAAGCTACCTTACGAGACATACACGAAGGTGTCTGTGGCGCACATTCTACTGGTCCTAATCTTGCTAAGAAGATACTCAGAACAGGTTATTATTGGCCTACAATAGAGCAAGATGCTGCACAGTTTGCTAAGAAGTGTCTACAATGTCAGCAGCATGGAGATCTGATTCACGCACCCGCTCATGAGTTACAACCTGTGACAACTCCATGGCCTTTTTCTCAATGGGGTCTAGACCTCGTAGGACAAATCCACCCTTCCTCCTCCAATGGCCACAAGTTTATCATTACCGCCACTGAGTATTTCACGAAGTGGGTGGAAGCCATTCCTATGACCTATATCACCGGTAAGCAAATAGCCAAATTTATCCTAAACTACCTGATATGCCGGTATGGTATTCCCCAAGCCATTGTCACCGATAATGGGAGACCATTCAAGAACCAAGATGTCCATGCCTTATGCATACAATACAATATCCAACATCGCTTTTCAACTCCCTACTATCCGCAGAGTAACGGCCAAGCTGAAGCTTCCAATAAAACCATTCTCAAGATCCTAAAGAAAACGGTCAATGAAGCTGGTCGTGATTGGCACTTGCAACTCAATCCCGCCCTATGGGCCTACCGCACTAGTATCAGAACACCCACTGGTGCCACACCATATGCCTTGGTTGGCTCTGAAGCCATCCTACCTATAGAGGTCGAGATCCCATCCCTCAGAGTATCCATGCAGGATCTGATCGGCGGAGACGAATATCGCACTTCCAGATTAGCTGAGCTTGAACTACTAGATGAGAGGCGTCTTGCCGCACTTAATCATCTCCATGTCTATCAAAACCGCCTTCGGCGTAATTACAACAAAAAGATCAAAGAAAGACGGTTTCAAGTTGGTGATCTTGTACTTAAGGAGAATCAGGGAAATCAAGCAGATCGAGAGAAGAAGGGCAAGTTTGAGCCTAACTGGTTAGGTCCCTTCATTGTCACAGCAGCATATGGATCGGGAGCTTATACTTTAGCTACACTTGACGGCATTCCTCTAGATGAGCCACTTAACAGTGTCCATCTCAAGAAGTTCTATGCTTGATCCTCAGAGTATTCCCACAAAAAATCAAAAAAATCAAAAAAATCAAAAAAATCAAAAAAATCACAAAAAAAAAAATACAAAAATACAAAAAAAAAATCCATCCTCTGGTGAAAACCTGGCAAACAGGCGCCTTGGATAAGTACCATAGTGAAAACCTGGTAAACAGGCGCTATGCGTAGAGTCAGCATCCATCGTCTATCGAGTCCTGTCCACTCCTTGTCCAGTTCGCAACCTGATTCATCCATCCATCCATAATAAAACCATTGACTTTGTTTGCATTTCCATCTCCCTACCTAGTATAGCTTGGAAATTTGTCAGTGTCCCTCATCGTCATCCCACGTCTTGATCTGTGTCTACAGTTAACACTGTCTTGTCCTAGGTCAAGTCTTTCGGAGTCTTCTTCGGCGGTCACCCCTACAGTTTCCTCTACCAGAATGGGGGCAACTCTTTCCTTAGCTTCAGTCTAGGATTGGTTCCTTGTTCGTGGTTCGCAGCGCATACTTCAATCTTGTCTCATTTCCACAGGTAACACCCTTTAACGGACACTTCGCTCCTACGATAAGGCTGTTATCTTCTCAACACTTGTTCTACATCATTACCTCCACCAGAACTACATATCATCTTTTCAATCTTAAGGTACCTTGATCCCATGGATATGGGTATGTAGGCAGTCTGGAACACGAAGGACGTTTCCAGTACTCAGGTACATAAGATCACCTCTTCTCCGCTCTCTTCTCACATCATCACTCTATCCAGAACTACATATCATCTCTTCCCAATCTTAAGGTACCTTGATCCCATGGATATGGGTATGTAGGCAGTCTGGAATACGAAGGATGTTTCCAGTACTCAGGTACATAAGATCCCCTCCTTTCACCTTGACCCATTCATCACTCTATCCAGAACTACATATTTATCACGTTCATCCTCCATCGTAAGTGTGCCTTGATCCCGTGGATATAGGGTATGTAGGCAGTCTGGAATATGAAGGATGTATCCAGTACTCAGGCACACACGATCCATCATTCTCCACCTGTCTCAATCCATTAGCATTCCATCCTTCTAGTCTTCCGTTTGTCAAAATCCATCCGCCTCGACTTGACTAACTCAAGCAGCAAGCTAGCGCATCCTTTCAAAGCAGTAGTCCTTCGCAAACCTGAAGCAAAGAGGCCTACTTCCTGAGTCATCTACTGTCCTGCATACCGATTGCCAACATCAGCTAAGTACCGCTTAACCAAGCCCTAGATCCACAAGCTTGTCTTCTGCGAAGTGTTCCATTGTCGAGACCAACACACGCGTCTCCTGCAACATGTGGCATTTCCTGCAGCAAGATATTGTCTTTTTAGGTAGATAGCCCCCTTTAACGGACACAGAGTTCCTACGATAAGGCTGTTATCTTTCCTATCCAATCTATCCTGAGCAAACCTCTTTGGCAAGAGAATATGTTGGCTGTATGTTTACTTTGTAAGTCAGTCAATTTGTGTTATGGTTTATCTTTTGTTCCTTTTCCATTACCTATTCAAAGCTACCTTGATTTATCTATAATCTTGGTATGTTGCGATGTGGTACGGATTGGGGGCATAGTCATTGCTTTCTGTGTGCCGTGTTTGAGGAATGATCTTTAGTATCTTTCTTAACATTCTATTTATCTTGTGTGTGTTACGTCCTAGCATCTTACATATTAATATTTCTTCTTGCATTTACATGTATTGAAGTTTATTTTATGTTCAAGACTATGGCTTATTCACATGTTCCAACAAGGTTATATTATGTCTAAAGGATCTGGGTTCAAACTGTTTGCTTGCAGAGTCAACGTCCACGCACTCGGATATTACTGCACCTTGGTCTTTTATACCTTGGTGGCAAACTATCCATGTGCTATATCAAAAATAAGGATTGCTCTTTATAAAGAAATGTGAAACCATTGCAACAAGCTCATCCATCTACCCATCCATTCATCCATGGCCTTATGTAGTTTTCCAGCAAGGATCGATCAACAGTCTTTCTCTTATGTTCTCTCCTATCTCCTTTCTTCTATCTATCATCAACCCAACCTCGCCTATCTCCAACAAATCTTCTAGTCGAGCATCAACACAGTTCTTCTGTCGCCTCCCTGTCTTCTCGCTCGAGGGGGCATACGCTGGGGCAACTACCTACACTGGGGCATCAAAAAAATTGTATTACATCTGCAACAATCGTTTTCTTTGACGCAACGCTACAAGCTGCATTGCATCAAAGAGGGGCAAAATGTAGACACCCTAAAATGACCGTGTCATCAAATCACTTGCATTTCATCATTTCTTCCTAATCACCTGCATTTCACACATTAATTAAATAATCTAATTATTTAATTAATTATCATCAAATTCTTCTAAATCTCCTAAATTCAACATTAATTAAATAAATCCTCTTTATTTAATTAATTAAATTAAATTCCTCTATATTCTTCCACAATTGGATAATTATAATTATCCAATTGTGGAAGAATATAGAGGAATTTAATTTAATTAATTAAATAAAGAGGATTTATTTAATTAATGTTGAATTTAGGAGATTTAGAAGAATTTGATGATAATTAATTAAATAATTAGATTATTTAATTAATGTGTGAAATGCAGGTGATTAGGAAGAAATGATGAAATGCAAGTGATTTGATGACACGGTCATTTTAGGGTGTCTACACAGGTAATTCTATCTTAAATTAAGCATTAAATAGCAACTATCTTGTCTTTCTATTTTTGGGTGCCATCATTATGACACATCCTCCTGCCATCATTTTCTTTTCCAAATTCATGCATGATGCCATCTGTGTTGTACTGTCACCTTGCCTTTGGAGTGGCCTATCACTCTGTTGCATTTATGACTGCCTAGGTACTCTAACTAATCTGCAAATCTTCCATAAGCCTGAGTTGAGAGACATAATAATCCTCATATGAACTTCTGAAATACCTTGAAGAACAAAGTTAATTGAATAGTCCTCTGGAGCCTACAAAGTTAAGATGAAGGGACAACCTGTAGATAGAAGAGTGATGAATTAAGCACAGAAGGTGGAACCAATTTAGCAATGGGGGTAAAGAAGAAGTCTGAACCAGAGAGTGTTGTGGGTCTTTTGCAAGATGAAGCTACAATAAACATTCTGAGAACTGCAGGATGGTTGGACTTTCTAGAAAATTTTGAAGGGTTTCAAGAAGATATCGTGGATGAATTCCTAAGAAATCTAAGGCACAATCAGATAGCTGTCAGAGGAGTCTGAATCAATCTCTCCTCAACCACTATCAGTCATATTTTCTGGGCTGCCTGAACAAGGTGAGAGGTTTTATCATATGAAAACCTTATATACTGATTTGATTAAGAATTTCTCTATTCAAGGTGAACCTGCAATACAACTGCATTCAAATAAAAATTAAGTATAAGGAATTCTTAGGTCCACACTTCCAAACCCTTGGCAATTTGTAGCTACCTGGCTGATGAAATATTTCACTTGTGATGGTCAATTCTCTTTAGTTTTAGGACCAATAATGAAATGCTAATTTTTCTAAGGCATGGGAATGGACACCCTGAATTTAGCATAAACATTCCCAATTTCCTATATTCTGCCATCAGGGCAACTGCAGAAAATATTAGCAAAACAAGGGTCCTATGAAACAACATGGCCTCATTTTTCTAGTAGTTAAACACCACTTCTTGTCTCAAGCCAATGGGGAAGAATTATGGCAAAATTTTCTTGAATAAAATCCCCAGGACAGAGAACCAGAGAGGGCACAGACAAAAGGTGAGGGTTCCTCTACCCATCAAGAAGAAAAAATAGAGCCTTTAACCTCCTCCATAGCTATTCAAAGAGGAAAGAAGTCCTCACAGGAGGCAACTTCATCTGTAGCCCCTGTTCCTGATAAAAAGAAGAAAGGTAAAGAAATTAGAGAGTTTGCTCCTGAACAAACCCCATACATGACTCGATCAGTTAGGAGAAAGATGACTCTAACTAAGGAATCTTTCCCTAAGGAATTAACAGGGGAGAGGTCAGGATAGAAAACAGAGAAAACCTAGGTTAAATAAACATCTCATGATTCAAATGAGATCCCTCTAGTCAGGAAGAGAAGACAAAGAGAATTTTCCCTGGTGCCATCTGTCCATCTGGGGTTAAGACCAATTTCAGAACCATCACATGCTCTGAAGACAAAAAATAGACAAACTTTTACTATTTCCTCATATTCTGAGGCTGAGAGACCTACTCCGGAGGCTCCTGCCCCACCTATGCTATGTAGAAGCAAAAGGAAAAGATAGCCCTCGTAGGCTAAGGAAGATACTGCTCTCCTAGATTGGGTACTCCTGGGTTTTAGAACATATGAGGAGAAGGCTAGGCCTTCATCGGTGCCAGCAAAAGTAGAGGAGCCCCAAGAGGACCCTCAGGATAGGGAGTCTGCAGGACAAGATGAAACATGGCAAATGGGTGTGGTTGACAGTGTAGGGCAGATGGCCATGGAAAACCCTGATGTTCAGCAAACAGAAGTAGAAGCAGAAACTTTCCCTCACCCCTCTGATCAAGAGGATGTTGAGATTTCAAAAGAACAACAAATGTTAGAACAACCTAAAGAGACTACTCTGGGGGAAGAATCAGATTATTACTGACCTCAAGAAGGTCAGAATGGAGGTAGAAATGGAGCAAAAACAAGTCATTGAAAATCTACAAACAAAGCTCCAGAGCAAAAACAAGATCATCCAGGAGAAAGAAGCAAACTTGGAGGCTCAGAAAATTGAGGCAGTCAAGCTATTGGAAGAAAAGGAGAAAGAGACAGCACAGAGTGTTTCTAAGCTCACCATGGCTAGAGACAATGGCCTCATAATAATGGCAACATTAATTGAGAAAATACATAGCGAAGATAGACAGTTGACTTAGGCCAACAACAAACTAGATGATCAGGACGAATATATTCAAGAGTTGGCTGGCCTAAGGGCAACCAATGAGCAAGAGATACAAATAGATCCATATGTGGGTCCAATCCCCATTGACATTCCTAAGGCCCTATTCCATTGGGAGAAGAAATGTAGAGAATATGAGGCTTCCAAGCCTATGCTGTAATTACAAAGGGCAGTCACTGCCAAGACAAAAAGAATAGAAACTCTGGAAGGAAAAATCATTGAGATGGCCTCCCTTTCTTCTAAAATTCTATCTTGCAGGCCTCCATGTGCCAGCTATGCTATGTTCTTACAGGAAACAGTCCTGCAGAGGAAATTCTCTTTAGTCTTGTCTAATATGGTTGAGAATACAGAGACAATAGAAAGATTCATGACAACATATACAAGGAGTAATGATGAGGACAAGAATTTCCTATGTGAATTATAGCTGCATGGTTTTTGTGTTAACAACATAACTTTCATTCTTAATTATTTTGTGGGGGAATGCCAACTTAAAACATTTATGTCCCCAATGAGGAATCATCAGATCTAGAATGAACGAATGGAAGATCATCTCAAGAAAGATACAGAAATGGATCTCTTCATCAGGAAGGAATGTCCCAATCCCAATGCTTTTAAGACCCAATTCAGGTCCTATATCTATCACCCTCAGAGTCGAAACAAAAATTTTCCATTATACCTAAAAAGTTTGCAAGAGTGCTCTAGCGATTTTGGTCTTTTCATGAATAGTTCAGCAAATCTAGTACTTGCCATAGCAAAGAAAAGATGGAATGTTTTGACCTTAGAGTAGAAAAATAGAGAGGTGGTCACCCCTACAAACTTAAGGTTATTTATGAGAAAAGCAAAGTTAATAGCCAAAATGATGGATAAGCATAAGTAGGAATGGATAGGTGGATGGTTCAGGCCCCCTCTCATAATTGAACCACTCCCTGTCTGGGCTGAGTAGATGGAAGATGAGAAATTGTAGGACTGGTTGAAGTAGGTTGATCAATACAAAGGCAATGGTAATACCAACCACACCACTTGGTCTACCTATGCACAAGATTATAGCTTGACTGACAGGCTACTTCACTAGAATAAATCCAAATTGTGAGAAGTAGGAGGACCTGCCAAACCTTAGGTATGGGGGGATGATGAGTGCCAAGTAGCACCCATGAAATACATTTTTTTACCTCTCTTTTTCTCCTTCCTGATTCCATCTTTCTTAATGTCTGCACCCGAATAGGCTAGCAAGATCATTCTAGATAATGATTAATTGAGATAAATTACTTAAGATCATAATTTCTGATTAAAGGACTAATGTGCATGGAATTGATGGAAAAATGGAGAAAAACTTCTCTTTTTGAAGCAACAGGTGTAGATGCTTGAAACGACAATTTTGTGCATCTCCGGAGGTAGTCTTCAATGATCTTTGGAGACAATACTAGAATACCACGACACCAGAAGTTTTGACGTAAAGAGAAAAGCCTCTCTGGAGCTGGATGGGAGTCTGAAGCATCTCCAGAGCTAAATAAGAAGGCCATAATGGTATCTCTAGAGCTACAGACATATCTCTGGAGCTACAAACATATCTCTGGCACTGCAGACATGGACAAATATCTCTAGCGCCTCCTAAGAGTAGGGCATATTTCTAGAATAAGCTATCGATCAAGCACTTTTAGCAATGATTGTGATACTCCTCATTTCACTCAAATCATCACCTGAGTGGTGAAGGGTCATCTTTAGTTAACCGCTGGAGTTTTTATCTTTTTAAAGTTTTTGCATGAGTTACTAATAAAACTGATTCAATATCCATATTTTCAGGGCCTTGCTGCCCAAATGTATTAAGACTCACTTAGAATTTAGAGTGGACTTCTGTTCCACTCAATCCTCTTTCTTTACTATTTCTTCTCGCTGCAAAATAGTGGAAGAAGGTGTAAGCTCTCTGAAGATGACACTTCTGCTATACAACACTTTTTCAGCCACAGGGTCCCAAATCTTGTATCTTTTCACACCGACACCATAGCCAATGAAGATACACTTAACAGCCTTGTTCTCCAATTTTGACCACTTCTCCCTAGGCACATGTGCATATGCCTCACAACCAAAAACACGAAGATGCCTTATTGAAGGTTTTCTACCAGACCACACCTCCATGGGTGTCTTTCCAACAAGAGCTGATGTAGGAGATCTATTAACAAGATAGCAAGCAGTGGCAACAACTTCAACCCAAAACTTTTGTTCTAGGCCAGCTCCACTAAGCATACTCCTAGCCTTCTCCATCAGTGTCTTGTTCATCCTCTCTACAACTCCATTTTGTTGCGGGATGTATGGAGTTGCCTTATGTCTTTCAATCCCAAGTTCCTTGCAATACTTATCAAATTCTGTAGAACATAACTCACCACCATTGTCAGTTCTCAAACATTTAATCTTTTTACTAGTCTAATTTTTAGCAAAGGCCTTAAACTCCTTAAACTTGCTATGGACTTTAGATTTGTTTCTGAGAAAATAAATCTATGTCCTTCTACTATAATCATCTATAAAAGATACAAAGCATATAGATTTCGATAACAAGGGAACATTAACAGGACCAAATACAACAGAATGAACAAAGTCCAACACACCAGAAGACTTGTGAGAACTCAAATAAAACTGAACACAATTTTGCTTTCCATAAATACAATGTTCGCAAAAGTCAAACTCAAGGTTACAATAATCTAATCCCTCAATGAGGTTTTTATTTTTTAGGGTACGCAGACCCTTCTCACCAATGTTGCCAAATCTCTTATGCCATAACATTGTCTTTTTAGCAGGAAGTTTAACTTCCAATGCACGATTACAACCATCAAGACTAGAAAGAACAGATTTCTTCACTGCTTATTTAGATGGTGGGGATGAAGTGACTGCTGCCCTCTTCCTTGAGTCAGAAGAACTATTGCATTGTGAAATGCATGCCTCCAGCTGAAATAGAGTACCTCTCCTAGTACCCTTAGCAAGCACCATAGCTCCTCTAGTCATCTTGCATCCTTCTTTCGAAAAGACAACCTGCACACCTGCATCATTCAAACTACTTATAGAAAGTAGGTTCTGTGCTAAGCCTGGGATGTGCATAACTCCAGAGATCCCCTTCACTTGACCATCAAGGAATTAGATAGAGACTCTTCCATGACCAACAATCTTCAGATGAGAGTTGTCACCCATATACACCTTTCCACCATCGAACTCCTCATACTTAGTGAACTAGTCTCGATGCGAGGTCATGTGGAATGATGCACCAGAGTTGATTAGCCACACATCGTCAGATGCATGGGTTGCTAGGGCTTTGATGAAAGCATCACTGTCATCTTGTGACTTATCAGAATCTGAATCAGGAGCTTTCTTCTTCTTCTTCCCCTCTTTACATTCCTTTCAGAAATGCCTGGTTTTGCCACAGTTCCAACAAAGAACCTTGGACTTTCCAGGAGATTTGCATCTCCCATGGGATTTGGATCTACCCTTCTCATCTTTCTTGTCCTTCTTCTTCCCTTTCTCCTTGGGTCTTCCACGAACTGTAAGGGCCTCTTTGGCTGCTTCAGAAGACTTTCTCTGCATCTCTTCAAACAACAGTGAAGAAACCACTTCTTTCATTTTGAATGTGGGTGTGGTGCTTCTAATAGCCATGACAAGATGATCCCATGAGTCTGACAAAGAACAAAGCAAGGTCATACATCGATCCTCCTCCTCCATCTTTACACCAAAAGATGTCAATTGTGCAACCAACATGTTAAAAGCATTCATATGTTCAGCAACGGATCCTCCATCCTCCATTCGAAGAGAATACAACTTCTTTCTTAGGAAAATTTTATTAACTAGGGATTTAGCTTGATACACATCCCCCAACTTCTTCCAAAGTAGTTTTGCAGTAGTCTCCTCATGGACATTTAATAGAACAGAATCAACAAGACTAAGTCTTATGAGACCCTTAGCCTTCCGATCCTTTAGATCCCACTCATCTTGTGACATTGCAGCTGGTTTAGTTCCATTAACACTTTCCCAAAGGTCTCGGTCTACAAGCATGTCTTCCATCTTGAGCTTCCACAGCTCAAAATTACTGCCATTGAACTTCTCCACTTCAAACCTTCCTGATGTGCTTGCCATCTCCTTGCTGCAATAGAAATTAGAATACTCTGTACAGACTCCCACTCAATTTAAGATCAACTCAAAAAACCCCTACCTAACAGCTAACACCAAAACTAGCTAGGCTCTGATACCAACTGAAAGGAAGCTAGGTGTACAGAAATCACTTCCTACACTAATCTAATGAGGAGAGATGTATGCAAATTCAATTTTAGTTCTTACAACTACAACATAGAATATCTAACAGAGATATTGCAACAATAAACATACACATGGAAAGTAGACAGAAGAGAGAGAGAGACAAGATATACGTGGGGAAAACCCTTATGGTTGAAAAACCCCACACTCCAAAACACAGATCAAATGTATTACAGTAAACAATAACAAATTACAATATAGTTTCAGAGCCAATGCTCTTTTAGGAGTCTTCGAATGTCAAATCTGGAGATATTCTAGCAGCATAACAATACCTATACAAAAACGCTACATATCTCCCATCCAAGCACCTATTTTTATAGAGTTTATAAGGAAAATATGGAACCTTCTAGAGATGGGCATCCATCTTGGACTCATGCCCCAAAACCCATGCTTAAGGACACTTGTCCAACATCCCATCCCAATGTGGGTGCCTTGTCCCAAGATAGACTATGACAGATGCTCTTACGCACCTTATAATTGTCATAGAATCTGTCATAACTGACAACACTTATAGTTGTAAGAGAATCTGTCATACACTGACTAAAAATATCTTATTCCTCTTAAAACATGTCATAACCTCCCTTGACTGCCCAAAGATGCCTTTCTCTCATGCAAAGATACTCACCAAAACTTGTCATTAAATAAAAGTCGTTTGAGGTTTCGGGGGCGTTGCCCCCGAGCCCCCATGGGGGTACTGCCCCTCGACCCTGCAAGGGGCTCTGCCCCTTGACCCCGTTTTGGGGGCGTTGCCCCCAAACCCTCGTTAATTATTCAAGGGGGAAATCGTGGCTACCAAAGTCACCAAAATTTATCCTGCTGCATGTACACAAGGTGCTAACTATGCTAACTCAACATGGGATAAATAAATACAACATTAAGAATTTGCAAAGGTTGAGACACCTTAATTCCCAACAATTGTTTCCCTTCCTTTAGTGTTTCCATCTAGTGGGCGGACGACGACAAAAAAATATATTGATGCGGACCTAGTCTCCCTTTCAAGAGCAATAAAAAAATGGACTTAGTTCCTAATATGACAATGGGGTTGTATATTGTGTCCGACACTTGGTTAGTGGAAGCACTCATACTTTCTGTGTAGTGAATTCTATGATGTTTCTATCGCATTTACAAACCTTAACAATACTACTACTCTGTACACCTTTGTTTGCCTTTGAATCTGGCCTTGGTGGTACTCGATTCAGAGAGCTTCGTGATATAGCCCTTGGTTATCCTCAAACCCCAAATTCATTGTATAACCTTGGCTCTTTGTGTGGTTAATCATATGCATTGATGTTATGGTTTATCATGATATTGTAGACACTAACATGTTTCTTGCAGGGATGTGTTTGTGGGAACATTTGGTGATCGTAAAGAACATGTCACCTCTGGGGGGCATGGGCTTTGCGAAAGTCAGTGTTCCCTTGTGTGTTTTCTTCCTACCTTAACGTGCTTGATATCGATAACTGATATCAACCACCTTAAGGTGGGGGCATAGAAGGTAAGCTGTCTATTATAGATGTTAGCAATGTGTTTGACCTCATATGTAATGACTTGCGCCCCAGAGTAGTGCATTGTGCATCCTAATTTTTTTTGCAATCAATCAATCAATCAATCATGTAAGCCCTCTGCAGAGGTGGGGATGGTGTATTTCTTGGAGTAGATTGCATCATCCTATCATTTTCAAAAGTCCTTTGTGGAGGTGGGGAGAAGTTCTATGACTAACTCAACCCTTAAGCTTGTCTTCGGTGATTGTTGCAGCGAAGCCCAATCATCGGTGTGTGCCTTTTAATGTGCCTAAGATGGTGATGAACCTAGAAATAGGGAACACACCATCGTTTGTCTGTCATGTTTTCTCTGTGTCTTCAAGTGTGTGTGTTTTGGTGTGCTTGTTTTGTATGGCATGTTTGTTTCCCCATATGCAGTGACCAACGCTCTTGGGGAGTGCTTCGTGCATTTTGGGAGGTTTTACATGTCTTGCATGTGTGTTGTCCCATATATAGAGACCTGCGCCCTTAAGTGGTGCATCATGTATTATGGGAGGTTTGTTTGCTTTCCAGTACTTGCATTTGCATTATATATAAATGAGAAAAAGAAAAGAAAAATATATCATTTCTATATTCCATGCATTAATGTGTCTTCCATGCATTAATTGTCTGCTCTGTGTTGTACGTGATTGTAACTGTTTTCTTCATGTTTTGTGTGCCTGTTATTTCCTTTTATGCAGTTGGTGTGTCTTCTCCATGTTTGGTGTGTTTGTTGTGTTTGTGACCTTACTTTAATACATGTATGGGCCTCGTGTTCATACATACATTAAAGTGGGGGCTAAATGTAACATTAGAAAATGTCCCCTTGGGGGCTTTTCCCTCATAAGGTTTAGCTCCTGGGTCTTTAGAGTGCATTTAGGACATTTTAGTTCATATTTTAGCATCTTGAAGGAATGAGACCTAAGTCCCATGACAAATAGGACCTAGGACGACCCCTTGAGTTATACCCTACCTAAAATATGGGTGGAGGACTTGGGCGCCCGCGCCCTAGTCCTAGCCTATTTTATGGCAGCCTCAATTTCTGGGTGTCGGTTAGTGACCGTTATTGGGCCCCTTTACCGACACGATAAGTTTGAATTTCAAATATCTTGGCAGGAGTGCTTGTAGGTGCATATATAAACATATGTAGGCATTCATTTGTAAACTAGATTGTTATTGTGAACTCTAGGCATTCTCAAGGTGATTCAAGGCTTTCTATTGTGTTGCAAGAGCAGACTTGTATGCTTTGTGTGTTCATATTTGTAGATTTGAGCATCGATTCCTTCATGGCATGAATAGCATCTTCCTCCATGAAAGCTTCACTACAAGGTGACATATCATTGTGTTTTTATCATTGATTCCTTTGGTTTTTGGCCTCTACCTCACAAGGGCATGCCCTCTTTATCTGACAACAGTGTTTAGAGACTTAAGTGTCCTTTGGGATTTGACTGAGGCAAACCTCTAAACACCACAACCCCCAAACCAAGTCTTGTGATTGTAGGTTACAGGTGTTGCATCCGGGAAAACTGGAGTTGCAGGAACGTTGGAAAGACATCAGGGATTCAGGATCTAAAGAAAAGATGGACAAAGGAACATTTTCTGGACTAGGGTGCTCACTCCAGTGTCCCTTGTAGACTAATTCTAGAAAATAGAAGTTACAGGGCTGATCAGTGTCTAAAGGAGGTCCAAATTCCCCAAAAAAGTAGGTACCTTGGACTTGGGCGCCCGCTCCAGTGTCCTTGACTTTTTTGCTTTGGAACCCCAAAAATAGGTATTCTGTAATTTGGTATTTTACTCCTGTCTGTAAGATCTTTTTCTGTAATTTGATAATTTGTTGTCGTATTTGCATAATTAGGGTTTTAATGGTCAATTTAGCATAGGAGAAAGAAAAATTGATAATTAATTCCCTAATCCAAGCTTCCCCTCATTTGCAAGTGATCTAGGGTATGATAGTGCTCGCCACTCGACCCTAGATCCTTAAATGATAGGGTGAAAGAAGGATTTTAACATCTAAACCACAAAAGATCAACAAACCCAAATTTACCTAAAGAACAGAAAGGTAGGAGAACAAAGAAGGATGGAGAAAGAAAGGATTTAGCTAGTGATAAAGAAGTGTGTGCAGCAGTACAGGTAAAGGTAAATATGAAAACCTTTTATAATAGTGTTGTTTTGTATTCATTTGGCAAGTTGATTTATGAAGAATCTGAAATAGTGTATGGCATTGAGGGTAGTGATGAGGAAGAAATAAAAAGTAATTTAATGTTGCATAGTTGGACCATGGTGAAATGAGTTTCTAAATTGGTGAATGCAGATTTATATAAGACTTTGAATGACTTTGGCAAAAGTGTACAAATAATAAGGACAACAAGAGATTTTAAAATATTTCTTGCAGAGGTGTAGAATGAGGTAAATGTTGATTCATTTGAATTATTTGTGTTCCATAAGTAGAAACATGAATATAGTTTTATAGATACAAATTTTAGTAAAGATAATGTGAGATGTAATGTGTATGATGAAATTCTCGTCGAATGGTTGTCGGAAGATGATTATGTTGAATTGATACAAGTGGGTTAGATGTATGAATGGGAAGATATAGACTGTGTTAATTTTCTAGAAGTTGATAATACTGTTGATGATGAATGGATGAGGAGACTTTGGAAGAAGATCATATACAATAGAAATGTAATAAGAGAAGAACATAACAACGAATGTGGGAGAAGCTTGATGAGGATTTCGGAACGATTATGGAGGAAGAGGAAGAAAGAATACAGATGGATTAATTTTTGAATAATGGCTCCATGTGCAAGAGCACATGATCTTAGTTCCCTGGGGAGTTTGATGCAGGGGCATCGTGCCTCTATCAATTTTGGTTTCTATTGTTGTTATGGTTCTATTTGAATTTCTTTGTTAATTGGTGGGGACTCTTTGTTTTTAGTATTTTGTTCTTGTCACCATGTTGTAGCCGATGCTCTTGTTGCCCAAATGGCAGGAATATAATTTTTTAGAAACCTTGTAACTATCATCGATTATCCTTCATAACTGACGACTGCTCAGTCATATAGAGAAATCAAGAGGTCATAGGCCAAAATATGGATTGCAAAATAGTTAGTGGAATCGAGGGGTCGTGGGGTAGTGAACGGTTACTAGAAGAAGTAATGTCTCTACAAAGACTTAACAGAGTAACTCCCATGAGCAGGTGATGATAGATGGCAAAGATTTGACAGAAACCCCCCACTCCTAGGCGTCGGTTGTAGGAATAACTATAGTAAAAAGATTTCCTCTCTAAAGAAGCAAGTCAGTTAGAGGGAGAAGAGGTTGGACAAGAAAAAGGCAATTTGTGTTGCAGACCGATTGGGAACAGTAGATCAGTCAAGGCCAATGAAGTGGCCGCAGATGGAGAAGCATTGAGAATCGAGGCCAATCTTAAGGTGGCTGAGTTGAAAAGAAATCCAGAAGGTCGTGAGCATGTTAGAAGGCTAAAGGGGGAGAGAGGTGGAATAGAGGAGAGAACAACCAAAAAAAAAGATAGAGATAGAGGCCACAAGCAAATTGGAAAAGTTAGGCTGTAGATAGTCAGGCCACATGTAGATAGAGGAAGAAATGAGGCCAACAAGGATGGAGGAGATTATAGATCGACAGAGAGATAGGAGGCTTAACGAGTACTTAATTGTAAAGATTTTTTGTTTGGTGCCTTTGAGAAGGTTGTTTAACGTAGGCCATTTGAAAGATTTTGTAATATTTTGACGATGAAATAGAACAGTGGGGATTTGTGTTTTACCCTTGCCTTGAGTGATTGAGATATTGCTTATAATATGCATTTCTCTACTTCCAACCATGTTGACATTTGATCTTAAGGAATGCATCTTAGCTCCTGTCATTGTTTGGACTTCTAAAATGTTTGATTAGAGTCTACATGTTTAGTTCCAGTCATTTTGTAGTTGACTGTTCTATATATTTCTTTGATGGAGTTTCCTGTAATTGGGTATGTGTGCAATGACTGCTAAGGCAACCATAGAAGGAAGCAAACCATGTGCATGAGTCTTGAAAACTTGTGCTATCACTTCTTTTTTCTGCATGGTTAGGAAAAGAGGTCCACACAGAAGATTCGTAGCAAAAACCCCCTCAAATAGTGGTCCCAACTGAATCAAATGAGGTAGAAGTCTTAGCTGAAGAACATTTTCAATACGAATTGATCGATAAGGATCAAACTGAGACTTCTCAAAACACCTTAGATACTCAACCACCATAGCAACCACCTAGGGAAGAAAGTATTCCTTCCAACATAATGGCTGAAAACAATAATGACCCTTTCAATAACCAGAATGGAAGGAGACCTAGAAACAATAAAGATGATGATAACCCAAATGGTAGGAGAGAAGCTCAAACATTTACCTACCCTATTGCTCTTAATCCAGATGAGGATTCATAAATGAAAAACATTTCACCTTCTATCCTACCAACCTTTCAAGGTTTGTCTTCAAAAGACATAGATTAGTTTCTCTTCAAATTTAAAGTTTTGTGTTAGACATATGATTACAAAATGGATAACTAAAAATTGAATCTATTTCCCTCTACCGAACTTAATGTTAATGCAATATCAACAAAACCAAAATGACATGTGAGATATCCTGGGATGATAGATAAGAATTGTCCATCGAGAATCAGGCAAATATTTCTACATCTTTAAGTCACACTCATTGTAACCAATATTATAATTGCTCTCAAGGGTGGCCATTTCCTAGATATGTATGTTCTTAACATTGGGATGAATCAAGTATTTCTAACCCTTTATCTCCCATGATGTGTTTCCCTTGTTATGTGTTATATGTTGTTTAGGCCTCCTAGAATGACCCTTGATTCTCTTGTAAGGTCCAGGATACTAGGAGACCACCTCTATTATGACCTTCTATTTGTATCATCATTCTTCTATATTGCTTCTCTATTTTTCAATATTGAGTGTTGTGTATTATGGACATAGCGTTGCGGTTGGTGACTTGGGGGCACCCTCCTACGTGACTGTCCCTAAGGCACTTGTTTCTCCTCTCTTGATTTATTGTTTCCCTTCCTCTAGTGTTTCTATTTAGTAGGAAGATGATGAAAAATATTTTGTACTGACGCGGACCTAGTGTCCCTTTAGCGAGAAATTAAAAATTGGACTTAGTTCCTATATGATGATGGGGTTGTTATATATTATCCGACGCTTGGCTAGTAGAATCACTCCGTGTGATATTGATTTTGTCTTATCACACTTACAAAAACATAACAATACTGCTGCTCTGTGCACTTTGTCTATCTTAAATCTTGCATTACGCATTGTTGTTTATCATGATTATATGGACACTAACACTTTTCTTGCAGGAATGTGTTTGTGGGAACATTTGGCAATCGTAAAGTACATGTCACCTCTGGGGGGCATGGGCTTTGTGAGAGCTCGTGTTCCCTTGTGTGTTTTATGTTGGAAACAAGGCAGATAACTGAGAGGGGGGTGAATCAGTTATCTCAAATATCTTAACTTTCTTTTCTCCTTTAATAATTAGTGTAGCATCAAAACATATAAGCATACATGATCATAAGAATAGAAATAAATCATCACACATAACACAATGATTTTTACATGGAAAACCTTGTTAAGGGAAAAACCACAGGGTGACTAACTCAAGATTGTATTCTCTGTTAAAAGAATAAGAAGTACAAAATGGTACTTGCCAATTAGGGCTCACTGCCTGAGCACACTGCTCACAAGAGGCACACTGCCTACAAGAGACTCACTGTCTACAAAACTTACGGAAGGTAACCAGGTATTTGAACTGATGAGAGGCATCTACAAATGCTAGAATTTAGTTATGTTTAGGCACAAAATACTGATATGATGCACTTCATTCTTCCTCTGCTCTAGTGCTGCTGCTCTGTCACATACTGGACTTGTATTGCTACTTCCACACTTATCTCTGCCTTTCTTCACACTTTATATTATCATATCTGTACACACACACTTCTACATACTGGAATCCATCTGGTATATATATCCACACCAAGGATTTCAACAACTTTCTAGTCGGCAACCGGAATACTCAAGATATTTACAAATTACTGATCTGTCAGCTGAATCCATGCTTGATATGTGATGCGTATAAAAATCATAGACATTGAAGTCATCAATCATGTTGGCCAATATTGTATGATCCCTCAAATAGCTTGATCAACATCAATTACTCATCTGGATTAAAGTCTGATACTCTGTCGGTCAGTTCTTCCTCAGTCTGCTCTGCCTGTCTAGAACCCAACACTCAGATGCTCATATCTTTTCCATGTTTTATCACCGGAGGCTCAATCTCTAGAATATAGTAGTCATGATACTCCTCTTGACTTGTCCAAGTCTGCAACTTGCTGAGTTACACCATCTGAGAGATCCGGACCTGAATGTCAGACCTTGCTGCATGCTCTGTTCTTGTTCACCGGACCAAAACAATCTTCAATCTGACTTCCAGTATAGGCATACTATGTGTTGTGGATGTGTGGGATAGACTTTGTTGCCATCAATGACAACACTCATGAAGCCACACAGTGTCTCTTGCCAACAATATCTCCCTTTGGCATTGATGGCAACACTTAGTGAAAAATGACTAAGTGTCGTAGTAAACTCCCCCTTGGCTGATGGTCTATCTTATGCTTTGTTTTACCAGAGCTCCCCCTTAGCTGTATTCTACATTTTTCACTACTCCTCACTCCCCCTTTGACATCAATGGAAAAGGGTGGAATCCGCACACCAAAATTTGCAAAAATTAACCTATACATAGCCGCATAAGTATATATACATGTTATTCTTACATGTACTTAAGTATATCCACAAAAGTGGCTTGGCCTTCAACTATACAAACTTTGTGGCCCAGCTCTACTTCATCCTATCCAAAATGGAGATGTGACCACTCAACAAAAATGCATATGCTTCTGCCCTTCTTAGATCTACCGAATCACTGGTCCGGGCTGTTGTCTGAGCATCTGTTAAGGCCTCATGCATTGCCTCTAACTTAGGGATAATTATCCCTCTGAGTTCACTCATCCTGTTTATTATATTCTTCTTTTCTTTCTCCAACCTCTTTATTTCATTTATAATGACAATAGCCTGACATTCTTGACTTATTATGAATGTAGTGAGGGGATCAAAATTTTGAGATAAACTTGATAGTTTACCTTCTTGTTCTTTCACCTTTTTTTCAATATCCCGTGTCACTTTAGACCAAGATAGACAAAATTTGTACATGTCCCCACCATCTTTTAGAGCATTTTCAAGGCTCTTTATCCCAATATCTAGGGTCCTCCTATCATTAGCAATGAGTCCCTATACTTCAGTGAATCTTTTTCCCAAAAATTCTTTTCAGATCTTTTCTTCCGCTAATTTCTCTAAAGAATCAAAATGAGTACTAACAGAGTTTACCAAAGATTTCAAGTTACCGAATGGAGAGGCCAAAGGATCCTTTTGAAAAGATGGCATGATCTTCTCCAGTATATCGGATGCAATCTCTAACAACTCACAGTCTTCCATGTGAGATTTTAGAAGCTTTTATTTTGCTTTAGCTTGGGCAAAAGATGCTATTTTCATTGTTTGGACCGGAGAGAGGGAATGAAAATCTAGTGGTCCTTGGAATAGTTCCAGTTCATCTATCTCCATCATCTCTTTGTTCAAGAAATTCTTCACTACCTCTATAGTGTCTCTTGCCGAAGACTGAGTCTTCTTTTCTTTTGGAATCTCAGAACTGTCATCAGAGATCTTCTCTGTTTGTTCTTCTTCTCTTCCCTTTACCTCATCTTCTTGACTCAATTTCTCCTCTTTTCTTCCTTCTCCTTCAGTTCCTAGATCTGGAGTGTCTACTGTGGGATCCGGAGGAGATATGTTGACTGCTTCATAAACTTCCTCTTCTGGAATAGAGGAATCCAAGTCTTTAGACTTCTCTTCATCTACCTCTTTTGACCCTTCTACATTTTTATCAGTAGATTCTTCATTTGATGCATTTAATCCTTCAACATCCATGGTAGAAGGTTCTTCATCTATTTCCTCTATAATAGGAAGATTGAATCTTTTGAAGGCATTTCAGAGGATGTCTTCTATTTCTCTTGCTACTTGATCAGTTTCTCCAAGCATAAGTTTGTTCATTCTTGCTTTACTCTGGAATTCATCCTTGCAGTCCTTAAAGATCATGTTCATTTGCTTTGGAGTAATGGAAGGATATAGATGAATTGCAATCTGTTCTCGGATCTCTAAATCTTTTGCCTTGGCATTCTCTTTTCTAAGTTCAAGTACCTTCTCTAGACTTTTGGGAATTAATTAAATGATTTCAATGAATGCTTTATTATAAATATTTAGGTACCTGACTATAGCTTCTTCCAAGATCCTTTTGTCAGTATCACTATATTCATCATAGAATTATGTTACTAGTTGCAGATTCCCATCCACTATGACTGCCTTGATGATATCATCAATGGTAAGAGTAGGCTTTTCAACAAATTCTTCTACTTTTTCTTCTATGTTTTTGCTAGCAGAGAATTCCCTGGACGATTTCTTCTTCTTCATTTTCTTAATTTCTTCATCAGACTTTGTCTCTTCATCATCCTTGTGACTTGTGTAAGACCTTGTTGCTTTTTTTTTCTTTCTCTTTTCTCCCTTTCTAGATGTCTTGACTTCCAGTTTGGTGGCTCTTGAGCTCTTAGGAGTGGCAGGTGAAAAGCTCTTGGAGGATCTAGTTTGGGAGGAGGCTTGTACCAGAACACTTTCTTTTTCTACTTCTTGTTTCTCTTTCTCAGCTCTTTCTATTTTCTCTCTGTTTGCATCAACTGCCTCTTTTGATATGATCTTTTAGAAATTTCCTCTACTTCCCTTCTAACTTTCCTCTTTATCTCTAGTTGTCTTAGCTCAACATGTATTTTCACACTTAGTTCTTGAAAGGTTCCAAACCTTTCTACCTCAGGGTCCTTAGGCTGGCTCAACAGGTGTTGAATATGTAGCTCCAATATTTTCTCATCGACCTCATATCCCATTGGCATTATCCAAACTGTTCTTGGCTCAACTGCCTCCATTAGGCATTGATCAGTATCTACCATGAAACACACTGTATCCTTGTATTTCTCAACTATGGATTGGGGTATCCTTTCTCTAGCATGCATCATGCTTTGGAAGTTCTTAAAGTAACCCCAGAGTGTTGTGCTTTGAGCTTTAGCATCACCAAGTCCATACATATAGTCTCTAATCTATATTGCAACTAGTTTGTCATTTTGGCAAACCCAACCTCTTGATCCAGGTAGCTCATTCATGTAGTAGAAGAATAGACACAGTAGTAAACAACCATACTTGAATGAGTTCTTCTTATCCTTCTTGATCTTCTACAAGTTTTCTAATAGTTGGTTTAAAAGAAGATCACATAGGTCATAATCCACATTTTCCCTTAACATCTGATATGCTGTATATATTGCAGTCCCAGACACAAAATTCTCCCTACTAGAATGATAGATCTTATACCCAATTATTATTGAGGCAAATTTGACATCCGGATCTGTGATGTCATCTATGGTCATTGCTCTCTTGTCAAACTTAGATCCAGTAGCTTCAGTAACTGTCTGGTTCTTGACAGATTTGAGTGCAGGTAACCCACTGGATGAGTGCAGTCCAGTTACTACCCTAATGGCATATTTTGTTATCTTGAAGGGCTTCATTAATCACATGAAATTGTCATGTATTCTGCAAAGAACATACCAGACCCAATCATCTTCTGTAAAACAAGAAAAGTGGATGCAATGTCCAAAGTGCTTATCTTAGAGGGCCTTGTATTAAGGTTTGAGTTCAAAACTTTCATCTATTAACTGTTTATGATAGATGTCCATCAACTTAGATTCTCCAAATTCCTCAATATTGGCGTGGATGTAAACCCTAACATCTTCTACATGCAGTACCTCATGCAGAATGTTAGAAAAAGCACCTAATGGATCAACTTCTAGGGATTTATAGGGGTGTTTCTTGAATTTTGGGTGCGGCCTATCAGTGATCTTAACAACCATTAGAGTAGCCATTTTAAAAAAGATTCAGAGAGAGATTTTTAGAATGGAAGTACCTTTTTATGCTTCAGGGTTTGAAATAAGAGCCATAACAAATTGCTAGTTGAATTGGAGTTTGCAGTTGATCTTTGAGAGAGTTGTAGAAACTTGATGCAGAGCTCTTCTTTTCTTCTTCTCGAATGCAAATGTGCAAATGATGAGTGAAAGAACCCTTTTATTCTTTCGCAAACCCTAATTTCCTTTTGCAATAAATGCACAACTTAAGTTATCCAGTTGCCCTGTTCTGAGAGAGATCTTTTCGAATCACTGTGTTGCACTTAGAATCATTTTTAGTGAGGATTGACAATGTATCTTCTTTTCTCCAATCATGCCATGGATCCATAGATCAAAGTATATCAATTTTGAATCATACCAGATCTGTCTGTGAAAATCTTGCTTTACCGGATGGCTGTCAAACGGGATCAATCTTGGATGATTAAGCTCTTGCAAAACTCCATGCGGATCTTTCATATTTTTACCTAGGGTTATTTAGATATTTTCTAAGAACCCTTTAATCCACAACATTCCATGTGCCAAATTTAGGCACCAATTGACTGGTTGGGGGAATTTATTTTTCTTTGTGACTCCCCCTGAGCCAGAGCTCATCTGTTTAGTTTTTGGAAGAAGTATCAGCACTAGATTCTGGTGCGGATCCATCCACAACATTTTTTGTACTCTTCTTCACCCAAATCTTGCTCATCTCCCTTTGAACTTCATCCGCATTTACTTTGCCTTTTCCCTTATCTTTTTTCTGATTATGATGCACCGGACCCTTTTTATCCTAATTTTTACTTCTGTAGAATTTGGCAATATGACCGGATCTATTGCAATTGTAGAAAACAACATTTCTTTGCATATTTGACTGATATCCTCTTCTACATTGATTAGCCATATGTCCCATTCTATTGCATGCAAATCATCTACCATTGAATGAATTATTTATTTGCATATTTCTGCATTCATGAGATTTGTGACCATACCTTTTGCAATTGAAATATTGTCTAGAGAAGGATGGATTAGTTTGATTCATTCTCCTTCTGCACTAAGTTGCTTTATGACCAAAGTTGTTGCAATTGAAGCAGTATCCATTGAAGGATGGATATCTTTGAGCATTTGGTTGCCTTACCAGAGGTCTTCTAGGCCTGTTTCTCTGATTTCCTGATCCAAAGTTCTTCTGACCAGATTCAGAGCTTTCACCTTTCTCATATCCCAAACCACGCTTATCATCTACCCTCTTTTGGCTTTCAAGAAGAACTTCAAGTTGGGCTAAGCTTATCTTGACTTTCTCTTTGTATTCATTTGTTGTTTGAAGATCTTGTTTAAGAGTATCTATCTGATTCTCAAGTTGTTCTTCATTATCTCTAGCTTCTTCAAGATCAGATTCAAGATGCCTTATTATTCTGTCCATTTTGTGGTAGTCCTCTATCTTCTCCTTGAGGGATTACTTTAAATTATCTTCAATTTTCCTTTTCTCTTCAATTTCTTGGGTGAATCTCATAACCCCTGATTCCATTTCATGCCTTACCATAATGACCTCTTTTGATAGCTTTTCACATAGCTTGTTTTTCTCATTCAGATCTTCATTAGTATCATTGGCTTCACTCTGACTTGCTAATTTTTGAATTAGTTCCTTTCTCTTTTTCACAAAGATACTTAGTTTTTCTTTTAGCTCATTTATGAAATCATCAGCTTGTTTGAGTCTTTCTCTCAGGTTATTGACTTCAGAGTGAGATTGTTCAAGATCATCTAGGGCAAACTGAAGTTGTTCCTTCATACCATACATATCCATTGAGATTCCCAGATCTTCCTCAAGCTATTAGGCTCTATTTAGAGGAACTTAGCTCTGATACCAATTGTTGGAAACAAGGTAGATAACTGAGAGGGAGGGTGAATCAGTTAACTCAAATATCTTAACTTTCTTTTCTCCTTTAATAATTAGTGCAGCATCAAAACATATAAGCATACATGAAATAAATCATCACACATAACACAAAGATTTTTACGTGGAAAACCCTGTTAAGGGAAAAACCACGGGGTGACTAACACAAGATTGTATTCTCTGTTAAAAGAATAGGTACAAAATGGCACTTGCCAATTAGGGCTCACTGCCCGAGCACACTGCTCACAAGAGGCACACTGCCTACAAGAGACTCATTGTCTACAAAACTTACAGAAGGTAACTAGGTGTTTGAACTAATAAGAAGCATCTACAAATGCTAGAGTTTAGTACCGGTTAGGCACAAAATACTAATATGATGCACTTCATTCTTCCTCTGCTCTAGTGCTGCTGCTCTGTCACGTACCAGACTTGTATTGCTGCTTCCACACTTATCTCTACCTTTCTTCACACTTTATATTATCATATCTATACACACACACTTCTACATACTGGAATCCATCTGGTATATATATACGCACCAAGGATTTCAACAACTTTGTAGTTGGCAACTGGAATACTCAAGATATTTGCAAATTACTGATCTGTCAGCTGAATCCATGCTTGATATGTGATGCGTATCAAAATCATAGACATTGAAGTCATCAATCATGTCGGCCAATATTGTATGATCCCTCAAATAGATTTATCAACATCAATTACTCATCTGGATTGAAGTTTGATACTCTGCCGGTCAGTTCTTCCTCAATCTGCTCTGCCTGTCTGGAACCCAACACTCAGATGCTCATATCTTTTCCATGTTTTATCACCAGAGGGTCAATCTCTGGAATATAGTAATCATGATACTCCTCTTAACTTGTCCAAGTACACAACTTGCTAAGTTACACCATCTGAGAGATCCGGACCTGAATGTCAGACCTTGTTGCATGCTCTATTCTTGTTCACCGGACCAAAATAATCTTCAATCTGACTTCTGGTAAGCATACTATGTGCTGCGGATGTGTGGGATAGACTTTGTTGCCATCAATGACAACACTCATGAAGCAACATAGTGTCTCTTGCCAACATTTTCTACCTACCTTAATGTGCTTGATATCGGTACCTTATATCAACCACCTTAAGGTGGGGGCATATATAAGGTAAGCTGTTTCTTGTAGATGTTAGCAATGTTTTTGTTCTCAGGTGTAGTCTTAAAGACTGTGGTGATGAGTCCCTCCTGCACTCTAAGATTTGTTTGAAATCAACTCACAATCATTTAAGCCCTCATCACGAGGTGGGGATATCTCATCCCTTTTCCATATTAAGCCCTCATTGTGAGGCGGGGATGGTGTATTTCTCAAAGAGAGTGCACATCCTATCATTTTCAAAAGTCCTCATTGTGAGGTGGGGAGCAGTTCTGTGACTAACTCAACCCTTAAGCATGTCTTCGATGATTGTTGTGGTGAAGCCCAATTGTCAGTGTGTGCCTGTAATGTGCTTGAGATGGTGTTGAACCTAGAAATAGGAACACTCCATTGCTTTTCTGCCATGTTTTCTCTGTGTCTTCTGAGTGTGTGTATATTGTGTGTTTTTTCCCAAGCATAGTCTTAAAGACCAGTGGTGATAAGTCCCTCCTATGCTTTGGGATTTGTATGGCATGTTTGATTTGTATAGAGTGCTTGATTTGTTTTGCATGTCTATTGCCCCATATGTAGTATTAAAGACTAATGATGATAAGTCCCTCATGCATTATGGGTGGTATGTTTACTTTCCTTGCACTTGCATCTGCATTTCATATATATGAGAAAAAAGAAAATAAAATCATCATTGTCTTCACTGTATTTACTATGTTTTGCATGTCTTCAATGCTGTATTCTCTATATCTTCCGTGACTGTAACTATTTTCTCTGTGTTTTGTGTGTCTGTTACTATCTTCTCTGTGATTGGCGTGTCTTCTCCATGTGTGGTGTGTTTGTTGACCATACTTTAATGCATGTATTGGCATTGCATTTATACATACATTAAAGTGGGGGATAAATGTTATGTCGTAAAATATCCCCTTGGGGGCTTTTCCCTCTTAAGGTTTAGCTCCTGGGTCCTGTTTATGCATTTAGAGCATTTTTCATGTTAATTTGACATCCCAATGAGAAAACCCTAAATTTTCATGGCAGATGGGACTTAGGGGTTGCACTTGACATGATTCCTACCTAAAATAGGGGGAGGACTTGGGCGCCCGCGCCCTAGTCCTACCCTATTTTAGGTCAGGCCTAATTTTAAAGTGTCAGTTTATGACCATTATTTAGGTTCTATGCCGACACGGTAAGTTTCAATTACAAAATTCTTAGCGAAAATGTTTGTAGTTGCATATATAAGCATGTTTAGGCATTCATTTGTAAATAGATGGGCATTAGATGATTTTGGCATTCTTATGATTTTGGAGCATTCAAAATATTCATTATGTGGTAGAGTAGAGCATTGTTCTTGTGTTTGTATTTGTAGATTTGGCATCCATCTCCTCATGGCATGAAGAACATCTTCCTTCCATGAGATCTTAACTACAAGGTGATATCAATTGTGTTTTCAATCATTTATCATTTGGATACACACTCTTTATCTGACAACGGTGTTTGAAAGACTTGAATGTCTCTCCAAGGCTTAACTGAGGTAAGCCTCTAAACACCACAATCCCCAACCCATTTTTCTATAATTACAAGTTACAGGTTGTAGTAGAAAAAAAGTGGAGTTGCAAGAGAGAAGTGCAGACTGTCAGAATTGCAGATCAAAGAAGAAAATAGGGACCTAGACTCGGGCCCCCGCTCATTAGTCCTCCGGATCCCGCAACTGAAGAATCTCTGGAATAGCAGGAACAGGTTGCAGACAAGATTCCTAGATCTCAACAAAAAATATGGCATTGGACTAGGGCGCCGACTCATTAGTCTCTAACTTTTCCATTTTCTAAACTTTGAAATCTGTACGCATTTGCTTGTCATCTAATATCTCTATGTGCGAGCATTTTCTATAACTTGTCTGTTTGCTTCTAAATTTGCATAATTAGAGTTTTGAGCATAAGTGGACTTAATTGAATAGCTAAATCACACAATTCCAATTTTCCCCTATATTCTAAGTGATTGAAGGCTTGTAGTAGACTTCCTACTCGGTTGAAGTCCTTGAATGTTTAGAGGTGAAAGGAGGATTCATACAAACTAGCAAAATCAACCCTAAACACAAATAAATCCTCTTCATCAAATTTCACCTTAAAGATTTTAGTGAACTTGTGTTTTAATGAATTTTGCACCTTGTTGAGTGTTGTGCTTTAGATAATTTACATTCATTCATTTCATTATTCATCTTATTGCATTTGAAAAATTACAAAAAATTGGCATTTTTAGATTCTATTTTCAAATAATTTTTATTAATTGGCATTTAATTTCAATAAATTTCTTTCATTTTCATTAGATCTAATTTAAATACATAAAATTTTCATTCATCATTCATTTGGATTGCATTTTCATGCTTAAATTGATAAAAATTGCTTGAAATTGTACTTTTTTTCATATAAACTAGTTTTGCATTAGCTAGGGTTTGTACTCAAAATCTTATTCTAAATTTTAATATCCTTTTAAAACACTCATTAGGATTGATTTCTAACTATAGTGTTTCATCATAGTGGTTTGCTTGCAAAATTTCATGCCTAGGGTTTGAAAACCTTAATTTTTCACTAGATTTGGCCTTATTGTCTCTCTAGATTTGCATCCTGTTGATATCCATTTATGTCTAGGGTCTTAAGCTTGAATGTTTGCAGGTTTTCTCATTCAAACCCTGAAACTCCTAAGTCATGGGGCCTTGCATTGTTTTTTCTATTCAGATGGTGACCTTCTGTGGTGGGTTCTTGGTTATTAAGTTTTATCCTCATCCTTTAGTATTCATAGGTTAACCGGCCCCCATACTATGTTTTACAGCCTTTTCCCATCACACGTGAGAAAAATACTAAGTTTTTGTATGTGCAAGTGGTCATGTATGTTGGCAGGCTTGTGAAATCTTAGTCGGCTTTTGAAAAATGGTAAAAAATTGAGTTATATGCATTTTTTTAGTGCATATCAGGTTGCATACACATGGGGGGAATCTGTTGCAGATTCTGGGAAGATTCCCCAAATGTATGTCAGGTTTGCTTGTACATGTTTTGTTGTATGTCGAGATATACAACATGAGGATACATTATGAATTTCAAAAGGGATTAAATCAGGGCTAAAATAATGGTCGGGTCCGTAGATATATGCAAGCAAGAATGAATGTATATCCAATATACATTGGGTTCATGCAATGAAACATATACAAGAAGGAGCGAACATGCATTTGCTATAGTATAATATACAAGGGGCCTTGCATATTCAACAATATACAAAGCAGCAGGAGATACATTCGGTGGGGTCCGCCTCACATGCAAGGGGCTTTGTATCTCATATACAAAGGCGAATGTATGTGAAAATACATTTGTGATATACAAGGTGAATATACATTCACAATGTGCAAGCCAAACCCAATAACATTTCAAATTTGTTCTATAAGTACCTGGCGTCCACGGCTTACATGTAAGTATGCTTGTATATGTGCGATATACAAAGGGTTAATATGCAAAGAAAGAGATACAAGCTGGATTTCAAAGGGTTTTCAAGTCCGACTGATAAATGCAGTGAAGTCCGCGCCTTGTATGTATGAGGTGAATGTACATTGCACTTGTATGTGCAATGCGATATGCAAAAAGGGGAGATACAAGCTAGAACGGAACTCAATTTCAAATTATTCTATAAAATTTGAGGTCCAGATTGTATATAAGGTTATTGTATATGCATGTTCTTTTGCACATACATGGGCGAAAAAGGCAAAATATGAAAAAGAAAAGTCAGCAATGGATGCACAGGGTGCCTACGTGGCACATTCTCATTGGTTCTTGACTTTTCAGCATATTTTGAGGCCGTGAATCTCAAGCGATGGAAGGAGGATTGACGGCTATGTTTCAATTTTGCAGTAGCGAGGGGTTTCTTTGTATGCGGCCAAAGTTTTTGAGCGAGAAATCTTCTGATGCATCCGTTGCTGCATTTTTTAGGGCTGCGGGTAGGTTGATCATAATGGCAGCTCTTGCAGGGGGACTTTGGATGGAGTGATAGGCCAACTACCAAATTTAAGATGAAAATCTTTGAGCGGAGGCTCAAATCATGAACTCACCTGCTCCTTCCTCTTTGTCCCTCTGCCGCATTCATTGTTCAGGGGGCGCCATTCTCATAGTGTAGCACATTTGGCAGAATTTTGATTTTTATTGATGTGCCATGTAATTAATTTGCTGAGTACACTTTCTTGCTGTATTAAGCAGACTGTGTTACTCATTTTTGTTGTTGAAAACTAGGCAAATTCTGGTGCTGTAATAAGATACAACTTCATTGGTGGCTCTGTTTTGGGCGTCGTGTGATTTTATGAGTCTCATGTCGTATGTTTTATACATAAATTTACTGGTTTCATGTTGATTTTAAATGAGTAATGCTATATTGCATGTATTCTATTATGTTAGACTTAGGGTACACAACTGAGAGGGGGGGTGAATCAGTTGTGCAAAACTTTCTCCAATTAAACACTTAAATCTTCTTTAGTGAATAGTAGATTATTAATCATGAACCATAATGCATTCAAATCAAAAGCAGAAACATATCAACACATAAGACACCAAGATTTTGACGTGGAAAACCCAGTTAAGGGAAAAAACCACGGGGTGATTAACCCAAGAATGTATTCTCTGTTAGAAGAATAGATAGAACAAAATGGCAAATGCCAATTAGGGCTCACTGCTCGAGCACACTGCTCACAAGAGGCTCACTGCCTACAAGAGACACACTATCTACAAAGAAATAAGCATCACCTTCATGAACTGGAGAATAGCATCTTCACCATGCTTGAATCAGTTCCATTTAAGCCCAATACTTCTGCTCTGCCTTTCACACTTCTCCTTGCTACCACACACTCATCACCACAAGACACACTTTGAAATGACTTCACAATCCCTTATTTATACACGACATCAACTTAGGAACAATCATCTAAGTCGGCAAACACCTACGAGAACATCCACAAGATGTGTAATACATCCGGTCGACCAGTCTCAGGAAGAACACCAACATCTAGTGGTTATTCTTCAAATACAAACTTTAACTTCAATGTGGACCACCAACATGAACTGGAACTAATCCATAGATCACCACAAGCTTTCCTGAATCACCAACAACATCTGCACTTCATCTGCTTACTGGAATCCTTCTCTCCTTCATCTGGAACCTCAAGAACACAGTCTGTCATCACTCTCACAAAGGAATAGGTTCTTCTGGACCTTCAAGCCACAAACCAATCTACTTGACACTTCACAAGGATGTCCTCAACACTTCCTCAAATCCGTAGAATGGAATAATGCATTACCGGACCTCATCGGACCTATCTGTGTCACTCTGTCACCTCTGGACACTTGCCAGAGCCGGTTCTACTTGAGCAACCATAACTTCTTCAGATCTTCTTGCAAACCTCTGAAAACTTGATTGGAGCATCTCAAGACTTATATCTACAAACCCTTTAAATTGTATCCTCTGATCCTCAACCTATCTTGGACTTTTACCTTGCTATCATCACTGTTCTTCATTGTTCCTGATTGAGACTAATTTTCTCAATATCCTCAACACACAGCTCATCCAATCCTTCTCATTAATGCAACATGAGTATGTTGACATCAATGACAGCACTGGTTAAACCCATACCTGCAACAATGTCCCCCTTTGTCATTGATGGCAACATATGATGTGAAAAACCATCAAGACAAGAACTTCTCCTTACTGTCACAACTCCCCCTATCAACAACAACTATTCACATGTCTTCTCTTCCTTTACTGCTCCCCCTTTGATCATCAACCATTTGTTTTTCACATGTCTTCTCTCCCCCTTTGACATCAATGGCAAAGGGCTCATACTTGCAACTCCAATACTACAGAATCATACATGTTGCTCCCCCTGAGTAGCAGCTCCTCATCGTCAATCCAGATCACAAGATATGACTGTGATATCCACCAAACTGATGCACATCAGTGCATCCTAGTTCATCACCAGAGGGGCAATAAACCCTAACTTCTCCCTGAGATACTCAAAAGAGTCCTTGGGAAGAGGTTTAGTAAAGATATCTACAATCTGATCCTTGGAGGGCACATACTCCAGTCTGACTTCATCCTTGTTCACTTGCTCTCTCAAAAAGTAAAACTTGATAGATATATGCTTAGTCTTAGAATGCAACACCAGATTCTTAGAAATATTTATTGCACTTGAATTATCATAGAAAATTGTGATAGGCTCCTCATATTCTACTTTAATATCTCTTAGCATCTACTTCATCCACAAAATTTGAGTGCAACTACCTGCTGCTGCAATGTATTCTGCTTCAGTTGTAGACAGAGATATTGCCTCTTGTTTCTTGCTTAGCCAAGAAACCAATCTTTTTCCCAAAAAGAATGCTCCACCATTGGTACTCTTTCGGTCATCCACATCTCCTACCCAATCTGCATCTGTATATGCATGAAGAGAGAAATCAAGATCTCTAGGATACCACAGACCATACTCAATTGTTCCTTTTAAATACCTAAAAATCCTTTTGATTGCCATGACATGAGATTCTCTGGGATCAACCTAGAATCTTGCAACAAGACCAACAACTTGCATTATATCTGGTCTAGTTTGAGTGAGATACAATAATCCTCCAATCATTGATCTGTACTTTGTCTGATCTGCCTTAGGAGAGTCAACATCTTTGCTCAACTTACAACCAGTTGCCATGGGAGTATTCATTGGCTTTGAATCTTCCATTCCAAATTTCCTCAATAATTCTTTCACATATTTGGTCTGAGAAATAAAGATTCCTTTCTTTGTTTGAGTAATTTGCAGAACCAAGAAGAAATTCATTTCACCAAGCATTGACATCTCAAACTCACTTTTCATTTGATTTGCAAAGGTTTTACACATACCGTCTCTTCCTCCAAAGATGATATCATCAACAAATACTTCAACAATCAAGATGTTTTCATGATCAATTTTAAAATATAAGTTACTGTCGGCAGTACCTTTGTTGAAACCAATCTTCAAAAGATGTTTGTCCAGTCTTTCATACCAGGCTCTTGGGGCTTGCTTTAGTCCATACAACGCCTTCTTCAATTTGAAGACCATATCACCATGCTCAGATAATTGAAATCCATCTGGTTGTTCAATGTACACTTCTTCTTCTAAGTCACCATTCAAGAAGGCAGACTTGACATCCATCTGATACACCTTGAAATCCTTGAAGGCAGCAAATGCAAGAAATAATCTGATTGCTTCAATTCTTGCCACCAGAGCAAAAGTTTCTTCAAAATCAATTCCTTCTATTTGAGAGTAGCCCTTGTAGACCAATATGGTTTTGTTTCTGATTACTTCACCGACTTCATTTAGTTTATTTTAGAAGACCCATTTGGTTGTAATCACATTCTTGTTTCTAGGTTTGGGAACAAGATCCCAAGTGTGATTTTTCTCAATTTGCATCAACTCTTCCTCCATTGCTTTGGTCCAGTTTTCATCATTGCAGGCTTCATTTATTATCTTAGGTTCAATCTTTGAAATTAGACAATATTCATCTGAATTTTGAGCAATTTTCCTTCTATTTTGCACACCTTTGCTTTTGTCACCGATGATCTAATCTTCAGAGTGGTTCAGTCTTACATACCTTGGAACTTTGGGAGTTTCTTGCACTTCTGCTTCTTGATCAGGCTCATTCATACCTATCTCTTCTTCTTGATTTACCAGATCAGTCTGAATCTGTCCTTCAGAAGAGGATTGAACTCCTTGAACCAGAACACCATTCTAATCATCTTCATCATATTCATAAAACCTTGAGGGTTTCTCTATTCCCTCATCAACCTTCACATTTGTACTTTCTATCACTTTCTCAGTCTCTTGTTATAACACTGGTATGCTTTTCTTTGAGTAGAGTAACCCAAGAATATTCCTTCATCACTTCTAGCATCAAACTTGCCTAGATCTTCATCTCTTTTCATGTAACATTTGCTACCAAAGACTCTGAAATATCTTACAGTAGGAATAATGCCAAACTAGAGTTCATAAGGGGTCTTATCGGTATTGCTTCTGATTTGAACTCGATTGAGAGTATAAACTGCAGTGCTAATAACTTCTCTCCAATAGATCTAAGGAACATTTACTTCCATCATCATGGTCCTAGATGCTTCCTGGATGGTCCGGTTCTTTCTCTCCACTACTCCATTCTGCTGAGGAGTCCTAGGAGCAGACAACTGTCTCTTAATTCCATGTTTCTCACAGAACTCTATGAACTCACTGGATGTGAATTCTCCACCTCTATCAGACCTTAGACATTTCAACTTTAATACTATTTCATTCTCCACCATAGCCTTGAATATTTTGAATTTTTCAAGAGCTTCTGATTTCTCCTTTAGAAAGGTTACCCACATCATCCGAGAATAGTCATCAATTAGCAACATGAAGTATCTATCACCTTGAATACTCCTGGTTCTTGCCAGACCACAAAGATCAGCGTGAACTAAGTCTAATAATCTGGTAGAAGATAGTTCCTTGCTTTTGAATGTGACTCTGCTCAGCTTACCTAACTGACATTCCTTGCACAAGTTGTTAGTAGGTTTCAGTAATTTTTGAAGATCTCTTACAACCTGAGTATTGCTTATCTTGATGATATTATCAAAATTCACATGACACATCCTTCTATGCCATAACCAACTCTGATCAACTTGAACAAATAAGCAGCTTTTACCAGTACCAACCAAATGGAAGATATTACCTTTAGTTTGAGTACCGGATGTAATATCTGTTCTGGAACTTTCAAAGATTTTGCATTTTCCATCCTTGAATCAGAGATCATAGCCTTTGTCCACCAATTGTCTAACATTGAGAAGATTGTGCTTCAAACCTTCAACATACAGTACATTACCAGTTTTATTTCTTCCATCAAAAGAAATAGTTCCTCTTCCTCTGATTCTACCAGCAAAATTGTCACCAAACTTTACCACTCCTTCATACCTTTCCAAATCCACAAACTTATTTTTGTCACCGGTCATATGGTGAGAGCATCCACTGTCAATGACCCAATCATCCTTCTCTTCAATTTGGGCAGCCAAATCTCTTTCCACAATCTTAAGATTGATAGATATAGAGGACATTAGATCTTCTTCCTTGATGGCAATGAACACCCATTCATTTCTAGATTTGTTTCCTATCTCTGATTCATCATCTGTTACTCTTTCATTTTCATCATCTTCATGTACATAGTAACAGTTCTTTTGGAACCTTGGCTTGTTAGGATTTTGCCTTGAAAATCTTTCTGGACACCTTGAGGCAAAATGACCAATCTTATTGCAGTTAAAACACTTAAAAGGTAATTTTCCTTCATACTTACTAGATCCTTTTGGCAGCCTCTTTGCAATAAGGGCTTCAAGTTGAGCAGTTTCTACTTCTTCTTCTTCTAGATCTTTTCTTGCTTTTTCATACCATGACAATTTCCTTGAAGAATTCTCTCCTGGATCAAGCCTTTGTTTACCTTTAACAGAGGCACTAGTTTTGAATGCAGATTCAGTCTTGGGGGGTCATCTCCAAACTTTGTCATTTCAAATGCAGCCAATTTCCCAACCAATTGATCTCTTGTGATAGTTGTATGGGCTCTGAATTCTTCAATGGCAGTAGCCTTGATTTTGTAAGAAGCAGGGAGGGATCTGAGATTTTTACCAACAATCTCATTTTCATCCAAGACTCCACCAGCATTTCTAATTCCACAAACCAGCTCATTCACTTTTGGCATAAAAGTGGTAATATTTTCATCATCTCTCATCTTCAGTTTTTCAAATTTCCCTTTTAGACTCTGTAACGTTGCACATTTAACATACTGGTCTCCTTCATGCAAAAGTTTCAGTTTATTCCAAATCTCAAAGGCAGTTGGTAGGTCAATAGCATTTGAAAGCTCTGAGTCAGATAATGCGCTTAGAAGAGCCTCTTTGGTCTGCAGATTGTTTTCAGCATCTGTGATTTCATTTAGGGTTGTCGGACCACCCTGTGGAGGTACATACGCCTTTGTAACCATGGACCAGTACGCCATTCCCATACACTGCAAATGACATTTCATGCGACCTTTCCAAAGAACAAAGTTGGTTCCATCAAACTTCAGACTATCCTTCTTGTAAGACGACATCCTGGATCTCCTCAAGCTGTTAAGCTCCTTTTAGAGGAACTTAGATCTGATACCAATTGTTGGACTTAGGGTACACAATTGAGAGGGGGGGAGAATCAGTTGTGTGAAACTTTTTCAATTAAACACTTAAATCTTCTTTAGTGATTAGTAGAATATTAATCATGAACCATAATGCATTCAAATCAAAAGTAGAAACATATCAACACATAAGACACCAAGATTTTGACATGGAAAACCCAGTTAAGGGAAAAAACCATGGGGTGATTAACCCAAGAATGTATTCTCTATTAGAAGAATAGAAAGAACAAAATGGCACATGCCAATTAGGGCACTGCCCGAGCACACTGCTCACAAGAGGCTCACTGCCTACAAGAGACACACTGTCTACAAAGAAATAAGTATCACCTTCATGAACTGGAGAATAGCATCTTCACCATGCTTGAATCAGTTCCATTTAAGCCCAATACTTTTGCTCTGCCTTTCGCACTTCTCCTCGCTACCACACACTCATCACCATAAGACACACTTTGAAATGACTTCACAATCCCTTATTTATACACGACATTGACTTAGGAACAATCATCTAAGTCAGAAAACACCTACAAGAACATCTGCTGGATGTGTAATACATCTAGTCGGCCAGTCTCAGGAAGAACACCAACATCCGGTGGTTATTCTTCAAATATGAACTTTAACTTCAATGCGGACCACCAACATGAACTGGAACCGATCCACAGATCACCACAAGCTTTCCTGAATCACCAACAACATCTGCACTTCATCTGCTTTTTGGAATCCTTCTCTCCTTCATCTGGAATCTCAAGAACACAGTCTGTCATCACTGTCACAAAGGAATAGGTTCTTCCAGACCTTCAAGCCACAAACCAATCTACTTGACAATTCACAAGGATGTCCTCAACACTTCCTCAAATCCATAGAATGGGATAATGCATTACCGGACCTCACCGGACCTATCTGTGTCACTCTATCACCTCTGGACACCTGTTGGAGCTAGTTCTACTTGAGCAACCATAACTTCTTCAGATCTTCATGAGGACCTCCAAAAACTTGACTGGAGCATCTCAAGACTTATATCTACAAACCCTCAACCTATCTTGGACTTTTACCTTGTTGTCATCACTATTCTTCACTGTTCCTGATTGAGACTAATTTTCTCAATATCCTCAGCACACAGCTCATCCAATCCTTCTCATTAATGCAACATGAGTATGTTGACATCAATGACAACACTGGTTAAACCCATACTTGCAACATATTATTTGTCTCCAAATTGAATGTGTTCTTCTTCTGAATCTAAACAGTTGAGGGGTGTTTAATGTTCTAGAATATGGGTTTACTATATTGAATGCTTGATCTTTTACTTCTGCTCAAGGGGTAGATTAAATGTTTCAGGTTAAGTGTTGAGAAGAACATATTGCAGTGAGGATGTTTGTAAGCAGAGATAACTGAATACTTAGTTTTGGGAAGTATTTTTAAGGCAGATACTAAAAATCCCCTTGATATCCAGTCTTTGGTATATGTTCATGCTGGCCATTCACATGTGTATGTCTATTGACTCTGAGCCCTGGATAGGCACCGATCCAGTCTTGTATTGAGGTTACAGCCCAGGGTCCTAGTTTTGCATCCAAATACCAAAAATCAAATTAAAACTTCAAATACAAACTTTTAGGACTTTAGAAGTAGTTTTAGGACCGAAATCCTTTGTCTACAACTGAATATAGGCCCAAAGCTAGCCGCTTTGCACTTAGTTTATAGTTTTGGTCTGCATAATAGAGGATTTATCTGCTTTGTGTCAGCATCCTAGTAATGTTCAAAGACATATCTTTTGGATGTTGAATAGGGAATACCCCCCTTGGTTTTGCAGAGCCTAAAGAAGAAGAGGAGATATTCATAGAGTCTATCTCCAGTACTGTTAGCCCCTGGCCTAGGAATCTTGTTGATTAATGATGGCTACTTTGTAGGGGTAACTGGGAACAAGCATCCAGTTTGGGAAAAACACCAACAGATTTGGCGACTCTGCTAGGGATCAAACCCAGAATCTCTAGTTTTAAAAGAAAATATTTCCTAGGTATAGGTGGCGACTCTGAACCAATCTCCCAACTGGTAAAGTAAAATTTGTATGCAAGGGAGATGATCCTACGTAATCCTTTGTTTGAAGAGTTATCAATAAAAATCATTTATAGGAGAAAAGGGATTGTTCAAGCCAGTCGAGAGGGTTCTCCCAGAAGTAACGATAATATTTAGGATAATCCTAGATCCTCAGAGCGGACAATAACTTATTTTTTAAACATTGAGGCTGAAATCTAGAATGTATATGAAAGACAACAGGGTGGTGGATTGAGGATGAGGTCAGAGATGTTTCAAGAACGCCCTTTCCTTGATTCCCCGAATAGATTTGAAGAAGCTGAATCCCCAAGGGATGATAATGATGATCATAATATGATAAAACCATCCTCTTCTATGCCTAGAGAGGAGGAATTAGCTGAAGAAATCAAAAGTCTGAGGGCAGAATTAGAATATCTGCAGGCAGTGAAAATTAGAGATGACATGAGACAGAAAGTGCAAGCTCTGAGAATTGCTTAGAATGATTCAGTTCCCACCCTTGACAATATAAATGTGCTGAGAAATGAATAGAAAAATGAAGTTTAGGGTCAGCATAATGATCAAAGGCAGAATGCAAATAATGCTAGAATACCATTAAATAATGTAAGAAATGTAAATGCAAATCAGTTTGATAGACAACCTATGCAACTGGACAGATTCAGACAACTGGTTTTTGATGGCATTCCTGGTTACCCCAATCCTATTGACAAACATGTGAGGTTGTAAGTGCCAAAGTTTTTAGGAAATAATACTATGTCGGGAGAAGACCACTTAAAAGCTTTTCAGAATATCATGGACAACTTTGAAGTTGATCATGAGGATGTTTTTATGAAATTATTTATGCAATCCCCAGTTGATGAGGCTAGATAATGGTACAAGGGTCTGCTTGACAGGAGTATTTCATCATGGGATGACTTCAGAAGAATTTTCAAAGAACAATATGGTGACAAAACTAATCCAAGTTTCTTCATTAATGAATTCACAGGCATTACCAAAGGATTGAATGAACAGGTTGCTGATTTCAACGCTAGATTCACTAAGGTGCTAAACAAATTTCCACATCACCTGAGGCCTAATGATACTATGTGCATAGTGTTGTACATAAATGCTTTTGATACCAAAACAACTTATGGATTAAGAGATAAGGGTCCTCACAGCCTCAGGGATGCTTTCAAAATTGCAACAAATATTGAAAATAATAGAAACGCGTCTGGTAAGACAAACAGAAGAGATGATGTAAAAATTTTGCAAAATCTAAATACTAAATCTCAAAGTGTTCAAGGCAATGCATCTACTTCTAAGGATAAATTAGATAAATTGACAACTATTGTTAAGGACCTGAGCTATAGAATGGCTAAAAATGAAAAAGGGGTAGGTCTCGATAGGCAAGTTTACCAAAGGCAAGAAAGAAGACCATCATTACATGATATGCCCTATAATACCAATTGGCATAATGGTAAACCCATTCTTCCAAACAGTAACACAAATTCAAGGACTCAAAATGTTAAGGAAACACCTGACTCTTTGAAGAAGGCTGTTAATAGTGTTAATGACACCCCATGGAGAATAATATGTCAGATGCCTCACTCATAGTCACAATGTATGATTGCTCAATCTTTATATAATATTGTTGTTGCCTGTGATGAATGCAATAAACCACATTACATGGAAGATGACAATGTCAATATGCTGTCTACAAATAGGGAGTATCCTTCTCATGATGTTGATGCAAGCACAAATAATGAGATTCAAGTCTGCCAGCAGTTTCCCTACGATGAAGATGATGAGGATAATTATGCTTATGCTCAGGACTCACAATTTTTTGAATAACTTGATGAGGCCTTCTGATGAAGAGATTAGAGCCCTCACAGCTACAACAGTGGCTCAAGTCAAAAGCAATTACAATCTTAGGGGTAAAGCCCAGGTAAGTAACTCACACCAACTAGAGAGTACTTTTGTGAACCAACTAGTGCACGGTCATAAAGGGACTGAACCACAAAAGAAGCAATGGAGCAATAATAAACAAAATTTTAAGCAAAAAACAAGTCATGACTCTCAAGGACCAGAAGATAGAATTCCCTCGGTTAAGGATCAAAACAAAAAAATTTAGATCAAAGATGATAGTCAGAGAGCCACGAAAATTAAAGCTGGATCATACCAAGATAAAAGTAAAACTGTAGATCAGGCTACAACTGTTATACAAAATTATGCTCCGTTTGACATAACTCAGGTCTTGTCCCAGGTAAAGGTTTCTGTTCCATTGATGGAGCTGATGAAAGTTGAAGAATTCAGAAATAAAACATTGTCCTTGATTTTAGGGGTACCATGCCAAGCCAAGCCTAATGATGAACCTCAGGGTAAGAAACAAGCTATGTGTATTGATGAGGATGAGACTCCTAAAGTATATTTGGGGATGACCATGACAAAATGCCCTTCACAGGTTGAACCATTTTGTCTCCCTTGTCATAAATGGAAAAGTGATTAAGACTTGTATGCTTGACTCAGGAGCATCAATGAATATCATGCCCTTGGCTATCATGCAACAAGCTGGGTTAAAAGTAGACAAGGCATGTGGAAAATGCTATGCCATGGATGCTAGGGAAGTACCAGTCATTGGAATCATGAAAGATGTGGACTTCAGACTGGCAGCATATCTAGAAAAAACCTACAAAATGAATATAACAGTTGTTGATATCAAGCCACAATATAACATGTTGTTGTTAAGAAGATGGGCAACATTGATTAGTGGGAGTATGCAATTGGATCTGTCATATGCTATGATCCCAATGAATGGCAAGGATGTTAAACTGATTAGAGAAGAAAGATCACTGGACACAGTTGAGGATCAGGAGTCAGAGGAGCATGTATGTTTTGTGGACATTGACTATGATAATTTTAGAGTTGTCTCAGATGATCAAGGAAACAAAGGGAGAGATGTTTGTATTCAAGAGCTTGACCAACATGGTCTATAGACCATGTATTTTGATGGAGCTTGTGCAAAGGAAGGCTCTAGTACTGGAGTTGTGTTTCTGTCTCCAGCTGGTAAGCTCCTAAAATTCTCTTTCTTGCTGAAGTTTTCTTGTACAAATAATATTGCAGAGTATGAAGCTCTATTGTTGCTTTGAAGCATGGGATCAAGATGCTCAAAGTATTTGGGGATTTAGAGTTAGTTGTTTCCCAAGTCAGAGATAAGTATGCATCAAAAAATAAGAGACTAAAACAGTATAAACATGTTGTTTGGGATACAATTGAATTGTTTGATGCTTTTTCAATAAATTGGATTTAGAGATCAAAAAATGTCAGGGTAGATTTTCTAGCTAATGTAGCCATAAGGCCAGATGACATCACTCTGTCAGACGTTACAAATGTTGAAGTCAAACTAAGACATGTAGTACCAGATAACGTATGCAGCTGGCAGGTGTTTGATGATGACAAAGATTTGCTGAGATTTCTACATTGCATTGATGAATATGAGAACCATGAGATGAATTTTTAGAATTTTGTAGAGATTGTGGATGGGAAAGAAACTCTCTTAGGGAAGGAGGTAATTCAACTCAAGACAAATAAAATCCCTAGAGGGCTGGTTGCTTTAGAGAGAGCTTTTGACAATAGGGACCAATTTGTTACAAAGGCATCTCCAACAAATAAGAATGATTTAGAAGAGATAAACTTGGGGACATCTTAGGCCTCCAAGAAGGTATATATTGGCAAATAGCTCAAGCCACACATCAGGAGTATGTTGATTGCACTATTAGAAAAATATAAGCATGTTTTTGCATAGTCATATGAGGACCTAAAAGCCTATAGAGAAGATTTATTTCAGCCTGAAATCCCTTTAAAGCCTGGAGCTAAACCATTTAGACAAAAGCAAAGACCTATCAACCCAACTTTAGCTCCTAAAATGCAAGAAGAACTTATGAAGCTTAGGGAGGCTGGAATAATCATGCCTATCGGGCACTCAACTTGGGTGTCTAACCTTGTCCCAATTAGAAAGAAAAATGGTGACATTAGACTTTGTGTGGACTTTAGAAATTTGAATGTATCTTCCTTGAAGGACAATTATCCATTGTCAAACATGGAAGCCATATTGCAGAAGGTGACTGGTTGTGATCTCTTATCCATGATGGATGGATTTTCAGGGTACAATCAAGTGAAAGTAAAAGAATCAGAATAATTCAAGACTGCTTTCACCACTCCATGGGGAACCTATGTATATGTGAGAATGCCATTTGGACTGACAAATGCAGGTGCTACTTTTCAGAGGGCTATGGATGTTGCTTTCAAGGATTGATTGACTCAATCCTGGCTGTATATCAGGATGATTTAACTGCTTATTCAAGAAACGAGGGGCAACATTGCATGCACTTAGAGCAGATCTTTATTAGAGCATTGGAATATGGCATCTCACTCAACCCAAAGAAGTGTGCTTTTGGGGTAGTGGAAGGAAAATTGCTTGGTCACATTGTTTCCAAGGATGGAGTTAGGATTGATCCTGAAAGGGTGGTTGCAATTGACAAAATTCAGATCGCTAGAACAGTGAAAAGTATTCAGTCCTTCTTTGGGAAAATTAATTTTGTTAGAAGATTTGTTCCTAACTTTGCAGAGACCACAAAAGATATCTCTAAAATGTTGAAGAAAGGTGCAATTGTCAAATGGGAAGATGAAGTAACTAAGTCATTTCAGAACATTAAAGAGGCCATAAAGATGGCTCCTATGCTAAAATCTCCTGATTTTTCTAAGCCATTTTAGCTGTTCTCACTTGCTTCTTTCCATACCATTGTTGCATGTTTATTGCAAAAAAATGCAGAAGGTTTTGAACAACCTATAGCTTTCTCTAGCAGGTCATTGCAAGCTGTTGAGTTGAAGTATGACATCATGGAGAAGCAGGCATATGCACTGGTTAGAGCAGTCAAAAGTTTCAGGCCATATTTGGTTGGCTCTCGGATAATTGCATATGTGCCCCATGTAGCAGTCAAATATATTTTTACTCAACATGAGGTAACTGGAAGAAGATGCAGATGGATAAATAAATTGCAAGAGTTCAACATTGAAATACAGATCACAAAATTGGTAAGAGGACAAGGTTTGGAAAAATTGATGACACAGTCAAATCTAGAGGTATGCCAAGTGAATGTAGTGCATAATGAAGTTGGAAATATGTCAAAATCTGAATGGTATAAGGATATAGTACATTATTTGTAGAATTTGAAATATCCTTCCCATCTTAGTGATAATCAGAAGAGGACCTTGAAGTTACATGCTGTTAAATACATCATTGTTCAAGGAGAGGTATATTGGAAAAATCCTGATGGTATATTACTCAGGTGTATAGATGAAAATTAGGCCAAGAATATTCTAAGTGACATGCACAAGGGAGTGTGTGGTGGACACTATGCTGCCCAGACTACAACCCACAAAATTCTTAGAGCAGGCTACTGGTGGCCAACTCTCTTCTCAGATGCACAAAGAATGGTATGAAAATGTGATCCTTGCCAAAGGTTTTCAGGAAAGCTAAAATATGAAGGTGCATTGCCCCTTAGGACTATAACTGTAGAAGCTCCATTTCAGCAATGGGGAATTGATTTTATAGGGGAAATCTCAAAAAAATCAAGTGGAGGACACAGCTGGATTTTGGTTGCTACTGATTACTTCACTAAATGGATTGAAGCCACCCCAACTAAAAAAGCTACAAGCAAAGTGGTGATGGATTTCATTCTAGAAAATATTATTATCAGATTTGGAGTACCAGCCAAAGTGGTCACAGATAATGCAATGTGCTTTAGGTCTGGTGAATTTATTAATTTTTGCAATACTTATGGAATTGATTTGTCTCATACATCACCATACCATCCACAAGGAAATGGTCAGGTAGAGTTAAGCAACAGAAGTCTCATGAAAATCATTAAGAGGGTGATAGATAAAAACAAGAGGGCTTGGGATTCAAAGCTGAAGTTGGCATTATGGGCTGACAGGGTGACAGTGAAAAGAGCAATTGGAAGGTCACCTTTTGAATTAGTATATGATGCAGCAGCTAAATTACCTGTGAACAACCTCCTGCCAGTTTATAAGTTCAACCAAGGCAACGATGAGGAGATTAGGGACTCAATGATTGAAAGAATAAGCCAGCTGGTTGCACTAGATGAAATTAGAAGGGAAGCATAGAAAACAAACATCAAGAAACAACAAAAAGTGAAGTATCTGTTTGATAAAAGGGCTACAGAAAGAAGGTTTCAGATAGGTGACCTAGTCCTTATGTGGAATGCAAGGAACCAGGATAAGGGCAAGCATGGTAAATTTGAGCCCTTATGGATTGGCCCATATCAAATTGGTAACATCCATGAAGATGATTCCTACTTTCTCCAAGACCTCAATGGCGAACTACTGGAATTGCCTGTGCACGTTAAATTCCTTAAAGCCTTTTTCTCATAAATCAATATCTTATGTGCACACTGTAAATTAGGTGTAAATATTTTGTACATGCCTTGTATAGTCGGTCGTGTTTTGAGTTTTGCATTTTGTTTGGTCCTCCCCGGAGTAGTCTAGTCCTCACTGCAGTCTTGCACCTGCACGTCCCCAATCGGAGCTTGTGTTGGTACCCATTTATGTCTAGGGTCTTAAGCTTGAACGTTTGCAGGTTTTCTCATTTAAACCCTAAAACTCCTAAGTCATGGGGCCTTGCATTGTTTTTTCTATTCAGATGGTGACCTTCTATGGTGGGTTCTTGGTTATTAAGTTTTATCCTCATCCTTTAGTATTCATAGGTTAACCAGCCCCCATACTATGTTTTACCACCTTTTCCCATCGCACGTGAGCAAAATGCTAAGTTTTTGTATGTGCAAGTGGTCATGTATGTTGGCGGGCTTGTGAAATCTTAGTCAGCTTTTGAAAAATGGTAAAAAATTGAGTTATATGCATTTTTTTTAGTGCATATCAGGTTGCATACACATGGGGGAATCTGTTGCAGATTCTGGGAAGATTCCCCAAATGTATGTCGGGTTTGCTTGTACATGTTTTGTTGTATGTCCAGATATACAACGTGAGGATACATTGCAGATTTCAAAAGAGATTAAATTAGGGCTAAAATAATGGTCGGGTCCGTAGATATATGCAAGCAAGAATGAATGTATATCCAATATACATTGGGTTCATGCAATGAAAAACATACAAGAAGGAGCGAACATGCATTCGCTATAGTATAATATGCAAGGGGCCTTGTATATTCAGCAATATACAAAGCAGCAGGAGATACATTTGGTGGGGTCCGCCTCACATGCAAGGGGCTTTATATCTCATATACAAAGGCGAATGTATGTGAAAATACATTCGCAATATACAAGGCGAATATACATTCACAATGTGCAAGCCAAACCCGATAATATTTCAAATTTGTTCTATAAGTACCTGGCATCCACGACTTGCATGTAAGTATGCTCATATATGTGTGATATACAAAGGGTTAATATGCAAAGAAAGAGATACAAACCGGATTTCAAAGGGTTTTCAAGTCCAACTGATAAATGCAGTGAAGTCTGCGCCTTGTATGTATGAGGTGAATGTACATTGCACTTGTATGTGTAATGTGATATGCAAAAGGGGAGATACAAGCCGGAACAGAACTCGATTTCAAATTATTCTATAAAATTTGAGGTCTGGCTTTTATATAAGGTGATTGTATATGCATGTTCTTTTGCATATACATGGGCGAAAAAGACAAAATATGAAAAAGAAAAGTCAGCAATGGATGCACGGGGTGCCTACATGGCACATTCTCATTGGTTCTTGACTTTTCAGCGTATTTTGAGGCTGTGAATCTCAAGCGATGGAAGGAGGATCGACGGCTATGTTTCAATTTTACAGCAGCGAAGGGTTTCTTTGTATGCGGCCACATTTTTTGAGTGGGAAAACTTCTGATGTATCCGTTGCTGCATTTTTGAGGGCTGCGGGTAGGTTGATCATAATGGCAGCACTTGCAGGGGGACGTTGGATGGAGTGACATGCCAACTACCAAATTTAAGATAAAAATCTTTGAGTGGTGGCTCAAATCCTGAAGTCACCTGCTCCTTCCTCGTTGTCCCTTTGTCGCATTCATTGTTAGGGCGCTAATCTCATGGTGCAGCGCATTTGGCAGAATTTTGATTTTTGTTGATGTGCCATGTAATTAATTTGTCGAGTACACTTTCTTGCTATATTAAGTAGACTGTGTTACTCATTTTTGTTGTTGTTGAAAATTGGGCAAATTTTGGTGCTGTAATAAGATACAACTTCATTGGTGGCTCTGTTTTGGGCGTTGTGTGAGTTTATGAGTCTCATGTTGTATGTTTTATACATAAATTTATTGGTTTCATGTTGATTTTAAATGAGTAATGCTATATTGAATGTATTCTATTATTTGTCTCCAAATTGAATGTGTTCTTCTTCTAAATCTAAACAGCTGAGGGGTGTTTAAGGTTCTAGAATATGGGTTTACTATATTGAATGCTTGATCTTTTACTTTTGCTCAAGGGGTAGATTAAATGTTTCAGGTTAAGTGTTGGGAAGAACATATTGCAGTGAGGATGTTTGTAAGCAGAGATAACCGAATACTTAGTTTTGGGAAGTATATGTAAGGTAGATACTAAAAATCCCCTTGATATCCAGTGTTTGGTATATGTTCATGCCGGCCATTCACATTGGTATGTCTATTGACTATGAGCCCTGGATAGGTACCAATCTAGTCTTGTATTGAGGTTACAGCCTAGGGTTTCTAGTTTTGCATCCAAATACCAAAAATCAAATTAAAACTTCAAATACAAACCTTTAGGACTTTAGAAGTAGTTTTAGGACTGAAATGCTCTATCTACAACTGAATATAGGCCCAAAGCTAGCCCCTTTGCACTTAGTTTACAGTTTTGGTCTGCATAATAGAGGATTTATCTGCTTTGTGTTAGCATACTAGTAATGTTCAGAGACATATCTTTTGGATGTTGAATAGGGAATACCCCCCTTGGTTCTGTAGAGCCTAAAGAAGAAGAGGAGATATTCATAGAGTCTATCTCCTGTACTGTTGGCCCCTAGCTCGAGAATCCTGCTGATCAATGATGGCTACTTTGTAGGGATAACTGGGAACAAGCATCTAGTTTGGGAAAAACACCAACACATCCTAGGCATGTTGAATAGGATTTTTATGCACTAATTAGATGTTATCAGGGTTATTATCTGCTTCCTCTCCTAAAATTCTTTACAACACCTTTTTATTAGCCTCTTACAGTGGAAATTTGGTGAATATTTGCATATTTTGGCTATATTTTCCCTAGTGTTTGACCTTGAGTTGCACTATAAGCGTGTTGTGATAGATTTTTTGGTATTAGGTGGCTATTATTATTGTTATAATTTTCTTTCCATCATAATTTTCCTCACAACACCCTTTGACATACTCTTTTGCATTGAAATTTGGTGAAAATTGCATATTTTGGCTATATTTGACCTAGGGTTTGACCTAGATTTACACTCCAAGCGTGTTGTGAAGATTTTATGGCTTTAGGTGGCTGATATTACTGATATAATCTGATGTACCTCCTAAAATTATTTACAACACCCTTTTTATTGGGTCTTTGCATTGAAAATTTGTGAAAAATTGCATATTTTAGTGTATTTTCACTAGGTTCTGACTTATCATCATCCTAGGTTTGCATAAAAAGCATGTTGTGAAGGATATTATTGATTTATTAGACTGATATCAGACATATTATTTTCAACCCCTGATCAATTTCCTTACAACACCTTTTCTTTCATTTATTTGCATTGAAAAAAGTTGAAAAAATCAACCATTTTAGGTCATTTTTACACATAGTTTTGCACTTGTCTTTTGCATAACTTTTGAAACACTTTTAAAATATGATTTTGAATTGATGTTACAAGACATTTCACCATGGCATCTTCATCTCATTTCTCTTTGGTATCTTTACATGCATATATCAAAAACTTCAAGAGTTTCTACAAATTTCTTAATATGAATCCTCATGTTCTCACTTATATACAAGCTATGTATCACAAGGATATATTTAAATGCTCTTCATTTGAAATACTTGACTATGTATCTAATTATGACAACTTTATTGATGAAAGTTGGTTGTCATTGATGTCAAAAAGGTGTTCTCAGTTTGTTTGATGTCATCAGGATAAGTGTATAGTCAGATATGCAAATATGGTTAGAGATGCTTCTGTTTGATCAGGATCAGGATGAATTGTTTCATGTGATCTTTATTGGACTTATGGATATGCTTTCATTTGTTAGATGTTGTATTTCACTATATGCCCTTCATGTGGTATGGTATCTTTAGAGATGTCATGTTGTCATACTTTGTTTGCCTCATGGTAATATTGATCAGGATGCTTTCATGATTCAGATGGTTTTGATATCTTCATTGTTCTTGAACAAAGGATGCAAATTCTAAGCAAGGTTGTCTTCAGTGCTCTTCATATTCAGATCTTTAAGAATTTCATTATATAATGATGATCTTTCTCCAAGGTTGGTTCTCCTGGTTCAAGGTTCATGGTTATCTTATTGGTATTTGATGTTAGATGAAAAAGTATTCATATTTCTATCTTCATCATGGCTTTAGAAGTGTTATAACTTCATGTTGCAGAGGTTGAGTTTATATGTTATTGTAGAAGGAATGCATTGTTGGGATAAATCTAAGGTTTTGATATTTTTGTCTCATGAGATACTAATCTCTAAACTATAAGACTAAGTCCATTTTCATATGTCTTCAAATCTTTATTCCACCCATTATATTCATTTACAAGTGTTTTTATTATAAAACAATGTTGACCTGTTATTATAGGTTTGTCACTTAAAAGTGAAATGTCAAAGGGTTATAAAATCATCTTCAAGACCACCCCCCTTTAGCTATAACTGATGCTTATAAATTTGAAAGTCATTAAATATGAGTGGGGTTCAAATTTATATGGGCATAGAATATATCTGAGTATGTTTTATAAAGATTCGAAGGCCTTTTTTTAAATATTATAAACTTTATGATAAACCCCTATATTTCATATCCTTATGACAAAAGAAAATGAATTTTATATGAGATGAGGGCTAAAGAAGTATAAAAGAGTATGTAGCACGAATTTCATAAAAGATTTTTTAAAGACTATTTTTAGTCTTTAGTAAAAGGCAATTTTTTTAAGGAAAATAAAGGCAGATTTCAAGGAGATTTTTGAGGAGAATTTGTGAGTTTTTAATGGAGATCTTTATGGTATCTTTTTGGGAGATTTTTTTTAGAAGATTTTTTTAAGGAGATAAATGAAGTTTTTTGGGGAGATCATTATGGCAGGTTTGTTGAGTATTTCAAGGAGTTTTTGGGAAAAAGACTTATTTGAAGTTTTTTTTTTTGGGAGACTTGATTTTTTTAAGGGAAGAAGAATGGATTTTGTATTTAGATATTTGCAGAGAAGAAGAAGATGAAAGGAGTTAAGATATTATTTTTTATGGGAGCCATTTTCATGTTGTTTGCAGATGTTTTTATGTTTTGCAAATTGAAATAAAAGAGTTGAAGGGATTTTGCAGAAAGGAGAAGAAGAAAATAAATGATATATTGAAGATTTTTTTATTATGCAAATGAATTTTTATGTTGCAGGTGATTGAATTTCTTTTGCACAATATGAAAGGGTTTATGCACAGTGAAATTGATTTGCAGCATAGAGAATTTGAAGAGACCATTTTTGCAGATGAATATCAAGGATTAAAATAATTGTGGAGAGAAGACAAAATATGAAAAGTCATCTTGTATATAATGGTTTTGCAGGAACATTGAAGTTGTTGTTGTGTGGATCATCATACAGGGTTGAATATATTTTGAAAATCCTCTTGAAGAGAAAATATAGATGATAAGTTTTGTATGTAATTTGAGTTGAGAAGTATGGTGATATGACAAACACATGTGAAAGAAGAAGTGATTTGTATTGAAACAGAGAAACCCTCTAAATTCTTGGTTTTAATTTGAGTATGTATTAGGGGTTGGTGCTCCTTGAAGTTGGTGCTTCTAAATGAATTAGGGGTTGGTGCTCCTTGAAGTTGATGCTTCTAAATGTATTAGGGGTTGGTGCTCCTTGAAGTTGGTGCTTCTAAACATTGTAACCTGTGAGGTTTTTTCTTAAGCCAGTGAGGCATTTTGAGTGGTTTTTCTACCCCGGGATAATTTTCTTGTGTCATAATCTCATGTCTTGATGTCTTCCATAGCTTCATTTATCGTATGTGATTTATGTGATTGATCATTTGTTGATTAATTGTTCAAGTAATTAGTTCAATTTTGATAAACCTCATTGTCAATTTTGGAAAATTTTAAAAATAATACAACACTGATTCACCCCCTTCTCAGTGTTATCCTAGACTCCTACATTTATATCTCTCATGAGTACATACCCTTGGGTAGTAGAAGATTTAACAAAACACATTGAGAATGACGAGAGTGAAAGTTCTCTTAATGCTTTGGAATTAATAGCTAAAACATGTGATGATGACAAAAAATAATTCCTCCTATGAGGATATACTAACATAAGAGGATGAAATCATTGACACATTCTTAAAATTACCCTACCCTCTTTGGAAAATGAAATACAAGTGGATAAAGGTAACCCTCTCAAGAAGGATTCTTCATGGGTGGAAAAAGACTATTCACCTAATGATCATTTCGTGCATGAGACCTCTACAAATAATCCATTAGACCTTCCACCTTTGATTGAAAACTCAAGAACCTTAGATGAGAAGACTATGGATAGATTTATTCTTCCTAACAACACCATACCTTCCTCTCATCCCAATGCTCTCCCTGGCCAAGATGTAGCATTAGTGGATGAGAAAATGTCTTACATTAAATCATTTAGGGATATATGTTGGGAATAATCAAGAGGAAAACAATGTTAATTCAATCTTCATTAATAGACTTTGTAGCAATATTCCTAAGATGATTGTCTGAGGGGCACCTAGTGCACCCTCTTCCTTAAATCTGGTGATTACGGTTCAAGGTAGACCTCCCGATCACATCTACAAATTTCTCAACCAAGTCAAGGTATTCAAAATGTGTTACAACAACCACACCACAATGTGATTGCTCACACATACAACACCTATAATAACAAGAAAAGCAAGCAAGCACCGCATGTGCCTATCTCTCTTCCATGTTCTCAACCTATGCTCCCCATGCCACCCTGTCTTACTCATAAAAGTGGTCAAGAATATGATCTTGTTGAGCAACTTCGTGCTACTCTGACTAAGATCTCTCTTTGGTACTTAATACAAACATCGCCTACATACCATGGAATGCTTCAAGAAGATTTACAAAAGGTGATTGTACTACCTGCTATTAAGTTGAATGATGTAGCAACTCTATTAGATTGTATGCATGCGACAAAAATGAATATTCTCTTTCAACTGCATGAAATTCCATCGATAAAAAATGAATATGACCCACTTATGATCTTTGTCACAATAAATAAAATGTTGATAAAGCGAGTTATGTTTGAGAATGGATCAGCTCTTAATGTTTGTAGCATTAACCTACTACACAAAATCAAGGTTGACACATCTTTAATCAAACTAGATAGGACTAGCATTCGTGGCTTCGATAATGTTGCAAAACAAACTGTAGGCACAATAAATTTAGCCATAATGGTTGGACCCATGACATTAGATACTCTTTTTCATGTTATGTCTGGTTCTCTCTCATATAATATGATTCTTGGTAGACCGTGGATTCATACCATGGGGGCAGTACCATCTACCCTTCATAGATCAATAAATTTCATCTATCAAAACAAGATCTACACCTGGAAAGTTGATCCCGAGCCAGATAGTCGTTTACAATCATACAAGTTTAAAAAACTTACAAGTTCATTCAACAATGCCTCTTACCACATATAATGTTGTGCCACACCCTCAACCATCGAATGCACTTTTTGGTGATGATTAGGGTTCATTAGATTTTAATCCTTGTAGTATAGGGCAATATAAATTTAATAGCCCTGACACATCAAAAGTAGCATCGATCTCATCCAAGAAATCTTTTGAAATTCCTAAGAAAAACAAAGCCTCCTTAGTAGAAAACAAAGATAATACTCTCACTTACACTACAAATTATAATACCTACGAGGCTTCACCTTCTTCTAAAGAAATGGACTCTCTATTTGGTCGTGGATTTCAAATTTTGTACAAAATAATAACTATGTAGGTAATGGTTGCGGTGTAAATCAACAAGGAATCAGAGTACCTTTACAAGTTGCTAGAATTAATTACACAACCGGTATAGGATACCGCTCTTTGAAACCCACCAAAGCCTCTCGTTGTCCCAAACTCAATGTTAATGCAATATCAACAAAACCAAAATGACATGTGAGATATCCTGGGATGATAGACAAGAATTGTCCGTTGGGAAGCATCTCTTTTAATCAGGCAAGTATTTCTACATCTTTAAGTCACACTCATTGTAACCAATATTATAATTTCTCTCAAGGGTGGCCGTTTCCTAGATATGTATGTTCTTAACATTGGGATGAATCGGGTAAGTATTTCTAACCCTTTATCTCTCGTGATGTGTTTCCCCCGTGATGTGTTATATGTTGTTTAGGCCTCCTAGGATGACCCTTGATTCTCTTGTAAGGTCCATGATACCAGGAGACCACCTCTGTTGTGACCTTCTTCTATTTGTATCATCATTCTTCCATATTGCTTCTCCTCTATTTTTCACTGTTGAGTGTTGTCTTATGGACATAGCATCACAATTGGTGACTTGGGGGCACCCTCCTACGTGATTGTCCCTAAGGCACTTGTTTCTCCTCTCTTAATTTATTGTTACCCTTCCTCTAGTGTTTATATCTAGTGGGCGGATGATGAAAAACATTTTATACTGATACGAACCTAGTGTCCCTTTAGCAAGAAATAAAAAATTGGACTTAGTTCCTATATGACGATGGGGTTATTATATATTATCCGACGCTTGGCTAGTAGAATGACTCTGTGATCTTGATGGCATCTTATCGCACTTACAAAAACATAACAATATTGCTGCTCCATGTACTTTGTCTATCTTAAATCTTGCATTACGCATTGTTGTTTATCATGATTATATGGACACTAACACTTTTCTTGCAGGAATGTGTTTGTGTGAACATTTAGTGACCGTAAAGTACATGTCACCTCTGGGGGGCATGGGCTTTGCAAGAGCTTGTGTTCCCTTGTGTATTTTCTACTTACCTTAACGTTCTTGATATTGGTACCTCATATCAACCACCTTAATGTGGGGGCATATATAAGGTAAGCTGTCTATTGTAGATGTTAGCAATGTGTTTGTTCTCAGGTGCAGTCTTAAAGACTAGTTGTGATGAGTCCCTCCTACACTCTGAGATTTGTTTGAAATCAACTCGTAATTATTTAAGCCCTCATCACAAGGCAGGGATATCACATCCCTTTTCTATCTTAAGCCCTCATTGTGAGGTGGGTATGGTGTATTTCTCGAAGAGAGTGCACATCCTGTCATTTTCAAAAGTCCTCATTGTGAGGTGGGGAGCAATTCTGTGACTAACTCAACCCTTAAGTGTGTCTTCAGTGATTGTTGTGGCAAAGCCCAATCATCAGCGTGTGCCTGTAATGTGCTTGATATGGTGTTGAACCTAGAAATAGGAACACTCCATCGCTTATCTGTCATGTTTTCTTTGTGTCTTCTGAGTGTGTGTGTATTGCATGTTTATTCCCAAGCATAGTCTTAAAGACCGGTGGTGATGAGTCCCTCCTATGCTTTGGGATTTGTATGGCGTGTTTGATTTGTATGGCATGCTTGATTTGTTTTGTGTGTCTGTTGCCCCATATGCAGTCTTAAAGACCAGTGGTGATGAGTCCTTCCTGCATTATGGGTGGTGTGTTTACTTTCCTTGCACTTGCATCTACATTTCATATATATGAGAAAAAAGAAAAGAAAATCATCATTGTCTTCACTGCATTCATTGTATTTACTATGTTTTGCATGTCTTCAATGCTGTATTCTCTATGTCTTGCATGAATGTAACTATATTCTTTATCTTTTGTGTGCCTATTACTATCTTCTCTTTGATTGGCATGTCTTCTCTGTGCTTGGTGTGTTCGTTGTGTTTGTTGATCGTAGTTTTTTTTTTAATTCGTAATCATGGAGGTCACAAGGGGGACCTCCTCCCCATAAACATATCCAACATAGAAACCATATAATCCACTTAGAAGCCACATATGTTACTTGGGGGATTCAAACTTGGATCTCCATCATGAGAACCTTATGACCTTTGCCATTCAAGCACAACCCCGTTTACATTTGTTGACCGTACTTTAATGCATGTATTGGCCTTGCATTTATACATACATTAAAGTGGGGGCTAAATGTTACATCAAAAAATGTCCCCTTGGCGGATTTTCCCTCTTAAGGTTTAGCTCTCAGGTCTTATTTATGCATTTAGAGCATTTTTCATGTTAATTTGACATCCCGATGAGAAAACCTTGAAGTTTCATGGAAAATGGGACTTAGGGGTTGCACTTGACATGATTCCTACCTAAAATAGGGGGGAGGACTTGGGCACCCATGCCCTAGTCCTACCCTATTTTAGGTCAAGCCTAATTTCAAAGTGTTGGTTTATGACCATTATTTAGGTCCTATGCCAACACGGTAAGTTTCAATTACAAAATTCTTAGTGGGAATGTTTGTAGTTGTATATATAAGCATGTTTAGGCATTCATTTGTAAACTAGATGGGCATTAGATGATTTTGGCATTCTTATGATTTTTGAGAATTTAAAATATTCATTGTGTGGCAGAGTAGAGCATTATTCTTGTGTTTGTATTTGCAAATTTGGCATCCATCTCCTCATGGCATGAAGAACATCTTCCTTCCATGAGATCTTCACTACAAGGTGATATCAATTGTGTTTTCAATCATTTATCATTTAGATTTTGCCTCCATCTCGCAGGAATACACACTCTTTATCTGCCAATGGTGTTCAGAAGACTTGAATGTCTCTTCGGGGCTTGACTGAGGCAAGCCTCTAAACAGCACAACCCCCAACCCATTTTTTCATGATTGCAGGTTATAGGTTGCAGGAGCACAAAAAGTGGAGTTGCAGGAGAGCGATGCAGACTGTCAGAATTGTGGATCAAAGAAGAAAATAGGGTCCTGGACTTGGGCACCCACTCATTAGTCCTTTGGATCCTACAATTGAAGAATCTCCAGAGCAACAGGAATAGGTTGTAGACAAGATTCCCAGATCTCGACAAAAAGTATGGCACTGGACTAGGTTGCCTGCTCATTAGTCCCTGACTTTTCTGTTTTCTAAACTTTGAAATCTGGTACGCATTTCATTGTCATTTAATATCTTTATGTGCGAGCATTTTCTGTAACTTGTCTATTTGCTTCCGAATTTGCATAATTAGGGTTTTGAGCATAAGTGGACTTAATTGAATAGCTAAATCACACAATTCCAATTTTCCCCTATATTCTAAGTGACTGAAGGCCTGTAGTAGACTTCCTACTTGGATGAAGTCCTTAAATGTTTAGAGGTGAAAGGAGGATTCATACAAACTAGAAAAATCAACACTAAACACAAACAAATTCTCTTCATCAAATTTCACCTTAAACAACATCAAAACAAAACAAACATTTAATAAAAGAAAGTGCCTGATTCAAATGGATAAACGGGTTATTGTTCAAAAGTGGACTTGATCTGGTTTTACAACGGTGTGTCAGGTCAAATGAAACATATGGCATATTGAGAGCGTGCCATGATGACCCCTTTGATGGCCATTATTCGGTAAAAAGAACCTCTCATAAATTCTTAGGTGCAGGATACTACTGGCCCTCTATGCACAAAGATGTTAAAAACTATGTATGCCATTGTGATGAATGACCTACTCAATCTAGTGAAATGTCGCTTCAACCACAAATAGTTTTAGAATCTTTTGAAAAATGGGGACTAGACTTTATTGGGCCCATAGAGTCACCCTATCAAGATAAAGAATATATCCTAGTTTGTACTGACTATTTGACTAAATGAGTAAAAGTTTAGGTGTTGAAAGTTGCTAGAGAGGAACAAGTAGCAGATTTCCTTTATGACAAAATCTTCCTTAAATTTGGAGCCCCTAGATCTATTATCATAGATCAGGGACCGTAATTTATGTCTAAAGTTCTACTAACCTTCATAGATCATTTCCAAGTGAGTCATAAGAAATCATCTCCTTACCACCCTCAGGAAAGTGGTCAAGTGAAAGTAACAAATAGAGAACTTGAAAACATCTTGATGAAAATAGATTCATCAAGAAGAAAGGACTGGGCTAGGAAACTACACAAGGCAGTTTGGGCCTACAACACTACATGGAAATCGACCACTGGTTTCACTCCATACGAGTTGGTTTTTTGGAAGAAACCTCTTCTGTCTATTGAATTTGAATTGCAAGCATTGAGGTTAGCAATTGAAGTAGGCTTAGACCTTGACCATGTTGGGAATTAAGGTGTCTCAACCTTTGCAAATTCCTAATGTTGTATTTATTTATCCCATGTTGAGTTGGCATAGTCAGCACCTTGTGTATATGCAGGAGGATAAATTTTGGTGACTTTGGCAGCCGCGGTTTCCCCCTTGAATTGTTAACGGGGGTTTGGGGGCAGTGCCTCCAAGACAGGGTCAAGGGGTGTAGCCCCTTGCGGGGTCCAAGGGCAGCGCCCCTGGCGCTCTCCCTATCGCGGTATAGGGCGGGGTCGAGGGGCAATGCCCTCATGGGGGCTCGGGGGCAAAGCCCCTGAAACCTCAAATGATTTTTAATTAATGACAAGTGTCGGTGAGTATCTTTGCACAAGAGAAAGGCATCTTTGGACGGTCAAGGGAGGTTATGACACGTAAGAGGAATATGATATTTTTAGTCAGTGTTCAACCAATATGTGATGTCTATCGGCACAAGGTTGGCCATCAGCGGAGCCTGTGGTAGTTTCTCCGATGAGCTGTGCTATTCTGATGAAGGCACAAAGTCTTGGGCATTAGTGGGACAATGACTTGTCGAAGTGAATGGTGGAGTGTTGGTCAATGGTTTGGATTACACCGATGAGGTTAGACTGGGGTCGTCAGCGGCAAAAGTGCCAACGATAGTCTTACCAAGTGGTCATGTATATTAATTGGAAAAGCGACTGATGTTGGATGCATGTGGGACTAAAGTTTCTCACGAATATGTGAACGGTTAGAAGCGACAGTTTGGACAATTGGGTGACAGCGATGTTGGGTAGTTGGAATGAACGGTCAGTTGCATGAGAATCGATTGGATTTCTAGAAGCAATTGAGAATCAATAGAGTGTGAGAGAGAGTCTAAGTGATGGTGCGATCAATCTGGAAAACTCTGTTCTTCTTCTTCTATGAAGTCCTATGTTGTATGTTGTACGCATCATGTTAACAGTATGTAAAAGGACTAAGGAGAGAGTGTAAATAGAGTTTAGGTGAAAGGGTTCTGGCCGAGAAGGTGAAGTTCTGTACTGTGTGCTATTTGTGGCACAATAACAGTATGAAGAACCAACTGAGTGCTAGAGAACTTTGTGTAGGGTTATATTGTCAGATATTCTTCAGAAGGAACAAGATGTTGAAAGTTGCTAGAGAGGAACAAGTAGCGGATTTCCTTTATGACAAAATCTTCCTTAAATTTGGAGCCTCTAGATCTATTATCATAGATCAGGGACCGTAATTTATGTCTAAAGTTCTACTAACCTTCATAGATCATTTCCAAGTGAGTCATAAGAAATCATCTCCTTACCACCCTCAGGAAAATGGTCAAGTGAAAGTAACAAATAGAGAACTTGAAAACATCTTGATGAAAATAGATTCATCAGGAAGAAAGGACTGGGCTAGGAAACTACACAAGGCAGTTTGGGCCTACAACACTACATGGAAATCGACCACTGGTTTCACTCCATACGATTTGGTTTTTTGGAAGAAACCTCTTCTGTCTATTGAATTTGAATTGTAAGCATTGAGGTTAGCAATTGAAGTAGGCTTAGACCTTGACCATGTTGGGAATTAAGGTGTCTCAACCTTTGCAAATTCCTAATGTTGTATTTATTTATCCCATGTTGAGTTGGCATAGTTAGCACCTTGTGTATATGCAGGAGGATAAATTTTGGTGACTTTGGCAGCCGCGGTTTCCCCCTTGAATTGTTAACGGGGGTTTGGGGGCAGTGCCTCCAAGACAGGGTCAAGGGGTGTAGCCCCTTGTGGGGTCCAAGGGCAGCGCCCCTGGCGCTCTCCCTGTCACTCTCCCTGTCGCGGTATAGGGCGGGGTCGAGGGGCAATGCCCTCATGGGGGCTCGGGGGCAACGCCCCTGAAACCTCAAATGATTTTTAATTAATAACAAGTGTCGGTGAGTATCTTTGCACAAGAGAAAGGCATCTTTGGGCGGTCAAGGGAGGTTATGACACATAAGAGGAATATGATATTTTTAGTCAGTGTTCAACCAATATGTGATGTCTATCGGCACAAGGTTGGCCATCAGCGGAGCCTGTGGTAGTTTCTCCGATGAGCTGTGCTATTCTGATGAAGGCACAAAGTCTTGGGCATCAGTGGGACAATGACTTGTCGAAGTGAATGGTGGAGTGTTGGTCAATGGTTTGGATTACACCGATGAGGTTAGACTGGGGTCGTCAGTGGCAAAAGTGCCAACGATAGTCTTACCAAGTGGTCATGTATATTAATTGGAAAAGCGACCGATGTTGGATGCATGTGGGACTAAAGTTTCTCACGAATATGTGAACAGTTAGAAGCGACAGTTTGGACAATTGGGTGACAACGATGTTGGGTAGTTGGAATGAACGGTCAGTTGCATGAGAATCGATTGGATTTCTAGAAGCAATTGAGAATCAATAGAGTGTGAGAGAGAGTCTAAGTGATGGTGCGATCAATCTGGAAAACTCTGTTCTTCTTCTTCTATGAAGTCCTATGTTGTATGTTGTACGCATCATGTTAACAGTATGTAAAAGGACTAAGGAGAGAGTGTAAATAGAGTTTAGGTGAAAGGGTTCTGGCCGAGAAGGTGAAGTTCTGTACTGTATGCTATTTGTGGCACAATAACAGTATGAAGAACCAACTGAGTGCTAGAGAACTTTGTGTAGGGTTATACTGTCAGATATTCTTCAGAAGGAACAAGATGTTAATCTCCTGTAAAGGTTATGATCCTTTAAATGTATTGTAACTATTCAATTGCTGAATAATACAATGGCTCTGTGATTTGGAGTGTGGGGTTTTTTACCCGTAAGGGTTTTCCCCACGTAAATCTGTGTTCTTGTTCTGTCTTTCATGTTTAATGTCTTTGCTGTTGAAACTAGTTAATGTTTGCTTGTGCTTTCCTCTAAGGGTCAATGTTGGAAATGTTCTATGTTAGTTTCCGCTTTAATGGCATAGTTGTGCGTGTTTTTGAAGCAATTGAATAGAATTTAAATCTATCAAAGACACCACTGTTCTTAGAAATACGTTTTGAGATGCTCTCATTTCCTTACATGTGGTATCAGAGCTTTCTTCTGGGATCTACTTTGTTGCTCACATTTGTATATTTGTGTGCTGCATGTGTTTACATGTAAGACTTCCTGGTGTATAAGGTCTAGGTTTTCCTTCTGTGATGATTTCTTAGTGTGACAGACTTGAGGAAATTTGAAGGAAACGTCTGTTTGTTTGATCCTTGTTTGAGTGGAAGTCTTGCAGTTAATCTTATCTTCATGTTACAATAGGCGCTTGAAGGATGGTGAAGATGAAGAGACTGGAGCTGGTCATGATGTGGCCTGAGGCTCTTAGTTGACAGTATTTAATCCTGTTGCATGGGGTTTACTTTGTCATTGTGTTACTGTAGTAACTTTCATATTGGGTGTCTGTGTGAGAGGCTCTCTGATGATATGAAGAAGTTTGTGTTACTACTCAGCCATAGAGTATTGTGCTTATGCTGGGTGTTTTGTTCCTGGTATTGGAAGGCATAATTTCCTGATTGCATGTAGGCTATGGAGTTGATCATTGGATGGTCTGAAAGCTTCTGTAATAGCCTGATTCTCTCAGATGCATGTGCATGTTGGTGGTTGAGGGATTGGTCTACAAGTGGGCCTAAAGCTCTTGAACTAATGTTTCCTTAATTGGATATTTTGTACTTGCATAACTCAGATTCATGTTTATTGGATTTGAGGGGTTTTATAGTTTTTCCTTAAAATCTATGGTTATGCATATTCATGATGATCCATTATTCTGGTTTAACTATTGCAGACTTTTGGGTCTTCCAGATATGAAGTGGGTATGAATGTGCATGGGTGTTTTTCAAACACAGTGGTTTTGCAAGTTTTACACGAGAAAAACTTGTGGTTTTGTGAAGCTGCAGTTAAGCTATTTCTAGACCTTGGCTTTGGGGGTGTTGCTGGATGATATAGTTGTAGTTTTGCATGCATGCTTTGTGTATGGTGTGAGGAGGTGAAATGCTTTCTCTACATGGGAGTGCTGGTATGTGATATGACACTCAACATTTTTGTGGTAATGCTTCTGGTTTCTTGACTATGGTGCTCTGGTTGTGGACATGTTTGGCGAATCAGATTTGTAAGTAATCTGGTGCTTGAGTCATGTTGTCTACATTGTTATCTATTCCTTGAGATCTCAATTTTATAGTTTCTAGTGCAATAGTAAGTTTGCTTGTTTCAGTATAGTTGGATCTACGAGTTATGTAGTTTTTTAGGTGTGTACAGCCTCTTGATTGCAATGGGATAACTTGGAAGTTGAAAGGAAGCTAGGTGTGCGGAAAATGCTTCCTACACTAATCTAATGAGGAGAGAGCTATGCAAATTCAATTTTATCCTAACTATTACAGCAATGTTAAACCATTAACATGAGATATTGCAGCAAAACACAAGAACCAGAAAGAAGACAAAAGAAGAGAGACAAGATATACGTGGGGAAAACCCTTATGAGTGAAAAACGCCACACTCCAAAACACAGCTCAAATGTATTATAGTAAACAATAACAAATTACAATACAGTTTTAGAGCCAATGCTCTTTTAGGAGTCTTTGAATGTCGAATCTGGAGATATTCCGGTAGCATAATAGTACTTGTACCAAAGTTATCTATCTCCCATCCAAGCACCTGTTTATATATAGTTTACAAGGTAAATATGGAACCTTCTAGAGATGGGCGTCCATCTTGGACTCATGCCCCAAAACCCACGCCTAAGGACACTTGTCCAACATCCCATCTTGAAGTGGGCACCTGGTCCCGAGATAGGTTACGACGGATGCTCTTACGCACCTTATAGCTGTCATAGAATCTGTCATACACTGACTAAAAATATCATATTCCTCTTACATGTCATAACCTCCCTTGACTGCCCAAAGATGCCTTTCTCTCATGCAGAGATACTCACCGACACTTGTCATTAATTAAAAATTGTTTGAGGTTTTGGGGGCATTGCCCTCGAGCCCCCACGAGGGCGCTGCCCCTCGACCCCACCCTGTATCGCGATAGGGAGAGCGCCAGGGGCGCTGCCCCTGGACCCCGCAAGGGGCTACACCCCTTGACCCTATCTTGGGGGTGCTACCCCCAAACCCCTGTTAATTATTCAAGGGGGAAACCGCGGCTGCCAAAGTCACCAAAATTTACCCTGCTGCATATACACAAGGTACTGACTATGCTAACTCAACATGGGATAAAAATAAATACAACATTAGGAATTTGCAAAGGTTGAGACACCTTAATTCCCAATAGAAGTGGACTGTCTATATCCACAAGATTGATTATTTGATTGTGCAGACTTGTTAGCTGGCCTTGTCTGTGGTCACTTGTGCATTGGTGTGACTATTTCAGGATGAAAGGAAGGATGTTGTGGAGTATCTGAATAGTTGGTTATGGAGACCTATAACATGTGTATCATGATGTCATGTATAGCTTGAATACATAGGTTTGTGTAATCTATTGACAGTGATAGTTTATTTCCTTGGTTTGGAGATCTTGGTATCACTTGGTTTTATTGTCACATGGACATGTTAATGTGTGGACCTGGAGGATTTTCAGGTTAGGAGATGTTTGGTCAGGATGCTTGAAAAGCTCTATTGTTACAGTTCAGTGGGAGCTTTAGCATTGACTGTGCATTCATCACTTAGTGGTGAATGATCTTCTTTAGTGTTGCAGATGTTACTGATCCTGTTACTGTAGAAGGGTTCTTTCGCATTTGCAAGGGCACTATTTGAGGATGTGTAACATCTTGGAGTCATGGAGGATTCATGAAATCCTTGGCTGAGGTGTTGGTGGTACTTGATAGGTGATGTTTGTTTAGAGTTTGGTTTGTTTCATGTCATGATATTTTCTTGAATTCTGCATTTGAGTTTTGGCATGATACATTGCTCTTGAGACCATGGTTATGTTCACCTGAAGCATGGAATCTCCTAAGGGAGATGGTAAGATCATGATGTCATGATAAGTTCCTGATTCAGATGATTGGAGTTTTGACAGTGATCTGGTAACTTCTCTATGTTTGGGTACATTTATCATTTTCTTGATTACTTCATAGTGTTGTAGTGATGCAGTTGGAATTCATCATGAGGTGATTGTTCGTAGGTACTCATGGATACATGGAGAATAAGGTGAGACTGTATATGTTGTGCTTGATTATAATTTGCGACAGGAAGTCCCAGGAGTCTTTACCTTGGTTGGACGTGAGTTCAACAAAGATCTAGAGGAGATTGTTCTTGGAGAAAGCCCTTGGGACTTGGATATCTTGGAAGAACATTCTCATTCCCCACTCTTGGTCTACTCGGCAATATATTACTTGAGAGGTATTGCCCATTGTTTCTCTTAGGTATTTTATGCTTTCTTTCATAGACATGGATCTTGAACTACTCATAGATGGTTCTAGAGGATTCATTATGAGAGATGGATAACATGATTAATCTCCTTTTGCGTTTCAGTGTAAATATATTTTACATTGATGAGAATTGTTAGGAGATGGTTTTATGGGCTGATTTCCTAAAACGGGAAATGAATTAGTTTGATCTTGTTTGGTTTGAGAGGCTTACATCCATGTTTAGTTGCATGATTACATATGTTGAAATTTGATCTCTTGAGATTGAATGTTTGTTGGGTGTTTTTATGCTATTCTTTTTGGGATGTTTTGAAGGAGATCATACTTGACACAGTTGGCATTCAAAGGTGTATGTAGAAGGATTGTCTACAGGTATATGATATGCAGTGTCTCTCTATGGTTCTGGTTATCTGCCTGGATGGTTTGTTTCACATTACATTGTTTTGAGGGTTTGTTTGGAGCTGAAGTGATCACTAGTTTGTGATCATGTGTTTTCACTTATGCTTTTGGGTGATGACATGGAGGTTCTGTTATCTCTTTCATTGTTGGGTGTGAAGAACTTGAGAGATTTCTAGACTGGTGGTGAGATGTACAAGTTATTGATTTGTAGTTTTTTGCATACCATGGTGGATGTTTCCTTGGTACTACATGATGTTTACACTTTCTGTGTTATGCTATGGTAGACTTAGTATGTCTGGATCTTTTTCAGATCTGCATTACCCATGTAGTGGGAGTTCTTGGATGTGTTTGGTCTTTTGACTAGTTGACACATAGAGATTGTATTTGTAATTGATGGGTGTATGTGTAGGTGGCATGAGTCTACTGATGTTCATACCTTCAAGGTATGAGTGATTGGATGTTTTAGCATTGGATGTGTGTGCTATTTTTAGTCAAGTGGGCTTTTTGGTTCAGTTGGATGGGAGCAGTCAACTTTTTGATTGTTGTTCTAGCTAATGGTCTATCTTTTTTCTGGAGGATGGTTTCATGGCTGTGTTCTAGAAGTTTTGAAGTTGGAGGTTCTATGTAGCTTGTGAGAATAGTGGAGTGGAGGTAGTATCAACTTTGATTTTGTGACTTGGAGCATTGATGATTTCCTGTAATTCCTTCGTCAAGTGGGAGAATGTTGAGTACTTGTGACTCAGATTATAGGTTCAATGGTTCATTGGTTCCTTGGTTCGATGTCATTTGTTCATTGTTCATTGGTAAAGTTTGAACTGTTGGTGAACTCTTGAACTTCGATCGTCAGGTTCAATGGTTCATCAGGTTCAATGGTTCAACCGATATGCATTGGTTACTTCAATGAAGGTTTAAACTTCACCCGTCAAGTTCAATGGTTCATCAGGTTCAATGGTTCAACTGATATGCATTGGTTACTTCGATGAAGGTTTGAACTTTGCCCGTCAGGTTCAATGGTTCGTCAGGTTTAGTGGTTCAATAGGTTCAACCAATATGTGATGTCTATCGGCATAAGGTTGGCCATCGGCGGAGCCTGTGGTAGTTTCTTTGATGAGCTATGTTATTCTGATGAAGGCATGAAGTCTTGGGCATCGGTGGGACAATGACTTGTCGGAGTGAATGGTGGAGTGTTGGCCGATGGTTTGGATTACACCGATGAGGTTAGACTGGGGTCGTCGGCGGGAAAAGTGCCAACGATAGTCTTACCAAGTGGTCATGAATATTAACTAAAAAAGTGACCAATGTTGGATGCATGTGGGACTAAATTTTCTCATGAATATGCGAACGGTTAGAAGCGACAGTTTGGACAGTTGGGTGACAGCGATGCTGGGTAGTTAGAACAAACGGTCAGTTGCATGAGAATCGATTGGATTGCTAAAAGCAATTGAGAATTGATAGAGTGTGAGAGAGAGTCTAAGTGACGATGCGATCAATCTGGAAAACTCTATTCTTCTTCTTCTATGAAGCCTATGCTGTATGTTGTACACAACATGTTAACAGTATGTAAAAGGACTGAGGAGAGAGTGTAAACAAAGTTTAGGTGAAAGGGTTATGGTCGAGAAGGTGAAGTTCTGTACTGTGTGCTATTTGTCGCACGATAATAGTATGAAGAACCAACTGAGTGCTGGAGAACTTTGTGTAGGGTTATACTATCAGATATTCTTCAAAAGGAACAAGATGTTAATCTCCTATAAAGGCTATGATCCTGTAAATGTATTGTAACTGTTCGGTTGCTAAATAATATAATGGCTCTGTGATTTGGAGTGTGGGGTTTTTTACCCATAAGGATTTTCCCCATGTAAATCTATGTTCTTGTTATGTCTTTCATGTTTAATGTCTCTGCTATTGAAACTGGTTAATGTTCGCTTGTGCTTTCCTCTAAGGGTCAATGTTGGAAATGTTCTATGTTAGTTTCTGCTTTAATGACATAGTTGTGCGTGTTTTTGAAGCAATTGAATAGAATTTAAATCTGTCAAAGACACCACTGTTCTTAGAAATATGTTTTGAGATGCTCTCATTTCCTTACAAACTCCACAATTCCAGTTCCTGACACTTTCAAGACTAATGAACAAGTGCCCTAGTCGAACTGGGGAGATTCTTTGAGATCTGGGAGCTATTGAAGGTCACCAGATAGCTGATGCGGAAGATTTTCATAGATGGAAAGTTACATGACTAATGAGCGGGTGCCCTAGTCCAGTTAACCCTCAGTTTCTAGGTGATTGATCTCTTAACCTTATCCTCTATATTTTTGTGATCTATTTTGTATGCTTCATCTGTGAGTTTAGTCAATTTCTGTTACAAGGGGTAATTAGGGTTTTCTTGGTTAGAGAATAAGAACACTTGATGAAACCTTAGTCAAACACCTAATCAGACCTAATTAGCATTAGGGAATGTACAAGTAATCAATAGCTTGACCCCAAGCTCAGTTATTGTCTTCCCAATATTTAGTTAGTGGAGAAATAGGACTTGACCTTGTTTAAGAAAACCTACTTTCTCACACTAAACATTTTGGTGAACCTGACCTCTAAAGAATTTGCATCCTTTTAAACATCAGATCTAAATTAGTTTGCTATCCTAAAGCACATTTAGATTGCAAACCCTCTTTTGTGAAAGTGCATGCATTGAATTTTGAATGATATTCTTTATCTTTTCACTAAAAGCGTTGAAAATTATCACTTGGTGTTTTTTATAGTGTTTCATTTTAATAAAAATTCATACATCATTTTACATTTAAATCTTGGGCTAATTAGAGCATGTTAAGATGTCAGATTATTTTTTGCAAGATTTTCATGTATATGATGAGACGTTAAGTTGTGATGACTTTGATATGTTAGATGAAGCCCTTGAGGACTTTACCTCGACCAAACATTCCACTACAACTTCTAAACCATCATTGTTTCAAAGAGTTGTAAATTCAATTTATGTTTCTAAAACTAAGGAAGATCCTGGGAAACCAAAAATTGTGGTCACCTTATGTTCAGATGTGGTTAAACCACCTTCTAAACATATGCTCACTATTAGAGGTATTCTACCTTCTTCTCAACCTCCTGATCACATTTACAACTATGCTAAACAAATAACACATCAAAATTCACAACAACCTAGTCATAATATGGTTGCTCATGCATATAACACTCAGAATAATAAACAAAGCAAACAACAATCGAGCGTTCCAATATCTTTACCAGCTTCTCAACCTATGCTTCCTTAAGCACCTCATTTAACACATAAGGTTGGTCAAGACTATGATCTTGTAGAGCAACTTCGTGCTCCTCCTACAAAGATATCTCTTTGGGAACTCATACAAACTTCACCTACTTACCATGGAATGCTCCAAGAAGCTCTACAAAAGGTGATTGTTCCACCTGCTGTCAAGCCAAATGATGTAGCAGCTCTATTAGATTGTATTCATGTGACAAAAATAGACATTTTATTTCAACAACATGAGTTGCCATCTCTTGAAGTTTAGAATCAATATGATCCTTTGATTATCTTCATTACAATAAACAAGACACTAGTTAAGAGAGTTATGATTGATAATGGATCAACTCTTAATGTTTGTGGCATTAACTTATTACATAAGATTAAAGTTGATACATCCTTGATTAAGCTAGAAATGATAAGTATCCATGGCTTTGACAATGTTGGATGACAATCCATGGGCACTATAACTCTACCTGTACAAGTAGGACCTGTGATTGTGCCTACCTTGATTCATGCCATGCCTTGTTCTCTATCTTACAACATGATTCTTGGAAGACCGTGGATCCATGCATTTTTACATCATTCAATCAAATTTATATTCAAGGATAAACTACATACTATTCATGCTAATTCTGAACCTGATAACTATTTACAAATTGGATTACAAAAACAAGTCATTTGTCATAAGATTTTAAATAATTTGAAAGTTGATTCATCAACTTCTCTTGCCTCAGATAATGTTGTGCAAGAGTCCAAACAATCAAATATATTTCTTGGTGATGATTGGGGTTCATTAGATTTTACATCTTCTTCCATGGGAGAATATAAAGTTAATAACCCTATCCCTAAAACATCAAATATTGCATCGATATCATCTCATGATTTGAGTATGAAACATAAAGCTTCTTTGATAATGAATTTAGATAATACTTTTACTTAAACTACAGATTACAAAACTTATGAAGCTCCACCTTCTTCTAAAGAAATGGCTTCTCTTTATGGCCGAGGATTTTAGATCCTTTATAAAAATTGTGATTATGTTGGTAATGGTTGTGTTATTAATCAACAAGGAATCAAAGTCCCTATACAATCCACTTCGTGACATTACTCAAGTGGCATTGGATATAATCATTTCAAGGAATCTAAAGCCCGTAGACATCCTACTCTCAATGTAAATACAATATTAGCACTTAATTTGATATTTCCTGAGATGATTAACACTAGTCCTCTAGGAGCAATTCCTTTAGATATCTTTTCAACCGATGAAGCGATAATGGAATTCTTGGGTGGTTATGACACTATTCCTCATTACCATAATAAACATGGCTTACCTTATTGTTTGAACACTAGTGCATATTTTGGAAAAACTACTAACATGATAAATGTCACTCTAAAGTCTAATGAAGAATCTGAAGACCTACCACAATCACCCGATCTCCTAGACCACAGTACTTTACTCAACGGAAAGACTGTTGATGTTTTTATAGAGAAAGATAACACTGAAAAAGTTATTCCTATTGGTGATTTCTTACATATAGAAGAAAAATAAGAAACGACTAAGTTATTACATGAATTTTCTAAACTATTTGCTTGGAACTATTTAGATATGCCTAGTATTGATCCTTAGATTATCATGCATAATATCGTCTTGAAACTAGATGCTAATCTGTTTAAACAAAAGATTTGTAAGATGAATCCTAAGGTAGCATTACTTGTCAAAGATGAGATAGAAAAGCTTCTACAAACCGACTTTATCCACCCTATTGACTATTCACCTTGGATCTCAAACATCATCACCATCGCTAAACTTGACGGTCATATAAGAATGTGTAGAGATTTTTGAGATTTGAATCTTGCATCTTTGAAAGATTATTTTCCACTCCCTAACATTGATATGATTGTCGATTATATAGATGGCCACAAATTACTCTCTTTCATAGATGGTTTTTTAGGATATAATCAACTTTTAATTAACCCTCAAGATCAATATAAAACAATTTTTATAATACCTTGGGGTACATTTTGTTGGGTAGTCATGCTGTTTGGACTTAAGAATGTAGGAGCTACTTACCAATGCGCCATGACCCTTATATTTCATGATTACATGCACAATATTTTAGAAGACTATGTCGATGACATCTTGGCAAAGTACATTCATTTCCAAGATCACGCTATGAATCTTTGACAAATTTTTGAGCGCATAAGGAAATACAACATGCGATTAAATCCTCGTAAGTGTGTTTTTGGTGTAGACAATGGAAAACTATTAGGGTTTATCATTTCAAATCATGGTATTGAAGTGGATATGAAGAAGATTGATGCAATTGTTAAAATGCCAACACCTAAGAACATATCCCAACTTTGTAGTTTGCAAGGGAAGATGCAGGCCATCCGTCAATTTGTTTCAAAACTCATGGATAGGACTCACCCTTTTACGCAATTGCTAAAGAAGGATTCAAAGTTTTAATGGAATTCTAAATGTCAAAAAGCTTTCAAAGATTTAAAGGTGTATTTAGCTAATCCTCTTGTTCTACAGCCCGTTGTCCCTGATAAACTCTTTCTATTATATATCTCAGCATCTAATAATGCCCTGGCAGCCTTGTTAGTGCAACATAATGTTGAAGGCAAAGAATGTGTTGTCTATTATATCAGCCGAACTTTGCTCGATTATGAAGTGCGGTACATTGTTATCGAGAAGCATTGCTTAGCTTTAGTGTTTGCAACACATAAGCTTAGACATTATCTTTAAAATGTTGAAATACATGTGATGGTAAAATTTGACCCTTTGAAACACCTTTTCAAAAAAATAGATTTGTCAAGTCATCTTGCTAAATGGGTTATGTTGTTAACTAAATTTGATTTTAAGTTCTTTTCTTAGAAAGCAATTAAAGGGAAAGCGTTAGCCGACCATTTAGCTGAAGCACCTTCACCTTTTACTACACAACATCGAGACATATTCCGTGATGACCAAATTTTAGTAATTACTAAGGATGATAAATGGGAATTGTATTTTGACAGATCAAGATGTCAAACCAGCTTTGGTGCTGGTGTTATATTAATACCCCTTGCAAACAAGCTGATTTCTATGTCTTATCACATAGACTTCTCATGTACAAATAACATTGTTGAATACAAAGCTCTTATCGCAAGACTTCATGTTGCCTTGGCTCTTAATATAAAAAATATTACACTATATGGTTATTCACAACTAATTGTACAACAAATAACTAGATCATATCAAACTAAGCATGACAAACTATCTCAATATTGCGAGTTTGCTTTATCCCTATTAAGACAATTCATATCATTTTCAATCAATATTATTCCCAAGAAAGACAATTGACATGCGGATGCAATGGCAAGCGCAACTTCCCTTATATCCCCTGATGATTCTCCTGAGGAATTTACTTTCGTTATCCATAATCTTAAAACACTGACAATTGAAGACCCTATAGTTGCGAATTTGGAACTCTGTGGTAATACATATACTGATGAGTGGTTCTCCCATATATTTAATTATTTGCATGATGGAACCATTCCTAATTCAACATCTAAGAATGCTCGAATTTGTCTACGCAAAATAGTGGCATGTTATATTATCTTGTCAAATGTGTTATATAGACGAAGCTACAACAAAGTTTTACTCCAATGTTTAAGTAATTCAGAAATCCCGATAGCTTTAGAAGAAGATCATTCTGGTGCCTGTGGAGGGCATTTTGGGGGAAAATCCTTAGTATAAAAATTGTTGTGAATGGGTTATTATTGCCAGCACATGGAACAAGATTTCTTCGCTTATGTCAAGAAATGCCCACAATGTTAACAACACAATCACCTAATCCAAGCACCCGCTCAAGAACTTTGTGCCCAAGTTTCACCTTGGCCATTCTCTATTCAGGGCTTGGCCCTAATTGGCAAAATCTCTCCACCCTCCTCTCAAGGGCATACATTTATTATTACTGCCACTGATTACTTCACAAAGTGGGTCAAAGTTGTCCCCTTACGGTCCACGATGGGTGACATAATTTATCGATTTATACAAGATAACATAATTTCTTGATTTGGAATACCTTCCTCTCTTATTTATGACAATGGTACACCATTTAAGAACAAGGATGTGAAGAAATTTCTCAAAAAATATCATATTCAACATTGCTTCTCAACGCCTTATTATCCTCAATCAAACGACCAGGTAGAAGCTTCAAACAAAATTATTGGACAGATTCTATGAAAGACTATTAACAAACATCAAAAGGATTGGCACATTTAATTATCTTATGCATTATGGGCCTGTAGAACAAGCATTCGTATAGCTATTGGAAATACATCATATAACCTTGTTTATGGCGCAGATGCAATAATGCCCTTGGAGTTAGAAATTCCTTCATTGAGAATTTCTCTAAGAGACATTATTGACGATGATACAGAATGTGAGAAAAGACTACAAGAACTTGAGATGCTTGATGAAAGATGAATAAGCACTCTTGAGCACCTCAAGGCTCATCAGAAAAGCATACAATGATCGTACAGTGAACATGTTATACAATGTTCATTCGACATTGGGGATTTGGTACTTTATGAAAATCAATGCAATATAAATGCACCTCCTAAAGAAAAAGGTGAGTTCAGCCCTAATTGGCTCAGACCGTATATAGTAACTGAATCCTTTGGATCAAGAGCGTATCGACTAGTTGATGAACAAGGTATGCCACTTAAGGAACCTATTAATGCAGTGTACCTCAAGAAATTTCATGCTTAGGATTTGATGTTAAATGTTACTCTATAAAGCAAATTTATTAGATTGATTAGCTTCAATTTTGACAAGATATCATTATTTTGTCTTGATTCATTTAACATTACATCCTTGCTTGGTTAATCATTGTCATATATTGCTTATATACTCTTAGATCACTCTTGTATTAACTAAACATAGCATAGAAATTTGGGATGTGAAATTTTAATCATTGTGTTTGTTACTATATGTTCTACAAAGAATTATTAGTATGTCACATTAACATTAATTACATTTCCATATTAGCCTTCAACAATCATCACTAGTTACAAAACGCACATGTGATAGATTAAAATAATTGCAAAAAGACAAAAAAGTAAACATCATATATATCATCATCAGTTTCAAATATACATCTGAGTAGACTATCCCTTACAACAAAATGGGATGTCGTAGTACATAATATATACACATCATATAGCTGAACCTCAATCACCTGTACCCTTAGACCCACATGGTGTATGCATGATAGAGGCCTGACCATGTGTGGCTACATATTGTGAATGACTCCTAGAGACACTCCACAATCATAACCCCCTGATCTCACCTCTCAACCCTATCACCTCCTAGTGTGCCTCTTGGTACATCTGATGGTACTGGTCTCTCTCAGCATGAGCCCTATCTCTATTAACTCTCACCTAACGTACCTCAAGCAGTAAGAACTCACCGACAACTGGCTCTCTCTCTGATGTAGATACTACTACCGCCTGATCCCACTATGCCTAAAGATTAACCTCAGTGCGCTCAGCTCTCTGAAGTAACACTTCTCTCTCCCATGTAGACTACTCTAGAATAGCCTCTATAGCCATCCTGTACCTAACAAAAGGCATAAATATCTATGCATGTCACCCAATAGATGGTCATGGAGAATACCCCGCCCGCACCCACTGCTCAGCTACATCTGTAGGTACTATGTCAGCTATGACATGACTCACAAAGTCTTGCCAAGCATCAGTCCCAACTCCAGGACAAAAAATAAGATAGATATTAGACTTTCACATAACCATCATAAATCATAAACATAAGAACATCAAACTAATGAAATAAGGCTAACCTGGATCTCCATCTCGCCAGGATGGATCTCAGATCACTGAAGGTGTCATAAGCTCTCTAGTCTAATCTATAGATGGGGGCACAGGTCTACTACTCTCCCCCCTCTCACTTTGACTTAGTCTCTCAACACCTGTAGGGACTGGACCACGAGCTCTAGACCATGGTCTCGACTCGGTCTCCTCGTCAATGTTCGCCTCCTGTTGATCCTGTCGTGGTCTCGTCATGAAGATGTACTACGATGGAACCTCCTCCTCCTCCTCCTCATCATCATCATTCACATCCTCCTCAAGATCATAGTATCTTGTGAAGTCACACATGTCATCCTCTAGCCCTGTGTCACTAGTTTGACCAGCCCAAGGTCGAGCATCTCCTGTAGGGTGACTGGGAGGAAAAATAGGAACACATCATGCTGTATACCACCAGGTCTGATATGCTTAGGTACAACTGACATCATCTACATTTGATATCGGCACTGCATCCTCGAGACCATCATCATCAATAAGAGATACATATGCTACTATCAGATGTCGGGCATTGTTTGCCCTGACTATGTTGCACACGTTGTGCGCATAGGTCAGACGTACTATAGGAACATCCTGTACCTGTGTGAATTGTCATGCCACCCTATCAAAGTAGAACCAAACCAAGATGTGATCAAGGTGACCGACCATCAGCTAATCCTTCTGCATCCTCACTAACTATCTCCGTTGGCTAGGCCATAAGACATAGCTACGATACGGTCTCTAGATAATATCGCTGGGGGGTGTTGCCACAATAATGGGTTACACTTTCTGGGACATACTGTTTTTTGCTGAAATCACATACTTTTAGAAAATATAATGATTTAAGCCTTGAAAGGTTCCATTTAAAGGATTTTAATTGAAGAGGGTTTGATCAAACCCCCTTAGATTTAAACCCCCTTGGATAGAACCCCGCTAGTTTTAAACCATACCTATAATGGAGTTTCCTCTACACCTATCAAAATGCTGATAAAAAACCACTTTTTATTTACCTTTTGGGGGATCAAATGAATGCATTTAAAATTTATGTTTTGTATGTATATAGTCCTTATTATAAGCTTCCCAAAAAGTATAATTTTAAATATATTTAATTTGATTATTACATTCATTTTTTATTTCTTGTGAATGTAGGTTTTTCACCTAACATGAAGTTCTCTATTCTACACATGGAAAGTTGGTAAATTAGTGAATTTTTTTTTGAAAAATATCTATGCCCTAGGTACTAATTGTTGCAAGTATGTGCCTAATCGGTGTTGTCATTGATGTCAACATATCCTTGTTGTCATTGGTGTCAACTGTATCTTATTACTTGTTTAGAAGACTTGTATGTTGAGGATATTGAGAAAATTAGCCTCTTTGGAAGAAACCAGTGAGCTACAGAGAAGTACAGTACAAATAGTGAGTTGTATGTTGAAGAATAGTTCGGTAAACTACTCCACATTTATTTCTGGTTGAAGATCATGGTCTACGGATTGGAAGTAAGTTAGAGATATGTCTAAAGATGCTACATTCCAGGTTTAAGTCATCCGCATGAAGATCTGAATGAGTTGTGTTCACTAGAGTGAAACCTACTTTTTTCTGTAAGTTCAGTTAGGACAAGAAGAAAGTATTCTGCTCCGCATTCCTTCGTAATAAAGTACTTGGCTCTATGGTTCTAAAGGGAAGTCTAGGATGATGATTAGTGCCTTTAGTTGCAATGGTTCGTGGTTTGGTAGTCCACATGCTATCTTTCTTTTATGATAGTGAAGACAGTGAAGTTCATGTGTTCTAGTGAGAAGATTCTTATGGATAAAGTGGTTAAGTTTCATGTGGTTTCTCCTGATGATTATAGCATGCTTGTGGATGTCTCCTAATCATGTTCCTATCTAGACTTTGGTTCACATTAAGAAATTGAGATGGTGTGTGAAGATTGTTCCCAGATAATGTAGCGTGTAAATAGTCTTAGCCGACATGGTTGATCCCAGTGATTGCAAAGATCTCTGGAAGATTGTGGAAGTGTGTTGTGGCATGGAAGATCATGTTTGAGTCCCAGCTAAGGCATTGTGTGATCCACATTTCATTCCCTTTGCATGATGTGGCAATAAGTCAAGACCTATTTTGTAAATGTTTGTAATACCGACCTTGGAGATTGCTCCAAAGGTTGATGATTGTGATGCCGACAATGTTGATGTAGTGTATAAATACCTATAATTGAGTCATGGAAAAGGTGTCCTTGAGAGAAAATGAAAAGATATTAAGAAAGGTCCAAAGGTGAAACAGAGAAGAGGCAGAGGAAAGAAGAGGAAGAACAGAGCAAAGCAGAAGCATAGTAGAGGAATTGTTGTTCATAATATAGAAAGGTATTAATCATGGCAGTGAGTCTAGCAGTAAGCTACTAGTATGGTTTAATAGCCCTCAAGGTTTAACAACCCTTATTGTAATCTTGCTAGGTTTAGGGTTGAAGTAGTGAGCCTACTAGACCTAGTTGTTCTTCATGGCAGTAAGCCAGCATGTTTAGGCCCATGGAGTGACCAAGCCTAAACATCATTATTTCAAGATTACAATATATATTAAGAGTTAATCCTCTCTATGGTTTTTCCCCACCTTGGGGTTTTCCATGTAAATCTAGTGTCTCTTGTGTTTGATGTTGTATCTATGGTTGAGTTTCTGATTTCATGCACTCATTGTTAAACTATAATAATTGTAGATAAGTGATGAAATTTTTAATTGCAGAAAGTGTTTAAGTTTTTGTGACTACTAATTCACCCCCCCTTTCAATTATCCGATGCATATCAACAATTGGTAACAGAGCCAAGTCCATTTTGGAAAGAGTCTAATAACTTGAGGGAGATCATAATAGAGACAAAAAGGAAAACAAATACTCTCTGTTACACTCAAATGCCCGTCAAGAGATATCAAGAGCAGTGTCCAAGGAAGCATTTCATGAAGAACAAAATGACAACCATCAAAGATGGTCTAAAACTTGTACTAGTGATGAAGACTATTGGGTTATTGATAGTAGCTGCTCAAACCATATGACTGGTGATAGGAGTAAGTTCGTCAGTCTGACAGAATACAATGAAGGGCTAGTCAAGTTCAGAGATGACTACACTGTTGAAGTCTGCGGAATAGGATTGACAAATTTTGGCAACAAACAAATTTCTGAAGATGTTCTTTATGTAAAAGGTTTGAAACAAAATCTCTTAAGCATTAGATAGTTATGCAGGAAGGGATTCAAGTTTGTATTTGAGAATGACTCTCTTGAAATCAAAGGAAAATCTGGAGCTACAATAGCAATTACAAAAAGAACATAAAAGAATCTCTATCATCTCAGAAAAAAGTAACTTTCTTGGATACACATCTCAGATCAATGAAAGTTGGGTTTGGCATAGAAGACTCTACCATACAAACTTTGATGATTTAACAAACTCAATTTAGATTGTGAAGGACCTACCAGAGATTGATTACTCAAGCAACATCAGTTGCAGGAAATGTCAAAATGGTCAAGAAAAGCATGGCAAGACAAAGAAAGATCCTCCACTGAATGATTGGAATTGGTTCATACAAACTTTTGTGGTCCTACAAAAATACCAAGCCTCCATGATCACATGTACTTTATGTTTTTGATTAACGACTTTTCTAGAATGACTTGGGTTAGCTTTTTAAAGGATAAATCAAAGATTCTAGAGGCACTCAAATTTTTTAAAGAAATCCTTGAAAATGAGCTAAGCACGAACATCAAAGGGCTGAGAATTGGAAAAGAAGAACTTATCTCTAACGACTTCAATATATTTTGTGAAACCAATGGGATAGAAAAACAACTCTCTACAAAAAATAAGATGCCGGAAGAAGCAGGTAGAACTATTTAGAAGAATGCAAAATTAATGATGGAAGAAGCAAACTTACCAGATATCTTTTGGAAGGAGGCAATTCAAACCACTATCTATACATTAAACAAAGTTTAGGTAACAACTAAAGAAGGAAAGACCCCTGCTGAGTTATGGTGTGGATCAATACCCACTATGAAATATTTTAAGATCTTTGGAAGAAAATGCCTCATCAGAATGGAAAAGGACAATGCCAAGTATGAGGAAGACATTTTTCTTGGATACTCATCTTGGACCAGAGCCTACCAGTGTTACAACAATAGATTGGGAAGGATCGTGGAAAGTACAAATGTTAAGGTTATTGAGAACATCCAGGAGAATTCAGTCTCAACCAATAAGGATTTACAGATTGAAGAACAAGAAGATTATCAGACCACCAAATGTAATGGGGAAGATTAGAAAACTGCTGTGAATATGTGCCTAATTGCTAGTATTGACAGAGATAACTCAAGAATTGTAGGTGAAGACATGGATTTGAAAGAAGATTTAAGAAGGCAAATCAGGCAGCTACAACAAACTCTAAAAGAGATCAATGAAGAAAGGACAAAAATTGAGAACTATTTGAAAAATAGAATTAAAATCTGCATGAAGCTTGAAGAAGAAGTTGAAGACTTTAAAGCTGATCTGAAAGATGTGTGGGCTTAAAGAGATCAATTCAGCATGAATACTTCCAGATATGATAGACCAATGGCATAATAGAAAAATGATGATGACAGAGAAGGCATAAAACTTGGAAAAGGCAAAGGATTTAGAGAAAGTTAGGAAGAGGATAAAATTAGATAGATTCAGAATCAAAGAAGTAGAAGACTATCAATTAGATAGCCAAACGCTCAAAGGTATTCCTCTTTCAATGGTTACTACAATTTATGTAACAAATTTGGTAACAAGGCTAATTGGTGTAGAAATAGGGTGAATCAAAATACCCTATCATTCTCTAGTCAAAATTCTATTAGATGCTATGCTTGCCACATAATGGGACATAGAGCTAATGAATGTAGAAGTCAAGCGAGAAAAGGCTATGGGACAAATAGGTCAATGGAATCCTTCAGTGGCTATTGTTATACATACAATAATTTTAGGCATAAAGATAACCTAGGCAGGTCAAGGATGAATGGAAGAAACATTGAGAAGATAAATACTATGTGCTTCAATTGCAACAAGCCTGGACATATTGCAAAATACTGCAGAAACAAGAAGGATAACCAATCAGAATCAAGGGAACTAGTTGAAAAAATTAATCCGGCACAAATCAAGGAAGAGATGAACAAGGTTTGGGTCAGGAAGGAAACAAATGAAGGAAGAGATGAGTCTACTACAGGCTCCAGAGAAGCTACTTCCTCCAAGAAGTAAATTGTGAATCACGACTCAGGGGGGGCTGTATTGAAGATTCTAAATCCCCCAGCCAGATAATTAGTGTTGAGATCTGACACAAAGATTTATGTTGTGGTAGACCACTTGGAAGGGTTCTGATTTAGAAATAACTAAATATGAGCAGTATACAAAGTAAGTGACAGAAATTGAATCAGCATGCCTCCGTAGTTGAAGATCGTTATATAGATATCTAGTGAAAATATTTTCCAGTGTTCAAGTTCTAAAGTCACATGGTGAATTGTCTACGTCTGGATGAATAGAGATAAGCTTGAAACATCTGAGTATTTTGGTCCGCATTCTTCAGCTATAGAGTATTTTTGATTTGTAGTTTTGAAGGTATGTTAAGAGGTCAATGATGATTGTTGGATATAAATTCTAGAGTCTAATATGGTTCGTATTGGGAGTTATGATGTGATAGATGAATTTGTCAAGTATGTACTTAAGGGACAAGTTGACAAGTCATGAATTTTGGCTCAGTATCTAACTAATAAAATCAAGTGGCAAGGCTCTGGTATTTTGGTTTGATTGGGTCCACTGTTGAGAATAATGCTCTATAGTTCTGGCATTGATCAGTGATTACATCTACATCGATAAGTTTGTTTGATCTTGAAATTAATGAGCAACAAAAGTTCAAGATTGTTTTCAACACAGAGTAGTTTTCCTTGGAAATAGATGAGGTATGCAAGGATAAGTTTTCAAGCAAGACTATGTGTAAAAGGCAATCACAAGTGGAAATAGTAGCTCTAGTGGCACAAATAGAGGCTATTAAGTTGCCTCTAGCCTTTGTAGCATTTAAGGATTTCAAATCAGATGTGAAGACTGCCTGCTTGAATGCTAGGTTAAAGAAGACATTGTTTCAACTAGATTGGTGATAAGGGAAGCTTGTAGAAGAAAACCTGTAGATAGAGTCATGTCTAAAGCTTTGAGAAGACAAGATATGTTACTCTAGAAGTGATAGCATGTGAAGGTTCTAGATACGGTCTGATGTGTACTCCTAAGAGGGAGTAGTCAAGTAATAAAAAGAAAAAGTTGTAGCAGTATAGGTAATAATCAGAGATGGTTGTTGATTATGAAGTTATCTTTCAGAGGAAGTAGTGTTGCTAACAGAGAAAATAGGGTAGTAGAAGCAAGATCCTAAGGTGAGAATTAACAAACCAAGAAGGAGAAAACTTCACATAAAGAATCACAGTTACAGTCAGGAAAGCACCAAGCAAGGGGGAGCAGTCAGTTGAAGAAAGTTCAGAAGAGAGATTAGATTAGAGCAGAAGAGTGCAAGTATGTGCCCTTTGCCATTGATGTCAAAGGGGGAGAGAAGTCATGTGAAAAATTTAGAGTGCAGACCTGTAAGAGAAAGGGGGAGAATTTTGGAGAAAGAAAGAGTGTAGGTGTGTAAAGAAAAAGGGGGAGAATCTTGTCTTGATGGCTGATGCAGTTTTTCACATCATATGTTGCCATCAATGACAAAGGGGGAGCTTGTTGCAAGTATGTGCCTAATCGGTGTTGTCATTGATGTCAACATATCCTTGTTGTCATTGGTGTCAATTGTATCTTATTACTTGTTTAGAAGACTTGTATGTTGAGGATATTAAGAAAATTATCCTCTTCGGAAGAAACTGGTAAGCTACAGAGAAGTACAGTACAGATAGTGAGTTGTATGCTGAAGAATAGTCTGGTAAACTGCTCCACATTTATTTCTACTTGAAGATTATGGTCTATAGATTGGAAGTAAGTTAGAGATATGTCTGAGGATGCTACATTTTAGGTTTAAGTCATCTACATGAAGATCTAAGTGAGTTGTGTTCACCAGAGTGAAACCTACTTTTTCTATAAGTTCAGTTGGGACAGGAAGAAAGTATTCTGCTCTGCATTCCTCTGCAATAAAGTATTTGGCTTTGTGGCTCTAGAGGGAAGTCTGGGATAATGATTAGTTCCTTTAGTTGCATTGGTTCATGGTTTGGTAGTCTACAAACTATCTTTCTTTTATGACAGTGAAGTTCATGTGTTTCGGTGAGAAGATTCCTATGGATAAAGTGGTTAAGGTTCATGTGGTTGCTCCTAATGATTATAGCATGCTTATGGATGTTTCCTAATCATGTTCCTATCTAGACTTTGGTCCGCGTTGATAAATTGAGATGGTGTGTGAAGATTGTTCTTGGATAATGTAGCGTGTAACTAGTCTTGGCTGACCTGGTTAATCCTAGTGATTATGGAGATCTATGGAAGATTGTAGAAGTGTGTTGTGGCATGGTAGATCATGTTTGAGTCCCAGCTAAGGCATGACATGATCTACATTTCATTCCTTTTGCATGATGTGGCAATAAGTCAGGACCTATTTTGTAAATGTTTGTAATACCGACCTTGGAGATTGCTCCAATGGTTGATGATTGTGATGCCGACCTTGATGATCATTCCAAGGTTCATGTAGTGTATAAATACCTATAATTGAGTCATGGAAAAGGTGTCCTTGAGAAAAAATGAAAATATATTAAGAAAGGTCCAAAGGCGGAGTAAAGAAGAGGTAGAGGAAAGAAGAGGAAAAACAAAGAAGAGGAGAAGCAGAGCAGAGCAGAGGAATTGTTGTTCACAATATAGAAAGGTGTTGATCATGGCAGTAAGCCACCAGTAGGTTTTAACAACCCTTATTGTAATCTTTTTAGGTTTAGGGTTGAGGCAGTGAGCCTGCTAGACCTAGTTGTTCTTCATGGCAGTAAGCCAATATGTTTAGGCCCGTGGAGTGACCAAGGTTGAACATCATTATTTCAAGATTGCAATATATATTGAGAGTTAATTTTCTCCATGGTTTTTCCCCACCTTGGGGTTTTCCACATAAATCTGGTGTCTCTTGTGTTTGATATTGTATCTATGGTTAAGTTTCTAATTTCATGCACTCATTGTTAAACTATAATAATTGTGGATAAGTGATGAATGTTTTAATTGCAGAAAGTGTTTAAGTTTTTGTGACAACTGATTCACCCCCCTTCTTAGTTGTCTGATGTATATCAACATTGATGTCCTTGTTTCAACAAAAAAAATTGAATTTTGATACATACATAAAAAGTTATGTTTTATGGAATACACCTATGTCTAAATTATAATTGGTTTGACTTCAAAATTTAATTAAAAAAAATATTCAACAAAACATTATGAAACCAAATGCATGCCCTATATATCAGTGTTACCAATCTAAGTTCAAAAGAATCAGAATTTTATCCTTTGTAGAAAAAAAGTTATGTGCTACAGAATACACCACTTTAAAAAAATGTTGTTTACTATTAAAAACTAGTTCTCAAAGGAGACGCAATTTTTTTTACAATTTAACTCCAATTTTTTTAAAAAAAATATATTTATAATCTACAAACAAAGCTCATAAATCACTAGTTCGTATCATCTTCAAATTCCCAACGATTTAGCGGCTATAGGTGTCAGAAAGTGAAGATTTAGTTGAAAATATTGATTTCAATGTCAAGTTTGGCCAAAAAGTGTAACCCATTATTGGGCTACAATCTATCAACGACAACTCTCCAGTACAACAGGTCACCATGTCTCCAACATCTAACAAGAGGGTAGGCATGAATGCGTGGATGGGTGAACACTGACTCTATAGGAAACCTTGTCGGTCATGTGCATCTGATATGCTCAAAAGCCCAAACCTGTAATAAAGTGCAGATTATCAGACTATGCATCTCGTAATGGACATATCATCCCAGGTCACGGTAGAGGTGCACAAGCATATTGTGCCCCCACGCATATACAGTATGGTGCTTCTCCATCACTCTAATGGTGTGAACGAGACCTTCATGAAGGTGAATGCCTCATCCATCTAGTGTGATAGCTAGTGCAACAATGACTATCATGATCCTCTGAACCAGTGGGATGTCACCACATCCCTACTCTAGAAGCCAGAGTTGAATATATCCTCACTCTGCCTTTGAGACTATGCGGCCTAGACAATACAACTGACTCTTGCAAGTATACTCTGTTGTGCGATGTCCCATGACTCTCACTATCTCTCCTCAGATAGGTAGTTGTAGGATCTTATACACATCCTCTAGTGTGATAGTCATCTCGCCTGTAGGTAAGTAGAATGTTGATGTATCTACATTCCACCTCTCCATCAAAGCCATCAACATGCTACAATGAAATCTGATTGTGGGGATATCAAACACCCACCATAAGCCCACTACCTACAAGTGCTCCCTCTTTGCATTAGACATGGTACTAGCATGCTCTCGAAGTAGTGCCATTAGGTGACTGCCTGTGTGCTCGTGTCTCCAGGACATCCTATAGGTTGAAAAGCAAGCACTAGTATCAGTTTTTCATCATCAAACCAAAAAAATACTATCCAAAACAATAATGCATGGTTGTGCCTAGGGCCTGTGTCCTGTGTGGACCTGGGTGCCCCAGGAAGACCTAGGCACCCCAAAGGGACACTGGTGCCCCTAAGGGACTAGGGTGCCCCAGTGAGACTCTGGCACCCTAGGTGGACCCGGGTGCCCCTACCAGGGACCCTTGTCAGTTACGCCCCCTCGCCACAGTAAACGATATAATAACTAAAAGGAAAGAGAAAGATGACATAAGCATAAGATTGGGACCCTCCTGAGCCTCGAAACACCTCTTTTCCACTTAGGCTCAGAGCATCTCTAGTCGTGGGAGCTGATACAGGCATCGACTCAGCATGGTTGTCCTCCTCTTCTCCTTCTTTCTCTCTCCTCTACACAATGATAAGAAACAAGAATAAGTGATAAGTGAAAACTCCTTTTACATAAAGTAAGTGTATGAGAATTCCTATCCGTAACTAGTTGCAATATTAAACTATTTCACTCTTGAGCCTCTATCTTGAGCTATCAAACTCAAATTTTCATGTTGTTTGTTGCATTAGAATTCTGGTTTCGCTCTCTACCTTACCTGATGTGTTGCGCTTGGGCATTGTTTCTTCAAAAACCCTCACAACACATTTCTCATCAGGTTTCCCTCGAAATCAATGCGAGTGGATATCTCATTATTTCTCTTTTCTGGACCAAGCAAGCAGAAACAAGGGGGGCATATATCCCCCTCGATTGCCTCCCTCATCTTGTCTCATCACTCAAACCCCTTAGTGTTTATGTACTGATCCATTGGTGGTGGTTACAGGTTGGTTTGATTCTAATTTTTTGACAAGTGTTCCTTTGCAGGTTGTGGTTCCTAACTTTGTGTTCTTGAAGGATTACTTACTTGGGGGCTTCTTCCTTCTCAGTGAAAACACTTCGGCATCCTCTACAGTATCCTTTCGGGTATCCTTTTCATGATTGATGTATTTACTTTCCTTTAGTTGCATATGCACGTAGTGTCATATGGCCACTAAAGTGGAGGCTAAATGTTATGTTAGAAATTGTCCTCATGTATGGAATGGTACAATTTCCCTTGGTTTAGCTCCTTGCCTTTGGTGATCTCTTAACCTCTTTGTTTTTAGGCCTTCCCAAAACCCTGATTGGCTAGTATCCAGTTGCAAAATGTTTAGTTTTTGAGATAACTATTGATAGAACCTATAAAGAGAATTTAGATTATGAGTCCCTAGGACCCCCTAGATGTAGATCTGGTCAGAAAATGAGGGATTGGACTCAGGCGCTTGCGCCCTAGTCCTGCCCCATTTTTTGAGATTTTGAATCTTTGCTGGGTGTCGGCTCCCGCCATGCACCTTAGGATTCCGTTTTCAAATTTTTGTTTTCGTGCGATATCGAGATGTTATTTCAAAATTTGAATTCCCTAAGGTTGGATATAAAAAGACATTTGAAAATCATTTCAATAGACACACAATCTTGATGCAAGCTTGATGCCAAAACTTTGTTGAAATTGCCATTGAAGATTAGTGACTTGTTGAAGCCTTTGAAAGTGATTTGAATTTGCTATCATGGAGACAATGGATGGAGATTAGGAACCAAGATCTTGAGACTATCTTTCTCTTCCTAGGGTTTGTATACCTTTTGCATGATCGAGAGAAGGGTTGAAGCCTCCAACATCAAGCTTGGAGATCCTCCATGGACATTGCTGATTCACCTTCTTGTTCATGCAAGTCTTCATTTGTTTTCATCTCCTTGAGGTGAAGTTGTATGTTCTCATTGAATTGAAGAAAGTTATTGGTCTTCCCTTGATTGAGACATCTAGGGTTTGATATTTTTGCATACACTTTGTTAGGTTTGCACACACTTCTGCAAATCTGTATCTCTGGCTATTGTTGAGGTAGGAATACCAAAAATGGGGCTTGACTAAGGCAAGCTCCTATATAGCCACAACATCTTTCTCCTCCTTTTGTAGGTGCAAATTGTGTTTTACAGGGTATGGCAAAAAGGAGCGGCATAAAGACGGATATCACGAATACAGTCGTTACTAAACTTCAAAATTTTAGATCCTGACATTTTTGGGACTAATGAGTACGCGCCCTAGTCCAACTAGGGAGATTCTTTGAGATCTGGGAGCTATTGGAGGTCACCAGATAGATGATACAGAAGATTTTCACAGACAAAAAGTTACAGGACTAATGAGTGGGTGCCCTAGTCTAGTTAGCCCTCAGTTTTTGGGTGCATGATCTCTAAACCTTATTCTCTGTATCTCTATGATCTATTTTGTCTGCTTCATCTCTGTGTTCAGTCAATTTTTGTTATAAGGGGTAATTGGGGTTTTCTTGGTTAGAGAATAAGAACACTTGATAAAACCTTAGTCAAACACTTGATCAAACCTAATTAGCATTAGGAAATGTACAAGCAATCAGTAGCTTGACCCTAAGCTCGGTTCTTGTCTTCCCAATGTTTAGTTAGTGGAGAAATCAGACTTGAACTTGTTTAAGAAAACCTACTTTTTCACACTAAACACTTCTTTTTATTTTTATAGGAGTACTCCCAAGATCATGTTCTGTTTAGATGCATCCTCCACCAATGCTTTGGAACTTTGTTCCTGTTGTTCTAGTCACATCCTTTCAACGATGCTCTGAAACTTTGTTCATGTTCATTCTGGCCACATCCTTCACTGATGCTCCAAAACTTTGTTCCTACTATTTCAACCATATCATTTCACTGGTGCTCCAAAACTTTGTTCTTGTTGTTCCAGCTGCATCCTTTCAATGATGGTACAGAACTTTGTTGCTGCTTGTTTTAGATGTATCCTCCATTGATGCTCTAGAATTTTGTTCCTATTGTACCGGTCACATCCTTTCAACAATGCTCTGGAACTTTGTACCTGCTCATTTCAAATTATTCCTCCACTGATGCTCCAGAACTTTGTTCCTATACATGTTCATTCTGGCCACATTCTCCACCAATGCTCCAGAACTTTATTCCTACTCATTCTGGCTGCATCCTTTCAACGATACTCCAAAACTTTGTTCCTATTTGTTTCAGACGCATCCTCCACCGATGCTTCAGAACTTTGTTCTTACTATTTCAAACACATCCTCCATCGATGCTCCAAAACTTTGTTCCTGTTCATTTCAGATGCATCCTCCACTGATGCTCTGAAACTTTATTCCTGATCATTCCAACCGCATCCTTTCAACAATGCTCTAAACTTTATTCTTGTTCATGTTTGTTTTGGATGCATCCTCCAATTCTGGTTGCATCCTTTCAGCGACGCTCCAGAACTTTGTACTTGTCTTTTTAGATGCATTCCTTTCACCGATGCTCCAAAAATTTATAGCCTTTCACAAATGCTTTGAAATTCATAGCTCACACCTGCTTATAATATTTCCTGCCATCTGAGACCTTCATACCCTTAGGATTCATTAAAATGAATTCCTTCAAACAATCACTCCCTACCATAATAAATTATTATTATGATCATTTAAAAATCATAATAATAAACCCGTCCACCTACATCATCACCCCCATCAATAAATCTGCCCATACAATTATTAGCCATCCCATCCAAAGATCCACATTAATGATTCATAAAATCATAAATGTGTTCAATCGTCAGCAAAAGTGGAATGAATTAGCATCAATTTATGAACACAAGGTATGCACATTTCTTTCTTAATTAGGCAATAATTATTATTTAGATATAATAAATTGGCATGATGTTCCCATTTTCCCAAAACTAGAAATTTGTGGTGACTTCATTTTAAATGGAAGAAATGGCAGCGCCATAACTCCACATACAAGGGAAGTAATAATGAGATGAGGGTACATGGATACAGGTTGGCAAGTTGATTGATTATGGAAAGACATCATATCACTTAAACTCCCTTAAAAATCTCTACATTGTTTATATCACACAGTAAGTTGCAACTATCTGTGAACTCTGCATTGCATTGTCTCAAGCCAACATTGCAAGTTCAGTAAGCAATTCCATTGGTGACACCATGGGTGCAAAGAGAAAATTAGAACCTACCTCTATAGAGAAACTACTAGCACTTCACAAAATCTTAGAGATCTTCTAGGCAGCGAGGTGGTTAGAATTCATAAAGAAATTTGAGGGATATCATTTGGAGTTGGTCAAAGAATCTGTTGAAAACTTTTTAGAAGGTCATTTAGTGGTACAAGGGAAGAAATTTAAGGTAAGTACTCAAACCATTGCTGAAATTTTTGGTATTCCAAATGAAGGCATAAATTTAGCTAAGGAAACCAATATATCTTATTAGAAAATGATTGAATTTTTATACGGGAAAGGGAACCCCCACTGCAATTAGTCACAAGTCCTAGAGGCCAGAATAAAGGGATTCAATGAAAATCAATTTCAAAACCCTAAAAAATGGCAGTTGCATGGATAATCAAATACTTCACCTATGATGGCCAATGTGCCACAATTGTAGGCCCACCTTTCTGGTTGCTTAGCCATTTGCGTCATGGCGCAACAAGTCCTAAACTCAAAATCAACATTCCTACCTTCTTATTTAATTCCCTGTTTATTATGGCTGAATTATACAAAGTCAGATTTGGCCCTCTCAAACATCATGGTTTGATCACCATTATTTGTAAAAATTAAATTTTGAAGCGAAGAAAAATAAATTAAAAATGGCAAAAATTCCTTCAGAAATTTGACACCCCAGCACCCATGAAACAATATGAGATAGGGGAATATTCAAGAGTAGCCCCAAAAATTCCTAGAGAACTCTATCCAAACCCTTAGAAAACCCAAGAGAGTCCAGAGGAAGAAGCAGCAGAAAATGCCTCAAACCCTATGGAAACTAGTAATTCTCCTAGGGCACAAAATGTTCTGGAGCCTCTAGCTGAGACTTTGGAAAACCAAGAAAATGTAGAAATCATTGATTTTGGAGAAGAATGGGAGGCTAGTTGGCTTAGAGCAAGGAAACAATTCTCTAAGCAAAGTCTACCAACACCCCCTCCTCCAAGGAGAAGTAAACACCTAGCCACAAATGCGAGTTTTTCTACTGCATTTGAACACCCACCTATCCCAAAGAGGAAGAGACAAGACAAACAACCGAGTGCTAGTGAAACCCTAGGGAAAGATAATAGAAAAGAAACTCTAAAAGAACCTGACCCAGTTGAGAAAGAAGAAGAGGTAGGGGAGCAAAACTAGGTTGACACATCAACAGAATAAATAACCACTCCTGTAGAAACAAGCTTGTTGAGTGAGCAACAACCTCCAGTAGGGAAAGTGGGTGAGATAGAGTAGCAAAGCCCAGTAGGAGAAGTGAATGAAGAGGATGTGTACAATCAGAACACATAAATTTTTGAACCACATAAATGTAGATACTGTAGAAAATAGTCAGTTGAAGATTGAATTAGATAAGCTAAAGGAGGAAATTGTTCAATTAAAGAATAAAATTGCATAAAGGGTTCATTAAGTATCCTGATCACCAGGACCCTGAATCAAATGAAGTATATGACCTCAGTGCATTGTTTGAAGGACTCAATAAGAAGAGGGAAGTAGAAAGAAAAAGAGAGCAATCACAACACAGAGTAGGAGTACCTACTTATCCTTAAGTGGGGGAAGAATGATGAGGTAAAAACAACCTCATCCTAGCAGTAGCCTAATTACCCTTTTTGTGCTGATAAACCAACCCAAACACTTTGCCAATTTATTAATCTTATGATATAGTTGTCTATTTTTGAAAGAATAATGTATAAATCTTCGTTCCTAATTTGATCAATTTTTTGACAAGATTTTATGAAAGATCTATTGTGTCTTTACCAGGTTTTGAATACAATAAGAGTGGAGGAGATGGAAATTAATACAAACTGGAGTCAACAACATCGGAAGTCTAGGGCATCAAAAATTCAGGAGACTCTTAGCTAAAGACTTCAGTCATTTTCTACTCGTTCATCCACTTGGCAGTTTATTTATCTTTCTGTTATTTCAAAAACATTTGAGGCATTCAAAGCTCCACACAGAGCCCTTGTTTATGGTAGTAAAAGACAATCTTGTTTAGTTAAGTTCTTTTGTTAGGTTGTTATAAGACTTTTTAGCGGCAATAATGGGCCACCCTAGATTTTAGGATTTTGGTTGTTAGAAAAGTGATACAAACTATCTTTTTTTTTTCAAATTGATATACCACGAATGAAGTGAAAAAGTTACTCTGAGTCAATCTAGATTACTGTATGGTGCTTGTGTGAACCTAAATTAAATTCTGTTGATGGTAAATGTGATCAGAGTTAGAAGAATTCTGGAGAGTTGGCCACTCAAAGGAAATAGATAAGTATTTTTATATTTTGTGAATGTGTTTGTTGCCTTTTGTAGCATTTATGTTGTGTTCTGTGTTATTCTGTTATGAAGTGTTATGATAGAATTATGTTAACCTATAGGGTGATGTGATAAATATTTTTTAGTGAAGCATAACTTGCAATTATAATTCTGTAGTTCTCTGTGTGTCATCTCAAAATTTTTAGAGTTCTAGAGTTTGTCTTCTATGTAAAGAAATTATGGAGCTCCTGCATAGTTCAAAATTCTAGAGTTCAGTAGAAGTTGATAGTATAGTTTTAGATTTGAAATTCATATGCTTTCTTAGATTAAAATGTTTCTTTTAATTCATAGGTTAGAATGAACTACTTTTAGGAATTTCAAGTGCATTCAAAGATTCTTCTTAAGTTTAAGTTTTCATGCTTTGTAGTTAGATTTACTTTATTAAGGCTTTTCTTAAAAATAAAAATCCAAAAAATTATTGCTAAGATGAGATGTCTGAATTTCCCTCCTATTGCATACAGCCTTGGACACAACCCAGTCGATAAAACTGATACATTTTCAGCTAAAGTGTTAGGTCTAAATGACAACCTATTAGCGATTACCTCTAAATCAAAGACCATTCTACTAGCAAATGCATGAAACTCAAGAATTACATCTAAGATCTCATTAATTATCATGAGGTTGAAGTCGAAGGGAACTCATCTTCTTATCTAAATGAACAATTGGGCATATATAAAAATCCTCTTCCTAGCCATAGCCAATCTCAACCTTCCATGTCCAACCAAGAGCCATCCAATAATACTTGTACCAATGACATTAGATACAATAAAAACCCTTATTCATATGACTTAGTTAAGGGACATGTCGACTTTGACCATGCTCATATCACCACCATCAAAATAAAATCCAAAAATTCTAACTACCTCTACTTGAAATGGGAGGGCACCGTTAAAGGCCACCCTCATCCTCCTCCTCAGCTAACCAATATAACCTCTTAGAGATCCTGGGGAAGAATCCAACACATATATCCATCTTGGAGCTCGTCGAGACATCTTTCATCCATAGGGATATATTGGATCGTGCTTTACAAGAATCAAGAGTCCCAAATAACATTGATCCTAATCACTTTCAAGCCCTCATTAGCCATCTATCCTATCTATATCAACTTGTCTTTAGCCAAACCAATATGCCCCCAATTGACCCATCTCATAATAAAGCCTTTCATATTGAGGTCCTAATCTCAAAATATAAATTTGAAAGAGTCCTCTTGGGTAATGGATCTAGATTTAACCTATGCACACTTTGGCTTATTAAATAGGAAGACTTGGCACCTTATGTGATCATCGTCAAGGCCTATGATAATGTGAAATGAGAGTCTGAAGGTACCATATGTCTTCCTACACAAGTGGGACCCATCTTGCAACAAATAACATGTCACGTTATCGATCTTGACCTCCCTACAACCTTCTCCTTTTCCACCCATGATTCCATGCCATGTAAAACATCTTTTCCACCTACCACCAATGCCTTGAATCCCCCCAAAATGGAGTTAAAGTCACCATCCAATAAATAGGCACCCAACACGAACACTCTTCCACTGTACATGACCACAAGATAAAGGAACACAATCACCATGTCAAAGGGTAAACATATACCACCAAACAAGAGCTCTAGGTCAAAACCATGTAACATGCATACACATGGCCAACTTCATTAAACCTCTATTCCTTTCCACTAGTGCTTACCATACTATTTCTTGAAATAAAAAACTAGATCCACCACAAAATCCCACTCATATAAGGATTAGTAACTACTATCACTTGAAATTGCACCCTTTTGTTGGAGCTTTGACAATTCCAACAATTTTAGAGTAACATGGGATTGGTCTCAAGGTGTGGGACCTTTGCAGTTGAGACCAAACCTCTAGAGAAGAATGGTTCCTCTTTTTGAACTTAAGGTTTAGAGTAATTGACTAAACCTATGTTAATGATCACCAAGGAAAAGGGGAAGAAAGAGACTAAAATTGAAAGGGAGGTGATACACCAAGATTTAGGGTGTTTAGATGCAACCAACCTAACACCACAATGATCTCAAATACTGACAAAAACTCACACAGACTTACAACTTTAGTATAGGTTCAAATTAGAAATCTATAACTACAAGAGGGACCGTTTTATCCACAGAAGAATCTTACAAGTTGTTGTACCCAACCAATTTTTTTGCTTCATTAAGGCATTTTGAAACAAGTTTAGAAAATTTTTCGTCAAAAAGTCAAAAAAGCAAAATTTCTAATAATAGACGTCGAGTTAGGTTTTCTGGGTTTCTTGAGATATGGATGTTGGCAAAACTTTCTAAAAATAGAATCTCCAAATCAGGTGTCGCGCTCGATTCTCATTGGTCGATTTTGCTCCACGATTGGCACGGTTCAGACGGAATCTTCAAACGACCAAGTTTTCTCTATTGGGTCATTTTAGCTTTTTCACAAGGTGAAGCGTGAGCTTGAAAGTCATCAACACAGAAAATATCACTTGCCAAAACTCTTCGACGAGTTTCCAACGCTGTTTCAACAACGCAAAACTGACAAACGGCTGTCGACTCGATGATGCACGCAAAACGATGCAAGATGGATCCAAGGTGAAAGGAAAAGTTGGAAAATCATTAAAATGGCTAAGTCTAGTGAAACTGGGCGCCCCAGGAGGCTTGGGGCGCCCATCCTCTCTTGTGTTAGTTTTTTTCACGTTTTTTAAGAAACGTCGAAAATGCTTCCGTTAGCTCTTTTCCGGTTGGTCAAACTTGGTCAAAAGTTAGTCAAAGCTAGGATTTCATCACAGATATGTTCAAACTACTCAGATTACCCTCTATCCCACCTTGACAATCGCCAGAACGACCAAAATCGAAGATCGAACATGAGCTGTCGGCACGGAAATCAAGAAAAGGTACAAAATTGAAATTTTTTGAAAAAATGGCTAAGTGTTGACAAACTGGGCGCCCCAGGAGGCTTGGGGCGCCCAAAATCTCCAGTGTTATATTATTTTTCATGTTTTTCTTGAAAAATGTGAATCTCCTTCCGTCAGCCCGCTCTGGTTCAGTGTTGATCAGTTTGGCACATTTTTCGAGGCAAACAGAAGGTACAATCAGCTCAATTTTCATCAGGATTGCATATTTGCTAGATCATCAGACTCATTTTCATCCCATTTGATAGAAATTGATAGCCAAACAGGGGTCTTGTGCCTCTGGAACGCGCATGCAAATCAAGAAATTGAAAAAGTTGGAAAAACTGGAAAAATGGCTAAGTGTTGGGAAACTAGGCGCCCCAGGAGGCTTGGGGCACCCAACTTGAGCAGTGTTAGAATATTTTCATGTTTTCAGTGTTTTCTGACATGCCTTGTTACCAATCCTCACCCGTTGGCAGTTTTCGGGAGGTCAAACTTGGTCAAATGATGTCAAATCGTCGAAGGGAGGCAGGGGATGGAATCTCAGTTGATCAATCTCCAAAATGTCAGGATTAGTTAGCTTTTTTAGTTCATGATCAACATTTTCCCGCCTTGTCAAAGTCGAAGACAGGCCATATTTGAGTCAAAATGAGTGTTGAAGTGTCGAAAATGAAGAAAATTTTGTTAACACTTCTTCCAACTCGCGCATTCGATGACATCATCAAAGAAGATATTTTTTGTCATCTTGCACATGAATCCATAGGCTCCTACAAAATAGGGATTCTTCCTATTCGAAGACATCCACTTGGATTTATGCTTTAAAAGATGCTTTCTTCTCACACAAGTAAAGCTGCTTTTTCGACCAAAAGATTTATAAAGACAAGCTTTGGGCTTCTTTATTTCATTTTCTTTTGTATGTTGCATCTAGAGGAAAGATTTTATTTTTCTTTCAACGAAGATTCGAAGACCCAAACTAGGTGCTTTTTCAGTGTTCTTCATAGATTCGGGTTGAGGAAGAAGAAAGGCTTGCTTTTTCAGGGTCCTTGTTTCAAGGAGATCATTTTTCAGAAATCTGACCAGAGCTTTTTCACTTTTTGTCGAGATGGGTCCATCCAGATTATCATCCTCTTGAAGATTAGGAGTTGTGCTTTTTTTCAGGAAACTACTTTTTTCCTGCTTTTTCAAGAAAATCTCCGCTTTTTCAAAATCTGACAATCTGGGTTGCTTAGAAACGGAATTATCTACAAAACCCATGTGCCATCTTTTTTAGCTCACACTCTGCTTTTTCTAAAAATCAGCAAATAATTTTCATCCATCTGTCTAATACTTTTTCCAACATAGGCATGTTCACAGTCAATTTTTAAATCTTCCAGTATGCAGTACTCTCCAACACAAATTAGGCAAAAAACAACATTGGTTCATGATTACATGAAAACTTGTGAAACGGACTTGCATAAAGTACTTCCAGTAATCAATTTACACTCCTTGGAGGATGTAGGAAATAATGCCATAAGGAATCTTGGACACTCCGGTTTGCTTGCAGTGGCATCCTTTCCTATCACCATGCAAAGTATCGAGTTTGTGATTGCTTGCGTGACGCATTACAACTCGGTCACAAGAGAAATTCAGTCGGGTGATGGACGTGTGCTCTGTAGCTTGAGGCCAAACGACATTGAAAAGTGTTTTACAATACCTATTTGGAGAGAGAACTTAACTGTTTCACTTGAAGAATGCAAGAGGGTTTGGAATAATGATAAGGAAAAATACAGAAAAAAGATTGGTCAGAGGTGGTTGAAAGAAAAGTAGAATATTATGCCAAAGAACGTTGGACATGGAGAATTCAAGGAGGAGCATGCAATAATGATTACTCTGCTAAGTCGTATCACGGGTCAAGCAGATGCAAACAAATTTCAGCCTTGGATGTTTTACATCATGTCCCAGATTGTGGACGAAACTGAATTCTATGATTGGTCGGCACTAATTAGTGATTGTCTCCACCAACAAATAATTGATTTTCAAAGGGCTCGTGAATTCCATATGATATCATACCTTGTGTATTTGATGGCTTTTCAAGGTCAATTCAGAGGTTTGAATGTTGTTGGAACTTTGGGGACTCAGCCTGTGTATCATCATTTCCTGCAGTAAGAGATCTCTCAAGCTGAACGACATTATAGGCGGGTGAATGATGCTTTCTTGATGCATGCAGTGTGAGACATGGACAAGGAGTTACATATATGGTTTTCTGTAGAGGCTAGAATAGCAATGGCAGAATGGGCTAATTGGTTTATCCAATTCCCCACTTTTTCCTACATCAGAGTATATGGCTTCTCAGGAGAGCCAGCCATGTTGCCGCGATATCCTACAAATGAAATAGCATTTATGGAATTTTTGAGGCAAGCTTATCAAGTGCATACATTTTTACGTAGCAGACGCAAGACTGCCTTCAATTTTCCACTTGGGATGAGTATTTACAGATGTAGATATGGAGTAGATGCCAAGGCAATCGGTAATGAATCATCTAGATATGGTCTTAAGTTTTTTGACAGGAGATCTTCATATGATCCCCATGGTGTTTATGCATCACATCTTGGTCAGAATTGTACGTACAAGTTTGTAGTTGAAGACTTTTGGGCTAATTGTGCTGATGAGTATGAAGTGTGAGGATGTAGTTATAGCAGGTTCACTCTTCAGCAAATGTCTGATATCCTATCAGAAGACATAGAAGGTTTGACAGAAAGTGGTGAAGTTCTACTTCCCACGTATTTCAGAGACCAAATTGAACAACAACCGTTGCCGCCAGTTAATTGGTCAGTAAAAGAGAGTACTTCCATTGAGGAGAGAACAAGTCGAGTGGTTAAAAATAGTTTGATATTCTTGAAGACTAAGCGAAAGGATGATATTCCAGTAGCAGAGCTGCCAGTTGTGCAACCATCAGAACCTTCCACTTCCAAACCAAAACAAAGAGTAAAAGCTATGAGTGTTCTCCCAGAGGGAACAAAAATGGCAAAGTTAAAGGGGAAAAAAGACGAGTCTCCAGCTCATGTCCAACAGGAACATCCACCAGTTAAACCAGAAGCTCCTGTTAAAACAATGCCGCATGATGAAGTGTTACCTTCAGATCATGTATCTCCACCTTCTTCACCGATCCCTTCTCCTATTCACATAGATTCAGAGCCAGATTCACCGGTTCGCAACTTTGATGCAAGCATTGATTCATCAGGAGCTAATGAGGCGAGAATCGAGTTTCCAAGAGAGGATGGCCCATCCTGGCTTGAAAACATTCTGGGAAGGAAGAGAAGAAAGCCCTCATATCAGCTAGATTTAATAGAGCTAAAAAGTGTCTATCAAGACACACCAGACAAGCAGCTGAAGAAGCAGGTTCGCATTGAGAAGAATGCGGATGGAGAAATCATTCTTGAGACTGCAACACCTCCAGAAAATAGAAGTGCTAATGATGTCGAGGTTGATGACTTCATAGTTGTCAAAGCTAACCTTGGTAGAAGTACTCGCCATACAAACATCAATCTCTTCGAGGTTGCAGCGGATAGCTTGAAGGAAAGGGTGTTGAGAGATGGAGAAGACAAGGCAGCTCTCAAAGCTGAAGTTCAACAGTTGCGGCAATACATTTCCAACCTTTTCCATGGCACTTCACAGATTGATTTGCTTCTTCCATCAAATCTTGGATCACCAGCTGATCAGCGGCATTTCAATAATTCGGTCCTCTATGGGAGGCACATGGACAGTTGGGTAGAAGAATTTGTGACTAAAGGGAGAGTTGTACTTGCAGAGCTTTATCAGTTGAAGTACAACGCTCATGATTTACAGTAAGGCATATAGGGGTTGCAACAGATCAAGGCAGAAAATAGGCCGGTGTTTGAGATCATTATCTCTGACTTGAAGATTGCACTTGATACTGTTGATTCAGCTGAAGATAAGAAGACAGTTTCTACTTGGAAAGTGCAATATCTTTTCACAGTAAAAACTTATGATAGTATGATTTCAGAGTTGACAGAATGGAAAGAAAAGGTAGTCAGCATCCTCAAGTTCGTCAGAATCCTTTGTCTCTTAGATCCCGTGTTCATATGAGAAAGTAGATGGCACCCTGTATGATCTCAGGGAAGTGCAAGCAGAGTTCCAGACTCTCGCCCACAACAACTTTAATGATGATATCAATGCCAACAAGATGAGTCGTCTTGCCGCAATAACAGTGAAATTTGACAAGGCTGCGGGTGAAGCTCACGAATTTCTTCAGATGGTTGCCAATGGTGAAGAAATGTTAGAGAATTAGAATATTGTTCTAGAGAGTATCAGTGTTCCTGGCAGAGATGCGGTCACTCACTTTTTAGAAGATATTGTTTCCCAGAATATCGACGGATGACATCACCAAAAAGCTAGAATGTTGATGAGGATGCATTCCAAAATAAAGCAGCTTTAAAACATATGCTTTTTGTTTTAAACCATGTGCTTTCATCCTAAGCTCATCCATTCTATATTTAGAAAGAAATCACCTTGTGATAGTTGGAATCTTTTTGCTTTAAAGCAGATTGCTTTAAAGCATTTGTTTATTGTATCTTTGTCTTAGAATAGTAATAAAGCTTGCGAGTTGGCAAGTTAGGGTTAATCAAGGAGATTTTAGGGTTCCCTACTCCTTTGATTTTAGTATAAATAAGGGCATCCTTGCCCGTTGTTTGTAATGACTTTTGTGATAGCAAATTTGCTATGCCTATTCTAGCCTGCAAACATTGTTATTCCAGGTGTTTGTTCACTTTGTGTTCAGTGTTCTCCGGTGTTTGATCACTTACTGTATGCCTACCTTTTGCTGCAGTATTGCTGTCCTGGAGTTGTATTAAACTTTCTGATATAGAAATCTCATGCCTACTTTGCTCTGATATTCTATATCGATTCATCAAGTTTTCGTCATCAGATGTGTAGCTTCTGTGGCTTTCATTTTCAGCTTTCATCATTAAAGTACTCTTAGTCTTGTGGTGTAAATCTAGAGGAAAACTACTTGAGTTTTTGTGTTAACAATCATTCCCTGTTCACTTTCAACTTCCTTTGCTCTGAATTTACTCAGGAGGTTGAAAGCATCATTAGTCTATGCTAGTTGTAGTAGAAGTTTTATTAAAAAGGAAAAAACCTCTTCTGCAGCGTTTAGAGTTTTATAACCTTGTGCTCGCAGCTGAGAATCAAAAAGAAGATAGGTGAAGTTTCATTCAAGTTATCTTTTCAGTGAACATCAGCAAGAAAGGGAACTCCCCCTTCCAATAGGAGAGCAGTTTATCTGTGCATAGCTGTCCGTTTCCAAATTGCATACCAAAGGTGTGAATTGAAACACCAACACAAGTTTCAGGTAAACACAGAACAAAAGCATAAGAGAGGCAAAATATCAGTGATGGTATTGATCATGAAGGCTAAATAGCCATTATAATAGAAAAATAATTTGTTACAGATAGGTGGAGACAAAATAACCATTTACATTCATTGGTGAATCACTATTAGAGACACAAAGGCTTAGCTTCAAGCACAATGCATTAGATCTTACTAGCTCTTGCAAATGGGCTACAAGGTCTGTGATAACAAATTATCTAACCAGCATAACAGCCCAGAAGAACGGCTAACCAATAGAAATACATGCATATATAGCTTTTACAAATCACATTGTAGCAGTCATGGATGTGGAAGAGAAGTCAACCAAGAATAATCATTGCCCATACTGCAATAACTCCATCTGGTGTCCTTGAAACGCATCCACATGGCTCTGCCCATGAAATTAGTTGAAACAGGGGCCCCGCCCATGCCATGAGTATAATAAATTTAATGTAAAGGAGCTATAGTGGCATGGGGAGGTGAGACATCCATCTTTCACAAGCAATCGAGCTCTCAGAAGCATTAATGGAAAATGGGAGGGTCATTGGGCAGTCTCGTCATGTTGAATAGTAGAAAATGCCCTTGGAAAGCAAAAGGGTCGGGCCCTGACATGTCAGACTTCCTCTGATCGGTCTTCTACTGATCAAGCTTTGGAAACATGAAGGAGGAAATCCCAGCCTCCGAAGTCTGAGAGAAGAGAAATCATTGGGCTTTGGGGGTCGGGCCTTCATCACTATGTTATTATTTAAAAAGAGGGAGTGCTTGACCTCTGCCTCCGCAACACTTGGCTAATTTGAGAAATTACCAAAGATCAGGCCTGGGGCCTTCACCCTTCCACCTTCCAAAAGAGAAAGGAAGAGGGAAGGAGAAAAAATCTGACCTCCACAGTTGAGTAACAGTTGAAAAGATTCGATAGAGTTCATACTTCAGACCTTCCGCCTTTTGGCTTCCTCAAGAAAAGGAAGAAGAGAAGAACCTTGAGCCCCACAAATTTGAAAGACTTAGGCATTTGAAGAAGGAATCGGTGGAGATCGGGCTTCAGGCCTTCCGCTTGTGGCTTTTGGAAAAGAAGAAGAGAGAAGAGAGAACTCCTGACCTCCACTTTTTGAAAGACTTAGAAATATTTTTAGCTCGGCAAACTTCAGCCTTCGAGCCTTCCACCTTTGGCCTTCCAAAAGAGAAAGGAAGAGGGAAGGAGAAACCCCTGACCTCCGAAGATCGAAACACTTAACTGAATACAAGCGACCAAGGCAAGGTTCGAGGCTAACAGACATGGCATGATGAAGAGGAGAAGCCCGAACTCCAAAACTTTGAAACACTAGAAACTTAAGGAAAACTTAGGATTTTGCGGACATAGCCATTTTGTGTGGTTTTCTCTTGCATTCCAAAAGGTGAAAACACTAGGATTTAATGGATCCTTGGGCTATTTGGCCAGAAGGCAAAATAGGATAACATTTTTACAACTATGCAGGGGTGTTTACCTACTAAACACTAGGATCCAGAGGCCTTATCAATCTATTGGGTACAGAGTCAAAAGGGAATGGCAACAAGAACAGGGGTTGGCTAGACCAACACAAAACCCAACACTACCTCAAGAAAACAAGACCAAGTAAGACAAACAAGGCAAACATCCTCCTAATGAGAATGCAACAGAGTGCAACAACACTTATTGAAAGGAAGCACCTATCATATTTACAAAATATCACAACCATGCTAAAAGCAAGGGTTGAGATGAATCGGATTGGTAGAACCTCTCCATTCATCTTGGAAAGTTGAAATGCAATGGCCTGTTTGGAGCTGGTAATATTATAAGGGCCACTCCACATGGCATTAAATTTTGAATGTCTCCCAACTTTAGCTCTGTCTGCATCCCATTTCAACACCAAATCTCCTTCACCGAATGCTCTGTCAGTTGATTTTCTATCAAAAGTTATTTTGACTTGATCCTGATGAGCCTCAAGAGTCTTCATGGCAGTATCTCTGTTTTCTTCTAGCTCCGTTAGCTTAGCAAATCTGACTATCATGGCATCAGTTTCTAGCAGTTCCAGCTATTGTGCAAGCTCAAGGGAAGGCAACTCTAATAATAATGGAACTTTTTCTTCCATTCCATAGACAAGCATGAAAGGGGAATTGCCTATGGCCCTTTTGGGAATAATTCTATTAGCCCAGAGAACTACCTTCAACTTGGAATGCCAAGCTCTCTGATTATCATCCACTATCCTCTTGATGATCTTGATTAGGTTCTTGTTGGTAGACTCAGCCAAGCCATTCCCTTAGAGGTAGTAATTGGATCATGTCTTCAAGTAAATCCCATAGTTAAGTGTCCAATCACTAATTTTTGTGCCTACAAAGGCCTTGACATTGTCGAAAATAATGGTGAGTAGAACACCAAACCTAGCAACTATACCCTCAAGAAAATCTAAAATGGAGGCCTCTGTGGCATCCTTCAATGCAACTGCATATGTCCACCTTGTGAAATAATTAGTGGATATTAAAATCCACTTATGACCAGCACTAGAAGGTAGATTGATCATTCCAATGAAGTCTAAACCCCATTGGGTAAATGGATGATTGGTTTGAAATGGGCATAGGGGAAGAGCAACCAACCTCTATTTACCTGCAAATAATGCACATTCTTTGCAGCTTCTTACCCATCTGTGAGCATCTCTAAAGAAATTGGTCCAATAATAACCAACCCTCATGATCTTAACAGTAGTTGTTCTTGGTGAATAATGGTCACCAACAGGGCCATTATGAAATTCTTCTATCACCCTAGAGGTCTAATCTTGTGCAATACATTTAAGAAGAACTCCATTGATGTCTTTCCTAAACAAGACACCATCAACAAGAACATAAGCAATGGACTAGAGCCTGAAATACTATCTTTTACTTGATTCATTCCATTTGGGCATCTACTTGACCATAGAAATGTGTCCATATCATGGTACCAGTTAGTTGGAGCGTTAGACCCAGTTAGCTGTGCCTGCTCAAGGACACATACAACGTCATCCTTGGCTTCAAGGTCTGCATCCATCTGTTCACATAGGCTCTTGTCATGTACCAAATTGGTGATGTTGATGTTCACATCATATTCCATTACTTTTGTAATCCACCCAGCCCTTTTTTCATTGATATCTCTGCTCAAAAGAAATTCTTTAACGCCGGGGTGGTTTACCGTCAACTATATCTTGTTGTTTGAAAGCATATGCCTGAACTTTTTCTAAGCTTTCACCACAAAAAACACTTGTTTTTCAAGAAAATCATACTTCCTCTCATATTTTTTGAGTGGATGGCTGAAGAAAGTAATTGGTTGTTCCAATTTCTCTTCATTCTGTTGTGTTAAAACTGCTGATATGCCCTCCTTGCCTCCAAAGGCATAAAGGATAAAATATTTCTCATAGTTAGTGTTTATCAATGTAGGAGCCTTTGCAATAGCCTGCTTGACAACTTCAAACCTGTCCCTACCTTCTTTTTGTTAGGATTAAGGTGCCATCAACCTTGTAAATCCTATGTAATTAATTACTCCTAATATTGTTTGTAAATCACCAATAAGGAATGAAAGGTTTCACTAGCAATGGTCTTGTTTCAACTACATGTTTATATCTGGTCCTTGACACTCATTCATCCGTGATGGGGGGTCACAGGGGGGTTTTCCCCCTACGAGGGGTTTGGGGGAATCATCCCCCTGATGGGGGGTCTGGGGGCCGCGTGCCTTGGTGGGGGTTCAGGGGCAGCGCCCCCAAAACCACATTTTATTTGATATTTTATTATTGTGAATCTAGACTATTCGTCATTAGGTCACAGATCTGACGGTTGATGTTTTGTCAGTTATCTTGCCCTAGAAGGCAACCCCCTTTTATAAGGATATTTGTACTACATTTTTTATCAGAGTTGAGAGTAACAAGCGTCGTTGGATTGAAGACTGAAGGAGAGAGGAAGTGCATGTATTGTAATCTCATATATTTGAAGATAATACATCTTGGAGCCTCTTTTCTTGGTGGAATTTTTTACCCGAAAGGGTTTTCTCCATGTTACATATTGTGTTATGTGTTATGTTCTTAAAGCTTGTTATTTCTGTGTAGTGGGTTTTAATTTTTGCTGCAATCTCCATTGATTATATATTGTTTAGAGGATAATAAGGTTTGAATTAGATTTTTATTCTGTGGTTTGCACCTTCATTTCTAACATTTTGTATCAGAGCCTAGCCAGTTTTGATTCTTGGGTGGTAGTGTGAAGGTTTTTTAGCTATAGTGGGAGATTTGTTTTTTTGTTTGTAGATCTTGTGTAGATATCATGGCTTCATGCATTATTGCTTCTACCTCTTGGTTGGACATTGAAAAGTTCAATGGCACGGGGTATGAATTGTGGAAGATAAAAATGGAGGATTTGTTGGAAGAAAGAAATTAGTGGTTCGTTGTTATGAAAGAGAAGAAACTCGATGATGTTTCTCCTAATGAGTGGGAAGACTAGATAAAAAGGCACGAGGTACAATCCGGCTGTGTCTTGCAGATTCTGTTCTACTAAATGTTGCGAGTGAGAAGTCCGCACATAGCTTGTGGAAGCATCTAGGTGAGATCTACCAGGCCAAGAGTATGGCAAATAAACTTTATTTAAAGCTTAATTTATTTTCCATGAAAATTAAAGAGGGTGAATCAGTTGCAGAGCATTTGAATTTGTTTAATTTGTTATTGAGTAAACTAGCATCTATAGATGTGAAGGTGAATGAGGAAGATAAATGTGTATTGCTTCTCTATTCTTTGCCTAAGTCATGGGAGAATGTTATTTTGGCTATCACTGCTAACCTCACAGATCCAAAGTTGGATGCTCTTGTTTTAGTTTTGTTGTCACATGAATTGAGGAAGAAAAGTTTAGATAGTTCAGGGGATGCTCTCAATGTTAGGGGAAGATCTATGGAAAGAAGACCAAAATGAGATCAGAAAGGGGCTAAGGACAAGTCTAAGGGCCGATCTAAGACTCCTAGGAAGAAGAACAAAGTTAAGTGTTGGAATTGTAGTAAAATGGGACATGTGAAGGAGTGCAGGAACCCAAAGAAACAATGGGAGAGTGCTTATGATAAGTCCTCGAATGCAGGTGAAGATGTTTTACTTTCTGCATGTAATGTTGTTTCTAATGAAAACTGGTTGGTTGACTCAGGATGCTTGTTTCATATGACCCTACATAAGGAATGGTTCTCCACATATGAAGAATATGATGGAGGTAATATCTACCTTGGAGACAACTCTACATATCTGATAGTTGGTAAAGGCAAGGTACTGTTGTGTTTCAGTGATGGGAGGATTAAAACCCTCCCTGACATTTATCATGTTCCTGGATTAGCTAGAAATTTGATTTCTATTTCAAAGCTGAAGGATTTGGGAATGCATGTGACTTCTGACAAGCATGGCTGCAAATTGGTGAGAGGGAACTTGGTGGTAGCGAAGGGGAAGAGATTGGGAAACCTGTTCAAGCTTGAAGCCACTATAGTTTGTAATGCTTTCTATGTATCTAAGGCCAGTACTAAAAATACATGTATGTTGTGGCACCATAGATTGGGTCACACTAGAAATAATGTTTTTAAAACTATTAGGAATAAAGATTTGTTGGACGGTTTCTCTTATTTTGATTAGCACTTTGATTTATGTGAGCATTGTGTGTTTGGTAAATAAAACAAAAAATCATTTCCTTTAGGAAGTAATAGAGCAAAAGAGAAGTTAGAAATTATTCATACGAATGTGTTTGGACCTGTGGATAGTGATTCTATCGAAAAATCTCATTATTTTGTTACCTTCATTGATGATGTGTCTAGATTTACATGGATTTATTTTATGAAACACAAATATGAAGTATTCACTAAGTTTATTTAAAGTCTTAGTAGAGAACCAATCAGGATTGAAGATAAAAATATTAAGATTTGACAATGGAGGGGAATATTGCTCTAAAGAATTTGATGAATTTTGCAAGCATCCAGGTATTATCAGACAAAAGACAACTTCGCATACACCACAACAGAATGGTGTTGCAGAAAGGATGATCTGAACAATCATGGAAAGGGCCAAAAGTATGTTGAGTGATGCACAATTAGATAAATGCTTTTGGGCAGAGACTGTGTGTACTACTTTCTACTTGTTAAACATATCTCCTTGTAAGGCTCTTGATTCGACACCTTATGAAGTGTGGACAGGTAAGAAATCTTTTGTTTCACATTTAAGGGTTTTTGGTTTTGAGGCTTTTGTTCATGTGCTTAAGGAAAAGTGATATAAGTTGGATCCAAAAGCTAAAAAGTGTACATTCATTGGATATGGTGATAATGTCAAAGGTTATAAGCTTTGGAATCCACTAACCCATAAGATTATCTATTCTAGAGATGTTATTTTCAAGGAACTTAGAGCTATTTCTAAACCTGAGCAGCCAAAATAAAAAGATGAAAAGGTAAAGAGAGTGCACTTTGACTTAGAGTAGCAAGATGCACCACAAGAAGAACAGAATGATGGATTGGGGGGTGAAGAAGAAGAAGAAGAAGATTCGAGTAGTTCTGATGAAGATGAGTCTATTGTTAAAGAAGAAGTTGGTACAGATGATCATGCATAAGAACAAGTTGAGACCCCTACTCCACCCTTGAGGAGATCCATAAGACAATGAAATCTAGTTGATAGGTATAGCCCACCAAATTTCCATTGTGTATTTGCTTTATTGAGTACTAACAATGAGCCTAGATCCTACAATGAAGCTATTCTTTCAGATGATAGTAAGTCTTGGCAATTAGCCATGCAAGAGGAGATGATGGATTTAGACTCCTGTAACACCTGGAATCTTGTTAGTTTGCCCAAAGGAAGAAAGGCCATAGGTTATAAGTGGGTCTTCAAGAAGAAGTTTGGAGCAGACGGGTCATTGGAGAAGTACAAGGCTAGATTGGTAGCCAAGCGCTACTCTAAGAGAGAGGGAGTTGATTTTGGTGAAATATTCTCTCCTATTTCTAAATTGACTTCTATTAGATTTCTTTTATCCATTGTTGTAGCTTATGATTGGGAGATTGAGTAAATGGATGTTAAGACTGTGTTCTTGAATGGAGATCTTGAGGAAGAAATTTATATGCAACAACCTATAGGTTTTGAGGTAAAAGGGAAAGAAAAATGGGTTTGCAGGTTAAAGAGGTCTCACTATGGTTTAAAACAGTCCCCCAGAATGTGGTATCAAAAGTTTAATTCATTTGTGTTGAAATTGGGTTTTGTTAGAAGCAAGGAGGATCACTATGTTTACATTTATTGTGTTGATTCTATAATGGTTATTGCATTGTATATTGATGACATGTTATTTTTTAGCAATACTAAGGGTATGATCAATGAACTTAAAACCCAACTTTCAGGTGCATTTGACATGAAGGATCTTGGAGCTGCTAGGTATATTCTGGGAATGGAGATCAGAAGGGATAGGGTTAACAGAAAGCTTTGGTTGTCACAAAGTATGTGAGTACCATTTTGTAGAGATTTAGTATGTAGGATTGTAACCTAGTTAGAGTTCCTTTACCCATTGGTACTAAGATTTTATTAGATATGTGTCCAAAGACTGAGGATGATCTTGAGGATATGTCTAATGTGTCATATATGCTAGTGTTGTAGGGAGTTTATGTATGCAATGTTTTGCACTAGGCTAGATATTACCCAAGCAGTGGGAGTTTTGAGAAGATTTATGTCTAACCCTGGTAGACAACATTGGAATTATGTGAAGAGGGTGCTTAAATATCTTACAAGTACTCTTGATTATTGTTTGGTTTAGTCTAGTACTGATAGTGCTAATAAATTGTTGGACATATAGGGTTTTGTTGATGCAGATTGGGCAAGTGACTTGGATAGTTGAAGGTCCACTAGTGGCTATGTGTTTACTCTGTTTGGAGGAGCAATGAGTTGGATGAGTAAGAGGCAGCCCATAGTTGCTTTGTCCACCACAGAAGCAGAGTATATGGCTGCTACTCATGTCTCTAAGGAGGTAGTTTGGTTGAGGAGACTGTGTACAGGTATTGGATTTGATTACAGGATGATTCATATTGGTTGTGATAGCCAGAGTGCTATATGTTTGGCCAAGAATCCTATGTATCATGCTTGGACTAAGCATGTTGATGTACAGTATCACTTTGTTCAAGAAATGGTTACAAATGGACAAATTTAGATGAAGGTAGACACTCAGGAGAATGTTGCAGATGCTTTGACCAAGCCTGTGAACACATAGAAATTTGTTTGGTGTAAAGAGGCCATGGACCTTGCTTCTAGTGCCTAATTATTTTATGGGTTTCCTATGGGTATTTACAATGTATGATGTCAAGTGGGAGAATGTTAGGATTAAGATGCCATCAACCTTGTAAATCCTATGTAATTAATTACTCCTAATTGTTGGCAAGAGACACAATATAGCTTCATGAGTGTTGTCATTGATGGCAACAAAGTTCATCCCACCCATCCGCAGGACATAGTGTGCCTATACCGGAAGTTAGATTGAAGAGTGTTGTGGTCTGGTAAGCAAGAACAGAGCATGCAGCTAGGTCTGACAATCAGGTCCGGATCTCTTAGAGGGAGTATCTCAGTAAAGTGTGGACTTGGGAAAGCCAAGAGGAGTACCATGACTAATAGATTCTAGAGATTGAGCCTTCGGTGATGAAAGAGTGAGAAGATATGAACTCCTAAGTGTTGAGTCCCTGTTTGACAAAGTAGACTTAGGAAGAACTGACCGGCAGAGCATCAGACCTTTTTCTGGATGAGATATTGATGGTGATCAAGTTTCTTGAGGTATCATTCATGATTGGCTGACATGATTGATGACTTCTATAAGCATCTCCTTGATACGCATCACTTGATAAGCAAGGGTTCAGCAGACAGACCAGAGTTTTGGAAAATATGGACTATTCCGGATACCGACTAGAAAGGTGTTGAAATCATTGGTGTAGATATATATATATATAAGATGGATTTAGATGTGAAGGTGTGTGTGGTGTGTGAGTGAAGTGCAAAAAAGAGAAGAGAATAGTGTGGAAATAGAGATAGAGGTCCGGTATGTGACAGAACAGCAGCACTAAGGCAGAGGAAGAATGAAGTGCAGTAGATCAGTGTATTGAGCTTAACCAGAACTAAACCTAAGCATATGTGGATGCTTCTCATCAGTTCAAGTATCTAGTTTCCTTCTATAAACTATTGTAGGCAGTGAACCTCTTGTGAGCAGTGTGCTTGGGCAGTGAGCCTTAATTGGCAAGTGTCATTTTGTACTACCTTATTATTTTAACAGAGAATATAATATTGGGTTAGTCACCCTGTGGTTTTTCCCTTAACAAGGTTTTCCACGTCAAAATTATTGTGTTATGTGTATTGAGTTTATTTCTTCTTTCATGGTTATGCTTGCATATTTAATTTGAAGAACAAAAAGTTAAATTATTAAGATAACTGATTCACCACCCCTCTCAGTTATCAACAATTGGTATCAGAGCCAAGTTCCTCAAACAGAGCCTAACAGCTTGAGGAAGATTTGGGAATTCCAATGGATGTGTATGGTATGAGGGAACAACTTCAGTCTGCCCTAGATGATCTTGAGCAATGTTACTCTGAAGTTAATGAATTGAAGGAAAGACTCAAACAAGCTGATGATTTCGTAAATGAACTAAAAGGGAAACTGAGTATCTCTATGAAAAAGAGAAAGGAGATACTTCAACAATTAGCAAGTCAAAGTGAAGCCAATAATACTGATGAAGATTTGAATGAGAAGAATAAGTTGTGTGAGAAGCTGTCAAAAGAAGTCATTATGGTAAGACATGAAATAGAATCAGGAGTTATGAAATTCACTCAAGAAATTGAAGAGAAAAGAAAGACTAAAGATAATCTAAAACAATCTCTCAAGGAGAAGTTAGAAGACTGCCACAATATGGATAGAATAATCAAGCATTTGGAATCTGATCTTGAAGAAGCTAGAGATAATGAAGAACAACTTGAAAATCAGATTGACATTCTAAAAAGGGATCTTTAAACAGCAAATGAATACAAAGAGGAATTCAAGATAAGTTTTGCTCAGCTTGAGGTTCTTCTTGAAAGCCAAAAGAGGGTAGATGACAAACAAGGATTGGGGTATGAGAAAGGTGAAAGCTCTAGATCTGGTTAGAAGAACTCCAGATCAGGAAATCCAAGGAACAAACCTAGAAGACCTCCAATAAGGCAACCTAATTCTCAAAGATATCCATCCTTCAATGGATACTGCCATAATTGCAATAACTTTGGTCATAAAGCAAATTAGTGCAGAGAAGAATGAATTAGACTAATTCATCATTCTCCAGACAGTGTTTTAATTGCAAAAGGTATGGTCACAAATCTCATGAGTGTAGAAATATGCAAATGAACAATTCATTCAATGGTAGATGCTTTGCATGCAATAGAATGGGACATATGGCTAATCAATGTAGAACAAGAGGATATCAGTCAAATATGCAAAGAAATTATGTTTACTACAATTGCAATAGATCCGGTCATATTGCCAAATTCTGTAGAAGTAAGAATCAGGACAAAAGGGATCCGGTGCATCATAATCAAAACCAAGACAAAGGAAAAGGAAAAGTGAACGTGGATGAAATTCAAAGGGAGATGAACAAGATTTGGGTGAAGAGGAGTATAGAAAATGTTGGGGATGGATCCGCACCAGAATCTGGTGCTGATATTCCTTCCAAAAACTAAATAGATGAGCTTTGGCTCAGGGGGAGTCACAAAGGAAAAACTATTTCCCCCAGCCAAACAATTGGTGCCTGAAATTGGCACATGGAAAGTGGCGGATTGAAATGCATCTCAGAGAAACATCTAAATAAGTTTTGGTAAAGATATGGAAGATCCGCAAGAAGTTTGGAAGAGGTTAATTTTCTAAGATTGATCCATTTTAACAGTCATCTGGTAAGAAGTAGGTCTTTCACAGTTAGATCCAGTATGATTCAAAATTGAGGAATCTTGATCTACAGATAGATCAAATGATTGAGGAAAGAAAGATAGATTGTCAATAATCACCAAGAATAACTCGAAGCATATCTCAGTGATCTGGAAAAGATCTTTCTTAGAACAAGGAGAACAAGGCAACCAGAATGACTTGATTTGTGCATTTATTGCAATATGAAATTAGGGTTTACTCAGTGATAAAAGGGTTCATTTGCTCTTCATTTGCACATTTGCATTAGTGAAATAGATAAGAAGAGCTCTGCAAACAAGTTTGCCTCATCTCTCTCAAAGATCAATCACAAAATTCAAATCAGCTGGTGATCTCTTCAACTCATTTCGTGAACCCTAAAAAGCGTAAGAGGTATTTTTCGTTCTTAAAATCTCTCTCTAAATCTTTAAAGATGACTACTTTGAATGTTGTGAAGATTTCTGATAGGCCGCGCCCTAAATTTAAGAAACATCCCTACAAATCTCTAGAAGTGGATCCCTTAGGTGCATTTTCTAGCATTCTGCATGGGGTTTTGCATGTTGAAGATGTTAGGGCATACATTCATGCGAACATTGAAGAGTTTGGATAATCCAAGCTATCAGATATCTATCACAATCAGTTAATAGATGACTCTTTTGAACTCAAACCTCAGTATAAGGCTATCCGAGATAACCATTTTGCACAATGCATTCATTTCCCCTATTTTGCAGAAGATGAATGGGTCTGGTATGTTCTAAGTAGAATACATGATAACTTTATATGGTTGATGAGGCCATTCAAGATAACCAAGGATGCCATTAGGGCAGTTACCGGATTGCACTCATCCGGTGGGATACCTGCTCTCAAATCTATCAAGAATAAGACAGTGAGTGAGGCACCCTGATCAAAATTTGACAAGAGAGCCATGACAATTGAAGATATCACTGATCTGGATATCAAATTTGCATCCATGATAATTGGTTACAAGATATATCACTCCAGCAGGGAAAATTTAGTACCCGAAACTACAATTTACACAGCTTATCAGATGCTAAAAGAAAATGTTGATTATGATCTTTGTGAACTTCTTCTAAACCAACTATTGGAGAACCTACAAAAGATCAAAAAAGGACAAAAAGAATTCATTCAAGTATGGTGGGCTGATATTATGTTTTTTCTTTTACTTCATGAATGAGCTTCCTGAATCCAGTGGTTGGGTATGGCAGAATGATAGACCAGTAGCCATTCAAATCAGAGATTATATACATGGGCTTGGTGATGCTAAGGCACATAATACAACACTCTAGGACTATTTCAAGAACTTTCAGAGTATGATGCAAGAAAGAGAGAGAATTCCCCAATCTCTAGTTGAAAAGTATAAGGATACAGTTTGCTTCATGGTAGAAACTGATCAGTGCCTAATGGAGGTAGTGGAGCCAAGGGTAGTCTGGATCATGCCAATGGGGTATAAAGTAGATGAGAAAATAGTAGAACTATATGTTCAACACATGCTTAGTCAACCCAAGGATCCTAAGGCAGAAAGGTTTGGAACCTTTGAAGAGTTGAGTGTGAAGACTCATGTGGAACTTAGACAATCGGAGATGAAGAGAAAAGTGAGAAAAGAAGTAGAGAATGTTGCCAAAAGGTATGGAATTTCAAAAGAGGCACTTGATGCAAACAAAGAAAAGATGGAAAGGGTAGAAAAAGAAAGTGCTCCCGTAGAAGCCCCCTCCCGGACCAGATCCTCTAAGTGCTCTGCACCTGCCACTCCTAAGAGCTCAAAGGCATCAAAACTGAAAGCAAAATCATCTGGTAAAGGAGAAAAGAGAACAAAGACAAAGGCAACAAGGTCTTACATCATTCAGAAGGATGATGAAGAGATAGAGACAAATGAGGAAGTAAAGAAAATGAAGAAGAAGAAGAAAACAACTAGTGAATCCTCTACTGGTCTAGATAAGGAAGAAGAAAAGATAGATAAATGTGTTGAGAAGCCTACTCTTGACGATATCATCAAGGCAATCACTGTGGATGGAAACCTGAAAACATTAACAAAATTCTATGATGAATGTAGTGAAGCTGACCAGAAGATCCTGCAAGATGCCACAATTAGGTATCTGAATATCTACAAAAAAGCTTTCATTGAAATCATATCTCTAATTCCTAAAAGCCTTGAGAAGGAACTTGAAATGAGAAAGAATAATGTCAAAGAAAAGGATATGGAGATCCGGGAACAGATAGCCATTCAGCTCTATCCTTCCATCACTACTAAGCAAAAGAATATGATCTTCAAAGATTGCAAGGATGAGTTATGGAGCAAAGCTAGAATGAATCAACTTATGCTTGGAGAAACTGACAAGGTGGCAAAAGAAATAGAAGACATCCTCTGGAATGCATACAAAAGATTTAATATTCCTATTATAGAGGACTTAGGTGATGATCCCTCGGCCATGGATGACAAAGAAGAATCTACTGAGACAGTGGTAGAAGAGGCAAAGGAGACAAGTGAAGAGAAAGCTAAGGACTTAGATTCCTCTAGTCCAGAAGAGGAAGTTCATGAAGTAGAAGATACCTCTCTTCCAAATCCTCCTACATACTCTGAAATTGAAGGAGAAGAAAGAAAAGAAGAGAGCATCAGTCAAGAAGAACAAGTAAACATCTCTCCTCTGATTTCCCCTGCAAACTCTGGATCTAAGGGAGAAGAAATAATAAAGGAGAAAACCAGTCAAGGAGAAGAAGTACAAGAAAAAGGTCAAACAGAGAAAACCTAAGATGATAGTGCTAAGGCTACAGAAGGAGAGAAAACTTTCTCTTCGACAAGAGACATAGCAAAAGTAGTTAAAGATTTCCTAACCAAAGAGATGATGGAATTTGATGAACCAGAACTGCTTCAAGGTCCATTCAATTTTGATTTCCTTTCCTGGTTCAAACCATGAAGCTAGCATCCTTCACTCAAGCAAAGGCAAAAGAAAAACTCCTGAAGTCTCACATAGAAGACTGTGAGCTCATAGAAGCTGCATCCGGTGTATTGGAGAAGATCATGTCATCCTTCCAAAAGGATTCTTCGGCCTCCACATCCGGTAATCTAAAGTCTCTTGTAAATTCTGTTCATATGTATTTTGATTCCTTAGAGAAGTCAGCAGAAGAAAAGGTTTGGAAGGAGTTTTTGGAAAAGAGATTCTCTAAAGTACAAGGATTAATAATAAATGATAGGAGAGTTATGGATATTGGGATAAAGAGCTTAGAAAATGCTCTCAAAGATGGTGGAGAAATGTATAAATTTTGTCTACCCTGGTCCAAGGTAACAAAGGATATTGAGAAGAAAATGAAAGAGCGAGAGGACAAAATGTCAAGTATATCTCAAAATTTTGATTCTCTCACCTCCTCCATAATAAAACAAGAGTGCCAGACTATTGCAGTCTTAAATGAAATAAAGAAGCTTGAGAAGGAGAAGAAAAATAGAATAAACAGGTTAAGTGAACTCAGAGGGATAATTATCCCTAAGTTAGAGGCCATGCATGAGGCTCTAATTGATGCTCAGACCACAGCCCGGACCAATGATCTGATAGATGTGAAGAGGGCAGAGGCTTTTGCATTTCTATTGAGTGGTCACATCTCAATCTTGGATAGAATGAAGCAGAGTTGGGCAACATAATTTGTCCAGTTGAAGACAACTTTTGCAGGTATAATTCAGTATATGTAAGCAAAAATTATGTTTTTGTGGCCAAGTATAGATTATTTTTGGGAAATTTTGGTGTACGGACCCTACCCTTTGCCATTGATGTCAAAGCGAGAGTGAGGAGCAGTGAAAAATGTGAAATCCAGCTAAGGGGGAGCTCCGGTAAAATGTATATTAGAACAGAGCATCAGCCAGGGGGAGTGTAGTGTGACACTTAGTCATTTTTCACTAAGTGTTGCCATTGATGTCAAAGCGGGAGTGAGAAGTAGTGAAAAATGTGGAATCCAGCTAAGGGGGAGCTCCGGTAAAATGTATATTAGAACCGAGCATCAGCCAAGGGGGAGTGTAGTGTGACACTTAGTCATTTTTCACTAAGTGTTGCCATCAATGCCAAAGGGGGAGATTGTTGGCAAGAGACACAGTATAGCTTCATGAGTGTTGTCATTGATGGCAACAAAGTTCATCCCACCCATCCATAGGACATGGTGTGCCTATACCGGAAGTCAAATTGAAGAGTGTTGTGGTCCGGTAAGCAAGAACAGAGCATGCAGCTAGGTCCGACAATCAGGTCCGGATCTCTTAGAGGGAGTATCTCAACAAAGTGCGGACTTGGGAAAGCCAAGAGGAGTACCATGACTAATAGATTCTAGAGATTGAGCCTTCGGTGATGAAAGAGAGAAGATATGAACTCCTAAGTGTTGAGTCCCTGTTTGACAGAGTAGACTTAGGAAGAACTGACCGGCAGAGCATCAGACCTTTTTCTGGATGAGATATTGATGGTGATCAAGTTTCTTGAGGTATCATTCATGATTGGCCGACATGATTGATGACTTCTATAAGCATCTCCTTGATACACATCACTTGATAAGCAAGGGTTCAGCTGACAAACTAGAGTTTTGGAAAATATGGACTATTCCGGATGCCGACTAGAAAGGTGTTGAAATCATTGGTGTGGATATATATAAGATGGATTTAGATGCGAAGGTGTGTGTGGTGTGTGAGTGAAGTGCAAAAAAAGAGCAGAGAATAGTGTGGAAATAGAGATAGAGGTCCGGTATGTGACAGAATAGCAGCACTGAGGCAGAGGAAGAATGAAGTGCAGTAGATCAGTGTATTGAGCTTTACCGGAACTGAACCTAAGCATATGTGGATGCTTCTCATCAGTTTAAGTATCTAGTTTACTTCTATAAACTATTGTAGGAAGTGAGCCTCTTGTGAGCAGTGTACTCGAGCAGTGAGCCCTAATTGACAAGTGCCATTTTGTACTACCTTGTTCTTTTAACAGAGAATACAATCTTGGGTTAGTCACCCCATGGTTTTTCCCTTAACAGGGTTTTCCACGTCAAAATCATTGTGTTATGTGTATTGAGTTTATTTCTTCTTTCATGGTTATGCTTTCTTATTTAATTTGAAGAACAAAAAGTTAAATTATTAAGATAACTGATTCACACCCCCTCTCAGTTATCAACACTAATATTATTTGTAAATCGCCCATAAGGGATGAAAGGTTTCACCAGCAGTGGTCTTGTTTCAGCTACATGTTTATATCTAGTCATCAATGCTCATTCGTCCGTGATGGGGGTTGTAGTACATTTTATTTAATATTTTATTATTATGAAGCTAAACCATTCGTCATTAGGTCACAGATCTGACGGCCAATATTTTGTCAGTTATCTTGCCCTAGAAGGCAACCCCCTTTTATAAGGATATTTGTACTACATTTTTTATCAGAGTTGAGAGTAACATGAACCGCTGGATTGAAGACTATAGGAGAGAGGAAGTGCATGTATTGTAATCTCATATATTTGAAGATAATACAACTTAGAGTCTCTTTTCTTGGTGGAGTTTTTTATCTGAAAGGGTTTTATCCATGTTACATATTGTGTTATGTGTTATGTTCTTAATGCTTGTTATATCTGTGTAGTGGGTTTTAATTTCTGCTACAATCTCCATTGATTCTACATTGTTTAGAGGATAATAAGGTTTGAATTTAGATTTTCATTGTGTGGTTTGCACCTTCATTTCTAACACTTTTGACCGTGTGAAGGCAGCATTCTTCTTAAGCATGGTGGTGTAGGTTTTTGTTATTGAAGCAAAATTAGGTATGAACCTCCTCACAAAATTAATCTTGCTCAGAAAACTTTGTAGACCCTTCTTGTGACTGGGAAGGGGAAGAGATAGAATGGCACTAGTTCTTTCAAGGTCAATGTCCAGCCCTTCCTTTCAAACTACATGTCCCAACAATATGCTTTTTGGGACAGCGAACACAAATTTCTTTGGATTCAGCGATATGCTATATTCCCTACATCTCTCTAAGACTTTTCTCAAATGACCCAAATGGTCAGCTGCATGCTTGGAATATACAGTTAGATCATCAAGATACACTAAAATAATATCATTGATTAGGCCTTTAAAAGCCAAATCCATTGCCCTTTGGAAAATTGCTCCAGTGTTGGTTAACCCAAATGGCATCTTCTGATAAGCTAAAGTACCCGACTTGGTGGTAAAGGTTGTCTTGTACTAGTTTGATTCTTTTACAAGAATCTAGCTATAGCCTAAGTAGCCATCTAGGAGTAAAAATCTTTCAACTTCTACCACTATTTGGAGGATCTACTCCATGGAAGGAAGTGGATAGTGGTCTTTAAGGAGGCCTTGTTTAGGTCTCTAATGTCCACACATAATCTGATTTCCCCATTTTTCTTTCTGATTGGAACTAGGTTAGCCAACCAAGAGGAATGTTTAATTGGATAAATGATTTTGGCCTCTATGAGTTTGGATAGATCCTTTCTCATTAATGGCTCTATTTTTGGTTTGATTAGCCTTTGTTTCTATTGGGTAGGTTTTGCATTGGGATCTAAATCAATGGTATGTTGGATTAAACCAGGGTCCAAGAATTTTAGATCCCTATAATCCCGAGCAATTAAATCATCAAATTCATTGCAAAGTTCAACAAAACCTTTTCTTTTAGCTTGGTCACATACCTTGCCATGTTTTAGGAATCAACCCTGTGCAATCTCCACCTCTTCATAGTCCTCTTTCTCGACTGCCATGTTTATCTTCTCCTTTTTAAGTTGATCGTCAACACCAAATATGTTTTCTAACGTGACCAATCCCCTAGGTAGTTTATTGATCTTCAGATGGATTACTTGATCACCATATTACTCTTGCAATTTGGACTGGTTCTTGGCAACAAACTCTACCTTATCTTACAAAAAATTCACAATCTTCTGGTCACTCTCAAATACTTACTAGCTCATCACATTATTAGGCACAGTAGGCCTGACAACAATCTTCACGTGTTGATCTGAGTTTTGTTTGACATTCTAGGGAATGTCAAATTGGGCACCAACTGTAGCCAACCTATCAACATCTTTGTTTATTTGTCTAGGCACTGCCTAGATATTGAAGGCATCAAAGTCTTCAATCAAGTCCAGACTCTGTGTTTATATGACTTGAGAAAGTCATTCTTTGAAGTACTTTGTTATCTGATTTGGTGGACAACAAGCTCGTTGTCACCAAATGCTTGTAAAAATTTTATTCCTCTCTTCTATGCTAGTTGTATACCCTAAATTTAGGCCTCATACTCAACCATATTATTGATACAACTAAACTATAATCTAAAAAAAGAGAAATAAATTTATTTCTGGGGTGAAATTAACATAACCCCATCACCTGCTAAATTTTTGCTTATAGAGCCATCAAAATACATCTGTCATATCCCACTTGGATCTGATGTTGCCCTTTCAACATTAGGGATGATGGCATCCTCCTTATGGATATAATAAGCACCCAACCCTATTTCCTCTATGTGATTTGGAGTATCAAATTGAAAATAGTTTTCCCACTCATCAAAAAATATCAAGGATTTCCTCCATAGGTGTTGCAGCCTCATGCATACTATTGTCATCCTCCTCCAACTAATGGATTATGCAGTTCATGTCCAAGGGGATGGGTGCAGTGTAAGGCTCTATGTGGTCATTAGAAATAGGCTCAGCCTCAATGATCACCTTAGTGCCATATCTTGTTCTAAATAACATGTCAGACCAATCAGAATATAGGTACCCACCTATTTTAGCAGTGAAATCTCTAGATAGGCATATGCCAAAGTATGCAGGGAGGTCAATAAAAGACATGTCTTGTGAAATAGAGCAACTAGGGCATGCATGTAGAGTGAGCTTTAGATCCTTAATAACACCTACTATTTTAACAACGTGCCATCTAATTGCACAACCCCTTTATTCACAGGCTCATATTCTATACCTAACCTATCGACTATATCTTTGGGCATAACAGAAGTACCCGCCCCAAAATCTATCATGCAATTATGCAACAACTTATCACCAATAATTAGGGAAACATATAATGGAGGGGGCTTACTGATTTTTCTTGTGCTTTCTTCCTCCTTAGGTTGGCATAGGCTTGCTAGGATGGTAGCCTTTTCTTTTGTTGCTTCTACAGCAGGCTGATTGAAGCTTGTCAAAGCTTCCCGCAACAAATCCCTCTATGATGGGAACAACATAGCATCCCACATGGTGATGTTCATGTTGGTCTTCTTCATTTGATCGACTATGCTAAAAGGAATTTGACTACCCTTCTGGGATATTTTAGCAATAATAGTCAATTTTTGCTTGTTGGTAGTCCTGGGGTTGTTGTTGTCACTAGTAGAAATATGGAAAATAAATGACCAGGTGACTAAAACTTTTAGTCACATGACCAAACTTTTAGTCATGTGACCAATTTTTTTGCAACAGAACTATAAATGACTAATTTGGTCATCGGTTGAAATGACTAAATAAATGACCAAATAAATGACTAATTTGGTCATCGGGCAAAAAACATAACTAAATAATTGGTCAGACAAATAAAAATGACTAAATAAATGACTATTACTCCTCTATTCTTTTTTCTTTCCAATTTGATCATAATCCATGAATTCAAAGACAATACAAGGCAAGGCAATAAATGTCCGCTTAGATCAAAGGAATAAAGTGAGAGAAAGGATTGAACAAAGGGTTAAGAAGAAAAAAGACAAATCATACAATAGGAAATATACAAAAAAATTAAAAATAAGACAAGAAAATAGACAAACTGGATAGATACAAATAAAATAAAGACAAAATTATTAATTATAAAACTTTTAAATATATTATAATATTGATAAATTATTTAATTTTGCAAGTCCAGTATGCACAAGTATAATTTAAGTTAAATTAATTTAAATTATATATTTAATAACTTAAGTTGTACAATTTATAACTTGTATAACAAAATAATTATATAATTTAAGTTAAATATAATTTAATAATATTTCATATTATTTAAATATTATAATAATGAATAATTATATTATAATATAATTTCATAATTTTATAATTAAAATTATAATATATGTTTTAGTTTTGGAGGGACTTTAGTTTTGGAGGGAATGTGTGTTTATGTAAAAATGTGAAAATGTTTGGTCACTGATGGGTCAGAAGAAGGCAAGCGCGACGACAAGGGATGATGCCCCCGCTACTCAGAGCAGAAGAAGAAGAGTCTGATCCAAAAATAGTACGGAGATAGTCAGAGAATGGCTGGAAGGGATGGCCAACAAGTTGCGTTCATCCATCGATGACCTGTAATCAAGCTTCTACGATGCTCTTCTTCTGCAAGGCCTGCAAGCCGATCTTGTAGAGCATGGACGCATTCTATGCACTCTCAAAGTCCCTCCACACCTCTTGGTAAGATACCCATTTCTTCCTTACCTTAGATAAAGGAAGTTTCATCTCATAAACAATCACTTGTAAACCCCAAAAACAATGGCAGAAACTTTATTAAGTATTGATTTGATCTTGGATTGGGTTTGAACCATTGACCTCATTTAAATTAGGGGTTGAAACCCTATACCCAGATACAAATTCACTTGCTTTTAAGTAGAATCATGCCTCTCATAATAGGATAGAGTGAGTTAGGTTTATACACTTGATTTAAAGTAGATTCATGCCTCTAATAATATGACAGAGTAGGTTGGGTCTATTGATAGCTTGTGTTGAAAGACCAATCTATGCTCCAAATTGCAAAGGGGCTGGGAGCTCAATGGTCGAGCACTCAGCGGCATGTTAGTGGGAGGTTTTAGGATGGGTTCGAAGTAGGTCCATGAAAAATAAAAGATTTTGGGTTCTTTCTGCTGCAATTCATATTGTACAGAAAAAATTTCTAATTTGGGTATTGCTTAGGGTTAGATTAAGGTAATGCTCTGGTTTTCTTCTCAATGATAATAGTTTTTTTACCACACTAGTTTTACATACAGTGGTATTGGAGCCTTAATTGTCTAGTTAGGTTAGCTTAGCAACTAGTTGCAAGAAATGTAACAAGATATTCATAATTCTATTTCTTGCACCATGGAAATGGTTTTGCATTGAAAATGGACCAATTCTCATTGTCGGTGGATTTCAATAGTCGATGTGTTTTCCATCCTGTCAAATTTTTCTTTTTTGCTAGGTCTGACCAATGTGACATTTATGATCTTTGAACCATTAGCAAAGTGCTTGATTGATGAATCTCTAAATATAATTGTAAATTCCATATACATAGATGGTTTAAGGTAAATTACAATAGATTATTAGATATCCACATTAATTTACGGACAATTATTATTCTTATCTGAGGGCTCAGTCGTCTAGGAAGTTTGTCTTCTTGAGTGCATAGAACACGGGAAATTTTCTTCACGGAGGAGCTACTGCAGCATATGTTGATATTATAGGTAGTGCAAAAATATTTACTACAGGAGCTAAATCATCTGGTGTTTCAGTTGAAATCAATGTCTCATATCTTAATGTTACAAAGTTGGGGGTAAATCTTGAACATTCTCATTGTAAATATTTTCTTGATGGTCTGGATTTCTTTTGTTTTTGCATGATGAAGAAACTTTAGACTGATTTAGATTGTTGAGTTTTTTTCCCTTTAACTCAAGAGGAGATTGAAATTGAAGCCAAGGTTCTCTAGATTGGCAAGGCAATTGCCTTTGTTACCATTGACTTGAGGAAGAAGAAAACAGGGGAACTGCTTGCCCAGGGGTGTCACACAAAGTACCTTGCTGTGACTAGTAAATTGTAACTTTTTGAAACTTGGTGACTCCAAATCTATTTTTTCTGGCATTTTCTAAGCCAGGTATGTTACAAGAAACAAAATGACAACGAACCATATTTATTAATAAATAGCATTTTGTGGGCCATTTGTGGCTGCTAGGCAAGCTGGCAAAAGACGTTAAGGAATAAAAGCAATCCTGTCCTTCATCTAGCAACCATGTCAATGAGTTCTTAATAATATTTAATCATTTACCCTGAGCTTTCCATAGGGATGAAGTTCTGTTCAGTTTCTTCCCTGGGGTTTAATAGATTTTGTAACTATATTTTTTACATTTTATGTGTCATTTAAAGAATGTGATTAAGTGAAATTGAAAATGTGTGGTAGTTAAGGTAATTGTTGTGTGTGAACATTGTTTATAGTTTATCAGCTCTCAATGATAAATCTTAGTAATGTTAAATCTTTGTATACAAAGAATTTTAATTTTCGTTGATGTTAGTAAAAGCTTCACCAATTTTTGCATATGGTTTCCCAATGGCTGACGAAAATGAAGATGCCGCTCTGGAGGATGAAGTTTCAGCTTCACACAAAGGTATGTCTCTAAACAATAGTAATAATAATAACAAATCTAGGAATAAGAATAGTAAGAAGGGGAAAAAGAATGATGATAATGAGGATGATGGTGGTGGTGACTAGCGCAATCAAGTATGACTTGAGCTTTTCCAATTTATCAAAATTTACCCAACTTAGCAGTGAAGAAAAGTTCAATGTCAAGTTTAATGGTTATTTTTCAAGTGTATGTGCACACTATTACATAGGCTTCAAGGACTGGGTAGGATGATCATGATCCAGACATTAGGGAACTAGGATTTCTATCACATAAGCATTGTCACTTCTTGTTGTTGAATTTTTGAATCAGAGTAAAAACTACTAAATATCCAATAACTTCAATGGAAATAAGACAAATGCAAATAAACAAAAGATATACCTTTGTAAAGAGTTTTACCTCATGCCTTCCATTGTTGCCTATCTTGCTTTGATCTTGTTTTATTATGGAGCTCTCAGGAGTGTGTACTTCCTTGTTGTTGAAGATGACAATATGAGAATGGCTATGATTGGATTGTGCAATGGAGATTAAACTAACAATTCAACTCTATGATGATGGATAATGGAGACATGGTTGGATGATTGTGATGATAATGGGATTATGCAAGTGCAATGGGGATACTTTACCAAAGGCACGCTGGTAGGTTTTCTGCAGAGTAAGATTGCTAAAGCTTGAGTGGATGCAAAATGGGTGTGAGGATAATTAGCTAATTAAATATTAAAATATTTAATTATGTGTGCAACATGGTGAGGTGATGTGGAAGAATGACATGGATGAGATGATGTGGAGTTATGGAATATAGGACTTTGGAATAGAGGAATTTGTGATTAATTAAATAATTTAGGATTATTTCATTAGATGAGGCATTAGAGGAATTAGGGAATATTAATTAAATAAATTGATTTTTATTTAATTTTGGGGATAATGAACCAATCAAATAAATTAGAATATTTATTTAATTGATAGAAGAATAAGAATTAAAATAAATATTTAAAATATTTATTTAGTTTGGCACGAGCCAATTTTAGGTGTATACATTTTGCCCTCTTTGATGCAATGTGTTTTATCACGTTGCTTCAAAGAATAATTTTTTTTTGGTTATGATACATGCCCCAGCTTTCCCCTAGTACAAGTTAAATGACGATAGGATGCCCCCTCAAGAGATTGGACAGGAAAAATGTGATGAAAATATGATAGACGATCTCACAATGAGATAATTTGAATGACAGGTTATGCAAGATAAAATGATAACACACACAAGCAAGCAAGCAAGTATGCACAAATGACACAAGAACAAACAAGGTATTGCCCCTGTCAATCTGTAAACCAATGATTAATTGATAATGATTGATGATAGTGTTTTTCATTGCGGGGAATGATATATCCCTACATCAACACAAATATGTGGGAAAGACATATCCCACTAATGATGATGATTGATTGATTAATTGAGTTGGTTTATGACAAGATTAGGATCAAGACCATTGACTGCGATTGGATAATTTGACAAGATTGATGCACTCGATTGGTATGGATTAAAGATGACTTGCATTTGGACCACTTCTTGATTTAATTGAATTGATTTGATGATTGGATTGATGCTTGGATTGATGATTGGTGAGGCCCCCAGTCACTCAAGAGTGAGGGTGACAAGGAAAGGTAATCGTAAGTTAGCAAATAAGATGAATGATGATGATGACGCTCCCTCAGGAGGAAAATTAGTGTGCTCTTGAAATGAAAAGAGAGAAAAAGGTGAGTAGATAAAGAGAATGTAGATAAAGAAAGGACTTGGATCTTAAGCCACTTGGAAAATGATACGTACGAAATGCTTATAAATGAAATTAAATGCAATTTGGTATGTATGATAGTGGATTTTGTCATCTTCTTGTACAAGTTTTTGAAGTACTATGTTTCATCATTGAGCTTTTAAAATGTTGTAAGAAGATACAAGCATCTAGGTATAAATAAACCATGATGACCTGAGTATTACTTACATGGATTTTGATTTAGCAAGTTAATACAAGCATCTAGTCAAAATTGAATCAAGATGACCTAAGTATTGCTTGTGTATCAACAGACAAGGATTAAACATGTTTAATGTTTAGACCCCTGATGTCCTCGATGATCATTTTGTTGATCATGTCTTTAGACAAGGATTCACATTACTAAAGATAAACCCACAAACAACAAACAAATAAAATAATTATTCCCCCATCATAGCTCCTCTAGTTTTTGACATCCTTGAGTAGCATAAAAATACACGATAACAAAAATATGATATAAGACTTAAACAACCATTAAACCTTCTTACCATAGATATATTTTTGTTGCAATAACTAATAGAGTCATGTTTGATAGTTTTAGGCAGGTTGGTGTTGTCAAGTTTAGTTTGATGTCTTTTTGTCAAGATGATATTTAAAGCTTGCTTGATGTGCTGCTTGTCGTCTAGTGATAAAACCATGATATGATTTGTTATCCTCTAAGTTGTAGCATTCAAAAATCCAATTCACTAAATAGGTCAAGGATTTGCCCCCAGTCAAGTAAAGGATCGATTTATTATGTGTGCAACATGGTGAGGTGATGTGGAAGAATGACATGGATGAGATGATGTGGAGTTATGGAATTTAGGACTTTGGAATAGAGGAATTTGTGATTAATTAAATAATTTAGGATTATTTAATTAGATGAGACATTAGAGGAATTAGGGAATATTAATTTAAATAAATTAATTTTTATTTAATTTTAGGGATAATGAACCAATCAAATAAATTAGAATATTTATTTAATTGATAGAAGTTAATTAACTAAACATCCAATAACTTCAATAGAAATAAGACAAATGCAAATAAACAAAAGATATACCTTTGTAAATAGTTTTACCTCATGCCTTCCATTGTTGCCTATCTTGATTTGATCTTGTTTAATTATGGAGCTCTCAGAAGTTGTACTTCCTTGCCATTAAGATGACAAGGCTAGAATGACTATGAGGAGGATTGTGCAATGAGACTACCATGCAATAACTAAGATGAAGGATGGGGATAATGATATGCAGCCATGGTGGATGATAATGAGATGATGAGGGGATTATGCAAGTGCAATGAGGATACTTTTCCAAAGGCACGTTGGTAGAATTTCTATAGAGTAAGATTGCTAAAGCTTGAGTGGATGCAAAATGGGTGTGAGGATAATTAGCTAATTAAATATTAAAATATTAATTATGTGTGCAACATGGTGAGGTGATGTGGAAGAATGACATGGATGAGATGATATGGAGTTATGGAATTTAGGACTTTGGAATAGAGGAATTTGTGATTAATTAAATAATTTAGGATTATTTAATTAGATGAGACATTAGAGGAATTAGGAAATATTAATTAAATAAATTGATTTTTATTTAATTTTGGGGATAATGAACCAATCAAATAAATTAGAATATTTAATTAATAGAAGAATAAGAATTAATATAAATATTTAAAATATTTATTTAGTTCGACACGAGCCAATTTTAGGTGTATACACTTCTTATAATCTCTTTTTTCTGTGTTCAAGTCCATATTCAGTTGAGGTTACAATATACTGGATAGAATTATTTTTTAGATTTTTGGTTGTTCGGTTGTATTTAACATTTATTGATTGTGTTTCAGTGGAGAAGGTGTGCCAGATCTCCTTATGTTACTTGTGCAGTTAACACAAAAAATGATGGAGGAAAAGCTTATGTACATCAGCGAAGTTCAGGTAAGGTTCATTCTAATTATAACCTCTTAAGACTTTGCTAAGATGATTGCATTAGTTTATTCATTGTCAATAGTACCATTGGAAGTATAATTGATGTATTGCTAGCATTTCATTGTTTGTGGCCTTAGATGTTTGTAGTAGTTTCTTTGCATGACTTTATGTTGGATGGATGTGGGTTTATTTCTTCCTTGTATAATTTCACATGTAAATGTTTATGTAATGTCACTTTAGCCAAGAAATCTAATGTTCTAGCTTCCTCCAAGATTCTATTTGGTGTCCTTTTAGGGGTTTAGCTTTCAATCATGCCGATAATCACCATAGAACCTTGAGTAGCAGGGTTTGCACACTTTGCAAGATCTTTAGGCTTAGCACCAGCACTAGGACATCCTTATCATTATTGTTTCTTTCCAGAATATATAGAGGAAAGGCCCCCAACAAGATCTTCTTAATCATAATTGGTGATTATAAGGTAGGACCTTACCTTCTCATAGTGATTACCTTTCGTCTATTCTTATTCTCTTGAAAATTGTATTTAGATTTTATTTAAGAATTAGGCCCTGGGAGATTTTGAAGGTGTCCCTTAATGATTGTGTCGTATGCCCTATGCCCCAACAAGATTTTCTTGGTCATAATAGGTAGGACCTCACCTTCTCACAGTGATTACCTTTCGTCTGTTCTTATTCTCTTGAAAACTGTATTCAAGTTTTATCTAAGAATTAGGACCTGGGAGATTCTGAAGGTATTCCTTAATGTTTGTGTCTTGTGCCCTATATACAAACATTTTCCTATCTTGAGTAACTGCTTTTGATCACTTGAGTACAACAAAAAATTACATTTCCAAGTTCAATATTTTGCAATTTTCTTACCATTATCTAATAATTATCATGGTCTAGGATAATGTGACCACATGATATCCCATCATCTCTTGCGTTTTCAAATTCATATTTACTGTGCTTGGGTTTAAAAAATGTTTATCTTTGGGGTCTTATCCTGTGGTGACTTCCTTCTGATATAATTGGGGTTTTTATACATATTTATATGACATTTTATTTTTCCTTTTGGCACCTCGTATCTCTAGTTTCTTTTCAACTACTGTTTTTATGTAGTATTTAATTGTTGTTTTTTATACCGTTTTATTATGTCCATATAGCAAACATTATGTAATGTTTTGATGTGTTTCCTGCATGATTGTATCCAATTTTATTAGTGCTACAATTTTCATGGTAGCACAAGGGATTTTTTCAAATTTTGTTTTGCAAGATATAACTAAATGCTAAGGAAGAGATGAATTGGTGATGTGACGTCTTATTAATAAATGCCATATATCAAGATTTCAAGAAAATTTTCTTCTTATTAATAGGATACAATTGCTAAAATTGACATTATTATTAAGTAGAGGTGCTCTTCTAGATAATAGCTAAATATTTATGTAAAATAGCCAAAGACTAAAATCTTGAAACATGAAGGCTTAGGTTCTCTTGGCAAGATTACTCCTTAAATGACAACAAATACAAACTTTATTCTGGGTTAATTTCTTGTTCAAACTTTTGTATAACTCAAGATAGTATTTTAACTTTTTAAGTAGCATGCAATCATTATTGTTGTCAAGGTTGCCAACAGGACAACTATGTCATGTGCCTACCAAAGACTGCCCATTTTGTATATGTGTCTGATATGTCATATCAGACAAAGATCATGTTGAATTAATATTCTATGGATTAAAAACCTATTCCAAGGCACCAAAGCTTGAGATGGGAGATGCTAGCCAAGATCCTAGAGTGTGGCTCAGCACCTGCCAATTGCATTAACTTAAAACATTAATGGCATTATCAGTAAGCCAAATTTGTGCCAATCAGGAAAGATTTTAAGTAATGGAACTACATTTTGATGAAGCACTTGAAACTCAAATGTACCATTTTGTGTACCCTTCATCAATACACCTAAGTCAAAAAAACTGTTGCATTCTACAATCTATCAGAAATTGATGACTAATATACTTGAAACTCATTTGTTAAATGTTGGTTTTGTATGCCCAGTGTTTATTTGTGTCCCTCTACATGATAGAAATGTGGCCTCAATTTTCAATTGGGTGTTGGAGTTTTAGACTGTTATTTTGTTTTGAAACAATATACTTGATGAAGTATGTATTGCTATCATGCTATGTCTCCTTTGGCAATAAGCTTTTTTAGTTTGAAAAGTGTATTATATCATTCCAACATAGGCAACAAATTAGTTATATTGTCGTTCTGTGATTGCTTGTAGGAAAACCTATTATCATGTCGTGCTTTCAATTTTAGTCACTATTGTACTTAAATGGGTTTATACATATTAATGCTATCTAATATATTTTAATTGCTTTGGTTTCTAGATATCTTGTTCATCAATTTAGATGAACAAATAGACAACAAAACACTGATTGGCACTTACATTTATACTGAGATTCCTGGAGAATTCAAGTGGCGTCCCAGTTCTCTTACTCAAGTTGAGCTTTTCTATATCGTCAATTGACAAACATTTTTGTTCTCTAGAATGTATCGTTTCTTAGTTCATGTATCTGTATCTATCTTGCAATTAGAGTATTTTCTCAGCTGTGAAGTGCATGTGGTTTGTTTTTTGATACAAATTGTGGTTAAAGGATTCTAGGTAGTTTTTGAAGATGTTGACAAGGCACCATCTGACATTCTCTCTGTTCTTGCACCTTTATTGGAGGACAAAAAATTATATGGTCTTGGTCAGGAAGAGGTTGGTATGATACTAATTTTATTATGTTAGTTTCTACACTGTATTATACAGTATAAACACATTACATTTGCTATTGGTTAAGTGGAGGTTAGTTGCTTGTTAAACAACTATGTTATTATTGGAATTAGCCATATTATTCCTGATAGAAGCTTCATTTTTGATAGATTTAGTCTTTGAATAAAATTATGAGTAGTCATGTTATTTATCATGTACTAGCAGATTAGAAGCCATAAACAACAGATTAAAATATCCATATTATATTAGTAAATTATCAAAAATTGTTTATTGTTAATGCTTTGAGGCCTAGTATTTTTTTGGAAACTGGCAACGATGAGCTTCATTCATCTCTTAAAGAATGGTATTTGATGAACTAGGATTGCCAGTTTCTAGTGGCTAGAAGTGGTTCATTGTTTCACTTCTTTTAAAGTTATGGGCTATCTAGAAAAAAATATATATTTTGGTTGTGATTATGGTTACAATGAACAGTTAAAATTTTTCTGAAATACACTTTAATATGGTTCCACTGCCATGTCAGCATCAGGGTATTGGAGAGACCCATTTCGGGGTCCTGCCGAAATGCTGAGTCCCACCGATATAGTTAACAACCCACTGTGTATTCGATATCAAAGTTTCGGAGAGACCCGAAACAGAGTCCCACCGAAACACTTAGGTCACTCCGATAGTTCATGTTGACTTGTCGAGGAGACTCCTTAGAGACTCCCACCGATATTGCCATGTTTAACCGATGCAGCCAATGCTCACAATGTTATCAGTTTGTCAGAATGACTATAGATGGACTCCCACTGAACTGTTCATCTCCTGCCGATATAGGAACATAACATAAAGGTTTTACATCTAAAGTGATAATATTTAATATCAATTGAAGCACCATCAAAAGTAGATGGAAAAAGCAATGATCAAAGAGCCAACACTCCCAGGTCCAAGCACTCTGCAACTGAGCAGTATAGATGGACCAAGATCAATGATAGGTGAGTTATACCTTTGGTGTTCTTCAATCTTGCATCTCAAACAAATTTATATCTATTCTCTCTGTAGTCATGCATCTCAAATGAATTTGCTTCTATTCTTTGTGTAATCTTGCATCTCAATTGAATTTACTCATATATTTTTTGCACATTCATTTCAAGAAGGTCTTTGTTGTTAATAGTTTTATATGATTTTGGATGCTATTTTTTGAAATGTTTTTGTATTCTAGCACTGAAGGTTGATTTACAAGGAGCTTGGGATTCAGAAGAGAATTGCAATTTACAATTCAAAATGCAAAATCCATTCCAAGAGAGCTCTCTATAATTGTTCCATTCTTATCTTCTGTGTAATCATCAAATAGTAAATGTTTTGTCTTTCTTCTCTTAACTGATGTCGCCTTGTATTTTTGTTTGCTATGATTTCTGCTATTACTTGTGGATTTCTGCTATGATTTTTACTATTACTCATCTCAATCTCATAGGATTATGTTGAAGGAGGCACTGCACATTCTGCTTACCACACACAACCCTCCTAAAGACTATTCTACATATCTTCACTTATTGTAGACCTGCATTCTCAAGAATAAGCTTTCACAAGGGAAAACAGTGCACTCTTTCATCAGTTACAGGCAATTCGCATTTGCTACACGCACAATTTTTCATAATAAGCTTATTTACATGTATGTAAAGTGTGGAAGTTTGGAGGATGCTCAAAAAGTCTTTGATCACATTTGCCAACGTACTCCCAACCTGTGCCAAAATGGGAGCTTTGGAACAAGGAATGGGCATCCATCAAAGCATAATGGAAGGGGGATTTTTTTCAAATATTATAGTTCAAAATGTTCTGGTAGACATGTATGCAAAATGTGGTAGCATACACAAGGCACATGAACTGTTTGACAGAATGCCTCAAAGAGATGTCATATCATGGAATACAATGATTGCAGGATATGCACACAATGGATTTGTTGACAAAGCTTTATAAACATTCAAACAAATGCAATTGGTGGGTGTAAATCTAAATTGCACAACCTTTGCTAGCATCCTCCCTATGTGTGCCAAAATGGGAACTTTGGAACTGGGTATGGACATCCATCAAAGCATAAAAGATAGAGGAATTTTGTCATATGTTGTAGTTGCAACTGCCATGGTGGACATGTATGCAAAATGTGGAAGCATAGACAAGGCACATGAAGTGTTTGATAGAATGTCTCAAAGAGATGTGGTCTCATGGACTGCAATGATTGTAGGATATACACAAAATGGATTTATTGAATATGCTTTAGAAACTTTCAAGCAAATGCAATTGGCAGGTTTTAAGCCAAATTCCACAACCTTTGCCAACATCCTCCCTGCCTGTGCCAAAATGGGAGCTTTGGAATAGGGTATAGACATCCATCAAAGCATAATGGAAGGGGGAATTTTATCAGATATTATAGTTGGAAATGCTCTGATAGATATGTATGCAAAATGTGGAAGCATAGACGAGGCATGTGAACTGTTTGATAGAATTTCTAAAAGAGATGTCATCTCATGGAATGCAATGATTGCAGGATATGCACAAAATGCATTTGTTGAAAAGGATTTAGAAACTTTCAAGCAAATGCAATTGGCAGAAGTAAAGCCAGATTCTACAACCTTTACCAAAAATTTTCCTGCCTGTGCCAAAAACATGTGCTTTTGAACAAGGTATGGACATCCATCAAAGCATAAAGGATAGAGAAATTCTATCAGATGTTGTAGTAGCAACTTCCCTGGTAGACATGTATGCAAAATGTGGAAGCATAGACAAAGCACGTGGACCATTTGACAGAATGCCTCAAAGAATTGTGGTCTCATGGAATGCCATGATTGCAAGATATGCACAAAATGGATTTTGCAAGGATGCTCTTAAAATCTTTGAATTAATGAATCACTCTGGAACATATCCTAACATTGTAAGCTTTTCTTGTGTTCTATGTGCATACAACCATGCAGGTTTAGTGGATGAGGGTTGTACATACTTCAATCACATGAGTAACCCTTGTTGCATTACACCTACAGTTGATCATTATGTGTGCATGGTTGACCTTCTTGCCCGTGCTGGCTATCTTAAGGACACCTTAAACTTTATCATTAAGATGCCAGTTAAACCTATGCTAGTTGTGTGGATGTGTTTTCTTGGTGCCTGTAGATTACATATGAATATAAGCTTAGGGGAATTTACAGTAATGCTTCTTTTTTATTTGGATCCAAAAAATGTTGTGACTTATGTTCTTCTCTCAAATATCTATGCAGAAGTGGACAAATGGGGTGAGGTTCAAATGATAAGGAGATTGATGAAAGATAGAGGAATTAAAAAGATCCCAGGGTGTAGTTGGATTGAAGGCCACAAAATGGTAATGTCTTTTGTGTAGGAGACAAATCACATCCAAAGATACATGAGATCTATGTAAAAGTGGAGAAATTAACTTGGGAGATTAAGGCAGTACGATATTTTCTAGATTCAAGACATTTACATAATGATGTGGAAGAGGGGGAAAGGAATTATTTCTCTAGCACCATGGTGAAAAGTTGGCAATTACATTTGGTTTGTTAAACATGCCTCCTATAATGACTATTAGAGTTGTTAAGAACCTTTGAAAATATGCTGATTGTCACACTGCAACAGAATTTATCTCCAAGATTGTTGCAAGAGAAATTGTTGTGACAGTTGTGAACCATTTTTATCATTTTAAACAGGGACAATGTTCTTTTAATGAAACTTATCTCCAAGACTGTTGCATGAGAAATTGTTGTGAGAGTTGTGAACCATTTCCATCATTAATGGATGTGCTTTAAAGTTCAACGACGGGAAGGAAATGGCATCGGCGGGAGATCTCCATATTGGTGGGAGTCTATTTGGTGTCCCCTCGATATCCCGATACCCTCCATTGGTGGGACCTTTCCATATCGGCCTGAATCTAAATGTGGTCTCTTCGACATAGCAATAAGAGTGTTAAATCCTTATTGATGGGACTTGGTGATATCATTGTGACTGGGTTGGAAGTCTCTTCAACTTGCCAATACCAATTGTCTCCTGACTGCTAGCTCATTTGAACCCTTGGCGGTGAAGTTGTGGTGGGTCCATCTTATCAGTGGGACCATGCAACTTTGGAGTGACTAGATTTGGGGTCTCTTTGATTCCTTGATGTCTTCAATTCAGCATGACTTAACCTTATCGGTGGAAGCTGAAACACTGTCCATTCGACATGGCAATCTTTGACCAGTCTTCTTGCTAGTTCTCTTCTTAGTGGGACCAATACTTGATCAAGTAATTGAAATTATATAGGTTTACCTTGAGTCACTTCAATTTGGCAGGGATTAACATCTGCTGTCGGATTCAAAGTGTAAGTAGGCTGGGAAGTTTTGATCACTGTGACCTTGATGATTGATGAAGTTTTAATTCCCTAGGCTTCTCTTTGGATTTACGTTGCATATGCATTATTGTGAGGAATGCACCCTAAAAATAGGTAGCCTAGGATCCACAAACAAATGTTGGTGAGATAATAGCCATGGCTAGGGTTTTATGGGCAAAATAGTTACAGAGGCACTTTTTTCACTCTATATTCTAATCGATGTAACAGTCACGACTAGGATTTCAACGTATCTTTGGTTGAAAATGTCATGTGCAACATATTCCTCACATATATTTTAGCTAAACAGAAATGGAAGAAAGGCTTGCAAGAGCGTTAGAGAGCTCCCTTGAATAATTCATTGCTTTGGTGGAGAAACATCAATCCAAGGAGGACAAATCCACTCTTAAAAGTGTGGTGCGGGCATGGGGATTCGGGGCCACCGCAGCTTCCAAATCCAATCTATGTGATGCTCTCTTTCTCTTCACATCTCAGGCCATTGTGGCCTTTGAAAATGAAAAATCATCAATCGACAGGGACAATTTGACAAGCCCATCGCCAGAGAAGAAGCAGAGGACTGGTAGAAATCAGAGGCTTCTGCCAGAGGAAGGCAGTTGGAGGTCAATGAAGTTGTTGAATGCACAAAATGGTTTTATTGAAAAGGGATTTTGAAAATGCCTCTATTAATTATTATTTTTTAATATTCTCTTAATGTAAATATTTAGGGATATTATATAAGTTTTTGTTTTATAGCCTTTTTTATTGTGGAAATCATTTCTGATTGTAAGCATTCTAAGTTCATATTACCATCATCAGTTGTGAGGAGTCACAAAGGCAAAGTCTTTCCTGGCGTGAACACCTACAGGTTTGAAAGTATTTATTTGAATATTGTCATTTGCTACTGCAAACAGATTAGTAATTACTGGTAAATTTCATATTGTTGTAGTATTATTTGTGTGAGTCAAACTTGAACATCAGTCCTCAATGTTGGTCAGTTGAAATTGTATATGACTGGGGGTTACCTTTGCATAGATCATACTGTGTTTCAATCAAATATGAATAAATGAACTATGGAGTTTGACTATCAGACCTGTATATGCATTTCTTCTTGAATACTTTCATAATGTATGCCTATATTTCTGTAAAATTCCTTATCATCCCACTTTGTTTTTCATATTTCAAAGTTTCATAAATCTTTTAAAAATATTAATAAATTTTGAGTTTTTTGATTGTGGACAGGTACAGAGCAAGGAGAAAATGCAAAACGCCTTCTAGATGCATTTACAACCCACCCCATGTGCAACAATGGCATCACTAAAGACATGCATTCACACCGATGGCTTTTTAGCTTTAGTTTTAGTTTTTTTTCAATTTTAAAAGCATAATAAATCAACAATTTGCATACTGTAGAAAGATCATGTCTTGAAAACTCTATATATAGAGGTCTTTGTAACATATTTAATATACAATTTGAATATATAGTGAATTATTTTCCAGCATTGTTGTTTCAATCCTTTGAGCAGATTTGTTGATAAATGAGTTATTTGTAACTGTTATCCCATTTTTCCTCTGCCCAAAGTCAAATGGTTAACCTAGTTTTCCTTGAAAATCCTTTGAAAAATGTTGCCTAAAAATGAAAAGTGCCAAATTGCCTAAAAAAACATTACCATTGGAAAGAGCTTGAAAAAATAGGCAGTTTTGCTTTTTACATCACACTGAAATTCGTCCAAATAAAGAAGTTATTGATGGTCAAAGTTTTGTTCAACGTACAGTTCAAATGTACATTTGGCGGGCTTGCAAATCTACATCGGCCTTAGAAAATCTAGAAAAAATTGAGTTTTATACATTTTTTGAATGTATATCGGGCCAAGGAGATGCATATACAAAGGGGGAATCTTTCTCAGATTCCCAGAATATTCCTAGTTTGTATATCCGGTCGCATAATTATACAAAGATGGAATGTATATTTGGCTTGTATATTCGCATGTACAAGTGAAAGATGCAAAGGAAGAAATATACAAGTAAAAATATACAAGGTCGGTGGACATACATGTGAACAGTGGAATGCATATCAGGTTTGTATATTCGCATATACAACCCAATATACAATGGAAAATGTACAAGGCCGGCGGACATACATGCGCTATAGTGGAATGTATATTGGCAGTTTGCTACAATGGCTTGTATATTTGTGCTTGTATGTTTGCACATACAAGCGAAATATACAAAGAAAAGATACAAGGAAATATGCAACGGCTGATATACAAGGATGAATGTACATTTGCTACAGTGCCGCATTGAGATATACAAAGGCATTTGTATATCACCAACATACAAGAGGTGGGGCCTGTGCATATACAGGGAGGATTGTATGCTTCGACATAAAAAGGATCACGTGAACAGTGGCTTGTATATCACGCATATACAAGCAAATATACATTGGCGATATGCAAGCCGGATTTCAAATGAATATCAATTCTGGCTCATTCAGGCTTCAGGTCCGATTTGTATGTATGGGTGTTTGTATGTTTGCATATGCAGAGAGGGAGATACATTCGATAGCCGCGAAGATACAAAGATGAATGTACATTTGCAATGTACATTGGTGACCAGTATACAAGTAGTGAATATACAAGATGTTTTGTACATGCAAGTCAAGAGGTGCAATGGCGAAGGTAGTGAATGTATATTCACAAGGTGCTACAGTGGTTTGTATATGTGGTTGTATATTTGCATATACAACCAAATATACAAGAATTAACATACAAACCCGAACCCGATTCCATTTTTTAATAATTTCATAAAGAGTTTCAGGTCCGCGGCTTGTATATCGGTGTTGTATGTGCTGATATACAAGCAGATGATACAAAGGATTCTCAACTGGTGGGACCCACACATACAAGGGCGATTGTATGCATATACAAGTCGCGATTACAAAGGGCAAGATGCACGTTTGCATGTGCTAGTTGTTTGTATATTTGCTTGTATCTTTGCATATACAAGCCGATATGCAAGAGGGTTTTGACCAAGCAGATGCAGTTTCACAGTGTCGCTTCTCAGACCAACTCAACGGTGAATCAGAGGGTGCCACGTGGCAGTGGCAATGCATATACAAAGGCTCTTGCACATACAAAGATGATTTAAAAGGCAATTTCAAATGTATATCCTGAAAGCGATTACAAAGGCCTTTTGGTGCCAAAAGCAAAGATACATGCAAAGCGTTTGTACATGCAAAAAAGGCCAACTCAGAGGTATTTTCAGAGGTGATATACATAGAGATGCAAAAGCAATATATACAGGCAGTTGACCAGATCTTTGACCGCCTATATCTTCCCCATTTCAGTGAATTTTGACATATTGTAAGAGGCAAAAGTGCATATTTTTGTCTTCTCTTTCATTTGAGCAGGTTTTTAAGGGGATTTTCCAGTTTCCATTTTTTGGATCTGGCTTTGCATGTTCAGGCCGATTGGACGTTTTAGCGGCCGTCTTGAAGTTTTGAGGGGTTTTTTCTCCTCATAGTGGCTTGGGTTGGTGAGGTTCTGCAGGTGCATTCATGGTGTATGGGCTCTTTGTCTTGTAGGACCAAATTTCTATGGTTGGATGGTGACTTTGGAGGCTCTTTCTCCATGCCCCATCCTTTCTTACGTCCTGGCTGCGTTTTCTTGAGTTTTGGCCTAGCAGAGGCATGGCCCCTGTCCCCTCGCCATGCCTCTACCCATACCTTCCTGCTTCTAGCATTTATGGCCTCGGTTCTGTGATTCAGTGACTCCTTGCTCTTCTGGCAAGAGTCTGACCTATAAAGAGGATAGAAGCTCTTTGCAAAAGGGAGGATGGTTGATTTTGGGACTATTATGCTGCCAAAATTTTGATAGTCAGACCTCTTATGTAATTGTAAGGATATGGGAATGTGACTCACTGTGCCTGAATCTGGCCTCTGTTGTCTTTCCTTTATCCATCAATGAATGTAATTAGCTATGTTGGTATACCCCTGCTATGAAATATTTCTGTATTGTAATAGTTTTCTGGACCTTCATGATTAATAGATGCAGATTTCTTGCCTCTCTTATGTCTGGATTCTTGTGTTTTAATTGAAATTATAGTCTGTTTTGTGGGTGAAACGGCCCCTCTGCAGTTTTGGCTTTCATACCGAAACCTCAAACTAGTCTTAAGTCTGTGTGAATCTCTCCTCAGTAGCAAAGGAGTCATTGTTGTGTCTATGCCTTGGCCGCCATCGCTCACTAAATCTGGTGTATCACCCCTTTTCCCTTTCAGTTTCCTTCTAACTCTTTCCCCTGCAAGTTGTTTAGCACTAGGTTTAGTATCACTGCTCTAAGTAATAGGCTTAGAGAAAGGAACCAGCCTTCTCTAGAGGTCTGATCTCAAATCGTAAGGTCCCACACTTTGAGATCATTCCAATGTTACCCCAGGTCGCTAAAGTTTCATAACTGCAGCAAAGGGTGTAAATCTGAGTGATAACAGTTTCTGGCACGCCCGGTGGGACCAGAGTTAAGGATAATAAGTTCAAGTACTCCATTTGATTACTAGTTTTGATGTGCAGCCAGTAATATCTAGACCTGTGAGGGGTTGGAAATTGTACATATGGCGACTCCAAGCTTTGGTTTAGCAGAATCAGTGTTTTTCTGCTTATGAGAAGAATCCATACTAGAAGCAACTCTTCACCTTTCAAGTATCTACAATCACCCAGGAGAGGAGGGGTAGCAACTGAGAAGCATAAGAAGACTCGCATCCAGTCTAGGAGAGCCAGGTCGACTCCCCCTATAGTTGGAGCTCATACTACCTCAGGGGCCTCAATCACCATGATTCCTTCGGCCAAAAATCAGCCCTTTGTCGCTTTCAATCAAGGCAGCCCATTGAATCTAGCTCGGCATGATGATATCCCTATCGCTGCCCTGAGGAGTTTACCATTCTTTCATGGTGAGGATCAAACCACCCCAGTTGAGCATATCAAGGACATTTCAAACCTATGTGCTGTCCATCATGTGACAAAAGAAAATGTGGTAATTAGACTATTGGCAGCTTCCCTAAAAGGGAAGGCTCTGCAGTGGTTTAGAAGTCTGTCGGTGAATTCCATAGATTCTTGGGATCGCTTGGGAGAAGAATTGTGCAGTTTCTTCAAGGACAAATCAAACCATCTATCGCTGGTGGAGCAACTATCTACAATCAAAAGAGCCCCCCACGAAGTAATGTCAAACTTTAACCACCATTTCCAAAAGACATGGGATAGAATCCCACCAACAGTAAGACCTACAGCTGACCGTGCATTCCTATATTTTTTGAGAGCTTTGAATAGCAACATCTCTATCATGATTCAATCCATGGGAGGGCTTTCCTTACCACAGGCCTATACCATAGCCATTAGGGCCAAAAATAGTCTCATTCAGGCTGGTAAAATTGCCCCTAGACCTCCTTTGCCAATTTTCCCTGCTATTCAGCCACAAATCCCAACATATTTACCCCCCATAGCTGTTATACCTGTTGCATCTGCATTACCAATAGCTAATTTGCAGCCAAATAGATCAGAAAGTGCTGCTCAAAATCAGTCTTTCGAGTTACAAGAGATCAAGGGATTGTTGCAATCTTTTGGTAATGAGCTGACAAATATGAAAAGGCAGCAATTCTAGAATAGACAGCCCTACCAGCCACATAGCCAAGGGCAAAGCCAGTCTTATCAAGGACATAACCAACCCTACCAAGTTAACAGGCCACCTTATCAGAACAATTATCAAGGGGTTAGGTAGAACATGAACCAGAGACCTTTCCATCCTTACAATCCTGCATCCACCAGTACCGTTAGTGACATCGTCCCTATTCAGAACAACCTAGCATATGAGTATGAATGGTGCTCTCCAAACAATCAGTCGCACGGTCAAGCAGCATGTCCAAATGGAACTATAAATCAAGCTCTGACAGTGCAAAGCGTTGCAGCTTCACAGCCAAGCACATCTAATGAGGGGACTGTACAGCAAACAGAGCAGCCTCAGCATGATACTGCCTTCATGAATTGGTAGGAAAATGAGTTTTGTGGCATGAATAGGTATGACACTCCAGTTGTAGCAAACACAAGAGCCAAAAGGAGTTATGAAATGGATCAGGCAACAAGTAGAGAAAGAGGACCTGATGATCTGTCTACGTCCCGGTTTCCCCATGTGTTACAAAGGATTACTTAAGTAGCCGCCAAAGAGCAGCCTCATTTATAGGCTGATAATGCTGCCGCGAAGCCACATTAGAAGGTAAGTGTTGCTTCCCCTTTTAATATTATTGAGAATATGAAGAAGGCAAATGTGACAATGTCTATGTAGGATTCCTTGGCAATCCCGGGTCAAAAGGACATATTGCAATTAGCCTTATCTAGTTTGAAAGTATCCAAAGATACAACTATTGACCCAAATAGAGTTGTCCTTACCAATTCACCCCAGGAAAGCAGCAAACAACCAAGCAAGACTATCAAACCACTTCCATTCTATGTGTCATTAATAATTGGAGATAAGCTCATGCACAATTGCATGGTGGATAGTGGTGCAAGTAGTTCTGTGATGCCTAAACAAATTGCAGACCAATTAGGGCTCAAATACCAGCCTCTTGAGAAGGGTGTACTCCAATTAGATGGCATGACTGTTAATATTGTGGGTGCAATAAAAGACTTAGGTCTTACTCTACATACCTGTCCCAATGTTTCCGTCTTCCAAGAGGTCTTCATCATAGACCTACCTCCTCATTTTGCCATGTGCCTATCAAGAGAATTCACAGCCAAAATAGGAGGATATCTATCCTCTAACTAGTCCCACATATTTTTTAGGACCAGGTATGGCACTAAAGTGACCCTAAGGTCTGAATTACTTTCAAACCATCATATAGAGCCCTACACACCTAGTGTTGTTAATTCCAATTACATTACTTCTGATGATCCTGAACTTGTGGCTGCCCAAGAGCTACAAAATGAAAGTATACCAGAGGTGTTATTGAAGGAATGGGCCTCATAAAATGTTGTAGATGACCTTGAGGCATATATTCAAGAAACCGGCATGGGGATTTACGTACTACATGAGCCTGAGGAAGCAATTCCAAGTATGGTAAAGGATGCAGAACAGCAGACAGAGCAGCAAGGAGAATTATGGAAAATGTACTTTGATGGCTCAAGGAGCATAAATGGATCTAGTGGTGGTGCAATGCTTGTGTCCCCATAGGGTGAAAGATATTATTCTGCTTTCTGTTTTGCTTTTTCATGCACCATTAACACTGCTAAATATGAGGGGCTAATCCAGGGATTGCAATGGGCAAGAAGGAAGAAAATTGGCTGTTTGCAAGTATTTGGGGATAGTGAACTAATTGTAAATCAGGTAAGAGGACTGCATCTTACCAAAAATGATACCTTGAAGTGCTATAAACATAGGGTGTGGGATATGATTGAAGAGTTTGATGCTTTCAATCTGATTTCCATTCCAAGGAATCAAAACTCCCATGCTGATAGGTTGGTTGCAATTGGGGCTCAATTTGACATCCCCAGTGATATCCAAAGGGAGAAAGTGCAGCCTCATGTAAAAATAGTGGGTAGACCCTCTATCCCCGACAATGACATTCATTGGCAGGTTTTTGAGAGTGATGAGCAAATTCTGAGATTCTTGTTAGAGGAGGACAAATTCTCCATGGTAAACCAAGATAAGCTCAGACAGCAGTATGGCAATGATCAGATTATTCAGCTGAAGACAAACAAGTTGCCTAAGGGATTGGTGACATTGGAGTCTATCTTTGGCACTGATGATCAAATGCAGAAAGCCAAAACTGGCATGCAAATAAAGAAGGAGCACTACGAAGAGCTAGAAATCTTCAAGGGCAAGTTGCTCAAGATTGGAAAAATCTGTTCGCCTGAGGATAGAAAGGCTTTTAGTGCTCTGTGTCATGAATTTGAAGATGTGTTTGCCTAGGATTATTCAGACCTAAAAGGATTTGATCCTCACATTGCTCAGCATACCATAGAATTAGAGCCAGGTGCAAAACCTGTAAGACAGAAGCAAAGACCCCTAAATCCAAAGCTAGAGCCCCTGATGATTAAAGAATTGACTAAGTTGATTGAGGGAAAGATCATTTTCCCGATCAAACATACTTCTTGGGTCTCTAACCTTGTCCCTGGTAGAAAAAAGAACAGAGAAATCAGGTTGAACGTCAATTTCAGGGACCTAAACAGAGCCTCCCTAAAGGACCACTACCCGCTGCCCTCAATGGAGCAAATCCTACAGGTAGTGGCTGGCTCAGAGAGATTCTCCTTGCTTGACAGATTTTCTAGCTACAATCAAGTGTTGGTCAAGGAGGAGGATCAATATAAGACCACTTTTACTACCAAATGGGGCACCATGGCCTACAAAAGAATGCTTTTTGGTCTATCAAATGCTTGCTCAAATTTTCAGAGAGCCATGGATATGGTGTTCAAGGGTTTGCTGTACAAACTGGTGCTGGTGTACCTTGATGACATCATGGTCTTTTCCAAGAATGCGTCTAAGCATTTATTCCATTTGAGGCAAGTATTTGAAAGATGCAAGGAATTTGGGATATCTCTTAATCCCAAGAAGTGCATATTCTCCGTACACGAAGGCAAGCTATTGGGACATGTTGTGTCAAAGGGAGGCATCACCATTGATGCTGAAAGGGTGAGGGCCATTCTGGAGTTGCCTTTACCCAGTCACAAGAAGGGACTTCAAAGTTTCATTGGTAGAATTAATTTTCTGTGAAGATTTATACCAGACATTGCAAATCTTCTGAAGCCCTTGATATCCATGTTAAAAAAGAATACAGTTTTTGGTTAGACGAAGGAGGCCAAGCTAAGCTTCAAGTCCATAAAAGAGGCGCTCTCAGCTACGCCAACCCTGGTAAATCTAGATTTCTCTAAGGATTTTATTTTGTATGCTTACAGTAGTCTGGATACCATTTCTACAATTCTGGTACAGCAACAGAGCGAAGGTTTTGAACAGCTAGTTGCTTTTTTCAGCCAAGGCTTAGAAGAATATGAACAAAGATATAGCTTCATTGAGAGGCACGTCCTTGCAGTAGTGAGGAGCCTCAAAAAATTTAGGCATCTTATTTCTAATAATAAGATACATTTAATGGTCACTCATCCTGGCGTCAAGGAGTTCCTGTTGAACAAAGACATAAATGAGAAAAGAGCTGGTTGGGTTACCAAGGTCATGAGTATGACGTTGACATCAAAATAACCAAGCTCGTCCAAGGAAGAGGGCTCAGTGAACAGCTTGCTACTAGTCTTGAGAGTGAAGCAAGCAAGGGAGAGGCGGCATTTCTGGCTGAAGAAGGTGAACACCAGATGGACACAGCAATAGCGGGCACCAGTTGGGTTCATAATATGATCTATTTTTTGTAGACTGGTGAATGCCCAGCAGGGTTAGATAGAGCCAAGAGAAGATACTTTAGATTACAGTATATCCCATACGTTCTAATCAATGGCATCCTTTTCTGGAAAGATTTTAATGGCGTATTATTAAGATGCATTGATGAAGCTCAGACTGACAAAGTGATGCAGGAGTTCCATGACGAAACAGTAGGGGGCATTTTGCCCCAAGGACTACTACCTGGAAGGTAATGAGAGTGGGATATTACTAGCCCAGCTTATTTAAAGATGCCCATGCATGGGCAAGGAAGTGTGTGAAGTGCGCCATTTTTGTAGGCAAGGGAAGATTGCCAGCTCTACCTCTGCAGCTAATTCAAGTTGAGCAACCCTTCATGAGGTGGGGTATCAATTTTATAGGCCCCATTAACTTGCCTTCCAGTGCAGGCCACAGGTGGGTGCTCACAGCAACTGACTACTTCACAAGATGGACCGAGGCAGTGACCCTAAAGGAATCCAATGAAAATGTTGTTCTGAACTTTTATAATGGCCTAGTATCTAGATTTGGGGTACCTAATTCAATCATATCAGATAATCCATTGGCTTTTGTTGGATTAAAGATAACCGACTGGGCCGTGAAGAATGGGATCTACTTGAGCACTTCATCAAATTATTACCCTCAGGGTAATGGCCTAGCTGAGTCCACAAATAAAAACCTCATAAGGATCATCAAGAGAACCATGGAGGACAACCAGAGGACCTGGCATACTAATTTGAGATATGCCTTATGGGCAGATAGAATAACTCCTAAGAGGTCCATTGGGAACTCTCCATATATGCTTGTTTATGGAAAGGAGGCAAGATTGCCTATATCTGCAGAGCTGCCAGCTCTTGACATTATGAACCAGCTGGAGATGTTTGAAGAAAAGGACCCTATGGCTGTTAGATATGCTCAGCTCTTGGAACTTCATCAACTTCAAACCAAAGGAGTTTTTGATAAAAGGCCACCCCCAGGAGCTTCAAAGAAGGTGATATGGTGCTTAAATGGAATGAATTAAAAAGCAAGCCAGGAAAGCACTCCAAATTTGATAGCATGTGGAGTGGCCCCTTTCTCATTACTGAATGCAAGGAGCATAATGCATTTCAGTTGTCAAGCATGAATGGACAAAATTTGCCTATCCCAGTCAATGGGATACACCTAAAAAGGTGTTTTGAGGTATGAGTGCTTTGTAAATTGGTAGGTTAGGTCTCTATGCTTTCAATAAGTGTTGTTGCACAATAGTTTAGATGCCTCTTTGTTTTCCCTAAGTGTTGTCTGGCACAATTTGCGGGTTGCTGTCAACATTTTGTTTGGCCCCTTGTTCTCTTGTGTCCTTCATTGCTATCATGTTGGGTTTCTTTGGGATCAGGATGTTTATCAAGGTATTTTCAGTCCTTTCTGACTCCATGCCCAATGAATATAAGGCCACTGGTCTAACTGTTTAGTAGGCAAACATCCCATAGAGGTCGCCAAAAATGTTATCCCATTTTTCCTCTGCCCAGAGTCAAATGGTTAACCTAGTTTTCCTTGAAAATCCTTTGGAAAATATTGCCTAAAAATGAAAAGTGCCAAATTTCCTAAAAAAAAACCTTACCATTGGAAAGAGCTTGAAAAAATAGGCAGTTTTGCTTTTTACATCACCTTGAAATTCGGCCAAATAAAGAAGTTATTGATGGTCAAAGTTTTGGTCAACGTACAGTTCAAATGTACATTTGGCAGGCTTACAAATCTACATCGGCCTTAGAAAATCTAGAAAAATTTGAGTTTTATACATTTTTTGAATGTATATTAGGCCAAGGAGATGCATATACAAAGGGGGAATCTTTCACGGATTCCTGGATTATTCTTGGTTTGTATATCTGGTTGCATAATTATACAAAGATGGAATGTATATTTGGCTTGTATATTCGCATGCACAAGTGAAAGATGCAAAGGAAGAAAATATACAAGGCCGGCGGACATACATGTGAATAGTGGAATGTATATCAAGTTTGTATATTCGCATATACAACCCAATATACAATGGAAAATGTACAAGGCTGACGGACATACATGTGCTATAGTGGAATGTATATTGGCAGTTTGCTACAGTGGCTTGTATATTTGTGCTTGTATGTTTGCACATACAAGCGAAATATACAAAGAAAAGATACAAGGAAATATGCAACGGTCGATATACAAGGATGAATGTACATTTGCTAGAGTGCCGCAGAGAGATATACAAAGGCATTTGTATATCGCCAACATACAAGAGGTGGGGCCCGTGCATATACAGGGAGGATTGTATGCTTCGACATACAAAGGATCACGTGAACAGTGGCTTGTATATCGTGCATATACAAGCAAATATACATTGGCGATATGCAAGCTGGATTTCAAATGAATATCAATTCTAGCTCATTCAGGCTTCAGGTCCGATTTGTATGTATGGGTGTTTGTATGTTTGCATATGCAGAGAGGGAGATACATTTGGTGGGTCCCACGAAGATACAAAGATGAATGTACATTTGCAGCCAATATACAAGCAACGAATATACAAGATGTTTTGTACATGCAAGTCAAGATGTGCAAGGGCGAAGGCAATGAATGTATATTCACAAGGTGCTACAGTGGTTTGTATATGCGATTGTATATTTGCATATACAACCAAATATACAAGAATTGAAATACAAACTCGAACCCGATTGCATTTTTCAATAATTTCATAAAGAGTTTCAAGTCCGCGGCTTGTATATGGTGTTGTATGTGCCGATATACAAGCAGATGATACAAAGGATTCTAATGCAGAGCATCAAGGATAGCAGGACAACAGTATTCATAAACTGTCATAACTTGAACAAATCAACTTCATACTAGCATTTTGCATAACACAATGTGACCAACACATGATCTCTGACCCAATAACTTCATTCTACACCTTCCAAGATGCCTAACTCCATCTAACAATCCTTCAACTCCTCTACACAGACCTCCAGGACAGCAACATCCCTCCACACCTTCCAAAGACAGTCACAACCTCACTGCTGCATGAGGAGGACAGTCACCACATCCTCTTTGTGATGATCTCTATTGAGACATACTCAATCTCATACCACAAGCCAATCTATAACATGCATACATACCTAATGCATTTATTGACAAAATAATACTAAACCCAAACAAGTCTATTACCTTCTTTGCAGTGACTGTCTCCAAGTGGACTGGTAGAGTCATCATAAGGTAAAAATGAACTGTCGTCTTGGTTAAACCTCTTACTATTTCATGTCACGGGACCATGATCTAATCTAGGACATCATGCATCATTGTTGCAGACTGGTATTCCTTAAGGAGTCCACTCCCACCGTCACTGATCACCAAACTTATGTTGCTGTCCTTCTCTAACTCCAAACACAGGGGTCTGCAAAGTCCTTAACATGCTTAACTCATACTACACCATTCTCCTGCCTTCCCAATCCTCACAAGACTCTGAAATAATTAAAATACAATCCATTCCATTGAGCAAAGATAGAAAATGGTCAATGGAAGGGGCAAAAATTCATCGATTTGCTTAGAAATACCCTAAGTCAGGGTTTTAACCCTCTTCCAAACAAAATAGAAATGCAGAGATAAAAATGGATGTCAAGAGCCCAAATAAGTTTCAAATGATAGGTAATTCAACAACCTATCCAACCATCACAAACACCCTTCACCCCCAGGCCGTACAAGTACAGATTTCTAAGGAAAACAACGATTTTATTAGACTGTGACAGCAGGTTTAAGGGTAGTTTACTGTTCTACACTCATATCACTCCTTCCTTGCAATATCAAGAGACCAAACTTGCTTTAACAGATAGTTAATCCACCAACCTTCACTTTCAAACATTCAACCTTTCATGACAGGGTCGTACTGTGCAATGGTACGGTTCAAAATGCACAAGAATATAGAAAAAATGCAGAAAATAGGCAGGAAAATAATGGTTTTTTGTTCTTTTTCTTCTATTCCTTTGAATCTCTACTTACAATAATGCTTGGCAGCTTCAAATAAACCTCATCCATGCATGAAGTCATTTGGGAATCAAGATAACTGTCCCAAAAACCATCGAATTCTTTCTTGCTTTTTAACTGTCGTTTAAGAGATCAATAAGGAAACTATCTTTTTTTGGACTCCACTGACTGTTTTCATGCTTTTTTGACACTTGGCTAACCTTTGGCAAGGTTCCTAACATTCTTCCTAACCCATGATATGCCTTAAAAGGCTTACAACATGGAAATTTAATGACTACCTATATAAACAATAAAACTTAAATTCATCTGCAAACTACCTATGACTGTCCTAACTAGGACTTATAACATAGTAAAAGATTCTTTTCGACATTTGGACATAGTCCAACTACAACATGGCTTTCAAGCCTTATACATCAAGTAAATGGTCTCAGAGACCTTATTAAACCAAACAACCTGCTTGAAAATCAAGAAAAATCTCAACATCTTGGTGCTCCTGCACCATACTCCCCGGCATGATGAAAACTCTTATCCCAAGAGTTAGGGGATCTGCTCCATCCAGTCTTCCATCCTGTTGGGATGTTCCTCTAATGAGGAAACATGAACTCTCCAAGAGTAATCTTCCTTCTTCTCCAACCTGCATGGCTCCTGTAAACAGTGTTAGAACCATAATACTTGTTTTGATGTCCTTGTCTAGGACCTTGCTGCTGCAATGCTTCAGCTCTTCTCAAATGGAGGCTCTGATTCATTCCTCCCTGTACCTTCTGTTGTTTTCCTTCCTTCTTCTGCCTCTTTAGAGGGCACTCAATGTCTCCAACTTTGACATAACTCAAGTCCCAAGCCTACTGCTTTCTAGGACTGTCATCCACCTTACTCTGTTGCAACTGTTTCTCCTGTGTGCAATCACCCTGAACCTGCACCTTCAACTTCAATTTCTCCCCAAAACAAATAGTGGTATGTTCCTTCTTCTCCTCACAAGGTAAAGGAATTAGTTTGAACTTCTTACCATCTTTGTGCACTACATAGGTATTAGTATACCCATCATGAATAGTCCTCCTCAAATTCTGCCATGGTCTACCCAAGATTACATGCCCACATGTCATAGGAATAACATCACACAAAACATAGTCCTGATATGGACCAATTGTGAAATCAACATAAGCCTTCTTAGTGACCATTACCTGCTGCTCTTGACTCACCCAAGTGACATGGTAAGGACTAGGATGATCAAAAGTTTTCAATCCCAACTTATTCACCATTTCCCAAGAAACTAAGTTATCATGAGAACCTGGATCTACAATCAACTTGCATATCTTTCCATGGCTTAAACAATTAGTTCTGAAAATAGATACCTGTGGTGGTTGCTGCATCTTACCTCTTTCCACCATGAGCATCTCTCCATCTAGCATAGGAGAGGCTGACGACATTTTTGGTTCTTTTGGCTTCTCCTCCTCTTGTGCCAAGTGAACTCTTTTATCCTTGGCCTTGTCAACACCATCCTTCTTAGGACAGTTGAAAGATGTGTGTCCCACCTCATTGCAGTGATAACATCTGCCTGTGAACACTCCTCTTCCTGATCCAAATCTACCTCCACCTCTATATCCACCTCTCTGTTCTGTAGACAACTCCTTACCCTTCTCATTGTTGTTTTGAACTTCATTAGTAGGTCTGCCCCTACCTCTGTTTCCTCTTCCATAACCTCCTTACCTTTCTTGCTTCCTCTTCACTCTCTCTTCAGCCTTGATGGCTAACTGAAAACACTCTCCAATTGTTTTTGGTATTGCCAACCCAATCTCATCCTGCAAGTTATACCTAAGCCCATTAAGGTACCTTGCCACTTTCTCTTCTTCATCTTCCAATCCACCTCTAATACTAAGCTTATGAAATTGCTTAGTATAGGACATAACATCCATGTCCTTCTGCTTCAGATTTTGTCTCATCCTCTTTGTCTGAATGGAGTAATCAGATGGGAGGAATTGGTCTTTCATCATATCCTTCATCCTACTCCAAGAAGTAATTTTTGCTGCACCTCTAGCCAGTCTCTCTGTTTGCACACTACTCCACCAGGTAAGTGTTGTTCCTCTCAGTTTTGTTTTTGCAAACTTAATCTTTTTCTCATCACTCATCTCCTCATATTCAAAAAAAATTTCCAGGGCATCTATCCACCCTAAAACTTCTTCACTATTCATCTTCCCCTGATAGATAGGTAACTCAATGTTTGTCTTTGTCCCACTTCCTTGGACTGCCTTCAGCAATCTCACAAATTTCTTTTCTTCAGCATCCAACTCTTCCTCAGGAGGATTCTCATCAGCATCCTCATCTCCTTCTGAACCATCTTGTTCATTCCCTCTAGGTTTCTTCTCTAATGCTTCCAATCTAGCCAAGATTGTTGCATTCTCCCTTCTCACTTGCCTCAACTCTCTGTCTCTAGCAGCATCTTGCTCTCTTCTATCCCTCAGTTCTTTCTCTCTTGCCTCTAAGGCTTCTCTCAAATCAAAATTCTCTCTTGCCATCTGATTCTTCAAAGGCATCTTTACAACTTTCACAAACCCCCTATCTTCTTCACAAGATCCACTACACTCTCAAGGATCTACTTGCTAGCTCTAATACCACAAATGATATCACATGACCATTTTTTGTAGTTTTTTAGTCATTTATTTCTATTTTTATACTAGTGTGTGGTGCCGAACTCACTCGCCCAGCAGAATGATCCACCTGGACTAAAGGCATTTCCTTTGTTGCACCCTTGGTTGTGTTTGTTGGAGATGCATCAGGTATAGTTGGATGAAAAGTGGAGGTGCAAGCAGCTGTGGGGGTTGTTGCCCTCCTTTTGGCTCTAGTGTTAAAGCCTATTAGCCCTATGCCTTGATTGACACCACATAAATCATCCTATGTCCAATTCATCAAAGTAGAATTATTTTACATTTGTTCTTGCCCTCCTACCATCTCTTGACTAGTGCTGACTTGTTGCTCTGAAGGAACTGACTAGTTTTGTGTTGTCAAAGCCTGATTGAATTATCCACTTTAGCACAAATTTTGATTGTGTGGTTGAGTGCATGGATAACACCAATCGTTATCTTGAGCCAAATTGTTCTGTATGGGCACCAAAGGTCCAAATGTACTTGCAGCTTTGGGATGGACAGCATTCAGTGGTTTGATATAACTAGGTTGATTTTTCCTCTGCACATTCCCCTAATATAGCGGTCTATTTTCTTGATAATTCTGATTGAGTGGTTGATATGGTCTATTAGGTTGTGCATTCTATCTTTTTAGTGCCACCAACTCATTGCTAAATCTTTACAGCAGAGTCTTAAACTCATGCAATTCATTTAAGGATGTCATCGATGAGGTCGCAGGGGTGACTGTTGTAGGAATTGGAGCCACAACAGGATGAATAATAGGAGACTATTTAAATAAAAGCATTGGTGGCCTTGGAGGAAACTTTCCAACCTGGATTAGGTAGTTTTCTACCCTGATAGTCATGTCATATGCATCAGGCAAAATAATTCCTCCCATAGATTGAATCATGACAATAATGTCAGAATTCAGAGATCTCAAATAATATATGAATACACTGTTTGGGGAGGCTTTCACCAATAATGGGATCATGTCCCATGTCTTCTAGAATTTTTAGTTGAAGTCCACTATATATTCATGGGGGGCTCACTTAATTGTAGCTAGCTACTCCATCAGTGACAGGTGGTCACTCTTGTCTTTAAAATGTTGGCACAATCTAGTTCCCAGGTCATCCTAGTTGTGGATGGAATTAGCTAGGAGACCTCTATACCACTGAAGGGCTTTTTCTTTGAACAAAGAAGCCAAAATCCGTAGCCACATTATCTGCAATGAAATTATGGATAGAATAGACACTGGCAATATTCTAAATATGCTCAGCAAGGGTGGTAGAGTTTTCACCAATAAAATATGGAATTGCTTTTAGAGCTGAGGTACTTGGATATCATCATATTGGGCTAGGTCAAAATGGCTACCCCATTGAATGCAACAAATGGAAGGTTCCTTTCCATACTATGGATATTTAAGTTAATTCTGGGTATGTGCAAGGTTCTTCTTGAATATTTAAATCTAACTAGAGGAGGGATAGACTGGGCTCTTGAAGGAGATGGAACAACACTCCTATTTTCCCTCACAAGGGACCTAGATAGTCTACTTCTAGAATTAGCAAATGATAGTTCAATAAATTGAAAATTACCTCTGGAAGAAGATTGAGTCTGCACTCCAGGCATGAAATGTTGAATGATCTAAATACTGGACCAGCAGAGTCACTAGGTGCCTATTGTATGCTGCCATAGAAACAAATAAACTTAGAACAACAACAAAATTCTCAGTTCAGCTCTTACTCATAGAGGAGTGTCCCACCGAGCATGCTAAAAATTGTTATCACTTGAAATTACACCCTTTTGTTGGAGTTTTGACAATTCCAACATTTTAAAAGTAACATGGGATTGGTCTCAAGGTGTGGAACCTTTGCAGTTGAGACCAAACCTCCATAGAAGGTTGGTTCCTCTTTTTTAACTTAAGGTTTAGAGTAATTGACTAAACCTATGTTAATAATCACCAAGGAAAAGGGGAAGAAAGAGACTAAAATTGAAAGGGAGGTGATACACCAAGATTTAGGGTGTTTAGATGCAACCAACCTAATACAACAATGATCTCAAATACTGACAAAAACTCACATAGACTTACAACTTTAGTATAGGTTCAAATTAGAAATCTATAACTACAAGAGGGATAATTTTATCCATAGAATAAGCTTACAGGTTTCAAGTAAACAAAGAACAAAAGCATAAGAGAGGCAAAATATCAATAATTGTCTTGATCATGAAAGCTAAATAGCCATTACAACAAAAAATTAATTTGTTAGAAATAGGTGGACACAAAATAACCATTTACATTCATTGGTGAACCACTATCAGAGACACAAAGGCTTATCTTCAAGCACAATGCATCAGATCTGACTGGCTCTTGAAAATGTGCTACAAGGTCTGTGACAACAAATTATCTAACCAGTGTAATACCCTAAAAGAATAGCTAACCAATGGAAATACATCTCAAATATATAGATTTTACAAATCACACTATAGTAGTCATGGATGTGGAAGAGAAGTCAACCAAGAAAAATCATTGCCCATACTACAATAACTCCATCTAGTGTCCTTAGAGCATGCCCACATGGCTTTGCCCATGAAATCAACTGAAACAAGGGGTCCGCCGATGCCATAAGCACAAGAAATTTAATGTAAAGGAGCTACAGTGGCATGGGGATGCAAGAAATCCATCTTCCACAAGAAATCAGGCTCTAAAGAAGCATTAATGGTGACCATGAGGGTTACTGGGTAGTCTCGTCACATTTTGAATAGTAGAAAATGCCCTTGGAAGGCAAAAGGGTTGGGCCTCGACATATCCGACTTCCTCCGATCGATCTTCCACCGATCAAGCTTTGGAAACATGAAGGAAACCTCGGCCTCCGAAGTCTAAGAGAAGAGAAATTTTTGGGCTTCGAGGGTTGGGCCTTCATCATTACGTTGTTCTTTGAAAAGAGGGAGCACTCGACCTTCTCCTCCACAACACTTAGCTGATTTGAGAAATCAGCAGAGATTGGGCCTCGGGCCTTCATCCTTTTGCCTTCCAAAAGAGAAAGGAAGAGGGAAGGAGAAAAACTCAGACCTCCGCAACTGAGTAGCAGTTGAAAATATTTAGTGGAGTTTAGACTTTGGAACTTCTACCTTTGGGCTTCCTCAAGAAAAGGAAGAAGAGAAGAACCCCAAGCCCCACAAATTTAAAAGACCTTGCCATTTGAAGAAGGAATCAATGGAGGTCGGGCTTCAGGCCTTCCGCTCATCACTTTTAGAAAAGAAGAAGACAGAAGACAGAACTCCTAACCTCCACTTTTGGAAAGACTTAGAAATATTTGTAACTCAACGGACTTCAGCCTTCGGGCCTTCCACCTTTGGCCTTCCAAAAGAGAAAGGAAGAGGGAAGGAGAAACCCTTGACCTTCGAAGACTGAAACACTTAGCTGAATACAAGTGACCAAGGCAGAGTTCAGGACTAATGGACATGGCATGATGAAGAGGAGAAGCCCGAACTCTGAAACTCTGAAAACACTAAAAAACACAAGGAAAACTTAGGATTTTTGGGACTTATCCATTTTGGGTGGTTTTCTCTTGCATTCCAAAAGGTGAAAACACCAGGATTTCATGGATCCTTAGGCTATTTGGCCAAAAGGCAAAATAGGATAACAATAACTACTATAGATTCCCACATGCTTTCCAAGCTTAATAAATCAAAATAGAGGAATACATAAAACTCAAAATAAAATGAAGTAGTACCTGTAACTCTAAAATTAAAACAAAAGAATACTTAAAACCAAATCACCATGGATCCATGACATGCAAGCAAAATGCAACCACGTCCAAGCACATGCAAGCAACATGTAATTCCATGAAAGTACATGAAAGTACATGCAACCACATGCAATCCATTGAACCACCTCTATTTTGATAGCAAATGTTAGGAAAATCACCCACAAACCCCTTAGCAAAATTAAATCAGATGTTCACATAATTATTAAGTATTTCAAGCATTTCCACATTAACCCTTCAAGGAGATTAACACATTAATTAGATCTATGAAAAAATCAATAGCATTCGAACATGTAAACATCACTTTTAGAAAATAAAATAAAGTGAGAGAGAATAGAAAGAAAATAGAAGAGAAGAGACAACAATATATCAGGGCAAAATCCTTTTCAGAAAAAACCCAACCTCCAAAGCATTGAACCAATGTACTATTTAGCAATAATAAACCTATTACAATATAATATGAGGCTCTTGCCTCCTTGGAAATGTTAGGGTTAGCTGGCAGAAGATATCAATTAAATGCAAATAACTATTAAATAGAGGAATGGAAATACGCAGAAATAATAATAGCGAGAGACAAGTTTTAACGTGGTTCACCCAAACTCGGGCTACATCCACCAAACAGAGAGTCCAATATTATTATCCAATAAATCAAACCGATTACAATCAGCAATCCCTGCAACTCAATAATGTTGCAAATGCTACAATACAATATCAACCAAAACCCTAACCCTTAGCTGCTTTTTATCAAGCCTTTTTGTTGGTTACAAAAATAGGGTTTTCTTATGTCGGTCACAAAAAATTGGATTTTTTATGTTGGCTCTAAAAAAAATTTCCAGGGGCAGTGCCCCCGAACCCCGGCAAGGATACATGGCTAGTGTACAGTACTTTCCTGATCAGTCACCACCTACCAACAATCTCCCACTTGGAGACTGATCAGCCTCCACAGCAAACAATCTCCCACTTGGAGACTGATCTTGGATGACACCGCTGCGCGTGTAGCTCCCACTAGAAATAAGCACCCTGGACTCTACTGTTCTATTTTTATTGTTTTCAGTCTAGAAGACCAACCGAAGCTAAAGAGGTGCTTAGCTTCTCCCTTGTCACTGCCTTTGTAAACATATCCGTTGGATTTTCATCTGTATGTATCTTTTCCAACCTTAACTGTCCATTATCCAACACCAACCGAATAAAGTGATACCTCAACTATATGTGTTTGGTCTTTGAATGCAAGGCAGAATTCTTTATAAGATGTATGGCACTCTGACTGTCTATAAACAAGTAACTGTTAACCTGTGGTTTGCCTAATTCTTTCATGAAAGATTGTAGCCATATCATCTCCTCGCTTGCCTCTATTGCAGCTACATATTCTGCCTCTGTGGTGGATAAAGCAACCACTTTTTGCAACCTGAAAATCCAACTCACCGTTGTTCCACCTACAGTAAAGACAACCTGTAGTACTCCACCTGGTATCAATATGCCCTGCCAAATCTGAGACTACATAACCTACTAAATCAATATTAGATCCCCCAAAACATAAGTGTTTATTAGATGTACCTCTCAAATATTTGAGAATCTATTTTACCGCATTCCAATACTCCAATCCGGGATGACTCATATACGTGCTGATGACTCCTACAACATCTGTAATATCTGGTCTTGTGGATACCATTGCATACATTAAACTTCCTATAGCTGAAGCATATGGTATCTTGGACATTTTTTCTTCCTCCTCTTGTGTCTTAGGACACATCTCCTTAGTCAATTTCAAATGACTAGGCAAAGGTGTGCTGACAGCTTTTGCATTGTCCATGTGGAATCTCTGCAACACCTTTTCAACATAAGCAGCCTGAGATAGAGTCAATTTTTTGTTCATCCTATCTCTGCAAATTTTCATACCAAGGATTTGTTTTGCTGCCCCCAAATCCTTCATATCAAATGACTGTGCTAATTGTTGTTTTAACTCTCTTATGTGATCCATGTTAGACCCATCTACAAGCATGTCATCAACATATAAACATAAAATAATGTAGCTGTCATTATCCAACCTCTTAAAATAAACACAATGGTCAGAATTACACTTGTTGTAGCCTTGCTCATCCATAAAACTATCAAATTTCAAATACCATTACCGAGGTGCTTGTTTTAGGCCATACAAACTCTTCTTCAATCTACACACCTGTTTCTCCTTACCTTTCACCTCAAATCCTTGGGGTTGTTCCATGTATATCTCCTCCTCCAAATCACCATGGAGAAAGGCAGTTTTTACATCTAGCTATTCCAAATGCAAATCTTCAACAGCCACAATACTTAAAACAGTACAAATAGAAGTCATCTTGACAATCAGAGAAAATATCTCATCAAAATCAATGCCCTTTTTCTATGCAAATCCTTTTACAACTAACCTGGCCTTAAATCTTTTCATACCTCCATCTTCCTCTTTCAGTCGGTAAACCCATTTGTTTGGTAAAGCCTTTTTACCTGCAGGTAACTTACATAATTTTGAAGTCTAATTTTTTAGCAAGGAGTCCATTTCTTCTTTCATGGCAAGCTCCCACTGAACCTGTGTATCCACCTGCATAGCTTCATCATACCCTTCTGGTTCATCAGCATCTGATAACAAAATAGAATACAAAGAGGGAGAAAACCTTTCAGGAGGTCGACTTATCCATGTTGACCGTCTAACATTCACTGGAGTTTGTGGTATTTCTGGTTGCTGTTGCAGAGCATGAGGAACCACTGGAACATCACTATTTGGAGTATCATCCAACACCACATAATCCTTTTCTTCTTTCTCATGTTGCTACAACTGATCTTTGTACAACACCTTCTCATTGAATATAACATCCCTGCTTCTCACAATTTTTTAATTTTCAAAATCCCAAATCCTATAACCAAATTCATCAATGCCATATCCAACAAAGGTACACTTTTTTGATTTTGCATCCAGCTTGGTTCTAAGTTCAGAATCTACATGTGCAAATGCTAAACATCTGAAGGTTTTGAGAAAAGAATAACTCACCTTCTTACATGTCCATGCTTCCTCTAGAATACCACAACCCAAAGGAACTGAAGGACCTCTATTAATTAAATATACAATAGTGTTGACAGCCTCTGCCCACATATTTAAAGGCAGCCCAGCATGCAATCTCATGGTCCTTGCACGCTCCATATTTGTCCTATTCATGCATTCAGCCACTCCATTTTCCTGTGGAGTCCCTGGAACCGTTTTCTGCCTACGAATTCTATTAAAGGAACAATAATCTTTAAATTCTTTGCTGCAATACTCACCACCGTTATCAGATCTGAGACATTTTAATCTTTTACCTGTCTCATTCTCAACCAAGCTTCTTCATTTCTTACATGTTTCAAATACATCAGATTTCTTGCTAAGGAAATAAATCCATACCTTCCTAGTTGCATCATCTATGAATGTAACATAATACCAAGAGCCACTGAGAGAAGATACCTGAGCTGGTCCCCATACATCTGTATGCACAAGCTCCAACTTTTCATTTTTCCTTTGCTTCCCATCCTTGAGAAAACTAACTCTCTTCTGTTTGCCATACACGCAACTTTCACAGAAATCCATATTAATACATTTCAAACCTGGTAAAACTTTCTTAGAATGAAGTGCCTTCATACCTTTTTCACTCATATGCCTAAGTCTGTTATGCCACAGTGTTTTCTCAGAACCTGCAGCAACTTTTCCAGTCTCTTCCTGCAAACCTGCAGCAACTGTTCCTAAACCTGTTTGTTTTTTCTCTGTAACAGCTAAAGTAGAGGAACAATATGACCTGTACAAAGATATAAGGTGCCTACTTCCACACCTTTTGCTACTAATAAGGCACCTTTTGAAACCTTCCAATTTTTATTAGTAAATGTAACAATGCAACCTTGTTCAGCTAGCTGCCCTACTGAAATTAAATTCTTACTGAGCCTTGGAACGTGCCTTACCTCTTGTAGTAGCAAATGATTCTCATTCTACAAGTTAATCTTGATTCTTCCCTTTCCAACAATTTGACAGGGTTCGTTATCTCCCAAATAAACCAGCCCAAAATCCCCTTGGACATAATCAAGAAAAAAACTTCTATGGGGCGTAGCATGAAATGAGGCCCCTAAATCTAAAACCCATGAATCATCAGCATTATCTAGGGAAAGAATCAAAGCATCATCTTCAGATTTATTACTTACCACATTTGCTTCCTTATTGCCTTCTTGTTTGTCTCCTTCTTTATTTTTTCGAGACCAACAATCTTTCTTCAGATGACCTTGTTTCCCATAGTACCAGCAATCCTTTTGTCCTCTGGTTTGGGATCTTTTGTCCTTTGATTTTCCTCATGACTTCCCATGACCTCCAAAACCTTTTCCTCTCTCCTTTGATCTGCCCCTGCTTTCTGCATTCAAAACACTGCCTGATGTGGATCCACCTGAGCTTTTCTTACGAATTTCCTCACTCAGAATAACACCAACAACATCATCAAATTTCAGGGTATTTGAACCAGAAACAGAGTTACTAACAGCCATTACCAAACTATCATAGCTTTCAGGCAATGAACATAATATCAAGAGAGCTCTAACTTCTTCATCAAATTTTACATTTATAGAAGTCAATTGACTGACAATCATATTAAATTCATTTAAATGACCTGTCACAGATCCACCTTCAACCATTTTCAAATTAAACAAACGCTTCATGAGAAATACCTTATTTGAGGCTGAGGGTTTTTCATACAATTTAGCCAAATCTTTCATCAGACCATATGTTGTCTTTGGTTCTGTTATATTGAATGTCACTGATGGTGCCAGGCACAACCAAATGGTTCCCAGTGCCTTTCTATCAAGAAGATTATAATCCTCATCAGACATTATTGCCAGTTTCTTGGCTACTCCTTCCAATGACATCCATAAATCCTTTTGATAGAGGTAATCCTCCATCTGCATCTTCCATAACTGATAGTTTTGCCCATTGAATTTATCAACCTTCAATTTACCCTCGTCCGCCATTGCTCCCACTCAACCATGAGACCTTCCTACATACAATAATCGAACACAACCCACTCTGATACCACTTGTTAGGGTTAGCCGGTAGAAGATATCAATTAAATGCAAATAAAGATTAAACAGAAGAATGGAAATACACAAAAATAATAATAGCGAGAGACAAGTTTTAACGTGGTTCACCCAAACTCGGGCTACATCCACCAAACAGAGAGTCCAATATTATTATCTAATAAATCAAACTGATTACAATCAGCAATCCCTGCAACTCAATACTGCTGCAAATGCTACAATATAATATCAACCAAAACCCTAACCCTTAGCCTCTTTTTATCAAGCCTTTTTGTCAGTTACAAAAATAGGGTTTTCTTATGTCGGTCACAAAAAATAGGATTTTTTATGTCGACTCTAAAAAAAATTTCAGGGGCTGCGCCCCCGAACCCTGGCAAGGATACATGGCTAGTGTACAGTACTTTCCTGATCAGTCACCACCTACCAACAGGAAATCAACATCTTCTTGCTCTGGTATAAATCTAGTAGCATATGTATACACCTAAAAATGACACAAATCATCCTAAATAAATATATTCTAAATATTTATTCCATTCTTCTACCAATTAAATAAATATTCTAAATTTATTTAATCAATTCACTATCCCATAATTAAATAAATTCTATTTATTTAATTAAAATTCTTCTATTTGTCCTTCACAATTAAATAATCATAAATTATTTAATTAAGCCTAATTCCTCTATCCTAAAGTTCTAAATTCAAAATTCCACGTCACCTTGTCCACCTCATCAGGTTGCACATGTAATTAAATATATTTAATATTTAATTGCCTTATTTTCCCTCACCCACATGGCCTTATTCTTCTCCAATCAGAGGTCAGTTAACCAATCAATCAAATCTGTTAACTAACCTGTCAGTTGAGTCAAATCCTCAATCAACCCAGTTCACTGGTCAATCAATTCAATCAATCCCACAATCCACTCTTCTAACTGATCAATCAATTCTGTTAACTGTTCAGTCAAGGGAGTTAACTCTCCATTCAGTTTTGTCACATCCCCCCTTTCATGATGGAGCTGGGACACTTGTCACATTTCCACTGGTTGCACATTCCTCAACCATCCTCAGCTGTCGATCTGCATATCTCCTCTCAACCGTTGATTTCCATTCTTCCAAATCTATAAATGAAGCTTCATCCTTCCATTCTAATCATCCAGGCTTTTGACATCCTTACTCTGCAGAAATACCACCAACGCGCCTTTGGCACCCACTTGTCATCTACAAGCTTGAGATCACCATTGTTGCATTGGAGCTCACCTTCATTGCATATCACACCATAGCCGTTCACCATTGACTTCCTCAAACAGCTTTAAAAGATTGCACTCTCTGAGGGCTCATCTCATCTGCGAAAGGACGATTCGTGATAGGCGAACAACAGAAGTTTCGAAACGGAAGAGGTTTGCTGTGTTTGTTCATTGCTTTGTTTACTTGAATCTTCTTTGTTTCACTATTCTGTTGATGTTTGGGTCATCTATTATTCATTTGATTGATCACCATTTTACCCTCACATTTTTGGCACCCACCGTGGGGCCGTTGCCCCTTTATTTCACCATTTTTGAGCTTTTTTGAAGGCAGGTTCCGTACAGGTCTCGCAGAGTCACGCACAGGATCTTTCGGCGCATCTGTTTATTTCCACGGCGCATATAAAGACTGTTCCGGCGCATTCATTCTTTTTGCGCATCTGTGTATTTATGTGGCGCTTTTGCGCACTGTTACGGCGCATAGGTTATAACTGCGCATCTGTTGACTGTTATAGCGCTTTTACAGACTGTTGCTGCGCATCCATTAAAACTGCGCATTTATTCATTTTAACCATGCATACGTTCAATCTTGCAGCGCATTTGTTAGTGCTGTGCTTCTGTTGATCATTTCTGCGCATCTGATCACTGAAGCTGCGCATTTGTAATAGACTCAAGTTTTAGTACTTTTCTAGAGGATTTTGCTAACGTTAACCCCTTTGCAGGTGTTTGCTGGAGCGGTTTTGCAGGATAGGCTTGGGTTCAGTTACATGTAGTTGCATCTAATTAGGTCACCTTTCATTTTTTGGGAAAGAGTAAAATGGTTGTTCATTACAAATCTTCATCTAGTCCTAATTAGGGAGGAAGTAACTGGTTTATTTCATGCTTGCATTACAAACACCTTCAAAGTTATTGCTATCTGAGATTTAAAATTGAACTCATCACTGATCTTGAAGGTAAAATGAACCATTGCTATATCGTGAGACCTGAATTTCAAAGTTAACAATCTCGTGCTTCGCGGTTTTAAAATTGAACTCATCACTGATCTTGCAGTTAAAATGAACCATTGCTATATCGTGAGACCTGAATTTCAAAGTTAACAATCTCGTGCAACGTGGATTTAAAATTGAACTCACTACTGCTTTCTGGGATTTAAAACTGAACCACTGCAATATTGCTGAAATCACTTCAAAGTTCTGTTTGAGTAGATTAGCCCATTTAGTTTTTATCTTTTAACTAGGGTGGATTAATCAGTGTATTCTGTGCTTGCGAATGACAATAGGCTTATGCTCTCCCCTCTTCTGGGTGATCAGAGTGCCAGACTTGTCATTCTATTTGTTTAACCTTTAGGAGGGGCCTGCCCTTGGATACACGCTTGTCCAAGCGGGAATGACCCTGAGTGGTAATAGGCTAATGCCAAGCCCTACCGAGCCACTTAAAATAAATTGTGCTTGAGGTGAAAACCTCCTGCAACGAGTGCTGTTATGTTACACCGACGGCCAACCTCCCCCAAAACCCTCTCAGGCGTAACCCTTTGAGGTTGGGAGACTCCATAACGGAGAGTAGCGCCGCCACACGTGTAACCACTTGAACGGTTGCCCAAATTAAAAATACCTCTTGTTTTAGTGGCCCAAATCCCTTATAATCCATTTCTCGCCTAGGATTTTGTGCTTGCTTTTGTCCAAAATAGAGTCGAAAAACTACAAAAACAATAGAAAACTATAAAATATTCTTTGTGCTTGCTGTGTTTTCTTGCTAAATTAATTCATAATATCAGATCAGGAAGACCTTTTCCAGCCAAAGAATACCAAAAACAGAGAAAAATCCAAAAAATTTGCAAAAAATACTAGAACTGCGCATATACACTTTTCTGCTGCGCATACACAGCGATTTGCTGCGCTTTTGCACCGACTGGCTGCGCATACCTACCTTTCTGCTGCGCATATACACTTTTTGGCTGCGCTTTTACAGCGACTTGCTGCGCTTATACACCGACTTGCTGCGCATATACTTTTCCGCTGCGCATACATACTTCACCAGAGCTGCGCTTTTATAGCGACTTACGGCACATTTACCTATTCTTGCTGCGCATCTGTTTCTGCGCATGCGTGACAGTGAGCATTTGCCCTATTTTTGAGAAATTATCGTCAGCTGTTCAGAGTACCCATTTCGGCCTAGTTTCATTTTCTGAGGTCAGAGTCAACCTTGCAGTTAATCTTCATCCGTTTCACCCAATTCTCTCTCTTTCGTCGGTCGTCCCAGTCACCTTCTGTCCAAGTCACTCTTGTCCCAAAGTCATTCTGTCCCATACCGATTCGACATAGGTCCTTCGTTTCATTTATGAATTCACGTAAGCCTAGTAGGTCACAGTACCTTTGCTAGTAGTCTTGTTGAACGACTAAGCCCTACACAGTAAGACTGGTATCGACTACCCTTGCTAATGGCTAGAGTCTTGTGTCAACCGTCTTACCTGAAGTCATTGGGCGAGAGAACCCTTTGTCCAAATCTTGTCCTAGATACCCCATTCATTACAGTCTTAGTCGGCACCTTGCCAAAATTTCTAATCCTAGTCCACTTCATCCCACCCCACCTTGCATGGTTCTTACTCGATCCCAGTACAACAAGCTAATTGAAATGGCCGACTCATCCGATCACATCGCCCCACCACGCGATGATGATGAAGAAATTTCTCATGAAGAATTAGTGGCACACATGCAAGATAGCAAATTCCAACGCCTAGTAGAGAAAGTGCTCCTTGAGGACCCCACCAAATATTTCCATCATCTTGCTAGTCTCGGAATCAAACTCCCCGCAGACTTTGACATTAGCTCCATCATGGAAAATGCAGACAATGAACGTGAGAGGGACACAAATGACACAGTCCCGCATGCACATGAGAGAGGCAAAAATGACACGGTCCCCCATGCCAATGAGAGAGGAAAACAACCCATAGATCAAAATGCTCCTATGGCGGATGTGAGACAACAAATTGAGAGTCTAAAGCTAGAAATCTCCAACCTTAAGATCGGCACAAGTTCCAAGAACTACTCCTTGGAAGATATAGCACCATACCCCTTTGACAGAAGTTTGGTCATGAAACCATTCCCCTATCAGTTCGAAATTCTGAAATTTGACAAATACAAAGGGAAGGGGGACCCTAGAGATCATATCAGGGAATTCACTGCAGCATGTCTAGAAGTAGCTCACAACGAGACCTACTTAATGAGACTGTTCCCAAGATCTTTAGGAGGTCAAGCTATGGAGTGGTTCTCGCGTCTCCCACCAGGAATCAAAACTTTTGATGAACTTGTCAATAAATTCATAACGCACTTCTCTTACAACATAGAACACGAGGTATCTATGCTAGACCTATGCAACACCAAACAAAAGAGTGGTGAGTCATTCGCCACCTTCTTACAACGATGGAGACAGCTAGCTAGTAAGTGTTCTTACGACATGCCTGAGAAGCAACTATTGGAAATGTTTGTCCACAATTTGAATCCCGATCTTAGCTATCAGATTCAGATACAATGCCCTACCTCATTCGCCAAAGTCATTGAAATGGGGCTATTCATTGAGAAAGCTATGATCGCTAAAGGAACTCTCAAGCTCTACAAGGACACACCTCCTTCCAATTACACAACTGACAAGTCAAAGTTTTGGACCAAGAACAAGAATGTGGTCAACAATGGAGTAGTGGATGCCAAGGCGGCAGCCCCTAAACAACAACCCATATTCACTCTTAAGGAAGAAGCAAATAACGGTGCACTCAACAAGCCAACCCCTCGAGAACCTAGACCTTGGTTCAATTCAAATCCAAGGAGGAAATTCACACCGTTAGGAGAATCTCAAGAATCGGCCCTCAGAAAGTTGTTGGCTAACAATGAAATTTCTCTACCGCCAACAAGTGACTATGAGCCTATAGTCAAACCTCCCTATTGGAAGGACACAAACTATTGTGAGTATCATCGAGGAAGGGGGCACACAACCAATAATTGCATCCATCTTAAGAATGTCATACAGGATATACTGGATCAAAATCAGGGAGGAACACAATAGCATACCTCCAATGAATCTCATGTGGCCTACCGGGATCCTCTCCTAAATCACAACAGGCCGTATAACAACAATCACAACAACGGTCACAATAACAACAATGGTCACAACCACAACAATGGTCACAACGGCAACAACTCCAATGGCCATAACAATAATGACAACAATCGCAACAGGCCAAACCAGAACAGTGGGTCGAGTAATGCTAACTATGCAAGCATTCCCTTTGAGTACACCATTCACTGCATTTCTAAGCATGTTCCGCAAGTCAACGTCATATCCCCCAACCAACAACCAGGACCTAACAAAACTGGTTGTAGTATAATTACCCGCAGTGGTAAAGTCACGATCAATACCACCCCTCCAAGGTCGTCGCCATCTCCGTCCAACTCCCGCCCATATAATGTCATCGACCAATTGCAAAAAACTCCGGCTCACATTTCTATATTGGAGCTCTTGCGTCTATCTCCTTCTCATACGGAGATTCTTGAGAAAGCCTTAGTGGAAACTACTGTCCCCACTAACCTAGCCCAAGAAAAGTTTCAAACCATGGTGGGTAATTTGACATCCTCCACTTCCATCTCATTTACAGAGCAAGATGACCTTTCCATATCTCAACCCCACAACACTCCTCTACACATTGTCGCATTCGTGCACAAGCACCACATCAAGAGGGTTCTCATTGATGGGGGTGCCGGTTTAAATATTTGTACTTTGAAGCTAGTCCTTGCACTGGGGTTCTCCGAACAGGCAGTTGATCCAAGATGGAAAATTACTATCAAAGCCTATGACGAGGAGGAACGAACCACAAAGGGCACGGTTGTCCTACCCATTCAAGTGGGACCGGTAATTAAAGATGTGGTGTGCCAAGTCCTTGATCGGGAGCTTGCTTACAATATTCTACTAGGGAGACCATGGATCCACGCCATGAAGGCTGTCCCCTCCACCTACCATCAATGCATAAAGTTCCCACACAATGGCAAGCAGGTCACCATACAAGGCGACCCCGACCCCTACCAACATTGCAATTCACTCCAAGCAAAATCTGAATGCGTCATTCCCAATAACCGAGCCTACATTTCCCCTACTCCGCCACAAGACCATACTGCCGAAGCTTCCTCCTCGAGGCCCAAACCGCTAAAACTTACCATAAAAGAAAATGGCGTGGGGGAGTACTCCATTGAGCACAGCCTCAACCTTGCCACCATGCCTTTATCTCCTCGCTCCTTTGGCAAACCCAAGCATCAACCTAGGCATTTTCCAAAGCCATCTGCTCCTCCTACAACTCCCGCAAATCCCTTTGTAAAATGGGGGACCTTATCTGATGAGACAGAGGAGCGAGATCTCCTGCAATGGCTTTATGCTGAAGAAGAAAACACACCCCAAGAGCCGCCTAGACTCCCTCCAGAACTCTATGGACGGGGTGAAACTATTTTGCACAGGATGGGATATGAAGGACAAGGCCCCATAGGCCTCAGAAAAGAAGGAATCGTTGAACCTATCCAACTTTCTTCATCCTCTTCGGCTAGAAACACAACTGGCCTAGGGTACAAAGGTAAAGGTAAAGCCAAAGAAAATGCCTGCCTAGTGGAGACAATTCAAACACTCCAAGTGGATAGTGATGCAGATTCAGATGAGTCAAACGAGTATGAGTGGGACGAGCTAACAGAGCACTCCTATGATGACAAGGAGATTGACACCATCCAAACTCTCAGCCCCTACCATGAGGGACAGACGCAACGGGACAGACCACTGGAGTCTGATTTACCCCTCCCTGAGGTTATGGCTTTTGAGGAAAGTTTCGATTCCATTGCAATAAACAACCTGGAGGAGAGTACCACCCAGAACACTATCCCCGCCAGTGCCCATAATATTTCCATTCACAACATTAACGAATCAGATCTCTCATCTGACTCCCTTCCCCTCTTACACCCTGAGCTTATTAACTGGGATCTGCAAGGAACCCCCCAATTAGATATGTTCCAGAATGATGATGCTTACATTGACTATATGGAACTTAGGGATCACTTACCAAAAGGAGATCATAAAGCTGGTTTTGCTATCGAACTCAACACTGTGGCTTACTTCGGGGAGGGTGCCAAGCCTTCTAGTCGCAAGAATATCAAAATCAAAAATGAAGCTGACGGTGAAAACTGCCATGCGGCAGTGTCAGATCATAAAACAGTAAAAAGAAAGGACGTATCCGAAGGTGAAAACCCAACTGTGGCACCTGACGATGGAACGCTTGACACCCTCCCTAGTGATATGTATCAGGAACAGTCACAGATTGTGGTGAAGCCAACAGAGCCAGTGAATATTGGAACCGAAGAACAGCCTAAGATTATCCACTTCGCAAAATCTCTCACACCACCTGAGAAAACTAGGTTTGTACCATTCTTTAAAAAGAAGAGAGGCAGCTTTGCTTGGTCATATGCCGACATGCCAGGTTTGGACCCAAACCTGATTCTACATCACTTGCCATTGGATCCAGGGGTGAAGCCCGTAAAGCAGAAACTGTAAAAGATGCATCCCCATATAGCCCTTCTGGTCAAGGAAGAACTCAAGAAATTGCTAGATGTGGGGTTCATCAGAGCCATAGATTACCCCGAATGGATATCAAACATTGTGCCAGTGTCTAAACCAGATGGCAGGGTTCGACTATGCAACGATTTTAGAGACTTAAACAAGGCATGCCGCAAGGATGACTTTCCGTTGCCTAACATCGACATCATAGTCGACCTTACTGCAGGGCATACAATGCTGTCACTCATGGACGGATTCTCTGGATATAACCAAATCAAAATAGCACCTGAGGATCAACACAAAACAACTTTCACATGTCCATGGGGTACCTTTTGCTGGAATGTCATGCCATTTGGGCTGAAAAACGCAGGTGCTACATATTAGCGGGCCATGACAACCATCTTCCATGACATGATGCATGTAACTATGGAAGACTATGTTGACGATATCTTGGAAAAATCCATCACAAGGGATTCACATCTGGACACATTAGAAAAAGTCTTTCAACGGTTGGATCAATTCCAAGTAAAACTGAACCCGAAGAAGTGTGTGTTTGGGGTCACATCAGGCAAGCTGCTAGGCTTCATCGTGTCAGCGAACGGTATAGAGGTAGACCCGGCCAAGGTCAAAGCAATCATGGACATGCCACCGCCCAAAACTCTAACACAGTTGAGATCCTTACAGGGCAAGCTCCAGGCCATCCGTAGGTTCATCTCACAGCTGGCAGACAAGTGCCATCCTTTCAGCCATCTCCTACATAAGAATGTTCCATTTAAATGGGATGAGAAGTGCGAAGAGGCATTCAACAAGCTCAAGGAGTACCTCATGAATCCTCCTATACTCATGCCTCCGATCCAAGGAAAACCTTTGATTCTCTACATATCTGCTACACCTACTGCTCTTGGGGCTCTCCTAGTGCAGCAAGACTATGAGAACAAGGAAAGAGCTGTGTACTACATCAGTCAAACCTTAGTGGGCTACGAGTTGCAGTACTCACAGGTGGAACGTTCATGCCTTGCGGTGGTTTTTGCCTCACAAAAACTCTGACACTACATGTTGGCACATCCTGTCAAACTCATTGCCAAGATCGACCCACTAAAATATCTTCTCAGCAAAGCAGCTCTCACGGGTCAACTAGCCAAATGGGTCATGCTTCTTAGTGAATATGATATAGAGTATGTGGATAGAAAAGCAATCAAAGGGCAAATCATCGCTGACCAGCTTGCTGAGGCACCATTACAGGACACTTCACCAATGCAGTTTGAGTTTCCTGATGAGTCTTTATTCACTCTGTCTACATCTCCTTGGAAACTCTACTTCGACGGGTCTTACACCAACCATGGATCGGGGGCAGGTATCCTGTTTATCACCGCCCAAGGCGACAATATTCCAAAGTCCTACAGGTTGTTATTCCCATGCACTAACAATATAGCAGAATATGAAGCCTTGGTAATTGGTCTCAAGATGGCCACTGAGTGGAAAATCCAAGCACTATGTGTCTACGGTGATTCGCAGCTTATCATAAACCAGGTCAACGACGAGTATCAGACCAAAGATGAGAAGCTCATCCCATACAAACGGATGGTCGACGACCTCAAAGAACATTTTGGGACCATCTCGTTTGAGCAGATACCCAGGATAGAGAACAAAGCAACAGATGCAATGGTGACCATAGCCTCTCTTCTAGAGATACCTGAACATGAGTCACGGTATGAGTTCTTAGTAGAAACCATTCGACAACCGGCTTATGATCTCCTCGAAACCCATTCCATTTGCCTCCTAGTAGGATCTGATTCACCTTGGTATGGTAAGACCTACACGTACCTCAAGGACAATATCCTTCCTTTGGACCTCTCTTCCAACCAAAAGCGAACTTTCATCCAACAAGCCTCCCGTTACACCATTATCGCCAATACCCTTTATCGACGTGGTCTGGATGGTACTTTATTCCGTTGTCTAGAACAAGAAGAATCTGTAACTGCCTTGCGAGACGTGCACGAAGGGATCTGCGGAACACACTCCAGCGGTCCTTCCTTAGCTAAGAAACTCATGCGTTTGGGTTATTACTGGCCCAATATGGAAATGGATTCATATCAGTTCGTCAAAAAGTGCAAATAGTGCCAGATACATGGGAACCTGATTCATGCACCTGCTCAGGAGTTGAGACCTCTAATGACACCCTGGCCCTTTTGCCAGTGGGGACTTGACCTCGTGGGAAAGATTCATCCACCTTCTTCCAACGGCCATAAATTCATCATAACCGCCACTGAGTACTTTACAAAGTGGATTGAAGCCGTTCCCCTATCGACCGTCACAGGAAAGCAAATTTCCTCTTTCATTCTGAATTACATTATCTGCCGATATGGCATCCCTTCATCCATCATAACGGATAACGGGAGACCCTTCAAAAATTAGGATGTCCAGGAACTTTGTGAGCGTTTTAAAATCCAACATCGTTTCTCCACTCCATATTATCCCCAAGGTAACGGCCAAGCTGAGGCCTCGAACAAAACCATTCTGAAAATCCTAAAGAAGACTATCAATGAAGCTGGTCGCGATTGGCACGTCCAACTCAATCCCGCTTTGTGGGCCTATAGAACCAGCATACGCACTCCCACAGGTGCTACACCCTACGCCCTCGTCTATGGTTCCGAAGCCATCCTTCCCATTGAGGTCAAACTCCCATCCCTTCGGGTGTCGTTGAAAGGTATCATATCAGACGAAGAGTACAGAGTCTCCAGACTATGAGAGCTAGAACTGCTAGAGGAAAGGCGCCAGAAAGCTTTTGACCATCTCAAAGCCTATCAACAGATGATGTCAAGAAGCTACAACCACAAGGTTAGACCAAGATGCTTCAAGGTTGGGGACCTCGTCCTAAAAGAGAACCCTCGCAATCAGCAGGACAGAGAAAAGAAAGGTAAGTTTGAGCCTAACTGGCTTGGACCCTATGTAATTGTAGCGGCTTACGGATCGGGGGCATATCAGTTGGCCACATCAGAGGGTGGGTTGTTTGATGATCCAATCAACAGCATGCACCTTCACCGGTTCTATACTTAAGAGAACCCCAATGCAAGGGGGCACAATAAAAAAAAAATAAAAATAAAAAAAAAGTTACAAAGAGAAAATACAAAAAAATTGAAAAAATAGAAAGCATACAAAAAACAATCATCCTTTGGTGAAAACCTGGCAAACAGGCGCCTTGGATAGGTATCATGAGGAAAACCTAGCAATCAGGCGTCATGTTACTTTCTAGCTTCTCGTGCAAATAAAAGCAAGTGATGAAAACCTGGTAAACAGGCGTTACTTGTGACAAACCGCATTCTCCATCTTTGGGAATCCAATCACCTTGAGCCCATTCTCCCTCTATTTTGCCCATTCGACCCATATCCATCCCACAATAAACAATTGACAGTTACCTATCGTGGCTTGATACGCACCTTGTGGCCTTGTCGACCAAGGTTTTGTCCCATACCATCTCCTCAGTGTGAGCCTAGCATAAGTGTCTCTCGTCGGTGTCTGTGGTCCAAGTCCGTGAACTACGTTGCCTCTGCGCCATCACGTAGGCAAGGCCATTATTCTAATGCGCCCCCGAGGCTTCCATCTCTCCCAAGGTCCCATTCGTCTCCTTTCTTGTCTTCATTCTTGTCGTCTTTCTTCTAGTCCATCCATGGTCCATTAGGGTTTACCCTGAACTACGTTGCCTCTGCGTCGTCACGTAGGCAAGGCCATTTAGCAATGAGCCCCCGAGGCACTAGGTCAGTCCCTTAGGGTCCGTCTTCTCAATAAGGATTATGCAACCTTCTCATCAAGCAAGCAAATGCAAGCAAAACCCGCGCTTCAAGCAGAAACCTTGACTATGAGCATCTTAACCTATGCAATGCAAAGCAAATACCTAAGGTCTTCTAAATGATTTTATGCAAATTAAGGCAAGAAATAAACACATATCAATGCAAATATGCTTTGTAGATTTGAACCTAGGGTTAAGTTACAGAGTCTTGATTTTTGCTATCCTACCTTCCTATGCTACTCAAGGATGCCAAAAGCTAGAGATGCTATGATGGGGGCATGATTACTTTCTTTGTTTGTTGTTTGTGGATTAAACTTTAATACTGTGAAGCCTTGTCTAAGGACATGATCGGCAAAAGATCATCGAGGACATCAAAGGTCTTACAGGAACGGGGGCAATCCTTGCTTGTTGAAACGCAAGAAGTACTCAGGCCATCTAGATTCAATTTTGACTAGATGCTTGTATTAACTTGCTAAATCACACTCCATGTAAGCAATACTCAGGTCATCTCGATTCAATTATACCTAGATGCTTGTATTCACTTACAACATTTCAGAAAAGTACCAAAAAACCAAATGCCCAATGATGAAATAAAGCAATTTAAAAGCAAAGCATCCGTCCTATATCCATATACACATCCATGCATCCGTATCCCATACAATCCTCATTATCCCAACTATGCAGAGTAACGATATCAAGTAAAGTTTCTAGGTCATTCTATCACAACCATTCTTCTATCCATCATGTCATTCTTGTGTCGATAGAGTACATTTGGACTTCACAAAAGCAAAGCATATAGGAGCATATCATATCATTCGTAGGAACTAGTCATGCACATGATTAGGTTAGTAGACTGCACCATCCAATGCATTAGATCACCAATACATCTGCATCACATCGCATCTCAAAGGCACAGAAAATCACAAAACATATCCACGTGCATCATATCACTATACTGCATCACCACATAGTACTCATGTTACAACTGCATACATTCAAAGCATTACATCATATAAACATCCAGTAGTGTCCCATATATCTATACAGCATCATCACATAGAAACCATATCACATATGTATATATTTGCATTAGATCATATAGACATCACATATACAGTTACATCATAACATAGAAATCATGTTTCATAAACATACATTTGCATCATCACATAGACATCATATCACATTTTGCATTCATTTGTCACATTAGATCATATAAAAATCATATCGTAGCATATCAAAGTGTATCTCATATAGCATCAGATAGACCATCTAACTATGCAATAGAATCACATCATACAATAGAAGTAAAATCATCATCTCATAACGCATGCAATAGATACACAAAGCTGCATCATCATCCATACTATCATATAAAAGAGGTCCAAATGTACAAATATCACCATCTATCTCAAAATCAAAGTGTCATATACAATATACGTCTAAATAGACGGTGATACATGTCCCAAAAATGCCCAAAATCTAGTCTGTGTCTACCCCTGCTGCTGTGGGCCACCACTGCCAGCTCCTGACTGCTGAGGTCCCATCACGGATGCCCCTGACTGGGATGGACCCGCTCTGTGAGCCACCCTGGACTGACTCCAGAAGCTCCCTGCCCTCTGGCTTGACGCCATGGCACCATGGTACAAGCCTCGGTAGTACTGTGCCTGTGACTGCGCTCTGGCTAGGTCTGTCTGCGCCTGTGCCAACTGCGTCTGCAACTGGCCTACCTGTGCCTGTGCCTGCTGCACCTGCCCAACCAAAAATGAACTCGCTGCATCTGTCCCCATGGCAGCCACTGCAGTATCCCGCTCTACACGGATAAGGCATACCCGTGCGTCTGCCATGTCTCGCTCGCGAGTCAAACCAGCGATCACTGCTGCGTCTGTATCTCACCTCCTCTCCACTCTCCTCAGCTGTGCCTGCAGCTCTCGCACCTGTCCCCTCAGGCTGGCTATGGTCCTCTCATGAGCCTCACCCTGCACTGGCCCCTGTGCTGCCTCTGCCTGTCCTAGCCCCTGCTGTTGTGGCACCTGCTGCTGTGGCACCTGCTGCTGTGGTACCTGCTACTGTGGTACCTGCTGGGGTGGTGGCATCTGTGCCTGCTGCGGCACCTGCTGCTGTGCCTCTGCCTATCCTGGCACTGCCTGCCCAGCCTGATCTATCCTCCTCCGCTGCCTCGGCCTCTCCGCAACTCGGCCACCCCGTCGTCCTCGTCCTCCTCTAGCTCCCCTCCGCCCTGGGCCAGCCTCTCCCTCCTCCTCTGAGTCCGCCTCATCAATACGAGGCACCAGCATACCAGGTCCTGAATATCTCAGGAAAGGATGTGCAGTGATCCAGTCCTCGTACTCCTGTGTGACCCCCGCATCTGCTATCTCTCTCCGCATGTCCCATGCCACGTAAGGCAACTGCTGGAACTCTACCAGAGCCTCCTCATAAGAAGCCATCGGCCCCCATCGGACCCTCTCTGCATGTGTCCGTGCAAACATGGCCTGTCCCTGTGGCATGCCCTGTCTCCTGCTGAACTGTCTCAACACTCGGCCCACCATCTGTCTCTCCAATATGTGCCGTGTCCGGCCTATCAACCACCTGGTCTGGAAGCAGTAGGGTAGCTCGTCTCCCTTGTCATCCTAGGGCTTGCAGTCCAGATATGGTCACCAAACGACCACATCTACCCCATCTAAAGTGTACCTCCAATACTCTAGCTTCCCCAGCCTGTGCTGGGAAATCACTCCTGCATAGCCATAGCTGTATGGCTCTCCTCGCTGCCTAGCAAAGACGCACATCGGCCTGGTCACCGCTATGTGCTCCCACAGCCAGAACTGTAACAGCAACACCCCAGCCGATAGACTCGTGCTACGGTGGTACACCACCTGATGCATGTCATGATAAAGGTGGGCCAGCACGCAGGGTCCCCACGCATATCGGGTGCCCTCAGTCAGCATCCGCTCCATGATCCTGCCCCATCCAATGGGGAACCCGTGCGATCTCCTGTCCGGGCATATAATGCCCCCAATCAGTCCAGCCACAATCCCAGGGAAGTAGTCATAACAGTCATATATATCCTGCCAAGGGATGACCTGTCCCACTAGCTTGGGATCATCAAATACTCGCTGACACTCGGTGAGTCCCGCGTCCCGCTATGCATCGTACTCCACTAACTCGCCTACCATGGGCAAGTGCAGTATCCTGTAGACATCCTCCAGGGTCACTATCATCTCTCCAGTAGGGAAGTGGAAGGTCCCGTCCTCATTGTGGAATCTCTCCACGGCAGCTGTCAATAGTCCTCGGTTCACCCGCACCTCGGGCATAAAGCAAACGTAATCTAAACCCATGGCACCAAGCGCCACTCTGTCAGCCTCCGTCAGCATATATCTCTGCAATAGAGGCATAGGGAATGTCTCCCTTGACTGCAGCGTCTCTTGTATCTCCTCCTGCAAGCACGCAAAGCAAGGCATCAGTCTTAAGCCGCGTATACCATACTCAACATATCTATTGAACTATATCAACTAAACTTAGCATTTCAAATTGATCAAAACAGCACACTACATCTCTTGACTAGATTCCTGCAATCTCAGAGATAGCTCATCGATTCCTGCGTCAAACAGGACGCTAATCGAATCAATTTGGCTAAGTAATTTGCCATCCCAAGCAAATGCGCTGTTTCTGGTATATGCGCCGCAGGAAGCAACATATGCGCCGCGAAATGCATATGCGCCGCTTCAATGCACGTATGCGCCGTTCTAACACATGCACCGTAGAAATCCACGCATGCGCCGCCAAATTACGCATGCGCCGCAAGAATCCACATTTGCGCAACTTTATCAAATGCGCTGCTATATTTCACATATGCGCGGCAAGAATACAAAAGCGCCGCCAAATTACGAAAGCGCAGCTAGAATGCACAAAAGCGCAGCTTTCACGCATGCACCGCCGAAACTGACATATGCGCCGCGAAAATGCAAAAGCGCAGCTTCGCGAGGCATATGCGCCGTTCTGCGTTTCGGTGCATTCATTTCACCTATTTTCTACGTGCATTTATGACGCCTAAAATCGACCCTAGGAGAAATTTTTCGAAGCACATACCGGGGGTCCTGCCTCTGCTGGCCGCCCGAATCGTCGGAGTCGCTCGAATCGGTGCTCCTCACGTGGGATATCTGCTGCTCTGGCCGCCATGCTGCTCTAAGTTTGCTCTGAGCTCTCTTCCTCCAATCTAGATCAACCAAGTGTGTAAATGACTATTCTTGTGGACCCAGCTCCTATTTATAGCCTCCAAACCCTAATTCTGGCTAGGTGATGACTGTGACTACTTCCCGTGTCTGTTTTTCCTCCTGTTTTCTTCCCGCATCCCTGACCGCGTCCCTTTCCCTCCAACCTATCCTAACCCCTTCCTCGTCGTGAGATCGTCCGTCTCCAAAACTTTCGCCGTTTTTCCCATCCAATCTCCCGAGGGGGCATCCTATCGTCATTTAACCTGTACCAGGGGCAAACTGGGGCATGTATCATCATTCAGACTATCAAATTCTTTGAAGCAACGCTGTAAACTGCATTGCATCAAAGAGGGGCAAAATGTATACGCCTAAAAATGACACAAATCATCCTAAATAAATATATTCTAAATATTTATTCCATTCTTCTACCAATTAAATAAATATTCTAAATTTATTTAATCAATTCACTATCCCATAATTAAATAAATTTTATTTATTTAATTAAAATTCTTCTATTTGTCCTTCATAATTAAATAATCATAAATTATTTAATTAAGCCTAATTCCTCTATCCTAAAGTTCTAAATTCAAAATTCCACGTCACCTTTACACCTCACCTTTTCCACCTCACCTTGTCCACCTCATCAGGTTGCACATGTAATTAAATATATTTAATATTTAATTGCCTTATTTTCCCTCACCCACATGGCCTATTTCTTCTCCAATCAGAGGTCAGTTAACCAATCAATCAAATCTGTTAACTAACCTGTCAGTTGAGTCAAATCCTCAATCAACCCAGTTCACTGGTCAATCAATTCAATCAATCCCACAATCCACTCTTCTAACTGATCAATCAATTCTGTTAACTGTTCAGTCAAGGGAGTTCACTCTCCATTCAGTTTTGTCACATCCCCCCTTTCATGATGGAGCTGGGACACTTGTCACATTTCCACTGGTTGCACATTCCTCAACCATCCTCAGCCGTCGATCTGCATATCTCCTCTCAACCATTGATTTCCATTCTTCCAAATCTATAAATGAAGCTTCATCCTTCCATTCTAATCATCCAGGCTTTTGACATCGTTACTCTGCAGAAATACCACCAGCGCGCCTTTGGCACCCACTTGTCATCTACAAGCTTGAGATCACCATTGTTGCATTGGAGCTCACCTTCATTGCATATCACACCATAGCCGTTCACCATCGACTTCCTCAAACAGCTTTAAAAGATTGCACTCTCTGAGGGCTCATCTCATCTGTGAAAGGACGATTCGTGATAGGCGAACAACAGAAGTTTCGAAACGGAAGAGGTTTGCTGTGTTTGTTCATTGCTTTGTTTACTTGAATCTTCTTTGTTTCACTATTCTGTTGATGTTTGGGTCATCTATTATTCATTTGATTGATCACCATTTTACCCTCACAGCATAATCCTACAAAAATCCTCTATTGTCTTCATCTCAAGCCCTCAATATAGACTCATGGAGGCCCAAAAAACCACCATAAGACACTACCATGGGCTCAAACAAGGTTCTAAAATACCATGGTAAAAACCTATATGACCCACACTCCATTATTTCTCATTTACATTCTTTAAAAATATGCTCTATGATGTGTCATAACATGCATCATAAGTGGGTCAAGATTCCTAGTCCACTTTGTAACCTTCCTCTTTATTATGTTCTTATGTGTCATATTATCTTTTACACCACTTTCTTTGTCCTAGTTGCTCTTACACATCATTCATGACAAGATATTCTTTTATAAATATATTTACACACATAAATGCCAAAGTAAAAATAAATTACGCATGTCATAGTGGCCAAGGCATAAAGTGGACAAAACAATGAATAATTAAATAATCAGAACATTAAGACTTGTAAGGTGTATGACACACCTAATCCCTTTAGTTTCTTAGGGGAAGGTGATCTCCTAGGGTACTTAGAAAACATGGAAAGAATATTCAAAAAATAAGAATTCAGAAGAGAAGCACTAGATGATACTCTATTATGTAGTGCAACAAAGTGGTGGTATACCCAGAAGCCAAACATCCTAAATTGGAAGGCATTGGCAGTCCTAATTAAATCCAAGTATTTACCTAAAGAAGAGAATTGACAGGTCATAAAGGAGTATTGTGATATAACTAATCCACAGATACACCTAGATAAATACATTCAAAGTTGGGATAACATGAGGGGGTATGATGAAAGACTCAGAGTGCAATTGTTTTGTAGGAAATTAGTGCCAATCATAAAAACATGGTACATCAATTAGGAAAAGAGAACTAAAACTATAAGTTGGACCATGGTACAAGAGGATTTTTGTAAAATATTTCAATTCTTTGACCTAAATAAACAACTAAATAATGTGTTGTAGAAAATGAAGGAAGACACAATATTACTTTTGGAAGAAGTTAGAGAAAATTTTGGAGAGAAAAGGATAAGGGTGTTTGGAAATTAATTTAATGAATGGACAAAGTAGATGTGGTACCCTAGAAGATCTGTTATAAATCCAAGAAGAGAGAAGAAACAAAATATAATTAAGAAGATCCTTAGAATTTGAAGGTCCAAGCAGAAGAAGGTGAGAAGGAATTACTAATATAGAATGCGAAGAATTCCTAGTATTTTTATCAACCCCTCAAGTTTAAAAAAAACTTATATCATCCAAAGGTACCCCTAATTAATAAGCATTGATGACTATTAGGAGATGAAAGAAGTAATGCAAGTAGTCAAGGTAATAAAAGATTATGAGGACCTATTTCCTAGGACATTGACATACCTGAAAAGGATTAAGGAGGAATCCTGCATCATGAAAATATAGTTGAAGGAGGGCATAAAACAACAAAAGAAGAGAGCCTATCATTTGAATCCCAATATAAAAGTAAAAATTAAACAAGAATTGTACAAGATTCTTGCATAAGGGATCATTAAACTGGTAGAGGATGCAAACTAGATCAATCCAATGGTAGTGTAGCACAAAAAGATATGAGAAATAAGGATTTGTGTAGACTTTTGGGAGCTCAACAAAGCATATGTGCATGACCCATTTCCCACTTCATTTATGAAAGAGGTGCTAGAATCAATAGCAGGTAGAGAGGTTTATTCCCTTACCAATTGATTCTCTGCATACCACCAAGTTAAAATTTAAGAGGAGGACCAAATAAATACTACTTTTTCTATTGAGTGGGGATCATATATGTATATTAAATTATTCCTTTTGGACTAAAGAATTCCCTAGTTGTTTTAAGTAGGATCATAGTGAATGCATTTAGAGAATTTATACATGATTTCCTAGAGGTATATGTAGATGATTGAATAATCTATGGGTTAATGAAGGACCATGTTCAGATGTTGATATTAATGCTAGAAAAGTGTAGAAGACTAAAAATGATACTTAATTTGAATAAATGCATATTTGTAGTACCTTTTGGTACCTTTTTAGGACATATTATTTTCAAGGAGGGAATGATGGTTGACCCTCTAAAGGTAGAAATAAAATTGAACCTTCCACATCTAAAGTTTGTATTCAAAACAAAGACATTTTTTGGCTACATAGGGTATCATGACAAATTTATAAGAGGATATGTGACAATTGTAGGCCCTATTGAGGAGATTCTCAAGAAAAAGAATAATAAGAATTTTGAGCATGAACAAGATAATGTCAAGAAGTTGTTGATACTTTAAAAAAGAAAATTGTAGCGGCACTAGTATTGTTATTCCTTGATTTGAATCTTCCATGTCCATGTACATGTTGACACATCAAACACTGCAATAGGAGCGGTACTAGCACAACCAAGAGGGAATGAGGATCATCCTATTGAATTTGCGGGTAGAAAATTTTTGCAAGCAGATAAAATTTATACTAATACAAAAAGATAAGCACTTGGAATAATGTATGCATTGCATTAATTTAAACACTACCTATTGTCCACTCCCTTCAATTTCTTTACATATCATGAACCACTCAAGTACTTAATGAAGAGGCCAATAATTCAAGGGAGAATATATAAATGGTTAGTGTTGTTCGAGCAATTTAACTTTAAAACGATGGTTAAGCTAGGAAAATCCAACTAAGGACTTTACTACTCATCAAGAATTCACATGGGAGAGGATCAGAGGCCTATAGATTATGAATTAATAGGCATAAATATATTTAGAGTAAACATGGTACCTCTATAGTTAAAGGATATTATGAAACTATTATCAACATGTAATTTCTAAAGGGGAGCACAAAAGAAGAGAGAAATACACTAATATGATAGTCTTTGTTATACACTTTGATTAAAGGAGAGCTCAAAATTAGGGGAAAATATGAGATAATAAGGGGAGTGGTATTGGAACACGATGACGGAGGCCTATGAAGGAATCTCTAGAGGGCATAATTTAGGGGATGAAATTGCAAGAAAAGTGTTACTGGTTGGCCTAACTTTTTTTAAGGATGCAAAGAGATATGTTTAGAAGCATGATATTTTCCATAGGGTAGGGAGGCCTATTGCAAGGGATGAAATTCCCTTGCAAATAATCTTGGCTCAAGCCCCTTTTAAAAATGGGCAATAAAACTTCGTTAGACTAATAGAACCACCTAGACATAAATCCCATGCTTGCTTTATAAGAACTAGAATTGAATAGTTGAACAAATGGTAAAAGGTGGAGGTAACCAAGGAATATACAACTACAACTACCATAAAATTCATTTATGAGAATTTCATAATGTAGTTTGGTTGTCCATTAAGCATTTTGTAAACATGACAATTGCATAATTGCTAGACAATTTTATGATCCATTCCATCCTTAAGCAAGTGGAGCCAGTGAGGCTTTTAACAAAGTCTTGAGCACTGCATTAATCAAAATGTGTAATGAAAACACAACAGAATGACATGTAAAAACACCATTTATGTTATGGCCTATAGGACCACTTATAAAAGTGATAAAATTTTGTCATTTTCAACTGATATATAGATTAGATTCCACTTTAATAATATACAATATATGGCATGAAATTTGAAATTGGACAACAAATTGAGATTGGGTGAGGATGAATCAATTAAGGAGAGATTGATATAGCTAGAGAAATTGGATGAAAAGAGGTTAATGGTTGCATACAACTAGATTCAAGAAAAAGGTGCTAGAAGGCATGGCATGATAGAAACATCATAAATAAAGCCTTCCAAATTAGGGATATGGTCTTATTGTATGATAGCATATTTGAGAAACCTAAAAAATGATGTGGTAGTTAGGCCCCTTAAGGAGCTATCAAATTGAAAACCTTACAAAATGACTTATTAGATGATTACATAAATGGAGCGAGGTTAAAGCATTACTATACAAGAGATTGAGAGGTGGACCTAGTCCCAATTGAGTTTGGTACAAACAAAAGTACCTTGTAAAATATGTATTTTATTGTATATTACTTAAATTTATAGTTTTCATAATATGGTGGTTGCCTACCCTTCAAATTGGAAGCAAGAGCAATGGTAAAATTGGAGCGAAAATGAGTAGCTAGGAGCATTAAAATCAAAACTTGCTATTGAACACCTTTATAGGGAGACACAACAAACATAGTAAACTACAAAAAATGCTAAGTGTTTAAGCTAAGTTGTGGATTAACCAGGAATTGAGAAGTGGCTAAGAGTTAAAGTGTAAAGAGTAGTAGATTAGAAAGGCAAATCATTGTTTAAGGAGAGTCATGCTAAAATCATTAGTGATATGGAGAATTGTACCAAGTTGGAGTTGAGATTTCATGGGGAAGGGCAAGGGTCGAGATATAGGGGAAATATTTGATTTAAATAAGAAATGTTTGAATTGCAATAGAAATGGCCACTCCAATACTTGTTGAAGCAAGGACAACCCACTCCATACGTACAAGAAATAACCATGAAATACCATAGAGATTGATTAAGATGACACCTTCTCAAATGTCCCCAGTGGTGCACTCTACCCGGAGAATATAAAAAAGTACATCCACACAACCCTCATGGAAATTGATTATGATAAGTTTAAAGAAGCAAGACTACTACTCCCAAGGGTGAACAAGAACACAAAGTTACATGATATCAAAGGGTTAGAGAGATTAAATTGGATGCATCGGAAGATTTCTCTAATTTCTATAAAGACCATGCCTATGTGAGATTAATTATGAGCCACACTCATTTTCACTTTATTTATATTGACCAACCATACCAAATTACCAAGAAAGATATTAAGGTGATCATAAGACTATGTGACAAAGGTAGGCCCCCAAAAAAGACAAAGATTTAAAATGGGTAGGTGATGAAGTTGTCTGACATGACTTCTAATGGAAGAAAACTAGTAATGAAGGACATATCAAACCCTACTGTGTAGTATGCCACAATGGGGATCACCTATAAAATCTACTAAACAAGCAAAGAAAATTTAGCTACAAACACCACAATCCTCACCACCCATGAGATGGTCATAAATGGGAAATAATTTGACCTCTATGAAACATTGTAGGAACAAATCTTGGAGAATTTGGTATGGTTCTCTTATTAAATGCCCTGCATTGTACTTTATGTGGAAGTTTCTAGTTGTTGTTGGATAATCTTGGTCAAATGAAAATCAATATCATCTCAAATCAATGCACACATCATAAGTTTCCAAAAAGTGTCCAAATATAGGGAAGTTTATTAGGGATTCTTAAAATAAAATAAAATATAAATTCAAGCAAGAGAACACATTTCTTATGAAATAGTGCAAAAATATTAGAATGAGATAGCATTCTTGGTGGACATTAACTTTGTATACATGGAGATGGTAGAGCTCATAATGTTTTGGGTATTGTACCTATCATAAGAAGTGTTTGATGAGTTAATAGAATCCAATGCTAGAGCATTGCTAGCCTTGTAAAAGGATCCCAAGGTTGAGAGATTTGAAACATATAGGGAGTTCATGGACAAAAAGAGTAAATAGGAAGCATTAGAAAATGTTGTGAAAAAGATAGAGAAACTACATGGGAAATGGGGAATAGATAAGGATCCACAACCTCCAATAATAATATAAATTTTTGACTCACCACCAATAAAACAAAAAAAGAAATAAGTGTGGTAGTTTGACCGACTAAAATCTAAATCTTCATCGTTTGAGATTAGAGATTCCAAAACTTGTCATACACTAGAATAAGTCAAATTGGAGAAAAAGTCACCACAATATGGAATGAGGAAACTACCAACCACACCTTTATAGAAGGAGAAACAAGGAAAAGAAAAAGAAAAATCTCCCATAAAAGTCACAATAGAAGCATTGATCCATATAAGTGTAGAGAAAAAGAAAGTAGAAGTTGGACTCTCTCAACCAAAAATAAGATAGAAGTCAAGGGCAAAAATAAAATTTGTACTTGAGTTGAGGAAGATGAAAAGGAGGAAGAGATTCTAGTTGAAAATCTTATAGTAGAAGTACCATAAAGAGTCATAAGAGCTCAAATAGGCAAAACCAAAGTAGTAGAAAACTCTGACTAAAAAGAAGAAAATAGAAGTATCCTCTAAAACATCACAAAGAAAGTTTTGTAGAGATCTCTTTGTACACAACATAAGCCATTATAAATGGCACAAATGTATATAACCACTTCTATAAAAGAATAGAGGTTATTCTCTGAGCTACACTAGTTTATATTGTCAATAATCCTTATCCTATGGTGGACATAATAAAAGATTTTGAAATATTATCATTGGTGTCAAAGGAATTTGTTGATGTGTTGTTATTAAAGTGTCTATGGTAGAGGAGAAGTGTAAAGAAGCAAAAAAATTTAAGGCAGAAGGGAAGAAAAAGACACTAAGGCTTTAGTTGGCAAAAAGTTTGGTTTGAGAACTAGCAAGTTCGTCGATTTTGTTTTTCGCCAATTCACTGACAGAAGAGAAAGGGGAAGTGTTTTTGATGAAGACTTGGAAGATATAAAATGTTTAAGTCTTGGCCAAAGTTTATTTTGAAAGTTTTGAAATTCGTTGATTCGTCAATTTCAAAATTTGTCAATTCGTTGACAATGAAGAAGGCATTGAAAAAGAAAGCTTGAAGAGCAAGGGCTTTTCAAACTAAGTTTTCAAGTTCTACCTTTCACCGATTCATTGATTGGGTGACAAAGGGCTCAAAGGTCAAAGTTTGTGGTTTGAAAATTTTGCCGATAAAGAAGAGCTTGAAGGGTAAGTTCGTAAAAAGCTTGATTCACTGATAGAGGAGACAAAGGCCAAGGTTAGAAAAAGACATATTTCACTGATAAAGGAAAGGGTATTGAAGACAAAGCTATGAAGGGATGAGTTCGTAAAAGATAGTTTTTGTCGATAAAGAAGGCAAAGGGCAAAGTTCATAAACAATAATATTTGTCGATAAAGGGTTAAAGGTTGAGGTTTGAAAAATGATAATTTCACCAATAAAAGAGTTTAAGGCCAAGGTTACTGAAATGGTTAATTTATCAATAGATAAGGAATATTGGCAAATCATATTTGAAAGGTATAAATAGCTATTTTTGGTGTGTCAACTAGATGTTTAGTTAATTGTTAAGGACTAACAATTGATGCATGGCGATGATGGTGAAAACAACACATAAAAGCAAATTTGTTGCATGTGCAAAGATATATATAGAACTATGACTGTAACTATAGATAAACAATAGAAAAGCTTATTTGTTGCATGCGCAAAGCCACATGTAAAGTTGATTTTCTGGTACATGCAGAGTTGTTTTTTTCTTTACATATAAATGAGCAGGAGTATATACATGCAAATAAACTGGAGTACGGACATGCAAATGAGTGAATATGTATAAAAGGAATTGTAATAGAATGTGGAGGTTTGATATGTGAGGAGAATTTAGTGTGGACAGTAAAGTGGTGTAATGTGAATCAAAGTTGTGATTTGAGCTGATCAGAATATCAATGCAGAATTAGAATTGATTACTCAAAATGGGAGTAGAGCGAGTTGCAGTCAATATTGTAACATTTGATGTATTTCATTTCTATGTTTGTGTGAAGTTGGTGCTTCATAATAGTGAGGTTAGTGCCTCCTATGGACTAATTTGGTGCTCAGATCAAGGGATTGGAGTCTCCTTAGAGTTGGTGCTCTTAAATTATGGGTTTGGTGACTCCTTAGAGTTGGTGCTCTTAAACATTATAATCAATGGTTTCATTTGTGAGGTTGGATTAGGATGGTAGATCCTAACAACATTTTCTCACCATGGTTTTTCCCATATTGGGTTTTCCATGTATATCTAATGTTCATGTGTGCATGCTTTCTTGTTATTGATGTTAATGCACTGAAAGTTAATTTGATTTGCATTCTAGAGGCTTGAAGTTTTAAGTTTTATTGATCTACTGATTCACCCCCCCTTGTAGTAGATTGCTTGTGTTCTAACAATTGGTATAAGAGTAAGGTTCCTTGGAGAAGCATATCAGCTAAGGTTGATCTTAGAGATTGAACACATGGCCAGTCAAGAAGGATCTCACTCAAACAAAGCACCATTATTTGATGGAACAAATTATGTGTTTTGGAGTGTAAGGATGGAAACCTACCCAACTTCAATAGGGTTTGATGAATGGAAATCTATTAAGGATGGTTATACTTCTCCTACAACTCCTCCAACAGACAAAGCGGGTAAGAAGGAATGTGAGAATAATGCTAAGGCTAAGAATGCAATTCTATGTGGTTTAGCTAACTCTGAATTTGTGAAAGTGATGCAATATAAGTCTGCCAAAGAAATCTGGGATAAGCTTTAGAGCATCTATGAAAGAGATACAAAAGTGAAACAAGCCAAGCTACAAATATTTAAAGGAAGATTTGAAAGCCTAAAAATGAGAGAGGAAGAACAGATTGTTGATTACTTGCCCAAAGTTGATGAAGTTGTGAATGCTATGAGAGAACTAGATGAAGAAGTAAAAGAGCTAGTGATTTTCAAAAAGGTACTTAGATCCTTACCTTCCAGGTATGAATCTAAAGTCTCTACAATAGAAGAAGCAAAAGATCTTGATAAGATAATTGTTGATGAGCTACATGGTATTTTTATTACCTATGAAATGAGGACTTGTGGTACTGAGATTTCCAAGAGAGAAGCTATATGTAAGGCATCAAAGAAGGTGAAGAATGTAGAGCCTGAATCTGAGACAAACGAGGAAGAGGCCAATTTTGTAAGAAGATTGAAGAGAAGATCTGGGAAGTATAAAGGTAATTTACCCTTTAAGTGTTTTAAAGGTTGGTCACTTTGCTGCTAAATGTCCTTTTAAAGGAAAAGACAAAAGTGATGCATTTGATAGTAAGAAAAGTAACAAGCAGTTCCATCCAAAGAAGAAGAATTTTCAAAAGAACAAGAAGAGTCTATACATAAAAAGTGACAATAACTCCTCTGAAGAAAGCCCCATGTTAGAAGACAACAATGAAGGTATTTCTGAGGCTGAAGAAAATGAATTCCTATTTATGAAAATGGAGACTACTGATAAAGATCAGAACATTATTAATTTGGAAGACCCTAAGAATGAAGAAGAAGGAGAAGTAGACTTGGAAGGAGAACTAGTATGTGCTTTACAAGAGATTGAGAAACTTAGGAAGAAAAACTCCAAACTGAAGATGCAACTTCAAGAAGATATGGTGTCTAAGAAGCTTGTAGAATTAGAAGAGTTGATTGTTGATTCGAAGACACAAGTGGAAGTAACCAAGAGAATATAAGAAGTTATAAAATTTGAATTGAAAGTAAAATCTGAAGAATGTCTGAAGTCAGAATCTGAAGTTGTGTCTCTGAGAAAAGAGTTAGAAAAGGCTAAGAATTGGATTAACCTAAGTATGAAGTTTTAAAAGAGCAATGGCATGCTTGATGAAATGATTAGCAGTTAGAGATTTCCAAAGAACATGGCTAGATTAGGATTTGAAGAAGGTCAGCATTCAAAATCCAATGATCCTCCTAAAAAGACTAAAGAGAAGAAGCAAAAGAAGGAAGATGATGGCTTCACAAAAGTTAGAGATCTGAAGGAGAAAAGCTACAGAGGACCCCCTCTTGCAAAATACTATGCTATGATCAGGTTTTCTCAGTCCTTTTATGGATATTGTTATTCATGTAATCAATATGGTGATAGGGTTGTTAGCTGTAAAACTGCTCCTAAGAGAAGAACCAATTTTACTAGCAAAATTTCTTTTGCACCTCTAGGAGATTTAAGAATAGTTGTTACAAATGCAATAACTTTGGTCATATTGCAAAATATTGTAGAACAAATTTTGTAAAATTTAACAAACAGGAAAGAAAGGAGATGTGCCTCCTAAGAAGGATAATGTATTAGACTCTCTTGTGAACAAGAAGATGGAGACTAAGAAAGTTTGGAAGGAGAAGAAGGATGATCAGAAGAAATAAGAATCTCTTATAGTATAGATAGTTTTTCATGCTAAGAGACATAATCCATGGGTGATAGATAGTGTTGGGAAATAAGGTGTCTCAACCTTTGCAATTTCCTAGCATTGTTTATTTATTTGTATATTAATTTATTGCCTAATGTTGTAATTACCTGCACATTTAGTTTGGTCACATAGTTGAGGTGGCATGGTGACATGTCATCTTACTTGGAATGTGACTTGAATGGTCAAGTCAAACCTACATGGATTTGGGCGTCCCATTTGAGGTGGCACTAATATGCCATGTGTTAGCATCTTGTGGTGTGTGGAAGACAATATTACATATGACAGAATCTATGATGCGTAAGAGCCAAGTTTGGAGATTCCTATGACAAGTGTCAGTGAGGATCTTTGCATGAGGGAAAGGCACCTTTGGGTGCCCAAGTTGGCCTATGATAGGTTGTAAGAGGAATATGCTATATTTAGCATCATATGATGGATTCTCTTACAACATTTCAGGTTGTTTTGTTGGGAAAATCTATGACAACTGTAAGATGTGTAAGAGCATCTGTCATAGTCTATTTTTAGCATGGAGTGCTCCTATGTTGGGAAAGTCAAACCTGCCACATATGATAGATGTAAGGGATGTATGTGTAGTAAGAACAAGTGTCCTTTGATGTGGGATAATGGCCATGTGGCCAAGGTGGACACCTGTTCCAAGATGCTTCCAATATTTGCCTTGTAATCCCTATATATTGCATAGTTTGGAGTTGTAGTTGCATAGTGTTTTTACAGGTATTGTTATGCTACTGGAATAACTCCAGATTCAACATTTGAAGACTCTTGGATAAACTTACATTGCAAGTGTATTGTAAATTGTAACTATTTCATATAATACATTGTGCAGGTTTTAGAGTGTGGGGTTTTCACCTAAAAATATTTTCCCCACAATACATCTTGTGTCTACTTCTCTCTGTCTACATTCTTGTTTGTGTTTGCTATTGTAATATCTCTGATATAAGTTTCATATTGCTGCAATTGTAAAGGTTAAAATGAATTTGCATACCTCTCTCCTCATTAAATTAGTTTAGGAAGCAATTTTTGCACACCTAGCTTCCTTTCAGTTGGTATCAGAACCTGGCCAGTTGTGGTCCTAGCTGCTGGGTAGGGGTTTTTTGTATTGATCTTAGATTGAGTGGGAGTTTGTGCAAAGTATTATGTAATCTTGTTGCAGGAAGGAGATGGCAAGCACATCCGAAAGGATAGAGGTTGAAAAGTTTAATGGCAACAATTTCGAGTTGTGGAAACTCAAAATGGAAGACATGCTCATTGATAGAGACCTATGGGAAGCAATTTCTAATGTAAAACTAGCGGCAATGTCCCAGGATGATTGGGATCTCAAAGATTGTAAAGCCAAGGGTCTTGTGAGACTTTGTCTAGCTGATTCCATCCTGTTAAGTGTTCATGAAGAGAAAACTGCAAAGGATATGTGGAAGAAACTTGGTGATGTTTATCAGGCTAAATCCCTGGTAAACAATTTGTTCCTACAGAAGAAGCTATATTCTATGAGGATGGAAGATGGAGGATCTATTGCTGATCACATGAATGCCTTTAATATGTTGGTTGCACAATTGACATCCATTGGTGTGAAGATGGAGGAGGAGGATCGGTGTATGACCTATTGGTCATGATGTTAGTCACAAACAAGCATAGAATAAAAGTACATATTAACCTTTATTCATCTTGAAAGATACTATAAATTCAAAGAATTCATGATCCCAAGTCTCTGGTGATTAGGTCTTAATCTTCTGACGTTACTCAGAGGTTAATGTGAGTTGCTGTTTCCATTTTGGGGCCTTACGTGAAAGTTCAACGTCATCATGACACTCCTGCAGAAATTCTCTATAGAGAAGTCATATCATACAGTTATTTGGTGAAAAGATGCAGAAATACTTCAATCTTTGCATGATATTTTCAATTGTGCATGCTTTGTATTCAAATATGCTAAATATTTGTAATTATCTACGAGATGTCTACATATCTGTGTTGTTTGCTTAAGATCATCAATTATTTGCAATTATGAAGATGAAAAACCCTGAAATTTAAAAGAAATTGAAGAAATACTTCTAATTAAAGTTGAACCTTTAGCTTTTGAACCACATGTATATTAGATACTATCATGAAGAGAAGAAAACCAAACCATATTTTCACCAGGACATTCCACAGCTAGATATAGTTGATGCTAACTTCAAAGGAATTTGTATGAAGACAACACATGTAAGTAGACATGCACTCCAAGGGACGCAGCAAATCACCACATATATCCAGAATTCATACACTGATTACTTAAGATTTACTATAAATTGTAATCGACACAGTCTTCTCATTCATTAAGCATGCAAAAATATAAATGTATACAAAAACTTTGAAATGAGCTCTAAATGTTTCAGCAGATGGATTTCAATTAAGTTTCGAATGTTTACAATAAGGCATTCCACCACCTTTTATAGAATAAGGTGAGGAATCCGTTACAAAAAGATCTACGATCTTGATTTACCAATGCACATCTACGGTCACAATTTCCTTGACTTTGTCAATTTTTTTACAAAATGGCACAAGTTGCCAGCTGGCAACTATTTGGGTTATTTATGCAGTCCCACCTTATTATGTGTCTTCATCATGCTCTTCACCAGATTCATGTGGATCATCATCATGTGCATCACTTTCTGAACTTTCACTATCCTGATGATGATGACACCGCATATGTGACTGCATACTGCTCTGGATCTGCTCATATGAATGCACGACCTGATCTATTCCTCTACCATCCTGAGTCTTTGTTTTGATGATGGCGTGCTTGTGTGCTTCATATTTATTCCTACTGCTATCCAATTTGTCTTTCCTATCCTGCAGTGTCTCATTGTATTTTTCCATCTTGACTTTGATCCTCATTATTTTATCTATAACTTCTTCTGTCAAGTGGACCAATGGACCATTTGCCTCTGATTGGAAGTTGCTGTGTAAAGCTTTGATGGCAGACTCTTCATCTTGATTTTCTATTTTTCCTTCTACCTTCCCTTCCAATGTTTCTAATATGTCTGCCTCAACAGCCATTAAATCGTGCAACTTCATGCTAACTTCTCTTAGCTTATTATTGCATCTCCTAATCACTCCACATTCAAATTGAATGTCTTTATACCAGATGTCAACTAACAATGCGGTATTACTATTCAATACCTACTTATTAATAAGCAGCTGAGGATTTATCCTCCTTATTTCTCCTAGGATGTCCAGGACCTTGTCCAATTTATAAGACCTTTTTCCTGTCTGCATTTGCAATTTGTCCACCTTGGTCCTAGAGTCACTAAGAATGCTCCACCTCTTCAAAGAGGCCTTTACCATTTCCTCAGCATCATCTAATGTGGATGACATCCATTTTCTGATCACAGATGCCTCATGTTTCATGAGGTCTAACTTATTTACCTCTTCCTGAGAAATAGCAGTCAATGGGACTGCATGTTCAATAGTTGTATCATCAGGATTAATCAACCTCCTTATATAGGCATGCAACTGAGCAATGTGCTCTTTGTGTTGCTTATTCTTCTCCTTCTCTCTTTTTACCTTTTGGATCAAAGAATCAATAATGTCCTTGCCCTCTTGACCTTATTGGTCCTCATTGGCAAAACCAAGATCCACTGTGCTAATCTAAAATTCATCTAAGGTAATTTTACCTTTTTCTTTCTCCACCGCAGGTATGGCAATTTGTGCGGTCCTCCTCCCGGTTGCTGGATCTCTCTTGATGGCCGATGTCATTCTGGCCTTCCTCCTAGGCTTCATTATATCCGCAAAGAACAAGGTGGAGACATCAAATTCCTGAATTTCAAATTCTTCTTCTATATTTACCTCTTTCTCCAACCACGGAGGCACCTGATCATGTTTTTTTGCATCATCATGATGTTCACCCATTTCTCCCGTCTCTGTTAGCAGATGTGGTGGAGATGGTGATTTCCTCATTTCTTCTTCTTGATGCTCACTTTGTTGTTGATCCTGCGGCACGTCCTCCTGTTGAGGGATTTCTTTCTCCGGAGGAGCATCCTCTTGGTGCGGGGAATCCTGTGGTGCATCTGTATGTTGATCATGATGATCATGATCTTTCTCCGTCATTACTTCATCCGTTCTCAATTCTTCCCCTTGTTGAGGTTTATCATCCTCTTTTGGCTTTTCTGTTTCTTGTTGCATTTCCACCGCACTGGATACTGTGGATTCTACCTGAGGTTCTGGCGTTTGTTCTGCAACCATTATTTGTTCCGGGCCTGCACTATCAACTTCTTGTGTTTTGGCAGCAAGATCCTCTATTGTTTTCTCCTTTTCATTAGCCTTCGCTTCCTAAACCTCTACTATAGCAGGTTCTGCTGATGTATCATGCGGACTTTGTTGGCCTAATTCCAGAGTATGGCCTTCTGATTCTGCCATCTCTATTTCTTCTGCTAGGTGCCCTTTGTCAGGTGATCCTGCTGGATGTTTAGGACTTGCATCCTGTTTCTCTGTCAGGTCTACCACTACAGGACTTGTCACCTCTACAATTAATGTTTCTAACCCTATTTCCTGAGCTACCTACTCTGGGCTCTTTTCTTTCTCTTCTTCCACTTGCTTCATCTCCTCAAGTACAGTTTGAACTGGTGGAGGCTTGTGAGGGGTCATGCTCGTACCAGCAGCAAGTGTTTCCATCTTTTATGCAGCCACATCCTGTACAACCTCATCATCAGACAAGTTTATTGTCTCGTCTAGAGAGACATGACCTTCTACTTGTGTCTGAGCAGTTTCTTTCATTTGTTCTTCTGCAAGTTCAGTTTTGAACTTGACGATGGTAGGAAGTGGAACATCATGCTGAAGTTCCCTAGGTACTTCACTACCTGCCCCTTGTAATAGTGTAGGGGGTTGTTTTATTTCACCTCTCATAGAGGTTCTATGTTTCTTAGGAGGGGTGGATACCAGCACCTGTGGAGCTTTTCTTTTCCTCCTTATTATCAATGGAGCTTCTTCTTCTTTAGGCTCTTCCTCCATGAGGATATCCTATGTATCATGTTTCCTTGAGGACTAACCCTCTTCTAGGGTCTCAGTGATTCCAGCCTCTACTGTCTTACTCTTCTTGGACTTTTCTTTCTTTGTCCTTGGAGGGGATGCCGATTCTGATCCAGATCCTGATGTTGTTGCCTCCTCAGCTACAAATACGGCTCTTTCAATAATAACCCCTTTGGGTTCTTTTTCCACCTTCTTGCCCCTTGGGGGTCTTTTGCTCTATTGTTGTGGTGGAGGGATTCTATCTCCCTTGGTCTTCCTCTTCTCATTCAGGAAGTCGTCATATTCATCCCCAAGAATATCCTGTCCTTTCTTCTTGTTGTCCACCGTAATGGCAACACCTTTCTTCTTCAATGCCTCCACCTGCTCATCAACCCAAGCTTGAGTTAGTTGTATGGTCCTGGCAATGAAAGGGTCCAAGGATAGATCCTCCTGCATGGTGAGGTCAGGTGCAGAGATGGTATCATTATATATCTTCTTCTGCTCATATTCATCTGTAATTATCCTGCCATCATCCTTCTTCAATTGTTGGGGAATGGAGATGCAATCAAAGGTTCTAATCTGGTTCAAAGTTAACCTTTGATATCTCCTTCTTCTAGCTTCTATTTCATCCTCACAATTGGCCCAAAAATCCTCTAGGTGCCTCTAATGAATAGGCTTTCCTAATATTTTCTGTATTCTGCCGTAAGGATCATATGGTCTTGTTAGTGGAAAAGGTTGCAGATTCATTTTATTTAGGGTGACCATCACCTTCTTTATATTATTTGAATTGGGGCACATATAGTAGCCAATGCTGATTGGAAACAAAATTGGTGGCAGCTTCTTGGCATCCTTGTACATTTTTATCATTGTGGAGCCCTACCGGATAAATTCCATTAATATCACTGCATCAGTAGGATACCTTGGCAGCATCAGAGGATGTCCCTCGAAACCTTCAATTCTTATGTATGAGAAGGTGGCAAACTGTATATACCAGGCTCCATGCCTGTAAACTATCTCTTGAGCCTCCATGCTCAATCTCTTTGTTCTGTCCTCTTCCATGGTCCTCACCAGATGCATGGAGAATGCATCATTGACCAGTTTGTAATCTTTGAGGTAATTAGCTCTTTGCAGCTGGGGATGATGATCCCAGATATACACAGCATTTGTGCCTGTAAGCTTTCCATCTGTAACTAAAGCATCAAAAGTGCCTTTATAAGCACAAGAATAAATAATGTATGATGACATATAGAATATACAATTTGAACCTCCTAGGTTCATCAGCTGCTCATGCAGAGCATCACTTATTATCTGGCCCCACAGTGGCTTGATATCTGAATATAGACACATCATGATTATTCCATACATCTAGTCTCTAAAACTACTAGCATCAGGCTGGCCTGTTACTCTATTCAGGAGTGCAATCATGTATTGGTATTCCTCACTAAAATCATATTTAAACAGGTGCACAGGAAGTTTGGCTGCTGCAGGATATGTGTTGTTCTCAGCCCACCATTGATACATGTTCTTCCTGGCTGATTTCTTGTTGGCTTCATACTCCTTTTCGGACTTCCTTAGGTCTACGCTCTTAACTTTGCTACCCAGTGGCAATCCAAATGTCCGGGAGAGACCCTTGATGGAGAGGTCTGCATATATCCTCCCATGCTTCATCACTTGCCTTGTCTCAGGGTTATAATTCTGAGCACACTCGATGACGAGCTCCAAAGATTCCATGGAGTATGGAAAACCTGCGGCGTTCCACATTCTGGATATGAACACTGCATCCAGCACAAGACCTTTGTCATTCCCATCATTCAGCCTAGCTGACCAGGCTTCCAAATTGGTGCTCCCCTGATGGGTATCTATAATTGCTCCGTATTTAAACAGGACCCCCCTCTGAGAAGAGAACATGGGCCTACTGAATTCCTCTTGACACTTAACTAACCGCTTGTCAGCCATGAGTACCTACAATTAACAAAATCTTATCTCACAACGGGTATACACATGCATACATATTGCCATTGACTTTATAAATCATCATGCCTACTGCATCTTTTCAACATTACTTCATCATATGGATGCATAAACCAGAACTTACACCATAATACCTGAACAAAAACAACATGATGAGGGTTTCATTTACTTACCTGGTTATGCAGATTTCTCTTTTATGCCAGTAGACTATTAACAACGCTCTTAATTCAGTTGATGATCCCGCACTTCCTTCTGGCTGTGAGCTCAAATCGTGCAATAATCGCTTGTATGATGATACGGAAGCTGGTGCTCTGTAAAACAATTTTACGCAAGGTAAATGTAAAAATGACAGTTGAATTACCTTTTAACCTTGCAATTAGGGTAAATTTAGGGCAAATCTGACAAATTAGATTGTATTCATTGATTATCTGCATGAAAACGCAGGATCTTGCCACGTGTTTCATCGGGTTCCGGGGTTGGCGGGAACCACCTACCATGTCTGCACGCATTAAATGATAATGGCGGCAACGAGAGCAGGGGGATATCCATATGACAGGATATCATGAAGGCAGGATGATATTCACAAATATCGGGTCGAGTTTCAATGTCATCCTCCTCCATCAAATTGGAATGGTTATCGCGACAAGATTCGGGTGACAAAAGCACCTTTTGGTTATGTTTAGTACATCAGGAGGAATTTCAACGTATCAGGTGATGTTTCAAATATGATGATGATGAGACAAACTTACATGTCTCTCTTTTGGAATATCAGGATGATGTCATCCTGATATTCATTCTTTGTATAGGAGGGCATCATGACGTCATCGTCATATTAGGCGAACATGATCATGTTTAGAAAATATCCTGTCAAAATGTAAATATGATGATGATGTCATCGTCATGTTTGTTTCTTCGCTTATCAGATTTGGATGACGTCATCAGGATATTGGCTTAGGGTGATATTTCATGGCAGGAGGATATTAATAAATATCAGGTTACCTTTGGAAATATGACGCTCACGATATATAGGACTGTTTGACGGGGAAGACTCATTACCATTTAAAGTTGACGTCCGGATATTTGGACCGCATGACTTATCGGGTGATGTACCAAGATCAGGATGATCTTCAACAACATGACTGAGGTTATAAAATATGATCCTCCTCTTGCGAATATCAGGTTTGACCAAAACTTTGACTGTTCATAACTTTCACATACTGAGGAATATCAGGGTGATATAAAAGGCAAACCTGCATAGAATTTAACACTCTTTCCAAATATGAGGTCACAGAAATGAAATACAAAATTTAATAAACTAACATCATGATGATGATATACCTCACCCTGGTTCTACATGATGATGCACATGACTTACTTTTTACCAAACCGCCAGAAAGCAGACAACACAAGCCAAGCCCAACAGTTGGGTCCTTGTTTTGCCAAGTCAAAATGGGGTGAGTTGTGTAACCACACAACATGACCCTGCTTTGTTTTTCACCAAATTTGTGGGATCATCTTGTTATATCCATCGAGAGTACCACATCCACTTTCAAAATGGATGATATGGTGTCCTCGTTGTTATCTAAAGAGATGTGGAGAAAGTCATTTGAGTCCGCCAAAGAAGCTCTTGCAATTCATGGAAGACCCAAGGAGAAAGAGAAAAAGAAAGACAAGAAAGCTAAGAAGAGTAGATTCAAATCTCGTGGGAGATCCAATCTCCTAGAAAGTCCAAGGTACTGTGTTGGAACTATGGGAAAATTGGGCATTTCCAAAAGGAATGCAAAGAGGAGAAAAAGAAGAAAAAGAAGAATGTCCCAAATTTAGATTCTGACAAGTCACAAGATGATGGCGATGCCTTCATTGTAGCCTTGGCCACCCATGCATCTGATGATGTGTGGCTGATTAATTCTGGTGCCTCTTTCCACATGACCTCACATCAAGACTAGTTTACAAAGTATGAAGAGTTTGATGGTGGAAGAGTGTACCTGGGTGACGATTCTCATTTGAAGATAGTTGGTCATGGAAGAGTCACAATTTAATTCCTTGATGGAAGAGTGAAGGGGGTCTCTAGGGTTATGCACATCTCAGGCTTGGCATGGAACCTGCTTTCTATGAGTAAATTGAATGATGCAAGTGTGCAAGTTGTCTCCTCAAAAGAAGGATGCAAGATGACTAGAGGAGCTATGGTGCTTGCGAAGGGTATTTGGAGAGGTATTTTGTTTCAGCTGGAGGCATGCATTTCACAATGCAATAGTTCTTCTGAAACAAAGAAAAGAGCTGCAGTCACTTCATCCCCACCATTGGAACTAGCAACTAAAAGATTTGTTGTATCAAATTCTAATGGTAGTGCATTTTGGGTACCTAAGGGTGCTCATGCTTTGGAAGTTAAGTTTCCTACTGAGAAGACAATGTTATGGAATCAGAGACTTGGCCACATTAGTGAGAAGGGTCTGAGAACCCTAAAAAATAAAAACCTCGTTGAGGGGTTACATAATTGTAATCTCAATTTTGACTTTTGTGAACATTGTATATATGGAAAGCAAAACCATGTTCAGTTTTACTGGAGTTCTCATAAGTCTTATGGTGTATTGGATCTTATTCATTCTTATGTGTTTGGTCTAGTTAATGTTCCTTCGATCTCTAAATCTATATATTTTGTATCTTTCATAGATGATTACAGTAGAAGGACATGGATTTATTTTCTTAGAAGCAAATCTGAAGTCTTTAGTCAGTTCAAAGAGTTTAAAGCTTTTGTTGAGAATCAGACTAGTAAAAAGATTAAGTGTTTGAGAATTGACAACGGTGGTGAACTATGTTCTACAGAATTTGATAAGTTCTGCAAAGAACATGGGATTGAAAGACATAAGACAACTCCATACACCCTACAGCAAAATGGAGTTGCAGAGAGGATGAACATGACATTGATGGAGAAGGCTAGGAGTATGCTTAGTGGAGCTGGCCTCGAACAAAAGTTTTGGGCTGAAGTTGTTGCCACTGCTTGCTACCTGGTAAACAAGTCTCCTACATTAGCTCTTGTTGATAAGACACCCATGGAGGTGTGGTTTGGTAAGAGGCCTTCAATAAGACATCTTCGTGTTTTTGGTTGTGAGGCATATGCTCATGTGCCTAGGGAGAAGAGGTCAAAATTGGAGAACAAGGCTGTTAAATGTATCTTCATTGGCTATGGTGTCGGTGTGAAAGGATACAAGCTTTGGGATCCTATGGCTGAAAAAGTGTTGTATAGCAAAAGTGTTATTTTCAAAGAGCTAACACCTTCTTCCACTTTCTACAGCTAGAAGAGAAAGAAAAGAAAGAGGATGTGGTTCAGTTTCCTTCTACCCCTGAGAAGACTAAACCGGAAAACCCTATTGGACCTGATGATGAGGAGAGCTCTTGTAGATCTGAAAGTTCAAAAGATGAAGTAGAACCTCCACCTCAGCCTTTGAGGAGGTCCACACAAATCAGGAAGCAACCTGAGAGGTTTGGTTATACATTACTTGATTCTAGTTGTGCTTTTGCTTTGCTTACTAATGTTGATGAGCCTAGAACTATGACAGAGGCTATGGGAATGAAAGATGCAAGTTCCTGGAAGGAAGCCATGGAAGATGAGATGGCTTCTTTGGAAAAGAACAAAACTTGGGACTTGGTGCATTTGCCTAATGGTCAGAAACTTGTTGGATGCAAATGGATTTTCAAGAAGAAATTTGGTGCAGATGGCAGTGTTGAGAAGTATAAAGCTAGATTGGTTTCAAAGGGGTACTCACAAGTGGAGGGAATTGATTATGATGAAATTTTCTCTCCCGTTGCAAAGCTGACATCTATTTAGTTCTTGTTATCTCTTGCAGTTGCTTATGATTTAGAAGTGGAAAAAATGAATGTGAAGACAACTTTCCTTCATGGTGACTTGGAGGAAGAGATTTATATGTCACAACCAGAGCATTACATCGAAAAAGGTAAAGAAAATTTGGTTTACAAGTTAAAGAAGTCTTTGTATGGTTTGAAGCAATCTCCTAGGATGTGTTACATGAAATTTGATGTCTTTGTGTTGTCAATTGGATATTTGAGATCAAAATCAGATCATTGTGGTATTATAAGTTTGACAATGATTGTATTCTCATTATTGCACTATATGTTGATGATATGTTGCTGATTGGGAATGGTAAGAATATGATTTCTGATTTGAAGTCTCATTTGTCAACATAGTTTGAAATGAAAAACTTAGGGGTAGCTAGGTACATTTTGGGAATGGAAATCAAAAGAGACAGAGTAAACAAAAAACTTTGGTTAAGCCAGAGTAAGTATGTGAAGACCGTGTTGGATAGATTCAGCATGGCAGATTGTAGACCACTGTTTGTTCCTGTTTCATTAGAGACAAAGTTATCTATGAATGATTGTCCAAAGTCTCCTCCTGAGATGGAGGATATGAGCAGAGTACCTTATGCTAGTGTTGTTGGTAGCTTGATGTATGCTATGGTTTATACAAGACCAGACATTGCCCAAGCAGTGGGAGTCCTTAGTCAGTTTATGGCTAATCCTGGACAGGTACACTGGGATGCAGTAAAGTGAGTGTTTAGATATTTGCGAGGTACTTCTGAGTATTCCCAATGTTATCATGGTCATCCTACAAAACCTCCACATTCTATATGTATTAGTGGATTTGTGGATTCTGATTGGGCAGGTGACATTGATAGAAAGAGATCCACCAGTGCTTATGTGTTTACTATGTTTGGTGGTGCAATTAGTTGGATGAGTAAGCGACAACCTATGGTTGCTTTGTCCATGGCATAAGCTAAGTATATGGCAGAAACTCATGCTTTAAGGAAGCCATTTGGCTTAAGAGGTTATGTTTAGATATTGGTGTTGATGCAGGATAGATTACCATCTGTTATGACAGTCAGAGTGCGATTTGCTTAGCAAAGAATCTGATTTTCCATGCCAGAACAAAGCATATTGATGTGCAGTTTAATTTTGTGTGAGACATGGTAGAGGATGGGAAGGTGATATTGGAGAAAGTAGACACTTTGACGAATGTTGCAGATGCATTGATGAAACCAGTGTGCACAGAGAAGTTCAGGTGGTGTTCGGCCTCTTGGCCCCTAGCAGTTAAATCTTGTCATTTCTTTTGGCTCTTGCAAGGTGTTTGAAAAGTGGGAGAATGTTGGGAAATAAGGTGTCTCAACCTTTGCAATTTCCTAGCATTGTTTATTTATTTGTATATTAATTTATTGCCTAATGTTGTAATTACTTGCACATTCAGTTTGGTCACATAGTTGAGGTGGCACAGTGACATGTCATCTTACTTGGAATGTGACTTGAATGGTCAAGTCAAACCTACATGTATTTGGGCATCCCATTTGAGGTGGCACTAATATGCCATGTGTCGGCATCTTGTGGTGTGTGGAAGACAATATTCCATATGACAGAATCTATGACGTGTAAGAGCCAAGTTTGGAGATTCCTATGACAAGTGATGACAAGTGTCGGTGAGGATCTTTGCATGAGGGAAAGGCATCTTTGGGCACCCAGTTGGGATATGACATGTTGTAAGAGGAATATGCTATATATTTAGCATTGTATGAAGGATTCTCTTACAACATTTAAGATTGTTATGTTGGGAAAATCTATGACAACTGTAAGATGCGTAAGAGCATCTGTCATAGTCTATTTTTAGCATGGAGCACTCTTATGTTGGGAAAGTCAAATCTGCCACATATGATAGATGTAAGGGATGTATGTGTAGAAAGGACAAGTGTCCTTTGATGTGATATAATGGCCATGTGGCCAAGGTGGACGCCTATCCCAAGATGCTTCCAATATTTACCTTGTAATCCCTATATATTGCATAGTTTGGAGTTGTAGCTGCATAGTATTTTTACAGGTACTGTTATGCTACCGGAATAACTCTAGATTTGATATTTGAAGACTCTTGGAAGAACTTGCATTACAAGTGCATTGTAAATTGTAACTATTTCAGATAATACATTGTGCAGGTTTTAGAGTGTGGGGTTTTTCACCTAAAAATGTTTTCCCCATGATACATCTCGTGTCTACTTCTCTCTGTCTACATTCTTGTTTTGTGTTTGCTGCTGTAATATCTCTAATATAAGTTTCATATTGCTGCAATTGTAAAGGTTGAAACAAATTTGCATGTCTCTCCCCTCATTAGATTAGTTTAGGAAGCGATTTCTATACACCGAGCTTCCTTTGAAACAGTGGTTGCTCCAGTCACATGAGCGGAGATAAAAGTGAGTTTATAAGTCTACAAGAATGGAATGGAGGCTTAGTTAAGTTTGGTGACAACACATCTGTGAAGATCTACGGTAAAGGAACACTAAGTATTGATGCAAAAGCCAAGACTCACGATGTCTATTATGTTGAAGGACTAAAGCACAATTTGCTTAGTATAAGCTAGATGTGTGATAATGGATATAGTCTAACATTTAATGCAAAAGGTTGTGATATCAGGAAGGCAAGTTCTGGCAAGTTGGTTGCTGAGGCAAGCAGAATAGAAAATAATATTTACAATCTCAAGGAGATTCAAGGAAGAAGTTGTTTGATGGGACAGGTTGATGAAAGTTGGTTGTGGCATAGAAAATTGGGACATATCAATTTTGACAACCTTGTGAAGGTAAGTTCAAAAAGTGCAGTTAGGCACATGCCTAAAATCACCAAGCCAGCAAATACAATATGTAAGGAATGTCAGCATGGGAAACAAACAAGGTCTATTTTCAAAACAAAAGAATACTCTACTTCAAGACTCTTGGAGTTAGTTCACATAGACCTAAGTGGTCCAACCAAGACACAAGGACTAAAAGGTGAGAGATGTTTCATGTTATTAGTTGATGATTTCTCAAGAATGACATGGGTAACCTTTCTCAAGGATAAGTTAGAAGCTTTTGAGAGATTTAAGACTTTTAGACCTATGGTTGAGAAGGAGAGTGGTCTGACAGTCATATGCTTAAGATCAGATAGAGGTGGAGAATTCACCTCCAATGAGTTTGTGAAATACTATGAAAGACATGGCATAAGAAGACAATATTCTGCACCTAGAACTCCATAGCAGAATGGAGTTGTGGGAAGGAAAAATAGAATTGTAAAAGAGATGGCAAGAACTATACTAAATGAGGCAAAATTACCAGATGTTTACTAGAGAGATGCAGTACATATGTAGTAGTGTATGTATTAAATAGAGTGCAGTTAAGAGTAAACATTGATAAGACACCTTATGAATTATGGTATGGCAGACCTGCGTCTATCAAATATTTCAAGGTGTTTGGTAGTAGATGCTACATTAGAAGAGATGTAGATAAGTTAGGAGGCTTTGATTCAAGATGTGATGAAGGCATATTTCTTGGATATTCTACCAGATCCAAAGCATATAAGTGTTACAATAAGAGATTGCATAGAATTGTAGAAAGTGCTAACAACAAGGTAGATGAGGACTAGCCGCATCTATCACATAACAAGGATAGCTACTCAAATTGATCAATTATAACAGATGAAGAAGAAGATGCTCACGTTGAAAAAGAACCTGAAAGGTTAACTATTAAGGCACCTGTTGAGTATGTGCAAAAAGATCATCCTAAACAATAGATAATAGGAGACAAGAATGAAGGAGTACAAACTAGAAGAAAACTTGCAAGGACAAATGAACAAGTAAATTTCTCATTAATATCTAAGATGGAACCTAAAACATTTACTGATGCTAGTGAGGATGAAGGATGGATCAATGGAAGATGAGCTCAATTAGATTGAGAAAAATCAGACTTGGGAATTGGTTTCAAGACATGCAGACAAGAATGTAATAGGCACAAAATGGGTACAAGTTGAACGAGGATGGAGAAACTGTGAGGAATAAGGCTTGATTGGTTTCTAAAGGATACGTATAGGTTGAAGGCATAGATTTTGAAGAAACATTTGCACCTATAGCAAGATTTAAAGCTATTAGGATGTTTTTGGCATTCTCTATTTATAAGAACTTCAAAGTTTACCAAATGGATGTTAAATCTACAATCCTGAATGGGAACCTTAATGAAGAAGTTTATATTGAGAAACCTAAAGGATTTTAGCTATCAGAGAAAGAAGATTATGATTGTAGACTAAAAAAGACATTGTATGGTCTAAAATAGGCCCCTAAGGCTTGGTATTCTAAGCTAGATAGTTACCTCCAACAACAAGGATTCAAAAAAGGATGTGCAGATAGCAACTTGTACTTCAAATTAGAAGGTGAGCACATGTTGATTGTTGTTGTATATGTTGATGACATCATTTTTTGTGGTAGTGATGACAGGATGTGCAAGGAATTTGTTGATTTGATGCAGAAAGAGTTTGAAATGTCCATGCTTGGAGAACTTTCTTTCTTTCTTGGTTTACAAATATCACAATTTGACCAAGGTATATTTATATCCCAAACCAAGTATACAGAGGAAATGCTCAAGAAGTTTAAGATGGAAGACTGTAATCTTATTAGTACCCCCATGATGACAGGATGTAAGTTGAGAAAGAATGATGAATCACCTGATATAGATCAGACAATGTATAGATCTATGATAGGTAGCTTACTATACTTAACTGCATCTAGACTAGGTATCATGCAAGTAGTATGCATGGTGGCTAGATTCCAAGATACTCCTAAGGAATCTCATGTTCAAGTTGTGAAGAGAATTTTTAGATACTTGAAAGGTACTGTGGATTATGGATTATGGTACCCTCAAAATAATGATTTTACTTTGACAACATATACAGATCTTGATTGGGTAGGAAGTATAGATGACAGAAGAAGCACTGGTGGTGGAGCTTTCTTCCTTGGTGATAGGTCAGTATCATGACTCAGCAAGAAGTGAGATTCAGTTACATTGTCCACTGCTGAGGTAGAATATGTTCCTATTGTTTCATGTTGTACACAAGTTTTATAGATGAAGCAGACCCTCAATGACATAAAGGTAGAGTTTAATGATCCTATTTCCATTCTTTGTGATAGCAATTAATATCTCAAATAGTCTTGTGATGCATTCAAGAAAAAAACACATCTCCATTCAATACCACTTCTCGAGGGAAAAGGTTGCAGATTAGGAAGTAAAGTTGGAGTATGTCACCACACAAGATCAGATTCCAGACATTTTCACAAAGCCACTTCCCAAGGATACTTTTGAATGTCTAAGGCACACATAATGGAACTAAACATAAAATAACACTACTCTAAACATCTAACATTCACAAAAATAGAAATGCTTATCTACTCTACAATCCCATGAGTGGCTAGCTCTTGGGAGAAATTTGTCTTTTAGCTCATATTACATTCAATTGCAGGGATAAATTTAAGAACCCCCCCTCGAAGAAGGTGTATAAACCTAGCGAATCATGTATACTTCCTAAGAAAAATATTAATTTTATTGGTGAATTTTTTTCATTTTTCTAGGAAAAAAATAATCTCAATTGGTGAATCTTTTGTAATCGCTAGAGGTCTATGGAAAATCCTGGCGAATTGTAATTTTTTTAAAACCAATAAAATATTTTCATTGGTGATTAAAACCTATTTTAAATCAAATAAAATATTTTCATTGGTGAATTAAAACCTATTTTCAAACCAGTAAAATATTTCTGTGGGCGAATTAAACCTGTTTTCTAAATAAAAAATATTTTTGTTGGTGATTAAAATCTAACTTCAAACCCAAAAAAATATTTTCATTGGCGAATTAAATATAGTTTCAAACCAATAAAAAATTAATTGGCAAAATAAACTGTTATGCCAATAAAAAATCATACCCTGTGGCGAAAATATCAAATGTTACATATTGTTCTATTTCGGGACAAATTTTCCACACATCCAAATTCCTTCATAAAGTGTCTGGAATGGGGACAAGTGTCAACATATTTATTATGTTTGAAGCAAGATGTCAGCGCAAATTAATATAATAGATGACCGTTCGATGAATTTTCAATGGATGGTTGTAGTTGCACTCTGGAAGAAAATGTCTGAAACACTAGACCTATGACTACAAACCTCCAAAATAACACCTGAACTGTTAGATTTCCAAATATCAATGGTTGACATTTCACATGAGAAACCCTCTGGGTAATCTTATGTTGACTTGCTACCTCTGGTTTCCAGTTGTCTAAGTTGAAACTTGAGCCATCAAAACCGTATTGTTTACCAGCCCCTTATACCTAGTCTTGTTAGTCACCACTTGGTGAGGAACGAGTTAACCTAGCAGGGTCCACTTTTTAAATGCTAACTATCGAAGAACAGGAAATATTTTAGCAAATATTTTGAAGCAGCCCTAAGAGACTTAAAGGGTGAGCTATTAAAGATTTAAATAAGACACATGGGAATTCCTTGGCAAGATGTTTTAATCTTAGGCATCCAATATTGAAGAATTTAAGCAGACAATGGATGGCTTGAGAAGTTAATGTGTGAGTAGGTTGGAGGGCCCAGGTTAATCCTAACCATTCCCCACTAGCCCATTGTCAGAAGATGCATGGGTGATAAACCCAAAGGGCTAACAGGCAAACGCCACGTAGCAGACTTCGCAACCTAAAGAGAAGGTGGGGTTCACTGAAAGATGAGTAAGCAATTCCATGTGGTAGAAAACTTCATCACGACCATCCATCTTGCCATCTCATCAAGAGATCAACAGCTAGAGTTTGAAATATTTTAGCAAATATTTCAAAGCAACCTTAAGAGACTTAAAAGTTAAAAGGGTGAGCTATTAAAGGTTTAAATAAGGCACATGGGAAATTCCTTGACAAGATGTTTTAATCTTAGCCGTCCAATGTTGAAGAATTTAAGCAGACAGTGGATGGCTTGAGAAGTTAACGTGCGAGCAAGTTAGAGGGCCCAAGTTAATCCTAACCGTTCCCCGCTAGCCCGTTGTCAGAAGATGTATGGGAGACAAACCCAACGGGCTAATGGGCGAACACCACGTAGCAGACTTCACAACCTGAAGAGAAGGTGGGGTCAGCCAAAAGATGAGTAAGCAATTCCATGTGGCAGAAAACTTCATCACGGTCATCCATCTTGCCATCTCATCAAGAGATCAACGACTAGAGTTTGAAATTGAGAAAGTGGCCATGGGAGTCATTCTGCTTCGTGCGGGCGACAGTAATGGTAGTTTTAATGCCATAAAAGTAGTCTTTTTACATAATTGAAATCTGTCTAAGTGTTTTAAAGCATCTCGAGGCAATTTCAATCTCTCAAGGTAATTTCAATCTCTCGAGGCAATTTCAATCTCTTGGCAATCAAAACTAGGGTTTTCAAAGCATTCAAAACTGTAAGTTAAAATCTCGCCTTCTAAAATTTCATTGCTTGTGCTCACTCTCGTGGTTCTATCAATAGAAATTATTGGTAAATTTTCATTTCTTTTAGGGTTTTGCCTTCTTAGATTGTTGAACTACAAAATTTGAGCTTTATTGTTGCTTTAAGTCAGAACCCTAGTTGTGAACCTATAGTTCTTGCTAAACTAAAAGCCTAATTTCTAAAATTCTCACCATAATGGCACCCCCATGAGCCCAAACCTCCAGCTCTGGAGAGACAAAAAGGCCCATAGTCTAGGACCTTCTTGATCAATTAAAGTCCTCCACTAATGACAAAGTAAAAGGTCTACTTTTGTTCCAGGGTTCCAAAATTAAAGAAGGCCTCATAGATAAACATATCCATATCAAGGATGCTACCATACCATTTACAGGATGGTCATTGTTCAAGAACTAGTTTGGGAACAAGAATTTGAGTGGTCCTATATGTAATCCCTAGAGATTTGACATGGGGAAATTGGTTGTCCCAAATGTCTACATGGATGTGGACTTGTTAAAAGTTGTGGCAGCTAGATATGATCCTATCTCTAGAGTTGTCGGGATGTATAATGGGATTGAAATGGTAAAGATCAGCAAGGAAGAGATTGTTGAAGTTTTTCAACTTCATGAGTGGAATGAGGATTTGGTAAAAATTGATTTGAAATCATTTAGGAGTGAATATGAGAAGACAAGACACACCTTTAAAATCACAATGGTGCCAAATCATCTAGCATCAGTTGGAAAGGGAAATGCGAGAATTGTTATTGGTCCATCAGATAAGGAACACTTCCCAATAAAGTATTTTGCTCCATATTTTTAGAAAACCTTCTATTCTTTGTGTCAAATCTTGGGGTTTGATCCTGCTTCTAGCATGGCAATGGGTTTCATGTATATGGTTGCTCATATCCAACACCCCGCTTACAACATAGTATATGACTTTGCTTCCTTCCTAGAAAATAACATTCATGAGGGTTTATTTTCATTAAGGAATGGTAAAAATTGGGTTTAGTTTTGGTGGTACTCACTATTAATGCACATGTTTTTATTCAAAAGGGCAAATTTTTTTGAGAATGATATGAAGTTGGAAAAGGAGGATGATGGTGTTGAGCTACCTTTCCAATGTTGGACAAGAATTCTAGACAAGGATGATATGAAGTTTGATTTTGTGGTGTTTGAGAATGTCTTTGCATCAAAGTTGAGGAATGACCTAATCTTGAATCCACCAAGGATTCTAACTGAACTACATGATTTTCTCAGGCCAAAAGAAAGGAGGTCTAATTTAAAAATTGGTCACAACTGAGGAGATGTCATCCCATATCTAGATTGTACAATTCTTAGAGTATATGGCACTATGGTTAGACCACATGTTCTCCCAAGAGATGTTCCACTAAGAATTGGATTCCTTGAGGTCATTTGGTAGCTAGGTAATGTTGAAAATGGCCACTTGTTAAACATGAGGAAAGGAACCTTCTTCCCAACATGGATAGTTTTTGTAGACTTTGTGATGACTGGTGGAGAGTGGAGAAAAATGAATGAATTGCTTGAACCCTCCAACATGAGGAGAATGCACCCAAGAAATCATGATCCTGAAGGTTTCATGGCTACATTGAAAGCAAGGATCAGAAGTAGCCAGTTCATACATAACTTTTATTTCCCTCAAGATGTTATTAGGAACATCTTTAATTACCAAATATAGGAGGACAGGAAGGCAAAATGGATCACCTATGATAAGATGGTAAGGGAAAAATGGAAGACCAATCCCCAATATGACCCCCTGTTGCTACCTCAATTCAAAAATGCATTGTAAAAAGTTGAATATATGCTCCAGAATTTTGAGCAAGTGGTTGGCAGGATGAAAGGAGAGAGATTGGTTGTTGACAAAGGAAAGGTTGTGGTTGAGGAAGAATAGGAAATGGATAAGGGGAAGGCCTCAGTGTTTGAAGAAAGGCCTACCTACCAACCACCACAAAAGATTAGAGTCTTTGTAAGGAGAAAAGGTATTGTGAGGAAGCAACAATATATTGCCACCCCAACTGCATCTAAGGATTCTAAGCCCGAGGGGTCAAGAGCTTCCTCACCATTGCATGAAATGCCACCACTATCTCCCCTAAGGCAAACAACTCCACAAGTGATTAAGGTGGATTCACTTCCAAGACAACCACTACCAAAGAAGCAAAAGGTTGAACAAAGTAGCTTGGTGGATTATCCAGATGACTTAGATGATGATATCATTGTCACTGAGGAGGATATGAGACAGGGAATGCCCTCTCCCCCTAGGGAGATAATAGAACCAGAAATCAGCCTCAAGTTGGGCAAGGTAGATCTCAAGGGGATGAGCAACATAGATGACCTTAGGGAGGAAGCTTGCAAGACCTTCATGTTGGAGGGCAAAGAGAGATGGATATGTTGATAATGTTGCCAAAAAGAGAAGCTTGCACCCTAAATTACCAGAAGCAGTTATTTAGGCTAAGGTTAGAAAGGAAATGAAAGAACAATTTCAAAAGATAACAGTTGAAAAAGGCAGAGAGTTGGTGAAGGAAAGTGGTATTTTATTGATATTAGAGTGGAATTTAGCCTCAGCAATTTCTTTTGACACGATGTGGAGGAATGACAAACCATTGTATCAAATAGAGGAGGAAGCAAAATTGGCTTTGCAGGGGTGTGCTTTTAGCAAAGAATGGGAAACACTTGCTATTTGAGCATTGGCCCCAAGTGCAAGGAAAACTACAGTTGTTAAGCCTGCTCCAAACATAAGTGGAGGGCTAATTATTAAGAGAGTGTCATATACCCTAGCAATTGAGGCAGCAAACATGTCAGTGAACGTTGCCAAATTCACAAAGGCAACAGTAGAGAATATCACTAAGGAAAGAGATCAATATAGAACCAAGTATAATGACATGGTTGTAGAGTATAATGAGAGTCAGCAAAAGGTTGCCAAGTTGGAAAATGAAGTGAAATTGTTAAAGAAACAATTGCAAAATATGCATGCTCGTGCTCCAACATAGAATGAATTTGCTATCCTTCCAGAATTTTCAATGGAAATCATTCCATACAATCTTGGAGATGCACCCCTTGCAGTTGAGGAGCCAAGCACATCAAGTGCAGCTCCACCAAGTGAGACTACTAAAGAGGAATTATTGGATCAAATTGAGGCGTACAAGAAATTGATGTCACAGGTCAATGAATCAATTTATTCAATTAATATGAAGATTGTAACTATAGTTCTTGAACACTTGATTAAAGGGATTGATAGGAGATTAATTAGTATTCATTCAAATTACTCTTTTATGTTTGATGCCATAAAGGATTTCAATAAGAACAAGGATGTTGTAACATCATTAATGGATACATGGATACCTAGAGCACAGGCATTAAGAGACATGCAATTGTAACCAAGCATGCCAAGGATGCACCTCCTAACATTGTCCCAACTCTCGGGCTTGTAAATTCAATTAAGGATTTTCAAAGGGTGGTAGGTCCTTTGGAAATAAATATCAGGGAGCTTGTCAAAATTTTTGATGAATGGGATTTTAGTTTGCTTCCTATTATTTTGAGTGAAAATGGTGGGGTTAAACCTCTACAATTGTGGAAGGACCAGGCAAAAAAAATAATATCTTCTCAAGTTAAGCTCATCTGTGACAATGTTGATTTAGATATGTTGAGTAGTAGCATGGATAAACTGATTCACACTGACATTTTCTTAGAGGAATTTGACAAGGAAGCTAATCGAGTGGTTATCAAGTACAGACCAATGCAAACAAACTTTTCAATTTCATTTGGCCAACAGAGGAGTATCATCTATGGAGGTCTAACTATGTTGACACTTTAGATTTCTAAAGTGCTGAAGTATATGTAAATGTTAATGTTTTGGTGATTATTGTATTATTCATTTATTGAATATGTTTGATCTAAGATGATTTTGTTGAAATTAGAAAAAAAAGAATTACTCCCTCTTTTTATAGTATTTATTATTAGTTTATTGTATATAAAATTGGTTGGATCTTACATATCAATTTATAAATATTGTGCCCCTTTTAATTCAAAATTGGTGACATGTGTCATGGATTGCATACATGGAACATAGTTTGGAAACTCTATTAAGTATTATCTATATACTTACGTCAAAGCAAGTATAAATATTTTCATGTAGATTAAATTCACTTAAATTCACTTAAAAAGATATATCATATCACTTAAATATTGGCACGCTTGGAAAGATATCCCAAAGCTTTGAAGCAGAGCACCATTAATGAAGCCTGGCTCTATTTAATGGAGCCCAACAATGCTTTCTCATACCAAAGATTGAATCTAGCTTAACAAAGAAAGTGGATACGCCAATTTGCCTTATAGGGCTATGAAGGCAAATTGCTTTCTTGGGTTTCATCACAAACTCAAGGCTTAAAGCGATAACGAAGCCTTACAGAATTGTCCATTTGCACTTCTTGGAGTTGGAAGCCATGAAAATGGTGCTTGGGAGGGATTTCTTAATAGATAGGAATAGATACCGAGTGAATTCTGACATAGCTTCTTGGTTCTTGGTGTCATTGTTAGACCTTGGAGGTGTGAAGGTGGATATTCTTGTTCTGTTGTGACAAATTTTCGAGCTAGATTTTTTGGGTAATGAGTTGGAGGTGGTTCTTGGGGCATAGATGGGTGTGGGGATTCCGCGATCTTCTGACCTATTATTAGAGGAATTATTGTCAACATTATTAAATTACTAATAATCTAATAATCTCAATAAAATATGATGCAAATCAAATAAACAAAGCAATATTACCTTGAAGACTGATTTACCTCGAACCTTCCATTATTTGCCTATCTTGCATTGATCTTGTTGATGAATATAGCTCTTAGAAGCGTGCTTTCTCGCTATTTGAAGATGACAATACTTGAATGGTTGTATGTTGGATAAAATGCAATGAAGATTACCTACAATGTAATTATTTTGAGGATGAAGGATGGATGATTGAAGCCATGGTTGTGTGGATATGAAGATAATGGATATAAAACACAATGAGCAATATGAATGCTTTTGCCAAAGGCATGCTAGAATTTTTGTAGAGTAACTTTGCTATAGATTGTGTATTGTAGAATGAGGGAATGAGCTTCCTTTTATAGGCCAAGGAGAGGGCAAATCCATGTGTCAAAATCTCAATGGTGGAGACTTGGTCTTGTGAGGTGTATGGTGAGGATTGAATTGGTTGAGATGAGGAAGAGAAAGAGGGAAGATGTTCCTCTCACCTTGACATGGTGGAGAGAAAGGTGTGACATGAGTCTATTGGAAATAAGGTAGATAACTGAGAGGGGGGGTGAATCAGTTATCTTAAACAATTTAACTTTTTGTTCTTTAATATTTAGTGCATCATTAAAGAATATAAGCATGCATAACCATGAGAGTAGAAATAAAATCAATACACATAACACAATGATTTTGATGTGGAAAACCCTGTTAAGGGAAAAACCAGGGGGTGACTAACCCAAGATTGTATTCTCTATTAAAAGAACGAGAAGTACAAAATGGCACTTGCCAATTAGGGCTCACTGCCTGAGCACACTGCTCACAAGAGGCTCACTACCTACAATAGTTTATATAAAGTAACTAGGTATTTAAACTGATGACAAGCATCCACATATGCTGAGGTTTAGTTCCAGTTAGGCTCAATATACTAATCTACTGCACTTCATTCTTCCTCTATTTTGATCATGTTGTTCTGTCACATAATGAACCTATATTGCTGCTTCCACACTTATCTCTGCCTTTTCTCGCACACTATCTCACACCACACGCACCTTCACATCGAAATCCATCTAGTATATATATCTGCACCAAGGATTTCAACATCTTTCTAGTCGGCATCTAGAATATTCAAGATTTTCCCAAACTCTGGTTTGTCGACTGAATCCATGCTTACTAAGTGATGCGTATCAAAGAGATAGTTATAGAAGTCATCAATCATGTCAGCCAACCATGAATGATCCCTCAAGAAGCTTGATCACCATCAATTTCTCATCCAGATTAAGGTCTGATGCTCTGTCAGTTAGTTCTTGCTCAGTCTACTCTGCCTATCAGGAACCCAACACTTAGGTGCTCATATCTTTTCACTCTTTCATCACCAGAGGCTCAATCTCTGGAATGTGGTAGTCATGGTACTCCTCTTGACTTCTCCAAGTCCACATTTTCTTGAGATACATCCTCTAAGAGATCTTGACCTAATTGTCAGACCTTGCTGCATGCTCTGTTCTTGCTTACCGGACCAAAACACTCTTCAATCTGACTTTCGGTAAAGACATATTATGTGTTGCGGATGTGTGGGATAAACTTTGTTGCCATCAATGATAACAATAATGAAGCCACATAGTGTCTCTTGCCAACAATCTTCCCCTTTGGCATTGATGGCAACACTTAGTGAAAAATGACTAAGTGTCATAGTACACTCCCCCTTGGCTAATGCTCTATCTTATATACACTTTTATAGGAGCTCCCCCTTAGCTAGATTCCACATTTTTCACTGCTCCTCACTCCCCCTTTGACATCAATGGCAAAGGGTGGAATCCACACACCAAAATTTTCAAAAGGTAACCTATACATAGCCGCATAAGTATATATACATGTTATACTTACATGTACTTAAGTATATCCGCAAAAGTGGTTTTCAACTGGACAAATTTTGTTGCCCAACTCTGCTTCATCCTGTCCAAAATTGAGATGTGACCACTTAATAAAAATGCAAAAGCTTCTACCCTCTTTAAGTCTGTTAGATCACTAGTCTGGGATGTGGTCTAAGCATTAGTTAGGGCCTCATGCATTGCCTCTAACTTAGGGATAATTATCCCTCTTAGTTCACTCATTCTACTTATTCTATTCTTCTTCTCCTTCTCAAGCCTTTTTATCTCATTTATAGTGGCAATAGCCTGGCACTCTTGATTCATTATGGATGAGGTGAGAGGATCAAAACTCTGAGATAAACTTTATAGTTTACCCTCTTGTTCTTCCACCTTCTTTGCAATATCTGTTGTCACTATGGACCAAGATAAACAAAATTTGTATAGTTCTCCGCCATCTTTAAGAGCATTTTCTAGGCTCTTTATTCCAATATTTAGATTTCTCCTATCATTTTCTATGAGCCCCTGTACTTCAGAGAAACTCTTACCCAAAAACTCTTTCCAGATTTTCTCTTCTGCTAATTTCTCCAAAGAATCAAAATGTGTGCTAATAGAATTAACAAGAGATTTCATATTATCGGATGAGAAGGCCGAAAGATCCTTTTGAAAGGATGGCATGATTTTCTCTAGCACATCGGATGCAATCTCTATTAGCTCACAATCTTTCATGTGAGACTTCAGAAGCTTTTCTTTTGCTTTAGCTTGAGCAAAAGATGCTACCTTCATTGTCTGGACTAGAGAGAGGGAGTCAAAATTGAGTGGTCCCTAAAATAGTTCTGGTTCATCTACCTCCATCAATTCCTTGGTCAAGAAACTCTTCACTGCTTCTGCAGTGTCTCTTGCTGGAGACTTCTTTCCTTTTGCAGCCTCAGAGCTGTCATCAGAGATCTTCTCTATTTATTCTTCTTCTCTTCCCTTTTTCTCCTCTTCTTGACTTGCTTTCTCTTCTTTTCTTGCTTCTCCTTTAGTTTCAGAGTCTACAAGGGGATCCGAAAGAGAGATGTTTACTTCTTCAAGGACTTCCTCTTCTGGAGCAGAGGAATCCAAGTTCTTAGTCTTCTCCTCACTTATCTCATTTAACTCTTCTACAATTTTCTTAGTAGAAGCTTCCTTTGGTGCACTTAATCCTTCGACATCCATGGCAGAAGGTTCATCACTTATGTCCTCTACAACAGGAAGATTGAATCTTTTATATGCATTCTGGAGGATGTCTTCAGTCTCTTTTGCCACCTAATCAGTCTCTCCGAGCATAAGCTTGTTCATTCCGGCTTTGCTCCGGAACTCATCCTTGCAATCCTTGAAGATCATGTTCATTTATTTTGGAGTGATGGAAGGATAGAGTTGAATAGCTATCTGTTCCTGGATCTCCAAATCCTTTTCCTTGGCATTGTCTTTTCTGAGTTCAAGTACTTTCTCTAAACTCTTAGGGATTAGAGAGATGATTTCAATGAATGCTTTATTATAAATGTTTAAGTACTTAACTGTAGCTTCTTCTAGGATCCTTTTATCTGTGTCACTATACTCATCATAGAATTCTATCATTGGTTGCAGATTCCCATCCACAGTAACTACTTTGATGATATCATCAATAGAGAGAGTAGGCTTTTCAATAAATTCTTCTGCCTCTTCTTCTTTGTTTGCACCGGCAGAGGATTCATCTGAAGTTTTTTTCTTCTTCCTTATTTTCTTAATTTCTTCATTAGATTATGTCTCTTCATCATCCTTTTGACTTATGTAAGACCTTGTGGCCTTTGTCTTTGTTCTCTTCTCTCCCTTTCCAGATGTCTTGGCTTCTAATTTTGAGGCCTTTTGGTTCTTAGAGGTGGTAGGTGCAGAGCTCTTGGAGGATCTGGTCTGGGAGGGGGCTTGCACCAGATCACTTTCTTTTTTCACTTCTTGTCTCTCTTTCTTTGCTCTTTCTATTTTCTCTCTGTTAGCATCAACTGCCTCTTTTGAGATGCCATATCTTTTGGCAACTTCCTCTACTTCCCTTCTCACTTTTCTCTTCATCTCTGGTTGTCTTTGTTCAACATGAATTTTTACACTCAATTCTTGAAAGGTTCCAAACCTTTCTACCTCAGGGTCCTTAGGCTGACTTAGTAGGTGTTGGACATGCAGATCCAGAATTTTCTCATCCACCTCATAGCCCATTGGAATAATCCAGACTATTCTGGGCTCTATTGCCTTCATTAGACATTGATCAGTGTCTACCATAAAACACACTGTATCTTTATATTTTTTAACTAATGTCTGAGGAATTCTTTCTTTGGCCTGCATCATACCTTGGAAATTCTTGAAATATACCTAGAGAGCTATGCTTTGAGCCTTGGCATCACCAAGCCCATACATATAGTCTCTGATTTGTATGGCAACAGGTCTGTCATTTTGCCATATTCAGCCACTAGTTTCGGGTAGCTCATTCATATAGTAGAAGAATAGACATAGTATCAAGCCACCATACTTAAATGAATTCTTCTTATCTTTATTTATTTTCTACAAATTCTCTAACAGTTGGTTCAGGAGAAGCTCACAAATATCATAATCAACATTTTCCCTTAGCATGTGATAAGCAGTGTATATTGTTGTTCCAGATAAAGAATTCTCCCTACTGGAGTGATATATTTTATAACCGATTATCATAGAAGCAAATTTGATATCCAGATATGTGATATCCTCTATTATCATTATTCTTTTGTCAAATTTTGATCCGGTAGCCTCACTTACAGTTTGGTTTTTGACTGATTTGAGAGTAGGCAACCCACCGGATGAGTGCAATCTGGTTACCGCCCTAATGGCATCTTTTGTGATCTTAAATAGCCTCATCAACCACATGAAGTTTTCATGCATTCTGTTCAGAACATACCAGACCCATTCATCTTCTGCAAAACAGGGGAAATGGATGCAATGTCCAAAATGCTTATCTCGGATGGCCTTGTATTGGGGTTTAAGTTCAAATGTTTCATCTATTAATTCCTTGTGATAGATATCCATCAGCTTAGATTCCCCAAATTCCTCAATGTTGGTGTGATTGTATATCCTAACATCTTCAACGTGCAGAACCCCATGCGGAATGCTAGAGAATGCGCCTAGGGGATCAACTTCTAGGGATTTGTAAGGATGTTTCTTAAACTTAGGGCATGACCTATCAGTGATCTTAACAACATTTGGGGTAGCCATCTTTCAAAAGATTTAGAGAGAGAGATATTCAAGAGTGGAAATACCTTTTTACGCTTCTACGGTTCATGATAAGAGCTGAAAAGATCGTTGATTGAATCGAATTATGCAGTTGATCCGTGAGAGGGTTGAAGCAATCTTGTTGCAGATCTCTTTCTTTCATCTTCTCAAATGCAAATGTGCAAATGATGAACAAAAGAACCCTTTTGTTTCTGCACAAACCCTAATTCCATATTGCAATAAATGCACAACTTAAGTCATTCCAGTTGCATTGTTCTCCTTGTTCTGAGAGAGATCTTTCTGGATCACTAAGATGCACTTAGAATGATAACTTACAATGTATCTCACTTCCTTGAATCATCCTATTTATCTATAGATCAAGGTATTTCAATTTTGAATCATACAGGATCTAACTGTGAAAATCCTACTTTTACCAGATGACTGTCAAACTGGATCAATTTTGAATGATTAGCCTCTTCAAACTTCTTGCGGATCATTTAATTTTTTTACCAAGGGTTATTTAGATATCTCTTTGAGAACTCTTCAATCCTCTACACTCCATGTGCCAATTTTAGGCACCAATTGAATGGCTGGGGGAAATTGTTTTCCTTTGTGACTCCCCCTAAGCTAGAGCTCATCTATTTAGTTTTCAGAAGGAATATCAGCACTAGATTCTAGTGCAGATCCATTCCCAACATTTTCTGTACTTCTCTTTACCTAAATCTTGTTCATCTCCCTTTAAACTTCATTTGCATTCACTTTTCCTTTTCCTTTGTCTTGATTTTGATTATGATGCACCGTGTTGGTCTTTGAATTGGTAGACGGTTTGCCAGTTCCAATGCACAGGCAGATTTGGCCAATAGATACAAGAGGTTGCGTGAGCTGCCTCCCCTTCACTTCTGGTTCTGCCACACCAAGGGGGTATCCCTATAGCTAAAGATTTAACTTTGACTCACCCAATGAAAAAAAGATTTAGCTTTACAACAACAGGCAGAATACTCTCATGTATGGACCAAGATTTGGGTGATAAATCACAAGTTTGGCACTGTTCTTGGACATATCTAACTAGTTGGGTATGAGAGTATGCAGAGGTCCTATTTCTACTCCTACAACTAACAAGTTGGAAATATGAAAGGATTTGTATTTATGCTTTGGATGCAAGATAGGGGGTTTTGGATCATAATTACTACACAGGGAGCAGACTGGTGCCTATCTTAGGGAAAGGAGTCAACTAGACGTATACAAATGAATGATTTGCACTAGCATTCAAGTTTCAAGGGGCTAAGACTGGTGTTTGCCTTACAAATACCACCCAAGACTGAGTATTTAGTTGCCTCTACTTACAAATATCCCTGCTGACATACATTCTTCTTCATACTTAACCTAAAACATTTTAATCCACTCCTTGAATGGAAGTCACAAATTAAGCATGCAATACAAAAGATCTATATTCAAGAATCTGAGAAACCCTTAGCAACTAGATTCAAAAGAAGGGATGCATACAGCAATGGAGACAAGCAATTAAACACATGCAACAATGCATTTTTCATATAAAACGACATTAGAACTAAAAATATGTGCAATCTACATTCAAAATGCAACTCATAAACTCCAAAATGAGATAGAACAGTGAAGACAGGCTTTGTTCTTCGTTATTTCCTCCAAAAAATGCCCAAGTCTTCAACCACCTTACAATGAGCAACACAGTTCTGATATATACCAAGAACGTGTACTCAACAATCAAGTACAATGGTCATTTAAAAATTCTACCAAATACAACGCACCATGGAATGGCACCCAAAACATTCAATGCAGCCTAGAGAAATAGAGGAGAGAGTAGGTGAAATCAAGAGATGTGTTTGAAGATTTTTTCATCGAACATGGTAGCTGGCCTGTCAATCAGTCGACCATACCTCTGCAAATTCACCATTAATGCCAACCTACCTGCGAGATGCAGCAACTGCGTGCTTTGAAGTTCTTCCTGCCTGAAATGCGGCTGCACATACAAGGAAATCCCTCCTATGAATCTTTTGAATTAGGGCCGTCGATTCCTTCCTCTTCGTCAAGATCTGCGGCCTCAAAACATGTTGAAAAGTCATTGACCAATTAAATCGTGCCACGATGGCACCTTTTTTCCATCGCTGATTTTTCCTCTTCCATTTTGCCATTTTCATCTTTTTGCCATTTTTGCCATGTATATGCAAATGCATATACATACAACTGCTTGTACATTCAAATCTTTGCATATACGAGACTGTATATGCATACAATCAACCTTCATACAAGGTGCGGACCCCAAATTGTTATGAAATACTTTGGAATCTCAATCGGGTCCAGGCCTTGTATATAACTCCTTGCATGTCGCCTTGTATATTGCACATACAAATGCAATATACAACCCGCGGACCCCAACCCATTTATCCACCACAACAAACGTTTCCTTTCGCGTCCGGGTTGTATCTGTGCCTTTGCATCTTCTTTTTTATATCACCTTGTATATTGCACATACAATGCGCAATATACAACCTGCGGATTCCAAACCATTATGAAACATATTGCAAACACTTTGAAATCCGGCACTTGTATCAGCCTCAATGTATCTTGCATTGTATATCGCAAACATACAACGCGGATATACAAACAAAACATACATACAATCTGGACCTCTACCTTTATCAACCAGAATGTATATCTTTTCAGGTCTAGGCCTTGCATAATAGGAATGTATATGCCCTTGTATGTTCGATTGCATGTGCAAACATACAATCGCCTAGTCATGCAACCAATGGGCCCGAGGCTTTTTATCCCTTCTTTGCATATTGACTTTGCATATTTCCTTTGTATGTTGCCACCAATGTACATTTGCCTTGTATATCTGATATACATTTCACCTTGCATCTTTTCCTTTTATGCTGCCGATTGATCTTTCCTTGCATGTGCGCTTGTATGTGCCCTTTGCATGTTTTCCATTATATATTGACATTGCATATTGCGAATGTATATTCGAACATACAAACAAAACATACATGCAATCCCTTACATACAAGCATGGAATATTCCCAGAATCTGTGATGGAATCTTCAATGTACATCCACTTCTCACGCCCAGAATTGCACATACAAGCCCAATATGCATACAAAGATGCATATAACCAATTTTTACACTTTTTGAAGCCAATTGACTTCTCTTTTTTTGGGCCCGCCAATGTACACTTCCACTTGTACATACAAACAGCAATGCATATACAAAGATACATGCATAAAAATGAAGGCCGACATACTTAGGAATTCTTGGATTTTATGGAAAAGTGCCTGCGAATTTAAAATGCTTGAAATCTGAATTTTATGCAGGCACCAACATTGGCTCTATCTGGGGACGCATGCCTCTTGCAGGCATGGCAAGAACCATAGATCTCTGGGATGCAGACCAGTCCCTATCCATTAGGTATAGAGTCGAACTTGCACCAACCTACATCACAAAACATACTGTTTTAAAATTTACTAGGTGGCCCAGGGCCACCAAAAAGGAAAAACTAGAATTTCCCTTTGTCAAACACCTTATTTTCATCTGATATCATTGGATCAAGCCTGAAGATATTGCAATTGTCTGCCCACAAACAAACCTTGTCATTTGCATATTCAAACATCTCATTGAGCTTGCCCCTGTCAACCTTATGCAAACAACCTTTAGCATCAAGCAACATGTGAATGTCATATTCATCAAACAATTCATTCTCATACAACATATAACACTCATCATTATCCATATCAGCAATATGCATTGTAAAATGATCTCCCAGCTGGATTGAGAACAAAAAGTACTCACAGTCCACCATATAGCTAGGATCATCAGCCCTCATTTTATCACAAGCTGGCATATCAAAGAAGAAGCTTTCACATTCATATTTGTGCACCTAATGCAAACAATCATCAGTTGTACCAAATAGGAATGGCTCAGACTGAAGCACATCTCTGTAACAATCCTCATGATATATGTTGGTCTCTCCTTCATCAAGATGAAATTCAGAATCCTCCTCAAAAACAATGCTTAGATTCCCACCATACTCAACCAGATCCTCATCAAGATATGTATCATTTGCATGGAAGAGGGCTGATCCAAGTGTTTCAGCTTCATTATAGTATGCCACTGGTTCATGGGCAGCCAAACATGCATTTTCATTACCAATGGATTCAATGTGTGGAGGAGTATCAGCATGTGTATCATAAGCAAAACTATAATCAAATGAAGAACAATCATGCTCAGCACTAGCACTTGTTTCAATCTCTGATTGCTCTTCATCATCTCCATGTATCTGAATAAAAGGCAATGATTCAAGCATGGAATTGCTCCTCTGTTTGCTTATTTCTTCTCTATCTTGTGCACAATATTCACAATCATCTCCATAAACCCACTCAAACAAGTATTCATTGTTGTCCATAACCTCATCATTGTTTTCAGAACCAGATACCTCAACCTTGCATTGGGAGTCATCATTGATCCTTTCATTGGCACCCTTCACTGGTGAACAATCCAATTGAACATTGTTATCAGCATTATGTTCAAATATAGCAGTCTCAATTTCTATATTTTCATTTTCACATTTATCTTCAAATGATGCCATGATCACTTGGTCATTTGCAACTACACAACTGCTATTCATAACAAAGCCTGTGGACAAGGAATTCTGTATGTGCTCATTCCTCATTTTTCTGTATTTTCTAAAAATTTGTATGCCATCTACATACTTGTTATCTGGAATTCCCTCAACATTCCACTAGAGCCCTCCTCAAAATCTTTAAAGTATAGGCCAATGCAGGTTGGAGTATCAGGTCTAAAGTTTTCAGGGATTTGTTAAAGGGCAACTGCAAATCTATGACTAAAATCAATACTAGGCTCTTCATCTTGTCTTCTAATTTCTATTAATCTTGCAACAAGATCAGCAAGTTCTCTTGCAAATTCCTTTCTAAAACAATCAACAAGTTCATCCCAACAGGCAAAGGATCTCTTTGGAAAGCTCAAATACCAATCTCTAGCTCTAGCACCAAAGGATCTAACAAAAAACCTCATCCACATATCCTCATCTCTAAATGAGTGTTTCTCCATGAAACTGTGAAAGTCTTGGATATGTGCACCCCCATCACACACACTATGTCAACTAAATCTAGGCATCTGATTGTAAATATGAGCAGGCATACTTTCAGCTTCATAATCAACCCATGACAAATCTAATTGGTCATATAAAGGATCAAAAAGGTTGACAAGAGGTTTAGCATTCTGACTGGCAAACACAACAGGGTTATTTTTTAACTAAGCCTGCTGAGCCTCTAAGGATATCAACCTATTCTTTATCTCTTCAATTTTTTTACACAACATTTCATCCCCCTCTTGGCTGAGTATGGGTGAATACATATTTAGATTCATGAAAATTTCACTTTTAGACATTTTATGTCTACCTAAGACCTAAGGCTTCCCCTTGGCATTTAACTTATGCAATAAAACAACAAATACAAGCAGGAAGAAACCATGTACCTTTTCTCATCTATAGGCTGAAGACATGAACAGAGGATTTTTAGATCACAACAACCTACATCAACCTTTCATGTGCACTGAGAACTTTTTTGCAAAGTTGTCACCTCTCCAAAGAGAATAAAATTTTCAAACAACTGAAAGCTCATCACAAAACAAATATTTTTCTGAGTTCATTCCACTAGTAGAGCACCATTATTCACATGAAAGATCTAGATATCAACTCCCTAGCAGAGTTGCCAAATCTGTTGGTCTCTGAATCGGCAGAGGGTTTGCCAATTCTAATGCACAGGCAGATTCGGCCAACAGATATAGGAGGTTACGTGAGCTACCTCCCATTCACTTCTGGTTCTGCCACACCAAGGGGGGTATCCCTATAGCTAAATATTTAACTTTGACTCATCTAATGACAAACAGATTTAGCTTTACAACAACAAGCAGAATACTCTCATGTATGGACCAAGATTTGGGTGATAAATCACAAGTTTGGCACTATTCTTAAACATATCTAATTGTTGGGTATGAGAGTATGCAGGGGTCCTATTTCTACTCCTACAACTAACATGGAAATATGGAAGGATTTGTATTTATGCTTTGGATGCAAGACAGGGGGTTTTGGATCATAATTACTACACAGGGAGCAGACTGGTGCCTATCTCAGGGCAAGGAGTCAACTAGACATATACAAATGAATGATTTGCACTAGCATTCAAGTTTCAAGGGGCTAAGACTGGTGTTTGCCTTACAAATACCACCCAAGACTGAGTATTTAGTTGCCTCTACTTACAAATATCCTTGCTGACATACATTCTTCTTCATACTTAACCTAAAACATTTTAATCCACTCCTTGAATGGAAGTCACAAATCAAGCATGTAATACAGAAGATCTATATTCAAGACTCTGAGAAACCCTTAGCAACCAGATTCAAAAGAAGGGATGCATACAGCAATGGAGACAAGCAATTAAACACATGCAACAATGCATTTTTCATATAAAACAACACTGAAACTAAAAATATGTGCAATCTACATTCAAAATGCAACTCATAAACTCCAAAATGAGACAGAATAGCCAAGATAGGTTTTGTTCTTTGTTATTTCCTCCAGAAAATGCCCAAGTCTTCAACCACCTTACAATGAGCAACACAGTTCTGATATATACCAAGAACGTGTACTCAGCAATCAAGTACAATGGTCATTTCAAAGTTTTGCCAAATATAACGCACTGGATGGAATGGCGCCCAAAACATTCAATGCAACCCAAGAAACAGAGGAGAGAGCAGGTGAAATTGGGAGATGTGCCACCGTTTGAAGATTTTTCATCAAACATGGTAGCTAGCATGTCAATCAGTCAACCATACCTCTGCAAATTTGCCATTAATGCCAACCTACCTGCGGGATGCAGCAACTGTGTGCTCTGAAGTTCTTCCCGCCTGAAATGCGGCTACACATACAAGGAAATCCCTCCTATGAAGCTTTTGAATCAGGGTCGTCAATTCCTTCCTCTTCATCAAGATCTGCAGCCTCAAAACATGTTGAAAAGTCACTGACTAATTAAATCGCGCCACGATGGTACCTTTTTTCCATCGCTAACTTTTCCTCTTCCATTTTGTCATTTTCACCTTTTTGCCATTTTTGCCATGTATATGCAAATGCATATACATACAACTGCTTGCACATTCAAATCTTTGCATATACGAGACTGTATATGCATACAATCAACCTTCATACAAGGAGCGGAGCCCAAATTGTTATGAAATACTTTGGAATCTCAATCGGGTCCGAGCCTTGTATATAACTCTTTGCATGTCGCCTTGTATGTTGCACATACAAATGCAATATACAACCCACGGACCCCAACCCATTTATCCACCACAACAAACTTTTCCTTTCGCATCTAGTTTGTATCTGTGCCTTTACATCTTCTTTTGTATATCACCTTGTATATTGCACATACAATGCACAATATACAACCTGCGGATTCCAAACCATTTTGAAACATATTGCAATCACTTTGAAATTTGGCACTTATATCGGCCTCAATGTATCTTGCATTATATATCGCAAACATACAACATAGATATACAAACAAAACATACATACAATTCGGACCTCTACCTTTATCAACCAGAATGTATATCTTTTTGGGTTCAGGCCTTGCATAATAGGAATGTATATGCCCTTGTATGTTCGATTGCATGTGCAAACATACAATCCCCTATTCATGCAACTGGTGGGCCCAAGGCTTTGTATCCCTTCTTTGCATATTGACTTTGTATATTTCCTTTGTATGTTTCCACCAATGTACATTTGCTTTGTATATCTGATATACATTTCACCTTGCATCTTTTCCTTGTATGTCGCCGATTGATCTTTCCTTGCATGTGCGCTTGTATGTGCCCTTTGCATGTTTTCCATTGTATATTGACATTGCATATTGCAAATGTATATTCGAACATACAAACAAAACATACATGCAATCCCTTACATACAAGCATGGAATATTCCCAGAATCTATGATGGAATCTTCAATGTACATCCACTTCTCACGCCCGATTTTTGCACATACAAGCCCGATATGCATACAACCAATTTATGCACTTTTTGAAGTTGATTGACTTCTCTTTTTTTGGGCCCACCAATGTACATTTCCACTTGTACATGCAAACAACAATGCATATACAAAGATACATGCATAAAAATGAAGGCCGACATACTTAGGAATTTCTTGGATGTTTCTCGAAAAGTGCCTGTAAATTTAAAATGCTTGAAATCTGAATTTTATGTAGGCACCAACACATTGGACCCCTTTTATCCTGATTCTTATTTCTGTAGAATTTGGCAATGTGACCGGATCTATTACAATTGAAGTAAGCTATATTTCTTTGCATATTTGACTAATATCCTCTTGATCTACATTTATTAGCCATATGTCCCATTCTATTGCATGCAAAGCATCTACCATTGAATGAATTGTTTATTTGCATATTTCTACATTCAAGAGATTTGTGACCATACCTTTTGCAGTTAAAACACTGTCTGAAGAAGGATGAATTAGTCTAATTCATTCTTCTTCTGCATTGATTTTCTTTATGTCTAAAGTTATTGCAATTGTAGCAGTATCCATTGAAGGATGGATATCTTTGAGCATTTGGTTGCCTTACTGGAGGTCTTCTAGGTTTGTTCCTTGAATTTCCTGATCCAGAGTTCTTCTGACTGAATCCAGAGCTTTCACCTTTCTCATACCCCAAGCCATGCTTGTCATCTACCCTCTTTTGGCTTTCAAGAAGAACTTCAAGTTGAGCAGAGCTTATCTTGAATTTCTCTTTGTATTCATTTGTTGTTTGAAGATCCCTTTTAAGAGTGTCCATCTAATTCTCAAGTTGTTCTTCATTATCTCTAGCTTCTGCAAGATCAGATTCCAGATACCTGATTATTCTATCCATTTTGTGGTAGTCTCCTAACTTCTCCTTGAGAGATTGTTTTAGATTATCTTCAATTTTTCTTTTCTCTTCAATTTCTTGGGTGAATTTCATAAGCCCTTATTCCATTTAATGTCTTACCATAATGACCTCTTTTGATAGTTTCTCACATAACTTGTTTTTCTCACTCAGATCTTCATTTGTATCATTGGCTTCACCTTGACTTACTAATTGTTGAAGCAGTTCTTTTCTCTTTTTCATAGAGATACTTAGTTTTTCTTTAACTTCATTTATGAAATCATCAGCCTATTTGAGTCTTTCCCTTAGGTTATTGACTTCAGAGTGAGATTTCTCAAGATCATCTAGGGCAGACTGAAGTTGTTCCCTCATACCATACATATCCATTGAGATTCCCAGATCTTTCTCAAGCTGTTAGGCTCTGTTTAGAGGAACTTAGCTCTGATACCAATTGTTGGAAACAAGGTAGATAACTGAGAGGGGGGTGAATCAGTTATCTTAAACAATTTAATTTTTTGTTCTTCTTTAATAATTAGTGCATCATTAAAGCATATAAGCATGCATAACCATGAGAGAAGAAATAAAATGAATACACAGAACACAATGATTTTGACGTGGAAAACCCTATTAAGGAAAAAATCACGGGGTGACTAACCCAAGATTGTATTCTCTGTTAAAAGAATAAGAAGTACAAAATGGCACTTGCCAATTAGGGCTCACTGCCCGAGCACACTGCTCACAAGAGGCTCACTACCTACAATAGTTTATATAAAGTAACTAGGTATTTGAACTAATGATAAGCATCCACATATGCTGAGGTTCAGTTCCGGTTAGGCTCAATATACTTATCTACTGCACTTCATTCTTCCTCTATTTTGATCCTGTTATTCTGTCACATACCGAACCTATATTGCTGCTTCCACATTTATCTCTGCCTTTTCTCACACACTATCTCACACCACACGCACCTTCACATTGAAATCTATCTGGTATATATATCCGCACCAAGGATTTCAACATCTTTCTAGTCGACATCCAGAATACTCAAGATTTTCCCAAACTCTGGTATGTCGGCTGAATCCATGCTTACTATGTGATGTGTATCAAAGAGATAGTTATAGAAGTCATCAATCATGTCGGCCAACCATCAATGATCCCTCAAGAAGCTTGATCACCATCAATTTCTCATTCGGATTAAGTTTTGATGCTCTATCGGTTAGTTCTTGCTCAGTCTGCTCTGCTTGTCAGGAACCCAACACTTAGGTGCTCATATATTTTCACTCTTTCATCACCGGAGGCTCAATCTCTAGAATGTGGCAGTCATGGTACTCATCTTGACTTTCCCAAGTCCACATTTTTCTGAGATACATCCTCTGAGAGATCTAGACCTAATTGTCGAACCTTGTTGCATGCTCTGTTCTTGCTTACTGGACCAAAACACTCTTCAATCTGACTTCTGGTAAAGACATAGTATGTGCTGCGGATGTGTGGGATAAAATTTATTGCCATCAATGACAAAAATAATGAAACCACACAGTGTCTCTTGCCAATAGAGTCCACATGTCACAAGGCTCACAATGACCCAAGAGAGAAGATCAAACAAGGAGATCATGTTTGTAGGGAGGTTGGAAAGATTCTAGGGACTATGGAACAAGTGTCACAAAGTGTCCCTTTGACCATGATGACATGGAGAGACCATGCCCTTTAGAATAGAGATGGTTGGAGGAAGTATAGGCCCATGTGAGTAAGGAAAAAATAGAGTAATTGAATATTAAAAATATTTAATTACATGTGCAAGATGATGAGGTGACTTGGATGACGTGGATTAGAGGACTTTTGACTTTGGAATAGGATGATTTGGGAATAAATAATTTGATTATTATTTAATTAAGGATGAGACATTAGAAGAATAGGTTAAATAGATTTAATTAAATAAATTGATATTTATTTAATATTTGGACTATTAATGACGAACGTGAATCAAATAGATAAATTGATGAATTTATTCATTGATAGAAGAATTGGAATTAAATAAATAATAAATATTTATTTAATTTGTCTTTGCTATTTTTAGGTGTATAAATTTTGCCCCTCTTTGAGACAATGTGTTTTAGCACGTTATTTCAAAGAATAAAAATTTTCTGATTATGATACATGCCCCAGTTTGCCCCTGGTACAAGTTTATGACGCTAGGATGCCCCCTCAAGAGATTGGATGGAAAGAAATTGACGACAGGATGACAGACAATCTCATGATGAGATAGTTTGACTGGATAGATGGGTGAAGAAATTGGTTGATGTGAAAAAAAAATGAGGTGAAAATCATGCCCCAGCATGTACAAGGTCAAGCACCTCCCATTAGGGTTCCATGTGCTATATAGGAGTGTGGGGTCACATTCCTAGTCATTTGCACACTTGCCTTTGAGAGAGATCTTTTAGGAGATCAGAGCCTTTTGAGCACAAAGTAGCCAGCGAAGATGCAGCAATTTCCTATTGAGCTTCATTGATTCCAGCGGATCTAATGTTTCAACCATCCAGTAGACTACGATCCGCCGGTAAGTACCCCTTCATTTCTAGGTTAGGTGCATTTATGATCGCATTAAATGTAGGTCAAAGATTTAGGATTTGCATGTGCTAAAAGATAGAATGGCACAAATGACACGCGATATGGCTCATATGACGCGATTTCATGCTTATGACACCGGAATTGATGCAAATGCAATTTTTTTGTAACTAAAGTGTGCTTCGGCACAAGCAAAATCTTGTTGTGCATGTAAAGAGGTGTGCTGCACTTTTAAGATTTTACGGTGCTTTTGAAATTTGACGTCGCAAACAAGATAATGTTTCGCATACAAAGAGCAGTGTTGTACATACAATGTAAAGTGGCACATTCAATGTAAGTCAACGCTTATGAGTTTATTCAGTGCAAATGAGGTAAAATTGTGCATTTGATAGGTAGAACTACGCATGTAAGCTTAGTTGATCAAATCACTTAGAAATTTGATGAAGTTGACTATGCGATTGATGCGGGTCAACTGATATGTCATCTCTGAGATAGATAGAATCTCTAGAGAGATGATAGGATTTCTTTCCTGTTGAAATGACTAAGTTTTTGATGTTGGATAGATAGACTTATAGTTTAGTCAATTTTAATTGATTAACGCACACTTGCTTGTTTTGCAGGAGTTAGATGATGTCCTCATGTCGAGGGAGTGGTTTCTAATTACACAGACATTGAGGCCATATCTGACTGAGATAGATCTACTGGTTATTGGATCGGCGGGATTATCATTTGCACTCTTTATGCCTGAGATTAGGGCTAATCTCAGCATGCTGACTGCTCTAGTGGAGAGATTCCAGAGTGAGGATGGGATCTTTCACCTTCGCACTGGGGAGATTACAGTGACACTAGAGGATGTGCATAGGATCTTTCACATACCTATTGATGGAGAGCTCATTGAGTATGAACCATAGACTGGGGTAGGATTAGACGAGTGCAGATGGGTTTTCGATGATGATGAGATCGAGGGCACCGAGATCAACTGGGATGACATAGTGGCTTACTATGAGCCTCTTCCTGCAGTTGTGGCTGGGTTGATCAGAGGTATTATGTGCCCCGATAGATGGTCACGTGGATTTGTAGTTGGATGGGGGCATGTGTTAGAGTGGATTACTACAGAGGGTACCAAATATGCTTGGGGAGTCTACATCCTTGCTCACCTATATCACGATTTGCACCAGTTTGTCTACGATGGCTCCTCGAGTTTGGATTGCGGGCTTTCACTGTCGCAGATATGGGCATGGACTCATATAGCTATCACCCATCCTATTGGCATTGGCACTCAGGGTAGGGGTCAGCCTTACTCATATATGTTTTAGGAGAGTCTTTTCCAGCCCAAGCTGGTAAAGTTGGAGTACTGGAGACACGCCTTCGACAATGTAGATTCTGTTGTATGGCAACCATACCTGGACTGTGAGGTATGGGATGATGATGCTTCTAAGCTTCCCTTCTATTCCAGACTAGATGGCTTATAGGGAGGACACCTTATATACTGGAGTGACACATAGTATCATGTGTGTACATGCAATTTGGCAGAATCTAGGGGATGCCCCAGGGTAATGTCATATTTGCTCGTATGCACAAGGAGCAGGGACAATGGGGACCCAGCCCATCCTATGAGATAACACGTGATGAGTTTATACATATTCCATATTAGCCATGGGCGATGCATAGAGCAGTGGGAGATGTAGGTGTGACTTAGGACTACTTTGATTGGTTTGCTGCACATCCGTTTCCATGCTACTCTGGACCAGGAGAGCAAGCCCCGATTCTGGATGATCTGGAGGATGAGGATGAGGGGCCATGGAGGCAACATAGGAGACATCGAGTATGGGGAGGCAGAGATGGATGAGGTGGGGATGATGGCGGTGGCAGAGGAGGACGAGGACAAGGCCATGATGGCGGTACTGGAGGAGGATTTGGTCATGACAGTGGACATGATGGTAGTGATGGGGATGACGACAAAGATGGAGATGGGAGGAGGGTTCACTAGTGGATTGATCCCACCTAGCATGCTCAGCTACTCCCATAGGCACAGGTGCAGCCTCCAGTGCAGCCACAGGGACAGGAGCCAGATGATGGGGTTATAACAGGGTTACGAGCCCAGTTGGCTCAGGCTCAATCATTGTTATATCAGCAGCAAGAATGGATTGGGTGGATGCAAGCTTAGCTTACATAGCTATAGGGTGACCTACAAACTGCTCGATTAGAGAGAGATATAGCTATCCAGAGATATGGGATGTACGAGGCACTCTTAAAGTAGGTGGAGTAGACTACAACGCAGGGTGGTACTAGCTAGATGGTTTCATAGATAGTCAGGGCAGGTCATGAGATCTTCTACTGGTGGTCCCTATATGAGTAGGCAGTGCCTCCAGAGCTTAGGACAGGCATCTACAGACCTAGTTACTGCAGCAAGTCGTAGAGGGGACCAGCAGAGAGTGGCGGGGTGGTGGGACCTATGGGGCCACCTCGTGGGCCATCAGGAGGAGGTGCACAGGGACAAGATTAGTAGGCAGAGGAGGAGGAGCAGGTACCCAGCCACCATAGCCAGTACCATCAGGAGGGAGTCAATCCTAGCTATCACTTGACATGTATCAGTTTTTAGTTCTTTTTCTTGGACATGTATACACTTTGGCTTGGACACTTCAAGATGTATTATTATTTTGATATCATTGTACACTTGGACACTATTATTCTTTTCTGATGATGATGACCTGAGATGGACATGACTTATGTTATGATTTACTTATGATGGACATGACTTACATTATGATGCTTATGACATGCTATGATGTGCTATGCTTATAGACAACTTACATGGTTTATGATTTTGATGCATATGTTTATGTTATGTGATGGACCTGATGCTCTATACGATGACTTATATGATGTAGTACTATGATGATTAATTTGATGCTTTTATAGATTTTTTATTTACTAGACATGATGCCTATACATGACCTAATGCTAGATGCAAGATGTACTTATATCCTATGATTTCTAAATGCATTGATTTGTACAATGCTAATGTTAATGATATGAATCATGTATGCATGCACTAAAAATGGTTTAATTTGATGATCATGTTATCTATGTTTTTGTGTTTTCTATCATGATATACATATGAAACTAAGATGGATGGAATGATTTGAGTATATGACTCTTGCTATGGTGATTTATGATTTACTTGTGTTTATGCAACCTAATGAACAAAATGATATGTCTCTAATGATGATGGACCTAATTATGACACATGATGGTTTTATTTTTGTTAATGCCAAGTATACTCAATCTTAATAACAATACACTTTTTAGAAGAAAATGAATTGGATAATTATAATGAATAATGAAATATAAGAAATTGGATAATGAATGATAATGGAAGATAAGAAATTGGATAATGAATGATAATGGTTAACGAAAGATAAGAAACTGGATAGACACATTGATAACAAAGACACGTGGATTTTGGGAAAATGATAACATGCTTATAATGCAATGGGATAAGTATGGATATGAATTCTTGTCATCTTTGATTGTGCAAGTTTTTGAAGTACTTTATTTCATCATTGAGCTTTTAAAATGTTGTAAGAAAATACAAGCATCTAGGTATAATTAAACCATGATGACCCAAGTATTTCTTACATGGATTTTGATTTAGCAAGTTAGTACAACCATCTAAGTATAATTGAAGCAAGATGACCTGAGTACTGCTTGTGTATCAACAGGTAAGGATTAAACCCATTTCATTTTTAGACCTTTTATGTCCTCGATGATCATTGTGTTGATCATGTTGTTAGACAAGGCTTTCACATTACTAAAGATAAATCCACAAACAGAGACAAATAAAATAATTATGCCCCCATCATAGCTTCTCTAGTTTGAGACATCCTTGAGTAGCATAGAGAGACATAATAACAAAAATAATGATATAAGACTTTTAAAACAACCATTGAAAAATTTTCTTGCCCAAAACATGTTTTCATGCAATAACTTGATAGAATCAGTTTGATGTCTTAAGCCAAAAGGGATTTGTCGAATGTAGTTTTTGTTGTCTTTTCCATCAAGATGATGTTGAAGACTTGCTTGTTGTGTTTCTTGTTGTCTAGTGATAAAACCATGATCTGATTGTTTACCCTCTGAAGTTATAGCATTCAAGAACCCTATTCTTTGACTAGGTTGAGGATTTTCCCTCAATCCAATAGAGGATTGATTTATTATGGTTGAACTGATGATGAACAATGTGACGGGCCCTAATGGACTGACTTAGTGCCTCAGGGGCTCATTGCCAAATGGCCTTGCCTACGTGACGATGCAGAGGCAACATAGTTTAGGGCTGGACCTATGTGGACCTAAGACCTAGGCAATGGGAAAATGATGTAGATTCAAATAGACCAAAGGATGGATGACATGAGAATGGATGGAAAAGGAGCCCTAGGGGTGCATCGATGATGGCCTTGCCTACGTGATGACATAGAGCCAACGTAGTTCAAAAGTTGACTGACACTGGCAATGGACTTGCAATAAGATAAACGATAGGGTAATGTGATGGGATGACCCTACTGGATAAGATGATAGGGATGACAAGACACCAAGCTATGGTAGGTCATTGTTAGGTAGATGTGAGATGGATGCAGTTACTAGATGAGTATGATAGGAAAGATGGATGCGGGTTGGGTTGTACTAATAGATGGAGGTAGCAGTTAGTCGCAAATAGCACCTGTTTCCAAGTTTTTACCACTTTCTTCCACTTGTACCATTTTTTTATATCCCTTGCATTGGAGTTATTAGGTATAGAACCTTCAAAGGTGCATATTGTTGATGGGATCATCAAACACTTCACCTGCTGATGTTGAGAGTTGATACACACCTAATCCGTAGGTGGAGACTATGATATAGGGACCCAACCAATTGGGTTCAAACTTCCCCTTCTTTTCTCTATCCTGTTGATTGCATGGGTTCTCTCTTAGGACCAGATCACCTACCTGAAAGACCCTTGGCTTAACCTTGTGATTGTAGCTCCTTGACATTCTCTGTTGGTATGCCTTAAGATGGTTAAAGGCATGTTGTCTTTGTTCTTCTAGCAGTTCTAGTTCTTGAAGCCTTGATACTCTGTATTCCTCATCAGTTATGAGTCCCTTTAACGACACCCTGAGGGAAGGAATTTCAACTTTGATAGGCAATATGGATTCAGAGCCATAGACAAGGGAGTATGGTGTCGCACCTGTGGGTGTGCGTATACTAGTTCTGTAGGCCCACAGACTGGGGTTTAGTTGCATATGCCAATCCCAGCCAGCGTCATCAGTAGTCTTTTTGAGTATCTTGAGAATGGTTCTATTCGATGCCTCAGCTTGGATGTTACCTTACGGGTAATATGGGGTGGAGAAATGATGTTGGATATGGAATTTACTACAGATTTCCTATACATCCTAATTTTTGAAGGGTCTTCCATTATCTGTGACAATGGATAATGGAATACCATATCTACATATGATATAATTAAGGATGAAGGATGAAATCTATTTCCCTATGATGGTGGTTAAAGGAATGACCTCAATCCACTTCGTAAAGTAATCTATGGCTGTGATAATGAACTTGTGACCATTGGAGGAGGAAGGGTGAATCTTACCAACTAGATCAAGTCCCCATTGACAGAAGGGCCAAGGTGTCATTAAAGGTTGTAATTCCTAAGAGGGTGCATGTATCAGATTACCGTGAATTTGGCATTTCTTACACCGCTTGACAAACTGATATGAATCTTTTTCTATGCTCGGCCAATAATATCCTAAATGCATGAGTTTCTTCGCCAGAGTAGGACTACTAGAGTGTGTCCTGCAAATACCTTCATGAAGCTCCCTTAGAGTGGTCTGATATTCATCACTATCTAAACACCTAAGGAGAGTACCATCTAAACCTCGTCTGTACAGGGTGTCAGCAATAATGGTATATCTGGATGATTAGCGAATGAATGTACATTTTTGGTTGTTTGACATGTCGGGAGGTAGGATATTCTCTTTAAGATAGGTGTAAATCTTGTCATATAAAGGAGAATCGGCTCCTACAATGTGGTAGATGGTGTTATTTTCTGGGCTTTCATAGGCTGGATGGGAGACTGGCTCCACCAAAAACTCATAATGTGATTGATTTTCAGGGATATCTAGAAGGGATGCAATAGTGGTCATTGCATCTGCTGCTTTATTTTCCAACCTAGGAATTTGTGTGAAGGAAATCATAATGAAGTATTCCTTGAATTCATCCACCATACACTTGTATGGTATCAACTTTTCATCCTTTGTTTGGTATTTGTCATTTATTTGATTAATGACTAGTTGTGAATCTCCATACACATGAAGCTCTTTGATATTCCACTTGACTGCCATTTTTATGCCAATAACCAAAGCTTCATACTTAGCTACATTATTGGTGCATGGGAACAGAAGTCTGTATGATTTAGGGATTGTATCCCCCTGTGGTGTTACTAGCAAGATGCCTGCTCCAGAACCATGTTACATGTATGACCCATCAAAATAGAGCTTCCAAGCCATTGTTGTGATGTTGAATATAGATTCATCTAGAAACTAAAATTGTAAGGGGTTGTTATAAATCAAAGGTGCATCTGCCAGCTGATCTGTGATGACCTGTTCTTTTATGGCTCTTCTGTCCACATACTCAATGTCAAACTCACTGAGAATCATAACCCATTTGGATATTCTACCTATTAGGGTAGCTTTGCTGAGGAGTTACTTTAGTGGGTTGATCTTTGCTACCAGCTTTATGGAGTGAGAAAGCATGTAATGTCTCCACTTTTGTGAAGCAAAGACAACTGCAAGGCATGCCCTTTCAATTGGTGTGTACTGAAGCTCATAACCTACTAATGTCCTGCAAATATAGTAGATTGCCTTCTCTCCATGGTTTTCTTGTGCTAGCAATGTTCCCAAAGCTGTGGGTGTAGCTGAGATATACAACAGCAGAGGCTTGCCTTGAATTGGTAGCATTAGGACTGGTGGATTCATCAGATATTCTTTTAAGCACTGAAATGCTTGTTCACAGTTATCATCCCATTTGAATGGAACATTTTTATGCAGCATATGTGAGAATGGGTGACACTTGTCTACCAGTTGAGAGATGAACCATCTAATTGACTGCAACTTTCCCTGTAAAAACCGTAGCTGACTCAGATTCTTTGGTGGTGGCATTTCCATTATTGCTTTGACCTTTTCAAGGTCCACCTCTATTCTGTTTGCTGATACAATGTATCCAAGCAGTTTCCTAGATGTTACTCTGAAAACACACTTTTTAGGATTCAACCATACATTAAACTGCTCTAGTCTTGTGAATATTTTGTCTAAAACTTCAAGATGTCCTTCCATAGTGAGTGATTTCCCTAAGATATCATCAACATAATCCTCCATGATGGTATGCATCATATTATGGAAGATCATTGTCTTTACCTGCTAATATGTTGCCCCTGCATTCTTGAGATCGAATGGCATTACACACCAACAATAGGTGTCCCATGGACATGTGAATGTTGTTTTATGTTGATCCTCCAGTGCTATCTTGATTTGGTTATATCCGAAGAAACCATCCATTAAGGACAACATGGTGTGACCTACTGTGAGGTCAACGATGATATCAATGTTTGGTAAAGGAAAATCATCTTTCAGACAAGCCTTATTTAAATCTTTCAAGTCGTTGCATATTCTAATTCTCTTGTTAGGCTTTAAAATAGGTACAATATTACAGACCCACTCTGGATAGTCAATGGCTCTAATTAACCCCACATCTAGTAACTTCTTGAGCTCTTCTCTTACCATTAAAGTTATGTGGGAGTGCATTTTCTTCAGCTTCTATTTTACTAGTTTGGCTCCCAGAGCTAGTGATAGATGGTACATGATTAGATCAAGGTCAATACCTAGCATGTCAGTGTAAGACCAAGCAAAGTTTATCTACTTTCTTCTATAGAACTCAGCAAACTCTATTTTCTCTTGTGTGCTTAATGACTCTGCTTTATAAAGAAGTTTTAGTTGTACCTCTGTGACAATGTTGATTGATTCTGCGGGTTCAATCAATACTAAAGATCTTTCCAGATGTTTATAAAGGGGGAGAGGGTCAATCCTTTCATCCGTCAGTGCCTCAGAGAGGTTTTCACCTTCAGATACATCTTTTATTTTTCTCTTTTCATGATCTAACACTACCGCAGAGTGGTTTTCACCATTAGATCTCATATTTATTTTGACATTTTTATTACTGAAAGGATTAGCCCTGTCTCCAAAGTATGCCATGTCATTAAGGTTGATGGGGAAGCCAGCCTTATGGTCTCTTGTAGGTAAGTGTTCTCTAAGCTCTAGGTAGTCGATGATGGCATCATCATTTTCAAAGGTGTCAAGCTCAGGTGATGTTTCAGATAGATCCCAATCTATTAATTTAGGGAGAACAAGAGGTAAGGGATCATCAGGTTGAACTAACTTGAGGGTAGTTATGGTTAGAACAGAGAATTTATTTGAATGGGATGGGGTATCGACGAGGTCTATTACGATACTCTCCTCAAGTTGCTTCGTCAAGCTTGATATCGTACTCTCTTTGTGAAATCCATTCTCGTCATGTTGTGGTTTGAACTCTATCAGTCTAGACGTAGAGTTTTTTCCCTCATGCATCGTTGGAGTATTACTATCATTGGTGGTTTTTGGGGCAAAGATGGGTGTGGGGGTTCCACAGCTTCCCTTTCTTCTCAACATGACAGATGGAGCTCTCACCCACCATTGTCACTGGGCCACCATCAGTTGGAATTTTCTAAGGTGTTCTTAAGCTTTCGACATGGAGCTAAATGTGGAATGGGTATTGTGCTTCACAAACCTGGTGGAAACAGGCGATTTCTATGGTTTCCCTTAGGCAATGGCCCAGTGTTTTCATTTTTGCTATGTAATTTTGATGTAATGTTATTGTATCTGTTGGGAAAGAATATGTATGGGAATATTTTGTAACATAATGATATGCCAGGGGCATAGCTATCCCCCAACTATAACAATTTTTTGAATTAATATCAATTGAATACCTGCTTTGCAGATTTAAAACATAAAAAATATTTGCATGTAGATTTAAAACATAAATCAATACAAATGAAAAAAGAAAGTTGCTAGCAAATTGACAAATTACATTATAAGCACTAAAAGTTGTCACTAAAAGTAGATCTATATAAACAAACTATATGTTTATTGTTTATATCATAAATTACTCGATCGTTCAATGAACATTCAATCGATGGTTTTAGTTGCATTCCGGAATGAAATGCACAAAGCGCTAGGCTTGCAAACTTAAATCTCTAGAATCACCCTATAACCGTTAGATTTACAAAGATCAATAGTTTAGAAATTGATGTGAGTTGTCAATGTAGGACAGTTGTTAGCCATGTACTAATTGTGTAGTCTAGAAGCAACATGTTGACTTGACGTTTCATTCACCTTAATGTTTGTAAAAAAAATTACTTTATAAAAAAAGCAAACTTTCTACTGCTAAGTGATTTTATTTTTAAGTGAGAGCCGAGATGGTCAGCACATGGGGAGATTTAAGATTTCTCATTGCAGTGCACCAGGGAGATTTCAGATTTCTCATTGTAGTGCCACTTCCAACAAAGCAGGTAAGACAAAAGATAGAATTCCTAGGCTATGTTTCATCATTTCTTAAAATCTTATTTTGTCAAACTTTTTTCTTAAAATCTTATTTTGTCAAACTTTGGGTTTAGAGTTGAGAGACTTAAGAAAAATTAAAGAGGACTTAAGAGGGAATTCACAATTTCACACTGTATAATCATGTCTACCACCACTAGCAGACCAGACAAAGTTTTTGGGAAAGGAAGAGCAAGTTTGGATAGAAAAATAGATTATTCTAGATTGCTTAAAACCTCAGGTTTGACTGATGAATACCATGATATTTATGATCCTAACATCTATGGTAAACTTACCTAGGAACTTAGATTTTCATGTGAGAATAAGGCTTCCAACCAAAAGCAAGTTAATAGTATCAATGCACCGTGGGTAACTAGATTAGGGTGCATGATGTTACATGAGGTTTTCCCTTACCCAAAATTTATCATGGTCTGTGCCCATAATTATGATGATAACAAAAGAGTAATTGTAAATAAGGATACCAAAAAAGAAATTTTATCCATTAATGCAGAAGAATTTGGAAAAGTGTTGGGGTTTACAACTAAAGAATTTGAAGATGTCCACATTGACCTAGAAAAGTTTGCTAGTGATTATGAAGCAGCAGATGAAAGGGACAAAAATGTTTTCCTAAATAAAATAGTTCAAGAAAGAAACAAGTTGAAAGGTAACCATAAGCCTCCTTATCCTTTGCAAATTTTTAAATCACGGGCTCAGGATACTATTTCCATGCTAGCATTTTGCCTCAGATTGGATAGCAATTGGGAAGTGGATGCAAGCCTCCTTGAAATGGTATATAATATCCATTATGGTATTGGTGTACATGTCAAATATAACTTTATTGAGCACATTGTAGAATCCATGCATAAACATTTTTTAATGATTAAAGGAGGTTCCACCAACACATTTAGGTTCACAACCTACTTGTGCTATTTTTTTCTATTCAAATTTATTGGAATGTTTCAGACCAAAAAGCTTTAGATTCAACCCTATAGTAATGTTGAGGAAAAGAAAATGGCTCCAGTATATGATTGGACCACTAAGATAAGGATGCATGATTCTTGAAGGAACTAAAATGATGCAGGGGCATCGTATACATTTTATAAGTTTCTCTATTTCTTCTAATTTATGTGTCAAGTTGTGGTGTGACCAAGTTGCTTTTGCCTTAGTGACAAGAAGCCTGTTGATGAAAAAGTTGCCTTCAACATAGATTCATGAGTGATTTGGAGTGGAATGGTTGGGGGTCGTCAATTATGGGAATAAACAGTCTTGGACAAGCAGGCACCTGGTGAACAACCAACGAAAAGTATGGAATCATCAGTTTCAACCAATGAACTTATCCATATTGGACATAGGTAGGTAAGGAAGTTTGGAACAACAAGAAGCCAAAACGATAGCTGGCAATGGGAGGATGAAACAACCTAGGAAGAAGGCTTCAAGAAGATTCGATGGAAAAAAAATAGACAAGAGAAGATGAATCGACATCAGCTACTAAGAAACCCTCATCAATGGTTGCAGAACGGTTGGTGGATAGCCTGGAGTGATGGTTACATGGAAGAAAAGAAAGGAATATATGTGTAGACAATAGGGCATCAATGGTGGCAGAAGGAGAAGATGAAATGGCCGCAACAGAAGAATGATAGGGAGTTAAAAGAAGGAAGGTCGACGGTGGTGAGGGGCAAAGCGAAAGTAGGTCGAACAGGCCAAGGCAAGGAGGCCATAAAATTCAGAGGGGCATTAAGGCCAAAAATAAAAGGAGAGGCCGCAGGCCATAGAACATTGAGGAATTGTAGAAAGGGTTGATTGAGGAAGAGAGGCCACAAGGGAGAAATCGACGAGTTGCCAAGAATGAAGAGTATCGTGTGGTGAACAAAGAAAGCATAACTAAATATAGAATGAGAGGAGCACACGACAGAGAGGATGGATAGGTGATAAGAGTCAATGAGTTAAGTGGTGGAAGTGGCTGGTTATCCATTGTTGGCCCAACCCATGAGGGCATTCTATGAGATCAAAGATTTTTGTTATCTGCTATTTTTCTTAATATCAATTTGTTTCTTGTCATTGATCTGACTTGTAGATTTTGGGTAATACATATGTTGATTTCTGTTATCTTGGCTTTCACAATCATTTATGTTGAATTTTGTACTCTGTATTATGGGAGCTCCTGTCGCCTTGTAAACAAGTGTATGTAATTTGTATATTTCTATCGCTCCCTAATTCTGAGGTTAAATTCCATAAATTCTAGTCATTGATGTTCTGTGTTAATCTTACTAGTTCCTGTCCTGAGTTTGGACTGTAAAAGGTAGAGGTCGAATAAGAAGTAAAGCAGAAAGAGAATTACTCTGTTGATTAGCATTTGGGTATTTGGTGCATGTATCGAGCTTCATTCCTTCATAAAATCATTTTGTAGACTACTTTTTGGCTCCATTGCATCAAGAAATTACAAATAGACCAATACCTAGATTGCCTATATCATGTAGACATTGCATTCAACTAGGAAAAGAAATATAATTGGTTGATTGGTACTTATTGGAAGAATATATTGTGCTAAGATTTTATGGATTAGGAGTAGAGCCATATAAATTTCCAATACATGTGACAGAAAGGGTTTTTGCATTGGAATATGTAAGGCAGATGTAGAGTACTAATGAACTACACTTTGTTGGTCAGCAAAAGAAGACCTTATTTCCTTCTTTTCTTGTTTCATGTGGAGGCTCCACATTGGAGAGAAAAAAATTTAAGGTGGCACATGATCTTTTAAAATTTTTTAATTTTGATGTTGTCTGTCACTAGTAGTATGATCCATGTGACACCATTAAAACAATGATTGTGGCCAATAAGAATGTTGCAAGTAGAATTCAACATCAAAGTAAACCCTTGCTTGAAAACTTGAGAAACAAGGATTCTTGGGATGAGGTCAAAATAGCAATGGTGAAAACTGCTGCTAAGAAAGGTATTTCTTTTGAACAATTGTCAGCATAAATTATGGCGTTGCACCAAAATACAGGAGCACTAGCAGAGAATGAAATCGGGAGGTACAACAATTTTTATGGAAAAAGTGATAAACCATCTATTAGAATAAAAACGCCAGATCCTCTAGATGAGTCTGTTACAAGCAAAAATTGGTCATGATAAAAATTTACTACATTTTGGTCTATGAGGAGGGAGCTAGGTGAACCAAGAACTATTGCAGAGTATGGAAAAATCGATGAAGATGAAGAGTTTAGCAAATTATGGAATATAGAGTATCCCAATGAACATGAAGATGAAGAAACCGATAGTGATGATGAACCTGATGATCATAGGGATGAACAAAGCAATTTCAAACCTAGTTTTAGTGCTTTAAGTTAGGCCACAAAAAAAGCATATACCTCAGGAGCAGCCATAGCTAAAAATATGGGTTATCAAGGTGGTGGTTTGGGGTCCCAAGGACAAGGCATTTGGAACCCAATGGATGTAGTCACTAGAAAACCAGATGATAAATGAGGCCTTGGACCTGATAAAATAGACCAAGGGCATACAAGTACAGCTGAAAGAATTTGTTTTGTTACAGCTTTAAATCCTAATCCTCGTGGTCAAATGCAATCACAACTTGGACATGCCCATGGTGGAGAGCCTAGTGTGACTGGCACTACCATTGGTGGAGAACTTAGTCAACATGTGCTACAACAACAGGTCCAACAATAAATTACACACAAGAGGACACCAATACAAGATACCACACAAACACTTAGTGATCAAGGGATACAAAAGAGACAAAGGATTATGACAGGTCCAAGTCCAACTACCAGTTCCACTACAAAGGAATTATTTCCAGACACTCCCCCAGTTAGTGTGGCTGTAATAGAAATTGCAAACTTGTACTCCTATTCCTTCACCATTCAAGCATTCCCTTATTCCTACATCCCTGGGTTTTGATTACATTCAAGAGTTTAAAAAGAAATCAAAATTGTATAAAAAAGAAAAGAAGCAACTGATGAAGAGTGTGTCTGTTGTAACTTTAGAGCCTGCAACAACCATGATATTACCCACATTTGACACAAATTTAGATATTTTGGAGTACACAATTGTTGTTCCCGCAGTTCAAAATAAACTAGAAAATCAGATGGATCGATCTGAATTTCAGGTGAGCAGTTTGCAATTTAATTTTTCTAGATTAAAAAATACTGACAAAATTAATATATCAAAGAAGAACAACGAATTGGTGTACACATCATTGCTAAAGCATGATAGAGAGAAAAAAAGTTACAGAATCAAATAGAAAAATTATAGGCAAACTTAGCAAATGAGAAAGCAAAGCTGAAAGCAGCAGATAACAAGAGCAATGAATTAGAAAAAAGAATAAAAAAATCTGCCTCTACATCAACAAGCAAAGAGGATAAACAAACAGAGGTGGAATTGAATGAACTGAAGCAAAGGTTAGATGAGAGAAAAAAGAAATATGATGAGGAAAAATCCACTTCAGAAAAATTAAGACAAAGCATTAGGAAAGCAAATGAACAGTGGGAACAAAAATTGGAGAAAGAGAGAAAAAAATGAAACATTGGCCATAGAGCTTAGGGAAGCAAAAAATGAAATAAAATCTTGTCAAAATAAGTTAACTAAATTTTGTAGACAAACAATGAGGTACATGAAACAAAATATCTGGGAGGAAATAATGCAGAGGATTGATCATTTGTGTGAATTGTTTCAATTGATTGATGCCATGAGACTACATCATAATAAGCTGAGCAAATATTTAATGGACAACAAAAATGTGCAACTGTAGGCAGAAGAGAAATTTGCAAATCAAGTTCTAGAAATAGTCTACAAAGCCAGTGACAATGAATTGATTTCAAAAGGCATTACTAATCGGATTGAAGCCTCAATGAAGGTGACATCTATCATTCAAAAGTGTTCAAGAATGCGTGAAATAGCAAAATTTGTGATTGAGGCTGCAAGAAAGATTAAGAAGGATGGTGAAAAGGTAAGGAACTTGACAAAGCTTGGTTTGCCACAGGCTTTTAACACAAATGAGTGATTCATTGGAAAGGATAATTTCATAAAGAAGATGGCGGATGCAAGGAAGATTGATTTGGACCAGTTTCCTCAAAACTCAGATGAGGCAAACTTTTTGGATTGCATCAAACCACTGATAATCTTGAATGTATCTTTGGCTAAAACATTCAATTCAGGATCCAAATTGAAATTCAATCATACATTGTTAACAAAAATTCAAGTCAAACAACATCAGCTAGAAGAAATGACAATTCCACCACATGAATAGTGGAATTTGCTAAAAAAGTTGTTAGAATGATTTGATATTGATAATGTGAGTTTCCAAGTTCCAACTCAGCTCTATGTAGATTTGTCTTTGAGCAAGATTTTACATTGCCTCTATGTATTCCTTCATTTGAAAATCAATAGAAAACTCAAATTCAGTAATGTGTTTATGTTCAATTATCTATATTATTTATTTTATCAATTGAATATAAACTCTGGTTTCAACTACTAGATACACATTCAATGATTGCTGGTGTTCATTATTCTATATCCTACTATTGTTAATATGTTAAGCTAATGTTATTTACCATTTCAAATGTTTTATTCACATGCCATTGAGACCGCCCGCTATCCTCTGGCTTCACCAGTGTTTAGATCTATGACAACGGGGTAGCGCAAAATGGTCCAGATTAAGTCTGGGTCCATCAACTTGCATGCTATTTAACCTCCTTAGTCATCCGCTTAGCAGCTTAACTTTTTTATCATCAGACGGTTAAGATTCAAACATCTTACTGCATATTTGCTCATGTGCTTTATAATTTCTTTTAAGAGCTCACTGTTTAAAACCCAATGCAACTCCTTTGAAATATTTGACAAAAAATTTCATGTCATGTCTTCTAAAGTCTCTTCAACTTAAGTGTGAACTTGGATGACCAGGAACCAACGGTAACAAGTCAACTTAAAATTATAACACAAAAGGGTAAAAGGTTAGGTTTATGTATGAAATGAAGACAAACCCTAAATCAGTGGATCAAATGGTTTGTTGTAGGAGTATATTTCATTTTCTGACTCAGTTGTAGATAAGGCACTAATCAAAATAATTCATAAACCGTGAAAAATGATGTAGAATCACATATCAAATCAAAAACCAAAATTATTCTTTACTGTAAATTTTATGTTTTATGCACAAATCAACTTTAGCAAGGAAATATTAACCATTGAGTTGAATGATGAATCACTGAGTACATGTAAAACTTATCAGTATGACACAATTAAAATATGAAATAATTAATAATATGTTAATGTATTCAATTTGATTCACAATTTCAAGGAATACAATATAAAATATCATCAACTACAGTTTTGGAATATGATTCATGAAATGTAGTATAAATACCTAAAAATTGCTAATTCACTTCCATTTCCCAAATCAAGTCAAGGTCCTCAAACTGATGTTCAGATAAAGTAAAAGAGTCATCTTGATTTTGACTCTGGTCTTCATTTTCTTCGTCTTGATTCTGAGTCTCAAAGTCAAATTCATCAGTCATTGTGTCATTGTCATTTGTCCCACCACCACCAGTGTTTGAACTTGAAGTGTTGCACAACCCTCTTCTTTCGCATATGGACTTCTAGATTGTAAGTGCCCTTTCATAAGGAAATTTTTTGACATTATATGCACTTCCTAACACCCTCAAGCAATTTTCCAAATTCTTGTCTAGTTTGTTTCTTATCTTTGATTTCAAAAACCCCCAATGCACTGAAACCTCTCTCATCTTCCACCAAACCCAATATCATTGTTTGACATAAATCAACAAATTTGAAATATTCTGATATCGAATCATGCAATATTTCACTCTAACCCAAGTTTTTCCAAGCCTTTGTTATTGATCCCACTTAGAAGGGATTCTCCATGGCTTTAAATTGGTCTATCATACTTCTTGCAAATCAACTACATTGTCCTCTAAGCTTATTTCCATCTATAATTCTTTCTATTGTTTGTCCATTGCATTCTGCACTTTTCAAAAAGTATGCGGTCAAGGTAGTTACTTTTTGATAAAAAAAAAGCTTGGGTTATCTCGGTGGCCTTGAACCCAAAATTAAGGATACATAATAGACATGGCTTCAAGTATTTCTTCTTGAGGGAATCGATTATAAATCTCTATTGAAAGATTGCTTGCAATTTCCTTCAAATTATTACTAACAGATTCAACAATGCCATCAAAATATTCCTTTCTAACAGGTACTTCTCTGATAGAGCACTTGACCGTCCTACAATGGTGTATTGGTATCTCAAATCCATGTACAAAGGCACATAACTTCCCGCTTGCATTAAACTATAAATAATTTTTAGGATGATTCAAATCTGTAATTATCTGCCACCTATAAAAATTTGGGCTTTGAGAAGTTAGATCTAGATATAGATTATCAAGGGCCATGCATGTCATTCTATGTAGTTCAGTATACTCATAGATATACATAGTTCTATCTTGGGCTTTCTTCACAAGATTGTTCATTTCATCCAGCATGGGGAGAAGACTAGATAAATTTAAGAGTGTCTCTATATCGCTTAACCTATGTAAGAGGTCAGAAGATTTGTCTACTGTGTTGTGATGCTCGTACATTATTCCAATCAAGGATGGATATACTGAAAGAACTCATTGCGTTGGTCTATGCAAGGAGATCCACCTGGTATCAACATCCTTAAGAAGCTTATTTACTGTTGTTATTCCCTCAGCAAAATTTTGAAATTCCGCAAAACGTTTGGGACTTCGGGAGAAGTATACGTGGAGCTCACGAACTAGATTTTCAACTTTTGATACTATAGGAAACTTGCTTACAAATTTAAATGCTAAATTCATTATGTGGGCCATACAATGAATGGCAAGCATGTATGGTGCACAAGTAGTTTGTAATTTTGTGCAAAGACCGGTCCTATGAACTTGCATTATTGCAACTCCATCAGCTCCTACACACACCAACTTTTTGGCAATTGTCAAGTCATCCATACCTGCAATTTTATTCAAAGACTTCTTAACTAGTTCAAATAGATTTTGTGATGTTGAACTGTCCTTCATTTTATGAACATAGAGTAGATGAGCTCGATGGACATGTTCTTTTACAGTATACACATGCATACAGACCCAAGAAGTATTATCTACCATAGTAACTTCATCTAAAGATAATGCAATGAAGTTTGACTCTTTTACATTCTCCTTTAAATCTTGCTTTTCCACTGTAGTGAGATAGTTTGCCCATTCCCATCTAGCATTTATTGACCAATGTGTGCTAGGATAGTGACGAACACTCAAAAAAGATAATAAATGACTATACTCTAGGTAGTCTGTCATAGGACACCTTCTATACAAAATATGAAAAACAACACTCATCTGAACAATTTTTGCCAGTTGTGCTCCTTCCATTGCTTTTCCAAATTGAGCCTTGATTGTACCTCCACTTGCAGAAAGCTTCACCATTCTTTTTTTATGCTCATCATATTCTGCGACATACTTCACATGAAGACATTCTTCCTTTGATTTCCATCTTACTACTAATGTTTCATTTCCATCTATGATTTGTTTTTCATAAACTTTACCAATATGATTTTCTATAGTGTCAAGCTTTAGCTGCAATTTCTTGTCTCTTTTACATTTCCAACTACAAATCACACACTTGCATTATGTTGGTTGTTCATCTTTGTTTGCTTTCTCCACTAGTTCAATGAATGGGTACTTTGACACCCAATCAAGCTAAGAATTCCTTGACATTTCCCACTCGCACCCCAGTTTTGATTTGCCTTTTCTTTTCTTCTTGTCAACATCATCTATAGCGCCAACATTTTCTTTTTCATCCAAGTCAATTATCTCAATCTGGCTAACCAGGGTATCCCTTGAAACGTCTTCTGCAGTATTGCCATCCTCATTCTGGCTAACCAAGGTTTCCCTTGGAACATCTTCTGTAGTACTTCCATCCTCATTCTGGCTAACTAGGGTATCCCTTGGAACATCTTCTGTGGTATTGCCATCCTCATTCTGGCTAACCAGGGTATCCCTTGGAACATCTTATGTGGTATAGCCATCCTCATTTTGGTTAACCAGGGTATCCCTTGGAACATCTTTTGCGATATTGTCATCCTCATTTGACTTAATGGCAATCCCACCTTCTGGTGGTGGTGAGGTATTGTGAATGGCTTCTTCATTAATATTTGGTTCAAGAGTTGATGATGTAGCTCCATCTTGATTGGATGGATCAGAAACATTGCTAGTTCCAAAGTAAGACGGTATACTAACTCCATGTTTTCAGTGTTTTGATGGCCTCCCAAGCACTTCACCACCCTAAGGAGTCTTACCCTTGTCGCACTTGTGGCTCGACATCTTGATCTCTCACTTCAAATAAAAGATGGAAAAAAATGTCTTCTTGTTTAAGGACATACTCATAGAATATAGATCCCATTCCCTACTAAATATCTTCTTTAAGATTGAATCAATAATGGAAAAGAGATAAAGAAATCATATAAAACTAATACTATGAAGAAATGATTACTCACCTTTAAGTTTAGGTTTTCACTGACTTGCTATTCGTTAATGCTGGAATGCCTATGTTGTAAGTTTGTAACTTTGCCTACGATCAACTTCAAGGTTCCAACTCCAACTTCTAAAATCTGAATCGAGAGCTCACAAGTTTAGAACTGAACAAAATGTGTAAGAATAAATCAGAGTTTTGATTGTATTTATATCAATCCATATTTGGTGAATTTCGCAGGAATTCTATATGGTACATTAAAAAATTTGGTGACTCTTGCATGATTATATAAGGAATTGTAAGGGTAAAATGTCAAATCAATCAAATGAATAATAGATGACCCAAACATCAACAGAATAGTGAAACAAAGAAGATTCAAGTAAACAAAGCAATGAACAAACACAGCCAACCTCTTCCATTTCGAAACTTCTGTTGTTCGCCTATCACGAATCGTCCTTTCGCAGATGAGATAAGCCCTCAGAGAGTGCAATCTTTTAAAGCTGTTTGAGGAAGTCGATGGTGAACGGCTATGGTGTGATATGCAATGAAGGTGAGCTCCAATGCAACAATGGTGATCTCAAGCTTGTAGATGAAAAGTGGGTGCCAAAGGCGCGCTGGTGATATTTCTGCAGAGTAACGATGTCTAAAGCCTGGATGAATAGAATGAAGGGATGAAGCTTCATTTATAGACTCAGAGGAATAGGAATCAACGGTTGAGAGAAGATATGAAGATCAACGGCTGAGGATGGTTGAGGAATGTGCAACCAGTGGAAATGTGACAAGTGTCCCAGCTCCATCATGAAAGGGGGGATGTGACAAAACTGAATGGAGAGTTAACTCCATTGACTGGTCTGTTAACAGAATTGACTGATCAGTTAGAAGAGTGGATTGTGGAACTAACTGGATTGATTGAGGATTTGACTCAACTGACAGGTTAGTTAACAGATTTGATTGATTGGTTAACTGACCTCTGATTGGAGAAGAAATAGGCCATGTGGGTGAGGGAAAATAAGGCAATTAAATATTAAATATATTTAATTACATGTGCAACTTGATGAGGTGGACAAGGTGAGGTGGAAAAGGTGAGGTAAAATTTTGAATTTAGAACTTTAGGATAGAGGAATTAGGCTTAATTAAATAATTTATGATTATTTAATTGTGAAGGACAAATAGAAGAATTTTAATTAAATAAATAGAATTTATTTAATTATGGGATAGTGAATTGATTAAATAAATTTAGAATATTTATTTAATTAATAGAAGAAGGGAATAAATATTTAGAATATTTATTTAGGATGATTTGTGTCATTTTTAGACGTATACATTTTGCCCCTCTTTGATGCAATGCAGTTTACAGCATTGCCTCAAAGAATAAATAGCCTGACAGTGATATATGCCCCAGTTTGCCCCTGGTACAGGTTAAATGACGATAGGATGCCCCCTCGGGAGATTGGACGGGAAAAACGGCGAAAGTTTTGGAGACGGACGATCTCACGACGAGGAAGGGGTTAGGATAGGTTGGAGGAAAAGGGACGCGGGAAGAAAATGGGAGGAAAAACAGACACGGGAAGTAGTCACAGTCATCACCTAGCCAGAATTAGGGTTTGGAGGCTATAAATAGGAGCTGGGTCCACAAGAATAGTCATTTGCACACTTGGTTGATCTGGATTGGAGGAAGAGAGCTCAGAGCAAACTTAGAGCAGCATGGTGGCCAGAGCAGCAGATATACCACGCGAGGAGCACCGATTCGAGCGAGTCCGACGATTCGGGCGGCCAGCAGAGGCAGGACCCCCGGTATGTGCTTTGAAAAATTTCCCCTAGGGTCAAGTTTAGGCGTCATAAATGCACGTAGAAAATAGGTGAAATGAATGCGCCGAAACGCAGAACAGTGCATATGCCTCGCGAAGCTGCGCTTTTGCATTTTCGCGGCGCATATGTCAGTTTCAGCGGCTCATGCGTGAAAGCTGCGCTTTTGTGCATTTTAGCTGCGCATGCGTAATTTGGCGGCGCTTTTGTATTTTTGCCGTGCATATGTGAAATATAGCAGCACATTTGATAAAGTTGCGCAAATGTGGATTCTTGCGGCACATGCGTAATTTGGCGGCGCATGCGTGGATTTCTACGGCACATGTGTTAGAATGGCGCATACGTGCATTGAAGCGGCGCATATGCATTTCACGGTGCATATGTTGCTTCCTGCGGCGCATATACCAGAAACGGTGCTTTTACCACCTGTAATGGCGCATTTGCTTGGGATGGCAAATTACTTAGCCAAATTGATTCGATTAGCGTCCTGTTTGACGCAGGAATCGATGAGCTATCTCTGAGATTGCAGGAATCTAGTCAAGAGATGTAGTGTGCTGTATTGATCAATTTGAAATGCTAAGTGTAGTTGATATAGTTCAGTAGATATGTTGAGTATGGTATATGCAGCTTGAGACTGATGCCTTGCTTTGCGTGCTTGCAGGAGGAGATACGAGAGACGCTGCAGTCGAGGGAGATGTTCCCTATGCCTTTATTGCAGAGATACATGCTGACGGAGGCTGACAGAGTGGCGCTTGGTGCCATAGGTTTAGATTATGTTTGCTTTATGCCCGAGGTGCGGGTGAACCGAGGACTATTGACAGCTGCCATGGAGAGATTCCACAGTGAGGACGGGACCTTCCACTTCCCTACTGGAGAGATGACGGTGACCCTGGAGGATGCCTACAAGATACTGCACTTGCCCGTGGTAGGCGAGTTAGTGGAGTACGATGCACAGCGGGACGCGGGACTCGCCGAGTGTCAGCGAGTATTTGATGATCCTGAGCTGGTGGGACAGGTCATCCCGTGGCAGGATATCTATGACTGTTACGACTACTTCCCTGGGATAGTTGCTGGACTAATTGGGGGCGTTGTATGCCCGGACAGGAGATCGCATGGGTTCCCCATTGGATGGGGCAGGATCATGGAGCGGATGTTGACTGAGGGCACCTGATATGCGTGGGGATCCTGCGTGCTGGCCCACCTTTATCATGACATGCATCAGGTGGTGTACCACCGCAGCACGAGTCTATCGGCTGGAGTGTTGCTGTTACAGTTCTGGCTGTGGGAGCACATAGCGGTGACCAGGCTGATGTGCATCTTTGCTAGGCAGAGAGGAGAGCCATACAGCTATGGCTATGCAGGAGTGATTTCCCAGCACAGGCTGGGGAAGCTAGAGTACTGGAGGCACACGTTGGATGGGGTAGATGTGGTCGTCTGGCGACCATATCTGGACTACGAGCCCTGGGATGACGAGGGAGACGAGATACCCTACTGCTTCCAGACTAGGTGGTTGATAGGCCGGACACGGCACATACTGGAGAGACAGATGGTGGGCCGAGTGTTGAGACAGTTCGGCAGGAGACAAGGCATGCCACAGGGACAGGCCATGTTTGCATGGACACATGCAGAGAGGGTCCGATGGGGGCCGATGGCTTCTTATGACGAGGCTCTGGCAGAGTTCCAGCAGTTGCCTTATGTGGCATGGGACATGCGGAGAGAGATAGCAGATGCGGGGGTCACATAGGAGTACGAGGACTGGATCACTGCACATCCTTTCCCGAGATATTCAAGACCCGGTATGCTGGTGCCTCGTATTGATGAGGCGGACTCAGAGGAGGAGGGAGAGGCTGGCCCAGAGCGGAGGGGAGCTAGAGGAGGACGAGGACGACGGGGTGGACGAGCTGCGGAGAGGCCGAGGCAGCGGAGGAGGATAGATCAGGCTGGGCAGGCAATGCCAGGACAGGCAGAGGCACAGCAGCAGGTGCCGCAGCAGGCACAGATGCCACCACCCCAGCAGGTACCACAGCAGCAGGTACCACAGCAGCAGGTGCCACAACAGCAGGGGCTAGGACAGGCAGAGGCAGCACAGGGGCCAGTGCAGGGTGAGGCTCATGAGAGGACCATAGCCAGCCTGAGGGGACAGGTGCGAGAGCTGCAGGCACAGCTGAGGAGAGTGGAGAGGAGGTGAGATACAGATGCAGCAGTGATTGTTGGTTTGACTCGCGAGTGAGACATGGCGGATGCACGGGTATGCCTTATCCGTGTAGAGCGAGATACTGCAGTGGCCGCTATGGGTACAGATGCAGCTAGCTCTTTTCTGGTTGGGCAGGTGCAGCAGGCACAGGCACAGGTAGGCCAGTTGCAGACGCAGTTGGCACAGGCGCAGATAGACCTAGCCAGAGCGCAGTCATAGGCACAGTACTACCGAGGCTTGTACCATGGTGCCATGGCGTCGAGCCAGAGGGCAGGGAGCTTTCGGAGTCAGTCCGGGGTGGCTCACAGAGCGGGTCCATCCTAGTCAAGGGCATCCGTGATGGGACCTCAGCAGTCAGGAGCTGGCAGTGGTGGCCCACAGCAGCAGGGGTAGACAGAGACCAGATTTTGGGCATTTTTGGGACATGTATCACCGTCTATGTAGACGTATATTGTATATGACACTTTGATTTTTGAGAGAGATGGTGATATTGTACATTTGGACCTCTTTTATATGATAGTATATATGATGATGCAGCTTTGTGTATCTATTGCATGTGTTATGAGATGATGATTTTACCTCTATTGTATGATGTGATCTATTGCATAGTTAGATGGTCTATCTGATGTTATATGAGATACATTTTGATATGCTACTATATGATTTCTATATGATCTAATGTGACAAATGAATGCGAAATGTGATATGATGTCTATGTGATGATGCAAATGTATGTATATGAAACATGATTTCTATGTTATGATGTAACTGTATATGTGATGTCTATATGATCTAATGCAAATGTATACATATGTGATATGGTTTCTACGTGATGATGCAAATGTAGATATATGAGATACTACTGGATGTTTATATGATGTAATGCTTTGAATGTATGCAGTTGTAACATGAGTACTATGTGGTGATGCAGTATAGTGATATGATGCACGTGGATATGTTTTATGATTTTCTGTGCCTTTGAGATGCGATGTGATGTAGATGTATTGGTGATCTAATGCATTGGATGGTGCATTCTACTAACCTAATCATGTGCGTGACTAGTTCCTACGAATGATATGATATGCTCTTATATGCTTTGCTTTTGTGAAGTCCAAATGTACTCTATCGACACAAGAATGACATGATGGATAGAAGAATGGTTGGGATAGAATGACCTAGAAACTTTACTTGATATCGTTACTCTGCATAGTTGGGATAATCAGGATTGTATGGGATACGGATGCATGGATGTGTATATGGATATAGGACGGATGCTTTGCTTTTAAATTGCTTTATTTCATCATTGGGCATTTTGTTTTTTGGTACTTTTCTGAAATGTTGTAAGTGAATACAAGCATCTAGGTATAATTGAACCGAGATGACCTGAGTATCGCTTACATGGAGTGTGATTTAGCAAGTTAATACAAGCATCTAGTCAAAATTGAATCTAGATGACCTGAGTACTTCTTGTGTTTCAACAAGCAAGGATTGCCCCCGTTCCTGTAAGACCTTTGATGTCCTCGATGATCTTTTGCCGATCATGTCCTTAGACAAGGCTTCACATTATTAAAGTTTAATCCACAAACAACAAACAAAGAAAGTAATCACGCCCCCATCATAGCATCTCTAGCTTTTGGCATCCTTGAGTTAGCATAGGAAGGTAGGATAGCAAAAATCAAGACTCTGTAACTTAACCCTAGGTTCAAATCCACAAAAGCATATTTGCGTTGATATGTGTTTATTTCTTGCCTTAATTTGCATAAAATCATTTAGAAGACCTTGGGTATTTGCTTTGCATTGCATAGGTTAAGATGCCCATAGTCAAGGTTTCTGCTTGAAGCGCGGGTTTTGCTTGCATTTGCTTGCTTGATGAGAAGGTTGCATAATCCTTATTGAGAAGACAGACCCTAAGGGACTGACCTAGTGCCTCGGGGGCTCATTGCTAAATGGCCTTGCCTACGTGACGACGCAGAGGCAATGTAGTTCGGGGTAAACCCTAGTGGACCATGGATGGACTAGAAGAAAGACGACAAGAATGAAGACAAGAAAGGAGACGAATGGGACCTTGGGAGAGATGGAAGCCTCGGGGGCGCATTAGAATAATGGCCTTGCCTACGTGACGGCGCAGAGGCAACGTAGTTCACAGACTTGGACCACAGACACCGACGAGAGACACTTATGCTAGGCTCACACTGAGGAGATGGTATGGGACAAAACCTTGGTCGACAAGGCCACAAGGTGAATATCAAGCCATGATAGGTAACTGTCAAGCGTTTATTTGTGGGATGGATATGGGTCGAATGGGAAAAATAGAGGAAGAATGGACTCGAGGTGATTGGATTCCCAAAGATGGAGAATGCGGTTTGTCACAAGTAACGTCTGTTTACCAGGTTTTCATCACTTGCTTTTATTTGCACGAGAAGATAGAAAGTAACATGACGCCTGATTGCCAGGTTTTCATCATGATACCTATCCAAGGCGCCTGTTTGCCAGGTTTTCACCAAAGGACGATTTTTTTGTATGTTTTCTATTTTTTTTTTTTTTTTTGATTTTTTTTCTTTTCAACTTTTTTTTGATTTTTTTTCAATTTTTTGATTTTATTGTGCCCCCTTGCATTGGGGTTCTCTTAGGTATAAAACCGGCGAAGATGCATGCTGTTGATTGGATCATCAAACAACTCACCTTCTGATGTGGCCAACTGATATGCCCCCGATCCGTAAGCTGCTACAATTACATAGGGTCCAAGCCAGTTAGGCTCGAACTTACCTTTCTTTTCTCTATCCTGCTGATTGCGAGGGTTCTCTCTTAGGACGAGGTCCCCAACCTTGAAGCATCTGGGTCTAACCTTGTGGTTGTAGCTTCTTGACATCATCTGTTGATAGGCTTTGAGATGGTCAAAAGCTTTTTGGCGCCTTTCCTCTAGCAGTTCTAGCTCTTGTAGTCTGGAGACTCTGTACTCTTCGTCTGATATGAGACCTTTCAACGACACCCGAAGGGATGGGAGTTCGACCTCAATGGGAAGGATGGATTTGGAACCATAGATGAGGGCGTAGGGTGTAGCACCTGTGGGAGTGCGTACACTGGTTCTATAGGCCCACAGAGCGGGATTGAGTTGGACGTGCCAATCGCGTCCAACTTCATTGACAGTCTTCTTTAGGATTTTCAGAATGGTTTTGTTCGATGCCTCAGCTTGGCCGTTACCTTGGGGATAGTATGGAGTGGAGAAACGATGTTGGATTTTAAAACGCTCACAAAGTTCCTAGACATCCTAATTTTTGAAGGGTCTCCCGTTATCCGTTATGATGGATGAAGGGATGCCATATCGGCAGATAATGTAATTCAGAATGAAAGAGGAAATTTGCTTTCCTGTGACGGTTCATAGGGGAACGGCTTCAATCCACTTTGTAAAGTACTCAGTGGCAGTTATGATGAATTTATGGCCGTTGGAAGAAGGCAGATGAATCTTTCCCACGAGGTCAAGTCCCCACTGGCAAAAGGGCCAGGGTGTCGTTAGAGGTCTCAACTCCTGAGCAGGTGCATGAATCAGGTTCCCATGTATCTGGCACTATTTGCACTTTTTGACGAACTGATATGAATCCATTTCCATATTGGGCCAGTAATAACCCAAACGCATGAGTTTCTTAGCTAAGGAAGGACCGCTGGAGTGTGTTCCGCAGATCCCTTCGTGCACTTCTCGCAAGGCAGTTACAGATTCTTCTTGTTCTAGACAACGGAGTAAAGTACCATCCAGACCACGTCGGTAAAGGGTATTGGCAATAATGGTGTAACAGGAGGCTTGTCGGATGAAAGTTCGCTTTTGGTTGGAAGAGAGGTCCAAAGGAAGGATATTGTCCTTGAGGTAAGTGTAGGTCTTACCATACCAAGGTGAATCAGATCCTACTAGGAGGCAAATGGAATGGGTTTCGAGGAGATCATAAGTCGGTTGTCGAATGGTTTCTACTAAGAACTCATACTGTGACTCATGTTCAGGTATCTCTAGAAGAGAGGCTATGGTCGCCATTGCATCTGTTGCTTTGTTCTCTATCCTGGGTATCTGCTCAAACGAGATGGTCCCAAAATGTTCTTTGAGGTCGTCGACCATCCGCTTGTATGGGATGAGCTTCTCATCTTTGGTCTGATATTCGTCGTTGACCTGGTTTATGATAAGCTGTGAATCACCATAGACACATAGTGCTTGGATTTTCCACTCAGTGGCCATCTTGAGACCAATTACCAAGGCTTCATATTCCGCTATATTGTTAGTGCATGGGAATAACAACCTGTAGGACTTTGGAATAGTGTCGCCTTGGGCAGTGATAAACAAGATACCTGCCCCCGATCCATGGTTGGTGTAAGACCCGTCGAAGTAGAGTTTCCAAGGAGATGTTGACAGAGTGAATAAAGACTCATCGGGGAACTCAAACTGCATTAGTGAAGTGTCTTGTAACGGTGCCTCAGCTAGTTGGTCAGCGATGATTTGCCCCTTGATGGCTTTTCTGTCCACATACTCTATATCATATTCACTAAGAAGCATAACCCATTTGGCTAGTCGACCTGTGAGAGTTGCTTTGCTGAGAAGATATTTTAGTGGGTCGATCTTGGCAATGAGTTTGACAGGATGTGCCAACATGTAGTGTCAGAGTTTTTGTGAGGCAAAAACCACCACAAGGCATGAACGTTCCACCTGTGAGTACTGCAACTCGTAGCCCACTAAGGTTCGACTGATGTAGTACACAGCTCTTTCCTTGTTCTCATAGTCTTGCTGCGCTAGGAGAGCCCCAAGAGCAGTAGGTGTAGCAGATATGTAGAGAATCAAAGGTTTTCCTTGGATCGGAGGCATGAGTATAGGAGGATTCATGAGGTACTCCTTGAACTTGTTGAATGCCTCTTCGCACTGCTCATCCCATTTAAATGGAACGTTCTTATGTAGGAGATGGCTGAAAGGATGGCACTTGTCTGCCAGCTGTGAGATGAACCTGCGGATGGCCTGGAGCTTGCCCTGTAAGGATCTCAACTGTGTTAGAGTTTTGGGTGGTGGCATGTCCATGATTGCTTTGACCTTGGCCGGGTCTACCTCTATGTCGTTTGCTGACACGATGAAGCCTAGCAGCTTGCCTGATGTGACCCCAAACACACACTTCTTCGGGTTCAGTTTTACTTGGAATTGATCCAACCGTTGAAAGACTTTTTCTAATGTGTCCAGATGTGAATCCCTTGTGATGGATTTTGCCAAGATATCGTCAACATAGTCTTCCATAGTTACATGCATCATGTCATGGAAGATGGTTGTCATGGCCCGCTGATATGTAGCACCTGCGTTTTTCAGCCCAAATGGCATGACATTCCAGCAAAAGGTACCCCATGGACAAGTGAAAGCGGTTTTGTGCTGATCCTCTGGTGCTATTTTGATCTAGTTGTACCCTGAGAATCCATCCATGAGTGACAGCATTGTATGTCCTGCCGTGAGGTCGACTATGATGTCAATGTTTGGCAACGGAAAGTCATCTTTGCGGCATGCCTTGTTTAAGTCTCTAAAATCGTTGCATAGTCAAACCCTGCCATCTAGTTTAGACACTGGCACAATGTTTGATATCCATTTGGGGTAATCTATGGCTCTGATGAACCCCACATCTAGTAATTTCTTAAGTTCTTCCTTGACCAAAAGGGCTATATGGGGATGCATCTTTCTCAGTTTCTGCTTTACGGGCTTCACCCCTGGATCCAATGGCAAATGATGCAGAATCAGGTTTGGGTCCAAACCTGGCATGTCGGCATATGACCAAGCAAAGCTGCCTCTCTTCTTTTTAAAGAATGGTACAAACCTGGTTTTCTCAGGCGGCGTGAGAGATTTTGCAAAGTGGATAATCTTAGGCTACTCTTCGGTTCCAATGTTCACTGGCTCTGTTGGCTCCACCATGATCTGTGACCTTTCTTGATACATATCACTTGGGAGGGTGTCAAACGTTCCATCATCAGGTGCCACAGTTGGGTTTTCACCTTCGGATACGTCCTTTCTTTTTACTGTTTTATGATCTGACACTGCCGCATGGTGGTTTTCACCGTCAGATCCATTTTTTATTTTGATATTCTTGCGACTAGAAGGCTTGGCACCCTCCCCGAAGTAAGCCACAGTGTTGAGTTCGATGGCAAAACCAGCTTTATGATCTCCTTTTGGTAAGTGATCCCTAAGTTCCATATAGTCAATGTAAGCATCATCATTCTGGAACATATCTAATTGGGGGGTTCCTTGCAGATCCCAGTCAATAAGTTCAGGGTGTAAGAGGGGAAGGGAGTCGGATGAGAGATCTGATCCATTAATGGTGTGAATGGAAATGTTATGGGCATTGGCGGGGGTAGTGTTCTGGGTGGTACTTTCTTCCAAGTTGTTTATCACAATGGAATCGAAACTTTCCTTGAAAGCCATACTCTCAGGGAGGGGCAAGTCAGACTCCAGTGGTCTGTCCCGTTGCGTCTGTCCCTCATGGTAGGGGCTGAGAGTTTGGATGGTGTCAATCTCCTTGTCATCATAGGAGTGCTCTGTTAGCTCATCCCACTCATACTCGTTTGAATTATCTGAATCCGTGTCCCTATCCACTTGGAATGTTTGAATTGTCTCCACAAGGCAGGCATTTTCCTTGGCTTTACCTTTACCTTTGTACCCTAGGCCAGTTGTGTTTCTAGCTGAAGAGGATGAAGAAGGTTGGATAGGTTCAACGATTCCTTCTTTTCTGAGGCCTATGGGGCCTTGTCCTTCATACCCCATCCTGTGCAAAATGGTTTCACCCCGTCCATAGAGTTCTGTAAGGAGTCTAGGCGGCTCTTGGGGTGTGTTTTCCTCTTCAGCATAAAGCCATTGCAGGAGATCTCGCTCCTCTGTCTCATCAGATAAGGTCCCCCATTTTACAAAGGGATTTGCGGGAGTTGTAGGAGGAGCAGATGGCGTTGGAAAATGCCTAGGTTGATGCTTGGGTTTGCCAAAGGAGCGAGGAGATAAAGGCATGGTGGCAAGGTTGAGGCTGTGCTCAATGGAGTACTCTCCCACGCCATTTTCTTTTATGGTAAGTTTCAGCGGTTTGGGCCTCAAGGAGGAAGCTTCGGCAATATGGTCTTGTGGCAGAGTAGGGGAAATGTAGGCTCGGTTATTGGGAATGACGCATTCAGATTTTGCTTGGAATGAATTGCAATGGTGGTAGGGGTCGGGGTCGCCTTGTATGGTGACCTGCTTGCCATCATGTGGGAACTTTATGCATTGATGGTAGGTGGAGGGGACAGCCCTCATGGCGTGGATCCATGGTCTCCCTAGTAGAATATTGTAAGCAAGCTCTCGATCAAGGACTTGGCACACCACATCTTTAATTACCGGTCCCACTTGAATTGGTAGGACAACCGTGCCTTTTGTGGTTCTCTCTTCCTCGTCATAGGCTTTTATGGTAATCTTCCTCCGTGGATCAACTGCTTGTTCGGAGAACCCCAACGCAAGGACTAGCTTCAACGTGCAAATATTCAAACCGGCACCCCCATCAATAAGAACCCTCTTGATGCGGTGCTTGTGTACGAATGCAACAATGTGTAGGGGAGTGTTGTGGGGTTGAGATACGGAAAGGTCATCTTGCTCAGTGAATGATATGGAAGGGGAGGATGTCAGATTGCCAACCATGGTTTGAAACTTCTCTTGGGCCAGGTTAGTGGGGACAGTAGTTTCCACTAAGGCTTTCTTGAGAATCTCCTTATGAGAAGGAGATAGACGCAAGAGCTCCAATATAGAAATGTGAGCTGGAGTCTTTTGCAATTGGTCGATGACATTATATGGGCGGGAGTTGGATGGAGATGGTGATGACCTTGGAGGAGTGGTGTTGATCGTGACTCTACCACTGCGGGTAATTATACTACAACCAGTTCTGTTAGGTCCTGGTTGTTGGTTGGGGGATATGACGTTGACTTGCAGAACATGCTCAGAAATGCAATTAATGGTGTACTCAAAGGGAACGCTTGCATAGTTAGCATTACTCGACCCGCTATTCTGATTTGGCCGGTTGCGATTGTTGTCGTTATTGGGATTGCCATTGGAGTTGTTGCCGTTGTGACCATTGTTGTGGTTGTGACCATTGTTGTTGTTGTGACCGCTGTTGTGATTGTTGTTATACGGCCTGTTGTGATTTAGGAGAGGATCCCGGTAGGCCACATGAGATTCATTGGAGGTATGTTGTTGTGTTCCTCCCTGATTTTGATCCAGTATATCCTGTATGACATTCTTAAGACAGATGCAATTATTGGTTGTGTGCCCCCTTCCTCGATGATACTCGCAATAGTCTGTGTCCTTCCAATAGGGAGGTTTGACTATAGGCTCATAGTCACTTGTTGGCGGTAGAGAAATTTCATTGTTAGCCAACAACTTTCTGAGGGCCGATTCTTGAGATTCTCCTAATGGTGTGAATTTCCTCCTTGGATTTGAATTGAACCAAGGTCTAGGTTCCCGATGGGGTGGCTTGTTGAGTGCACCGTTATTGGCTTCTTCCTTAAGAGTGAATATGGGTTGTTGTTTAGGGGCTGCCGCCTTGGCATCCACTACTCCATCGTTGACCACATTCTTGTTCTTGGTCCAAAACTTTGACTTGTCCATTGTGTAATTGGAAGGAGGTGTGTCCTTGTAGAGCTTGAGAGTTCCTTTAGCGATCATAGCTTTCTCAATGAATAGCCCCATTTCAATGACTTTGGCGAATGAGGTAGGGCATTGTATCTGAATCTGATAGCTAAGATCGGGATTCAAATTGTGGACAAACATTTCCAATAGTTGCTTCTCAGGCATGTCGTAAGAACACTTACTAGCTAGTTGTCTCCATCGTTGTAAGAAGGTGGCGAATGACTCACCACTCTTTTGTTTGGTGTTGCATAGGTCTAGCATAGATACCTCATGTTCTATGTTGTAAGAGAAGTGCGTTATGAATTTATTGACAAGTTCATCAAAAGTTTTGATTCCTGGTGGGAGATGCGAGAACCACTCCATAGCTTGACCTCCTAAAGATCTTGGGAACAGTCTCATTAGGTAGGTCTCGTTGTGAGCTACTTCTAGACATGCTGCAGTGAATTCCCTGATATGATCTCTAGGGTCCCCCTTCCCTTTGTATTTGTCAAATTTCAGAATTCTGAACTAATAGGGGAATGGTTTCATGACCAAACTTCTGTCAAAGGGGTATGGTGCTATATCTTCCAAGGAGTAGTTCTTGGAACTTGTGCCGATCTTAAGGTTGGAGATTTCTAGCTTTAGACTCTCAATTTGTTGTCTCACATCCGCCATAGGAGCATTTTGATCTATGGGTTGTTTTCCTCTCTCATTGGCATGGGGGACCGTGTCATTTGTGCCTCTCTCATGTGCATGTGGGACTGTGTCATTTGTGTCCCTCTCACGTTCATTGTCTGCATTTTCCATGATGGAGTTAATGTCAAAGTCTGCGGGGAGTTTGATTCCGAGACTAGCAAGATGATGGAAATATTTGGTGGGGTCCTCAAGGAGCACTTTCTCCACTAAGCGTTGGAATTTGCTATCTTGCATGTGTGCCACTAATTCTTCACGAGAAATTTCTTCATCATCATCGCGTGGTGGGGCGATGTGATCGGATGAGTCGGCCATTTCAATTAGCTTGTTGTACTGGGATCGAGTAAGAACCATGCAAGGTGGGGTGGGATGAAGTGGACTAGGATTAGAAATTTTGGCAAGGTGCCGACTAAGACTGTAATGAATGGGGTATCTAGGACAAGATTTGGACAAAGGGTTCTCTCGCTCAATGACTTCAGGTAAGACGGTTGACACAAGACTCTAGCCACTAGCAAGGGTAGTCGATACCAGTCTTACTGTGTAGGGCTTAGTCATTCAACAAGACTACTAGCAAAGGTACTGTGACCTACTAGGCTTACGTGAATTCACAAATGAAACGAAGAAGGACCTATGTCGAATCGGTATGGGACAGAATGACTTTGGGACAAGAGTGACTTGGACAGAAGGTGACTGGGACGATCGACGAAAGAGAGAGAATTGGGTGAAACGGATGAAGACTAACTGCAAGGTTGACTCTGACCTCGGAAAATGAAACTAGGCCGAAATGGGTACTCTGAACAACTGACGATAATTTCTCAAAAATAGGGCAAATGCTCACTGTCACGCATGCGCAGAAATAGATGTGCAGCAAGAATAGGTAAATGCGCCGCAAGTCGCTGTAAAAGCGCAGCTCTGGTGAAGTATGTATGCGCAGTAATAGTGTGTAAATGCGCAGCGGAAAAGTATATGCGCAGCAAGTCGCTGTATAAGCACAATAAGTCGCTGTAAAAGTGCAGCCAAAAAGTGTATATGCGCAGCAGAAAGGTATGTATGCGCAGCCAGTCGGTACAAAAGCGCAGCAAGTCTCTGTGTATGCGCAGCAGAAAAGTGTATATGCGCAGTTCTGGTATTTTTGGCAAATTTTTTGGATTTTTCTCTGTTTTTGGTATTCTTTGGCTGGAAAAGGTCTTCCTGATCTGATATTATGAATTAATTTAGCAAGAAAACACAGCAAGCACAAAGAGTATTTTGTAGTTTTCCAATGTTTTTGCAGTTTTTTTGACTCTATTTTGGACAAAAGCAAGCACAAAATCCTAGGCGAGAAATGGATTATAAGGGATTTGGGCCACTAAAAACAAGAGGTATTTAATCCGGGCAACCGTTCAAGTGGTTACACGTGCGGCGGCGCTACTCTCCGTTATGGAGTCTCCCAGCCTCAAAGGGTTACGCCTGACAGGGTTTTGGGGGAGGTTGGCCGTCGGTGTAACATAACAGCACTCATTGCAGGAGGTTTTCACCTCAAGCACAATTTATTTTAAGTGGCTCGATAGGGCTTGGCGTTAGCCTGTTACCACTCAGGGTCGTTCCCGCTTGGACAAGCGTGCATCCAAGGGCAGGCCCCTCCTAAAGGTTAAACAAATAGAATGACAAGTCTGGCACTCTGATCACCCAGAAGAGGGGAGAGCATAAGCCTATTGTCATTCGCAAGCACAGAATACACTGATTAATCCACCCTAGTTAAAAGATAAAAACTAAATGGGCTAATCTACTCAAACAGAACTTTGAAGTGATTTCAGCAATATTGCAGTGGTTCAGTTTTAAATCCCAGAAAGCAGTAGTGAGTTCAATTTTAAATCCACGTTGCACGAGATTGTTAACTTTGAAATTCAGGTTTCACGATATAGCAATGGTTCATTTTCACTGCAAGATCAGTGATGAGTTCAATTTTAAAACCGCGAAGCACGAGATTGTTAACTTTGAAATTCAGGTCTCACGATATAGCAATGGTTCATTTTACCTTCAAGATCAGTGATGAGTTCAATTTTAGATCTCAGATAGCAATAACTTTGAAGGTGTTTGTAATGCAAGCATGAAATAAACCAGTTACTTCCTCCCTAATTAGGACTAGATGAAGATTTGTAATGAACAACCATTTTACTCTTTCCCAGAAAATGAAAGGTGACCTAATTAGATGCAACTACATGTAACTGAACCCGAGCCTACCCTGCAAAACCGCTCCAGCAAACACCTGCAAAGGGGTTAACGTTAGCAAAATCTTCTAGAAAAGTATTAAAACTTGAGTCTGTTACAAATGCGTAGCTTCAGTGATCAGATGCGCAGAAATGATCAACAGAAGCGCAGCACTAACGAATGCGCTGCAAGATTGAACGTATGCACGGTTAAAATGAATAAATGCGCAGTTTTAATGGATGCGCAGCAACAGTCTGTAAAAGCGCCGTAACAGTCAACAGATGCGCAGTTATAACCTATGCGCGGCAACAGTCCACAAAAGCGCCGCAGAAATGCACAGATGCGCAGGATTTACAGAAGCGCCGTAACAGTCTTTATATGCGCCGTGGAAATGAACAGATGCGCTGAAAGAACCTGTGCGTGACTCTGCGAGACCTGTACGGAACCTGCCTTCAAAAAAGCTCAAAAATGGTGAAATAAAGGGGCAACGGCCCCACGGTGGGCGCCAAAAATGTAAGGGTAAAATGTCAAATCAATCAAATGAATAATAGATGACCCAAACATCAACAGAATAGTGAAACAAAGAAGATTCAAGTAAACAAAGCAATGAACAAACACAGCCAACCTCTTCCGTTTCGAAACTTCTGTTGTTTGCCTATCACGAATCATCCTTTCGTAGATGAGATGAGCCCTCAGAGGGTGCAATCTTTTAAAGCTGTTTGAGGAAGTCGATGGTGAACGGCTATGGTGTGATATGCAATGAAGGTGAGCTCCAATGCAACAATGGTGATCTCAAGCTTGTAGATGACAAGTGGGTGCTAAAGGCGCGCTGGTGATATTTCTGCAGAGTAACGATGTCTAAAGCCTGGATGAATAGAATGAAGGGATGAAGCTTCATTTATAGACTCGGAGGAATAGGAATCAACGGTTGAGAGAAGATATGAAGATCAACGGCTGAGGATGGTTGAGGAATGTGCAACCAGTGGAAACGTGACAAGTGTCCCAGCTCCATCATGAAAGGGGGGATGTGACAAAACTGAATGGAGTGTTAACTCCATTGACTGGTCTGTTAACAGAATTGACTGATCAGTTAGAAGAGTGGATTGTGGAACTGACTGGATTGATTGAGGATTTGACTCAACTGACAGGTTAGTTAACAGATTTGATTGATTGGTTAACTGACCTCTGATTGGAGAAGAAATAGGCCATGTGGGTGAGGGAAAATAAGGCAATTAAATATTAAATATATTTAATTACATGTGCAACTTGATGAGGTGGACAAGGTGAGGTGGAAAAGGTGAGGTGGAATTTTGAATTTAGAACTTTAGGATAGAGGAATTAGGCTTAATTAAATAATTTATGATTATTTAATTGTGAAGGACAAATAGAAGAATTTTAATTAAATAAATAGAATTTATTTAATTATGGGATAGTGAATTGATTAAATAAATTTGGAATATTTATTTAATTAATAGAAGAAGGGAATAAATATTTAGAATATTTATTTAGGATGATTTGTGTCATTTTTAGACGTATACAGGAATATGTTTAAGTGTTGGCAAATCAAACCTCAACGGACTACATACTTTGAAATTTCCAAGGCAAATATGGCCCTACGATTAGACGAAGGTGTCATGGAAATTGGTGAAATGGCCCCTCATAATCAACTACTTGTAAATTTTAATTGGCAAAATGGGTCCTCACGCGCAATGACCATTTAATGGGGTTGGCAAAATGGCTCCTCACACACAGCGACCATTTAATGGAGTTGGAAAAATGTGTCCTGATACACAATGTTGTTTTAATAGTGTTAGCGAATATATAGGTGATTTAGTACTTGCTTCTAAGATTCGAGGAAAAAATATTAGTCAGCCCATTTGAAATGCATAGTTTGTTATGGAAAAAATATTACTTCATTGATTCTCATAAAATAAATCAATGGCGAATGGATATGCATTTGACCGATAATACGTAAAATCTAAGTGATTTGACCACCCTATTGGATGCGATTTATTTGCCAATTCTGACTTGGTCGATCTACGATATTCGTCAATTGGCGAATATTTGCCACTAAAAAAGTCTCTATTCAATTATTTCCACAGCAACATAGTAACTCCATTCATACCTTCATAACTCAGAAGAAAATACTCAAAATAACACTATTTGTATTCATTTTCATAAAAAAAATGTTGAACAGAGCTCCTCGATTATTCACCAAAAAGAGATTGATATTCATTCTTCAGACAATATGATATATATATATCCATGTTTTGAGCAACTAACTAAAACTAAACTATTGCAAAATCATATATTCCAGATGGTGGTTAAATTCCATTGAAAAAGTCTTATAATAGAAAATAGAATTTCAACTACTGATGTCTTTATGAAATAAAAACATATAAAAGGCTCTGAGTGGAGCCATAAAGTCTCAGATAACCAACAAAAATTAACAGAATTAAAAGGGTCACCAATCAATGCACACCTAAATTTAAGGTGCCCTCAACTTCTGGCACACTTGACCTCAGTTGCTTGAAGTCCACTCTTCTCGTAGGCCATGCATTAATCCTACAAAATACTGAACTCTGCATACCGTTATATTAACATTTAATAGCTAATTTCAATCAATTTAGGAAATAAAGATTTGTAAACCATTTCATTAAAAATAGATAAATATTGCTTCTAAAAATAAATAAATTGGCATGGCTAGGGTGATTGGGCAATGCAAAAAGGGTTATTTGTTTTATCAAAGGAATGAGGTTGTTTATACCTCATCAACTACCTCTTAGGGGGAGCAGGTAGATAGATGGCAGTTTAGATGATTACAGGTTGACGTGACATGGTGTGGAAAAGAAGTATAGATAGGGGGAGCCTGTATTGGCAGTAGAAGGTTACTGTCAGAAAAGAGGTTGATTACATCCCTTTGCCATTGATGACAAAGGGGGAGAGTAAGAGTAAGGGGAGCAAATGCAAAAGGAATAGAGCAACACTAATCATAGATTATGCATAAGTGTTGCCATTAATAACAAAGGGGGAGATTGTTGAAATATTGTCGTTGATGTCAAAGGAATTTGTTGAAGTGTTGTTATTAAAGTGTCTATGGCAAAGTAGAAGTGTAAAGAAGCAAAAGTTTCTAAGGGAAGAAAAAGACACTAAGGCTTTAGTTGGCAAAAAGTTTGGTTTGAGAACTAGCAAGTTCATCAGTTTTGTTTTATGTTGATTCACCGATAGAAGAGAAAGGGGAAGTGTTTTTGATGAAGACTTGGAAGATAGAAAATGTTTAAGTCTCGGCCAAAGTTTAGTTTGAAAGTTTTGAAATTCATCGATTCGTCAGTTTCAAAATTTGTCTATTCTCTGACAATGAAAGAGGCGTTGAAAAAGAAAGCTTGAAGAGCAAGGACTTAGTTATCAAAAAAAAGTTTGTTTTGCAAACTAAGTTTGCAAGTTCGGCCTTTTGCCAATTCACTGACTGGGAGACAAAGGGCTCAAAGGTCAAAGTTCATGGTTTGACATTTTTGCTGATAAAGAAGAGCTTAAAGGGTAAATTCGTAAAAGGCTTGATTCGCTAATAGAGGAGACAAAGGCTGAGGTTAGCAAAAGACATATTTCGTAGATAAAGGAAAAGGCATTGAAGACAAAGTCATGAAGGGATGAGTTTGTAAAAGACAGTTTTCACTGATAAAGAAGATAAAGGGCAAAGTTCATAAACAATAATATTTGCTGATAAAGGTGTATGCTAAAAATTTGGATTGGCTGAAATGATGAAACAAATACATGATTACCCAAACCCAAACCTTCAATATACCTCGAATGATAGCACAAGATGATGGATTGATTGATACCTGCAAGATGATGGATGCAATATGAAGAAAGATGCAAGACGGAGGTGGAAATGGATGCAAGAGAGAGATTGATGGATATGGTTGAATGTTGGTTGTTCAAGATTTTGGCAGCATAACAGTATGAAATTAGATTGCCTCCCCCCAAATGGCTTAAAGGAGGCTAGGTTTATAGGAAAGACCTAGTTAGAATGGATGGACAAGATTGATTAGGGTTTAGATGATATGGATGTCTAGGATTGATTAGGTTTCCTTGCACATCAAGAAATCGTAGTCATGTGACAAGTGTGTGAAGGAGAATGAAAGGAATCTAATTCAAATATTTTATTTGAATTAGTTTGACATGTGAAGGCATATTAAGTGGGAGATGAGACATGTGACATGTATCGCAATGTTATGAGAGGTGAGGGAATAATTCAAATTTTTAATTTGAATTATGTGAGACATGTGACTAGGTGTAATTAATTAAATAAATGGATTTATTTAATTAATTAGGAATGTGATCAAGTGGGATTAATTAAATAAAGTTGGTTTATTTAATTAATCAACAAGGTGATTAAGTTGGACCAATGTGATTAAGATGAACTAGGACCTTGGGATAAATGGGATTAAGTGGGATGAGGTTAGATGAACTACGATGAACTAGGACCTAGGGGAACATATACAAGTTCATGTCAATAATGTGTTGTGTAACTAGGACCTAGGGCAAAGACATACAAGGTCATGTGTAAACAAGACCTAGACAATTTTTAGTGTCTACAAAAGGGTTAAAGGTTGAGGTTCAAAAAATGATAATTTCACTAATAAAGGAATTTAAGGCCAAGGTTAGTGTAATGATTAATTCATCGATAGAAAAGGAAGATCGATAGATCAGATTTGAAAGGTATAAAAAACTATTTTAGCTCATAAACTAGATGTTTAGTTAATTGTTAAGGACTAATAGTGGATGCATGGCAATGACGGTGAAAACAATGCATAAAAGCATATTTTTTGCATGTGTGAAGATATATATAGAACTATGACTGTAATGATAGATAAATAACAGAAAAGTTGATTTGTTGCATGTGCAAAGCCACATGCAAAGTTGATTTTCTGGTACATGCTGATTTTTTTCTGTACATACAAATGAGTGGGAGTATATACATGCAAATAAACTAGAGTGCGGACATTCAAATGAGCAAATATATATAAAAGCAATTGTAATAAAATGTGTAAGTGTGATGCATGAGGAGAATTTAGTGTGGAGAGTAAAGTGGTGTAATGTGAATCAAAGTTGTGAGCTGAGTTGATCAGAATATCAATGTAGAATCATAATTGATTACTTGGAATGGGAGTAGAGCAAGTTGTAGTCAATATTGTAACATTTGATGTATTTCTTTTCTATGTTTGTGTGAAGTCGGTGCTTCATAACAGTGAGGTTGGTGCCTCTTGTGGACCGAGTTGGTGCTCGGATCAAGGGATTAGAGTCTCCTTAGAGTTGGTGCTCTTAAATTAAGGGTTTGGTGACTCCTTAGAGTTGGTGATCTTAAACATTTTAATCAATGGTTTCATTTGTGAGGCTAGATTAGGATGGTAGATCCTAGCAGCATTTTCTCACCATGGTTTTTCCTATATTGGGTTTTCCATGTATATATGGTGTTCATATGCATGCTTTCTTGTTGTTGATGATAATGCACTGAAAATAAATTTGATTTGCATTCTAGAGGCTCGAAGTTTTTAAGTTTTATTGATCTATTGATTCACCCCACCTCTCAGTAGATTGATTGCATTCTAACATAAGATTTTTTGGAAGAATTGGTAGAAGCCGTGAAAAAAGGAGAGAGGAGGTAGTGCAGCTAGAAGAGAGCATAAAAAAAGATGCATTAGAAAAAATAGCATAATATTTAGACTTAACTCCAAATAGTAGAGAAAAATTAAGCATCTAAAAAATGAGGAGCTAAGATCTAAGTAGAGAGTTGATACTCTCTTATTCCAAACTGATAAGGCCAGCTAAAGAGTAAGAAGGGAAACCATTGAGGACACTAAGAAGGCTTATGATAGCCTATAATAGGAAAGGCTACAATTGAGAAGGAGAGACTAAGACAACATAAACAATCATAATATGGCATAAAAGGAATAAGTGTGAAGGAGCTAGTCAAGGACATATACGATGACATTGCACAAAGGGAGAAAGACATGGATATAGATCAAAATGTGACATTAGGAGCCATTAGTGAAGAAGAAGAAATAAAAGAATAGGATAAAGGGGGAGAGAAACAAGCCTCATAGGTCCCATTGCAAGGTAATGGGTTGGATAAAGAGGAAATGGAACAAATGGAGAATCCGCAACAAGAGGCACCATAGGGTAGTGGGCCTGACCAATGAAGGGAAGAAAAGCTAGAAATAGAAAAATGGAAATAGACTTTGCAGAGATAAGTGGAGAATAGTCATCTATAAGTAAAGTGCTCATCACTCCAATCTCATCTCATGTCTTTGATCCCATGGACAAGATTAAGGAGTTTATTTCTATGTAGAAACAACTATAACTAGTCATCATTGTGGTACCAACTTTTCTTACCTCCGTACTATCAGTACCACAGGTGGATTTGGCACAAATCTCTCCCATTCAACAATTTAAGATGAGTGACATATTGCAAAGTAATACTAGGGAGTGTCCTTTGACTCAATATATGACCATTATTGAAACACTAAATAATACAATGACTAAAATTCAAGCACAACTACCACAAGTCACAATAGATACTTATTTACTTCTAGAGAAACATTTAGGGATGCTAATCAATGGGTTACTTGAAAAGATAAGAAATTGAGATGAGCAGAATGTAAACCTTAGGGAATAAATTTTGGCAGAATATGAAAGCAAGTAGTTGGAGATGATCAAGGCTAATTATATCACATGACATAATCAACTCAGTAAAGAAATATAACAAAATGGAAGACTTGTGGTAACATTAACACACTATACCAATATTGTTTAGGTTGGCCCATTTCCATCGAAGCACTAAAGATACAAATATATTTTGTGGAAGGATCTAGATGGAGCTACAAGGGTACAAATTGAGAGTTTGCACATCCAATTCCATAAACTACATGAGCAAAGAAACAACATCATCTCTTTTATGAAGTAATTAAGAGAAGTGGTTAGTTTATACCTAGATCTAATGTCTAGATTCCTTGTGGAAGCACAAAATAGGTAGGATCTCTCGGTATTCCTTCTTTCATTAGCAAGGAAGAGAATTTTTTGATCAACATTAATACCCAAGTCAACTATGTGTAGCAGGTTGTGCTTGAATATACAAACACCTATGACCATTTGCATAGTGTTTAGAAAAAACATTTTACTACGAGTAGGCTTTTTGGTACAAATTTTGATAACTTTTTTACCAATTTTTGGGTGAATTTTGATTACACACAACACCAAGCATTCATTTTGAGCATTGGCAAATAGAGCCAGCATGTCTTAAGGACAAGACATGGGTTAAGTGGGGGGGATGATGTTGGCAGGATAGAGACTTGCCACTCCTATTGGGTTTAAAACCTAAAAGGATGGCCTAATGGAAGTAAATGGTGAAAACTTGCAAGGGTTCAAAAAGATTATAGCAAGAGAACACACATCTACATAACACAGTGATAGATAGAGTAACTAAAAGCTAAGAGAACCACAATGCAACACCTACAAAGGACTTGTGGCAACACCAAAGAGACACCGCCATGAAGGAATGTGGAGAGGGACATATCCCTATATGTACCACACATGGATAGAAGATAGGATTTGAGAATAATATGTGAAGAGATAAATAAGAGTATGTGAGATAAATATAGATATTGAGAGTTTGTAACATTTATATGTGAGATATATCAAGAAAATTGTATGAGAGGCAAGATATGTATTGAAGAACTGATGGCGATGTACCACATTATGATACAATGGATATATGATGATTATTGGGATTTATATGTGTATGAATATTGTACGAGTTATGTTACTTTTATTTGTGTTTTATAAATTCTATCATTCTAATATATAATCCACTACACATGTTTTGGTTATCTTCATTATCCATCACACTAGGGTAAACTATAACATAACATAAAAATATCATATATCTCTAGTTTGTGATTTATTGTCAACATTCATCAATGCAGATTACATCAGTATCACAAAGAAAAGTTGGGAGAAAATAGTGTAGAGATAAAGTGGGAAAAACATATATTGAAACTATAGAAAGAGGAGATTGAAGAAGTTTTGGAAAGTAGAATCGGGAGAATCACAAGAAATAGAAAATATGAAGAATATTTGGTGAAATGGAAAGGAATGTCTTTTGAAGATTCATCTTGGATTTCAAATGTTGAGGTAGAACAAATTAGTTTCCCTGTAACCACCAGAAAGTGAGGAACTCAGTTTTTCAAATTAGCCCAAGTATCTAATGTAGGATCATTCAAGGTGTAAGAGCAATCTTGCATCTTCCAAACAAATTATTACATGTTTGTTTGCTTGTTTATAGGTTTACAATAATGTTACAATTGTCATTTGATCATTGCAACTTGTGGTTTCCACCACAAAGGCATATACACAATTCCACACTCATTACTAGACATGTTAGAGTTTAGTCTGGAGTCGCTATTTTGATTATGTGGTGATTGTAGAACCTTTGCAGCAACACTTGATTACATTTCTAAGCTTATTGATCACAAGGAGTTTCATGGTATGTATTACATTGATATCCATTACATGATTCTCACCACATTCATTTCAGAAGGTTCTCTTCTACGTGTTTAAAGGCTACACATTTCATCTTCCATTGAGTTTTACACCACCTCGTGGCCAACACAGATCATTCCCAAGGTTAATGGATCACTATATAAGCATCACTCATGATCATTCAAAGTTAAGGAAGGAAGTTATAAGAAATGGAGAATTAGATGTTTTTTAGAATGTTTAGTGGTAGAAAAACAACTTTGTATTGCAATATCATTAGAGAATTATGTAATTTGCACATATTAGTATCCATATATGATTAAAAACCAAGGTCTCATGTTGTAATCCCATTGTGATGGGCTCTAATGTTTTTCATGATTGTGGATCAATAAGAAAAAATTCTATTATTTATTATTTCATTGAGTCTCACTATGTATGTTTATGTATTTGGTTGCACAGTTGGATAATCCTTAGTTGGACTCTCTATCCATGACTACAACATAGCCCCATATTCGAGTCCTTATTTGGATCACTATCTAAGACTTTTTGGCTTGCTTAGGCATGACCCCAAGAAGTCACATAGTGTTGGGATTACTTGAAAAGATCTCCATCATAAGTATGAGTCATTCATTCAAAAAACTAGTATAAGTCCCTATATAAGTCCATTCATTCCCACAATAACTCATTAAATCATTTTATGCTAAAAATATAAACTTAGTATTCTCTTCTCTTTACTTTTCAGGAACACCATCAAAGAAGAAAATCAACAAGTTAGGATTGAAGATATGAAGTTATGGAAGCCTCTTAATCAATCCAAATTATAGAATATTTCTAGGTTCCTTCTCCTCTCTCACTCACCATATCTATTTCCCTTTTTCCCTCATTTGTGAGTTCATTAGAAACCCTTTTCCTTCACCATAACCACCCTAAATCTAGATAAACATTTTATTGTCATCACTCTCAAATTTGAAGCCTTTTACTACCTTGTATATCTTATTGTGATTACTTTTGCATCTCCTTGTTGTCTTCATGACAAGAACAATCCATTTTTGGTAGAGACATCCATTAGAATTTGTTTATATAGTTACTATAGTTATGCACATCACATCACCAACAATAGGTTTGCACACACCTAGTTTTCCAATCAATACTTTTGTTGGGTTGAAACATACTACCAAGGGGACTTATTGAGGCAATATCCTAAACAACATAAACCATTTTTCTATGTCCCCTAAGCTTAGATTTGGTTATCTCATTATGTGGACTGATGTGAGTCATATGTATGTAGAAATAAGGTTGAGGAGTGGAAACAAAGCTTTCCTATAGATTCTAGATCTGTCAAACACAATGACATGCATGCCACCTTTCATTGCAACATCACACCACTTTTAGGAAAATCATTAGAAGGCTCCCAACATTCTCGTGTAGGTACTTTTGATCAACTATAACTTGTTTCTAGTCTCAAAATTAGTTTATATTAGGTGCACATGTTTTTTTTTCCTCATTTCATTTCAATAAGCTTTTCAAATTACACATTTAATTTTCCTAGCTCAAGTATTAACTATTTATAGATCAAATATGTTAATTTTAGTTATATTTTTTTGATATATTATTTAATTTATAGTTAGTACAAAAGAAAGCATAAGTACAATCTTTTAAGCTCATATACTTAGAAGTTTAGTTTTTTGCTCTTTTAGATTTCTAAAACTCGTAGTAGGGGTTAGGTCTTGTTCTAAGTTATGTTTTTTTAAATCTTAATTTTAATTTTTTTAGGCTCAACGAACCATTTCCATTGTAGTCCCTTGATATACTCTTAGTTGATTTGTGGGCTAAGGTTAGGTATAAAATTATTTTCCTAGAAAGTTTCTGACCATTCAATGAGGACAAAAAAATGATGTTTGTTAGTGTAAAATTATATTTACACATTAGCATAAGTTAATTAGGAATGTATGTTCCTTTATTAGTTGTCAATCTTATCACTTAAGATAAGATTGCCCTATCTAATTTTTTTCTTTGTCTAATCTTGACAAATGTGGAATGTATTTAATATTTGTAATTTCTCTTTGCAAGTAATGCACATAAATGTATTGATTACAATTTGCTCCTCTATTTTTTCTTTACATTTTCAAGCAACTCTCCTTGTAGAAGAAATACTGCAGATGATCTTGAAATCTAACATGGTATTAAAGTTTGGATCTGCAAGTCTCTAAATTTGAGTTTTGTTTATCCATGAGGTCGTAATTAATGCATCCTGGTACAAAATGGACCCCATGAATGAGTCTAAAAGGCATCAAAACGTAAGGATCACCTATTCAAACACTAAAATTAGAGTCTAGAAATTTTTGAGGCATTTTTTTATGGGTTTTGATTTTCATTGGTGAAAATCCCGTACACTTTATAGAATCCATAAGTTTTTAATGCAGGTCAAGGTTCAAGAGCCTTACCAGGTGGCTAAACCAAGCAACAAATGACAAATCACAATAGAATAACAACAGAACAATAGACAACTCTTTATTAATCTGTAAGAGTAATTTACAGTAGGAGTACAGTTATCATCACATTTAAGTATTGGCCTCAGTTTTACAATGCTTCAAGATGTCGATCCAATAGATTATGTAATCTCGTGAACTTTCTAGAAATCCCAAAATGTACTACAGATCTTTTTTTAACAAAGGAAAAGCTCCCAATAAAGCACAAATCCCATGGATTTATAGACCTCTTTGGTGGCCACTATCCTTCATTATTGCTCTTGACACATGTCACGTCCAGATTTTCCCTTGGAACAGTCGTACAAGCTATCGAAATTAACTTTTAACGTTTCCTAGGTCGTCAACGGGGAAATCAGGTCTAACAAGATTTCAGCGCAACAGGGAAAGTGTCGAAATTGACCTCAACCAGACAAGCATAGATTTCAACCTCAACCAGACATATGCAGTGTAGCTCCTTTTTAGCGCTAAGACCTTAAATGCTTTGGCAGGGTTTGCTGACATTACAGGTTCGGCAGGATTTTCAAGTTCAACTTGATAGGTTCAGCGCAGTCAGTTTTTAACGCAATGCAGTAGGGATGGAATTTAGCACAAGTCAGTTGGCGTGTATTTTAGCACTAGCGGCAATTTTTGGTCCCATTGGATCTGCGCAAATTTTGGCATCTACTAAACATGTGCAATAGAATCAGTTTTTAGCACAAATTTGCTTGTGAAATGTCAGCGTGGTTATCCAATATCACAGGATTTTAGCGCCAAGTGCAATAACCTACCAAAACTTTGTTGGAACACAACTTGGTTGTTTTAGACTAGATTTTCACCAACCTTGAGGTATAAATACCCATTTGGGCCTTCTTCAAGATCCAAAATTGATCAATTCACTCCTACAATAACTCCTACAGCAAAATAGAAAATAAGAAAGTAAAATGTAATGTCCCCTTTCTGTTCATAGTGTTAGTCTATCAGTGGGTTCATGTAGACTGACAGTTGGTTAAGGAACCATTGTGTTTTGGCCTTGGATGTGTAATTTAGAGGTGTAGATGTGGTTTGGATTTAGTTGGCAGTGTCTTGTGGTGACTTGGCTTGTTTTGTGGGCATACTTGCTATTTATAGTAAGTTTAGGATTGGTGTCATTTCAAGATTTTTAGAGTGGGATTGGATTCGTCTCATCGAGACCTTTCCAGTGATCTATAGATCATTGTATTTTGACATCATATTGATATTTATTTTAAAGTCTGAAGTTATATTATATTTATTTGATGGGACTTATAAATATTAAGTTAAGTGACTTATGAAAATGAAATATTTAAAAGACACTAAAGGTGAGCTTGGGTGCCCATCCCTAGGGGAAATTAAAGTAATTTTAAAACATAACAATTCCCCCTAAAAAGCCAAGAGAAAGAAATATAAGGTGGAAAAAGTGAGTTCATTCTTTATGCTTGAATATATGATATTGGTGGCTTTTGCTCTACTAGGGTTTTTTGAGAGGGTTTGAAGAGGATTCAAACCAGAGGCTATTAGGAATGAAAACTCCCTCTAGTAATAGCATTCTACAGGCATGAAAGACCATCCAAAGGTGCTTGAATGGCAAATACACATAGTGTTTGCATATGGGCTTCAATGGAATTGAATTATTGAGAGTTTGATGAAGAATATGAGACTTCTTGCAAAATTGAGGAGTTCTTCTTGAGCAAATTTTGAGGATAGCGAAATACTTCTTGGTTTGACTGATATTAGTGGAGATTGAGCAACAATTGAAGAGGTTTTATGGACTGTATTTCTAGTCATACTGCACAACAGCTTGGTCATACCATTCGTGGAGGTTTATACTGATTTTTAGGGGTTGTTTTGAGACTCTTTCCTAGGCATTTGGAGATGGAACATAAGTGTAGAGATTGGTGAGGCATTGTAGGTCCGTTTTAGTCAGTTTATAGAGAAAACTTCATGCCCAGCTCGTACCAAGTGTGCTAGAGGTGACGTTGGGTCTATAGAGACTCATTCTTTCTTGTGTATTATTTTCTTTCAGCCTATATTGAGGCATTTAGAGCTTCCATGATTGTTGTAATCTCCTACATGTTCAATACAAACATTCCATGGTGATTCGGAGCTATTCTGTAATACCCAATTGCTGGTCTTTTAGCCATTTTACCATTTGGGTCTTTCCTATTTTCTTCATATTTGTTGTATATTTTATGGGTTTGAGATATATGCTCAATATTGTATTGTTTCGACAACACACATTGCAAGAAAACTGAAACCCCTTCTACATCTCTCTAGTTTGAAAGAACACAATAAAAATTAAAAATAATGCTAAAAGGATTTTAAAAAGAACCAATAGGTGTGGCACATTACATAAAACAAATCTTTTTGGTTGATGAGGAATGCACATGAACCTGGATGCTCCTGCATCAGTTTTCATATGGTTTTGTACCACTCGTTTGGCATCATTGTTGTGTAGGGTTTATCAACTCTGGTTTGTGGGTCTCTATAGGGTTTATCCAACAATTCAACGATTTTAATTGGCAGTCCTACTTTTTGTCCAAGGGTAGAAGACAATATTTGACAAGCATTTTTTTGGCAATCGATCGGGACCCCATTGTCTTTAACCCATGGTCATATGGGGGTGTAGCCCCCTGCCTTCTCAAGCCAAGGGAGCTTAGTGATAAGCCTAGTTATTAGCCTGTTTTCTTATAAGTTTTATGCAAGTTGAAAGACATTCCCAGATATTATTTTAAGCATATTTCTATATTATGTTATCCCTTGTGATCATTATGCAAACTTGAACTTGGTTAATTAAGTATATGGAGATAAGATTATAATATGACGAAACTGTATGTTATATGTGGGAATGTATGGATTGTAGAGAATGTTTGTGTTGATTATGGTTGTTAGTATTTTGTCCATGTTTATGGACTAACTCCTGCAGCTAAAAGAGGAAGGATTGTAACCCGCAACAACTGCAAGGTGCATCCCGCAGCCACAACATTTCTAGGTAGTAGAGCAGGGAAGGTTCCAGACTCAACTAAGTGTAGCAACCATGGCATGAGGACACTTGATGGAGATAATCATGCATCATGATGGTAATCAATAAAGATGATTGGAAGTTTGAATGATTCTATTGCAACTAGAATACCAATGGGACTGATTCAGCTAGTCCACGTTCCCCTTGTTATATGGAGCCTAATCAGGCTCGGAGGTTAAATTTTCCCCACTTTTATGGGCGCAGTTTCCCCCCAAATTATTTAATGGGGGAGTGCGGGGGGGGCAGAGCCCCTCCTGCCTATTATTTTATAAAGGTGTCGAGAGTTATTTTTTCTATTAGCTGACATAAAAAACCCTATTTTGTAACCAATATAAGTCTTGATAAAAATGACTAAGGGTTAGGGTTTTCATTGATATTGTATTGTAGCATTTGCAGTAGTATTGAGTTGCAGGGATTACTGGTTGTAATCAGTTTGATTTACTGGATAATAATATTGGACTCTCTGTTGGTAGATGTAGCCTGAGTTTGGGTGAACCAAGTTAAAATTGTATCTCATTATTATTATTATTGTTTTAGCAGAGAGTTCTAATTTTATTAGGACACTTCTTTCCTTCTTTTTCAGTTATTGTTGTTAGCATTCATTACACTCTAGTTTGTTCGGAGTGGTGTTTTATGTTTACAGTTAAGAGACCTATTTTAATAAACTCCCCCGTGCCTATATGTATGGCTCGATGGTCGAGGTAAAAGTTAGTTAAGTTCAGTTTGAATAGTTTTTGCTCTGTCACAGATATAGCTATCTGAATCTTTTCCAAATTATGCAGACAATGTTATTTTGATTATGAGTTATGAATAATATAGTTCAACAAGATTTTATGTGATTTGAAAAGATTGTATAATGCATGTTAGAATCAATATGATTGTGTTGATTTAGAGAACTATATATGAGTTTAAAGTAGTGAGGCAGTCACCTGAGTAAGGGCCACTCAGGATAATTGTCCTTAACTTTATTTCTTGCAGGTTATTATTGTTCTAGTAGATATTTCATGAATGCAAGATCAATTAGATTCTTAAGTTGTTTTAGTTCATTTGACTTGTGATACTCCAAAGGATAGGACAAGTTATCAGTACCAAGCTAATTCTTAGAATTCATTCCTTTACAGTCATTGTTATATTCTTACATTGCAAGTACCTATAGCAACAGTAGCAGTATTATTGTCTTTTGCCATTAAGTAGTTTTGATTTATGATATTGTACTAGATAAGTTAGATAGTTTGATCTTTGAAAGCACATACAGTGCCAATGCCATCACAAGCTTACTAGCCCTGGCTGATGATTCAATGAAGGTCTTTTCAAGAGTAATAGTGGACTATTCAATAGGTTATTCCTTTGAATTGTGTGATTACCACCAAGTTTACTAGACATAGTAAAGAGACTACATTTTTGGCACCGTTGTTGGGGATGGCACTATTTTCCGAGACCAGTTCCTTTTATCTCCAAGCTTTCCTAGTTTAACATTTTTCTTTCAGAAGATAGGACACTTAGGTTTTACCTCGCCAAATACCAGAAAAGTTCACTAACATTGTGTAGGAGCTATTGCTACACAAAGTCACACCTATTGTATGCGGAGGCAAAGAGACACTTTGGAGAGATTTCTTCCATCAACCCAACAAGCTACAGTAGATATTGGTGACTACATTGATCAGAGCGAGAGTATTTCTCAAAAGAATCTTCCCTCTCATCAAAATCTACTTACAACATAGAAAGAACCTTCCTAACCATGGCTGATGTAGTGGATGATCCACCTGAACATCTGACCTTTGAGTTTTCAATTACCAACCAGGAGAGGGCTATTGCTCTGAAGAACATACCTCCTTTAGTATTACCAATCTTCTATGGCTTGGTGACTGAAGATCTAGGTACATTCTTGTTTGAGTTTGATGTCTTGTGTAGAAGTTATGGCTACACCACTAATCCTCATAGGCTCAAGCTATTTCCTGCTACTTTGAAGGATGCTACTTTAAGATGGTTTATGGGACTAAGAAAGGATGTTATTCCAGATTGGGACGCAAAGAAAATAAAGTTCTTAGAGAAATACCAAGATTATTGCAAAGGAATTGATAGGAGAAGAGATGACATCTTCAGGATGACTCAAAAAGAGGATGAACCATTGGAGGATTATGTAGAAAGGTTATAGTTTTGCCTAATGAAAAATCCATAGAATAAACTCTTGGATGAATCTTTGAAGCTTGTAATCTTGAGAGGAATCAATGATGACTGCATGGATGCCCTTAATCTTATTGAGGTAGGAGATATATCTTAATTACCCTTTGAAGATGTCTGCAGAGTTTGCAGAAACTACTTAAGGACTTTCACCAAGAGGACAAGGGGAGAGAGAACATCTACCATTGGCAAATAATCTAATTTAATCGCAAGGGTAGAATTGGGCAACATGTTGACCAACATGAAAGAAGATATTATCAGTCACCTAGCTACTCAACTAGATACTCTCTACTTGAAGAAGAAGCAGGAGGAGGTTGATGCAATACTCACTTAATATTATCCCAATTGCAAACAAAGGAAATCCAATTACACGTGCAGAAGGGTGGCAATTATTACAGAAGATAAGTTAGAGAAACCACACTTTCAACCAATTGAAGGTGAAGATGGCTAGTTGTACTATGCTGCACAAAGGAAACCATAGCAACAAAGACAAGGTATGCCACAATATCCTCTAACTTTCAATACATCATTTCTAGTAGGTCATCATAATTTCTCTAGTTGGAACCATCAGCCTTGGCCAAATACCCAAAACTAATGGAAAAACCCTCAACAATGGCAAAACCCTTAGCAAAACTAGAATCAAGAGAAACCAAATATATGGCCCCAACAAAATTTCCAAGGACCTAACTACAACTCTCAATTGCCAATACAACAAAATCAATGGCAGCCACAATGAAAAAACCAAAATATGAATTACTCGCAACCCTTGTTGCCTTCTCAGCCACAACAACAAACCATTATGTGAAATCCATCTAGTCCTACAACTCAGCCACCAAGAGCACCACAACTACCTGCCCAACCTGCACCTAACCCCAATAACAAATTTGTTCAATAGGCATACACTAACGATTCTATTCAATACCCCACTTATGGGGTAGAGATGAGTGATGCCCATCTCAGGTCAGGGAAAACATTACACAGGCCTTCATCTCCCCAAATCACTGAGGTGGTGGATGAACAACCCATAGCTGAGACATTAGAAGTTCACCTCTAGAACCTTAATCAAATTAGGTAAATCAGACTATCTCAAATCCATAGCCTCCTTTCCCTAAACGTATAGCCATTCAAAAACATCAAACCCAAGCAGAGACAAACTTATTGGGTCAACTTAAAAATGCCAGTATCAAGATACCCCTTATCCAAGCTATCAAGGACATTCCAATCTACACCAAGACAGTGAGAGACCTTTGTCTTAAAAATCCAGGAAGAAAGAGGAAGGACCCGCGGACATTCCATGTCCTAGGGAACCTTGCTGATATCTGTTGCAAGTATGAGGTGAACCAGTGTTGTCATTGATGTCAACATACTCATATTGCATTGACAAGAAGGATTGAATGAGCTATGTGCTGAGGATATTGAGAAAATTAGTCTCAATCAAGAACAGTGAAGAATAGTGATGAGAAGAAGGCAAAAGTACTCAATAGGTTGAGATTCAGAGGATGCGGATTAAAGGGCTTGTAGATATGAGTCTTGAGATGATCCAGTTAAGATTTCAGAGGTCTGCATGAAGATGTGAAGAAGTTGTGATCGTTCAAGTAGAACCAGTTCCAAGAGATGCTCCGGAGTGATAGATTGTTACAAAAAGGTCCGGTGATATCCAGAAGTGCATTGTCCTATTCTGCAGATTGGACAGAGTGTTTGGGATGTCCTTGTGATGTATCATCTTGATTGGTATGTGGTTTGGAGGTCCGAAAGCACCTCTTGCAGTATGACAGTGGTGATAGACTATGTTCTTGAAGTTCCAGATGAGGAAGAGAAGAGATTCCAGTGAGTAGAGGAAGTGCGGATGTACCTGGTCATTCAGGCAAGCCTGTGAAGGTTCTTGGATCATATTGAGGTTGTGTTGTTGGTCTGCATTGGTGGTAGAGCCCGAAATCGAAGATATTCTTCCGGATGAAGTTCTTGTTCAGACTAGCTAACCGGATGAGTTGTTCATCTTGCGAATGTTCTTGTGGTGGCCAACTGGATGTGTTATTCATCTTGCGAATGTTCTTATGGTTGATTTCCGACTTAGATGATTGTTCCTAAGTCAATGTCTTGTATAAATAAAGGTTTGTGAGTTCATTTCGAAGTGTGTCATGGAGTGGATGAGTGTGGTATAGTGAAAGAGCGAAAGGCAGAGTAGAAGTGTTTCGAGCTTAAATAGAACTGATCTAGACATGGTGAAGATGTCATTCTCCAGTTCAAGGTTGTGTTACTTATGATCTTGTAGACAGTGTGTCTCTTGTAGGTAGTGTGCCTTCTTGTGAGCAGTGTGCTCGGGTAGTGAGCCCTAATTGGCATGTGCCATTCATTTTTCTTATTCTTCTAATAGAGAATAATCCTTGGGTTAATCACCCTATGGTTTTTCCCTTAACTGGGTTTTCCACGTCAAAAATCTTGGTGTCTAATGTGTTGATGTTTATCTGCTCCGGTGTTTATGCTTTCTGCTTTCATGAATGGTTAATTGATATGCTATTAACTAACAAGAAGAAACAAGTGTTTGAAGTAGAAGCAAGGTTTTTGTACAACTGATTCACCCCCCCTCTCAGTTGTGTGCCCTAGATCTAACAATATCATAGTAGGGCACATAACTATCCCTAAATACACATACCCTGTCAGTCCAGTAGTGGATGTTAAGATTAATGGAACTCTCATCAAAAATACCTTGATTGAATTAGGGGAAGCCATCAATGTCATGACTAAAGAAACAATACAACTACTTCAGCTACCTAACCTGAGGCCTACACCAACTATTTTACAGATGGTAGATAGGTCAACAGTAAAACCTGAGGGGATCATTAAAGACACAGTCATAGCATTAGACTCATGGGAGTACCCTGCAAATTTCATAGTTTTACAATGAAAAGTTAATCTTGTAGGTTATCCACTTATCTTAGGCAGACCATGGTTAGCAACAACAGATGCATTCATAGGTTGTAGGTTTGGAAACATCATAATATCAAATGGAACTATAACCAAGAAATTGGTCCTCTATCCACCAACTCAACCTCATGACAATCTGGAGCAAATCATATGGCCTACCTTAGAAGAAGAAGACCACTATTCCCTACAAACTCTCATGACCATTGAGTGCAGTCCCTTGTTAGCAACCCAAGATGAGGATGACTTAATTGACCACATTATACAGAACCATTGTGGTAGGGACCCACAGCAACAAGACTATTTGTCATTTTTGCAAGATCCATTGCATAATATCATACCTACACATTCCTCAAAGAAATTATCCCAACTTTTCCACTCTCTACTACCTCAAGAATGTGTTCCCAACATTAGTGGATGTGACCTTCCATATGTCCAACTAGCTTCTAAAACATTGGAAATCATGGTAGGCAAAATGTTGAATATTAACAATGCTCTAACTGAGGAACAACAAGCTTCCCTGAACATTGTGCTACAGGCACATGCATCAACTTTTGCATGGGATTACAATAACATGAAAGGAATTGATCCATACTTGTGCATGCATAGGATCTACATAAATGATGGTTTCAAGCCAATAAGGCAGCCACAAAGGAGAATGAATCCTACCTTACGAGACAATTAAAACTGAGCTACAAAAACTCCTTGATGTTGGCTTCATTTACCCTATTTCTGGCAGTGAATGGGTGTCACCTTTAGTTATTGTCCCTAATAAAGGATCCAAGTGGAGGGTGTAGATGAAAATTTTGGATAAAATGGAAATGATAAAACAATGAAATGCATTACCTAATCCAAACCTTCAATACCTCATATAGATAGAATGATAGATGCATGCAAGATGAATTGATTGAGTGATTTGATATGTTGGTTGCTCACAATTTAGCAACATAACATTAGCATAGGATGAAGATGATTGATGATGGATGGAAGATAGATGATAATAGATGAGAAGATTGAAGAATGATTTTGACAGCATAAGGATGTATGAAAGGTGGATACTCAAATGACTTGTAGAAGGCTTGATTTATATGCAAGGTTGGTTTGAATGGATGGTTGTGATTAAAAGGCTAAATGAATGATATGGATGGCTAGGATTGATTAGTTATTCCCACTCTTCAAGGAAATTGTAGTCATGTGACAAGTGTACAAAGGAGGATAAAGTTCATGTGTGACCGTGTACACAAAAACAAGTTCACATGTGTGATGGTGTACACAAAAAAGATATTAAATGAAAGTTGTACTACCACATATGATTTAATTGATAGATGGATAAGTGTTGGAATATGGTGAAAGGTGAGGGCCTAATTCAAATATTTTATTTGAATTAGTTTGGATAATGTGAGGGAAATTAATTAAATAAATAAGATGTATTTAATTAATTGGCTAGGTGATTAAGATGGGATTATGATGGGAAATTAATTAAATAAATAAAATTTATTTTATTAATTGGCTAATAGATTAAATGGGATAAGTTGAATTAGGACAAAATGCTACATGATGTCTCTAATAATGTGTTTAACTAGGTGTTGCAAGACATGGACAAATTTAGGGACAAATTTAGGTGTCTATAGTTTGCCCCTCTTTGAGATGATGTTCAAGATGATGAGATTTGTGTCGAGTAACATCATTTCAAAGAAGCTAAGGTATGGATAGAGGAAAATGGATAGGGATGAAATGGGATGATGAAATGGGTAGGATGATAATGGAAAGATATTATGAGGATGAAATGGAGATGGTGAGGATGCCCCCTCGAGAGGATAGGCAGGTTGGACAAACACAGGTAAGCTCTCAAAATGAAAGGGATTGGTCAAGGAAGAAAGATAAGGGAACGGATAGAATAAATGAATGATACGTTATGCTGCAATGAAGGTGAGCAACCATGATGTTTGATATAGCACTAGATGTTATGCACCAAGGTATAAGGACCAGGGTGACGATGTATCTCGTGCACTAGCATAATACAACCTTGTCTAAATGTATGAGGAAGAAACTTAGAGCATTGAAGTCCTAATGCACAAAAGGTATGATGTGACCTTAGATGCAAAGGACAACGCAAAAAGCTATTCCAACATACACAATATATGAATATTAGTTGGAATGAAACCAATTTGATACAAATGTAAGATAAAAAGATAACACACACAAGCAAGCAAGCATGCACAAATGATACAATTTAAACAAACAAGGTATTGCCCTTGTCAAGATGTAAACCAATGATTAATTGATTGATTGATTGATTGAATAGTGTTGTCCTAGCGGGGAATGATATATCCCTAGATCAACACAAGGATATGGGAACGATATATCCCATTGATTATGATGATGATTGATTGATTTGGCTTACGACAAGATTAGAATCAATACTAAGGATGTGATTGGATAACTTGAAAAGATTGATTGACTTGATTGGTATGGATTAAGGATGAATTGCATTTGGATCATTGCTTGGATTGATTTGATAAGGATGAATGGAAGAAGTGATTGAAGAATTGATTTGAATGAATTGGATTAATTGGTTTGGATTGATTGGAGGAAGTAATTTGATTGGAATGAAGTGATGATTGATTAGATTTTAGGTGTGGGAGATAGATGATAGAAGAAATGAGATGGATAAAGATGATGATTGGTGAAGACTAGAAGAAGGATGAAAGATGGAAGAGGTCTATCATCTATGCCTAAATCTAGGTACTTCCTTCATATCCCAGATTCCCTTTATCCACCGGATCAAGGCACTTAACGATAAAGATGAGATGTAGTTTTGATTTGTGTTTTATTGATAGTGATGATGAAAGTGGATGGATTTCTTAGGTTATGGATTGATTGAGATTGATGTGATATTTGATGATATATGATGTTATTGATGGCATGATATGGATTGGATTGATGTGATTCTGATTGATTGATAGATTGACTTGATTTGATGATTTGATTGGATTTGTTTTGATAGATTTGATGAATGATTTGAGTTGATGATGTGATTTGATTTGAAGTGTTTTTATTTTTTTGGATTTTTGACATATTTTTATTTTTTTTGTATTTTTGACATATTTTGACTTTTTTGGATTTTTGAGAATATTTGATTTTTTTTAGATTTTTTAAAATGTTTTGATTTTTTTTGGATTTTTGAGAATATTTATTTTTTTTTTAAATTTTGAAAATGTTTTGAATATCAATGGATTTACAATTTGGGTAGCCTTTATGATAGATACCAATGACAAGGGAAAACCAAGTCTGGGTGCAAGGGATGGAGGTAGGATGGATGGATAAAAGGATAGGTGATAAGGGATGGGATGGAAGGCTCATGATATATGGATGGATGAAAGGATGGGCTATGGAATGAAAATCTCATGATAAATGGATGGATAAGGGGATAGGCGATAGCGGATGGATGTATGCATCATAATGGAGCTAGGATGTGATCTCCAAGACTATGTCATGTAGGAATAACATGCCCCATTCTTGGTGGAAATACTTAGGATTTTTACATGACAAAGCTTTTGACGAAAGGATGACATGATGGATTGGTTTGGAAAGGATAAGGTATATCAAGAGATCTCCAAAGCATATTTCAACATTTTTGCCCCTATATCTTTATCTAGATCCAAAAGGAGGAAGGGAAGATGGATAGACTCAATCATGATAGAAATATGGATGTAATGGCTACATATGGTAGGAGAGGATATGATAGGATGGCAAATGATAGATAGGAAATGATAGGTTGGATATGGTAGTTTGGATAGATGAGACATTGTACCTCATGTGTAAGTGACATAGAAGATCAACCTACACATGATGCCTGTTTGCCAGGTTTTCATCATGGTACTTATCCAAGACACCTTTTTACCAGGTTTTCACCATTGGATGAAGGGATTTCTCTTTACTTTTATTTCTTTGTTTTATCTTTATTTTATTTTGTTCACTTTTTTTTTATTTTTTTTAGATGGGATGACAATTACACATGGCACCTATTTGCCAAGTTTTCACCATGGTAATGGATAGGAGGGACTCAAGTGTCTAGTGCTATGAAAGGAGATAGTGTCCCATTGGAGATGGATGATGTCGCATGGACAATGTCAATTGTGCTCATAGATGTTGGTAGGGGATTGCATGGATAGGAGATGGATTAGGTGGATAATGGATTATGATGTGGATTATGCAAGATTCATGCAATGATGGAATGGTGGACTATGATGGGGATTATGGATGGAAGGATAGTGGATGAAAGGTTTATGCAAAAGCATGGGCCATAGGGAAGCGACAGGGAAGATATGTAGGGTAATGGATGAAGTATGGGGAGATGGAGGTATGTGGAATTGTTGTGGAATGGAAGGGAATCATGACCAATAGTTGTAGACACTGTGATAAACATTAAAGCTTTTGATGGGAAGGTGGTGTAGGAAGTAATGGTAATGTTTACTTAGGGGATGGGTGATGGATTGATTTAGGGACCCGCATAGACTTAGTATTTTTATTATTTTTGCTTTGCTTGTGGGATGAAGGAATTTAAAAAAATTTAATGGAGTGGAAATTTTGGATGGAAGGGGATGGTTGGGATTTTTGAGAGGTGGATGCTCCATTTGACTTGCTTGATTTTTTCTTAGGGACCCAAACCATTTTAGTTTTGGATTCTTGTTTTGGAGGTATGGGCTTGGATAGATTTTTGAATGGACTTGGATTTGATTATTTGCATTGATGTCCTAAGGTATGAGGACCCTTAGAATTTTTGACTTTATAGGTAGAGGCATCCAAATTCTTACTTTGGAATCCCATGGGTTTGGTGGAAGCAGGGTTGGTGGAATAAGTGGAAGCTTTATGTTTAGACAATATGTGCATTTGTTGTTCATGATTAGGATATGTACGGTAATTATGGATGATGGGAATATTAGGTGTTGGAATCAATGGTGGTAAAGTGGATGGAGGGATATTAGGAGTTGGAAGTGATGGAGGTAAAGTGGATGGTGGAAGGTGTATGGTCACATGCTTTTGACATTTGTAGGTTGATGGAGGCGGAATGACTACATATGTTTTGGGTATATGATGTGGTTTGTGATGAAAAGTGGGCTTAGGATGCATGGAGGAATTACCAACACCTTTAGATTGTTTACCTTGGGGTGTGTATCCAAGGCCATATGAGCGTGGATGGACCTTGACATGGATTGGATCCAAAATACCTTGTTCATAAAGGTCTAAGCCTTTACCTTGGTAGTTAATGTTTTGGAGCATCCGATGGACAATGGGACTATGTTTGGTTTGGACATTAGACTTGAGTTCATTATTGGATGGAGAAGGTGAAGTGGAAGACAAAGGTTGCTTTTGTCCTAAGGAGGAACACTCATGGATGAAGGTGGTGAGACCAAGGGGATATGATGGTGGACTTGAAATAGGGTTGCTAGTGGATGAGGAAGGACCATTAAGATCTTGAATATCATTATGTTCTCTAAGATCTAAGGTATTGGTTTGATCTTCTATGTTGTTTTGAGGGCCATGTGTCTCATCTTAACAAGTGGAAGTTGTGGAGTTATGGATAAGGCTAGGTGGAGGATGGATAGGAGCAATTTGGATATCTTTCTCATGGATGGTTATGGAAGTAGGGATAAGATCAAGGTGATATTGGATAGGATCTTCATCATAGATATCATCTTTATCATGGATTGCATAAAGTTTGTCTAAGAGAATCGTCATGGTTTTCATGATCATAGATAGAACCTTGATCATAAATGTGAGCATAACTAGGATTGAGTGGGCTATGAATGGGATAAATTTTCTCATGAATAGGGTTATGATCATAGATAATATTTTAATCATAAAAAATATATAGGTCATGGATGATTTGAACTTAGATGTGCTTTTATCTTGATTAGGACTAGGGATTGATGTTTCCACATACTTTGGATTATACTCTTGAGATATCTCTTGATTTGTTTGAAGGGGATTGGAAGGGGAGGACTCTTGGATAGGCTTGATAGGCTCTTCATGGTTATCAACATGAGGGTATGATGGCTCTTGACTTGGACTTATAGTTGGAGACTCTTTAATAGGCTCAAGGGGTTGTGGACCACATGATGGGGTGGTAGGATTGGATATGGTGTTGGACTCTTTTATAGGCTCATGAATGGGTGTTTGACATGGGGGTGTTCTATCTCTTGCTAGTAGCCATTGGATCACATCCTTTGCAAGTCTATGGGTAAATGGACAATATAATGGATGGATAATAAGGGTGGATGGTGTTGTAAGCTTGGGATTAGGACTTGTTAGATGGATAATAGGATTAGATGGATTGGTTTTATCTAACACGATCTTACCACAATCTTCTAGGTTCTTGACCAATCTTTTAAACTGTGTACAAGTGGATATGGCATGACCCTTCGCCTATGGTTTGTACAATATTCATCATCATTATACCGATGGTGTTTAAAGAGAGGTGGAGAATATGATCTTAGTGGTAATAGCTCAATCAAATTTGCTTGGACCAATCTTTCTAAAAGTATCTCCATGGAATCATTTAATGAAGGGTTAGTGGAACATGGGGATGAAGGTGATGAAGTTTGATGGACCAATGGACTAGGATTGGGATCACATGAAGGTGTTAGGATAGGACTAGTTGGCTCATGTGTTGGTATGTGATTGGATGGTGATGGTGACTCATAGGTTGTATTGGCTAGATTGGTATCTCCCTTGTTAAAGTTAATTAGGTCTTGCATAGGATAACTTGGACTCACTTGATTTATGTACAAGGGGCCACTTGTACTTGGATGTTCTTGTTTTTGCAAAGGTGGACTTAGGTCTATCAACGGTGCTTCTTGTGAGGACACTTGGTTGCCTTACAGATGGATTTGGTGATGTGTTGGAATGTTGGAATGAGGAATTCAATAATCTTGGGGTGGAGGTTGATAGGTTGATATGGCATTGACATGATAGGTGGATGAATTAGGTTGGTATGAAGTTGAGGTGGATGACACATAGGATTGAGGTTGAAGATGTTGGAAATTATGATGGTATTGTGATGGAGGGATTATATAGGATAATGGTTGTTGTGATATGGATTGATATGGATAAGGGTTGACATTGGGAAAGGTGTGATAGGATGATGAAGGATTGATGTGACATGTGGATGGATGAGGTTGATATGAAATGGGAGGTGATGACATGCAAGGTTGAGGTGATATTGGTTGATGTTGAATTGATAGAGGATGATGTGATTGTTGGGTTTGACAAGTGGCTATGATATGTTGGGCTTGTGCTATGAGTTGTCGCATTTGAGGTGATTGGATTGTTTGAAGTTGTTGGATGATATCATGGACCGTTTGAATGGTTTGTTGGTTTAGAGGCTTTGGTGTTTGGTGAATTATGTGAATGAGTTTTTGTGCTAGGCCTTCTAATGTTGTCATGGTGTCACACATGTGTTTAGGATCAAGACCTTTTTGGCAAGTACTTAATTAGGATTATAATGATGATGTGGATTGTTTTGGGTGATGATTTGATGATTAAGATGAAGGTGATGAGGAATGATTAGGATGAAAGTGATTGGGGTATGATTAGGATATGATGTGGAATGACAAGATTGGATGGTGTGGATGCAATTGAGTTGGATATGAGGTGTAGGATGACTTGTTTATGTGTTTGGTGTTTATAGCTTGATTTGGCAATGTTCAAACAAATGATTATGATATACACACATGAATCACTCATGCAAAACACAAAAGCAATTTTAACTTTGAAATATGAAGAATGTGATGATTGTTAAGCAAGCACCCGTGGAAGACACATCAACAAGCCCTATGACTAGTCAAATAGGGTATGGCCAATTAGGTCTTAGGCTAGATTGCACAAGGTTGACTAAGGTGCAATGAAAGTGAAATTCTGCCACATAGCGGGGAGAAAGGGGTAACCCACCCTTCACCTTCACTTCCCTAAGGTACAAAGTTCTTTGGGGCTTAGCTAAGAGTGACAAGATTCCAACTCTCAAAGGAGGGTGTCTTTCAATTCAACCTCGATTGAGGTCATCCCTTGAAGTGGTGTGTCATCAAGCAGGCCTCCTAGATAGGGTGACAAAAGCAAACCAAGTGAGTTGTCACTTGATTCACACTTGCAGTTATTAATTGACCCTTTAGAAATGAAATGTGTGGAAGACAATTCAAGGACTTGTTTGATTTAGATCCCCAAGTCAAGATGTGATAGAAGACGATGGTTCATTTTAGTCCAATTTCAATGATATGATAGCAAGCAATATTCATTTTAGTGCCAAATTCCAAATGTGAGAGAAAACAATGATTAAAAGATGAAAGATTAGAATGAGTGCACCTGATTATTTTTCTTTCCAAGTTGTTGTTGTGACCAATCTAAACGCTACTCCAGCTCATTAGATACCCCTGAAAGTCACCAAGTCAAGAGAAAAACCAAACTTGCAAGCACCAAATCCAAATGTTCCTAAGTTGGTGAAAAATATGATAAATCTTCAACCAATCGATCATGCAGCAAAGATGTTAGTAGTTTTAGATCCTTATTTCTTTGGCAAATGGTAAAATGTTCCACAAAAAGATGTTAGATGCCCAATAAAGTGAAACAACAATAGGATTAGCCAAATGCCTATCATAGAAACCAATTACAATGATCTGAAATGCAAATGCACATGAAATTTTACCAAATGTGACAGACTAGGGCCCAATTGCGACCTACTGATGTGTAATTGCGACTGTCTATGATGCAATTGTGCTCAGCTCTACAAACAAAACCCTAGTTAACCAAATGCGGCTGAAAGAGTGCAATTGCAATGATCTGCGGCTGAAAGAGTGCAATTGCAATGATCTGCGGCTCAATTGTGCTAAAAAATTGCATAAATGAGATGATCTATGGTTCAACTGCATATGAATTTACTGCAAAAGTAAGGATCTAATGTTCAATTGTGACTTAGGATGACCAAATGCACATACATGGTGTTTTAGAAGGGGATTTTTTTAGAGCAGACCAATTGCGTATGGTTTTGACCAAATGCGATGAACTGTGGCTCAATTGCGTATGAAATAAAGCCAAATGTGATAATTTATCGACCAATTGCATATGGATTTGAGCCAAATGTGACAATATATGATTTAATTATGGTTAGATCTGAACAATTACGCACGGCCTGCAAAACAAAAACCCTAACTAACCAAATGCGACTGGGAAACCAGATGCGTCGCTTTGTTGTGCAATCGTGCTCGAAATAGGACCAAATGCAAAAATCTGTGAATCAATTATGCTCTATTTTTGTCTAAGTGCAATGATCTATGGTGCAATTAAGATTTGCTATGGAACAATTGTGCTCAGAACCCTGCAAAATCTAACTTCACAAAAAAAACTATACAAAAAAGATGTTAAATCAAGGATGTGGGTCCCAACGAGCGTGCCAGAATGTGTAGTTGAAAATTTTGGATAAAATGAAAATGATAAAAACAATGAAATGTATTACCTAATCCAAACCTTCAATACCTCAGATAGATCAAATGATAGATGCATGCAAGATGAATTGATTGAGTGATTTGATATGTTGGTTGCTCACAATTCAGCAGCATAATATTAGCATAGGATGAAGATGATTGATGATGGATGAAAGATAGATGATAATAGATGAGAAGATTGAAGAATGATTTTGACAGCATAAGGATGTATGAAAGGTGGATGCTCAAATGACTTGTAGAAGGCTTGATTTATATGCAAGGGTTGGTTTGAATGGATGGTTGTGATTAAAAGGCTAACTGAATGATATGGACGGCTACGATTGATTAGTTATTTCCACTCTTCAAGGAATTTGTAGTCATTTGACAAGTGTACAAAGGAGGATAAAGTTCATGTGTGACCGTGTACACAAAAACAAGTTCACATGTGTGATGGTGTACACAAAAAGGATATTAAATGAAAGTTGTACTGCCACATATGATTTAATTGAGAGATGGACAAGTGTTGGAATATGGTGAAAGGTGAGGGCCTAATTCAAATATTTTATTTGAATTAGTTGGGATAATGTGAAGGAAATTAATTAAATAAATAAGATTTATTTATATAATTGGCTAGGTGATTAAGATGGCATTATGATGGGAAATTAATTAAATAAATAAAATTTATTTAATTAATTGGCTAATGGATTAAATGGGATAAGTTGAATTAGGACAAAATGCTACATGATGTCTCTAATAATGTGTTTAACTAGGTGTTGCAAGAAATGGACAAATTTGGGAACAAATTTGGATGTCTACAGAGGGTATGTATAGATTACAGGGAACTTAACACAGCCACTAGAAAAGATCATTTCCCATTACCTTTCATTGACCAAGTACTTGATTCTCTAGCAGGTAAAAAGTACTTCTCCTTCTTAGATGGTTTTAGTGGCTATAATTAGATAAAAATAGTTCTAGAGGACCAGGATAAGACCACATTTGCATGCCCTTGGGGTACATATGCTTATTCTATCCTTCCTTTTGGGTTATGCAATGCCCCAGCCACTTTCCAAAGGGCAGTACTAAGTATCTTTTCAGACTATGCTCATGATTCTATGGAGATCTACATGGATGATTTCACCGCCTATGGAGAAACATTTGAAAGAACACTTAATAATCTAGAGAAGGTCCTAAAAAGATGTCAAGAACATAATCTATCATTGAGTCATGAAAAATGCTTTATGATGATGACTCAAGGGGTTGTTCTAGGACACTTGATATCCAATGATGGTATTCAGGTGGATCCCAATAAAATTGAGATAATTTCTACACTTCCTATACCACGGAAACTAAAAGATGCTAGAAGCTTTCTTGGCCATGCAGGATATTATACGGGGTTTATACATGACTCCAGCAAATTGGCAACACCTTTGTTTACTCTGCTCACAAAAGACATGGAATTTAACTAGACCACAGAATGTTAGCACCTTTTTGACACACTTAAGGAAGCTTTGACAAAAGCCCCTGTCTTGAGAGGACCTAATTGGACATTGTCTTTCCACATACACACTGATGCTTATTATTTTGTTGTAGGAGCTATATTGGGATAAAAAGAAGGTAATAAGGAGTATGCTATTTATTATATCAATAAATATTTACAAGGAGTTGAACTCAATTATATTGGCATAGAAAAAGAGATGTTGGTTGTTGTCTATGCTATCAACAAGTTTAGGCATTATATAACCGGTTACCAAGTCTTTATCCATACAGATCATATTGCAATCACGTACTTAATGAACAAAATCATGGTTGGGGGTAGACTAGTCAAATGGTTGCTCTTACTACAGGAGTTTGATATAACAATAGTGGATAAGCCAGGGAAAGCTAATGTGGTGGCAGATGTAACGCCCCACCACGAAACCCTATGGAATAGCTCAACTATGCTATACATAAGGACATTTTTTATTTCTTCTGACAACTCATAAGTAACATTATTTATTAATCTTAAATTACAATATAGAATATTTTGTGACAACACACAAAAATAAATTTATTTTTATGAACACTAACAAAATATTACTTGTTTTGGTTTTGTAGTATCAAATGCAACCTTCCCTCTCTACAACTTTTCTGCTCTACAACTTTCCCGCTCTAACTGGTGTTTGAACTTGCTACGGTCATGGAGGTCATCAGCCCAGGGGGGCCCTATCCCTCCCTTTGGGCCTGCAGGAGCTCCTTGCCGATGTCAATACTGCCTCGGGTAGTACTGAAGAGACCCCCTACCTTAGGCTTAGACCCCAAGGCTTGGAAATAGGCTCTACTAGGGAAGTCTAGCATGCCTGAGGAAGATTCGATGGACCAAGTGTTGCCAGAACTTTAGGAAGGAACGGATTTCTAGATCTGAGACAGAATGATGGACAAGATAACATCCTCCTTGGAACTATTTCTAGTTGGTAAGTTCCAAGCACTCAGACCCAACATCAATATGGTTAGACATTGGGTTACAGCTAGATGGCACCTTAAAGGTAGTGTTTTGACAAGTGCAATGTTGGGCGGCCTCTTCCTGTTCAAGTTCACGGCTAAGGAGGATTTAATTTCTATCTTGGTGGGTGGACCTTGGTTGTACGGGAAGCATAACCTCAGCTTAGGTCATTGAAGCTAGGCTTCGATGCTGCTATGGAGCTCAGCAGATCAACCCTAGTGTGGGTCAGACTTCCTGGTCTTCCTCTGGAGTACTAGGATGAGGAAATATTCACATGGACTGGCAACTCCTTCGGCCGCTTCATTACCATGGATAGTGTTGGATCTAGGTCATACAACTGAGAGGGGGGGGTGAATCAGTTGTACAAAACTTCTTGTTCTTTCAAACACTTGATTCTTTGTTGTTAGTTAGCAGCATATCAATTAATCATCCATGAAAGCATAATCCATAAACACAAGAGCAGATAAGCATCAACACATTGAACACCAAGATTTTGACATGGAAAACCCGGTTAAGGGAAAAACCATGGGGTGATTAACCCAAGAATTATTCTCTGTTAGAAGAATAAAGAAAAATGAATGGCACATGCCAATTAGGGCTCACTACCCGAGCACACTGCTCACAAAGAGGCCCACTGCCTACAAGGAGACACACTGTCTACAAAGTGATAAAAATCACAGTCTTGAACTAGAGAATGACATCTCTACCATGTCCGGATCAGTTCCAATTAAGCCCAAAAACCTCTGTTCTGCCTTTCGCACTTCTCTTCGCTATGCCACACTCATCCACACCCACCTTTTTTTGAAATAACTCACAGACCGTTATTTATACAAGACATCGACTTAGGATCAAACATCTAAGTCGGTAAACAATCATAAGAGTATCCGCAAGATGAATAACACATCCGGTCGGCCACCACAAGAACATTCGCAGGACGAACAACTCATCCGGTCGGCTAAACAGGGCAAGAACTTCATCCGGAAGAATAACTTCAATTCCGGGCTCTACTATCAATGCGGATCAACAACACAACCTCAACACGATCCAGAAAACTTCACAAGCTTGTCTGAATGTCCGGATATATCCGCACTTCCTTTACTTGCTGGAATCTCTTGTCTTCCTCATCCGGAACTTCAAGAACACAGTCTGTCGCCACTGTAGAAGGTACTTCCGGACCTTCAAATCATACATTATCAATGCGGACCAATGACACAACCTCAACATGATCCAAGAACCTTCACAAGCCTGTCTGAATGACCAGGTACGTCCGCATTTCCTTTACTTACTGAAATCTCTTATCCTCCTTATCCGGAACTTCAAGAACACAGTCTGTCGCCACTGTCATAATGTAAGAGGTACTTCCGGACCTCCAAATCATACACAACTCGAGATGGCACATCACAAGGACATCCCAAATACTCTTTCCAATCCGCAGATTAGGATTGTACAATTCTGGACCTCACCGGACCTTTCTGTGATCCTCTGTCACCTCTAAGCACTTGCCGGAACCGGTTCCACACAGACAGCCATAACTTCTTCAGGTCTTCATGCGGACCTCTGAAAACTTGAATGAAGCATCTCAAGACTCATATCTACAAACCCTTTAATCCGCATCCTCCGGTTCTCAACCTATCCAATATATTTGCCTTCTTCTCATCACTGTTCTTCACTGTTCCTGACTGAGGGTAATTTTCTCAATATCCTCAACACACAGCTCATCCAATCCTTCTTGTCAATGTAATATGAGTATGTTGACATCAATGACAACACTGGTTCACCTCATACTTGCAACAATCTCCCCCTTTGTCATTGATGGCAACATATGATGTGAAAAACCATCAAGACAAGAACTTCTCCTTTCTGTCACAGCTCCCCCTATCAACAACAACTTTTTACATGTCTTCTCTCCCCCTTTGATCATTAACCACTTGTTTTTCACATGTCTTCTCTCCCCCTTTGACATCAATGGCAAAGGGCTCATACTTGCAATTCTAATACATCAGAATCATACCAGCTGCTCCCCCTTAGTAGCAGCTCCCCATCATCAATTCGGATCACAAGATATGACTGTGATATCCACCGGACTGATGCACATCAGTGCATCTTAGTTCATCACCGGAGGGGCCATGACCCCTAACTTCTCCCGGAGATATTCAAAGAGTCCTTGGGAAGAGGTTTTGTAAAGATATCTGCAATCTGATCCTTGGAGGGAACATACTCCAATCTGACTTCTTCCTTGTTTACTTGTTCTCTCAAAAAGTGAAATTTGATAGATATGTGCTTAGTCTTAGAATGCAATATCGGATTCTTAGAAATATTAATTGCACTTGAATTATCACAGAAAATTGTGATAGGCTCCTCATATTCAACTTTGATGTCTCTTAGCATCTGCTTCATCCATAAGATTTGAGTGCAACTACCTGCTGCTGCAATGTATTCTGCTTCAGTTGTAGACAGAGATATTGCATCTTGTTTCTTGCTTAGCCAAGAAACCAATCTCTTCCCCAAAAAGAATGCTCCACCACTAGTGCTCTTCCGGTCATCCACATCTCCTGCCCAATCTGCATCTGTGTAAGCATGAAGAGAGAAATCTGGATCTCTAGGGTACCATAGACCATACTCAACTGTTCCTTTCAAGTACCTAAAAATTCTTTTGATTGCCATAACATGAGATTCTCTAGGATCAGCCTGGAATCTTGCCACAAGACCAACAGCCTGCATTATATCTGGTCTAGTTTGAGTGAGATACAACAATCCACCAATCATTGATCTATACTTTGTCTGATCTGCCTTTGGAGAATCATCATCTTTGCTTAACTTACATCCGGTTGCCATAGGAGTGTTCATAGGCTTTGAGTCTTCCATACCAAATTTCCTTAACAATTCTTTCACATATTTGGTCTGAGAAATGAAGATCCCTTCTTTTGTTTGAGTAATTTGCAGACCCAAGAAGAAATTCATTTCACCAAGCATAGACATTTCAAACTCACTTTTCATCTGATTTGCAAAAGTTTTGCACATACTATCTCTTCCTCCAAAAATGATGTCATCCACAAACACTTCAACAATCAAAATGTTTTCATGATCAATTTTGAAATATAAGTTACTGTCAGCAGTACCTTTGTTGAATCCAATCTGCACAAGATGCTTATCCAACCTTTCATACCATGCTCTTGGGGCTTGCTTCAATCCATACAAAGCTTTCTTCAACTTGCAGACCATATCATCATTATCAGACAATTGAAATCCATCCGGTTGTTCAATGTAGACTTCTTCTTCCAGATCACCATTTAGGAAGGCAGACTTGACATCCATCTGATATACCTTGAAGTCTTTGAAGGCAGCAAATGCAAGAAGTAATCTAACTGCTTCAATTCTTGCCACCGGAGCAAAAGTCTCTTCAAAGTCAATTCCTTCTATTTGAGAGTAGCCTTTGCAGACCAATCTAGCTTTGTTTCTGATTACTTCACCAACTTCATTTAGTTTGTTCCGGAAGACCCACTTGGTTCCAATTACATTCCTGTCTCTAAGTCTGGGAACAATATCCCAAGTATGATTTTTCTCAATTTGCATCAATTCATCTTCCATTGCTTTGGTCCAGTTTTCATCATCGCAGGCTTCATTTATTGTTTTAGGTTCAATCTTTGAAATCAGACAACATTCATCCTGATTTTGAGCAACATTCCTTCTAGTTTGTACACCTTTGCTTCTGTCACCTATGATCTGATCTTCAGAGTGGTTCAGTCTTACATACCTTGGAATTTTGGGAGTATCCTGCACTGCTGCTTCTTGATCAGGCTCATTCAAACCTATCTCTTCTTCCTGATTTACCGAATCAGGCTGACTCTGTCTCACCGGAGAGGATTGAGGTCCTTGAACACTGTCTTGGTCATCTTCATCAAACTCATAAAATCTTGAAGGCTTCTCAATTCCTTCATCAACTTTCACATTGGTGCTTTCTATCATCTTCCTCAATCTCTTATTGTAACACTGGTATGCTTTGCTTTGAGTGGAGTAACCCAAGAAAACTCCTTCATCACTTCTAGCATCAAACTTTCCTAGATCTTCATCTCTTTTAATATAACACTTGCTACCAAATACTCTGAAATATTTCACAGTAGGAGTGATGCCAAACCAGAGTTCATAGGGGGTCTTACTGGTGTTGTTTCTGATTTGAACTCGATTGAGAGTGTAGACTGCAGTGCTGATAGCTTCCTTCCAAAACATTTGAGGAACATTTGCTTCCAACATCATTGTCCTGGCAGCTTCCTGAATGGTCCGGTTCTTTCTCTCAACCACTCCATTCTGCTGTGGAGTCCTAGGAGCAGACAACTGTCTCCTTATACCCTGCTTCTCACAAAAATCAATGAACTCACCAGATGTAAATTCACCACCTCTATCAGACCTTAGACACTTTAGTTTCAATCTGGTTTGATTCTCTACCATAGCTTTGAAGATCTTGAACTTCTCAAATGCTTCTGATTTTTCTTTTAGAAAGGTAACCCACATCATCCGGGAATGATCATCAATTAACAACATGAAATATCTATCACCTTGCAGACTCTTGATTCTTGTCGGACCACAGAGATCAGTATGTACTAATTCCAACAATCCGGTAGAAGACTGATCTTTGCTTTTGAAAGAGACTCTGCTTTGTTTACCTAGCTGACATTCTTTGCACAAACTATTTGTAGGTTTCATCAATTTTGGAAGATCTCTTACGGCCTGAGTATTGCTTATCTTGATGATGTTATCAAAATTTACATGGCACATTCTTCTATGCCATAACCAACTCTGATCAATTTGAGCAAACAAACAACTTTTATTTGAACCAACCAGATGAAAGATATTACCTTTTGTCTGAGTACCGGATGCAATCTCAGTTCCGGAGCTTGTAAAGATTCTGCATTTTCCATTTTTGAACCGGAGATCATAGCCTTTGTCCACTAACTGACCAACACTAAGAAGATTGTGCTTCAATCCTTCAACATACAGTACGTTACCTATTTTGCTCTTTCCATCGAAGGAAATAGTTCCCCTGCCTCTGATTCTGCCAGCAGAATTGTCACCAAACTTTACCATTCCTCCTTCATACCTTTCCAAATTCAAGAACTTATTCTTGTCACCAGTCATATGGTGAGAACATCCACTGTCAATAACCCAATCATCCTTTTCTTCCACTTGAGCAGCCAAAGCTTTTTCAACAACTTTGTGATTGACAGATTCAGAGAGTATTGAATCTTCTTCCTTGATGGCAATAAACACCCACTCATTTCTGGATTTGCTTCCTAGTTCTGATTCATCATCTGTTACTCCTTCATTGTCATCTTCTTCGTGAACATAATAGCAATTCTTTTGAAACCTTTGTCTGTTAGTATTAGACCTTGCAGATCTTTCCGGACACCTTGAAGCAAAATGACCAATCTTATTGCAGTTGAAACACTTAAAGGGTAGTTTTCCTTCATACTTACCGGATCCTCTTGGCAGCCTCTTTGCAATGAGGGCTTCAAGTTGAGCTGTTTCTGCTTCTTCTTCTTCCATGTCTCTTCTTGCTTGATCATACCATGACATTTTCCTTGATGAGTTTTCTCCCGGATCAAATCTATGTTTGCCTTTCACATAGGCACTGGCTTTGAAAGCAGATTCAGTCTTGGGAGGATCATCTCCAAACTCGGTCATTTCAAATGCAGCTAGTTTGCCAGCCAGTTGTTCTCTTGTGATAGTTGTGTGGGCTCTGAATTCATCAATGGCAGCAACCTTGATTTTGTAGGCAGCAGGAAGGGATCTTAGGATTTTGCAGACAATCTCATTTTCATCTAAAGTTCCACCAGCATTTCTGATTCCACATACCAGCTCATTCACTCTTGGCATAAAGGTAGTGATGTTTTCATCATCTCTCATTTTCAATCTTTCAAATTTCCCTTTCAGACTTTGCAACCTTGCACTTTTGACAAACTCATCTCCTTCATACAGAAGTTCCAGTTTAGTCAGGATCTCATATGCAGTTGGTAGGTCAATAACATTCGAGAGATCTGAGTCATTCAATGCGCTTAGAAGAGCTTCCTTGGTCTGCAGATTGTTTTCAGCTTTTGTGATTTCATTCAGAGTTGTCGGACCACCTTGTGGAGGTACATATGGTTTTGAAACCATAGCCAAGTATGCTTTTCCCATACATTCCAAGTGACACTTCATGCGACCTTTCCAGAGAGTGAAGTTGATTCCATCAAACTTCGGACTATCCTTCTTGTATGACGACATCCTGGATCTCCTCAAGCGGTTAAGCTCCTATCAGAGGAACTTAGCTCTGATACCAATTGTTGGATCTAGGTCATACAACTGAGAGGGGGGGGGGTGAATCAGTTGTACAAAACTTCTTGTTCTTTCAAACACTTGATTCTTTGTTGTTAGTTAGCAGCATATCAATTAATCATCCATGAAAGCATAATCCATAAACACAAGAGCAGATAAGCATCAACACATTGAACACCAAGATTTTGACGTGGAAAACCCGGTTAAGGGAAAAACCACGGGGTGATTAACCCAAGAATTATTCTCTGTTAGAAGAATAAAGAAAAATGAATGGCACATGCCAATTAGGGCTCACTGCCCGAGCACACTGCTCACAAAGAGGCCCACTGCCTACAAGGAGACACACTGTCTACAAAGTGATAAAAATCACAGTCTTGAACTGGAGAATGACATCTCTACCATGTCCGGATCAGTTCCAATTAAGCCCAAAAACCTTTGTTCTGCCTTTCGCACTTCTCTTCGCTATGCCACACTCATCCACACCCACCTTTTTTCGAAATGAACTCACAGACCGTTATTTATACAAGACATCGACTTAGGATCAAACATCTAAGTCGGCAAACAATCATAAGAGTATCCGCAAGATGAATAACACATCCGGTCGGCCACCACAAGAACATTCACAGGACAAACAACTCATCCAGTCGGCTAAACAGGGCAAGAACTTCATTCGGAAGAATAACTTCAATTCCGGGCTCTACTATCAATGCGGATCAACAACACAACCTCAACACGATCCAGAAAACTTCACAAGCCTGTCTGAATGTCCGGATATATCCGCACTTCCTTTACTTGCTGGAATCTCTTGTCTTCCTCATCTGGAACTTCAAGAACACAGTCTGTCGCCACTGTAGAAGGTACTTCCAGACCTTCAAATCATACATTATCAATGCGGACCAATGACACAACCTCAACATGATCCAAGAACCTTCACAAGCCTGTCTGAATGACCAGGTACGTCCGCATTTCCTTTACTTACTGAAATCTCTTATCCTCCTTATCCGGAACTTCAAGAACACAGTCTGTCGCCACTGTCATAATGTAAGAGGTACTTCTGGACCTCCAAATCATACACAACTTGAGATGGCACATCACAAGGACATCCCAAATACTCTTTCCAATCCGTAGATTAGGATTGTACAATTCTGGACCTCACCGGACCTTTCTGTGATCCTCTGTCACCTCTAAGCACTTGCCGGAACCGGTTCCACACAGACAGCCATAACTTCTTCAGGTCTTCATGCGGACCTCTGAAAACTTGACTGAAGCATCTCAAGACTCATATCTGCAAACCCTTTAATCCGTATCCTCCGGTTCTCAACCTATCCAATATATTTGCCTTCTTCTCATCACTGTTCTTCACTGTTCCTGACTGAGGGTAATTTTCTCAATATCCTCAACACACAGCTCATCCAATCCTTCTTGTCAATGTAATATGAGTATGTTGACATCAATGACAACACTGGTTCACCTCATACTTGCAACAGATAGTACCACCAGAAATAAAACCAGGTTGGTCTTTTCTTGATTCTGAGTTAATGTTGACATTCATAAAACCCTTCCTAGTACGGTCAAGCTTAAGTCAAAATATGGTAGCTGAGAACAACAAATACGATATGAAAACTCCACTGTCTATTGCCAAAAATGTAAAAAAAGGGGCACCTAATCAATGAGTGCAAAAAATGTTGGAAACAAGGTAGATAACTGAGAGGGGGGTGAATCAGTTATCTTAAATAATTTTAACTTTATGTTCTTCTTTAATAATTACTGCAACATCAAAACATATAAGCATGCATGACCATGAAAGAAGAAATAAAATCAATACACATAACACAATGATTTTGATGTGGAAAACCCTGTTAGGGGAAAAACCATGGGGTGACTAACCCAAGATTGTATTCTCTGTTAAAAGAATAAGAAGTACAAAATGGCACTTGCCAATTAGGGCTCACTGCCCGAGCACACTACTCACAAGAGGCACACTGCCTACAAGAGACTCACTATCTACAAGGATATAGAAAGTAACTAGATGTTTGAACTAATCAGAGGCATCCACATATGCTGAGGTTCAGTTTCGGTTAGGCTCAATATACTGATCTGCTGCACTTCATTCTTCCTCTGCTTAGTGTTGATGTCTTGTCACATACTGTACTTGTATAGCTGCTTCCACACTACTCTCTGCTTTTCTTCATACATTGACACACAACACACACACCTTCATATTGAAATCCATCTGGTATATATATCCACACCAAGGATTTCAACATCTTTCTAGTCAACAACTGGAATACTCAAGATTTTCCCAAACTCTGGTTTGTTAGCTGAATCTATGCTTACTAAGTGATGCGTATCAAAAAGATAGCTATAGAAGTCATCAATTATGTTAGCCAACCATGAATGATCCCTCAAGAATCTTGATCACCATTAATTTCTCATCCAGATTAAGGTCTGATGCTCTGTCGATTAGTTCTTGCTCAGTCTGCTCTGCCTGTCAGGAACCCAACACTTAGGTGCTCATATCTTTTCATTCTTTCATCACCGGAGGCTCAATCTCTAGAATGTGGCTGTCATGGTACTCCTCTTGACTTCCCCAAGTCTACACTTTGCTAAGATATATCCTTTGAGAGATTTGGACCTGATTATCGAACCTTGCTGCATGCTATGTTCTTGTTCACCAGACCAAAACACTCTTCAATCAGACTTCTGGTAGAGACATACTATGTGTTGCGGATGAGTGGGATGGACTTTGTTGCCATCAATGACAACACTCATGAAGTCACACAGTGTCTCTTGTGAACAATCTCCCCCTTTGGCATTGATGGCAACACTTAGTGAAAAATGACTAAGTGTTATAACAAACTCCCCCTTTACTGATGCTCTATCTTATGTACACTTTTATCAGATCTCCCCCTTAGCTGGATTCCACATTTTTCACTACTCCTCACTCCCCCTTTGACATGAATGGCAAAGGGTGAAATCCGCACACCAAAGTTTGCAAAAATCAACCTATACATTGCTGCATAAGTATATATATGTTATACTTACATATACTTAAGTATATCCGCAAAAATTGTTTTCAACTGGACAAATTATGTTGCCCAACTCTGCTTCATCCTATCCAAAATTGAGATGTGACCACTTAACAAAATGCAAAGGCTTCTACCCTCTTTAAGTTTGTTAGATCACTGGTCTGGGCTGTGGTCTGAGCATCAGTTAGGACCTCATGCATTGCCTCTAACTTAGGGATAATTAACCCTCTTAGTTCACTTAGTCTACTTATTCTATTCTTCTTCTTCTTTTCAAGCCTCTTTATTTCTTTAATAGTGGCAATAGTATGACACTCTTGATTCATTATGGATGAGGTGAGAGGATCAAAATTTTGAGATAAACTTGACAGTTTACTCTCTTGTTCTTCCACCTTCTTGGCAATGTTTGTTGTCACTGTGAACCAAGATAGACAAAATTTGTATAAATCTTCGTCCTCTTTAAAAGTATTTTCTAGGCTCTTTATTCCAATATTCAGATTTCTCCTATCATTTGATATGATTCATTGTACTTCAGAGAGTCTCTTACCCAAAAACTCTTTCTGGACTTTCTCTTCTGTTGATTTCTCCAAAGAATCAAAATGTGTGCTAATAGAATTAACAAGAGATTTTAGATTACCAGATGAGGAGGCCGAAAGATCCTTTTGATAGGATGGCATGATCTTTTCTATCACACTGGATGCAATCTCTATTAGCTCATAGTCTTCCATGTGAGACTTCAGAAGCTTTTCTTTTGCTTTAGCTTGAGCAAAAGATGCTACCTTCATTGTCTGGACCGGAGAGAGGGAGTCAAAATTGAGTGGTCCCTAAAACAGTTATGGTTCATCAATCTCCATCAATTCCTTGGTCAAGAAACTCTTCACTACTTCTATAGTGTCTCTTTCCAGAGATTTCTTTCCTTTTGCAGCCTCAGAGCTATCATCAGAGATCTTCTCAGTTTGTTCTTCTTCTCTTCCCTTTTTCTTCTCTTCTTGACTTGCTTTCTCTTCTTTTCTTGCTTCTCCTTCAGTTCTGGAGTCTGCACAGGGATCTAGAAGAGAGATGTTTACTTCTTCATGGACTTCATCTTCTAGAACAGAGGAATCCAAGTCCTTAGTCTTCTCCTCATCTATCTCCTTTGACTCTTCTACAATTTTCTCAGTAGAATCTTCCTTTGATGCACTTAATCCTTCGACATCCATGGCAGAAGGTTCATCACTTATATCCTCTATAATAGGAATATTGAATCTTTTATATGCATTCTGGAGGATGTCTTTATTCTCTTTTGCCACCTGATCAGTTTCTTCGAGCATAAGCTTGTTCATTATGGCTTTGCTCCGGAACTCATCCTTGCAATCCTTGAAGATCATGTTCATTTGTTTTAGAGTGATGGAAGGATAGAGATGAATAGCTATCTGTTCCCAAATCTCCATATCCTTTTCTTTGGCATTGTCTTTTTTGAGTTCAAGTACTTTTTCTAAACTCTTGGGGATTAGAGAGATGATTTCAATGAATGCTTTATTATATGTCTTTAAGTACGTAATTATGGCTTCTTCTAGGATCCTTTCGTCTGTGTCACTATACTCATCATACAATTCTATCATTGGTTGCAGATTCCCATCCACTGTGACTGCCTTAATGATATCATCAATAGAGAGTGGACTTTTCAACAAATTCTTCTGCCTCTTCTTCTTTGTTTGTACCGACAGAGGATTCACCTGAAGTTTTCTTCTTCTTCCTCATTTTCTTAACTTCTTCATCAGTCTCTATCTCTTCATCATCCTTTTGACTTAGGTATTATCTTCTAGCCTTTGTCTTTGTTCTCTTTTTTCCTTTTCCAGATGTCTTTGCTTCTGGTTTTGAGGCTTTTGAGCTCTTAGAAGTGGTAGGTGCAGAGCTCTTTGAGGATCTAGTCCCGGAGGGGGCTTGCACCAAAACACTTTCTTTTTCTGCTTCTTATCTTTCTTTCTCTGCTCTTTCTACCTTCTCTCTATTAGCATCAACTGCCTCTTTTGAGATGCCATATCTTTTTGCAACTTCCTCTACTTCCCTTCTCACTTTTCTCTTCATCTCCGGTTGTCTTTGTTCAACATGAATTTTCACACTCAATTCTTGAAAGGTTCCAAACCTTTCTGCCTCAGGGTCCTTAGGCTGACTTAGTAGGTGTTGGACATGTAGTTCTAGAATTTTCTCATCCACCTCATAGCCCATTGGCATAATCTAGACTATTCTGGGCTCTACTACCTCCATTAGACATTGATTAGTGTCTACCATAAAACACACTGTATCTTTATAGTTTTCAACTAATGTCTAAGGAATTTTTTCTCTGACCTGCACCATACCTTAGAAATTCTTGAAATATCCCCAGAGAGTTGTGCTTAGAGCCTTGGCATCACCAAGCCCATACATATAATCTCTGATTTGTATGGCAACAGGTTTGTCATTTTGCCATATCCAGCCACTAGTTCCGGGTAGCTCATTCATATAGTAGAAGAATAGACATAGTATCAAGCAACCGTACTTAAATGAATTCTTCTTATCCTTCTATATTTTCTACAAATTCTCTAATAGTTGGTTTAGGAGAAGCTCACAAAGATCATAATCAGTATTTTCCCTTAGCATCTGATAAGCAATGTATATTTCTGTTCCGCATACAGAACTCTCCCTACCGGAGTGATATATTTTATAACCGATTATCATAGAAGCAAATTTGATATCTGGATCTATGATATCCTCTATTATCTTTGCTCTTTTGTCAAATTTTGATCCGGTAGCCTCACTTACAGTTTGATTTTTGACTGGTTTGAGAGCAGGCAACCCACCGGATGAGTGCAATGGCATCTTTTGTGATCTTAAATGGCCTCATCCACCACACGAAGTTGTCATGCATTTTGCTTAGAGCATACCGGACCTATTCATCTTCTAGAAAATAGGGGAAATGGATGCAATGCCCAAAATTCTTATCCCAGATGGCCTTGTATTGGGGTTTAAGTTCAAATGTTTCATCTATTAATTCCTTGTGATAGATATCCATCAACTTGGATTCCCCAAGTTCCTCAATGTTGGCGTGAATGTATATCCTAACATCTTCAATGTGCACAACCCCATGCGGAATGCTAGAGAATGAGCCTAGGGGATCAACTTCTAGGGATTTGTAAGGATGTTTCTTGAACTTAGGGCGCGGCCTATCAGTGATCTTAACAACATTTGGAGTAGCCATCTTTCAAAAGATTCACAGAGAGAGATATTCAAGAGCGAAAATACCTTTTTACGCTTCTAGGGTTCACGATAAGAGCCAAAAAGATCACTGGTTGAATTGAATTCTACGGTTGATCTTTGAGAGGGTTGAAGCAATCTTGTTGTAGAGATCTTTCTTTCTTCTTCTCAAGTGCAAATGTGCAAATGATGAACAAAAGAACCCTTATATTTCTGTGCAAACCCTAAATTCATATTGCAATAAATGCACACCTTAAGTCATTCTGGTTCCTTTGTTCTAACCTTATTCTGAGAGAGATCCTTCTGAATCACTGAGATACACTTAGAATTATCCTTGGTGAAAATTGACAATCTATCTTCATTTCTCCAATCATTCCATTTATCCGTGGATCAAGATATTTCAATTTTGAATCATACTGGATGTAACTGTGAAAATCTTGTCTTTATCGGATGACTTTTAAACTAGATCAATCTTGAATGATTAACCTCTTCAAAACTCCTTGCAGATCTTTTATATTTTTACCAAGGGTTATTTAGATATCTCTTTGAGAATTCTTCAATCTGCAACACTCCATGTGCCAATTTTAGGGACCAATTGACTGGCTAGGGGAAACTATTTTCTTTTGTGACTCCCCCTGAGCTAGAGCTCATCTATTTAGTTTCTGGAAGGAATATCAGCACCAGATTCTGGTGCGGATCCATCCCCAACATTTTCTATACTTCTCTTTACCCAAATCTTGTTCATTTCCCTTTGAACTTCATCTGCATTAACTTTTCTTTTTCCTTTGTCTTGATTTTGATTATGATGCACCGAACCTCTTTTATCCTGAATCTTACTTCTTCAGAATTTGGCAATATGACTGGATGTATTGCAATTGTAGCAAGCTATATTTCTTTGCATATTTGACAGATATCCTCTTGATCTACATTGATTAGCCATATGTCCCATTCTATTGTATGCAAAGCATCTACCATTGAATGAATTATTTATTTGCATATTTCTACATTCATGAGATTTGTGACATACCTTTTGTAGTTAAAACACTGTCCAGAGAATGATGAATTAGTCTGATTCATTCTTCGTCTTCACTGATTTGCTTTATGACCAAATTTATTGCAATTGTAGCAGTATCCATTCAAGGATGGATATCTTTGAGCAGTTGGTTGCCTTACCAAAGGTCTTCTAGGCTTGTACCTTAGATTTCCTGATCCAGAGTTCTTCTGACCAGATCCAGAGCTTTCACCTTTCTCATATCCCAAGCCATGCTTGTCATCTACCCTCTTTTGGCTTTCAAGAAGAACTTCAAGTTGAGCAGAGCTTATCTTGATTTTTTCTTTGTATTCATTTGTTGTTTGAAGATCCCTTTTAAGAGTGTCTATCTGATTCTCAAGTTGTTCTTCATTATCTCTAGCTTCTTCAAGATCAGATTCTAGATGCCTGATTATTCTATCCATTTTGTGGCAGTCTTCTAACTTCTCCTTGAGAGATTGTTTTAGATTATCTTCAATTTTTATTTTCTCTTCAATTTCTTGGGTGAATTTCATAACCCCTGATTCTATTTCTTGTCTTACCATAATGACCTCTTTCGATAGCTTCTCACATAACTTGTTTTCTCATTCAGATCTTCATTAGAATCATTGGCTTCACTTTGACTTGCTAATTGTTGAAGTAGTTCCTTTCTTTTCTTCACTAAGATACTTAGTTTTTCTTTGACTTCATTTATGAAATCATCAGCTTGTTTGAGTCTTTCCCTCAGGTTATTGACTTCAGAGTGAGATTGTTCAAGATCATCTAGGGTAGACTAAAGTTGTTCCCTCATACCATACATATCCATTGAGATTCCCAGATCTTCCTCAAGCTATTAGGCTCTATTCAGAGGAAATTAGCTCTAATACCAATTGTTGGAAACAAGGTAGATAACTGAGAGGGGGGTGAATCAGTTATCTTAAATAATTTTAACTTTCTATTCTTCTTTTACAATTAGTGCAGCATCAAAAAATATAAGCATGCATGACCATGAAAGCAGAAATAAAATCAATACATATAACACAATGATTTTGATGTGGAAAACCTTGTTAAGGGAAAAACCACGGGGTGACTAACCCAAGATTGTATTCTCTGTTAAAAGAATAAGAAGTACAAAATGGCACTTGCCAATTAGGACTCACTGCCCGAGCACACTACTCACAAGAGGCACACTACCTACAAGAGACTCATTGTCTACAAGGATATAGAAAGTAACCAAATTTTTGAACTAATCAAAGGAGTCCACATATGCTGAGGTTCAGTTCTAGTTAGGCTTAGTATACTGATCTGCTGCACTTCATTCTTCCTCTGCTTAGTGTTGTTGTCCTATCACATTTTGTACTTGTATAGCTGCTTCCACACTACTCTCTACTTTTCTTCGCACATTGACACACAACACACACACCTTCATACCAAAATCCATCTGGTATATATATCCGCACCAAGGATTTCAACATCTTTCTAGTCGGCAACTGGAATACTCAAGATTTTCCAAAACTCTGGTCTGTCAGCTAAATCCATGCTTACTAAGTAATGTGTATTAAAGAGATAGTTATAGAAGTCATCAATCATGTCAGCCAACCATGAATGATCCCTCAAGAAGCTTGATCACCATCAATTTCTCATCCAGATTAAGGTCTGATGTTCTGTCAGTTAGTTCTTGCTCAATCTGCTCTGCCTGTCAGGAAACCAACACTTAGGTACTCATATCTTTTCATTCTTTCATCATCGGAGGCTCAATCTCTAGAATGTGGCAGTCATGGTACTCCTCTTGACTTCCCCAAGTCCAAACTTTGCTGAGATATATCCTCTGAGAGATCTGGACCTGATTGTCAGACCTTGTTGCATGCTATGTTCTTATTCACCAGACCAAAACACTCTTCAATCAGAATTCTGGTCGAGACATACTATGTGTTGCGGATGAGTGGGATGGACTTTATTTCCATCAATGACAACACTCATGAAGTCACACAGTGTCTCTTGCCAACAAAAAAATTGTAAGCCCTATTGAAAACCAATGTCCGGAAGTAGAAAACCCTGCAGATGATTACCCATTTAAAGAAGATCTGATAAATCTTATGAAGTCCCCTATCAAACCTTAGGGTCAATTTGGTATTTAGGAGTAGAATCTCCACCCTATGGAGATTCTTGAACCTTCCCACCTTTGTCCCCAGATGAGCTGAGGCCAGAGCTGGTTGGTGGTGGCCAGGAGCAGTCTTTGGAGTTCCCCCTGGATTCAAATGCTATGAAAGGAGAAATCCCTGCCCCCGCAGCATGCTCCCCTATTCTAGAGATTGAGGCTCGGGAGGTTGGAGACCTAAGGGTTTTTCGTGACCAGCTGGAAGTTCTAGGGCCCTCGTTGGAGCCAAGGCCGCTTATGAGAGACAGGGATGTCATTGAGAAAGCCTTTATCTCTCCTAACAAATTTATATCCCCAGGAGCCAGTACCAGCAACCAAAGTGGTTGGATAATCCCCAAAAGGAAAGTGAAATGTCATAATAAGAAGATGGCCGATGTGGGAACTAAAGGTAAAGCGGGGATGCCTTCATAGAGAGAAACTAGATCCAGGGAAGCAGCCAAGGAGATCGCCTATGGGAGACAAAGCACACTAGAGGCTCTCTCCAAAAAATCCCATAAATGAAGATCATCACTTGGAATGTGAGAGGGCTCAACAGCCCACAAAAATATCTCATGATAAAGAGCTATATATATGACAATAAAATAGATTTCATCCTTCTCCAAGAAGTTAAAATGACTAAAGAAAACTTTAGAAAAATTCCCAACAACATCTGGACTATGGCAGATTTCATCATCAGTCCTTCGACTGGTGCTTCTGGGGGGCTAGTTACTATGTGGAATAAGCACAACACCTCAGGAAGCTATTTCTGGCACTGCAAAAATACTCTGGAAATCTTTTGCAAGATGAACAACAAAACCTGGAAGTTGCTCAATATATATGCCCCTAACACCAAAAGAGCAAGAAAAGAGCTTTGGGATGGACTTAGATCCAAATCAATGAGGACAGTAAAACTCTGTGGATTGTGGGGGGAGACTTCAACACCCCCCTCTACCCCTCAGAGAAATCTGGGGGTAATGAGGATTTTTCTAATAGCATGGTGGATCATACTGATTTCCTAGGCCATACTAGTCTTATGGACCTAGAAGTCACTAATCAGCATTTCTCCTAGACCAACAGAAGAGTGGGGGAATACTTGATTCAAGTTAAGCTTGATAGAGTGCTGGTTTCTGCAAACTCAGGAAGTTTACAGCACACCTTCTTGTCTACTCTCCTGCGTACCATTTATGATCACAATGCCCTGCTTCTGGACTAGACTGAGAAGAATAATAAGGGCCCTTTGCCATTCAGGTATCAAATAATGTGGGCCTCTCACCTGGACTTTAAAAACTACATCGCAGACTAGTGGAAAGTTTAGATCCATGGGTCTCCAATGTACAGGCTCACCCAAAAACTAGTGCACATCAAAAACAAAGTCAAATGTTGGAATAAGTTTTGTTTGGCAATGTGATCAAGTCCAAGAATCATCTCTCGGAGAGACTGCTTGAGGTTCAAGATAAAATGGCCAAGGGTGATGGGAGTATTAGCTTATACAATATGGAAGAAGAGTTAGTCAGAAAACTGAAGGACATTACTAGTAAGGAAGAAATCTTTTGAAAGCAGAAATCTAGGGTTCAATGGTTGAAAGAGGGTGACAGAAACATGACTTTCTTTCACCAATCGGCCATGAAACATAGGAAGAGGAATAGCATTACCAAACTCCTAAACGAGTAGTATATAGAGGTGACGGATGATGGGGACCTTGGAAGACTGGCCTCTGATTACTTCAAAAACTTCCTGGCTAAGCAAAACACCAAAGTTGATAATGCTAAAGAAAATCTCCTCTTGGAGTGTATCCCCCAAATTCTTCCCAAGGATAGCAATATAGACATGATGAATCCTATTACGGATGAAGAGGTCAGAGCTATGGTTTTCTCGATGGGGCCCTTCAAAGCTCCTGAGCCTGATAGGTTCCCCCTAGTTTTCTTTCAAGATTTTTGGGATATTTTTGGGTTATGATGTTACGAGTGTTGTCAAAGACTTCTACAGAACAGGGAAATTTCTTAAATAGATCAATGCTACGTTCATAGCATTGATCCCTAAGAACACCATCACTGAAGTCATGGCTAACTTCCACCCCATTAATCTGTGTATCATCATGAAAGTGCTGGTCTTTAGAATCCAACCTCTCCTGGATAAGCTCATCTCTGACAGCCAGAAAGGCTTCATCCCTGGGAGACAGATTCTGGATGCGGCCATCTCGACCCATGAGATCATTCACTCTAGATAAAAATAATAGCCCGAGCATGGCCTTTAAGTTGGACATATCTAAAGCTTACGATAGAGTTTCTTGGGACTTCATGTTTAAGGTTCTCAGAAAGATGGGCTTCAGTGACAGAATTCTCAATCTCATAAAGGAGTGTGTCACTACTGTTAAATACTCGGTGTTGGTCAATGGTTCATCGAGGGGGTTTTTTGAGGCAGGAAGGGGTTTAAGGTAGGGGGATCCTTTGTCCTCCTACTTGTTTATTATGATGGCAGAGGTCTTGGGAAGAAATATTATGTCCCATCTGGAAAGACGATCCCTTATAGGAATTAGAGCAGCATCCACCCTGGGTCCATCGACTGTCCAACAGTTCGTGGATGACATCATGTTGTTTGGGGCAGCTTCAGTTGTGGAAGCTAAGAGATGGAAAAATCTTCTAAACATGTATGTGGAGGTTTCGGGACAATGCATTAACTATGATAAGAGCAACATGTTTTTCTTTAACACTAATAGGGATCTACAAGTCAAGGTTAGAAACATTCTTCAATGCAATTAGGCTACCCTCTTGGCTACCTACCTCGGCTTGCCTCTCACAGTCAAAGAAGTGACTCAGTCCTACTGGAACACTATCTTGGAATGTATAAATAAGAAAATGGAAGGCTGGAAAGGAAAGCTCCTTAGTCAAGCTGGAAAACTTCAACTGTTGAAAGCCTCCCTTTAAGGCATCCCTACCTATTTTCTCTCTTTGTTTAAAATTCCCAGATATATGGCGAAGAAACTTGAAAGAATCCAAAGAACCTTCCTTTGGACTGGGGTGGAGGAAAAGAAAAGGACATCGCTAGTTGGTTGGGATACTGTCTGTCAGCCCAAAGCTAATGAAGGACTGGGGATAAGAAAAATCTAAAGCATGAACAAAGCCTTGCTGACCAAAATAGGGTCGATCTTCCTAAAGGAAGAGAAGGAATGGGCCTGTATCATGAAGGCCAAATACCTGCAAGGTGCCTCCAATTCTCAACTCCTGCTAAGGGACTTCCTTCCCAAAGGTTCTACCATATGGAATAAAGTGTCTAAAACTAGGAGCTCCCTCTCTTAAGGCATCAGATGGAACCTGTGTAAAGGGGATAAAATTAGGTTCTGGAAGGACATCTGGCTGAGGAAGGAACCCCTGGGGAAAGGAAGCAATTCTTTGAGGGCTAGAGCTATGAACTATTTTTGCCCCAAGGTGAGCAACTATTTGACTAGCCATCCCCATAGACAAAGAAAATGGAAGAACTTATCGAAGTGCTGAACCAACCATAATGAGTTGCAGGATTATCAGTCTCTTCAGTAGGAGTTAGAAAATTACAGAATTCCAGTGTTTCAAAGAGAGGATGAGATGCTATGGGGGTAAGACTAAAAAGGTAAGTTCACAGTCAAGTCAGCTTACCATATGTTGTCGAATGGGGGTCAACTGAATCTGTACTAGAAAAAAGTCTGGAACAGGAAGCTATCACCCAAAGTTAACTTCTTCTGGTGGGCAGTGACCCACAATAGAGTCATTTCCATTGATAACCTTAATAAAAGAGGTTTCTAGATGGTTAACAGATGTGTGCTATGCTGCCAAGAGCAAGAATCCTTACAACATCTTTTCTTTCACTATGAATTCTCTAAACAAATATGAGAAAAAATGTTGCAGAAGCTCAATCTAGAGTGGATCTTTCAGGACAATTTGAAGGACTTTGCTATGAGTTGGTCCTCTCCATACTCTCATCTCAGAATTAATGAGCTATGGAGATAGATTCCCTCGCACCTAGCTTGGAGTGTGTGGAAAGAGAGAAACAACTGTATTTTTAGTGAAAGTGCACATAAGTTTGATGAGGTTTTCTTGTCTTTTTACAGGGCGGTTACGGAAAACACTTTGTAGACACCCAACATTGTCCCAACTTTGTCCATGTCTAGTAACACCTTGTTAAATCATCATTATAAATCAAGCCAATTAATTAAATATTGTATTTATTTAATTAAAATCCCATTCTCATCCCACTTAGCCAATTAATTAAATAAATTTTATTTATTTAATTAATTTCCCAATCATATCCTAATCTCACTATTCAATTAATTAAATAAATTTTATTTATTTAATTAATATCCAACTCATATCCCAACTAATTCAAATATTTTATTTGAATTAAGTTCTCACATTTCATTATAAGCTGACTTTCCAATTAATTAAATAAATTTAATTTATTTAATTAATTTATCTTATCATTTAGCCGACATGTGTGCCTCTTTCATTTAAAAAGATAAGTGGTACTACAGCGTTTTATTTAATATCTTTTATATGTAGTACTTTTTATGTACACAAGCACACATGAGCCCTATTCTCTTTGACACTTGTCAAATGACTACAACTCCCTTGAAGAGTGGGAATACCTAATCAATCCTAGCCGTCCACATCAATCAATTAGCTTTATAATCTCAACCATCCATTTGAACCAAGCCTTTTCTATAAATCAAACCCCTCATAAGCCATTAGCATGCATTGAGCTTCAAGTACCATTATTATGCCAAATTTTCTAAGATGCATTGATCCTCAAGTATCCACATGCTGTTAAAATATCATTAGAGCCTTTGCATCATTCATCTATCATTCATTCTATCATCTTCATCTTAATGTTATGCTGCAGAAGTGAGCACCCAACATTCCTCCAACAATAATCCTTCAAAATCTTGCATGCTCATGCGAGGTGGAGAAGAGCAATGGAGATAAATCAAGTTTGACATGGAGATCGGTTTGCATTTATATTTGTTATTTTGATTTTCATGTTGTCTTGTGCTTCATTGTGCATTGCTAGGGTTTTTATCATTGCTGTTTATTCATTTGCCCTGATTTGCAATTTTACCCTAACTACATCTGCCAGTTACACTGGGGCATAACTTGTTTATCAAACACATATCATATCTTCTTTGACACAACGCTCTATCGAACATTGTATCAAAGAGGGGCAAAATGTAGACACCCAAAATTGTCCCAACTTTGTCCATGTCTAGTAACACCTTGTTAAATCATCATTATCCATCAAGCCAATTAATTAAATATTTTATTTAATTAATTAAAATCCCATTCTCATCCCACTTAGCCAATTAATTAAATAAATTTTATTTATTTAATTAATTTCCCAATCATATCCTAATCCCATTATTCAATTAATTAAATAAATTTTATTTATTTAATTAATATCCAACTCATATCCCAACTAATTCAAATATTTTATTTGAATTAAGTTCTCACATTTCATTATAAGCCGACTTTCCAATTAATTAAATAAATTTAATTTATTTAATTATTTTATCTTATCATTTAGCCGACATGTGTGCCTCTTTCATTTAAAAAGATAAGTGGTACTACAGCCTTTTATTTAATATCTTTTATATGTAGTACTTTTTATGTACACAAGCACACATGAGCCCTATTCTCCTTGACACTTGTCAAATGACTACAACTCCCTTGAAGAGTGGGAATACCTAATCAATCCTAGCCGTCCACATCAATCAATTAGCTTTTTAATCTCAACCATCCATTTGAACCAAGCCTTTTCTATAAATCAAACCCCTCATAAGCCATTAGCATGCATTGAGCTTCAAGTACCATTATTATGCCAAATTTTCTAAGATGCATTGATCCTCAAGTATCCACATGCTGTTAAAATATCATTAGAGCCTTTGCATCATTCATCTATCATTCATTCTATCATCTTCATCTTAATGTTATGCTGCAGAAGTGAGCACCCAACATTCCTCCAACAATAATCCTTCAAAATCTTGCATGCTCATGCGAGGTGGAGAAGAGCAATGGAGATAAATCGAGTTTGACATGGAGATCAGTTTGCATTTATATTTGTTATTTTGATTTTCATGTTGTCTTGTGCTTCAATGTGCATTGCTAGGGTTTTTATCATTGTTGTTTATTCATTTGCCCTGATTTGCAATTTTACCCTAACTACACACTTCTTCCAGTTTGATTTGTGTGGCTGAGCATTCCCCTACTACTTTGGAAAATCAAATTGCCAAGAACTAGTGACTGAAGGAGGATATGAGTAAAGTGGACACCACTAACAAGATGGCCAGGCTTAACACTTGCTAGAGACCACCTCCTAGTGGGTGGATCAAACTTAATTTTGATGGCACGGAAAAGAAGTTATCTAGGTCTGCCAGTGGGGGGGGAATTTCAAGGACTTCCTTGGAACCCCCATTGCTGCTTATGCTAGGGGAATTGGGCAACATTCTAATAATATGGTTGAAGGTCTGACTCTCCTTAAAGGTCTGAAGATAGCCCACGCTTTGGGTATAGACAGTCTCCAAGTGGAAGGAGATTCTAAGTTAATTATTGATGCGGCTATGAGAAGGTCTAACAATGATTGGAAGTTGAAGAGCTTAGTTGAAGACATCATCAGCTTACTGTCCAGCTTCAACCAGATGTCCATCAGCCATGTGTATCAGGAGGGAAACAAAGTGGCAGACATGATGGCAAATTTAGGTCAGGGAATGGACATGTGGCATTGTTGGAGAAATGAAAAGATCCTCTCGCGCCTGATTCAAAACCTCGTTAAAGAGGAGTTTAGCCTGGCTCCTGATTCCTCATGAGATCTAATGTCAGGGAGAGAGGGTGGGACTGCCAGAGTTCTAGGATCTTCAGATAGCTAGACAGTGAGCACAAGATAGAAGATTACATGAAGTACAAGTGCCAACTTGACATTGAGGGGCCAAGTCATTTCAACAGTAGCAGCATTGATAACAAGGTGAGTTGGCAGGTTGAGGATAGCTTTCACACGCCAAGCCACATGAAAAATTAGCTTCACAACTTGGGAAATCCCATCTTAAGATTTATTGATGATCTTATGAAGCTTAATAATGATGATCTAAAAGGGAGTAAATATGCTCGTCCAGTATTTTTTTAGCAAGTATGCCATCGTAGGCGTGGGCAAAGATAGTATCATGATTACCCCTAGATTAATTTCTATTAACCCTGTTGTCTTTAACAACAAACCTGCCTAGAACTACACTAACATGGCTCTGTGCACTATGATTGACCTGATTATTGACTATATTATTTACTGGTTTGATAGAATTATAGGGGGAGATAGGTCGCGGACTGAACCAGAGACGTGCGAGGAATTCAAAAATAATGAGACGATATGGCATATTTGTTAGGAGGGCAGGGTCACCTCCTACTTGGAATGCCTTCAGGACTATGATGAGAGTGTTGCAAGTATGGGCCTAACCAGTGTTGTCATTGATGTCAACATACTCTTGTTGCATTGATGATAAGGATTGGATGAACTGTGTGCTGAGGATATTGAGAAAATTAGTCCTGATCAGGACCAGAGAAGAACAGTGAAGACAATCAGCTAAAGATCCTAGCTAAGATAAAGATCAAAGGATGCGCATCAAAGGGTTTGTAGATATGTGTCTTAAGATGATCCAGTAAAGATTTCAGAGGTCTGCATGAAGATCTGAAGAAGTTGTGGCCGCTCAAGTAAAACCGGTTCTGGCAGATGTTTAGAGGTGACAGAGTGACACAGATAGGTCTAGTGAGATTCAAAAATGAAATATCTTCTTCTGTGGATTTGGTGAAGTGTTTAGGAAGTCAATGTGAATTGACAACTCAATTGGTTTGTGGTCTGGGGGTCTGCAAACATCTATTCAATTATGACAGTGATGACAAACTATGTTCTTGAGGTTTCAGATGAAGGAGGGAATGAATTCAGTAAGCAGATATAGTGTGGATGTTCTTGGTGATTCAGGCAAGCTTGTGAAGATCTTTGGATCATGTCTAGTTCGTGTTGGTGGTCCGCATTGGAGTTTGAGCTTGCAATTGAAGAATAACTTTCAATGATGATGTTCTTCCTAACTCTGGCTGACCAGATGAGTTACACATCCTGCAAATGATCTTGAAGATGTTATGTGAGGATTGGCATGTTCCTAAATGAAGATTGAAGTCTCATATCTATGTGGTTGACAGTGTGTTGATCTGTGTGAAGTCTTTTTGTAATTAGTCATGTTGTATTTATGTATTTGCTCTGTAATGTATGCCGACTTGGATGATTATCCTTAAGTCGATGTCTTGTATAAATAAGAAGTTGTAAAGTCATTTCAAATATATCTTGTGGAGATGAGTGTGTGGTAGAGAGGAGAGGAGCAAAAGGCAAAGCAGAAGTATTGGGCTTAAATGGAATTGACTCAAGCATGGTGAAGATGCTATTCTTTAGTTCAAGTATGTAATACTTATTATTCTGTAGACAGTGTGTCTCCTGTAGGCAGTGAACCTCTTGTGAGCAGTGTGCTCGGGCAGTGAGCCCTAATTGGCATGTGTCATTTTGTTCTTTCTATTCTTCTAATAGAGAATACAATCTTGGGTTAGTCACCTCGTGGTTTTTCCCTTAACTGGGTTTTCCACGTCAAAAACTTGGTGTCTAATGTGTTAATGTGTTTCTGCTCTTGATTTAATGCATTGTATTTCTATGATTGATTTATTATTATGCTACTGAATTACAAAGTGGATTTAAATGTTTAATTGGAAGAAAGTTTTGGACAACTGATTCACCCCCCCTCTCAGTTGTCTATCCTGAATCTAATAGAGAGTCTCTTCATTCAGTTTTTGCAGTCTTACAATGGCAGAAGGGTTAAGGTTGGCAATGTAGAGTTTGACGTCTCCAAAGAGGTGATTGGTATGGCTACTAGCTTGCCTATGGATGAGGCGAAGCACCCTAGGAAGAGTAAGGTGTCTAACCCTGATGGCATGAAGCTTTTTCTTAACAAAAATGAGGTTCTGAACAGTCTGCAAGGGGGTTTTGACCGCCAGCTTCTTCCTTCGCCATGGGACGAGGTATGTTACTTAATTATGAAATATTTTACCCTGGAGCATAGGTTTAGGAGGTTCTTTCACTACCATTTTGTTCTACTTAATCACTTTAGGAGGAGTAAACATATCAGCTTCCCCTTCTACCTGCTTTCCTCCTTGGAGTCCTCCATTGTGATGGGCAAAGAACAGCACACCCTTGACCCCAATAAACCTAAAATTCCATTGCACCAAGGTCTCATCATAAGACTGTACAAGTTTCACCTTGCTCTGTGCCTGCTAAAAGCTCCTAATCCTATCAGGATTGAACCCCATAACCCTCCTCTGGTTAGGGAAGGCTCGGTCATCATTACGGAAGTTACACCTGATTCTTATGCCAAGTCTTTGAAACTTGGTAAGAAAAATCCCAAGATGATTTATTGTCTTGAACCCACCATTGAGGACCTCACCCCCACTTTTCCTGATACTACCCCAGAAAAAAGAAAAATCATCTATGATAACCCTTCTCTGCCTAGTAAGAAGAAACGGGGAGCAGTGGAAGAAGGCTGTGAAACTACTAGTGAGACTAGGACCATGAAAGCTACCCCAGTGGTTGAAAAAGTTAGCACTGAGGAAGATAATGAGGACTTTGACAGCACTGAAGAGGAGACTTATACACCCACTAAAAGAAAAATGCGCTACCCGACAACTAGGAGGTCATCTAGGTTGGTTGCTAAGCCGACATCCTTGGCCAAGGGGAAGGCGACAGTGTCTAAGAAGTGTTGCAAGTATGGGCCTAACCGGTGTTGTCATTGATGTCAACATACTCCTGTTGCATTGATGTCAAGGATTGGATGAGTTGTATGCTAGGATATTGAGAAAAATAGTCCTATCAAGAACAGAGAAGAATAGTGAAGATAGTAAGGTAAAAATCCCAGCTAAGATGAAGATCAGAGGATGCACATCAAAGGGTTTGTAGATATGTGTCTTAAGATGATCCAGTAAAGATTTGAGAGGTCCGCATGAAGATCTGAAGAAGTTATGGTCACTTGAGTAAAACCAGTTCTAGCAGATGTTCAGAGGTGACAGAGTGACACAGATAGGTCTAGTGATATCCAGAAATGCAATATCTTATTCTACAGATTTGGTGGAGTGTTTAGGAAGTCACTGTGAATTGAAAACTCAATTTATTCGTGGTCTGGAGGTCCGCAAGCATCTATTCCAATATGACAGTGATGACAGACTATGTTCTTGAAGTTCTGGATGAAGCCGAGAATGATTTCAGTAATCAGAAGTAGTATGGATGTTCTTGGTGATTCAGGCAATCTTGTGGAAGTCTTTGGATTGTGTCCAATTCATGTTGGTGGTCCACATTGAAGATTGAGCTTGTAATTGAAGAATTACTTCTGGATGATGATGTTCTTCCTAAGTTTCGCTGACCAGATGAGTTACACATCTTGCGGATGATCTTGAAGATGTTCTACAAAGCATGGCGTGTTCCTCAAAGAAGATTGAAGTCCCAGATCTATGTGGCTGACAGTGTGATGATCTAGATGAAGTCTTTTGTAATTAGTCAAGTTGTATTTGCTCTGTAAAGTGTGTCGACTTGGATGATTATCCCAAAGTCAATGTCTTGTATAAATAAGAGTTATGAAGTCATTTCAAAAGCATCTTGGCAAAGATGAGAGTGTGGTAGAGAGCAGGGAAGCGAAAGGCACAGCAGAAGTTTTGGACTTAAATGGAAATGACTCAAGCATGGTGAAGATGATATTCTTTAGTTCAAGTATGTAATATTTATTATTCTATAGACAGTGTGTCATCTGTAGGTAGTGGGCCTCTTGCGAGCAGTGATCCCTAATTGGCATGTGCCATTTGTTCTTTTTATTCTTTTAACAGAGAATACAATCTTGGGTTAGTCACCCCATAGTTTTTCCCTTAGCCAGTTTTTCCATGTTAAAATCTTGGTGTCATATGTGTTAATGTGTTTCTACTCTTGAATTGTTGCATTATGTTTCCATGATTGATTTATTATTATGTTGTTGAATTACAAGAAGGATTTAATTAATTAATAAGAGAAAGTGTTGGGACAACTGATTCACCCCCCCCTCTCAGTTGTCTATCTTGAATCTAACAATTGGTATCAGAGCTAAGTTCCTCTAAAAGAGCTTAACTGCTTGAAGAGATCCAGGATGTCTTCCTACAAGAAGGATAGTCCAAGGTTTGACGGAACCAATTTCACTCTTTAGAAAAGCCACATGGAATGTCACTTGCAATGTATGGGAATGCAATATTGGATCATGGCTACAAAGAAGTATGTTCCTCCACAGAATGGTCTGAGAACTGTAGATAAAATTAGAGATGCTGAAAACAATCTTCAGGCTAAAGAAGCTCTACTAAGTGTCTTATGTAATTCAGAGCTAACAAATGTTATAGATCTAAAAACTACATATGAGATTTGGGAAAAACTGGAACTTCTGCATGAAGGAGACAAGTATGTTAAATGTACCAAGCTACAGAGTTTGAAAGGAAAATTTAAAAACTTGAAGATGAGTGAAGATCAAAATATCACTACATTTATGCCAAGGGTAAATGAGCTTGTTTGTGGCATTAGATGTGCTAGTGGAATCTTGGATGAAGATGAGATTGTTGCCAAAGTTCTCAGATCCTTACCTGCTTCTTACAAATACAAGGTTTCTGCTATTGAAGAATTCAGATCTTTTTCAAATATCACAATAGATCAATTGGTTGGAAAATTAGTTGTATTTGAATTGGCTGAGTTTGGAGATGCACCTCCCAAGACTGAATCTGCATTCAAAGCTAGTGCCTCTGTAAAAGGCAAACAAAAGTTTGATCCGGGAGAGAACTCTTCAAAGAAACTTTCATGGTATCGAAAAGCAAGAAAAGATCTAGAAGAAGATGAAGCAGAAGCTGCTCAACTTGAAGCCCTTATTGCAAAAGATTGGTCATTTTGCCTCGAGGACTCTAGAAAGTTTTTCAAGAGAAAATCCAAACAGATCAAGATTCCAAAATAAATGTTACAATGTTCATGAAGATGATGATGATGAAGGAGTAACAGATGATGAATTAGAAACATGAAACAAATCTGGAAGTGACTGTGTCACGTCCCCGTTTCCAGCTTGATCATCAAGTGTAAAATGGATTAGCCTATTCCTCATTCTCGGAGGCTAATTCTAAATAATGAGGGAATGAATTGGTTTTTGACTAACTTAATTTATTGTTTTGCAGGATCTAAGTCAGAAACCCAAAATTTGGCTATGTCTGGAAGCCAAGAAGGTAGGAAATTGACTCTTGGAGTCTAGGCGCCAATGTCATGTCAGATTTCTTAAATGGGCGCCTAAGGATTTTTGAGATCCTCTATCAAATTCTGGAATGCAATATGACAAGTATAATATCATAGGAACTTGACAACACACTGGACAAGGGTTTTGAAGGTCAGAAGTTGCCATGAGGGTTAGGCGCAGTTTCTCTTTTTCCCAGCATCAAAGTGGCGCCTAGCATAAAGTAGCATGTTAGGAAGCACATCCAATAGAGCGCCTTGATAGAAAAGATTGATAAGTTTCCAGAATGAAGTCTTCTAAGTGAATTGGATGGTGAAGAAGGCCTATTCACTTTAGGCACTAGTATCTTGCAATATCATCCATAATGAGCGCCTAGAACCACAAGGCGCCAATACATGTTTCCAAGAGATCCTTGAGAGGCGCTTTGCTAAAAGATTGGTTGTTTGATCACCCATGAGGAATTGAGTGGGTAATTGAAGCAACCGGAAGGACTTTCAGGCTCTAGGCATAGATGTCAAGTAAAACAAATCTAAATGAGTGCCTAAGATAGAAATGAGCTTCAAAACAATTCCAATGTGAGGCACTTTCAAAGTTAGAGGTATTTGACTTCTATGTAGATTCAACTTTGCAAAAATCTTCAGAGAAAATGGTCAAGTGACCCCTAGGCACAATTCCCATGCTAAACCACCTCAAAAATGCACCTAGACTTCTCAAATACAAGGCACTCAATAAGCTAGAATCTTCCAATTGTGGCGCCCAAACAAGTCTAAGTGATAGATGGAGTTTTTTGAAGTTAGAAGAATCAGTTGTTTGAAAGATCAAGTGGATTGCAAGTTTAGGCACATATTTTTGTCAATAATCACCAAGTTTGGCGCCTAGGACAGAATCACCATCAAAAGTGCGCCTAAGGTTGATGCAAGTCTTCAAGATTAGTTTGCATGCAAGGCGCTCCATCAGGGGAAGATCATTTTCATCCAAGATTAAGTTGCTTACAAATTTCCTTGTAAAAATGACAAGTTGGAACATAAGCGCTGGATCATGGCTTTGGGACCCTAGGAATGCGCCTTGGCAAAGAAGTGTTTTGGAAAGTTTATATTGCACCTAGATTCCAAAGAACTCAATTTGGTGCCTAGCATCTTTGCAAGCCTCAATTGGTGCCCAACCCTAGCAAGGCACAATATCATGAAGGAATCATCTCAAAAAGGCACCAGGTCTTGAAGACCATATAATTGTAACATCATTTTGGCGCCTAGAGTCTAGTTGGGCACCTAGGATTGAAGTCAAAGTGTGGCGCACTTCTTTGGTAGCGCCTAACACCAAGTGGCGCCTTGATCAATCTCAATGAGCGCCACAAGGAAATTGGATAAATTAAGTGTCAAGACACCTTTCTGGATCAGGATAACAACATTTGGAAGCTCTTCCCAAGTTAGGCGCTCACTCCTAGATGAAGCTTTCCACCTTTCAGAACAACAAGACTTGAAGAATTGTCAAGGAAAGTCATCTTACATGCAAGGCACACTCCTACCTATTTTCTCACCTCCAGAATGTGCCTAGCTTGGAAAGGTGCCTATTCATGACTCTGCTACCTCAGTTGGGCGCCTGGGTCAACATTTGGCACCTAATCAGAAGATAAGGTAGTTGTAACTACCTGAGCTCTCATTGGTCGATAGGATGACTTTGGGATCCGTGTCAAGGTCTCTGGATAAGTTTGCCAACTCAAAATGAGTCATCAAATGGAATATTCCCTTGGATATGCTTCTTGGGAAACATGCCTTGGTTCCTCTTTGTGCATTGAAAAATGTGCCTTCATTGCCTTTGGAAGTCCTATAAAAGGAGGATCTCTCTCTTTCATTTGGTATCTTATCTTTTGGCAAATTTCTCTCTGCAAAGCTTGTAGCTTGTATTCTTGAGACCTGCGAGTTTCAAGTGTTGGGGTGATGCTCCCTCAACTGACAAGGTGATGCTCCCTTATTGTATTGTGAGGTGTTGACATTCAGTTGACATCATTGAGTTCAATTGAGTTGATCAAGTGAGGAAGACATTGTAAACATCAAGGCTTCAAGGCCTTCTTTTGTATTTCCATTTGAATAAGTTTGTAACTTCATGCTATTGAAAGCATTATCTCTGTAATAAGACATTTGCATTGAATCAAGTAATAAGACAAGTACCCAGCTTCAAGATTAATTCATTCAAGTTATTATCTTTGATATATATGATTCAGTTGTTGAGTAGTTGATTTATCTAAGTTAAGGAAAAATTTTAGTAGAACTAGTTGGGTATCTTATAGTGGTATCAAAGCCTGGATCCCACCTGCCTCTGGGTTATGCAGCCACCCGAAGTAGGTCCACACAGGTATTATACAAGAAGAGCTAGACAACAACAACAGCAACATCATACAGAAGCTCCAGTTAACATGGCTGAGGAAAGAAGAAGTAGTAGTCCACCTACTGACGATGAACGTGAAGCAAGGGAGATGTTTAGGAACATAGTCGTTGGACAACAACAAACAGCTCAAATTTTGCAACAAGTCCTACAATCCCTTCAAAATATGAATCAAGGTGAAGTAGCTAGACAAGGTCGTAGAGATGTAGCTTGACCTGAGAGACAAGAAATACAAGTTGATGATGATGCTGCTAGCGCAGTAGGTAGAAGAGTTCGCACGTGAATTCCTACAATTGATAGGCCTTTAATACCAACTTTCCTTCCACCACCACCTGAAAAAGGCAATGAAGCTGATGAAGAGTTTGATGAAGAAGATCAAAATAACTTCAAAGATGAAGTAGCACTCTTTGCAGATCTCTATGCCAGATTACTAGATCGTGTTCGGGATATGATGTCTTTTAATGAGTATTGCTGACAGAAGAGGGAAGATAGGGACAGGCAAGGTAGAACTAGAGGCTTTCGTCCTAGATGGGATGATGATACAAAGGAGTATAAAGAAGCATTGAAGTTCCCATTCCTACCTTTGATGGAAGTGGTAAGCTCAGTGCTAGGGCTTGGGTAAACAGGTTGGATACATACCTTTCCCTTAAGCCTTTAATAGAAAAGAAGGCAATTCAATTTGCCACAATGCATCTTGAAGGATTGGCTTATGAATGGTGGCATCATGGCCTAGTCTCTTAGCATCATGATAGGATAAATTCCTATGAAGAGTTTGTGACCAAGTTGATTCAGAGGTTTGATAGAAAAGATACTCAAGTGTACTATCATGAACTAGCTCAACTCAAACAAGAAGGTAGGGTTGTGCAGTATGTAAATGAGTTTCAGAAGATAGTAGTGATGGTACCTGATATGATTAACTGCAGAATCACTATATTGTTCATTGAGGGATTGAACAATCAGATTAAGCCATTGGTAAAGGTACAAAGGCCAGTAAATTTGGAAGAAGCAATTGACTTTGCTCTAGATCTTGATACTACTCCTGTATACCAGCCTAAGAAGAAGTTCTATAAAGGTGTTAGCTCTACTCAAAGGAAACCCTCTTTTCCTCAAAAGATAATTCAAGGCTCATCTGCAACTGAAAGAGACGAGCTTAGAAGGAAGAAACTCTGCTTTTCTTGCAAGCAACCTTGGGAACCTGGACACAGATGCCTTGGTAAAGGTAAAGCTCATCTGATTGAAGTTGTATCTGATGATGGAAGTGAAGAGGAGTCACTGAGTGAAGAAGAGTCAACTCAGGATGAAGAGGAGGTACATGAACAACCGACTCTTAATGTCACGGAAGGAACTACTGACAAAATAACATTAGCAACTATTTCAGGGGTACCTAAGTATCATGCCTTCCACATTAGAGGAGTTGTGAAGGGTCAAAGAGTCACCTGTCTCATTGACAGTGGCGCTACTCACAACTTCATAAATGAAGGTTTGGTAGCAAGGTGGGGTCTAACAGTTGAAGACTTCGAAGGGTTTCAAATAGCAGTTGTTGATGGATTCCTAATGAGTTGTACCAGAAGGGTGACCCAACTACAAATTCAAATGGGTGATTATTCTTTACAGGATGATTTCTATGTAGTTGGACTTGGGCATATTAACGTGGTGCTTGGAGTACAATGGTTACATTCACTTGGAAGAATAGTCCAGGACTTTCAGAAGATGGAATTGGAGTTCATGCATGAGGGAAGGAAGGTCAAGCTGAAGTCAGTATCTAATGGGAACCCTAGAGTGGTCTCAGTTAAACGCATGGAAGCATTGTTCAGGCATAATGACATCGAGTGGGTAGCACAGGTCTGTATCAAGGACAACCAGATTCTCTCTGCTGAAGAACTTTATCCTGCAGATATCCAGGCAATGTTGGATAAGCATGGAAAGGTGTTTAGGTATATACCTCCTGGCATACCTCCTGATAGAGGTTTTGAACATGTCATTGAATTGGAAGATGGGGCTAAACTTGTCAACATTGCACCCTATTGGCACCTGAGACATTTCAAGATTGAAATTGAGAAGACGATCAAAGAATTGATTGATATGGGGCACATAAGGCCATCATCAAGTCCATTTGCATCATCTGTGGTGCTAGTGAAGAAGAAGGATGGAATGATGCGGATGTGTATTGACTAGTGCATTGAACAAGAAGACCATCAAGAATAGGTATCCAATACCTAGGATTAATTAACTACTTGATGAGCTGCATGGAGCAATCTGTTTCTCAAAGATAGATCTCAGATCTGGTTATCATCAAATTCATGTTCGTGAAGAAGACATTCCAAAGACAACATTCAGATGCCATTACAGACATTCTAAATTTATGGTGATGCCGTTTGGGTTGACAAATGCACCAGCCACTTTCTAGTCCTTCATGAATCATGTTTTTAACAAGCAGTTGAGGAAGTACCTGTTGGTTTTCTTTGACGACATCTTGATTTATAGCAAGACATGGGAAGAACATCTCCAACACTTAGATGAAGTACTAAAAGTCATGGAGAATCAATCTTTGTATGCAAAGATGTCTAAGTGTGATTTTGGCTTGAAGGAGATCCTATATCTGGGTCATGTCATCGGAGCTAATGGAGTGAAAGTTCAAGAAGAAAAGATTGAAGCCATTCGCAATTGGCTAGTTCCCAGGAATGTGTCAGAACTAAGAGGTTTCCTTGGCCTCTACAGCTATTACAGAAGGTTTGTTAAAGGTTTCTCACAACTTGCCACACCCTTAACAAATCTGACAAAGAAAGGGGCTTTCATCTGGTCAATAGAAGCTCAAACTGCTTTTGACAGATTGAAGGAAGTTATGAGTACAACACTAGTGTTGGCTTTGCCAGATTTTACTAAGTCTTTTGTGTTAGAATGTGATGCTTTGGGAGAAGGCATTAGAGCAGTATTGATGCAAGATCGTCATCCCATCGCATACGAAAGTAGAAAGTTGAAGGACACAGAAAGATTGTACTCAACTTATGATAAAGAGATGCTGGCAATCATGCATGCCTTGGCTAAGTTCTGCCAGTATCTAGTTGGATCTAAGTTTGTGGTCAGAACTGATCACAACAGTTTGAAATACTTTCTAGGGAAAAAGGATATGAATGAAAGACAGCAGAAGTGGGTTGTGAAGATACAGGCATATGATTTTGACATTGAATATGCGAAAGGCAAGAAGAATGTGGTTGTCGATGCCCTATCTAGAAGACCTGTTGTTTGTGTCCTGAGCAAAGTTTCAGTTGATTGGAAGTCTCAGCTTCTAGTTGAGTATTCCAAATCTAAATTTTCTTGTGAGATCATGGATGGAGTCATTCAGGATGATAGATACAAGATGGTTGATGATATCATCTATTATAAAGATAGAATCTATCTAACTCCTGAATCAAAATTAAAGCAACAGATTTTATAGACATACCATGATGCTCCACTTGCAAGACACCCTGGTTACTTCAAGACCTACAAACAGATCAGGGAAAGGTTCACTTGGAAAGGTCTGAAGGAAGAAGTTCTTCAGTATGTCAGGGAGTGTCTGACTTGTCAACAGAATAAGTCAGAGCATACATTTCCAACAGGATTACTCCAACCACTACCAATTCCTGAACATAAGTGGGAGAGTATCTCTATGGACTTCATCACAGGTCTTCCGAAGATGAATGGAAGAGACTGTATCTATGTAGTTGTGTATAGGTTAACCAAGTATGCTCATTTCTTTGCAATTCCAGTTGAGTCATAAGCATTGCAAGTAGTTGAGTTATTCTTTCGTGAAGTCTTTAGACTACATGGCCTTCCTAAGACCATAGTCAGTGATAGAGATAGCCGGTGCATCAGTGTATTCTGGAGAGAACTATTCTGATTAGCTAGAACTGACTTAACACCAAGCACTAGTTACCATCCTCAAACTGATGGACAGACTGAGATAGTAAATAAATGGCTTGAGGGATACTTAAGAAACTATGTGTCTGATCATCAGCGTGCTTGGATTAAGTGGCTACATCTAGATGAATACTGCTACAACACCACTTTTCACATGTCAATTGGCATGACTCCCTTCTGAGCTTTATATGGGTATGAAGCAGTTTCATTTGTTGATCTGGCACTGGATGATAGTAGAGCTCCCCGTGCAAGTGAATTGATGAAGGATACTCAAGATATTTTGAGAGTCCTTAAGGACAACTTGCAAAGAGCTCAAAACCAACAAAAGTTATATGCCGATAAACACTGGGTTGAAAGAAGCTTTGAAGTAGGTGACATGGTGTTTCTGCACCTTCAACCATATAGACAGAGTACTTTAAAGAAGGCAAGTGCAGAGAAATTGAAACCAATGTTTTACGAACCCTACAAGGTGTTGAGAAGAGTAGGGGAAGTGGCATATGAACTTGACTTGCCAGCAGGAAGCCGCATCCACAATGTGTTTCATGTGTCGTGTCTCAAAAAAGCACTAGGACAACATGTGGTTTCATCTGATGAACTACCACCACTTGATGAAGAAGGAATGCTTGCACTTGAACCTGAGAGTGTGGTGGACATAAGGGAGAAGAAATTGTGCAACCAGAGCATAAGAGAATATTTGGTGAAATTGAAAGGGTTGCTAATGGAGGATGCTACTTGGGAAGGAGAAACGATTCTAGAGCATCCTAACATTTAATTGCTTGAGGACAAGCAATCCCGAGAAGGGGAGACTATCATGTCCCCTTTTCTGGCTTGATCATCAAGTGTAAAATGGATTAGCCTAATCCTCATTCCCGAAGGCTAACTCTAAATAATGAGGGAATGAATTGGTTTTTGACTAACTTAATTTATTGTTTTGCAGGATCTAAGTCAGAAACCCAAAATTTGGCTAAGTCTGGAAGCCAAGAAGGTAGGAAATTGACTCTTGGAGTCTAGGCGCCAATGTCATGTCAGATTTCTTAAATGGGCGCCTAAGGATTTTTGAGATCCTCTATCAAATTCTGGAATGCAATATGACAAGTATAATATCATAGGAACTTAACAACACACTGGACAAGGGTTTTGAAGGTCAGAAGTTACCATGAGGGTTAGGCACAGTTTCACTTTTTCCCAGCATCAAAGTGGTGCCTAGCATAAAGTAGCATGTTAGGAAGCACATCCAATAGAGCACCTTGATAGAAAATATTGACAAGTTCCCAGAATGAAGTCTTCTAAGTGAATTGGATGGTGAAGAAGGCCTATTCACTTTAGGCGCTAGTATCTTGCAATATCATCCAAAATGAGCGCCTAGAACCACAAGGTGCCAATACATGTTTCCAAGAGATCCTTGAGAGGTGCTTTGCTAAAAGATTGGTTGTTTGATCACCCATGAGGAATTGAGTGGGTAATTGAAGCAACTGGAAGGACTTTCAGGCTCTAGGCGTAGATGTCAAGTAAAACAAATCTAAATGAGCACCTAAGATAGAAATGAGCTTCAAAACAATTCCAATGTGAGGCGCTTTCAAAGTTAGAGGTATTTGACTTCTATCTAGATTCAACTTTACAAAAATCTTTGGAGAAAATGGTCAAGTGACCCCTAGGCACAATTCCCATGCTAAACCACCTCAAAAATGCGCCTAGACTTCTCAAATACAAGGCACTCAATAAGCTAGAATCTTCCAATTGTGGTGCCCAAACAAGTATAAGTGATAGATGGAGTTTTTTGAAGTCAGAAGAATCAGTTGTTTGAAAGATCAAGTGGATTGCAAGTCTAGGCGCATATTTTTGTCAATAATTACCAAGTTTGGCGCCTAGGACAGAATCACCCTCAAAAGTGTGCCTAAGGTTGATGCAAGTCTTCAAGATTAGTTTACATGCAAGGTGATCCATCAGGGGAAGATCATTTTCATCTAAGATTAAGTTGCTTGCAAATTTCCTTGTAAAAATGACAAGTTGGAACATAGGTGCTGGATCATGGCTTTGGGACCCTAGGAATGCGCCTTGGCAAAGAAGTGTTTTGGAAAGTTTATATTGCGCCTAGATTCCAAAGAACTCAATTTGGCGCCTAGCATCTTTGCAAGCCTCAATTGGTGCCCAACCCTAGCAAGGCGCAATATCATGAAGGAATCATCTCAAAATGGCACTTGGTCTTGAAGACCATGCAGTTGTAACATCATTTTGGCGCCTAGAGTCTAGTTGGGTGCCTAGGATTGAAGTCAAAGTGTGGCACACTTCTTTGGTAGCGCCTAACACCAAGTGGCGCCTTAATCAATCTCAATGAGCGCCTCAAGGAAATTGGATAAGTTAAGTGTCAAGACACTTTTCTGGATCAGGATAACAACATTTGGAAGCTCTTCCCAGGTTAGGCGCTCACTCCTAGATGAAGCTTTCCACCTTTCAGAACAACAAGACTTGAAGAATTGTCAAGGAAAGTCATCTTACATGCAAGGCACACTCCTACCTGTTTTCTCACCTCCAGAATACGCCTAGCTTGGAAAGGTGCCTATTCATGACTCTGCTACCTCAGTTGGGCGCCTGGGTCAACATTCCTGGGTCAACATTTGGTGCCTAGTCAGAAGATAAGGTAGTTGTAACCTGAGCTCTCATTGGTCGACAGGATGACTTTGGGATCTGTGTCAAGGTCTCTGGATAAGTTTGCCAACTCAAAATGAGTCATCAAATGGAATATTCCCTTGGATTTTCTTCTTGGGAAACGTGCCTTGGTTCCTCTTTGTGTATTGAAAAACATGCTTCATTGCCTTTGGAAGACCTATAAAAGGAGGATCTCTCTCTTTCATTTGGTATCTTATCTTTTGGCGAATTTCTCTCTACAAAGCTTGTAGCTTGTATTCTTGAGACCTACGAGTTTCAAGTGTTGGGGTGATGCTCCCTCAACTGACAAGGTGATGCTCCCTTGTTGTATTGTGAGGTGTTGACATTCAGTTGACATCATTGAGTTCAATTGAGTTGATCAAGTGAGGAAGACATTGTAAACATCAAGGCTTCAAGGCCTTCTTTTATATTTCCATTTGAATAAGTTTGTAATTTCATGCTATTGAAAGCATTATCTCTGTAATAAGACATTTGCATTGAATCAAGTAATAAGACAAGTACCCAGCTTCAAGATTGATTCATTCAAGTTATTATCTTTGATATATATGATTTAGTTGTTGAGTAGTTGATTTATCTATTTTAAGGAAAAATTTTAGTAGAACTAGTTGGGTATCTTACAGTGACTGGGTGTTTATTGCCATCAAGGAAGAAGATTCAATGCCCTCTGAATCTGTCAATCATAAAATTGTAGAAAGAGCTCTAGCTTCCCATGTTGAAGAAAAAGATGATTGGGTCATTGACAGTGGATGCTCCCATCATATGACAGGTGACAAAAATAAGTTCATAGATTTGGAAAGATATGAAGGAGGAGTTGTAAAATTTGGTGATAATTCTACTGGCAAGATCAGAGGTAGAAGAACTATTTCTTTTGATGGAAAGAAAAAAACCCGTAATGTATGGTATGTTGAAGGTCTGAAGCACAATCTTCTCAGTGTTGGACAGTTGGTGGACAAAGGCTATGATCTCTAATTCAAAAATAAAAAAATGTAAGATCTTTGAAAGTTCTGGAAAAGATATTGCATCCAGTACTCAAACAAAACGTAATATCTTCCACTTGGTTGGTACTGGTAAAAGTTATTTATTTGTTCAAATTGACCGGAGTTGGTTGTGGCATAGGAGAATGTGTCATGTGAATTTTGAAAATATCATCAAGATAAGCAACACTCAGGCTGTAAGAGATCTTCCAAGACTGGTGAAACCTACTAATAGTTTGTGCAAAGAATGTCAGTTGGGTAAGCAAAGCAGAGTCACATTCAAAAGTAAGGAACAATCTTCTACCAGATTGTTGGACTTAGTACATATTGGTCTATGTGGTCCAGCAAGAATCAGGAGTTTGCAAGGTGATAGATACTTCATGTTATTAATTGATGACCACTCACGGATGATGTGGATGACTTTTCTAAAAGAGAAATCTGAGGCTCTTGAGAAATTCAAAATATTCAAGGCTATGGTAGAGAGTGAAACTAGATTAAACATAAAATGTCTGAGGTCTGATAGAGGTGGAGATTTCACATCTGGTGAGTTTAGAGAATTCTATGAGAAACATGGGATAAAAAGACAGTTGTCTGCTCCAAGGACTCCACAGCAGAATGGAGTAGTGGAGAGAAAGAACCAGACCATCCAGGAAGCATCTAGAACCATGATGATGGAAGCAAATGTTCCTCAAATCTATTGGAGAGAAGTTGTAAGCACTGTAGTCTATACTCTTAATCGAGTAAAAATCAGAAGCAATACTGGTAAGACCCCTTATGAACTCTGGTTTGGCATCACTCCCACTATGAAGTATTTTAGAGTCTTTGGTAGAAAATGTTATATTAAAAGAGATGAAGACCTTGGCAAATTTGATGCTAGAAGTGATGAAGGAATATTCTTGGGTTATTCTACTCAAAGCAAAGCATACCGGTGTTATAACAAGAGATTGAGAAAGATTATAGAAAGTACAAATGTGAAGGTTGATGAAGGTATTGAAAAACCCTCAAGATTTTATGAATATGATGAAGATGATCAAAATGATGTTTTGGTCCAAGAAGTCCAAGCCCCTTCTGAAATTCAGATCCAGACTGATCCGGAGAATCAGAAAGAAGAGATAAGTTTGAATGAACCTATTCAAGAAATAGAGGTGCAAGAAATTCCCAAAACTCCTAGGTATGTAAGACTAAATCACTCTGAAGATTAGATCATAGGTGATAAAAACATAGGTGTTCAAACAAGAAGAAAGATTGCTCAAGACTCAGAAAAGTATTGTATTATTTCAAAGATAGAACCAAAGATAGTGAGTGAAGCATGTAATGATGAAAGATGGACTAAAGCAATGGAGGAAGAGCTCATGCAAATTGAGAAAAATCACACTTGGGATATTGTTCCCAAACCTAGAAACAAGAATGTGATTGGAACCAAATGGGTCTTTTGAAATAAACTAAATGAAGATGGTGAAGTAGTCAGAAACAAATCCAGACTGGTCTGCAAGGGTTACTGATGTAGAGCATCAAGGACTAAGAATGACTCTCAATGTTCACTGTCTTTAATAAAGATCAGACTTCTCATAAGGTAGGGATTTAACTCAAAACTATACATGTTCATGACACAAAGTACAGGACCTGCAGGACAGCAGTCTCTACTATGCCTTTCATAGACAGTCACACATTTCTGCTTCATTAGAGAGACAGTCACAGTATTCTCCTTGGAATGATCTCCATTAAGACAAACTCAATCTCATACAACATACCAAATCAATAACATGCCAAACATGCCTAATGCCTTCCTTGACAATTCAATAACCCATCCAATCTAAATATACCTTCTTTGTGGTAACTATTTTCAATTAGGACTGACAGAGTCTGATGTAGGCAGAATGAATAGGTTTCATGGAGGATTTTCTCTTACCTTCTATCATAGGGTCATTGATAGATCCAGAGCATCTTGTATTATTGACAATGAATGGTATTTCACAAAACTTCCACTCCCACAGTCGATGGCCATCACCTAGTTGTTGTTGTTCTTCTCCAAGTCCCAACACATGGCTCAGCAGGGTCATCTACATGGCAAACTCAACCTAAGCCATTCTCCTACCTCCAAAACCTTCACAAGACCTTGAACTACCTACTATGCATTCCATTCCACTGATCATAAATAGAAAAGATCAGTGGAATGAAGAGGAATCCATCAAACTACTTAGAAAAACCCTAACTCAGGGTTTAGGACAGCCTAAAACAAAATAGCGATTTCTCTCACCAAGTCTACTATCAAACCTCCAAACTACATTCAAACTAAAGTTACTTCCTCCTGCTAATCATCCAAGGTGCTATTGGGTTATGACTATTCCGTACAGGGTCAGGTACGGGCTGGAAACAGCAGAAAAACAAGAGAATGGACGTTTCTTTATTTTGTTTCACTTCAATCTTCCTTCACTCTATAGAAGTGAATAGTTTCCAGGCCTTTTGAATCCTGCCACAATGCCTTCTACATGTTGGAGGGTAGTTGGGACCGATGGAGGGTGTAAAAACTGCTCCCAAACCATCAACTGCCCAGTCTACAACAATATTACTGTTTAGTAACTGTCCTCTTTAGGACTGTATTGACTATTTTTTTGTTTAATGATGCTCTCTAACATTGGTAACCTTTGACAAGGATCTAACATACCTTCTAACCTTTGACATGCTTCCAACCATGAGGATTGCCTCCTACACACTTTAGGAGGGCTACAAACTTAAGGAAACATATGACTGCCTTTTTACAATATGACTGTCCTCCTTAGGACTTACCACATGAGAGTAGGTTTTAGTTATTTGGACATAGTCCTTTTACAAGCATGGCATTCAAGCCTTATTACAACATGGATATGGTCTCAAGGACCTTATTGAACCAAAACAAACTACTTGAAGATCAAGCAAAACCTAGATATCTTGGTGCTCCTGCACCATACTCCCCAGCATGATGAAAACTCTTGTCCCAAGAGTTATGGGATCTGCTCCAAACATTCTTCAATCTTTTTGGACTATTCCTCTGACTTGTGACAGGAAACATGAACTCTCCAAGGGTTATCCTTCTCCTTCTCCAACCTGCATGGCTCTTATAAATAGTGTTAGCATCATAAAATATGTTGTGATGTCCTTGCCTAGGACCCTGCTGCTACAATGCGTCTACTCTTCCCATCTTGAGGTTCTGATTTATTCCTCCCTGTACTATCTTTTGTTTGCCTTCCTTCTTCTACCTCCTTATAGGGTAGTTAATGTCTCCAACCTTGATATAACTCAAGTCCCAAACCTGTTGTCCTTTAGGACTGTCTTCCACCTTCCTCTGCTGCAACTGTTCCAACTGTTTCCAATCATCCTTAACCTGCACATTCAACTGTAATTTCTCTCCAAAATAGATAGTAACATGTTCCTTCTTGTCTCCACAAGGTAAAGGTATTAGTTTAAACTATTTGCTATCTTTGTGCACCAAATAGTTATTAGTATAACCGTCATGAATTGTCCTCCTTAAGTGTTGCCATGGTCTACCCAAAATGATATGCCCACATGTCATTGAAATAACATCACACAAAACATAATCTTAATATGGACCAATTGAAAAATCAACATATGCCCTCTGACTAACCATTACTTGTTGTTCTTGACTCACCCAAGTGGCATTGTAAGGACTAGGATGATCAAATGTTTTCAATCCCAACTTGTGCACCATATCCCAGGAGACTAAATTATCATGTGAACCTGAATCTATAATCAACTTGCATATTTTTCCATGGCTTAAACAATTAGTTTTAAAAATGGATTCCTGTGGTGCTTGCTGCATTTTGCCTTTTTCCACCATGAGCATTTCTCCAATCAATTCTGGAGAGGCTGACAACATTTCCTGGTCTTCTTTCTTTTCCTCTTCTTGTGCCAAATGAACTCTTCTATCCTTGCTCTTATCAACATCATCCTTCTTAGGACATTTGAAAGATGTGTGTCCCACTTCATTGCAATGATAACATCTGTCTGTGAATACTCCTCTACCTGATCCAAACCTACCTCCACCTCTATAACCACCTCTCTGATCTGTAGAAAACTCTTTGCCTTTCTCATTGTTGTTTTGTCCTTCATTAGTAGGTCTGCCCTTACCTCTATATCCTCTACCACTGCCTTGTCTTTCTTGCTTCCTCTTCACCCTTTCTTCAGCCCTTATGGCCAACTGAAAACATTCTCCAAATGATTTTGGTATTGTCAAACCAATCTCATCTTGCAAGTTATACCTAAGCCCATTAAGGTATCTTGCCACTTTCTCTTCTTCATCTTCCAATCCTCCTCTAATACTAAGCTTATGAAATTGCTCAGTATAGGACATAACATCCATGTCCTTTTGCTTTAAATTCTACCTCATCCTCTTTGTTTGAATAGAATAATCATATGGAAGAAATTGATCCTTCATCCTACCCCAAGAAGTGATTCTTGTTCCACCTCTAGCCACTCTTTCTGTTTGCACACTACTCCACCATGTAAGTGTTGTCCCTCTCAACTTTGTTTTTGCAAATTTAATCTTCTTCTCATCACTCATTTCCTCATACTCAAAGAAATTTTCAAGGGCATCTATCCACCCTAATAGCTCTTCACTATCCATCTTCCCTTGATAGATAGGTAACTCTATGTTTACCTTTGTTCCACTACCTTGAACTGCCTTCAGCAATCTCACAAATTTCTTTTCTTCAGGATCCAATTCATCCTCAGGAGGATTCTCATATGCCTCCTCATCTCCTTCTAAATCATTTTTTTCATCCCTTCTAGGATTCTTCTCCAATGCTTCCAACCTTGTCAAGATTGATGCATTCTCCCTTCTCACTTGTCTTAACTCTCTTTCTCTTATAGCATCCTGTTCTCTTCTCTCCCTCAACTCTTTTTCTCTTGCCTCTAAGGCTTCTCTCAATTCATTGTTCTCCCTATCCATTTGATTCTTAGGAGCCATCTTCACACTTTCACAAACCCTTATTGTTTCACAAGGTTCTACTACTCCCTCAAGGACCTACTTGCTTGCTCTAATACCAATATGATGCAGAGCATCAAGGACTAAGAAGAACAATTCAAAAACTTAGGGGAATGACTCTCAATGTTCACTGTCTTTAACAGAGATTAGACTTCTCATAAGGCAAGGCTTTAACTCAAAACTATACATGTTCATGACACAAAGTACAGGACCTGCAGGACAGCAGTCTCTACTATGCCTTTCATAGACAGTCACACATTTCTGCTTCATTAGAGAGACAGTCACAGTATTCTCCTTAGAATGATCTGCATTAAGACAAACTCAATCTCATACAATATACCAAATCAATAACATGCCAAACATGCCTAATGCCTTCCTTGACAAACCAATAACCCATCCAATCTAACTAATACCTTCTTTGTGGTAATTGTTTTCAATTAGGACTGACAGAGTCTGATGTAGGCAGAATGAATAGGTTTCATGGAGGAGTTTGTCTTACCTTTTATCATAGGATCATTGCTAGATCTAGAGCATCTTGTATTATTGACAATGACTGGTATTTCACAAAACTTCCACTCCCACAGTCGATGGCCATCACCTAGTTGTTGTTGTTCTTCTCCAAGTCCCAACACATGGCTCTGCAGGGTCATCTACATGGAAAACTCAACCTAAGCCATTCTCCTACCTCCAAAACCTTCACAAGACCTTGAGCTACCTACTATACATTCCATTCCATTGATCATAAATAGAAAAGATAAGTGGAATGAAGAGGAATCCATCGAACTACTCAGAAAAACCCTAACTCAGGGTTTAGGACAGCCTAAAACAAAATAGCAATTTCTCCCACCAAGTCTACTGTCAAACCTCCTAACTACATTCAAACTAAAGTTACTTCCTCCTACTAATCATCCAAGGTGCTATTGGGTTATGACTATTCCGTACAGGGTCAGGTACAGGCTGGAAACATCAGAAAAACACAGAAAAACAAGAGAATGGACGTTTCTTTATTTTGTTTCACTTCAATCTTCCTTCACTCTACAGAAATGAATAGTTTCTAGGCCTTTTGAAGCCTGTCACGATGCCTTGTACATGTTGGAGGGTAGTTGGAACCGATGGAGGGTGTAAAAACTACTCTGAAACCATCAACTGCCCGATCTACAACAATATTACTGTTTAGTAACTGTCCTCTTTAGGACTGTATTGACTATTTTTTTTGTTTAATGATGCTCTCTAACATTGGTAACCTTTGACAAGGTTCTAACATACCTTCTAACCTTTGACATGCTTTCGACCACGAGGATTGCCTCCTACACACTTTAGGAGGGCTACAAACTTAAGGAAACATATGACTGCCTTTTTACAATATGACTGTCCTCCTTAGGACTTACCACATGAGAGTAGGTTTTAGTTATTTAGACATAGTCCTTTTACAAGAATGACATTCAAGCCTTATTACAACATGGATATGGTCTCAAGGACGTTATTGAACCAAAACAAACTACTTGAAGATCAAGCAAAACCTAGATATCTTGGTGCTCCTGCACCAGTTACTCTCAAGTAGAAGGAGTTAATTTTGAAGAAACATTTGCTCTGGTGGCAAGAATTGAAGTAGTCAGATTATTTCTTGCCTTTTATGCCTTCAAGGACTTCAAAGTATATCAGATGGATGTCAAGTCTACCTCCCTGAATGATGACTTGGAAGAAGTTTACATTGAGCAACCAGATGGATTCCAATTGTCTGATCATGGTGATATGGTCTACAAGTTGAAGAAAGCATTGTATGGACTAAAACAAGCCCCAAGAGCCTAGTATGAAAGACTAGATAAGCATCTTTTGAAGATTGGTTTCAACAAAGGTACTGCTGACAGTAACTTGTACTTCTAAATTGATCATGAAAATAACTTGATTGTTGAAGTATTTGTTGATGATATCATTTTTGGAAGAAGAGATAGTATGTGCAAAACTTTTGCAAATCAAATGAAAAGTGAATTTAAGATTTCCATGTTTGGGGAAATGAATTTCTTCTTAGGTCTACAAATCATTCAAACAAAGAAAGGAATCTTCATTTCACAGACCAAATATGTGAAAGAATTGTTAAAAAAAATTTGGATGGAAGACTCAAAACCAATGAGTACTCCCATGGCAACTGGATGTAAATTGAGCAAAGATGATGACTCTCCTAAGGCTGATTAGAAAAAGTACAAGTCAACGATTTGAGGACTATTGTATCTCACTCAAACTAGACCTGACATTATAAATGTTGTTGGTCTTGTTGCTAGATTCCAAGCTGATCCTAGAGAATCTCATGTCATGGTAATCAAGAGGATTCTTAGATATCTAAAAGGGACAATTGAGTATGGTTTATGGTATCCTAGAGATCATGATTTCTCTCTTCATGCATATACAGATGCAGATTAGGCAGGAGATGTGGATGACCAGAAAAGTACCAATGGTGGAGTATTCTTTTTAGGGAAAAGATTGGTTTCTTGGCTGAGCAAGAAACAAGAGGCAATATCTTCATCCACTGCAGAAGAAGAATATATTACAGTAGCAGGTAGTTGCACTCAAGTATTGTGGATGAAGCAAATGCTAAGAGACATCAGAGTGGAGTATGAGGAACCTATCACAATCTTCTATGATAATTCAAGTGTAATAAATATATCAAAAAGTCTGGTGTTGCATTCAAAGACAAAACATATATGCATCAAGTTTTACTTTTTGAGAGAGCAAGTGAACAAGAATGAAGTCAGATTGGAGTTTGTGCCCTCTAAGGATCAGAATGCAGATATTTTTACTACCGAAGGACTCTTTTGAGTATCTCAGGGAGAAGTTAGGGGTTATTACCCCTCTGGTTCTAAATTAAGGTGCACTAATTTGCATCAGTCCGGTGGATCTCACAGTCATATCTTGTGGTCCGGATTGATGATGGGAAGCTAGGAAGCTACTACTCAGGGGGAGCAGTTGGTATGATTCTAAGTGATGCAAGTATCTGCCCTTTGCCATTGATGTCAAAAGGGGAGAGAAGACGTGAAAAATAAAAAGTGGATGCTAATCAAACAGGGAGCAATAAAGGAAGAGAAGACATGTGAATGGTTGTTGTTGATAGGGGGAGTTATGTCAGTCAATGAGGAGAAGTTCTTGTCTTGATGGTTAAAACAGTTTTTCACATCATATGTTGCCATCAATGACAAAGGGGGAGATTGTTGCAAGTATGGGCCTAACCGGTGTTTTCATTGATGTCAACATACTCCTGTTGCATTGATGTCAAGGATTGGATGAGTTGTATGTTGAGGATATTGAAAAAATTAGTCCTATCAAGAATAAAGAAGAATAGTGAAGATAGTAAGGTAAAAATCCCAGCTAAGATGAAGATTAGAGGATGCACATCAAAGGGTTTGTAGATATGTGTCTTAAGATGATGCAGTAAAGATTTGGGAGGTTCACATGAATATCTAAAGAAGTTATGGTCACTTGAGTAAAACTGGTTCTGACAGATGTTCAAAAGTGACAAAGTGACATAGATAGGTCCGGTGAGATCCAGAAATGCAATATCTTGTTCTACAAATTTGGTGGAGTGTTTAGGAAGTCAATGTGAATTGACAACTCAATTGGTTCATGGTCTGGAGGTTTGCAAGCATCTATTCCAATATGACAGTGATGACAGACTGTGTTCTTGAAGTTCTGGATGAAGGAGAGAATGATTTCAGTAATCAGAAGTAGTGTGGATGTTCTTGGTGATTCAGGCAATCTTGTGGAAGTCTTTGGATTGTGTCCAATTCGTGTTGGTGGTTTGCATTGAAGATTGAGCTCGTAATTGAAGAATTACTTCTGGATGATGATGTTCTTCCTAAGTTTGGCTGACTGGATGAGTTACACATCTTGCGGATGATCTTGAAGATGTTCTACAAATCATGGCATGTTCCTCAAAGAAGATTGAAGTCCCAGATCTATGTGGCTGATAGTGTGATGATCTGCATGAAGCCTCTTGTAATTAGTCAAGTTGTATTCACTCTGTAAAGTGTGTCGACTTGGATGATTATCCCAAAGTCAATGTCTTGTATAAATAAGAGTTGTGAAGTCATTTCAAAAGCATATTGCCAAAGATGAGAGTGTGGTAGAGAGCAGGGAAGTGAAAGGCAGAGCAGAAGTTTTGGGAATAAATGGAACTGACTTAAGCATGGCAAAGATGCTATTCTTCAGTTCAAGTATGTAATATTTATTATTCTGTAGACAGTGTGTCTCCTATAGACAATGGGCCTTTTATGAGCAGTGTGCTCAGGCAGTGAGCCCTAATTGGCATGTGTCATTTGTTCTTCTTATTCTTTTAACAGAGAATACAATCTTGGGTTATTCACCCCATGGTTTTTTCCCTTAACCAAATTTTCTACGTTAAAATCTTGGTGTCATATGTGTTAATGTGTTTCTGCTCTTAAATTGTTGCATTATGTTTCCATGATTGATTTATTATTATGCTGCTGAATTACAACATGGATTTATGATATTTTATTTCAGGGTTTAACTGCGTAGTTTTTGAGTCAAACACATGACCCATATTTCATGAGTAGTGGTTCACATGAACCCATCTCTCATGTTAATGAATGGTCCACTTAGCACTCATTGCATCTAGGTGTTGAACACAGGGGTGAAGCATCGGGACTTCCTGAGAGGTCACCCATCCCAGTACTACTCCAAATCAAGCATGCTTAACCATGGAGTTTCCCCCAAGATCAAGCCCACTTAGCTTGCTACCCCATTTGCTTGATCTTGGGGGAAACTCCATGGTTAAGCACGCTTGATTCGGAGTAGTACTAGGATGGGTGACCTCCCGGGAAGTCCCGATGCTTCACCCCTGTGTGCATCACCTAGATGCAATGAGTGCTAAGTGGACCATTCATTAACATGAGAGATGGGTTCATGTGAACCACTACTCATGAAATATGGGTCATGTGTTTGACTCAAAAACTACGCAGTTAAACCCTGAAATAAAATATCATAATTGGACATGTTGCGAAAAATACGTCCTACTTATCAAGATGGATTTAATTAATTAATAAGAGAAAGTGTTGGGACAACTGATTCACCCCCCCCCCCTCTCAGTTGTCTATCTTGAATATAATAAGGAGGAGGTTGTGATTTTGTAGGAAAAGGACTAGCGGGAGGGGAAGAATGCTGAAATTGAGGAGGAAGTACAGGGAGAGGGTAACTCTAAGGAAGACACCAAGAAGGGCTCTGCGGAGCTCCAGGGCTCAGAGTCAGGGGCTAATATCAACATGGACACTATTGTGGAGGAGATAGAGCAAATGGGTGGTGATGTTTTTGTTAACAAATTCAACAAGATTGAGGTGATGGATGTTGGTGAAGAAGGTCCCAGCAACTTTCTTGATTTTAATGTGCAAGGCTCTGATACAGACAGCACTGAGGGGAAGATCAAAGTGACTAGTAAGAAGATGAAAGGTACAAAAAAGAACAAGGGTAAGGCTAAAGAGACCCAGTAGAATAGGATGACCCATCTGGAACACAAGTTTAATACCCTAGCAAAGTTCTCTACCAGGGTCATGCATGAGTCCACCACGACTCTTGTGGCTCTCTAGACGAAGGGTCTAAAAGACCAAGAAAAAACATACATGAAGATGAAGAAGTGTGACGACGTCCTCCAGTTCCTTAGCGATGACTGGGACAAGATGTTCAATTAGCTGTTGGTGGCTGGGGGTTGGTCTGTTGTCTGTTTACGGTCGGTCTACTTTCTCTGTGGCATCTTGTTTCTCTTTTGCTTTATATTGTCTTTTTGTTGTCTATTGCTAGGTTGCTTAACTTTAATGGTTTAATTTAAACTGTTCAAGTTTTGGTGTGCCCTTGGTGGCTATTTTGTAATGGGATCGGCACCCTTTTATGCTGCTTATCTTATCAAAAACAAAATATTACTTGTTTAAAAATTATTTTTCATGTTAATATTATCAATTAAATTCCCATTTTAAAACATTTTATTTACCTCATTAATAACTTTTTGACTGATAACTTTTAATTTAATAGTAATTAGCCAAAACATTAATCAAACGGTCACAACATAAATAACCCAAATACCAAATAATACCTGATGACAAAGCATGATCGAACAACATGACCACAACAACAGTGACTGACTATCATGCCCAACCAACCACACTGACTAGGAGAAAAACTAGATACTCATCCTTTTCAAGGATGGTGACTAAGCTAGGGAACCCTACATTATATCCATTCAACTATTTCCATTGGATTTAAGGCATGCTCAAACCTATCAATTCAGGGAGATTCGATGTCTGATACCTGCAACTTGCAACAAAAAAAAGGTCAAACATATATATATATATACATCAAACAAGTACCACCTCACGCATAACATACAGTTGCTTAACAGACAAGATAGAACAAACAGTTACATAATGATCAAATATGAGCAATTACCAAATAATACAATCATAATACATAAAACTCATAATTAAATTAATCTGCATCATCAAATATGTCCATAAAGCTGTCATAACATAAACATAAAACACCAATAATAAAAGTATCATCAAATGTCATCATGGTAGTAAATCCATCATCAAGCAAAATGTCATAATGTCTAGATCCAAAAGAGAAACTATCAGTCTAACATAAAGCAAAAATGAGGGGCACTACATCCTCCCCCTAGGATCGGGCTTACTTCTAGAAGCCTGCAAACAAGATAAGGGTAGAGACCTCGCATCCTGACACAACCTCCCAAGAAGCTGAAGTAACATCATTTAGGTCCCACTGTACCCCTTACCTGCTCTATGCCCCTACCCTTGAGGGTCAACCCCTGATGTTGCAGAACGCGCACGAGCTCCAAAGAAAGTTGTTCATCCTCTACCTATGGTCTCAAAGACTGTCCCCTAATGCTCTGCCTAGCGGTTATCAACTACTACAAACACTCTATGAGACCTCCCTGCATCAACCATTGTAGACGCTGAAAATGTCAGCCTCTAACTCAATCCTGTAGCGTTCTTCTATGGATACTGCCTGGCTATATGGCCCTGCTATCCATAAGAGAAACATCTTGTACCTCTATCGTAACTTCTATCACCTGAGAATGCATTGGACTAATAAAAACTATCTCTACTAACTACAGACTATGTGCTTTGAGCTGGCTGATTGGGATGATAATGCTTGGCCCGCTGCCAATTGCAGTTTTTCCCCGACTATGGACCACCACCTTGTTGAGGTTGAAAGTTATTGGATTTCGATGGGGAATGCTACTGCTCACCCTTAGCGGGTGCATGATGGCCTCTAGAAGAACCTGCTACCTGAGACTAACCACCATGAGACCTGAAGCCTACTGGAGCCGCACTACCAATCTGCAGACTTGTATGGCCTCCAAGAGCCATGGACAAATTCTTCTCTACCAAACGGGCCTTCTCAACTACCACCTCCATGGTCTTAGGCTCGAAGACATGGACTCCTCCACTGATACAGGCATTCAAGCCCCTAATGAAGTGCTAAACCAACATAGCCTCATCATCTCCAATAGCTCATACTGCTCCACCGACATAGCCATCTATCTCAACTGATGAAACTCGTCAGCAATGATCTGATAGGAAACGATCTATGAACCTCTCCAAAAACAATTCCCAAGAAACTGTACCAATATCCAAATGTAACTTCTACTCCTCCAAATGCCACCATGTAGAAGTAAAACCTCTAAGGTGCAAGATGGCACATCTCGCCTTGGTGTTACTACCATATGGATGCATGGCAAAACACGTACCCAAATCTATCAACCAAGTCTCTGCCTCCAAACCACTACTAGAACCATCAAAAGTGGGAGGGCATTCCCTCAAAAGGTCTCTCATGTGGCTTGCTAAGATAGACTCCTGCTTTGTGTAATGTCCCCTTTTAGGAAGAACAAAATTTATTAATCCTGCACACAATTTTACTTCTTGTATGATCGATTGCTCTTAGTAATGCTTGTTGATATAATACCTTGTGCTGATCTAATACTTGTATTTAATGGAAGACCAATCTGTTGTCTGGTGATTTATATTACTATATGATCTTTTTTACTTCACACTTCCTTTTTATATCTTCAATGGTGTATGGCTGCAACTATTGCCAAGAGAGGCAACACTTCATAAAGAGAATTATTCTCTTTTAATATATTTCTTTTCTTTAACTCAAACCATATATATTATATCTCAGATATATCTGATGTTCTTATAAGGCTGCTAGTGTACATAAGTATCTCTGAAATGGTATATTACAACTCAAAATATATTATTCCTTATATATTGCAGATTTAAATATGCCATGAATATATTTACCATTTCCAAAAATTCTATATTATATCCTTCTTGCTATTATATTTATAAATCAGAATTATATTCCTTGTGTATTCTTTTCTATTTTCCTTACCCTCTCCAGATATATATATTTCTCATTCCTTTCTTTTTCCTCCCTTTATGTTATCTTCTTCCCATCTTTATACCCTCCTTTAATGAAGGGATGTGTCTTATAGAAAATAACCTTTAATTAATATGCACCTCTTTTATTTACTAATAATCTAACTTGCTTCCTCTAACATAATTGTTGCATTTATCTTTGTTTTAATAAACTTGGTCTATCTTTATTTGCTGTTGTATACGAGTCGTAGCCCTTTATTGATATCTTCCAAGGATATTAGTTAATATTAATTTTATATATATTTATAATATTATATTTATAATGATCATACTTTATACTAATATTTGATTTAATATTTATATTGATAATTATAATTATTATTTAATAATAATATTTATATTTATATATTATAAGACACTTGTCTTATATATATTATATGATAGTTATATTATAATAAAATTTATTTATATTTTTATTAATATTAATATACATATTTATATTTATATTATATATATCATATATAATATTATAATTGTCTTTATATTTATTATATATAAGTACAATAAATATATTATAATATTGCTTAATAATATTATATATGTTTATTAAGTATTATTATATACATAATTATCATCCAATTTGATGATGACAAATAATGTCTTAATGTTGGGACATGACACTTTATTGTCATCTCTCTCCTCCTATGAGACCTTTCTCTTTCCCTCTCCTCCAGCTGATCAACCTCCTATCTAGGGCCTAGGTGAGCAAGGACCTCCTCAAGTAGATGACGCAAGTGAGATCCCTTAGGCTGACCCTCATTCTCTATATTCTGACCCCCACCTTCCTAAGCACTCTCACGAGGGGAACTAGGAGGAGGGCTATCGCCACCACCTCTCCCGCGTCCCCTACCACGACCTCGACCTCGTCCTCGACCTCTAGGCATCTTCCGGACAAACACCACCAAAGGACAACCTCAGGTTGATAGGCGAGGATAACAAAAGGAAAAACAAAACATAATCTGCAGAATCTAAGCAACTAGGACAACATAATGGGTTGCTATAAAACCAGAGTACCCAGTGTTAGAACCTAGTGCTCTGATACCAAGTGTAATGCCCTGCTACAAAACCCTAGGGAACAACTCAACCTATGCTATACATAAGGACAATTTTTTTTTACAACTCATAAGTAACATTATTTATTAATCTTAAATTACAATATAGAATATTTTATGACAACACACAAAAATAAATTTATTTTTATGAACACTAACAAAATATTACTTGTTTAAAAAATATTTTTCATGTTACTATTATCAATTAAATTCCCCTTAAAAAACATTTTATTTACCTCATTAATATTATTATTTATTTATCAAAGTACCTTTTTGACTAATAACTTTTAATTTAATAAAGTAATTAGCCAAAACATTAATCGAATAGTCACAACATAAATAATCCAAATACCGAACAATACCTGATGACAAAGCACGATCGAACAACATGACCACAACAACAGTGATAGACTATCATGCCCAACCAACCACACTGACTAGGAGTGAAACTAGATACTCATCCTTTTCAAGGATGGTGACTAAGCTAGGGGACCCTACATTATCTCTGTTTAACTATTTCCATTGGATTTAAGGCACGCTCAAACCTGCCAATTCAGGTGGAGTCGATGCCTGATACCTGCAACCTGCAGCAAATGAAAGGGTTGAACATATATATATAATCATCCAGTCAGACACACTGTGAAAGGGAATCATAGCATTGCAGGGCACTCACGCATGAGTAATGTGACACTGTCCCTTTCACCAACACATCAAACAAGTACCACCTCACGCATAACATACAGTTGCTTAACAGACAAGATAGAACAAATAGTTACATAATGATCAAATACGAGCAATTACCAAATAACAGCATCATAACACATAAAGCTCATAATTAAATTAATCAGCATCATCAAATATGTCCATAAAGCTGTCATAACATAAGCATAAAACACCAGTAATAAAAGTATCATCAAATGTCATCATGGCAGTAAATCCATCATCAAGCAAAATGTCATAATGTCTAGATCCAATAGAGAAACTATTAGTCTAATAGAAAGCAAAAATGAGGAGCACTACAATAGATTTTCTATCTAGATTACCTACATAAATAGAAGAAGGTGTTGTGGATGATTCTTTTCTAGATGAGCATTTGTTTGCTCTCAATATACACACACCATGGTTTGCTAATATTGCTAACTACTTGGTAGCAGGGTAGATACCATCACATTTCTCTCCAAGAGAAAGGAGACAATTAGTGCATAAAATCTTTTCATATTCTTGGATTGCTAGTTATTTGTTCTACACTGGTCTAGACCATATTATGAGGAGATGTATAAGAGAAGATGAGGTCTTTGACATCCTAAAAGCTTGTCATGATGAGCCTTGTGGGGGTCACTTTGCAACCAAAAGGACAACATTCAAGATCTTAACATTAGGCTATTATTGGTGAACTCTTCATAAGGATGCAGTTAAGTATACAAGGAGTTGTGACAATTGTTAGAGAATGGGTAAACCAACAAGATTACTTGAGATGCCTAAAAGAATTAATAGAGATTGAAAAATAACAATGAAAAGAATCCGTTATATTCAATGAAACACGGTTACATACATATAGTTGAAAATAGATTAACAACTTCCTAAAAATATGCAAAGATAACTGACAGCAGACTGAGTGCTTGTGACAGCGAACTGTAGAGTCATTGACAGCAAACTGGACACCTCTATAACTGATTGTGACACCACTGCAACTCTATACACATGCATGATTTTTTTATGAATTATTCTAACACCCCCTCTTAATGAATAACATATCTGTGAACTGACTACAACAAAATAGTTTGTTGTTACATTTATTTATGTTGGAGCAAATATTCCAACACCCCTACACCACTAAACTAACTAACAACATAAAATTCAAAATTACATTATTCAGATACTGTTCTTTGAAAAACAGTTCTCGGACCAGTGAAACTTCTGCAAGCTGCTCCAATAGCCTCCTAGTTGTAATCCAAGTTCCCAACATCATTGGACACCATTTGCACATGAAGTGTCTCATTACCCTCGTAAAGGTATGATGTTGAACTTCCAGATTTCTGGATCTCCCCTGAACTATTGGACATCAATCCTCACATGCATGTCTCATAACCCCAATGAGGTGTAGTTTCTCTGATCCACAAGCATCTCGGACTATTGAACATCTATCTATCCTCTACTGCATCCTTCCCTGTCTTCAAGGTGTCAACTTCTTCAAAATAAAACAAGTGCCTCATCTTCAATGAAATCATCATCACTATCAATATCTGGTGGTTCTTCAGTAATGGCTATATTTACTAATTCTTTAACTTTCCCTTTGAGAAGGTCACTTGCACGAGTTTTACAATTAATTGTTGTATGACCTTTTTTCCTACAATAGTAACACTCGATCTCACTCTTACCTGACATTCTCTTTCCCATCCTTTTATTTGAGTATAATGCAAGCTCTTGTTGAGTATCTTCTCTTGGTTCTCCTGTAGCAGCTCTCTTTTCTTCAACTAAGAGTACTGAAATCATGTCTTCTAAAGTTTGTGAAGGCATTTGACTGAGAGTAAAAATAATATTGCTATATTTCGAAGGCAAACTATTTAACAAGACAACTTTAGCATCCTCTTTATCTACCACAAGACTGACTTCAGCTAGTTGTTTAATGAGAGATCTTAGATTGTTTATGTGGTTAGACATGGTGATTTCATTAGACATCTTGAAGCTAAATAATTGCAGTTTCAAAGAGAACTTTGCATTTGTTGCTTTTGCTCCAAACAACTTATTTAATTCATCCCAGATTTCTTTAGATGATTTTTCCAGATCCACATGGTGTAATTTTGAATCTGAAAGAGCAAGACCAATAATGGACTTGGCTTTTTCATCTCTGCTTTCCCAATCAATCTTCCTTTTAGCATCTATTGGTACCACTTCAGTGCCATTCACTATACCCCATAAATTTTTGTTCATCAATTGCATTTGTATTTTCACCTTCCATGTGTGAAAATTATGACCATTGAATTTATCTAGAGGTGTTTCCATTTTCAAAAAACTTCTGTAATAAACAAAAAAAAAACAAATCTGTACTTTGAGACAAAAAATATCTTTGTGAATGTTTCACAGCAGAGGGATTTGCAGCATGGCCTTAGTAACCTTCTTAACTGCTCTAATAGACTCTTTCTCTAGCAGCAGTAAGCACAGACAGCTCTTCTACAGGCCTCATCACACACAGCAGTCATTCATAGATCATTTGATACTACCTTCAATCCTTGTTGACTCACCCAAGATTTTGAGAGAGCTCTGATACCATAAAAGAATTAATAGAGATTGAAAAATAATAATGAAAAGAATCCGTTATATTCAATGAAACACGGTTACATACATATAGTTGAAAACAGCTTAACAACTTCCTAAAAATATGCAAAGATAACTGACAGCAGACTGAGTGCTTGTGACAGCGAACTGTAGAGTCATTAACAGCAAACTGGACACCTGTATAACTGATTGTGACACCACTGCAACTCTAGACACATGCATGATTTTGTTATGAATTATTCTAACAATGCCTTTGCAGCCACAGATGGCACTAGAACCATTTGACAAATGGGGGCTAGATTTCATTGGGCCAATTTCACCAACTTCTAATAATGAGTACATTTTAGTTTGAACTGATTATCTAACAAAATGGGTTGAAGTCAAGGCCTTTGAATTTTCCAGAGATGGAAATGTAGCCAAATTCTTGTATGAAGAGATCTTCACTAGGTATGGAGCACTGCAAGAAATTGTCACTGATCAAGGTCCCCAGTTCACTTCTGAACTCATTTCCACACTAGTTAAAGAATATAAAGTCAGGCATAGAAAATCAACACCTTATCACCCCTAAGCCAATGGGCAGGTGGAAGTTACAAATAGAGAAATTAAGAATATTCTGACCAAAATAGTGAACATTCATAGGAAGGACTGGGCAGCCAGACTACCAGAGGCAGTATGGGCATACAGAACCACATGGATAACAAAAACTAGTTTCACACCTTATGAGTTAGTGTATGGTAAAACAACAATTTTACCCATAGAATTTGAATATAAGACACTAAGGACTACACTAGCACTTGACATGGATCTGACAGCAGTACAACAAGAAAGACTTCATATTCTTAATGGGCTAGATGAGATCAGAATGGTAGCTATGCACCACATAGAGATAGTTCAAAAGCAGAGAGCCAAATGGCATGATCATTTCATCAAAAATAAAGAATTCCATGTGGGTGACTGGGCTCTATTATATGATTCAAAGTATAAGGATCATAAGGGCAAACTACAATCAAGGTGGTTAGGACCTTATGAAATACACTAGGTATTTCCCAATGGATTTATTAAACTACAAACCATAGATGAGGTCACATTTTCACTATTGGTTAATGGCCACCGATTAAAGCTCTATACTAGGCCAGTAGACAGAGATGATTTTCTAAACCAATTCTCTATTACTAGCCATGAACCAGATACTACTATATTATCACCAAGCAGTAACATGGAAGAATACCCTACCAATTATCAAAGCGACTCAGTAGGTGAGCTACACAGCTCACCTCCTAAGGTCACTCAAGTATAATTTATTTCCTTTCTTCACGTGCACATATAGTACCGATGCTGCCATCTTCATGAAGATCGATTCGATAAGTCGTAGGGACCTGTAGAAGGCAACAAACTCCACATTGCCACAATACACATTAGGACATGTTGAAAAAGGAACATGCAACAACTATCCTTCCGCTCACATGTAGCAACTATCCGTCAGCTCATTCAAATTTCGTGCCATGCACTCCACTTTACAAGTGCATGCAGTCGTCGTTCATCACATCACCGCATGCAAGCTACCTTAGCTGGTTCACATGTGCCAAATGTCATTTCCACCATTTCTCATAATAAGTTTTGTCCAATCAAACTTATGTTGTTGACACATTTTCCAATGCTCTGCTTGCGCGAAGTTCAGTTCACTTCATTCCAATAGGTACAAATATTAACTTTCCATTATTTAACACATATTTTAATGCTTCCATACATGCTCACATTTAATAATACAAAATTATCATTAGTAATCTTACATCCATATATTATCATCCTTCTCTTTGCCATACACAACCCTGAACTAAGGTCACTTCAAGAATTTAGTTGGGGGGAGGGATAGTGTTTTTTGCTCAAAATAATGATTGTTCACCATTGTTAGTACACAACACAGATAATACAACATTTTATTCCTTTTCCTTCTTATGACTATGACCTTTTGTCTACTAAAATTCCCACAATTCTGAGTCAGTTCAAGCCATTTTGTTAGTTTAGGCTAGTGTGAGTTGATGCATATAAGTATAATATAGCAAGGGAATATACAAAGGGTTATTGAAATTAAAAGTGCAAGCAGATATAGCAGAGTGTTGGTAGAAGGATTGTGAAAAATTTGAGTTTCAAGTTCAATTTGGCAATATGGGAGGAGACCTCATTAGACGGGAACCTACAGTGCATGATGTGGCACTAGGAGACTAGTTAACCTTGCTGATATTTACATGAGTAGGATGGGTTGACTATTTTCTGAGGCTCACAGAATTCAATAAAGGTATGATGAGGCAATTTCTAGCCTCACTCTACCATGATGAAGCCAATATAAAAGGTCTGATAGTGGATGCTTCAGAAGCAGCAATTGCTGAGGTATCTAGTTTACCCATAAGTGGTGAAGAGTTCCCCATCAAGATATATGCAATACCTGCAGAAGATGAATTCAATGAGGTAGGGGAGCAACTATAATCCACGTCACAAGGTACTAAAAGACTACCACTTCCAAAATTATGGGCTTCTTGTGACATGCATATTATCAAATACCTTACTTGTGATGGTAGGCAGTCCACATTATACACTGTGCATTTTAAATTGTTGTCATCTTTGCCATAATAGAGTAATGTGCCAAATTTCCTGTATAATTTCTTAAAGAGAATGGCATATGAATATCAAAGAAAGTCAAATAAATCAGCATTATCCCATGATTGTTTGGTCACTTTGTTAGTAAAGAGAAGCCTTAGGATGCAGTATCCACATGTGCCCTAAAAATGATTCTTGAAATGTAGAAACATTAATGACATCCTTAATGAGCCAGTGGCACCAGAGAATGTAGAATCACTTGCTGCATCCTTAAGAGAAAACCTTGTTTCACCTGCTATTTCACCTACCTGCAACGTAGAAGAAATAGGAGAACAAGATGTACCAATTTTGCCACATGTAATATCTGACCAACGCATAATGGAAGAAGTGAATCAAACCCCAGGGGAAGAGGCAAATCAGACCCCATACTCTAGTAAGACACCTAGCACCAAAACACCAAGAACCAGGAAGAAGAAGGGTGATTCTTCTTCTGAGCCTACAACAAGGTGAAAAGATAAATTCATGCACCTTTAAGGCGTTCATACCACCTAAAGAAGAAGGGTGTTATGATGACTACTATTAAGAAGCCTAGAAAAGAGAAAGAGGATGTTGTAGCAGTGGAAACTGACCATGAAAAAGAGGTCAATGTGATTGAGAATGTACCTAACAAAAGAAAATGGTATGTGTCTACCACCTTTAAATCTGAATCAGAGGACATTTTTATTGCTAAGAAAACTAGGAAGAAAACCCCAGACAACCATGATAATGAGGAATATGAGTTCACAAGGGTGGTGATGAACAACTTTCTAGGGATGAGGAATTATTGAATGAACATAGGAATATAAGAAGAGAATTGCAAGAAGCCTTTGAGAGAATAAAGCAGTTGGAAGACTTGATCAAAACCTGTGAGCAAAGGGACAAAGAGAGAAGCAAAGATACATGAGTTGGAAGAAAACGTTAACACGTATGATCAGGGGTCAAAGTTAGACATCCTTACAGAGCTAGCCATACTAGTTGCAGGAAATAAGGAATTAGTGGTTGAAGAGAAAAGACTCCTTGTTGTAAAAACCCCAACTTGTCATACAGTTGTGTCCCTAGGATATCAGTTATGGAAGGTTACTCAGGATTTCTCTAAACAAAAAGTAGAGTGGAAAAGAGAAAAAGAAGTCATGATTACAAAACACGCCAAGGCACTAGAAAAGAAATATACTGAGTTGGGAAGGCTAGCAGTCAGAATGGAGGAAATAACAGACAAAGCTGCTCAGATTGTCAAATGTAGACACCCAGCTAGGACATATGTCTTGTTTCTGTAGGAAAATTTTTTGAGTTGCCATTTCAGTAAATTGATTAGTAATAAACCTGTTGAAATGAGTGGGAAAATGACCTTCCTAAAAGTTTTTGCTACCACCACACCTGAAGAACAAGACCAACTATGTGAGTTTTACTTACATAATTATGTTGTATATGAGGATGTTGAATGGAATCCATTGATTTATGTGGGGGATTTATAGGTAAGAGCACTAGCCTCTTACTTCAGGAATGAGAAATTTAGTGGGGAAATCATGCAAGCTTACACAAAAAGAGAAAAATATATTGCCCTCCCAATTAGAAGAGAATCGGAAATCCCTAAATTAATAATCGCATAATAGAGACAACTCTTGGAACACAGGGGTGTGGGAATATGATCATGAATTTAAGGCTACAAGATTATGAAAGGATTCAACATTTAACAGTTGGGCTCATTCATCACTCTCATCAGCATGTACAGGACAGGTTGAACAGTTTGACTCCAGAATTACAAAAGAAAGAACCCCACTCTGTTCATAACTTCATGGCTATGTTTGAAAGGGTCAGGAAATACATGGACATTGCCAAGGGATAAGGACTGAGCTGGATACCACTTACTTTCCAACCCCCTATGCTTCTATATCTAGTGCCACATTGGATTGGCAAGAGGAGTGCACAATGTGCAAAAGCAGAGGTCTCTAGAATGAACAAGTTGGCATACAATAATGGCTTTTATTCGGAGTAGATCAAAGGAGTAGGTATTGTTGCATATTTTAGGGAGATCACCTTGCATTATAACCTACAACCTTAATTGATTTGCTTGAGGACAAACAAATGGATAGTTGGGGGGTGTGATGAACCTAGTTATTAGCCTGTTTTCTTATAAGTTTTATGCAAGTTGAAAGACATTCCCAGACATTATTTTAAGCATATTTCTATATTATGTTATCCCTTATGGTCATTATGCAGACTTGAACTTGGTTAATTAAGTATATGGAGAAATGATTATAATATGATGAAATTGTATGTTATATGTGGGAATGTATGCATTGTAGAGAATGTTTGTGTCGATTATGGTTGTTAGTATTTTGTACATCTTTATGGACTAAATCTTGTAGCTAAAAGAGGAAGGACTGTAACCCACAGCAACTACAAGGTGCAGCCCGTAGCCACAACATTTCCAGGAAGTAGAATAGGGAAGGTTCCAGACTCAACTAAGTGCAGCAACCACAGCATGAGGACACTTGATGGAGATAATCATGCATCGTGATGGTAATCAATAAAGATGATTGGAAGTTTGAAGGATTCTATTGCAACTAGAAGACCAACAGGACTGATTCAACCAGTCCATGTTCCCCTGATTCAACAGAGAGTTCTAATTTTATTAAGACACTTCTTTCCTTCCTTTTTTAGTTATTATTGTTAGCATTCATTACACTCTGGTTTGTGCAGAGTGGTGTTTTATGTTCATAGTTAAGAGACCTATTTTAATAAACTCCCCCGTGCCTATATTTATGGCTCGATGGTCGAGGCAAAAGTTAGTTAAGTTTGAATAGTTTTTGCTCTGTCACAAATATAGCTATCTGAATCTTTTCTAGATTATGCAGATAATGTTAATTTGATTATGAGTTATGAATACTATAGTTCAACAAGATTTTATGTGATTTGTGTTGGCGTTTCAATTCGCACCTCTCGAATGCAAGTTAGAAACAGACAGCTATGCACAGATAAACTACTCTCCTATTGGAAGGGGGAGTTCCCTTTTTGCTAATGTTCGCTAAAAAGATAAATTAAATGAAACTTCACCTATCTTCTTTTTGATTCTCAGCTGCAAGCACAAGGTTATAAAACTCTAAATGTTGCAGAAGACGTTTTTTTCCTTTTTTAAAACTTCCACTACAACTAAGCATAGACAAACAACACTTTCAATCTCCTGAGTAAATTTAGAGCAAAGGAAATTAAAAGTGAACAAGGAATGATTGTCTTAAGAAAAACTTAAGCAATTTTTCTCCCAGATTTACACCACAAGACTTATAGTACTTTAATGATGAAATATGAAATGAAAGTTGCAAAAGCCACACATCTAACAACAAAAACTTAATGAATCAAGATAGAAAATCAAAGCAAAATAGGCATGAGACTTCTATTCAATATCAAAAAGTTGGTACTACTCTAGGACAGCAATTGCAGCAAAAGGTAGGCATACAACAAGTGATCAAACACCGGAGAACAGATTACATAGAGTGAACAGACACTTGGAATATCAAGATTTGCAGGATAGAATAGGCACATCAAATTTGCTATCACAATTACCATCACATACAATGGGCAAGGATGCCCTTATTTATACTAAAATCAAAGGAGTAGGAAACCCTAAAATCTCCTTGATTAACCCTAACTTGCCAACTCGCAAGCTTTATTACTATTCTAAAACAAAGATACAATAAACAAATGCTTTAAAGCGATTTGCTTTAAAGCAAAGAAGATTCCAACTATCACAAAGCGATTTCTTTTCTAAAAATAGAATGGATGAGCTTAGGATGAAAGCAAATGCTTTAAAACAAAAAGCATCTATTTTAGAGCTGCTTTCTTTTGAAATGCATCCTCGTCAACATTCTTGCTTTTTGGTGATGTCATCTGTTGATATTCTTTTGTTGATTTCTCTAACATTTCTTCACCATTGGCAACCATCTAAAGAAATTCATGAACTTCACCCACAGCCTTGTCAAACTTCACTGTCATTGTAGCAAAACGACCAATCTTGCCAGCACTGATATCATCATTAAAATTGCTATGAGCGCGAGTCTGGAACTCTACTTGCACTTCCCTGAGATCATATAGGGTACCATCTTCTCTTTCATATGAACATGGGATCTGAGAAATAAAAGATCTGACAAACTTGAGGACATTTACTACCTTTTCTTTCTATTCTATCAAATCTGAAATCATACCGTCATAAGTTTTTATTGTGAAAAGGTATTGTGCCTTCCAAGTAGAAACTATCTTCTTATCATCGGCTGAATCAACAGAATAAAATGCAATCTTCAAGTTGGAGATAATGATCTCAAACACCGGTCTATTTTCTGCCATGGTCTGTTGCAACCCCTGGATGCCTTGTAAATCATGAGCATTGTACTTTATTTGATAAAGCTCTGAAAGTACAACTCTCCCTTTGGTCACAGATTCTTCCACCCAATATTCATGTGCCTCCCATAGACGACCAACTGACTAAACTACCGCTGATCGACTGTTGATTCAAGATTCGGTGGAAGCAATAAATCAACCTGTGATGTGCCATGGAAAAGGTTGGAAATGTACTACCACAACTGTCTGATTTTAGCTTTGAGAGCTACATTTTCCTCTCCATCTTTCAACACCATTTCCTTCAAATTATCCGCTGTAACCTCTAAGAGATTTACATCTGTATGGTGGGTACTTCTACCAAGGTTAGCTTTGACAACTGTGAAATCATCAACCTCAACATCATCAGCACTTCTATCCTCTGGCAATGTTGCAGTTTCAAGGATTATTTCTCCATCTGTATTCTTCTCAATGCAAACCTGCTTCTTCAACTTCTTGTCTGGTGTGTCTTGGTAGACGCTTTTAAGCTCTATTATATCCATTTGATATGAGGGATTTCTCCTCTTCCTTCCCAGAATGTTTTCAAGCCAGGATGAGCCATCCTCTCTTGGAAACTTGCTGATAACATCATCATCTTGGTTATAACATCATCAGCTCCTGATGAACCAATGTGTGCATCAAAGTTATGAACCGGTGAATCTGGCTCTGAATCTATGTGGATAAGAGAAGTGATCTGTGAAGAAGGTGGAGAGACATGATCTGGAGGTAATGCTTCAACATGCAACATTGGTTCAACAGGAACTTCTGATTCAACTGCTGGGTGTTCCTGCTGGACATGAGTTGGAGACTCATCCTTTTTCCTCTTTAACTTAGCCATAATTTGTTCCTTCTAGAAGAACACTCATAGCTTTTACCCTTTGTTTTGGCTTGGAAGTAGAAGGCTCTGATGGTTGCACAACTGGCGGCTCTGCTAACAGAATATCATCCTTCCGCTTAGTATTCAAGAATATCAAACTATTTTTAACCACTCGACTTGTTCTTTCTTCAATGGAAGTGCTCTCTTTTACTGACCAATTAACTAGTGGCAATAGTTGTTGCTCAATTTGGTCTCTGAAATACGTGGGAAGTAGAACTTCACCACTTTCTGTCAAACCCTCTATATCTTATGATAGGATATCATACATCTGTTGAAGAGTGAATCTGCTATAATTGTGTTCTCACACTTCAAACTCATCAGCACAATTAGCCCAGAAGTCTTCAACTACATGCTTTTGCATATAATTCTGACCAAGATGTGATGCAAAAACACCACGAGGATCATATGAAGACCTCCTGTCGAAAAACTTGAGACCATATCTGGATGATTCGTTACCAATTGCCTTGGCATCTACTTTAGATCTGCATCTGTAGATACTCATCCCAAGTGGAAAATTGAAAGCTGCCTTGCGTATGCTACACAAAAATGTATGAACTTCATAGGCTTGCCTCAAAAATTCCATAAATGCTATTTCATCTTTGGATATCTCGGTAACATGGCTGGCTCTCTTGAGAAGCCATATACTCTGATGTAGGAAAAAGTGGGAAATTGGATAAACCAATCAGCCCATTCTGCCATTGATATTCTATCATCTGCTGAAAATTGTATATGCAACTCATTATCCATATCTCACATTGCATGTATCAGGAATGCATCATTTACCCGCCTGTAATGTCATTCATCTTGGGAGATTTTTAGTTGTGGGAAATGGTGATATACATGTTAAATACAAAGAGTTCCAACAACATTCAAACCTCTTAATTGACCTTGAAAAGCCATCAAATACACAAGGTATGATATCATGTGGAATTCATGGGCTCTTTGGAAATCAATTATTTGTTGGTGGAGACTATCACTGATGAGTGCCGACTAGTCATAGAATTCGGTTCCATCAACAATCTGGGACCTGATGTAAAACATCCAAGGCTGGAACTTGTTAGCATCTGCTTGACCCATGATCTGGCTTAGCAAAGTAATCATTATTGCATGTTCCTCCTTGAATTCTCCACGTCGAACATTCTTTGGCATGACATTCTGCTTCTCTTTTAACCACATCTGACCAATTCTTTTCCGGTATTTTTCTTTATCATTGTTCCAAGCCCTCTTGCATTCTTCAAGTGAAATAGTTAAGTTTTCTCTCTGAACAGGTATTGTGAAACACTTCTTAATGTTGTTTGGCCTCAGGCTGCAAAGCACACGTCCATCTCTTGACTGGATTTCTCTTGTGACCGAATTGTAATGCGTCATGCAAGCAATTACAAATTTGATAGTTTGCATTGTGATGGGAAAGGATGTTGCTACAAGCAAATCGGAGTGTCCTAGATTCCCGATAGCATTATTTCCTACATCCTCCAAAGAACATAAATTGATCACTGGAAGTACTTTATGTAAGTTTGTTTCACAAGTTCTCAAGTAATCATGAACCAACGCCATTTTGGGTCTGATTTGTGTTGGAGAGTACTGCATATTGGAAGATTTGAAAATCAACTGTGAACACGCCTATGTCAGAAAAATCTTGGACAAATGGCTGAAAAATACTTGCTAATTTTTAGAAAAAAGCAAATTCTTAGCACAAAAGCTGGCACATGGGTTTTGTAGGCAATTCTGTTTTGAAGCAACCCAAATTGTCAAATTTTGAAAAAGCAGGGATTTTCCCGAAAAAATAGGAAAAAACAAATTCCAGGAAAAAAGCAAAACTCCAATCTTCAAGAGGATGATATTCTAGATGGACACATCTCAACAAAAACTAAAAAAGCTACGGTCAAATTTCTGATAAACGATCCCCTTGAAACAAGGACCCTGAAAAAGCGAGCCTCCCTGCTTCCTCAACCCGAAACTATGAAGAACGCTGAAAAAGCACTTCGTTTTGGTCTTCAAATCTTTGTTGAAAGAAAAATAAAAATATTTTCTCTGGATGCAACCTACAAAAGATAATGAAATAAAGAAGCCAAATGCTTGTCTTTATAGATCTTTAGGGAGAAAAAATAGCTTTATTTGTGTGAGAATAAAACTTGGACCTCATCCATGAAGAAAGCAACTTTTAAAGCACAAATCCAAGTGGATGTCTTCGAATAGGAAGAATCCCTATTTTGTAGCTACCTATGGCTTCATGTGTAAGATGACAAAAAATATCTTCTTTTGATGATGTCATTGAACACACGAGTTGAAAGAAGTGCTAGCCAATTTTTCTTCGTTTTCGACACTTCTACACTCATTTTGACTTAAATATGGCCTGTCTCTGACTTCAACAAGGTGGCAAAATGTCACCATTGATTGAAATAGCTGACTAATCCTGACATTTTAGAGACCTATCAACTGAGATTCCATTTCTGACCTCTGACTGACGATCAAGCATCGTTTGATCAAGTTTGACCTCCTGAAAATTGCCAACGGGCAAAGATTAGGAAACAACTATCAGAAAACACTGTAAAATCTAAAATATTTCTAACTCTGGGCAAGATGGGCGCCCCAAGTCACCTGGGGTGCCTAGTTTCACCAGCCTTAGCCATTTTTCTGAAAATTGCAACTTCTTCAATTTTTTGATTTGCCTGCACATTTCGATGGCGAAGGACCCCTGTTCGACCATCAATTTCTATCTGCTGGGACAAAACAAAGTTTGATAATCTGTTAGAAAGATAGACCTGATGAAAATTAAGTTGACTGTACTTTCTATCTACCTTGGGAAATGTGCCAAACTGATCAGCTCTGAACCAGACCAGGCTAATGGAGGGAGATTCACGTTTTTCGAGAAAAACTCAAAAATATTCTTTCTTGTTTTTTGAGAAAAACTCAAAAATATTCTAACTCTGGTGAGTTTGGGTGCCCCAAGTCACCTGCGGTGCCTAGGATTCAATGACTTAGAAAAAGTTCTAGAAATTTGAAATTTATTGCCATTTCTCATTTTCCGTGCCCACAACCTCAGTTTGATCTTCGATTTCGGTTGCCCAGATGACTGTTGAGGTAGACCGGAGGATGAGCTGAGCAACCTGAACATATCTGTGATGAAATCCTAGCTTTGATTGAGTTTGACCAAGTTTGACCAACTGGAAACATGCTGATGGAAGCATTTTTGATGTTTCTAAAAAAATGTGAAAAAAAAATCTAACACTTGAAAGGTTGGGTGCCCTAAGTCACCTGAGGCACCTGGATTCTCAACACTTAGTCAAATTTCATGTTTTCTAGATTTCCATTCCACCTTGCATCCATCTTGCATCATTTTGCATGTGTCGTCGAGTCGACGACTGTTCATCGGTTTAGCGTCATTGAAACAATGTTGAAAACTCGTCGATGAGCTCTGGTAGATGAACTTCCTCTGTTGACGACTTCTGAGCTCATGCTTCACCTTCTGAAAAAGCAGAAATGACCCAGTAGAGAAAAATTGACCTTTTGAAGATTTCATCTGGACCGCGTCGATCGTGAAGCAAAATCAACCAATGAGAATCAAGCGCGACACCTAAGTTAGAGATTCTATTTTTAACTACTTTCAATTTTTAAATACTTTCTATTTTTAAATACTTTCTATTTTTAGAAATTTTTGCCAGCATCCGTATCTCAAGAAATCCAGAAAACCTAATCTAACGTCTATTTTTAGAAATTTTGCTTTTTTGACAAAAAATTTTCTAGACTTGTTCAAAATGCCTTAATGAAGCAAAAAAAATTAATTGGGTACAACAATTGGCTCTATCTGGGGACCATGGAAGATACTTACGACATAGGAGAACTGAGAATCTCTAGACTTTTTAAGCTCGGATCAGTGCCTTATCAGTTGGGCAGTAGAGTCAGGTCACTTTCCTAATCACCTAGAACAAGACTTTTCCCTACATCACCTAAAACCAGACTTCCTAAAATCACCTAAAAAGTTGGAACTTTCCAGAACACAAAGAACACAACTGTCACATTACGAAAAGGGGAAAAACATTACAACATAATGATCACATTACATAAAGGGGAAACACATTACGAGAAAAAAAAGTGTTTCACGCGCTCTTTTTCCTGAGCAAGAATGAGATGAAATTAAGACTGTTACATAAAACCATCAATCGACTCAAAAAAGCAAGAACTATCTCTCTTTAGCTATGAAGATTGTCTTGGTAGCACAAAACTTTTCTTTCTCTGCAACATCTCCTCAAAGAGCCATGATTCAGGAGAGTATTCACGTTTAGGCCATGAGAAGTTCTTGAGGAACTGGTTGATATGCCAAAGATCAGGTGGAGCATCTTCCTCTAAAGCAAGCAACCTCTACAATAGGTGAAGGTACAAAACTTCCTTCTGTAGATATATAGGAAAGTCTTGTGGCCAAAGTATATCCGTGGGAATGATTATCGCCACATATTGAATATCAATTTCATTTATATCTTGTACACACGCAACTTTATACTCAGTGAATGCATCATCTTCTGGAAAAGGTGCAAGCTATTCATACACGACTCTCATTACTAATTCTTGACTTACCGGATCCACAACTGTCGTTACCCATTTTTCCAATGCTTCAGGTACTTCATCATTCTTATTGATTATGTCTTCGTTCATCCAATCCTCAAAATCTGAATATGATAAATCATCAAGATCCAAGTCTTCGAGCTTCTGATCATTATCAAAGTATACTTGATGTATAACATCTTCACCTGACAGCTCACTTTGCCATTCATAATTTTGAATCTCGTCATCCTCTATAGAGTAATCTTATTCAATGTGGATATTCGGCATCGTTTCATCTTTAGCATTCATGTATCTTTCTTCTTCTGGTAAGTGAGCGGAATCAAAGAGAGATTCATCTGAGATATATGCTTCTTCTTCATCTTCTTGATCGATCTCACATATGATGTATCTCACAAAGCATTTGTCAAGAATCTCTGACTTTTTCAATATCATCCTCCTTAGTGACCAAAACTAAATATTCCATGAAATCTTCTTCTCCATCAACCTCTTCATATGTTGCATTTTGTGTTGACTTCATCATATCTGTGATGTCTCTTGATTGCACAGGTTCAGGGATAACCTTCAAAAGTTTAGCATCATCTTCTTCACTAGTGTGTATGAAAACTTCTTGAGACAAAGATGAAGACAGGCTAAACTGTAAAAGAAAATTTACAGTATCCTCTACTGAAGAATCACTCTCCAAGTGATGTAGAAAACTGTCGAAATCCAATGATAAATCATCCATATGATCTCCATTTTTGAGAAATTCCTCCAATGATCAATCATCTTCAAAATGAAGATCTTTTTCTTGCTCCAATCGCAATGCTTCTTTGGTCTCTTCTCCTTTGAATGTAGCTGACGCAGGTTGTTCAAACCAACCTTCAAACAATGAGAAGAACAAATTAGATTCATCATTGCTCTCTGAAGCATATTTGATCTCTTCCTCGTAATTTTGCTCTTGAGAAGATTGTTGCACTTCTTCTTTAGAGAAAGTTTGTAAGTTGTACATTTCTTTAGATTCTTCCTCTATTTCGTCAACCACATAGACTACCTCCTGGTTCTTTCAGTTATCTCGGACAGCATAACATATGTACCAGGAGCCATTTCTTGATATAGCACTTGTGCTTGAGGATCCTGAGATTTCACCACTGTGAATCGTGACTTGGTTTCTGGTTCCAATTTAAAAATGCCTTTCTTTAAAGGAATAGTCACAGATGACCAATCCAATTGTATCTCTCCTCCAAGATCTTTGCAGAAACTTCTACTTGGCAGTATCCTGTAACTGGCTAGAATGTCAGCTACCAAGATAGTCATCATTATTTTCTTCTCTGGGCAAGCCACCAACCGTACTTGAGCATCCTTCAATTGTCCAACCAATGGCATTGACTTCGACTCAAGCGAATAACACTTGTCATGCATTTTGGTGCACGAGAGTCCCAAAGCCTTCATCACTTGCAAAGGCATGATGTTGTCCGAGGCTCCTAAATCAATGATACAATTACTCAATTTATAGCCTCCTATATACAAAGAGATATAGAAGGGCTTTGGCTTCTCTCCTGCTGGAACAAAAGATTCAAGCAATGTAGGTTGTATGACAGTCTCTTTCTTGACATACTTAACAATTCTATCCACCTGATATAGATGGTCCTGAAGATACTCTAGCTGAGAAATCTGCACCTTTATCTTCATCATGGAATCCACTATATCAAAATTTGTTGAAGACAAGTCTTGAGTCGCCTTGACATTTTCATGTTGTCGCTTAGCATTAGAAGTGGAAGCCACTTCCTTCTCCTTTTCTTTCTCTCTTTGTCTATCCTCTCCTTCCTTCTGTGCTTTAAAATGTTGAGTACGTGTAAACACAGGAGTCAAAAGATTTTCATGATTCACTGCAAGAGAATATTAACGAAGATCCTCTTGTTCTTCCTTCATTATAACAGATTCATTCTGGAAGTATCTCATAGTAGAGTCACCATCGAAGTTGTCCGTCTGTGGTAAGACAACATTCGCACTTGGGGAAGGGACAATGTTTGAAGCGGGTGCAACATCAACATATCCCATGATTTGATTCATTCTTAAATTTTTAAGACATGTGGCTCCAGTATGTGCATCAGTCTCGTGAAAGGAACAAAACACTACATTTTGAGCAGCATCAACTGCTTGTCTTGGTGGTGGTGCAGGCAACCTGGGTCTGTAATTATTGAAAGGCTGAAAATTGTTCCTCTTAGGCTGATATGGTTGTTGTGGTTGGTATTGTTGTTGCGGTGACTGATATGGTTGTTGTGCAGGTTGCCCTTGAGTAGGCAACTGTCTCTTCATGATAGTCACTTCATTTTCTACCTTATGTAGCAGTGGATCCGTAGAACTCTAAACAAGAGGCCTAATTGAATCCGTCTTCATCTTACCAGAGGTAATCATGTCGTCCTCTAACTTGATGGCATTTTCTTGTGCATTGGATAATTCTGTTTCATTAGCTGATCTCAAAAAGAAAGCTATCTCAGAAGGAAGAGAGTTAATGAAACTCCTCAACAGAATTTGCAGAGATGGATTAATCGTATGAGAAAGATGTGTAACCAGGCGATTAAACCTTGCCACAAACTCCCTCATCAGTTCATTGTTTTCCATCTTTGAATTTGAGAGTTGGATGAACAATCTATGACCATCTTCGGCAGGCTTGAACCTTGCCAAGAATTTCTCGCTCATAGTTGCCCAACTTGTAATGATGCTTGGTTCCAGATGATTGAACCAGTTAGCAGCATTTCCCACGAGAGTCTCAATGAAGACATGCACAGTAACATCTTCATGTGATATATGCAAAACAACGCAAGTCGTTCTGAATGCAGAGATGTGTTCATTGGGGTGTTGAGTTCTATCACCGTGGAACCGAGGAAAGTGCTTCCTTGACCCCTTTGGTAACTCATGATGTGCTTGCAGGGCCAAAGGTCCAATGTTATTACCCCAAGGCAATGGGGGTGGTCGCCTATGATTTGCATCATTGTGATTGTTATTATTAACATCACCTATTGCTCTAGGATGAATTATTGGTTCTCCTTGTGGTTCTTCCTACTTGACTTCAGGAATTGTTTGAACTTCAAGAACTATGTTGGATGCCTCTCCAACTTCTATAGGATCAAGATCTTGGAAGAAAGGATCCGTAGCACCACCTTTTCCCCTTCTTGAATAAACCATATGAGCCAGGATTATTTACTGCCATGCGGGAGGTGGTAATACTGGTGTTCTTCTTCGTCAAGAATAGCATCTGCATTTCTCCACTGATCAGGACTTTCTTTTTGCGCAAATATGAAACTTCTCAGGCTACTAATGATGTTCATTTGCTCCCCTTCCACTCGTACAAGATTTGGTTGAATAGAAGGTGGTGTAAGATTTGGTTGTTGAACTGGAGAAAATGGATGCTAGAGAGTCATTCCCATGACATAAGCCTAAGCTTGCTTGAAGTTTTATGCCTCGTGCCCCACGGTGGGTGCCAGAAAACTATTGGCGTTTCAATTCACACCTCTGGAATGAGAGTTGGAAACGGACAGCTATGCATAGATAAAATACTCTCCTATTGGAAGGGGGAGTTCCCTTTTTGTGGATGTTCACTGAAAAGATAAATTAAATGAAACTTCACCTATCTTCTTTTTGATTCTCAGCTGTGAGCACAAGGTTATAAAACTCTAAATGCTACAAAAGAGGTTTTTTCCTTTTTTAAAACTTCCACTACAACTAAGCATAGACAAATGACGCTTTCAATCTCCTGAGTAAATTCAGAGCAAAGGAAATTAAAAGTGAAGAAGGAATGATTGTTTTAAAAAAAACTTAAGCAAATTTTCTCCCAGATTTACACCACAAGACTTATAGTACTTTAATGATGAAATCTAAAATGAAAGTTGCAAAAGCCAGACATCTAACAACAAAAACTTAATGAATCAAGATAGAAAATCAGAGCAAAATAGGCATGAGACTTCTATTCAATATCACAAAGTTGGTACTACTACAGGACAGCAATGCTGCAGCAAAAGGTAGGCATACAGCAAGCGATCAAACACTGGAGAATAGATTACATAGAGTGAACAGACACTTGGAATATCAAGATTTGCATGCTAGAATAGGCACAACAAATTTGCTATCACAATTACCATCACATACAATGGGCAAGGATGCCCTTATTTATACTAAAATCAAAGGAGTAGGGAACCCTAAAATCTCCTTGATTAACCCTAACTTGCCAACTCACAAGCTCTATTACTATTCTAAGACAAAGATACAATAAACAAATGCTTTAAAGCAAAGAAGATTCCAACTATCACAAAGTGATTTCTTTTCTAAAAATAGAATGGATGAGCTTAGGATGAAAGCAAATGCTTTAAAACAAAAAGCATCTATTTTAAAGCTGCTTTCTTTTGAAATGCATCCTCATCAACATTCTTGCTTTTTGGTGATGTCATCTGTTGATATTCTTTTGCTGATTTTTTCTAATATTTCTTCACCATTGGCAACCATCTAAAGAAATTCATGAACTTCACCCACAGCCTTATCGAACTTTACTGTCATTGCAGCAAAACGACCCATCTTGTCAGCACTGATATCATCATTAAAATTATTGCGGACGAGAGTTTGGAACTCTGCTTGCACTTCCCTGAGATCATACAAGGTACCATCTTCTCTTTCATATGAACATGGGATCTGAGAAAAAAAAGATCTGATGAACTTGAGGATGTTTACTACCTTTTCTTTCTATTATGTCAAGTCTAAAATCATATTGTCATAAGTTTTTACTATGAAAAGGTATTGCGCCTTCCAAGTAGAAATTGTCTTCTTATCATCAGCTGAATCAAAAGAATCAAATGCAATCTTGAAATTAGAGATAATGATCTCAAACACCGGTCTATTTTCTGCCATGGTCTGTTGCAACCCCTGGATGCCTTGGTGTAAATCATGAGCGTTGTACTTTAATTGATAAAGCTCTCAAAGTACAACTCTCCCTTTGGTCACAAATTCTTCCACCCAACTATTCATGTGCCTCTTGTTGGGACTAAAATTCTCAAGCTACTTTTTGGCAAATATTAAGTTTCAATCATCCAAAGATTTTAGTATGTGAGCATATATGGAAAGATCCACAATTGTTTTCAAGCAGAAATTAACAATTGAGTTGATAGAAATATTTGGATTTGATCTATTCTGATTCCTAAAGACTTAATATAACATGGTTGAAGTGCTCATTAAAGATGAACCGTAAACAAGGAAGTGAAAAGTTACAAACCTTGTTGAAAATAAAGGAAAAATGGCATTAAGCACCAGAGCTGAATATGGGTGAATTCCTTGTCGAAAATGAAACGGGTTGCTTTTTGAACCATCTTAAAATTCCCTATATTTTGTAAGTTATGTGTGTTTTTGGTAAAATGCATTGTGGTATGGGTTTGTATATACAAATTCATTTGTATATACAAAGTCTCTCATATACAAAATGGTTTGTATGTTGTGTCATTGTATGATGCATATGCAAAATCCCTTGTATATCGGGTTGTGGTATGGTCGCATAAAGGAGTCATCGGGTTGATGCATTGTTTACTTGTATGCATTTGGCTAACGTTTTATTGTTACATACGAGGTGGACCCGACAAGGTTAAAAGTTGAAATGTATTTTCTATCGGGTCCGTTGCTTGTATGTTATGTTTGTATGTTTGGCAAAACACAACATACAATGCGGTACATACAAAGACGATATACATTGCCTGGAACTGAAACAATTATGAATTAACGTTAAGCCTTTGTATGTATGTTATGATATACATACAATGCGGTACATACAAGGCGATATGCATAGCACGGAACTGAAATGTTATGAAATATGGTTTTATTGTTGCATGTTTCGGATACATACATTGCTGTGTACGTAGAATGCGGAATCCATGAGAGATTGAAATTTGGTTAAAAGGATGCATCAAGACTTAAAGTATATCAGAGGATGCATATACAAGTCAAAATTGAAAGGGGCTACATACTGCGATTTATAAAATAAGAAGTCCGAAAGGAAGATACAATTGAATTTGTATGTATCGAGCATTATATATGAAGGTTGGATACAAGTAGTGGGTCCCGCCGCTTGCACATTGGGCTTGTATAATATCAATGTATATTTTTTGATATGCCAAACTATTGTATATACAAGACATGACTTCTTATCACTAGTTCTCTTTACCGTTTCTACCAGTCACCTTTTGTATCCAACACAATGTACATTCTCACTTACATTCTTAACAATACATTTTGCGATATACATTCGCATTACACCTTCGGTGAAACAAAATGCACCTTACGCCGATACTCTACCACCACGCAAACACAGAATAACTTATACAAAAATAGAAACCCTAAAATGACATTAAATCCAAATGGTTAAGATATTCTTTTGACATTTGAAGTATGGGTTTTTTGCAGGATATACACAGCGGGGATTAAGTTATAAAAACACCCACAAAAGGATCATGAGAAACTAATAAATTATTGATAAGGGAAGTAATTAGCCAAGTAAATATGTATGTTTAAATGAATTAGTTTTAATCATTTGATCAGAGATTAATTTGTGTTTTATTTGGTCTTTTTAGGAACAATAAAGAAACCCTCGAAGGATATTAAGCAGAACTACAATTAAAGATCTTTGTTTGACCCTGAAATGGTTATCCATTTGATGATTAAAAATGAGTATTAATTTTCATAAATCTGTTTTATTAAGACAAATACTGTTGTTCGGTTATCAACCATCACAACTATTGTAACTAGTTTGAAGCTTGTATGCCTCTCTTTATAAGAGATGACCAAGACCAGAAAATTGAGATATATAATAGGGAGAGATTATAGAATAGAACGGGGGATACTGTAGATTAGATTTGAACAGCAAGGCTAGTTCACTTTTAATATATTTTATTTCTGGTAGACCATGTGCAAGCATTCTCTAATGAAGTCAAGTCTGTGCACATGAAGCAGTAACTATAGATTTCGGTATCAACTATTTGTTTAATTTATTCAATTATATGACTGTCTCCTTTCAAAGTTTTCTTTGTTATTTAATTTGAGTTATCAAGTATATCTTCAAGTTGTCTATACACATTTGCTGTTATAATGTGATAAGATTAATTGGTTTCTATTTTTCAGAATTAAATCCTTTAAATCTGTCATAGTAATTGTGAAGACACTGTCATGGATCTGTAAGAAGAGTCATATAGTTAGGGTTTGTATTTTGTCTCCAGTTTTGATAAATCTGTTACAATTGCAGTATTATTCTGATAGGTTCCTTCAAAGAGGGATTAAATCCTTTTAGATGAACGCAGGTAATTTGATTTTATCAATTGGATATAGATAAGTATAGAATATTAACTATTTTCTTGCATGGTTGTACAAGTTACATACCTATTCTTTCATGCCAGATGGTTCGAGTTTTTACCAAACAAACAGTCATTTATTTCATGATCATACTGACTCTATATCCAATAAGGCACTGATCTAATGTTTTTATTATCACTTATACAAATTCACTTCATATTTACTTAATTAGATTGCATTATTGTTTTAGCATTACAAATTAAGTTGCTATCTTTTCATCTATTTTATAATTTGTGCCATTATCAATAGTTAGATTAATTCTGATCAAAGTAGTGATCATCTTTTTATCTGCTTTATTAATTAGAGGTTTACCCACCTAGGTCTGGTAGAGCCTGAAGTGAAGGGGGTTTACCCATATCTACCCCATGTCAGTTAGCCAAAAAGTCAAGAGAGACTAGCAACCTCCTAGGGTTAATGACCTGCATTTTTGAGACCTAACACCTCCCATAGAGGACCAAATGACTAAACTACCGCTAATTGGCTAGTGATTCAAGATTCAGTGGATGCAGTAAATCAGCCTATGATGTGCCATGGAAAAGGTTGGAAATGTACTGCCGCAGCTGTCTAATTTCAGCTTTGAGAGCTGCTTTGTCCTCTCCATCTTTCAACACCCTTTCCTTCAAATTATCCACTACAACCTCGAAGAGATTTACATCTATATGGCGGGTACTTCTACCAAGGTTAGCTTTGGCAACCGTGAAGTCATCAACCTCAACATCATCAGCACTTCTATCCTCTGGCAATGTTGCAGTTTCAAGGATTATTTCTCCATCTCCATTCTTCTCAATGCGAACCTGCTTCTTCAACTTCTTGTCTGGTGTGTCTTGGTAGATGCTTTTAAGCTCTGTTAGATCCATATGATATGAGGGCTTTCTCCTCTTCCTTCCCAGAATGTTTTAAGCCAGGATGAGCCATCCTCTCTTGGAAACTCGGTTATAACATCATCAGCTTCTGATTAACCAATGTGTGCATCAGAGTTGCGAACCAACAAATCTGGCTCTGAATCTATGTGGATAGGAGAAGTGATCGGTGAAGAAGGTGGAGAGACATGATCTGGAGGTAACACTTCAACACACAGCGTTGGTTCAACAAGAACTTCTGATTCAACTACTGGGTGTTCTTGTTGGACATGAGTTGGAGACTCATCCTTTTTCCTCTTTTACTTAGCCATTTTTGTTCCTTTTGGAAGAACACTCATAGCTTTTACCCTTCATTTTGGCTTAGAAGTGGAAGGATCTGATGGTTGCACAACTGGCGGCTTTGCTAACAGAATATCATCCTTCCGCTTAGTCTTCAAGAATATCAAACTATTTTTAACCACTCAACTTGTTTTTTCTTTAATGGAATTGCTCTCTTTTACTGACCAATTAACTGGTGGCAACGGTTGTTGCTCAATTTAGTCTCTGAAATACGTGGGAAGTAGAACTTCACCACTTTCTGTCAAACCCTCTATATCTTCTGATAGGATATCAGACATCTACTGAAGAGTGAACCTGTTGTAACTGTGTTCTTGCACTTCAAACTCATTAGCACAATTAGCCCAGAAGTCTTCAACTACATGCTTTGGCGTACAATTCTGACCAAGATATCATGCAAAAACACCACGAGAATCATATGAAGACCTCATGTCAAAAAACTTGAGACCATATCTGGATGATTCATTACCAATTACCTTGGCATCTACTTTAGATCTGCATCTGTAGATACTCATCCCAAGTAGAAAATTGAAAGCTGCCTTGCATATGCTATGCAAAAATGTATGAACTTCATAGGCTTGCCTCAAAAATTCCATAAATGTTATTTCATCTTTGGATATCTTGGTAACATGGCTGGCTCTCCTGAGAAGCCATATACTTTGATGTAGGAAAAAATGGGAAATTGGATAAACGAATTAGCCCATTCTGCCATTGTTATTCTAGCATTTGCTGAAAATCGTATATGCAACTCATTATCCATATCTCGCACTGCATGTATCAGGAATGCATCATTTACCCACCTGTAATGTCGTTCATCTTGGGAGATTTCTAGTTGCGGGAAATGGTGATATGCATGTTGAATACAAAGAGTTCCAACAACATTCAAACCTCTTAATTGACCTTGAAAAGCCATCAAATACACAAGGTATGATATCATGTGGAATTCATGGGCTCTTTGAAAATCAATTATTTGTTGGTGGAGACTATCACTGATGAGTGCCGACCAGTCATAGAATTCAGTTCCATCAACAATCTGGGACATGATGTAAAACATCCAAGGCTGGAACTTGTTAGCATCTGCTTGACCCGTGACTCGGCTTAGCAGAGTAATCATTATTGCATGTTCCTCCTTGAATTCTCCATGTCAAACATTCTTTGGCATGACATTCTGCTTCTCTTTTAACCACCTCTGACCAATCTTTTTCTGGTATTTTTCTTTATCATTGTTCCAAACCCTCTTGCATTCTTCAAGTGAAACAATTAAGTTTTCTCTCCAAATAGGTATTGTAAAACACTTCTCAATGTCGTTTGGCCTCAGGCTGCAAAGCAAACATCCATCTCTTGATGGGATTTCTCTTGTGACCGAATTGTAATGCATCATGCAAGCAATTACAAATTTGATACTTTGCACTGTGATGGGAAAGGATGTTGCTGCAAGCAAACTGGAGTGTCCTAGATTCCCGATAGCATTATTTCCTACATCCTCCAAAGAATGTAAATTGATCACTGGAAGTACTTTATGCAAGTTTGTTTCACAAGTTCTCAAGTAATCGTGAACCAACACCATTTTGGGCTTGATTTGTGTTGGAGAGTACTTCATATTGGAAGATTTGAAAATCGACTGTGTGTCAGAAAAATCTTGGACAAATGGCTGAAAATTACTTGCTAATTTTTAGAAAAAAGCAAATTCTGAGCAAAAAAGTTGGCACATGGGTTTTGTAGGCAATTCTATTTTGAAGCAACCTAGACTGTCAGATTTTGAAAAAGCGGTCCTGAAAAAGCAGGAAAAAAATAGATTCCCCCAAAAAAGCAAAACTCCAATCTTCAAGAAGATGATATTCTAGATGGGCACATCTCGACGAAAACTGAAAAAGCTCCGGTCGAATTTCTGAAAATGATCCCCTTGAAACAAGGACCCTGAAAAAGCGAGTCTCCCTGCTTCCTCAATCCTAAACTATGAAGAGCACTGAAAAAGCACTTCATTTGGGTCTTCGAATCTTCGTTAAAAGAAAAATAAAAATCTTTTCTCTGAATGCAACCTGCAAAAGATAATGAAATAAAGAAGCCAAATGCTTGTCTTTATAGATCTTTAGGGCGAAAAAGCAGCTTTATTTGTGTGAGAATAAAACTTGGACCTCATCCATGAAGAAAGCAACTTTTAAAGCACAAATCCAAGTGGATGTCTTCGAATAGAAATAATCCCTATTTTGTAGCTACCTATGGCTTCATGTATAAGATGACAAAAAATATCTTCTTTTCATGATGTCATCGAGCACGCAAGTTGAAAGAAGTGCTAGCCAATTTTTCTTCATTTTCGACACTTCTATACTCATTTTGACTTAAATATGGCATGTCTCTGACTTTAACAAGGTGGCAAAATGTCACCGCTGACTGATCCTGACATTTTGGAGACCTATCAACTGAGATTCCATTTCTAGCCTTCGATTGACGATCTGACATCATTTGACCAAGTTTGACCTCTTGAAAACTACCAATGGGCGAAGATCGGGAAACAATTGTCAGAAAACACTGTAAAATCTAAAAAAATTCTAACTCTGGGCAAGTTGGGCGCCCCAAGTCACCTGGGGCACCTGGTTTCACCAGCCTTAGCCATTTTTCTAAAAATTGCAACTTCTTTAATTTTTTGATTTACGTGCGCGTTCCAGTGGTGGAGGACCCCTGTTTGACTATCGATTTCTGTCTACTGAGACACAACTAAGTTTAATAATCTGGTAGATAGATAGGCCCGATGAAAACTAAGTTGACTGTACGTTCTATCTGCCTCAGGAAATGTGCCGAACTGATCAGCTCTGAACCGGACTGGGCTAATGGAGGGAGATTCATGTTTTTCAAGAAAAAACTAAAAAGTATTCTAACTCTGGTGAGTTTGGGCACCCCAAGTCACCTGGGGCACCTAGGATTCAATGCCTTAGAAAAAATTTCTAGAAATTTCAAATTTATTGCCATTTCTCGTTTTTCGTTCCCACAGCCTTAGTTTGATCTTCGATTTCGGTTGTCTGGACGACTGTCGAGGAAGAACAGAGGATGATCTAAGTATCCTAAATATATTTTGATGAAATCTCAGCTTTGACTAATGTTTGACTGAGTTTAACTAAGTTTGACCAAGTTTGACCAACTGGAATCAGGGTGACAGAAGCATTTTCGACATTTCTCCAAAAACGTGAAAAAATCTAACACTTGAAAGGTTGGGCACCCCAAGTCACCTGGGGCACCTAGATTCTCAACACTTATTCAAATTTCATGTTTTCCAGATTTTCATTCCACCTTGGATCCATCCTGCATCATTTTGCATGCGTTATCGAGTCGACAACTGTTCGTCGGTTCAGCGTCATTGAAACAACGTTGAAAACTCATCGACAGGCTCTGGTAGATGAACTTTTCTATTGACAACTTCTGAGTTGATGCTTCACCTTCTAAAAAAGTAGAAATGACCAAGTAGCGAAAACTTGACCTTTTGAAGATTTCGTCTGGACCATGCCGATCATGAAGCAAAATCAACCAATGAGAATCAAGTGCAACACCTGAGTTGGAGATTCTATTTTTAGAAAGTTTTGCCAGCATCCATATCTCAAGAAACCCAGAAAACCTAATCTGACGTCTATTTTTAGAAATTTTTCTTTTTGACGAAAAAATTTCTAGACTTGTTCAAAATGCCTTAATGAAGCAAAATTTTTTAATTGGGTACAACAATTTGAAAAGATTGTGTAATACATATTAAAATCAATATGATTGTGTTGATTTAGAGAACAAGATTTGAGTTAAAAGTAGTGAGGCAATCACTTGAGCAAGGGCCACTCAGGATAATTGTCCTTCACTTTATTTCTTACATGTTATTATTGTTGTAACAATTATTTCATGAATGCAAGATCGATTAGATTCTTAATTTGTTTTAGTTCATTTGACTTGTGATACTCCAGAGTGTTAGGAATTCCATGCAGAAGATATCAATTAAATGCAAATAAAGATTAAACAGAGGAATGAAAAATACACAAAAATAATAACAGTGAGAGACAATTTTAATGTGGTTCACCCAAACTCGGGCTACATCCACCAATAGAGAGTCCAATATTATTATCTAGCAAATCAAACCGATTACAACCAACAATCCTTGCAACTCAATACTGCTGGAAATGTTACAATATAATATTGAAATCCCATCTGCAACATACATCCCAGCCACTTATAACAAGCTTTTTGGAAGCTTCTAGAATTAGAGTTTTACAATGTCATTTTTTTTTTGTTGGTTAACAAAAATTAACAACCAACTTTGAACAGACAAAAAGAGGGGGGAAAAAATTAGGGGTTGTGCCCCCGAACCCTTGCTTCTCGATACAGTACTTGCATGACCAATCACCACATACAAACAATCTCCCACTTAGAGACTGATCAGGCTCCACACCAAAAATCTCCCACTTTGAGACTAATCCTGGACGACACCACTGCACGTGTAGCTCCCACTGGAAATAAGAACCCTGGACTCTGTTCTGATTTTATTATTTTTAGTCTCGAAGACCAACTGAAGTTGAAGAGGAGCTCAACTTCTCCCTTGTCGCTACCTTCGTAAAAATATCCACTGGATTTTCATCTGTATGTATCTTTTCCAGGCGTAACTGCCCATCATCCAACACCGATCGAATGTAGTGATACCTCAACTGTATGTGTTTGGTCTTTGAATGCAAGGTAGAATTCTTTACAAGATGTATGGCACTCTAGTTGTCCGTAAACAAATAATTGTTAACCTGTTGTTTGCCCAATTCTTCCATGAAAGATTGTAGCCATATCATCTCCTTGTTTGCCTCTGTTGCAACTACATACTCTACCTCCATGGTGGATAAAGCAACCACCTTTTGCAACTGTGAGATCCAACTCACTGCTATCCCACCTACAGTAAATACATAACCTGTAGTACTCCACCTGGTATCAATATCCCTTGCCAAATATGAGTCTACATAACATGCTAAATCAGTATTAGAGCCCCCAAAACATAAGTGTTTATTGGATGTACCTCTCAAATATCTGAGATTCTATTTTACCGCATTCCAATGCTTTAATTCAGGATTACTCATATACCTTCTAACAAATCCTACAACATGTGTAATATCGAGTCTCATGTATACCATGGCGTACATTAAGCTTCCTACAACTAAAGCATATGGTACCTTGGACATTTTGCCTTCCTCCTCTTATGTCTTTGGACACATCTCCTTAGTTAATTTCATATGACTAGGCAAAGACGTGCTGACAACTTTTGTACTCTCCATATGGAATCTCTACAACACCTTTTCAACATAATCAACCTGAGATAGAGCCAATTTTCTATTCTTCCTATCTCTACAAATTTTCATACCAACGATTTGTTTTGCTGTCCCCAAATCTTTCATAGCAAATGATTGTGCTAACTGTTGTTTTAACTCTCTTATGTGTTCCATGTTAGACCCTGCTACAAGCATGCCATCAAATGTAGCTGTCATTATCCAACCTCTTAAAATAAACACAATGGTCAGAATTACACCAACTGTAGCCTTGCTTAGTCATAAAACTATCAAATTTTAAATACCATTGTCGATGTGCTTGTTTCAGGCCATATAAACTCTTCTTTAATCTGCACACCAATTTCTCCTTACCTTTGACCTCAAATCCTTGGGGATGTTCCATATATATCTCCTCCAAATCACTATGGAGAAAGGTAGTTTTCACATCTAGATGCTCCAAATGCAAATCTTTAGCAACCACAATACTTAAAATAGTACGAATAGAAGTCATCTTAACAACCAAAGAACAATCTCATCAAAATCAATGCCCCTTTTTCTATGCAAATCCTTTTACAACTAACCTGGATTTAAATATTTTCTTACCTCCATCTTCCTCTTTCAACCTATAAACCCATTTGTTTGGTAAAGCCTTTTTACTTACAGGCAACTTACATAATTCTCAAGTTTGATTTTTCAGCAAGGAGTCAATTTCTTCTTGCATTGCAAGCTCCCACTAAACCTTTGTATCCACCTACATAGCTTCATCATACCCTTCTGGTTCACCAGCATATGTTAACAAAATATAATACAAAGACGGAGAAAACCTTTCAGGAGGTCTACTTAGCCTTGTTGACTATCTAACATTCATTAGAATTTGTGGTATTTCTTGTTGCTGTTGCAGAGCATGAGGACCCACTGGAACACCATTATCTAGAGTATCATCCAGCACCACATAATCCTTTTCTTTCTTCTCATTCTGTTGTAATTGATATTTGTACAACACCTTCTCATTGAATACAACATCACTGCTTTTCACAATTTTTTGATTTTCAACATCCCAAAGCCTATAACCAAATTCATCAATGCCATATCCAACGAAGATACACTTTTTTGATTTTGCATCCAGCTTGGTTCTATTTTCATAATCTACATGTGCAAATGTTTCACATCCAAAGGTTTTGAGAAAAGAACAACTCACCTTCTTACCTATCCATGCTTACTCTGGAATACCATAGCCTAAAGGAATTGAAGGACCTCTATTAATTAAATATACAACGGTATTGATAGCCTCTGCCCACATGTTTAAAGGCAGCCCAACATGCAATCTCATGTTCCTCGTATGCTCCATTATTGTCCTATTCATACGCTTAGCCTCTCCATTTTCTTGTGGAGTCCCTGGAACCGTTTTCTGCCTAGGAATTCTATTAAAGGAACAATAATCCTCAAATTCTTTGTTGCAATACTCACCACCATTATCATATCTGAGACATTTTAATCTTTTACCCGTCTTATTCTCAACCAAGCTTCTCAATTTCTTAAATGTTTCAAATACATCAGATTCTGCCCAAGGAAATAAATCCAAACCTTCCTAGTTGCATCATTTATGAATGTAACATAATACCGAGAGCCATTGAGAGAAGATACCTGAGCCGGTCCCCATACATCTGTATGCACAAGCTCCAACTTTTCATCTTTCTATTGCTTCCCCTCCTTGAGAAAACTAACTCTCTTTTGTTTGTCATACACACAACTTTCACATAAATCTATATTAATACATTCTAGAGCTGGTAAAACTTTCTTAGAATGAACTACCTTCATACCTTTTTCACTCATATGCCCAAGTCTGTTATGTCACAGTGTTGTCTCAGAACCTGTAGCAATTGTTTCAGTCTCTTCCTATGAACCCATAGCAACTGTTCCTGAACCTGTTTGGTTTTTCTCTGCAACAACTAAAGTAGAAGGAATAGTATGACTTGTACAAAGATATAAGGTGCCTACTTTCACACCTTTTGCTACTATTAAGGTACATCTTGAAACCTTCCTATTTTTATCACTGAAAGTAACTATGCAACCTTCATCAGCTAATTGCCCTGCTGAAATTAAATTCCTACTTAGCCTTGGAATGTGCCTTACCTCTTGTAGTAGCTAATGATTCCCATTCTGCAATTTAATCTTGATTCTTCCCTTTCCAACAATCTGACAAGGTTCGTTATCTCCTAAATAAACCAGCCCAAAATCCCCTTGGACATAATCGAGAAAATAATTTCTATGGGGCGTAGCATGAAATGAGGCCCCTAAATCTAAAACCCATGAATCATCAACATTAACTAGGGAAAGAATTAAAGCATCATCTTTAGATTTATTACTTACCACATTTGCCTCCTTATTTCCTTCTTGTTTGTCTCCTTTATTTTTCTGAGACCAGCAATCTTATTTAGATGACCTGGTTTCCCACAATACCAATAATTTTTCTATCCTCTGGATTGGGACCTCTTGTCCTTTGATTTTCCTCATGACATCCCATGACCTCCAGAACCTTTTCCTCTCTCTTTTGATCTGCCCTTGTTTTCTGCATTCAAAACACTACCTGATGTGGACCCTCTCGAGCTTTTACATCGCATTTCCTTGCTAAGTATAACACCAACAACATCATCATATTTCAAAGTATTTGAACCAGAGACAAAGTTACTTGCAGCCATTACCAAACTATTCCAACTTTCTGGCAAAGAACATAAAACCAAGAGATCCCTCACCTCTTCATCAAATTTCACTTTTACAGAAGTTATTTGACTGGTAATCGTATTAAACTCATTTAAATGATTCGTCACAGATCCACCTTCAATCATTTTCAGATTAAACAAATGCTTCATGAGAAATACCTTATTTGAGACTGAGGGTTTTTATACAATTTAGCCAAAGATTTCATTAGTTCATTTGTTGTCTTCGTTTCTATTATATTGAATGCCACAAATGGTGCCAGGCACAACCGAATGGTTCCCAATGCCTTTTTGTCCAGAAGATTCTAATCCTCGTCAATTATTGTTGTCAGTTTCTTAGCTATTCCTTCCAACAGCCTCCATAAATCCTTTTGATAGAGATAATCCTCCATCTGCATCTTCCATAACTAATAGTTCTGCCCATTGAATTTATCTACCTTCAATTTACCCTCGTCCACCATTGCTCCCACTTAACCGTGAGACTCCCACTCAACCATGAGACCTTCCTACAAACAATAATTGAACACAACTCACTCTGATACCACTTGTTAGGAATTGCATGCAGAAGATATCAATTAAACGCAAATAAAGATTAAACATAGGAATGAAAAATACATAGAAATAATAACAGTGAGAGACAATTTTAATGTGGTTCACCCAAACTTAGGTTACATCCACCAACAGAGAGTCCAATATTATTATCCAGCAAATCAAACCGATTACAACTAGCAATCTTTGCAACTCAATACCGCTGCAAATGCTACAATACAATATCGAAATCCCACTCGTAACATACATCCCAACCGCTTATAACAAGCTTTTTGGAAGCTTCTAGAATTAGGGTTTTACAATGTCATTTTTCTTTTGTCGGTTAACAAAATTACAAGTGTACAATACTTGCATGATTAGTCACCATATACCAACACAAAGGATAGAATAAGTTATTAGTACCAAGCTAATTCTTAGAATTCATTCCTTTAAAGTCATTGTTACAGCCTTACATTACAAGTACCCATAGCAACAATAGCAACATTACTGTCTTTTGCCATTAAGTAGTTTTGATTTATGATACTGTACTAGATAAGTTAGATAGTTTAATCTTTGAAAGCACATATAGTGACAGTGCCATCACAAGCTTACTAGCCCTGGTTAATGATTCAATTAAGGTCTTTTCAATCGTAATAGTGGATTGTTCAGTAGGTTATTCCATTAAATTGTGTGATTACCACCAAGTTTACTAGACATAGTAAAGACACTACACTTAGCCCTAGCGACATTGCTTGCCTAAAACCACCTCCACTCTGCTAGAGGCCATGCCACTTATTTTAGCCACTGCAACTCTACAAATCCACCACCCAAGAGCCACCAGCAAGGGCCCCTACCCTCTTTCTTGCAAAAGGAGCTATTTTTTTATGAAGGCCATAAATTTTGTCCACAGTATCAAAAATTTGTAAACAAATAGGTGTCAAAAAGATAGTTCTATGCTCTATCCATCAGTGTTGGTCATTTTGTCAGATTATGCTACTAGTGTTTTTATTGCAGGTTGAAGTCCATGCATCTTTTCAAGATTTCAAGATCATAGCTTTTGCGTAGAATCTTTGTTTTTCAAGATCAAATAGGTGTTGAAAAGGTATTCTACACAAATACCCATATAATTTTTCCAAATTCAACCCCAGGTTAATTTTATTCAATATTTTTGAATTGATTATAAATTACCAAAAATAGAATACTATAGGTTACAATATGCTTGAACAACCCACCCAGGGCAAATAGTTTCTAAGGACTCAATAGTCCATACACCTTGATTAAAACATTACAAATGAATATAGTATCTCAAAACAACTTGTTACATCAACATATATAACATATCAAAATTCCAAGAATATTAAAAAACCAACATTGAATAAAAATAAAATCACTAATTACAAATCGAGAAGCAAAAAGTAAAAACAAGAAGCTCCAAAATAAGAATCAACAAAATCACATGTATGAATTTCATTATTTGTTGGAATAATGTTGTTAATCTTGTATGCATAAATCATTGGAAAAATATTAAAAAAATGTGTTCATTTCGTTTATGAGTTGTTGGAAATCATTTCATATTGCTACAATATTAAAAAATTCAAAATAAATGTGTTCATTTAGTTTATGAGTTGTTGGAAATCATTTTATATTGCTACAATATTAAAAAAATTCAAATTCATTGGTAAAATATTAAAAAAAAAATCATTTCGTTTCTGAGTCGCTGGAAATTTTCATATTACTACAATATAAAAAAATTCAAAATAAAAGGACAAACATAATATTTTTTTCAAAAAGATGGAGCGACAATTTGTAGGGTGACAAAATGCAGATCGACAAAATACAGAACATGAAGGATGAATTGAGGAGCAAACTCAAAGGAGAGATTGGCGAAGGCATCCGCAGGAGGAGCATGAGCACATCTGGCATCCAGAGAGATGGGACAAAGGGGCAGAGAGAGCTAGTCAAAATTTTTAACATCCAGAAGAAGAAGCATGGAGAAGATTTGGAAATTGAATCCCCAAAGGAAGAATGTGCCAACAAAACAGAGGATTCCATCATCCAAAGTAGTGGGAACAAGGACAAAGGAATAATTTTCAGCAAAGAAATCCAAACGCACAATGGAGAGGTGAGAGAAACCCTAGAGGAGGAGGACAACATAGGGGTTTCTAGAGACAAAATCCTCAACCCAGGAATTTAATGTATAAAAGGGGGGAAGACAATAGAGAAGGTGAGTTGACAATTGATCTTAGTGTAAATTGGATTCAGAACCAAGTCTCAAAATTAGAAAACACAACACTAATGATCAAATGGCTCGGTAAAGATTTAAACTAGGAAAGCCTAAAAACTTGGTGGTATGGCAAATGGGGAAAAGATTTGGAGTTTAAGAGGCTAGCAAATGATTTTTTTGTAGTTATTTGTCCCTCTGTAGTAAAAAGGGATCAAATAGAAAAAGGGGTATGGATTTTTTACAGATGCAACTTCTACATCTATTGATGGAAGGCTGGTTTTGATCCAACCTTGCATCACATCAAAAAAGTTCAGGATTAGTATGTCATGCCCAACCTACCTCTTGAATACTGGGATCTCAGGATTTTGGAAGAAATAGGAAACAACATGGGAACTTTTTTGTGCGTAGAAGAAAGGACAAACTCAAAAGGAACTGGTACACATGTGAGGCTATGTGTAGCAAACAATTTAGAAAGAAGAATCCTAAGAGAAATTAAGATTTCATCAGATTGAGGTGTGTGGACGCAAAACTTGATCCACAACCCCTTCACAACATATATTTGGTCAAAATTTTAGGATGGAAAAGTCATAATCAATCAAGGGAAAACTCTAAGCAATCTTCAAACAAGCAGTCTTTTCAACTAGATGCAAAGGATCAAATTTCAAATGAGGAAGCCCATCCCCTCCCTCCTGAAATGGTACTACAAGTTGACTCCAAAATGGGGGAGAGATTAGATGATAATCAGAGCATAAAAACCCTAGACCAAAAACTTTCTCAAGTAATCGAGATGATGGGCAAAAATGTAAGAAGGGAAGATTTAGATTCCCTCATAAATGTGGGAAACAACTAGTAGACATAGCAAATGCGGCTAAAAAAGGAGAGATTGAAATTGATAATTATGAAGGCGAAGATTGGCTAGCAGAGCAAGAGTTATAGATAATGGGAAATGAAGTCTTTTTGGACGAAGAGGAGATTCCAAGCAAAGTCATGAATACTCCTACTCCAAAAATCATAGAATAGGGGAAGCTAGGGCTGGGAACCAAGGAGCCAATTAAAACCTCTCCAGATTGCTGAGAACACAGAGGAAAAGGTAGAATTCCAAACAAGGAAAAGCTAAAGTGGGACAGGGAAGCATCAGGCCAACTAAAAATTGAATCAATGTTGAAAGTAGAGAAGGGAGAAACCCTTCCCAAACAACAATAAGGATCATTATGTGGAATGTTAGGGGCCTAAATGCCCCTAACAAAATATGTTTGCTTAGGCATTATCTGAATAACCAGCATCCAGATATTTGTCTGATCCAGGAATATAAATTAGGAGAACAAGAAAGAGCAAATTTAAGCTTGAAAATGAAAAGTTGGAAAATTTTAGGAGTCAACTTGGAAGGAGCCTCAGGAGGTCTACTCACTTAATGGAAACCTCAATCAACACTAGTCGAAGAAGTGGCTTCAAGCAAGTTCTGGCAAGCATGTAAGGTAAGGAGCCTTGCCTCAGATTTAAGTTTTCTTTTGATAAATGTTTACGGGCCAAATAATTGCATCCAAAAAAGAATTTTATGGAACGAACTGGATAAAGTGTGCAAGCTCCTAGATTTTGAGGTGTGTATTCTAGGAGGGGATTTCAATGCTATTCTAAAAAGAGTTGATAAAAAAGGGGGAGTTGGTAGGAAACTTCAATCATAGCTATATTTTGAAATTTTTTTGGATAGACACTTGCTATGTGACATTCAGATGGGGGGAGGACAATTTACCTGGACTAATAGAAGGATGGGTTTCTGTAACATAGCTAAGAAGTTGGATAGGTTTTTGTTCAAGGGAGATTTAAGCCGATTTCCCTTCACTCTTGATAGTCAGCTGCTGCCATTACAAGGATCAGATCATTACCCAATGTGTTTGGAAATAATGGGAGAAAGGGGTCCAGTAAGATGTCCTTTTAAATTTGAAAATATGTGGTTTAAACATAAGGATTTTTTAGATATGATCAAAGAATGGTGGAATGCTACACAGCCAAACGGATCCAAAATGTTTTGCATTGCAGCAAAGCTAAAAGTAATCAAGCAAAATCTAAAGATATGGAACAAAGACAAATTTAAAAATATTTTTGAAGAGAAGAAGCAGTGTGAAACAACATTGAAATCTCTTTCTGATAACATAATCAAAGAAGGTATGGACAATCAAAGTTAGAAGAAAAAGCATTGCTAGGGAAATTGAATGATATACTATTAAAGGAAGAAATTTTTTGGAGACAAAAGTCCCGGTAAGTTTGGCTGTCTCCAAGCGATAGAAACACAAAATTCTTTGATAATGTTCCAAAAGCAAGAAGAGAGGCAAACAGAATAACAAGGGTAAGAGACAAAGATGGAAGACTACTGGAGAAAGTAGAAGAGGTGAAATAGGCTGTAGTGGAGCATTTTTAGAACTTGTTAAATGACTGGGAAGGTTCCAACCTCATAGCCCAAAAGGAACTTGTGGACTGCATACCAAAGATGGTAACAAATGATCAGAATGACATGCTAAACAACAAATTCATTGAAGAAGAAGTTAAAACTACACTCTTCCAACTCCACCCAGACAAGGCGCCAAGACCAGATGGCTTCCCAGCAGGCTTTTTCCAAAAGTGTTGGGATATAATAAGCAAAGATATTATGGAACAACTAGAGGAGTCCAGAGCCTCTGGACAGATCCTTAAGGAAATCAATAATACCTTGATAGCTTTGGTTCCAAAGAAAGAGAAGCCTGAACTTTTGGATGACTTCAGGCCCATATCTCTTTGTAACACCTTTTACAAAATACTAGCCAAAATAATGGCGAACAGATTAAAAAGACTCCTTCCAGATTTGATTTCAGAAGAACAGATAGGGTTTGTTCTGAATAGATCAATTCTGGATGGGGTAATAATTGCTCAAAAGGCCATTCATTCAATTCAAAGTTTGAGTAAGTAGGCAATGCTAATACAACTAGACATAAAAAAGGCATATGACCGAGTCAACTGGCATTTTTTGTTTAAAGTTCTGGAAGGGTTCAATTTTAACAAGATATGGCTAGATTGGTTATTCACTTGGATTGCAAGCCCGAGATACTTAGTGTTGTTAAATGGAACACTAGAAGGGTTCTTTAATGTTTCTCAGGGGCTAAGACAGGGAGACCCAATCTCCCCCTTTCTTTTTATATTAATGGTGAAAGCCCTTGGAAGATCAATCTTCAAAGCCTGGCAAGCAAGGAAGATAAATGGAGTCCAAGTCACAAGTGGTGTCCCAAATATCACCCATCAGCAGTTCGCTGATGACACCATGTTGTTCAGGAAAGCTCAGGTCAGGGAGGCTTGGAGTTTCAAATCAATTCTTAATAAGTATACAGTAGCCTCAGGACAAGAGGTTAGTTAAGAAAAATCTGAGGTTTTCTTTTTTAATACAACAAAGAGATTGGAAGCTCAGATTCTGGGAATCCTTGGCTTTAAAAAAGGATCTCTACCTTACAAATATCTAGGAATACCACTGGCTAAAGGCATTCACCTTGGAAATAAATTTGAATAACCTGGTGGAGAAAGTTAGCAATAAGGTGGCTTCTTGGAAAAATAGATGGCTCTCTTGAGATGGTAAGCTTACTAAACTCAAATTAGTAATCTTCGCTCTTCCTACTTATTTAATGTCCTGCCTCCCTCTTTCAAGTAAAGCAAGTAAAGATCTAAATGAGAAGATGAAGAACTTCTTCTGGCAGGGGTCATCTGAACAGTTCAAGTACCCTCTAATCAAATGGAAGCAAATATGTGAAAGTAAACAAAGGGATGGAATGGGCTTGAAAAATTTACTGCTCTAGAACAAAGCCCTTGGAGCTAAACTAGTGTGGACAATCTTTTCCAACCAAGAGCTAAAATGGGTGAAAATTGTGAGGGCTAAATACTTGGATGAAGGAGCAGACATCATTTTCACATCAAGGGAGCTTCCCAATGGTTCCAAAATTTGAAACTTCATTCGTTGCTGCAGAGATCTCATTTCAAATTATCTTTCTTGGGAAATAAGGAACGGGGATTTAGCAAATTTTTGGGAAGACTCTTGGCAAGGATTTCCCAAGTTGGCTGATAGAGATGATTTGGCAAACGTTAGAAGAATAACAAAACAAGCATGGGGGGATAAGGTAAGAAACTACTTGACACCATTTTTTCTCAATGGTTTATTAACAGCCAAATGGAAAAGTCCACAAAATCTAGGTCTAAGTCATGTGGAAGTGGAAATCTTTGACAAAGTTTTAGAAAATAGACTGATCTGCTACAGGCAGGGGTAGGACACTTTACGTTGGGTAGGATCTCCTAATGGATCCTACAGTGTAAAAGAAGGATACAAAAAGCTGACTGAAATCCAAGAGGAAGTGGTTGCAATCCCAAGGGAGTTGTGTTAGAATCTTGATTGCCTACCAAAGGTAGGGGTCTTCTTATGGGTAGCCTCACAAGGCAGAGCCCTAACAGCAGACAGACTAGCAAAACTAGGAATACAGGGCCCTTCAAGATGTTGTTTATGCAAAGAAAATTCAGAAGATGGTGATCATCTCTTTCTTAATTGCCCCTTCTTCAATCTTCACTGGAATTGGTTAATGGATAAACTGCTCTGGAAATCAGCTTTGCCAAAAGGGTTGTCAGACTAGTTCATGGTGTTAGATCTAGGGCACACAACTGAGAGGGGGGGTGAATCAGTTGCACAAAAACTTACTTCTATTTCAAACACAACATATCAATTAACCATTCATGAAAGCACAAAGCATAAACACCGGAGCAGATAAACATCAACACATTAGACACCAAGATTTTTGACGTGGAAAACCTGATTAAGGGAAAAACCACGGGGTGATTAACCCAAGGATTATTCTCTGTTAGAAGAATAAGAAAAATGAACGGCACAAGCCAATTAGGGCTCACTGCCTGAGCACACTGCTCACAAGGAGGCACACTGCCTACAAGAGACACACTGTCTACAAGATCATAAGTAACACAACCTTGAACTGGAGAATGACATCTTCACCATGTCTGGATCAGTTCCATTTAAGCTCGAGACACACCTGCTCTGCCTTTCACTCTTTCGCTATACCACACTCATCTGCTCCACAACACTATGAAAATGAATTCACAAACCTTTATTTTTATACAAGACATCGACTTAGGAACAATCATCTAAGTCAGCAATCAACCATAAGAACATTTGCAAGATGAATAACACATCCGGTCGGCCACCACAAGAACATTCGCAAGATGAACAACTCATCCGGTCGGCTAGTCTGAACAAGAACTTCATCCGCAAGAATATCTTCAATTCTGGGCTCTACCACCAATGCAGACCAACAACACAACCTCAACATGATCCAAGAACCTTCACAGGCTTGCCTGAATGACCAGGTACTTCCGCACTTCCTCTACTCACTTGAATCTCTTCTCTTCCTCATCTGGAACTTCAAGAACACAGTCTATCGCCACTGTCATACTGCAAGAAGTGCTTTCGAACCTCCAAACCATGTACCAATCAAGATGACACATCACAAGGACATCCCAAACACTCTGTCCAATCCGCATAATAGGACAATGCACTTCCAGATCTCACTGGACCTTTTTGTAACACTCTGTCACTCCGGAGCATCTCCCGGAACTGGTTCTACTTGATCGATTACAACTTCTTCACATCTTCATGCGGACCTCTGAAATCTTGACTGGATCATCTCAAGACTCATATCTACAAACCCTTTGATCCGCATCCTCTGAATCTCAACCTATTGAGTACTTTTGCCTTCTTTTCATCACTGTTCTTCACTGTTCCTGATTGAGACTAATTTTCTCAATATCCTCAGCACACAGCTCATCCAATCCTTCTTGTCAATGCAATATGAATATGTTGACATCAATGACAACTTTGGTTCACCTCATATTTGCAACAATCTCCCCCTTTGTCATTGATGGCAACATGTGATGTGAAAAACCATCAAGACGAGAACTTCTCCTTTCTGTCACAGCTCCCCTTATCAACAACAACCCTTCACATGTCTTCTCTTCCTTTACTGCTCCCCCTTTGAACATCAACCACTTGTTTTTCACATGTCTTCTCTCCCCCTTTGACATCAATGGCAAAGGGCACATACTTGCAATTCTAGCACATCAAAATCATACCAGTTGCTCCCCCTTAGTAGCAGCTCCCCATCATCAATCCGGATCACAAGATATGACTGTGATATCCACCGGACTGATGCACATCAGTGCATCCTAGTTCATCTTCGGAGGGGCCATGACCCCTAACTTCTCCCTGAGATACTCAAAAGAGTCCTTGGGAAGAGGTTTAGTAAAGATATCTGCAATCTGATCCTTTGAGGGTACATACTCCAATCTAACTTCATCCTTGTTCACTTGCTCTCTTAGAAAGTGAAACTTGATAGATATGTGCTTGGTCTTCGAATGCAACACCAGATTCTTAGAAATATTTATTGCACTTGAATTATCACAAAAAATTGTGATAGGCTCCTCATATTCTACTTTAATGTCTCTTAACATCTGCTTCATCCATAAGATTTGAGTGCAACTACCTGCTGCTACAATGTATTCTGCTTCAGTTGTAGACAGAGATATTGCCTCTTGTTTCTTGCTTAGCCAAGAAACCAACCTTTTTCCCAAAAAGAATGCTCCTCCACTTGTACTCTTCCGGTCATCCACATCTCCTGCCCAATCTGCATCTGTATATGCATGAAGAGAGAAATCATGATCTCTAGGGTACCATAAACCATACTCCACTGTCCCTTTTAGATATCTAAAAATTCTCTTGATTGCCATGACATGAGATTCTCTGGGATCAGCCTGGAATCTAGCAACAAGACCAACAGCTTGCATAATATCCGGTCTAGTTTGAGTGAGATACAACAATCCACCAATCATTGATCTATACTTTGTCTGGTTTGCCTTAGGAGAGTCATCATCTTTGCTCAACTTCATTATCATCTTCTTCATGAACATAATAGCAGTTCTTTTGAAACCTTTGTCTGTTAGCATTTGACCTTGCAAATCTTTCCGGACATCTTGAAGCAAAATGACCAATCTTATTGTAGTTGAAGCACTTAAAGGGTAGTTTTCCTTCATACTTACCAGATCCTCTTAGCAGTCTCTTTGCAATGAGGGCTTCAAGTTGAGCTATTTCTGCTTCTTCCTCTTCCATGTCTTTCCTTGCTTGATCATACCATGACAGCTTCCTTGAAGAGTTCTCTCCCGGATCAAATCTTTGTTTGCCTTTCACATAGGCACTGCCTTTGAATGCAGATTCAGTCTTGGGGTGATCATCTCCAAATTCAATCATTTCAAATGCAGCTAGTTTGCCAGCCAAATGCTCTCTTGTGACACTTGTATGGGCTCTGAATTCATCAATGGCAGCAACCTTGATTTTGTAGGTAGCAAGAAGGGATCTGAGAATTTTGCAAACAATTTCATTTTCATCCAGAACTCCACTAGCATTCTTGATTCCACACACCAGCTTATTTACCCTTGGCATAAAGGTAGTGATATTTTCATCATCTCTCATCTTCGATCTTTCAAATTTCCCTCTCAGAATTTACAACCTTGCACTCTTAACAAACTCATCTCCTTCATGCAGAAGTTCCAGTTTAGTCCAGATCTCATATGCAGTTGGTAGGTCAATAACATTTGAGAGTTCTGAGTCATTCAATGCGCTTAGAAGAGCTTCTTTGGTCCGCAGATTGTTTTCAGCATCTGTGATTTTATTGAAAGTTGTCGGCACATATGGTTTTGTGACCATCGACAAGTATGCTTTTCCCATGCACTCCAAGTGACATTTCATGCGACCTTTCCAGAGCGAGAAATTGGTTCCATCAAACTTTGAACTATCCTTCTTGTATGATGACATCCTGGATCTCCTCAAGCGGTTAAGCTCCTTTTAGAGGAACTTAGCTCTGATACCAATTGTTAGATCTAGGGCACACAACTGAGACGGGGGGTGAATCAGTTGTACAAAAACTTGCTTCTATTTCAAACACAACATATCAATTAACCATTCATGAAAGCACAAAGCATAAACACCAGAGTAGATAAACATCAACACATTAGACACCAAGATTTTTGATGTGGAAAACCCGGTTAAGGGAAAAACCATGGGGTGATTAACTCAAGGATTATTCTCTATTAGAAGAATAAGAAAAATGAATGGCACATGCCAATTAGGGCTCACTACCCGAGCACACTGCTCACAAGGAGGCACACTGCCTACATGAGACACACTGTCTACAAGATCATAAGTAACACAACCTTGAACTGGAGAATGACATCTTCACCATGTCTGGATTAGTTCCATTTAAGCTCAAGACACACCTGCTCTGCCTTTCGCTCTTTCGCTATACCACACTCATCCGCTCCACAACACTATAAAAATGAATTCACAAACCTTTATTTTCATACAAGATATCGACTTAGGAACAATCATCTAAGTCAGCAATCAACCATAAGAACATTCGCAAGATGAATAACACATCCGGTCGGCCACCACAAGAATATTCGCAAGATGAACAACTCATCCGGTCGGCTACTCTGAACAAGAACTTCATCTGCAAGAATATCTTCAATTCTGGGCTCTACCACCAATGCGGACCAACAACACAACCTCAACATGATCCAAGAACCTTCACAGGCTTGCCTGAATGACCAGGTACTTTTGCACTTCCTCTACTCACTGGAATCTCTTCTCTTCCTCATCTGGAACTTTAAGAACACAGTTTATCGCCACTGTCATACTGTAAGAGGTGCTTTCGAATCTCCAAACCACGTACCAATCAAGATGACACGTCACAAGGACATCCCAAACACTCTGTCCAATCTGTAGAATAGGACAATGCACTTCCAGATCTCACTGAACCTTTTTGTAACACTCTGTCACTCCGGAGCATCTCCCGGAACATGTTCTACTTGATTGATTACAACTTCTTCACATCTTCATGCGGACCTCTGAAATCTTGACTGGATCATCTCAAGACTCATATCTACAAACCTTTTAATCCGCATCCTCTGAATCTCAACCTATTGAGTACTTTTGCCTTCTTTTCATCACTGTTCTTCACTGTTCCTGATTGAGACTAATTTTCTCAATATCCTCAGCACACAGCTCATCCAATCCTTCTTGTCAATGCAATATGAGTATGTTGACATCAATGACAACTCTGGTTCACCTCGTACTTGCAACACATGGGTTGGCCAAGATTAAATAAAAAAGATATCTATCACAAACTTTGGTCCATCTGCCCCTCAATGTTAATTTGGGAGCTCTGGAAAGAGAGAAACAAAAGACTCTTTCAAAACAAAGAGATGCACCTCCTCTCCTTCCTCAATAAGGTCGAAATCAACATAGTTGAAGTAATCAATTCAAAATTGGGCGAATCAGGACCTTCGCAGCAGTCATTCACAGATTGGGATGCTAAGACAAGACTAGGATGGCAGGGTTTAATCTTGCCTCCCATCAGAATGGAAGGCAGACTACAAACAAATTTAAAAAGGAAAATCTCCAATGGTCTCCCCTAGTTTTCGAGTGGTTCAAGCTAAACTTTGATGAGGCTTCACGAGGGAACCCAAGCAAATCAAGAGTAGGTTGCATCATTAGGAATTGGGATAGTAAAACTATTAGTAGTATTGTTGAGCCCTTGGCAAACGGGACAAACAACGAAGCGAAACTTGAGGCATTAATATTGGGTTTAAGGTTATGTCATGAACTTAAGCTCAGGAAAGTTGCCATTGAGGGAGATTCCCTTCTAGTAATCAATGGGCTTTGAACCAAGAGAATGCAAGATTGGAAACTAGCCGCAAAATTGGAAATAGCTTTGAGCTTGATGGACAAGTGTGAAATGGTAACAATTAACCACATTTATAGAGAGGCCAATTCAGAAGCTGACTCTCTCTTTAATCAAGGGACGGATGGAACAAGAGTGAAATTTTTAATCCCCCTGAGTAAATTTTTGGGGTGGTAGGGTGGGTACCCTTTCCATGAGAACATGGAAGGGTCGTATCCATAGGATAGACACTTGGCAAAGGTGGTCTTCTCCATCAGTTTTTAGTTACTAATTGTTTGGACTGCGAATACTACCAATACATTCAAATGATGCACCTCCACACGTATAAGCCTGCTCAAAGGATTTTCTTTCCATTTTCTGAGTTGTTCAATTAATGATTGCTTCGTAGGGTTTCTAACAGAGAATAATCTAGATGTTCCCTGTCGCCTTTAATTGCATTATTTAGTTTCATTCGAATGGAAAGTGTAGTCATAGGCGTGTTCGAAGGTAGCTGGCTAGTAAGAATGGTAGAAGGCTCTAGATTCATTGCTCAAATCTCTGTTGAAGGAATGATTAACTTAGGGGTGATAACCCCCATTTGATTGGAAAGCACTGTTCGACAGATGGCTTTCAAGGGTGTTCTCATAGATTAAAGGCTAAAACGGGTCCTGCGGTTGCATGATGGTCTCTTGTTACCAATAGTGAAGATCATTCTTGGTAAAGATTTTCTGTGTGCAGGGGAGTTCTGTCAAGTGGATACCCACATCTCGTCATGATTTCTGGCCTCTGTTTTAGATGTAGGGGCTTCGAAAGGAGAGGCAAAGGGGCTGATGGTGAAACTATTTAAAATAGAGTTTCTTGGCGGCCTGGACAACATGGGTGCGGTCATTCCAGGGGCAGGAGCCCCTCGCCCCAAAGATATCTCTGTGTTGAAGGATCCCTTGGAGGTTGTCAAGTTCTTCCCCCTCATTCTGGACATGAAGGGTCTGGTTTTGATTGAACATCGGGAGTAAGTGGTGAAGGCTATTGCCTTTCTGAAGAAATTACTAAGTTTGGAGGAGGTCAACGGGGACTTCCAGTGGGTCGGTGAGCTCCAAACTATGGTGATGGAGCTCAGTTTCATGTAAATGTAGTCTTTTAGTAATTTTTTGTTAGTATGTTCTTCTAGCTAAGCTCATAAGATGCCCAAGAAGGTCTATTCTATGTGGTTTTATTCCAAGGAAGTTTAGATAGCCATAATGGCTAATTTTGGTATAAACTTCAGTCCTGAGTGGCGTCTTTGTAAGAGCTAAGGAAGTCTGATCTAGTAATGGAATGCAGGAAAACAGTCTATAGCCACCTGCCTATAATTTTTTGCTCTATGTTAATATAAAAACTCTTATTTTACGGACCAAAAAAAAAAATCAACATTCAATTAGAACATTAAAGAGCAAGTTACGTGTTCTAGCTTTCACTATGTCTATCCATCTCACCATAGATCCTAATCGGTGGAGTGAAATAACATATTTATCCCTGACTACCTCCTAATCCACATTAGGGGGCATCTCTTTTTCTTTAATCCCATTCATCCAAGAGCTTGTCAAAAGTGAAATTTTGATGAAGGGGGTAAATCATAAAACATGCAAAAACATAAATTCCACACAAAAAAATAGAATGTTCTTTTATTGATTTGGACAACTCATTACATTATAGAAGCTCAAATACAATCAGAGGATGAATCCTCCATAGGCTACAACACATTACAACTTCCTATCTCAAGACTCTGGAATCTTCTGCCTTCTGTAACCCCACATCAGCTAGGGTTTCTATTTTCCCACCTTTTATTGACTCTACACTTTCCCCCTTGTCTCTACTACCTCCAAGGGTTCCCAAAAATGGTTATAAATAGCCCTTTTTGGCGACCTCCAGCCAAATTTTGCATCTCCCTCCAAAAATAGGTCAACTTCTGAGAGCCATAACTTCTAATTTGAGTGTCTAATTGATGAACCATTTGAAGTGTTTGAAATCTCTCAGAGTGTTCTATGCGCTACAAATCCACTTTGTCAATTCCACCCATTATTACAGGGCCATTTAGTGCCTCAAAACCTGAATTTGAATAATTTTCAGGGGTTTTTCAGGAAACAAAAACTTTAATATCTTTTAGCCCACAAATGATCTTTTCCTGATTCCTTTGTCAAAGGTCTTATTTTTCATTTATGAAGCTTCTTGTAAATTTTTGCTTCCATACATGCCCAAATGCAAACTTTCCAAAAATAGCAGTTTGCTTTTTTACAATTTGGAAAAACTGAAGGCTCTATATCATTATTCAAGAGATTATGGAACCAGACATACTAATTTTGAAAATAAATGAAAAAAATATCAATGATTTTGAATCATCATATTTTTTTGGGTGATTCAATATTGCCCTTACACCACTGGATGCTCCTGCATCAAATTTTTATATCTTTCTTGAAACTGCATATATTGTTTAACAAATTTGTCATCTACTCTCTTGGCATCATGAGGCCAGAATTTGGTTATTATGATTTTAGATCTCTTCAAACACGTTTGACCTTAATCCATAAGCTCTAAAAACTTGTCCTTAGAAATATCTAAAGTCATCAAAACCTGCATAGCAACATTATGAAAAATGAGTCTTCTTGAAGACTCCTTAAGTTGCCTCCTCTTGCCTTGATAGTTTTCCTCATTTCTCAATTTCCACAAAATCCAAAGAATTTTAGTAGTCAAAGTGAGCCAAAAAATATTATAATTCATATTCAATCCATCAACATAACTAAATAAAATCTCTTGCCAATAAAATATGTTCCTCTTATCCAACCCTCAAGACCAAAAAAACATAAACCAAACAATTTTGGCAAAACTGCACTCAAAAAAAGATGTTCAATAGACTAAGACAGATTGTAAGTATTGCATAACTTCTTGATAGGGTCAGAACTATAACAATTCATACCAACAACAAGCTTATTTAACAATAATAACCACCTAAAACATGACTTTTTGGACTCAACAACACTAGACTAACAAAATTTAAAGATTTAGACCACTACTTTTGATCAAGGTTAATATTCCAACATGTGTTAACATAATTGGTGACATCGTAGGAGTTAGTTAGAATCTCATACAACTTCTTAGGATATATTTTGAGCAATTTAGACCCATCTTCCCATCTAACATTTTCATAAATCTCAGTGTTGAAGCTTAGCTCAATGGGGAATTAGAATTTGAAACATGCTTTCTTAAGGACAGAAAATATCCTTTGAGACTGAGGCAGCCCAAAAGACTTGCTGAGATCCTGCCAATCCTTCATTTAGCCATTGACCAATATATCATTGAAGACATTTAACCCCTTACTATCCCACTTCTTTGTTGAACACCCTTGGAGGAGAGCTAGGGGCTTATTATTCCAATGTAGATTCCACCATATGGATTTAAAGCTACAATTATTCTTCCCAATCTAATCCCAAGCATACAACCCTCGATATAAGCTTCCACCAATTCCCAAGCCTTCCATGAACTCTTGAATACACTAGAGCTAAAGGGAGAAACATGAAACTTACTAAACAAAATATCGTGCGGGTGTGGACTCTTCCATTGCCTGGCATTCTTTGGGACAACCAACTTTTTAATTCAATTTTTTAATTTTACACTTCCTAATTAATAACTTGGACATAATAGCACCTGGAGAAGTTTTATTTTTTGGTTGGGCTTCATCTTTTCTTATTTTTTGCACTTCTGTTTACTCGTTTTATCATGTCTCCTAATTTATGGAAAATCAAATGTGATTATTGTGGGAATAAAAGATACATAATAGATGAATGCATGTTTAAACAACTTGATGATTTAAAACAACTCTATGAGATTCATTAGTTAAAACAACTTTGCATTGCCAATGGAATTAGTTTGCCAAATTCTTCTAATCCAATAGTCATAGAAACATCTTCATTTCCTATTGCTACTACAAATTCTAGTGTTGCTTCTTTGAGAGCTTCTAGTGATTCCTTGTAGTAGGACCATATACATCACTGTCTTCAAAATCAACCCCATTAGGATTCCTATTTATCAAACATCTCATCTTTGTTTGTGGAGTCTCACATTTTTGATGTGGAGGATACATTGAAATATATCCATTTCATCATTGATGATAGTGATGTCATCACATCATCTTCAGTATTTCCAAATGTAGTTCACATTTTGTCCTCTCCTAGTTCTACTTCTCTGATTGGGCATTTAGTTCCTATTTTGGAGGAGATATCTTTTTCTAGCATGAGTACACTGGAGTTACATTTAGAGGCATATGAACACATTTGGATTTGGATTCCCTATTCATTCAAGATGTGGGAATGGCTTCTACATTCACCAATGGATCTGTTTCTTCTAAAGGGGAGAAATATTTTTTTCAAGTAGTGGATTATATTCAGTCTTCAAGAACTCATCATTGGTCCTAGAGCTACTTCTTGGAGGGGATTCAAAATATCATTCATGCACTCTCTCTTATGGGGGGTATTCACTATGTATTTGTGATGGACTTGGTTTTGAGTTCACATCACTTGTACATATTTCATCTTTTATCTCTTCCTGAGAGGAGTTTTGTCCCATTGGATTTTCTCTTTCACTCTTATTATGAGAGATTCTTGTCTGTAAACGGGTGCTTGATCAAGTCTTGTTGTTGGTACCAATATTCATCCTTCCTTTTTTAGCTTGTGTGTTTAGTCTTCCTAAGTTGTACTTATGGGGGGTGTTGGTGAAAAATTATATTTACGCATTAGCATAAGTTAGTTAGAGAGTTACTTAGGAATGTATGTTCTTTTGTTAGTTGTCAATCGTATCACTTAAGATAAGATTGCCTTATCTGATTTTTTTCTTTGTTTATTCTTGACAAATGTGGAAATATATTTAATCTTTATAATTACTCTTTGTAAGTAATGCGCATGAATGTAGTGATTGCAATTTGATCCTCCAATATTTTACTTTTTGAAGTAGCTCTCTTTGTAGAAGAAATACTGTATACGATCTTGGAATCTAACATGTTGGTATAAAATTATATTTACACATTAGCATAAGTTAATTAGGAATCTAGGTTCCTTTATTAGCTATCAATCTTATCACTTAAGATAAGATTACCTTATCTAATTTTCTGCTTTGTCTATTCTTGACAAATATCAAATGCATTTAATTTTTTTAATTACTCTTTGTAAGTAATGCACATGAATGCATTGATTGTAATTTAATCCTTTGGTTTTTCACTTTTTGAAGTAGCTCTCTTGTGTAGAAGAAATATTGCAAATGATCTTGGAATCTAACAACCTTTCATTTTTTTTTTAAGGTTGTTTTTTTCTTTTTAGCTATGATGGGACCCCTTAGTTTCTCTTCTCTCACTCTTAATCAAGTTGTGAAAACTCACCCTAAGGGTGTTTTCCTATCTTGGGACGCATTAAGGAAGTTCATTCCTCCCTCAAGAAACCAAAGGCCTCACTTATGACCTCCTCAATCCATTTTTAAGACTAGATCTCCTTTTTTGTCCCTTTTGGAAGATTAAACCTTTCTTTCTCACCTTCTTGTAACCTATGATCTTGGCCAGGGTCTTCTTGATCCTCTTCCATCATTTCTTTGTTCTTGGGACCCATCCTCACTTTGTGTTCTTAGCCCCTTCTTTTTCTAACTCCCCACTTTAGGACATGTTGTACCTTTACTAAAACTAATGCAACCATGGATGAAGGATCCATTGAAGGATTATCCAACCACATAGCCTAATGAACAATCACGAAACAAAATTCAAAGAAACAACAAATTAATCTTTTTTGATTTATGGTCATGAATGAATAACAATCTGTTGCAAGGGCTTACAATATGAGGTGAGAACCTTCAAAGCAATATGGGCACAACTATGTGGAAATTACACAATTTGAAGGACACTACAATACAATGCTCCAAATCGAACTTGACTTCAAAGTAGGATCCCCAAAAAAATTGGCTACTTTCAAATGATCATGACTGATGTTTATATAGTGAGTCTTAGCCTTAGGAATGTTCTTTGTCGACTGCAAGGAGGTATAAAGCTCGATGGCAAGTGTAACTTGTAGTCGACCAAACATGTAGAAGGAATCTTTTGGAATGATTGCAGTGATGATGGATCAATGAATCTCAATGCAGTTCATACCATAAACTCTCCTCTAGGTCTAATCAATTTGGAAACACATTCCTTTGTTGTTGCATGCTTTAGAAAGGTGCCACAAGCTTTAAACAATTAATGAAATGTCTTATTGTTATGCTTAGTAGTAAGTTTGGTAGTGAATTATTCCTTTGTGGTGATCAAATTCTCTTGGAAGTTGGATAAAACATTATTAGCTCTTGGTAGATCACGTTCTCCTAATCGCAAAGTGAAATTTGCAACTTTGTTGAAAAGTATAGCATCTATAGTGCCTGGATGATGACTTGAATGTTATTGAAAACTTTCAAACAAAATAAACAAATATTTTTGAGAAATGTAAGATTGCTCTTACACCCTAGGATGCTCCTACATAAAAAACAAACCGATTCAACTTGATCACTAGCATCATTTCACCCTAGTTAGGTCATATCAAGTGTCATTATGTCATTTTTGTGTCCTAGTTTTGTCTATAACTCTCCAATTGTTATAAATCTTGTAATTATCTTTAATATGTTGTTATTGGTAAAAACATGGCAAAATGGAAGAAATTGATGAAGTTTAAGGTCAAAAGTGAAACTATACAAACTTCCATAGATGTGCATTGGGTGCAAAAGCATGCCTATATGACACTTTGTACAAAGCGCCATGAAAGTCTTTTGGCACACTAGATGTAAAAATGCAACTTTTTTATTTTGTCAAAAATGTGTAGGCACAATCAAGTTTTTTTTTAATTAGACTACATTAGTGTACACAAATTTTGGAAAAAGCGGTTAGAAATTAAATGGTACAAAACCTCTACCAATATACCAAGTAATGGAAGAAAATGAAAATAAGAAGGAAAAAGTTACTTTTTGGCACAAAAGCGTATCATGTGTATAAAATGGCAAAAAGTGCCAAATTGCCACTAGAGGGTGCCGATGCCACTCACATAAAAAAAACTAAAGGCAAAGACATGACACATTGGTACATTGTGCATGCACTTAATAGAACTTGTAAGGAAATAAAATATATCCTTTACAAATATCCTAGGATAAATTGATTAAATAATAATTGATAAACAAATATCCTAGGATTAAGAGTCGTGAATGATTATGATACAAAAATAAATGATTAGAATTTTAAGTAATAAATGAGGGTACTTAGCTCTTAATTTGATGTAAAATCTAATTTTGCCAGGTGTCCCAAATCGATTTGTTCCTATAGTTGAAAATAGGATCTATTAGTCAAATGCATCTAAATTAGTAAAATTCTATTTCTTTGTATGGGCCATTTCTGTAAACATGGATTCACCCTTCACAATTGTGAAAGTGATCAATCATGGATTTGATCCTTCTACACAAATCTAATTTGTGACAATATTCAACCTTGAAAACTACTCACCTCTATGGATAGACCTACATAAAAATGTTTGGATATGTCTGAAGTTTGCATGTGATAGGGATAGTATCATTCTTATGTCAAACCCCATAGTAGACCAATTTAATGATCTTGTGCAAAGATCAAACACTATAATGAGTCATGCAATATGCCTAGTATGTAATGCAAATATCAAAGGTCTAAAGATAATGTAGTAAGGAAATTTCTTTCTAGGTGTTAGGTATGCTTCTCAAAATTCACTAAATGTTCTAAATGAATTAGGGTTTGTCTTTAAATACAATATCCTAGCCCACAATTCAAATATTTCGTGAAGTCAACTCATAACAATCACTTTGAAGGCAAACAATTGGACTAATATTTGAATTTGACTCCTGAAAAACTAAGGTCATTTCCATGAATTCCCTAACTAACTTGGATCAATTTCACCAATCACAAATCTAATGAACAATAGAAAACCATATATAAACTATTAACAAATTAGTCAAAGTGAATTCAAAATGAGAGAAAAGTTGTGAGGCATATTTTTTAAAGCATTGAAGAACTCTAAGAAGTGCCAAGTTGGCCCTTTCAACCCTTAAAACACAAAAATAACAAAATAAAAAAAAAAGGATGCCAAAGAGAGAGGCCGAAGCGCGGGGGTATACAAGGAGTTTTGAACTTAATTTTTTTTAAAAATATCTATTTCTCAATCTCCCTGGAGAAAATTCATTACTATCATTTGCAGCTGAAGGATCTCGGTGGCGCACGGCAGATAGTAGATTTTCTTTCAAATTTCAAGCGAAGAGAGTAATGCACACGCCGGGGAGAGTTTACCAAAGAGAGGCTGATTTTTAGTCCTTGGCGCATTTCTTTCTAGATCGGTCATTCCCGCTCCGTCATGGTGTCGAGTATGCCATTTTTTTCATATTTATTTTCATTTTAAAAAAAAATTTAAGTCTCAAAGCTACTGCTCAGTATTTTACCCGAAAAATCTGGGAGGGTATGGAAATAAAATACCAATATCAAAAAATCCCACCTTCCATTTTCATTTAGAAAGGCTTAAATAAATATTTGGGATATCGAAATAGGATATATTGACTTCCAAATATGAGCAAATCGAGAGAATCCAAAAACATATGATCACAAACAAATTCATACGAAAAAAGCTTCAGTTCTCTATAAATTCGTGTAGCTGAAACAGGTACATTTTCTATTAAAGCCATTACTATGGTGTGTCTCCTAAGATATCTGACGAAAATCAAAGAGATGGCCCAAGGTTGTCATCAAAGAAATAAAGAAGTTCTGATGAAACAAAACATCAAGTGACTGAACAAATGGAACATCCACTTAGATGCATGTCTTAATAATAGCAAAGAAATAAAGACTTTTGTTACAGATAAATTCCACAAGTCTATGTGGGGAAATGCACTAGGGAGAAGAGGAAATATTGCCTTGATGAATTTAACCCTGCTTATGATCATCAACAAAACACCAATGGAGGGGCAAATATTCCGTGGAGAGCAAAACTCTCAAGGTCAATTAAGGACTAACAGATATTGTCTTTGATGTGAAATGGGGCCAAAAGAAGAATGGGAGGAGATAGTTTGTGTCTTTTGCACAGCTGGGTAGTTGAATCTGAAAATCATTTTATTTTAGAGTGCGAAGCTTACAATGACATCAAGCCAATTACACAAGTACTTTAGCAACAGTTTCCTTACAGGGTTTATTCAAAAAGGAGATGGTTGAGAAAACAGGGGAGTTCATCATTTAATTAAATAGCAGAAGATTAGCAATTCAAAAGGCTAGAATGACAGGGTTTGCTGTCCCATAGGCTATCTTTGGCTTCGTGGATGTTTAAAATCTTCTATTCTATTCTATTCTTTCAAACAAATGACTCAGTAACAAGAGCCACAAAGGAGATATATTGGACAAAAACTTTTGTTCATCTAGTATCTTGGAAGCAGCTGCATTTCCTAGCTCTCTTTAAGCTCCCAATCTTGCCCTCGCTGCTTGAAAACCCCACAACCCTAGTAGAATGTCATGCACAGTAGGATTCAAATGAAGAACCATGTCTAAAGCAGGTTTCCAACCATTGTCTGGAAGATAAGAAAATGGTTCCAAAGGTAATGCACAGGCCTATAAGAAGGGATGAGTTCGATGATGTCCTTGGGGACCCGATTACACTACTGAACAGGATGACAGAGAGGCTGGAAGCAAGAACATTCCAGCCATGGTTTTTTTACATCATGAACATGGTTAGCTCTACCACCTGTAAGATTTAGTGGGCTTTAATCATTAGTGAAAGCACTCATCAGTAGTTGTGTACTGTCAGTCAAGCCCGAGAGTTCTGTATAAGATTGTACTTGGTATATACCTTAAGTGGCACATGTTAGGACATTCCAATATACAAATATGGTAGAATAATATGGCCTACTATCTTTATTTTTAGTCACCTACCTCAGCTACAATATGACAGCTACAATTCATTATAGGAGAGTGAAAGATGCATTTGTAGAAAATCTGATCATGAGCATGGATAGCTATATGAAGAACACCTTTTACAGGAGGAAAAGACAGTGATCTATGACTACAGTCTACAAGGATTGGTTCATTCAGTTTCGAACACACACTCACATTAGAGTTGCAGGCTGCAGTGAAAGACACCTAATGTTACCCAAGTACCCAAATGACACGATTCTTTTATTAGAGTAGAACAGGTGGTTGTAGTTTACTCCATTTTCAGATCCTGACCCAAATGGGAGTACAATGGCTCATTACCATCGAACACTACCCTTGAAAGTCAAAAGAAGATGCCAAGAATGTGGATAAAGAAATTGCTATTTATAAATTTAAGGCATTTGAAAGCAAAGCATCATTGAGGGGTTTTATGCAAGAAAAGCTAGGGAAAAAGTATACACATGTGCCTCATTTGGAATATTTTTGAGCACACTGTGCCAATGAGTCTCAAGTTAGAGAAATGGACTATTTTCGCTTGACTTTAAATCGAATAAAGTGATTCTAGTTATTTAAGTGCCCTAAGGAGGTTGTAGGGGATGAGGAGGAGGTGAAATCACTGACATGTGATGAGAGAAGCTAGCCACATCCCCGTTCTCAATAATAAATTGGTTTGTTTCCTCTATTATCTCATTGGAACAGAGGATCAGGAATATGATTCACAGAACATCTAACTGGATCCAGACAATAAGACAATGATATTTAATGTAGGCTGATAGATGTCTAGGGTCTTGTGTTAGGTCAAAGGAGGTTAGGTGTCAAAAATTAAATATGCAGTGAGTGGTTTTTGAGCTGTTAGTTATTGAGAACATAGTCTTCTAAACCACTGTATTAGTAGATCATGGTTTTAGATGTTAACAGTTCTACATGCTAAGGGGACGATATTTTGGTTTGCAGGCAGACAAGTAGATGTAAAGTGAGATAATAAGAATAGCAGATTGGGTATCCTATTTCTGAAATTTGGCAAACTATAGGTGCCCAGAACTGATTGATGACTTTTACTGACAGTCTATTGAAATCTGACAAGTTTTTCTGTTTGTGTTCCAACCTTCGATTTCTATAATTCTGTCTAATATTGTTTGATTCATTGGAGAGGTTACAAAAGTGACCACAATTGGAGCAAGCTAATAAGAAAGGTTCCTGAAAAACACAATCACATGCCAGAAGTCAGAATGAAATAATTTTATTAGCATCAAGGAGGCCAAAATAGTCTATATGGGATCCCAAAGTCAAACTGTATTTGAAAGTAGGATTTAAGTGTACAGAGCATGCTCTGCAGCTTCACTATACGCAGAGCAATTCATGACATGGTGCTATTCTTTTTCTACTACTTAACAAGTGCTAAATGGACTTCATGGGTTTCACACGAGCATTCTGTAATTACATCGCTTTTGAAACTTTTGGGGCCAGAATTTTAGTAATGTTTACTTCTCAAGACTAAAACTGGACAAAGAAGAGCTAAGATGAATGAGAACGTAACTGAAATCTGAAAATGCAAAATGTAGTCTACAGTGACTAACATATTCATAATTCTGAAGAATTGTTAAGTCGGGGGAAGTACAAATGGAAAATGAAACGCATTTTGTGTATTCACAAGTTTGAGATTGATCAAAGCCATGAAAGAAGCAGAACCAAATATTAACAAAATATAATTACAAACCCCACCACTAAATTTTAGTTATGTACTTCAATATCAGATTTAGCTGCACTAATAAGAAGATAGGTAAAATCTTGTTAACACAATTAATTTTTTTAATTGGAAATACTTTTATGAGCATCATGTACGAATCATAAAATTATTACACTAATAGGATGTTTAAAATAAAAAGTGGCTGGTAGGTATGCACAGCCCATCAAAGCACGAGTGACAAAAATGTTGAAGTAAAGGCTAATGGCCAAAATAAAAAACACCACTGCCACAAAGCACAAGGTGCAACACTAGGAGGAGGACGAGGATCATCCCACTAGGGAACACCCGCTAAGATGGATCCTTGGAAGAAGGATCAGGGACCTCCAGCTGTCCTGCGAATCCTGCACAACCTGCAGAACCAACACTCTCCAACTAGGCCATGGAAACATGACAGTCACCTCACACCTGCTCCACATTTGATTAGAAGTCTTACCCCAAGGAGTTAGAGTCTAGCCCCTCTATTAAGGAGCTGGCAAAAAGCAGCTACAACTGCATGAGTTGCTTTGTTAGTGGCAATGTTTGTTGAGTGTTGCCATTAGGCAGGACTTTTAGATGGCAACACTCAGCAAATGTCGCCACTAGCTATCGTGCAAATGGATGGCGACACCTCAATGTCGAGACTCCTCATGCCACAATGAGGCAAAAAATGAGGTAGTGGTGCCCAAAGGGCAACACACATCACATTGCCACAATTATGAGGGCTTTGATAGTTCCAATGAGTGGAGTAGGGTGGCAAAGTCTTAGGAGTAAGATAAATGAATATGACAAGTGGATATCAAGGACTCTTCAAAATTGAGCCCCAAGTTGAATGGGTCTAGATCTGAGAGGGTCAACCTTTGTAGGATGAACAAAGAGAGAGGTGTGGTAAAGTGCTACAAGATGCTCTCTAGAGGAAACAATAGTTTGTTTGTAAAATTGAGTAGAAAAGAAAAGGGGCCTAAAGTCGAGGAAGATCATGTTGTGCAATCTGCTCTTAAGGCAAAGGGGGAGTAATCTATCCTTATGACTAAAAAAGCTTGGGCCTACTAAGAGGAAAATCCTCACAAATCTTCTGAGACATGGCATGGGTTTTCCTTGATGAACTCTATGTTTGATAGGTGAAGGTTGTGTAGTTGAGGTCAAAGCAATATTGCGCTAGGCTTAAATTGAGGAAGATGATTGGCAATAGGAATGTTCATGAGGTCCATAGAAGGCTACACATCATGGAAGAGACCCTTGGCATTGAGGGGGAATATACTACTTGGGGAGGGGGTATTCACCACTTTTGTAGGGGAAATAATTGCCTTGTTTAGCTTGGATGCTAAGGGGATGGCTTCCATTGTGACAACATGTAATAACCTGCACCTGTTGTTCTTTTGATTTATCTTTATTTAATGTTATATTTTTTTACTTTTTCTGTGATCTTTCAGAACTAGATAGAAGATGCAGAAGGGGGTTTTCGTTTTCTTGAGATGTGTATGTCAGAATACATAGAAAGATAACATGCAATTGAAACCCAGAATATCTATGATAGATATGAACTAAATAATCAAGACCCAGTTCATAGAATGGCATAAAATGAATTATCATCACATACCTATTTCAAAATAAGCATATTCGAATTTTTGCTGTTGACGAACCAACATGAACATGGAGTTTGCATTAAATATATCAGCAAATGCGAGAGAAACAATCTACAATCAGTAGCGTAGGCCCATAGGCCAAAATCGACCCCAAAGCAAAGAAGAACAGCTCCAAACAAACTCCCGGAAGGGCTGCCAAAGAGGTACGACTAGCCAGCAAAGTACGGCCAGCAAGGTACGGCCAGCCTAAGGAGTACGACCAGCAAGAAAGGAGGTAAAACAAGCCCAAACCCTCCTCAAATCTGCAGATAAATCAGGCCTTCCAAAGATCTCTCAGCTGCAGCAATAAACTGTGAAGATGTACATGAATCCTCTCCAAAACTTTGTCAAAGTGTAGCGAATTGAAACACAATTACAGTCACTGAAATGGCTGCCCATAAATCCCCTTGGGTGATCTTTCACACCTACGGAAGATTGATACCAATGGTGGTTTCCGTCACCAAAAGCCCTGGCTGGAAGAAATCCCCCAAACCCTCATTTGCAGAGCAAGTTTCATAAAATATAATATTAAGAATGAATATTGCTTTTCACTTTTTTGCCTTTATAATCCTTCCTTGAGGGTCGACCCTTTTGAGAGGGAAATAACTTTTAAATTTTTATTTTATTTTTTCCCCTCATGAGGCGTCCAAGTCCATGGGTGACTTATTTTGCCTTTTTAATAATTTCCACTAAGTCACCACTTTAATATAAAGTCCAAGCAATTAAATATAAATATTAATTTACGGACTTTAAATTGGAAGGGCAAATGGACTCGGAATTTGATGAGCAATAGACTATTGGAAAGGTCTCATCGAAATGCTCCACCTCAATTAATGAATTTCCCAAAATAGCCAACTTCCCGACTTACTAAAAATAGTAAGTCCTAGCCATAATGTTAGAAACTGACCAAACGAACTCCCTGAGTTCCCTAACCACATTGGTTAGTCTATGGGAACCAAGTATAGACGAACCCTCTAGGAAAGGGGACATTACACAACATCAAGCTCCTTGAAGAGGTCTCTGTTGATGTGTTTTTTATGCATATGCAAACTCAGAATAAAATACCAAGTATTCTATCCTCTCTTGAATAAAGTCTCTCAAAAGCTAAATAATGTGATCCAATGAGACAACTCCAAGGTTCATGATATGTTAGGTCTTGACTTGCAATGGATAGACTCAGTAGTTGATGTGATAATGCCGGTAATCACAAAGGGACTTATGCTGAATTGACTCCTTACTCCATTCTCAATATGTTACTCTCCTTGTGAAGTGGAACTTCTTCTAACCGGCTATGAAAGAAAATGAAAAAGGTAAGGGTTAAGAGAGTTAATCTAAGGATAATGAAGTAATGAATGATGTGTAGATAGACAAATTCCTCATGAGACTTGACTCCGCTTCGCCATGAGAACCAACAACTACACGAAGCAGGTTCAATCTTCTAAGGCAACCCAATGATTTTCATAGTGCAAACAAACATCCAAACACCCACAGCTAGCGCAGCTTGAACAAGTATTCACAATCGAACTAAAGCAAATGGAGGTTCAGGCTAACTTTGCAAAGTGAATTGCCTTCGACAATCCACAAAAAGTATGAACCAAGACGAATTCATCAAATATCTTTGCATATACTCATTACATCAATGCACTTCTAATCTATTATTTAAGCTACTTGGAAACATTTCTCAATCACATCCAAGAAATTAGAAACCATGTTAACATTCCAAAACCACAAGATCACCATGAAACTTCCAACAATGAGCTTGTATTAATCTTGAACTGTTTGATTACAACAATTTCATATGTCTCTTCAATGATTTCAAAAGTCTCCTCTACTCTACTCCTATTCTACCTCTACTCCTATTCTACCTCTACTCTAAAAGGTCTTAACCTCAAATCATCTGAACCCTTACAAATGAGAGAAATGGGCCTTATATAGGCTCTGAAATTACATGAACGGCCAGAATTGATTTGCAAATCAACAGACTAGATGAAGACAACAATGCATAACCGCCCAAAAAAAGAGGCAATGAAGGCACACTTTCCAATGTGATGAACTTGAAATGGGATCTTTAGAGCATCTTCCACATGGACGTCCTCTTTGGCCTCTTGCCTGTGGCAGACTGTGATTGGGCTGATGATGTGTACATGCCACCTCAACATTGAGGTAACTGGTTTGATTTACATCGCGTTCATATTGCTTGGAATATTTCCCAAATTATGTCATCCTTTGTGGAATAGTGTTCGAACTAGGATTTTCGCCTTTGGAACTTGGCATCTTTCGAACTTGAAAACTTGGGAATTTTGGGAATTTCTTGATGTTGTCTTCATGTAATTCATGACTTTTGATATACTTGCTCATTTTCTCATCTCATGACATTCTTGTGCTTGTTCTTGTGCAGGAAGTAGACCTTGGGTGTGAATTCTTGGAGTAGACTTCAGGATTGGAGTGGATGGCTCCGGAGCTTGATTGTGAAATTGGTCATTCCCCTTTCAGGCGATGACCTTGATGTATGACTTCTGGCATTGGATCTTGACTGTCTGGAACAGGTCTCCTTCTTCCTCAAGCAACGCTCTTCCATGCTTTGAACCTTCAAATGCAAGTTTTCGCCATTTTCCCTCCATTACCTACACAAGAGAAACATCTATCAATGCAAAGACATTTGATCATCAACAATATTTCATTATGAATTCCTAACATGCTTGCTTCATGCAATGAAGAAGGCCTTATTTTCATGTTTTAACTTTGCTTTTTATCTGTAAAATACCTTTCTAGAATGACTGGAATTTTTGCCAACTTTTAGATAAGATTTCTTGCACAAATCATCAAATAAACATCGCCAATGAACAATGCAATAATAGAACTTCAAACCCACATCATACTTGCTTATTTGAAACCTTCAAATGTGAAATACAAAAATGATAAGTGGCTGATATGAATTTCAGTCACAGTCTGATTTTATATCAGACCTTATTACATTCATAAAAAGTGTCCAAATACATCAAATCTTGCATAGCAACAAAGCCCAAACACTCTAGAACAAAGAAAACACTCTAGAACAAAGATATCTATCCCATGATGTTATAACAGCCCTGAAAGTACATGAACAAATGACTGATATAAAACTTCTGTAGGCTGATATGACTTCTGAAAGTGATGATTTTGCCCAGCCAAGTTGTAGCAATGAAATCTCATTAAAAACTACTCCCAAACCAAGCAGTGGGTGCCTAGTTTGGTCTTCTATCAAATGCAACTCTTCAAGTGTGAAAGCCATTGTCAAATCCACTTCAAAAACCTTGTAAGTGTTCAAACAATTCACTGTCATAAAAATCAGACTTTGCTGATATGAAATCAGACCTTGAAAAATATGCAAAAGTCACTCAATTCTCACTCTAAACTCAATCAACTACCATGGTAGTCACTCCAATACACCAAGGGTTCCATTATGATGTCAAATACTCTTCAAATCTTCACAAATAAACTTGCAAATTCAACTCCAATGATGAAATCTGAATGATAACATCTTACAAATTGTCATGGGAACATCACCACAACACTCAAGGGAACATCTCCTTGAAAAATAACTAGAAAATGCAATTTCCAGCTAAAAGAACAAAATGTAAAAGCTTACCAAATGATCAATAGTTGCAAATTGGAGTTCAAGAGCTCTATTTATCCTCTCCAAGGATAGGCGTCCCTTCTCTTTGTCAAATTGAAATGAAGCTTGGAATCCATCAATCACAATTGAGAGTCTTGAACAATAGTAAATGAATGACATCAATGAATGCAATCATTTAAAACAATCTTTAATTGTTTAAATGAATTACATCTATCTTTCAAGTGAATCAATCCCCTTTGCATTGGAAATCTTCTCTAACTTTGACGGCGGCTATGAATTGGAGTTAACAATCACTTACAATCTTCCTTTAGCATTGAATTCCCCTTGCTAATGCTGATTGTATGCAATCATTTAATATTTTTTTGTTGCAATGAATATCAATTTTTAACTTGAGCGAACCTCCTCATCATAGGCGTTTGGCATTTAAAATCTTTCAAAGCACAATATCTATCCAAATGCAATCATTTAATATCCTCAAACCCAATCGCCCTCATGATACCATCGATCCAATGCAAACATTTAATAAATAAATATTGCATTTAAAATATCCTTTCTTCATGTTTGGCGGCCAACTATGAATCATTTGCAATCATTGAAAATCAATAACCAACCTCTAACAATACCAACCGTTGCATACAAGGCATGGGCAAATGCATCTCCATGGCGTTTGAATTCAACACTTGGACCAATGTGAATGCTCTACAAAAGGTGGGCGATCATCTAGATAGCCGTTGGCTCCTTAAGCAATGCAATTCAAATATAAATCAATGAACATGCCAATCGATCCCTTATCCTTTGCTTTTGATTTTGTTTTGGACCTATATCTTCATTGGCGAGCACATCACCTTATTTCATATTTACAACTCCATAGAAATCGATTAAAGAAAATGCAATTAAAGAATCCATTTTCTAAAATCCATCAAATGAAATAAAAATACAATTTCAATATTGCATTTTCCATTGATCACATACTAGTTGAGCTAACATTCCGAATCTCCATGTATGGACACATACCAACTTTCTGGTTCTCCATGTATAGAAATAAGCTCAAACTTTCCTGAGACCTCCACAAGCACATTGAATTCAACAAAAACATCCGCACTCCTCCAAATCATCAGAATCACTTGCATCTTCATCCGGAACCTCAAGAACACTGTCTGCCATGACTGTCACATTAGAAAGATTGCTTGCGGACCTCCAAACCACGAACTACTTGAGTTGATGATGCACACTGACTTCCCAACCATGCCTCTAGATCCGCAGATCATAATATTTCAATGCAGAGCAATCTGGACCAATTTATTGTCACTGTCTCTTCTGAACACAGCAAACCCTGGTTCTACTCAAATGACCATAGCTTCTTCAAATCTTCATGCGGACCTCTCAAAACTTAACTGGAGCTACTTCAGAAATCCTCTACACAACCATATGGTCCGCATACATTGATCTTCATTAATATTCTCAATATCCTCAACATTTAAGTCTTCTAAACAGACAACAAAATAGGATACAGTTGACGTCAATGGCAACAAGGATATGTTGACATCAATGACAACACCGCTTAAGCACCTATTTGCAACAATCTCCCCCTTTGTTATTGATGGCAACATATGATGTGAAAAACTGATTTAACCATCAAGACAAGAACTTCTCCCCCTTTCTCTTATCACACTTGCAACCATTTTTCTTTACAGCTCCCCTTTTACCAGCAACTAGTTTTTCTCATGACTTCTCTCCCCCTTTGACATCAATGGCAAATGACACATATTTGCAATCTTTACTCCCCCTTTTTGTTTCAGACTGATCTCCAAAATTTGCATACTGACTACTCCCCCTGAGTAGTATCTCCTTAACATCAATCCAGATCACAAGATATGACTGTGAATTCCACCGGACTGATGCACCTTAGTGCATCTTAGTTCTGATCAGGAGGGGTAATAACCCCTAACTTCTCTCTGAGATACTCAAAAGTATCCTTGGGTAGAGGCTTAGTGAAAATATTCGCAATCTGATCCTTTGAAGAAACAAACTCCAATCTGACTTCGTTCTCATTAACCTTCTCTCTCAAGAAGTGAAACTTGATTAATATATGCTTTGTCTTTAAATGCAACACTGGATTTTTTGAGATGCTTATTGCACTTGAATTGTCACAGAAAATTGTAATAGGCTCCTCAAACACAATTATGATGTCTTTCAACATTTGCTTCATCCACAGAACTTGAGTACAATTGTCTGCTGCTGCTATATACTCTGCCTCTGCAGTAGATAGAGATATTGCCTCTTGCTTTTTGCTCATCCAAGAAACCAATCTCATTCCCAAGAAGAATGCACCACCACTAGTACTTTTCCTGTCATCCACATCTCCTGCCCAATCAACATTTGTGTATGCATGAAGAGTGAAGTTATTATCCTTTGGATACCATAAGCCATAATCAAGTGTCCCTTTGAGATATCTGAAAATTCTTTTGACTGCTACATGGAATTCTCTAGGATCAACTTGAAATCTAGCAACAAGTCCAACTACATTTATGATATCAGGTCTGGTCTGAGTCAGATAGAGCAGTCCTCCAATCATTGATCTATACCTTTTCTGATTTGCCTTAGGGGAATCATCATCTTTACTCAACTTGCATCCGGTTACTATAGGTGTACTCATTGGTTTTGAATCTTCCATTCCAAACTTTTTCAACAATTCTCACATATTTAGACTGAGATATGAAGATACCTTTATCTGACTGAACGATTTGCAGACCTAAAAAGAAATTCATTTCTCCAAACATTGACATCTCAAATTCACTTTGCATCTGGTCAGCAAATGTTTTGCACATACTCTCATTTCCACAAAAAATGATATCATCAACAAATACTTCAACAATCAAGATGTGTTCATGATCAATTTTGATATAAAGATCACTATCTGTTGTACCTTTGTTGAAACCCAATTTTAGCAAATACTTATCTAGTCTTGCATACCAGGCTCTTGGGGCTTGTTTGAGTCCATACAATGCTTTTCTCAATCTGCAAACCATCTCTCCTTGATCAGACAACTGAAATCCTTCCGGTTGCTCAATGTAGACTTCTTCATCCAATTCTCCATTTAGGATTGCTGACTTGACATCCATCTGATAAACTTTGAAATCTTTATAAGCAACAAATGCAAGAAATAATTTGACTGCTTTTATTCTTGCCACTAGAGCAAAAGTTTCTTCAAAATCAATTTTTTCCACTTGAGAGTTTACTTTACACACCAACCTTGCTTTGTTCCTCACAACTTCACCATCCTCATTTAGTTTATTCCGGAAGACCCATTTAGTTCCAATCACATTTTTTTCTTTAGGTCTAGGAACAAGATCCTAAGTGTGATTCTTTTTAATTTGCATTAATTCTTCTTCCATTGCTTTTACCCAATATTCATCATTGCAAGCTTCACTTACTGATTTTGGTTCAATCTTTGAAATTAGACAAATCTCCTCTTGATCTTCATCAATTCTTCTTCTAGTTTGAACACCTTTGTTTCTATCTCCTATGATTTGATCTTTAGAATGATTCAACCTTACATACCTGGGAGTTTTGGGTTTTGTTTTAACTTCTGATTCTTGAGCTTGTTCCTCAACATCTGCACTAACTTCTTGAGTTACTGGATATTCCGGATCAGTTTGGATCTGAGTCTGAGTTTGAACTTGCCTTCCTTGATCTGAATCTGAGTTTGAACTTGCCTTTCTTGATCTTAACTTTCATCTTGATCATCTGAATCATATCCGCAAGATTTGAAGGATCTCTCTTTGGTTTCATCAACTCTGACATTAGCACTTTCAACAATCTTTTTCAATCTCTTGTTAAAGCACCGGTATGCCTTGCTTTGAGTAGAGTAACCCAGAAATATTCCTTCATCACTTCTTGCATCAAACTTGCCTAGATCCTCATCTCTTTTGATATAACATTTACTACCAAAAACTTTGAAATATTTCACAGTAGGAGGATGGCCAAACCATAGTTCATAAGGGGTCTTACCAGAATTGCCTTTGATCTGCACTTGGTTAAGAGTGTAGACAGCAGTACTCACAGTTTCTCTCCAATAGATTTGAGGAACATTTGCTTCCATCATCATGGTCCTAGTAGCTTCTTGAATGGTCCGGTTCTTTCTTTCCACAACTCTATTCTGCTAAGGAGTCCTAGGAGTAGATAATTGTCTTTTTATTCCTTGTTTTTCACAGAATGAATCAAACTCACCGGAGTTAAATTCTCCACCTCTGTTGGATCTCAGACACTTTATCTTCACACCAATCTCATTCTCCACCATGACCTTGAATACTTTGAATTTATCAAGAGCTTCTAATTTTTCTTTCAGGAAGGTTACTGTTGTGATGTAATCACACATCGCCCCATTGCAAATGGGAACCCCTTCTTTTTTTTTGCTTTCTGTCCTTGTTTTGCTTTAGGTTTAGTTTTCCTCTGAGCTTGTAGGATTTTGATAGTGTTGTGTATCTAAGTCTCAACAGTTTCTTGCTAAAGGTCTATATGCCTTCATCCTGATGCATGTCATTGAGACCCTGAAAATGACTAAGTCTGATATCCTGAAAATCCTGAAAAAATGACTAAGTCTGAAATCTGGTGGATCCTCAGAAATCTAGAATTTGCATGCTAAGTCCTATGGATCCAGGACCTATCTCAAACATCCTGGAAGTATATTGATAAATATTTAAAGTATAAGAAACTCAATATCTGACTTAGTTTAGCATTCGAGACGTTTTGTTCAAGAGAGGATAGAGCACTTGGTGTTTTATTCTAATGTTGTTGTCAAGAAAACATCATCAACAGTTACCCACATCATTCCGGAGTAATCATCAATTAGCAACATAAAATATTTGTCTCCTTGCACACTCCTGATTCTAGCAGGACCACAAAGATCAGTATGCACGAGTTCCAACAGTCCACTTGAAGACTGTTCTTTACTCTTGAATGAAGTTCTGTTCTGTTGACCTAATTGACATTCTCTGCACATGCTATCAACATGTTTCACAAGTCTTGGAAGATCTCTTACAGCCTGAGTGGAACTTATCTTCACAATGTTATCAAAATTCACATGACACATTCTCCTATGCCAGAGCCAACTCTGATCAACCTGAGCAATCAAGCAACTTTTACCAGAGCTACTTAAATGAAAGATATTACCTCTAGTCTGAGTACTAGATGCAATTTCAGTTCCGGAGCTTTCCAAGATTTTGCATTTTCCATCCTTGAATCGGAGATCATAACCCTTGTCAACCAACTGTCTAACATTGAGAAGGTTATGCTTCAATCCTTCCACATACAGAACATCATTAGTGTTATTCTTACCATCAAAAGAGATGGATTCTCTGCCACGGATTCTACCAGTTGAGTTGTCTCCAAATTTCACAATTCCACCTTCATATTTTTCAAAGCTTACAAACTTTTATCACTAGTCATATGATGAGAACATCCACTGTCAATTACCCATTCATCTTTTTCTATAACCTGAGCAGCCAAGGCACTTTCCACATTTGTACAACTAGCAGATTTAGTAGGCACCGGATCTTCTTCTTTGATAGCAATGAACACCCAATCACTTTCTGTGGAACCTCCATGATCAGATTCATCATCTGTGACTCCTTCACCAGCTTCTTGGACATAGTAGCATTTCTTCTGAACTCTAGGTCTGTTAGGGTTTGGCTTTGAACCTCCCTCTGGACACCTTGAGGCAAAATGACCAATCTTATTACAAGCAAAACATTTGAATGACAACTTTCCTTCATACTTACCGAATCCTCTTGGCAATCTTTTGGCAAAAAGGGCTTCAATTTCATCAAACTCAGTTTCATCATCTTCAAGATCCTTCCTTGTCTTGTCAAATCTGTTTGATCTTCTTGAAGAGCTTTCACTCGGATCATATCTTTGCTTTCCATGAATACTGGCTTTAAATGCAGATTTAGATTTAGGAAGAGAATCACCAAACTCACTCGTTTCAAATGCTGAAAGCTTACTAACCAACTAATCCCTTGTAACGGTTGTCATAGTCTTGATCTCTTCAATGGCAGCAACTTTATGCTTGTATGCCGAAGGTAAGGATTTGAGCACTTTGCAACAATCTCTGATTCTTCCAATACTCCACCAGCACTCTTGATACCGGTCACAAGTTCATTCACCTTTTGCATGTAGGAAGTAATGTTTTCATCTTCTCTCATCATCAATCTTTCGTATTTACCCTTCAGGCTCTGTAGCTTGGCACATTTGACATATTTATCACCTTCATACAGAGTTTCTAGCTTATTCCAGATTTCATGTAAGATACCCAACTAATTCTACCAAAATTTTTCCTTACTTAGACAATTTTACTTGCTATCAACTCATCAACTATTTCAACAACACAAAGATATACATCAAAGATAATTATTTGAATGAATCAACCTTAAGCTGGGTACTTGTTTATTACTTGATTCAATCAACTCACAATGTCTTATTACATGAATAATGCTTTCAATGGCATGAAGTTATACTTTATTCAAATGGAATTACAAAGCAGGCCTTGGAGCCTTGATGATTACAATGGGCGCCTATACTTGATCGACTCAATTGAACTCAACGATGTCAACTGAATGTCAACACCTCACAGTACAACAAGGGAGCATCACCTTGTCAGTTGAGGGAGCATCACCCCAACACTTGAAACTCGCAGGCCTCAAGATTACAAGCTCAACAGCTTTGCAGAGAGAATTTTGTCAAAATGCATAGATGCAAATGAATGAGAAGGCTCCTCCTTTTATAGGCCTTCCAAAGGCAATGAAGGCACGTTTTTCTATGCACAAAGAGGAACCAAGGCACGTTTCCCAAGAAGCATATCCAAGGGAATATTCCATCTTATGACTCATTCTGAGTTGGCAAGCTCATCTAGAGACCTTGACACGGATCCCAAAGACATTCTGTCGACCAATGAGAGCTCAAGTTCTGAATCATCTTATCTTAGGCGCAGTTACAAGTGTTCTTCTATCTGGGCGCCAAGTTGAAGTATCTGGAGTGCCAAGTGCGCCTATCATGAGGTTGTGCCTACCTAGAAGGAACTTCTAAAGGTTGTTGGTGTGATCATGATACTTCACTCACCCAACCTGCCCAAGGCGCTCACTGAAATTTGACCAAAATGCTACTTGATGTTGGGCGCCAGAATGATGCTTCATGGACACAGAAGTGCGCCTTGCATGAAGATTGACTTTCCTTGGTGTTTCTTCAAGATTTGATGTTCAGGGAGGTGGAATGCTTCATCTGGAGGTGAGCAAGTACCAACTTGAGATGATATTGCTTCTATGCCTTGGCGCCCATTTGAGATAGTTTTTTCATGAAACTGCGCCTTACCATTGGTGGGTACCAATTGAAGGTTGAAGAGTCTTGGTTGTGCGCCCTGGCATCTTCCACTTCTTCTTTTAGTTCACTCTATAGCTGGGCGCTAGAACAGGGGTCTTCAGTTAGAGTATGCGCCTAGAGTCTTCTAGGCCAAATTCAACCTAGATTGGCGAGGTAGGAAACTTCTTGAAGTTAAAAATATCTTCACCAATCAATGCGCCATTCATTCATCCTTTAGAAACTCCTGTTCTTGCTTGGGCGCTCATTTGATCTTGGCATTGTGGAGCTGGCGCCTAGGTGTGGAAATCTCATAGTAGATATCAAATCTTCATCATTTAAACTAGGCGCCCTTATTGAAAGAGTTTAACCATGTTAAGCGCCTCCCTTCACAAGACCATTATTGAGTGCCAGAAGTCATCCTGAAAGCTAGGCGCTCATTGTAGCTTGTTTGATCAGGAAGTGGCGCCTTAATCATAACTTATCATCCTTTCAAAGATCCTTGAGAGCAACTTGACTTTAAATGATCATTATCTCACCTTCTGATGGAGCGCCTTGTATCTAGATGACTTGAGAACTTGCTCCCACCTTAGGCGCACATTTGAAGAAGTTTCCACTGGTATCTTCTACTTCAAACTTTCAATCTAATCCATCTAAGCTAGGCGCTCAAATGGAGGAATCCCTGAAATGAGGTATTGGCGCCCTCTTGTGCTAGGCGCTCCTACTAGATGATACAACATGATACTAGCGCCTAAAATAAATGGGCCCTCTTCATCATCCAATTCATTTAGAAAACTTCAGTTTGGAGACTTATCAATCTTTTCCATCAAGGCGCCCTGTTGGATGTGCTCCCTAACATGCTTCTGAGCTAGGCGCCACTTGAAGTTGGAGGAAAGAGAAAGCCTTTGATGATGATGTGATTGTCATATTGCACTTCCAAACCCTGATAGCAAACCTTAAGTCCTTAGGTGCTCATCTAGGAAGTCTGATGTGAAATTGGCGCCCAGACTTCAAGAGTCAACTTCCTATTAATTTGGCTTCCAGACTTAGCCAAATTTCAAGTTTCTGACTTTGTTCCTGCAAAACAATAAAACGGAGTTAGTCAAAAACCAATTCATTCCCTTATCATTCTGAATTAGCCTCCGGGAATGAGCAATAGGCTAATCCATACTTCACTTGATGATCAAGCCAGAAACGGGGACATGACATTTCATGAGCAATCGATATTTGCTACAGTCCATAAAAAAAGGCTACAATAGATAAGGTCAGCTTGACTTAACGCGGATCACTATACTGTCGGCCAAACATAGCTGAGACTTGAATCTTCTTCCAACAACACGCTACGCTCCAAAGAATTGTTCTTAGATCATCTGCAACACGCTTGAATCATCCGGTCGGCCAAGACTGGAAAGAATAGTAGCATCAAGGAAGAAATCTTTAACAACGAGCTCAATCTTTAATGTGGACCTCCAACACAATAGTCACACGATCCAGAGACCTCCACAAGCGCATTGAATTCAACAAAAACATCCGCACTCCTTCAAATCATCAGAATCACTTGCATCTTCATCCGAAACCTCAAGAACATTGTCTTCCATGACTGTCACACTAGAAAGATTGCTTGCGGAGCTCCAAACCACGAACTACTTGAGTTGATGATACACACTGACTTCCCAACCATGCCTTTAGATCCGCAGATCATAATATTTCAATGCAAAGCAATCCGGACCAATTTATTGTCACTCTGTCTCTTCTAAACACAGCAAAACCTGGTTCTACTCAGATGGCCATAGCTTCTTTAAATCTTCATGTAGACCTCTCAAAACTTAACTGGAGCTACTTTAGACAATCCTCTACATAGCCGTATGGTCCGCATACATTGATCTTCATTAATTTTCTCAATATCCTCAACATTTCAGTCTTCTAAATAGGCAACAAAATAGGATACAGTTGACATCAATGGCAACAAGGATATGTTGACATCAATGACAACACCGCTTAGACACCTATTTGCAACACTAATCATATGCCTCAAATATAGAATCTCCTTCATCCCAAAATCACACTTTGAAGCCTTGGCATACAATGATTGTGCCTCCATGACTCCAAGTACCTCATCTAGATGTCGAAGATGCTCATCCCATGTCTTACTATATATCAAAATGTCATCAAAGAATACCAACAAAAACTTACGCAACTACTTATTGAAAACATGATTCATGCAAGACTGAAATGTAGTAGGTGATTAGTAAGACCAAATGGCATAACAAGAAACTCATAGTGTCCATAATGGCATTTGAATGCTGTCTTCGGAATATTCTCCTCACGGACACGAATCTGGTGATAGCCTAAACGAAGATCAATCTTAGAAAAATACATGGCCTCGTGTAACTTATCAAGTAGCTCATCAATCTTGGGTATAGGGTACCTATTTTTGATTGTCTTCTTATTCCGAGCTCTATAATCAGTACACATCCGCGTAGTACCATCCTTCTTCACCAACACCACAGAAGAAGCAAATGGATTAGATGAAGGTCGAATGTGTCCCATATCAATCAACTTCTTGATTGCATTCTCAATCTCAATCTTGAAGTGTCAAGGATGTCGATATGGTGCAATATTGATAGGCTTGGTTCCATCCTCTAACTCAATCACATGCTCAAAACCACGATCTGGTGGTCTACCTGGAGGAATGTCACCAAACACCTTACTGTGCTTATCCAATACAGATTGGATATTTACATGATACTCACCACCTGAAGAAGACTTAGAAGAAACGGTTACTTGAGCTGCCCATGCAATATCATCATGACGAAACAATGTCTCCATACGCCTAGCTGAAACAACTCTAGGTGCTCCATCTGAAATGGCTCTCAAGATAACTTTCCTTCCCTCATGAATGAACTCTATCTCCATCTTCTTCAAATCCTGGATATAACGGCCAAGTGAATGCAACCATTGCATTCCCAAAACAACATCAATGCCTGAAAGTCCAACCATGTAGAAATCATCTGTCAATGTATAATCTCCCATCTGAATACTAAGCTGTGGCACCTTTTTTTGACAACTCATGGTAAAGCCATCTGCTACTGCAACTGTGAATCCTTCAAAGTCCTCAGCTTGTAAACCACGTTTCATAACTAAACCCTCATCAATGAAGTTATGAGTGGCCCCACTATCCCCAAACAAGTGACTCGTTATCCCTTGATAACACCCTTTATACGAAAGGCATGATACCTAGGAACTCCTGACATAGAAGCAATAGTCACTTTACCTTCACCTGTATCAAGCTCCAATGTAGGCTGCTCCTGATGATCCTCACCTGAAATTGTATCCTCATGTGCATCACTATCATCATCTGAAATCACCTCAATAAGATGTGCTTTACCTTTCCCAAGGCATCTATGTTCTGGTTCCCATGGTTGCTTGCAAGAAAAACATAGCTTCTTCCTCCTCAATTCATCTCTCTCTGCTGTAGAAGGATTAGTCTTAGGCTGAAATGGTTTTTTTTGATTAGAACTAGAGCCCTTAAAGAAGCTTTTCTTTGGAGTGAATGTAGGAGTAGTATCCAAATCAAGTGCCAACTCAATTGCTTCCTCAAGTGTAGTTGGCTTATGTACCTTTACCAACCCTTTAATCCTATCATTCAACCCTCTTCAACAAACAACATAGTAATTCTCCTATTTGTAATATCAGGAACCATAACCGCAATCTTTTGAAATTCATTGACATATGAATCCACTCTACCACTCTGTTTCAACTGTGCAAACTCACGGTAGTAGACCTCCACATCCTTGCGGTCAAACCTAGTAATGAGTTTTTGAACAAACTCATCATATGAAGTGATCCTGTTGTGATGTTGTGAAACAAGTACATGATGCCACCACTCATATGTTAGACCCTCCAAATGCATAGTAGCAAAGTGTATAGCTTTTTCTTCACTCATGGGCTAGAGTATAAGAAAAGTATCTAACTTATTCACCCACGCTCTAGCACTTAGCTTGCCACTACCATCAAAACTGGGAAGAGGAATTTTATTCAATGCATCCTTGTATTCCTTTGGCTGTGTAGGTTGTGCTCTTCTTTGCCTTGGGCGATTCACTCTACCTCTTCGATTGTCTCTTTTTTGGCTCATTTAATTGTTGAAATTGATTCTATTCCTTACATGTTCGGGAAGTGAATCGTACTCATCAACCAAAGATATGATATTCTCCTCAAAAGGAACCTTTTCTTCTTCATCTTGTGGCTGCTCCTCTTCTACTTCATCTTCTCTAGGAAGAAAGTAGGCTGCATAGGTCTCTCAACTGTAGGTGTACGTGTCCTTCTATTACGAGGTGGTGATCTTCCAGCTACACTACCTGCATCTTGATTGTTTAGATTTCCTGGATTAGCCCGATTGTTATTATTCCTGTCACCCATCATAGCTTGAAACATCCTCTCAATATTTGTATTTGTTTGTCGCTGTTGTTCTGCCATCTCATGCTGATTATTAACCATGTCTCTTAACATATTATCAATCTCATCTTGTGGAATGCCTTGCCTTCTATCACCCATTGTACCTGCTCTTCTTCTATAATGATGCGGCAAATGATCAACGTAGTAGCTCATAACCCATAGGTTGGCAGGATCCAAGCTCTGATACCACTGTAAAATAACTTTCTAAAATGACTGAAATTTTTTGCCAATTTTTAGATAAGATTTCTTGCACAAAGCATCAAATAAACATCACCAATGAACAATGCAATAGTAGAACATCAAACCCACATCATACTTGCTTATTTGAAACCTTCAAATGAGAGATACATAAATGATAAGTGGCTGATATGAATTTCAGTCACAGTCTGATTTTATATCAGACCTTATTACATACATACAAAGTGTCCAAATACACCAAATCTTGCATAGGAACAATGCCCAAACACTCTAGAATAAAGCTAGCTATCAAATGATGTTATAATAGCCCTGAAAGGACATGAACAATTGACTGATATAAAACTTCTGTAGGCTGATATGACTGCTGAAAGTGATGATTTTGCCCAGTCAAAGTTTTGGCAATGAAAACTCATGAAAACCACCTCCAAACTCAAGCAATGGATGCCTAGTTTGGTCTTTTATCAAATGCAACTCTTCAAATATCAAAACCCTTGTCAAATCCACTTCAAAAACCCTAAAATTGCATCAATAATTCGCTGTCATAAAAATCAGACCTTGCTGATATGAAAAAATCACTCAATTCTCACTACAAACTCAATCAACTACCTTGGTAGTCACTCCCACACACCAAGGGTTCCATTATGATGTCAAATACTCTTCAAATCTTCTCAAATAACCTGCAAATTTAACTCCAATGATGAAATTTGAATGATAACATCTCACAAATTGTCATGGAAACATCACCAAAACATTCAAGGGAACATCACCTTGAAAATTAACTAGAAAATGCAATTTCCAGCTAAAAGAACAAAATGTAAAAGTTTACCATATGATCATTAGTTGCAAATTGAAGTTCAAGTCCTCTATTTAACTTTTCAATCATGGACGTCCCTCTTCTTTGGCATTTTGGAATGTGATTTGGAATCCACTAATCAAAATTGTGAGTCTTGAACAATTGTAAATGAATGACATCAATGAATGCAATCATTTAAAAACAATCTTTAATTGTTTTAAATGAATTATATCTATCTTTCAAGTGGATCGATCCCTTAGTATTAGAGCTCCTCTCTACCTTGGACGATGGCTATGAATGAGAGCAATCAATCATTTAAAATCTTCATTTTGCATTGAATTCTCCTTGCTTGGGCTGCAACTGATTATATGCAATCATTTAATATTTTGTTTTGCATTGAATAACATTCCTTGGCTTGAGCGATCCTCCTCAATGGTGGTGATAGCATTTGAAATCCTCAACCGCTCCAATGCAAATATTTAATAAATAAAATTTGCATTTAAAATTGTCTTCTTTACCTCAGTTGTCGACTATGCTTGGCATTTAATTTTGCTTTGTATTGGATCGACACCCCTTTGAAGGCACAAATATCATTTTAAATGCCTTTATTTCTCTTGCATCAATTTCTTATGGCACACGATCCAATGTTCTTTGGCTCTTCAAACAAAACCATCTTATATACAAGTCGATCATCTTCAAGGGTAACCGTTTGGCATTAGCTAGGACCTATTGCTCCATGGGCGAACACATCACCTTATTCATATTTACAACTCCATAGAAATAGATTAAAGAGAATGTAATTAAAGATTCCATTTTCTAAAATCTATCAAATGAAATGAAAATACAATTTCAATATTGCATTTTCCAATTAACCACATATTAGTTGAGCTAACATTCTGGTTCTCCATGTATAGACACATACCAACTTTCCGGTTCTCCATGTATAGAAATAAGCTCAAACTAGGAATTCATTCCCTTACCAATGCATTAGCCTACGGGAATGGATGATAGGCTAATCATCAACTCCATGTGAAATCACTCCGGAAATGGGAACATGACAACTTATTACACTTGTTGATCATCATTTGATGCAGCTAATGTTGAAAGCTTATTGGTTAAAGTTACTATAAATCATCATACTATGAGATACCCATTTGATGGTAAAAACTTTGTCAAGGATAATTTGCATTTGGGACCAAGGTGTCATCAACTTTCCCATTTGGAAGACTAATGGGAAGATTGCGAGACTGCAATCAGCACTTAAAACTCCATCAAACAACATCTAAGTATACCTCCAACTGTGGCACCTAGCAAACAAGTAATTTTCTGATCATCAAACATGGTTTGAGCATGAAGTGTAGTGCCTAGCTCCTTGTATGGCCTACAAGAAGTACGACTAACATGTAGGAAAGTACGGCCCAACAAGGAGTCTTCAAAATGACATCAAACACTGCAAAATCCTTCACTGTTAAGCATCAAACTAGCAACTCCAAATTATCAAACTCAAAATACATAAAAAATGTCCATTTTCATCAGCAGCATAAACAAACTTCACTTGCAGCACAAGTGTGACCTCAGGGTGAAATCATCAACTCCAGCTAGGAGGGTTTCCGTCCTCAAAACTAGTATTTCTAGAGGGTTTTCGTCCTCAAGAAATAAGGAGGAACTCGAGTTCTCTCGTAGAGCAATAAGCAAATTCAAAATGATAGTCTAACCCTCCAAATGAGCTCAACTCCTTAAATAGGCCCTTGTAGGGCAACACAGGGGGAGATAAAATAATAATCACTTTTTCCCTCAAAGAAACAAATTAAACCTTTTTGATGCTCACTTAAGTTGCTTTATGACCCCCATGCCTAGCGCCCTCCTTTTTGTACACTGAAAAGTCACTTTATTTAAATAATTATAAGCTGTCAACTGAAAAATATAACATAAAGTTACTTTATGACAACTTAAGTAATTATTTAAATCAATTTTCCATTTTATCATCCAATTAGCCTATGGGAAAACATAGAAAATAGGCTAATGGTCTCAGAACATCTTACTGGCGAGAAGGGGACATTACACATGTTCAAGAACTTTATCATTACCTCACACAGGCAATTAGAGACAAAGGTGTTCCAGATTTTGGCCTATATTTATTTTGTGGTGCAAGGTGAGATGGCATACATGTCATCAGTTGAGGGTCTCTTGTTGAGTCCTGGGTACCAAAAGCCTGTGTATTGGGGGTGTGATTCAAAAAATGGATCATACTTAGTTCTAAGTGGGAGTTGCAGAAGCTGCAAGAGCATTGGTGAGTGTTGCAAGTTGTGTTTTTGCCCTATGCTGCTCATACAGTTGCTGCAAGCTGCTGAAGGGGACTGTTGCAGCTGCTGTAAGACACTGTTGCCAGATGCATAAGGCCATTGCAGCTGGTGCAGGTGTTGTAAGACACCGTTGTAAGATGCAGAAGGCAGTTTCAGCTGCTGTAGGAATTCTGCAGCAACTGCTGCAGGATGGTTTTTATTGAAGAAAAACAATGGAACATTTTCATTGGTTCCCACAAGTGGCAAAATCATTTCTACAATGGCAAAATTGTTTCTATCGTCTGCACAAGTGGTGAAATTATAACGCCCACACAAAGTGGCAAAAATGTTGTGCTCAGAAATATGCCCCTTGGCATTCTAGTTTTCCATTGTCTCTTCAAATTCTTGCTGTTTGGTCTTCCTACTGTGATGCAAGGCTATGATAAGTCATTACAACCCGAGTTGAGCATTGTGGGGGTAGATAATTTGGGATTTAGGTTAGTCTTTCATGTATTCTCTGAATTCCTTGGGACTGTTATAAGCAAAGTAGCAAAACTTTTGTTGGGAGAGCAAAGTAGGTGTCATAGGAGTTGAGTTGATGCCATTAGTAGAGATGGTTTAAGTGAGCGTTTGCTCACATTTGCTAGATTTTCCACCCGTATTTGGGTTTCTCCAAGGTAAAGTGTATGTTACTCTCATGGTGATGTGTGTTCTCATATTTACTTGATAATTTCTGTTGCAAATGTGCTTGGTTCAATTTAGTTGTTATTGTCCTCTTGACGAATAGCATATTGTCCTTGTATGAACCTCCTAAATTGCTGAAATAATTTTATCCTTTTTTTTGGGTCGGTCAAATAACTTTATCCTTATTAAGCTTTTGCAAATGGGAATAAATTAGTCCAAATGGAACAACATTTATTTTCAAGGAAGAATTCAAGCTTTATTGCTTATGATGGTTTTAATGAACTATATTGATAGAGTTTTGAGATTAGGAATTCACATTGGTTATTTTTGCTCTCCTTTGATCTGTTGAGAAAAGCATTGAATTTGTTTGGTGGATACTGCAATTTTAGATGTGTTTTTGGTTATTGTCTGCATTTTGAGATTTTGTTGTTTTACATGTTCTCTAGGATTGGATGTGTTGTTAATTGCTATAGCCGCAATTCACGTGTTCTTGGCTCCATACACAAAGGTTGAAGAGAGCTTCAATGTGCAGGTAACTATGTTAGTCTATGCCTGAGCTATGCATTATGCATTCCAACTTATTGATTGAATTTGTGGAAAAATAAGATAGGCTATAAGTAGTTAGTAATTTGACCTATAGAAGTTGTTTGTTGCCACTCTTTTTTAGTACAGCATAGATTGGGTCCAAATAAGAAATGGTCTCAAAAATAACTTAAGCAATCAATAAGAGGAGCAAATAAATACGTAGGGTTGGTGGCCCAAAGATTGCATGCTGAAACTTTTTTTATCTAGATAAACTTATTAGAAATAATGTTTAAACATAACATGGTATTAATGTTTTATTATATAATGTATACAATATAAATTATCATGTCTAATAATGTAATTAACTAACTTACACCATGTGAGTTACAACCAATGTAACTTCCTTCCTCATTTATAAATGCACAAACACATTCTTGTGTGCCCATTTCTCTATTACTTTCTTACGCCTTATGGTACCATATCCTTGATTATTAGATCTCTCCAAAAACCTCTTGTGGTTCATTATCAGAGCCTTTTGATGCAGAGGTGGTCAGAGGGTTATGATGTTCATCAATTGGTTTTTCAAATCACTAAACATATGGAAAAGTCTTACTCCCCAAATCACCTATCTCACTAGGCCTCCTAGTCCTAGGCCAAGGAACCCAACATGGAATAAGTCATCCAAAGGCATCATGGTCTTGAGTGCAGTCATTTCAAACATCTCAGGGCACCTAGACAAACATTCCCAATGCATTTGTTAGGGTCTTGGGTATAGGGAAAGGTGAGATGCTTCACAAACTCCACAATCTCCTTGTAGCCTTTTTTTTATGGACTGTAGCAAATATCTTCCCAGTCAGGCCCTTTCTCCCTAATTGCAAGGCCAGATACAAATACCCTTTATGGAGATCTAGATTATATCCCAAAATGACCCTGGGTTGTTTTTGGGCACGTGGCTCAATTTCAGGCTTTTACTGCTGCACAGGGGCTCAATTAGCCCTTTTTTTCAAAGTAACTACCTAAATCTGAGACCTCCAAACTAGCACAACCCCTTGGACACGTGAGGTAGATGGCAAAACAAAGGATTTTGGGGATTTTGGGTTCCTATCTCCAAACAGACCAAAGTTATAATGACTGTCCTCCTTTTGCTGCATGTAACAATGGAGTTTGATGCCCAAACAGCACTAAGGCATCACCTTTCTCCCACCAAATACAATGGCCCTGCTCTGAGTCTTCATAATTCCTAAGTCTACTCTCTTACCTCCCATTCCACCGAAGATGGGGAAGTTTCAACAGTGGAATGGCCCAATATTACATGGTTTTCTTGCAAACCCTAGAAACCCTCCTATAACAGAGCAACTGCAGAAAAACGGATGGATCTCCTTCAAAACAAGATGAAAATGCACCAAACAAGATTTAAAACAAACTAGACTCCGTGTTCTTCAATATCACATAAGTCTCAGATGCCAGAAGTACTGTGCGGAACAGTACTGTACACTGAAAGTGCAGAAACACAGAAAAACTTGATAAAAACAGAGCAGATCTTGTATTGTCTTCATTGAAATCCTCCAACAACCATGCCTCGAAGGTTTTGGAGGCATTTAAACATGACTTCAACCAGTTACAACTGCCCCCCAACTGTATTTTGAAGGGGGTGACCGTTTATGCCCATTTGACAACATTTATTAAGCATTTTTACATGTTTCATGACAACTTTGACATGACTGATGACAACTTTGCAAAAAGACCAACATAGACCCTACATACAACCTTATTATATTGAAATTACATCAAATGATTGGTCTCTTAGACCTTATTGTCTCAAACAATGCATCTAAATAGGAGAATTATCAATGGTGCTCTGCACCACCTTTGAAAAAACTTTAGGCCAAACATTATAAGAATAGTTACATAGTTTGAATCATAGTTTCAAAACTTGCTGAGTACTTGCCTAACTCGCGAGTTTATTTTTTATTTTTTTGTTTTGTAAGAGGAGCTATTTCTAGCCCCAAACTGGAGGTCACAAGGGGGACCTCCTCCCCATCAACATATTCAACTTAGAATCCACTTATTCAGCTTAGAAGCCACATAGAAGCCACATAGATGTTACTTGGGGGATTCGAACTTGGATCTCCATCTTGAGAACCTTATGGCCTTGCCATTCAAGCACAACCCCTTATACAAACTCGCGAGTTTATTTTTGCAGCTGAGTAAATCCTACATTAACTTACCTAGCCAAGTTTTTGGTGAGTACTCTGGAATTTTGCTCGAGTTGTGAGTTTTGAAACTATGGTTTCAATTGCGTCTCAAATCATGTAGAAAATTATGCAGATATTCACATAGACATAAGTAATGTAGGGTTGGCCAAGTTTCAAAGTTGGTAGAAAATTTGAGCAAGAAAAACCAGTTGGCTAGAAAAATAGGTCAGACAGCCAGATAGGTCAACCGGGCAAATAGGTTTGCTAGATATACAGGTGGGCCATACAACAAGGTTAGCACTAGGGTTTTGCACAAGAAAATAGATAAGTACTGTTTTCCAATTTAAACTTATCCATTGTAGGGATACCCACAAGCCAAGATAACATACACAAGGGAAAAATCGACTCGTGTGAACATAGAGTAGTGTAAGAGGATTTGGCGACATAGGCAAAAAGAAACTAAAATGGTTGAAGGGCAAGAAATTTGTAACTATTTTACCAAAAATAACCTGCCATACCCAAACAACATATGTACCTGACTTTGGAGGTGAAGAATTTGCTTTTTGATTCTTTGCTGCCTACACAGTTTTCAATTTGTGCAATGCTTCTTTTGCAGATTTGGCTGTTCAGATATGAGTTTGTACCTAACCTGTGACACCAAATGGTATATTGAGTTTGGCTTTTTGATTGGTCTTATCAAATCTTTGCTACTCATTGCCATTTTGGAAGCCTTGTGACAGTGCGATTCACATTATCCCATAAGTCCTCAACCTATAGTTGGGTCTGGACCTATGTTTTCCAGCCTGAATAATTATCACCTCAAGCAACAATTGAGAGTCTAGAGGCATTATCTTAGGAGCATTTCAAACTATTTCTGCTGATTATGAGGGTTCCTTATCTCTCCAAATAGTTTTTTATTTGTATATCCCTGCCTGATTGATATACCAAGCCTCTCAATATACCCACCCTTTCGTTATACTTATCAATACGTGGAAAAGGCTGGTCCTTTCTATATACCTGGCAGTACGTGAAAGAGACCTTAAGGCACATGAGAGCCGGATGGTATGTGGTACTTCGACAGTTTGTGAAAAGGATGTAAGCTATCAGTGACAACTTAGGATAGGCTTACTTTGTACGTAGAAGGACAAGCTTTTGATACATACTTCGTGATGTCCTGCTTTGACTTTTATAGCCTAATGACAATTCACAGATTCATGGGAAATGGAGTGAAATTTTTTCAAACAATTGGATTGCTATTTCTCCCCAATGATTTATAGGGTTGATGCCATAGATGCGGTTGTTGCAGCTTTGTTAGGTGTTGTATTTGATTCATCATGATGGCTTTCCCAATAAGTGTGAACCAGAGGCATTGCATATACCAAACGTTGCTAGCTGATTTAAAAAAAAACACTTATTTTGATTTAACAATGCTATGAAAAACAAAATTTATAGTGCAATATTTATATAGTTTTCTTTCTAGTATTTTACTATATTATCTGCACTAATAACAATTAAAATGGCACCTACAGCATATTAAAATGCCTCCTATTTTCCTTGAACCAACATTAAGTGGCTTTTGACATTTAACTACCTATGGCTTTTACAAACTGCTCTATATGGGATAAAAGAAATTAAAAAATATGCACCTTTCTAACTTCAGAAATATTAGAAAATCTTCAGCCTACTTCCTCTGCACACATGGTGGCTGTTCTCTCTGGGCAGGTGCGTTGCTGGGAATACAAATAAAAAGGTACAGGGACTTTTGTTTGGTGTTAGGTTTGAGTGCAAACCAAGACCCAAAATTTTAAACTGTGGCCTTTTCTTGAGAAGAGAAATTTGCTGTCTTACACTGGCATTTGCCAGTTTGTGAATAATTATGCAGAGCCAGGGGATCCAAATTGTGGCCAGAAACAAAACAGTGGCTGTGCCTAGAGGGTCCCCCGTGCATCAACAAGGCACAAAACTTGGTAAATGCAGACGGCTGTAGATAAATTTCAGGAGCCTGTGAAAACTTTTGTTTTCTTATGTGTGGGACGTGGGACCCATCGCCAGCATTTGGTCAACACTGCTGGCCTGTTCTTCCCATAACAGATGACTGTTTTGAAAACAAAAACAAAAAATTGCTGCTGTGATATTGTTTTTTTGTTAGCTGATAAAAGAATTCTGCTGGAAAATATATTTTTGGGTTGCTGGTATAAATCAGAGCCACTGGAAAATCTGCAGGTTCAAACCCCCTTCTTGCTTCCTTCAAAAGAAATTACAGTGGGTCACTGGATCATCATGTGCTCTGACACCATATTGGTGGGTAACGAGCAATCCATATTATTAATCAGAAGAAGTTTATACAAGAGAAGGTCAATAAAATAACAACTGACCATACAACCACCTTCAACCAACATCTAGCAAGCAAATAACAATAAAAATATTAATTAATAATACTATTACTGTTTTATTAATATATCCTATAATAGGATGTAATACAATTATATTAGTGCAGGAGAAATTGAAGGAATCTCAACCTAGGTACAAGATGTGACATAAAGCCCAAGCCCTCTTAATCCTAAATTGACTCTTACAATTAAAGCTCAATATTATGGGAGTATGGACAAAAATATCCATATTACATCTCATAGCTCTTTTTGAATGGATGCTGAATCTGTCATTATTGCCTGCACGTATTTTGTTTAATGTCTTGCCTAGTAATTCCAATATGTTGAACCTCAGAGATTAAGTGGTGATGGTCCTTGTGAAAAAGATGATTATTTTTATTGGCTTTATTGTGTAAACATCAAAAAATATGTGTTCATTGATTACCACATCTATTTTTTTAAGAAACCACGAGTTTTTGTTACATCCGTAAGAAGAATAAAGTTGCATAAGAGTGTTCCATTGTCTACCAGTTGAGAGCAAGTACTCTTGATAAATTAAAAAACCTGGCACTTTATGAAAGATTCGTAATCAGGAAAAAAATTAGATTGTATATTCTGCAGATATATTTTTTTCTTTTATAATATCCAGTATCTTCATTTTGTTTTGGTTTATCAACCATGCAGGCAATACACGATATCTTATATCATCATCGTCACCTAGAAAAGGCAAGTTTATTGGTTACATGAAAAAAATGTTTTACTGACTGAAATAGACTTTCTATGAAGACATTTGATTTTTGGAGGAATATCTAAGGTATTCGGCTAATTTTCTCTGTGGATTGTGCAGTATGATCACTTTGAGTATCCAGGAGTTGTACCGCGCACTTTTATAGGTAATATTATGTTTGATTTATTTCAATATTTTATGTATGGTTGGATACCATCCATAATGTAGCCCAAAATATTGCTAAAATAATTGCTGAGCAAACATTAATCTTATATATATTTTAAATAGGGATAAAATTACATTAACCTGAGTAAAGAGTTACAAAAACCCCCTTCTAATGAGATGAGGGAAGATTACAACAAACTAGTAAACTACAAAAGTTGCCATGGAATAGAAGTCATAAGAGGCAACAAACTAGTAAACTACTATATTATCAAAGCAAGAGAAAGCTATTTTCTAAAAGAGAACAATCACGGGGGATAATTCCCTTACGTGTTCACTTTTGAAGTAGTGCAGATGCAATTTCTAGGGGTAGGTCCTGGAGGCAGTTTCCTCGTGCTAGGTAATTATTGTCTAATGATTTTTCTTAATTGCATGCATATTCTGCATCAAGAAAAGAGTATTCTCTTGTCCTAAATCATGCTTTTTGCCTATGTAACCAGATTTGCCCGGAAACCAATCGGATCCGGGTCCGGTTCGAACTTGGTTCGTGGTTTGGAACTGATCCGCCCAGGGTTCGTCTAGGGTTCCAAAAAAGGTCTGTGGGTTTGTCTGGGATGAATTAGGGCGAATCCGTCATGAATTGTGACCTGTTTCATCCTGCCGCCACGAATGCATGCATTTTACGTTGTTTTTTTCCTGCTTTTAATGAATTTCAACGTGATTTTTAGGGTGAATCCATTTGCATCAAAGCTCCTTCACAAGAACCATGTAATGCATCGCACCCTAGAGACTGGCTCATTGACGTTGAAAGATAGTCTGCATCTGGTTTGTTTGAGTAAAAACAATACATTTTCGGTTTTCCGGGTTCCCCCTTAGGCATATTCACAACAAGTCAAATACAAAAACATCTTCGTGTATAAGTAACATCAAACTAAGAAGAATGCTAGTATATGGGAGGATGTGCGAGGCATCCGATTAATGTATAATGAACATTAAACTTAGTGTTCATTTATAATTTTAAATATATATAATAATAATATTAAAATATAATTTTATAATAATGTTCATTAAAAAATTTAAAATGTAATAATATATAATATATTTATTCTTATTTTATATATTATATATAATAACATTAATATTTTTTTTTGATTCATAAGAGAGATTATATTATAATAATAGTAAAAATTACTGCTTATCTTTGTCGGGGTGACAAAGTCCATTCTTTTGAGTCTGCTCATGAACTGTATTATTGATAAAAACCAAAATGACCACGCAGGGTCGGTAGTGCCATCAAAATGCCTCGCAGGGGTATTTGGTAGATTTAAAATATAAATAGACTACTATGTACTATGATGTTATCAAAGGATTACATCTTAATATCAAAAACCATTAATAACTTGACTGAATTTCTCTTACCCTTCAACCTTCTCCTTGCTCGAGCAGGTAGTCTCTGAAGTTGGCGATCCAAGCAAAGCCCTCTGTGGCTTCGAACTGAAACATCTTCCTCAAGAAAGCCCATCCCTTCCTGGCTCTTTCTCTGTGTTCAAGCAGGGCCATTCCCTTCAAATCCAACAGGAACGGGAAGTAGTGAATGACGCCTTCATCTCTGTCCACATTCTCCAAATCCCTTGGCCTAGATATCCTTGCTCCGAATATTGCCTTTGCCAAAACATTCTCCAAGCCATCAAGTAGATGATTCTTAAATAGCAGACAGGTCGCAACGCTAATTTCAGCCTTGTCTACATTCAGGTCAAGCAGAGGCCACGAATCTCGAGGCAATATCGGGGTCGACCCTGTACCTTTCCCCGTCTTCAACAAAGGCCCTACCCAGAATTAGTTTTGCAGGTCCTATCATGAATGCATCGTTCTGGTGCAGCACCCGCCTGAGTCGTTGATCTGTGATTCTCCCCAAGAAGGCCATCTGCCTGACTGAGCTGGTTAGGCAGATAGGCATTGCCATTCCTTCACACGCCAGTCTACGGCTCTGTAGATGCTCTGTCGAGAGATAAATATCCAATCTTGGAATTCTATCCATGGACCTTCTAAGCAGAGAATGGAAATATATAATATTAACTTGAGCTGCCAAACTTGCTTGCTATTAATGTGAGAAGAAAGTTCTGGATTCCGATTTATGGCGGCTTGTGTCTTGAGGGCCAAATTATTTTGCTTAGCTAAGTCCGGCGTTGTATGGGAGGCTCGCCCCATGTAGATCCTTGCAAAAACATGATTGCCAAACAAGTGAATAGCAAGCTCATTTCTTCTCATTATTTCCTTTGTGGGAACCGTCCTCCCTTTCGTTTCATCGTATCTGATGCATGCAGAGGTATGATGCCTAAGGATTTTATGTGGTTGTCAGCTGTTTCCTAGGGTAGAATGAGCTTCGATATCGTGTCCCTGAATTAGGATTTGAGGGGATTTTATTTTAGCATCTTCCATTGAATGGCCCTTTCAATTCGGCTCTACACATCACCTTATGTGTAGAGCCCCCTGCCCTACCACCCACATAATAACATTAATATTAATATATATTAATATGTTTAATATATATAATAATAATAAATGTATTATATATTTTATTTAAGATATATATATTTTTTAATCCGTAAGAGAGGTGTATTGATTAAAAAATTATAAAGTTTACATCTGATTGCCATTATTTGGGGCAATCCAAAGCCTTTCTGCGGGAGCGTAGCTTAGACTACCCAAAACATTTTGTGAGAGGGCCGAATCCAGAACATCTTGCTATAAGACAGAGGTTGATCTTACAACCAGATCACAATCTAAGATTAGAGGGCGCTGACCAATCTAGAGTGTCCAACAGAACATAGAGCTAGCAAGCATTGAATTGACCAGAACAACACCTCCAAAACATGAAACAAGGCAACAGTTTTACCAACAGCTAAGGCGAAGACCTTTTAAACCCATACCTCCGCTATGGAGCCACTGATCACACTTAGTGCAGGGCCAATCGAGCAGTCAAGCAATAGAAATAGAAAAGAGAATTAGTAAAAAACAAAGCTCCCTTGCTGTCAAAAGATCACAAAACTCAAAAGGCCACCAAGCTCCCAGCTTTCTACCGCAACATTCTGCCTATAACTCCAGCAAGAGCGAAAACTTTCAACCAATGGATCCAAGACGACTGCTAAAGCCAGATTCAAACACTATCGAACTCCAACCCCACCTGTTGCTGGAACACACCATCCACTACTGCATTGGCTAACCTATCCGCCTCTGAATTGGCTTCTTTGTAGACCTGATTGGTGGTATAAAATGCAAAGGACTCCAACACCTCCAAAGCCATCTCCAGAAGAGCCTGAAGTTCCCAATTTTGAACCTTTTTGGACCTAATTGCATTCACAACCAAAGAGGAATCGCCTTTAATCTCTAATTTCTCAATCTTCAGATCTCTACAAAGGTGTAAGCCTAGAATAAGAGACTGAAACTTAGCCTGTTCATTCCTTTGGGAAGAGGTTTCGACAGGCTACCTATCGAAAGACCATCCGTGTTTCTCAAAATACACCTAGCCCCAGATGGACCCGTGTTTCCTCTCGAAGCCTTATCAAAATTCAATTTGTACCATCCTTGATCGGGAGGTTTCCAAGCGGCATTTGCCCTTCGAGAAAGAGCTTCCTAGCCTCCAACCCCAAGAAAAGGGGGAATGCGCAAACCAAACCACTGCTTACACATTCTAGAATCCCATTCGGTGAAGATGGAGGTCTTATTATAATTTCCAACTGTTCTGCTGTTCACTACCTCCACAATAGTTGCTTCAATTTTGTTTAACAAGGAAGGCATGCTCATCTCTTTCTCTTGAAAGATTCTTCGGTTTCTTTCCTTCGATATCTCCTAGAGAAGGATGGAAGGGATGACAATCCATAGACTCGAGAACAATGCAAATTTGTGTAGAATAGGCCAACACTTAAAAAATCGAGGATATCATTGGGTAAAGCACCAACCCACCCAAGTTTGGCGCACAACCATTGCCAACAATCCTGAGCGAAGGGGCAGCCAAGCAAAAGATGATTTGTGCTTTCTTCATTACAATAGCATAGGACACATCTAGAAGGACCATGATATCCCATATGCACAAATTTGTCAGCAGTCAAAATCCTACCTTGCAGTGCAACCCACGAGAAAGTTCCAGGTTTTGGGAGGCACAACTTATGCCAGCAAAGGTGTATTGGAAGGGCAGTGACTTCGCTGTCCTTTTCCAATAGCCTGTAGCCATCCTTGGCATTATACTGCCTAGTTTTCAAGCCATGCCATACAATTTGATCATTGACAACTCTGATAGTTAAGATTCTTTCCTTGAGAATGCCATTCAACTGATCTGCCTCTCTTGCTGACAGTCCCAACATGCTAAAATCTTTCCATTGCCTACCCGAAAGACCATCCCTCCGATTCTCTTCCATATAATCCCAGAGATAGGGTCCCCAAATCTGCACTAAAAGTCTCTTAGTCTGATCTAATGTTGTGATGTTATCCAAACAAGGAAGACCACACCACGAGTCCTCCCAAAATAAAGCAGATGTCATGTCCCCAATTTTAAGTAACTTAAAATGGTTCTAAATTGTAATTTAATTTTATAAAGTATTTTTACTTTATAAAATTATTACTTTTATTAAGTTACTTAAGTCATTTAAAAACACTTTATGAATTAAAGTGTTATTGTACACACACATTTAAAAAGGGTCATGTAAAAGCATTTAAAATTGTAAGGTGTGATTGTGTACATAAAAACTTTCATTTAATAAAATTAGGGCCTGTCCTAATTGATGAAAGTTTAAAAAGGCTGTTGAGAGTCATTGTTGAACATGGTTTAGATGCTTGTGTTGATGTTTATGTCTTTTGTCAAGTGTTTCAGCTGATGTCAAGGTGAGTTCCCTTGCATTTGTACTAGTCGGTTTGGTGATGCTCCTTTATCGTCATTGAGGTGAAGTTGCTTCAGACTTCACAGTTGTACTTCAAAGCTTTGTTCCACATTTCTGTGTGTTGGTGTTTTGGTATTGTTTGGGTTTTCGATATTTGGTCGGAGACCATTATGTTGATGATATTGAAGATCTTTGTATGCAGATATTTCAGAATAATGTTCATGCAAAATTATTGATTTGTGAACAAATTTACATTTGCTGGGTTTCATTGTGGAAGTCTTCAGCTTGTTTTTATTAGAAGATATTATTTGAAGTGCGCATAGATTTATAAAACAGAATCGGTGATAACAGCTAATATAGTTGTGTTTGATAGATAGGAGATTATAAGCGACTAAAAGAGCCGTGAGTTCCAGATTTAATACGCAGCCTCTATGCATTTGTTTATGACATCCTAAGAAATCTGACCAAGTTAGATTGACCCTTTTGAAAGGGATGTTGAATGTTATGTAAGTTGATTCAATATTATATTGAGTAAAAGGGAGCTCAAGATTATAAGGCATTGTTTATCATACTCATAAGATAAAGTTGTATGGTCTAAAGGAGACAAAATCTTACATACAATCCCAGTCAGCTATATAAGGAGAATTTTGTGAATTAATAATTGAAGTGTTGATTGTGAGTGGATTGTGGGCCCAAGTAGAATGAAATCTTCAGTCTGTTGTCATCTTCCCAAAGGAGCTTAATAAATATGATATAAAGCTACAAGAAAAATTCAATTAAAAATTGAGTTATAGGTTTCATAAAAATTGACGCTGCCCAATATTTAGCAAGTGCAGCTTATCAAAGGGAGAAATAATGATATTTGTTAAGATTTATGTATGTTGTGGGACCTGTCCATGCTAAGTGTCACCACTCAATGATTTCAGCAAATATCTAAAGGAAGAATAAGAAGAGACAAGAAGATCACAGCTGGTATAAGACAAGCATAGTCATAATTTATAGGAATCGATTGATGAAGTTATTACTCTTCCTACTCCAGCACATACATCGCAATTCTCCTAGAAGAATATGGAAGACGTAGCAGGGTTTTTAAGAGTCTAAAGGCATTTATGGTGTTACAGAATACAGGGGCAGCTTCCCAGCAACAGTCTGCAGCTTACTTGAGGGTCATATTCATGATGATTTTAAACTACAACAGTCAATCACTCAACCAGCCATCTATCCATAATTGGAGCAGCATATCCATATGAAAGGGATTTGATTTGAAGGCATCTTTTTTGTTTTGGCACATGTGAAGGTTAGGAATTTTTGGCAATAATTATCTCTGTACTTCTGATTTTATGAACAGCTGTATATCTCTGATTTTATGAACAACAGTATACATATATTTTATCTTTGCATTGCCAGCAGTATATAGTGTTAGTGCAAACTGTTTGATAAAATGCCTCTTGTCCAATTTTGAGCTATGAGATGTTTATAATAGTACATGATCAAAAACCTTGAAACAAATTGTTCTAAGTATACAAATTCAGAAATTTCAGTTTGCCAAGCAAAAGGTAAAGTGTGTGACGAAATGTCAACACACTAAAATCAGAATTTTAGCTTTTATCCTAAGTGGGATATTACAGCAGATCTTCCATCATGAATATCCCAAGTTAAATGATATGTGATCATAGATTTGCAACTGCACATAAAATTCCATATTCTCGAACCACGGGGCAGACTTCTCGCTGTGAGGATACTTGAGGCATCATTATTCCCCAAGTACTTATTCTGGAGGATCTTAACCCATTTTGAGTTAGGCTCCTTGAACATCCTCCAAATCAATTTCACTCCTAATGCTTTATTTTGTTTAAGAAGGTTTCTGAGACCCACACCCCGAGCTGTTTTTGCTTTACATATTTTATCCCATGCTATAACAGCAACCTTGTTTTGTTCTGAACTCCCTTGCCAAAAGAATCTTCTCATACTCCGATTGAGATCGTGATACTTCCCCACCGGAAGGGAGAGACAAGACAACAAGTAAATCGGAATGGTAGAGATAATCGCCTTGAGCATAGTTATTTCGCCAGCCCAAGATAACTAGTGCCCTTTCCAACTAGCCAATCGATTTGCAACTTTATCTCCAAGAGGTTGGTCAATCTTAGACCCGGTGCAAGAGGTAGACCAAGATACGTGCATGGGAGCTGCCCTTTTTTAAAACTAAAAGTTCTGATTATTTCCTGTTCTTTCCTTGCATTTGTATGGAAAAAGAAGATTTCAGATTTGGCTTTACTTCTTGTCTCAAAGCAGTTTCATACGTATCCAAGATCTCCTTTAAACGCAAAGCCTCTAACCTTTTGGCTGCCCCAAACAACATGGTGTCATCTGCAAACTGCTGATGTGTAATTGCTGGGATATTACTTGTTACTTGAATTCCCTCCAACCTCGCATTAGAGGCATGACTTGGGATATTACTTGTTACTTGCACCCCTGACACACACTTGATAAATGGATTTGAAAGTTCTTTTGGTGAGGTGCATGTCACGACCCCTCACGTGCACCTATGAACGGATATTGATTTTTCCTTGTAAAGGTGCATCTCAATCTCTGAAGGGTGCACCTCTACATACACTTTTGAATTGATATTGAATTTTCCTTCATGCTTATGTGTGTTTTCCTTCTCCAAGTGCATCCTTGAACATTGATTTTTTTTTTATCATTGCTTCTTTTCTTTTTGGCACACATTGGCCACTAGGAAACACACTTGTGCATTGACTTCTAAATTGGCTTTGTTGTATAGGTGGCTCTATATCCCCTAGGCACACACCTCTGTATAGGCTTTTTATTTCTCCTTGTAGATTCGTTCTTTTATCAGGCATTCACCTAGACCTTTTATGTGCACATATGAATGATACTCGTTTGTACTTTGGTGCGGCTCATGACATTAGATACACACCTCAATATAGTAGACTGTTTTGTTTTAAATTCAACTTCTCCTTTTATAGGTGCACCCCAAACCATTGGGCACGCACCTTTATGTATCCTGTGAGCTTCTGATTTTTGAACGTAAGTTGTCTTTGACAAAATGCACCCTTTTGTATAGATGCGCACCTTTGAATGACATTCACTTGAGTCTCCCTTTCCATACTTTGAAATAATTTCAGTCCTTAGTTAGGTGCACGCCACGATTCTAGATGCATAATTGATAATGGATATTTGAACTTTGGGCCTTCCTCTTTTCTGGTGCATGTTTTTACTCTAGATGTGCACTTGATCACCATATTTTTCAATTTTTGATTTGGATGCTTCCTTCCTAAAGGTGTTGTTCTAAAGAAATTTTGACCTCGAACTTGATTCTGTCAAGTGCATATGATTTGAAGACCTGTTTTGCTTTGCCATGATGGATAACTTCAAGAGCATATTTTCATGATCCTGTGAACATTTAAGACAAAACAAATTGGAGAAGACCTAATCACGACTTATACTTGGGAAACAATAGATACTAGCTTTAAACTTGACACAATATGAAACTTGGTGGGAACCTTGGAGATTGACTCATGACACTTGATCGCTGGTTGATTACTTGTTTATGATACCTCTTCAATGAAGGGGGTTTACCTATGACAATCATTATTACCTGTAAGAGCATCTATGACACATCATAGATTAGGAGTTGCATATAACTACATGTGTAAGATCCCTAATTGGATCTGCCCTAAAATTCTGAATATTAAATTCTGAATTCTGCCCTAAATTTCTGCACTTTAGAATTCTGTTTAAAACCCTAGCATTCTGTAATATCCCTTCTTGGATATATGCTAAAATTCTGAATCTTGCAATTGTTTCAATAAAATCCCTAGGTCTGAAAATCAATTCCTTTTGTTTGCACTTTTACCAATCATGGAACATGAATTACAAAATGCACATTGACAATGAACAATAATCACAATATGCCTTTGCCGATTACAATACTAACAATGATTATGGAATTACTGAGATATCACTGTTCGAAATCAGACTTACAAATGGATATCAGATATATGGCTTAATCATAGCCAATTACAAATAATAAAATGTTGTCACAACTCAGAAGACATGATGAATACATACCAATTTCAGTGCTCTAATCTGCTGTGGTGAAGGATTTCAGTGACAAACAATACTGATGCCCAATATCTCTCAGTCTGATTGCTAACCACTAATAAATACTTCCCAGATGAGGTTGCTGACCAGATTTATACCAATTCAGTTCCACTGTGTTATCACTGATCTTCAATGATGGTAGAAGTCTGCTATAGCTGTCAAAATTGCTGATTGCTGTCTAAATACAGACCTTCGTAACTCAAACCTGTCCTCAAGATATGATAGATGATATCAATGAAACCTTCAAATGATAATTTATGATGCCAAGGATTGCAGTTTGTCTTCTCTCCCCTTATTCTTCAAAGGCAATATATTAATAACACCTGTAGCTACGTATTGCAAATAGGAATTCCACAGGTTCTTTTAAAACTGTTTATGACATATAAAATACCTTATAAAATTCCTTTACATTGCTTAGTGGTTAGTGGGGCCCATGCTCATGCCAAGTCATCAATTTCCTTCATACACAGAGTCTACAAACTGAATTACCTTTCCTTCAAAACTCACAAATTCCTTTTTCTGCCCAGCTGAGTGGAATGAGGGTCCCACACCCATATATGTCAGACTTGTCTCCTTTAAAGCCAACAATACATGTAAACTTAGAAACCCCAAATCTGCTCCAATATGATATATGAATTACTCTTCATAAACTCACGATATCTCTTAAAAAAATGTTTATTTCTCCTTATATAGCTGACTGAGTTTGTTTGTCAGATCTGGTTCCCTTTTGATGAGTGCTATCTCTAAGTCTTCAGCTGCGGTTGAGATGATAGGCGGCGTGCTTCCATTTAACATTCAAACATATTCATCACACTTCCAAACAAGGCTGCGTGGTATATTCTGGGACCCACGAACTCTCAGTTCTTATTACAATCTCCAATGAAATCTGCAAGTCTTCAATCAAATCCGTTATAGCCTCCTATTATGATTCTGAGTCTTCAACAGGGGTCTATGAAAGTTGCAGCAGCATATAAATGACTGCAGTAGCAAGAAAGTTATGCCCAGCACCAATGAAATACTCAGAAACCCTCACACCCAGCAACTGCTAGTGTACAACAACACTCAGAAATAGATTTCAGAACACAATCACCTTTCATGCCACAATACGAAGGACACTTGCAGAAATGATAGTCAAAACCCTTGCCAAACTCAAAATTGTTTTTTACTGTTCACGTCACTGTAGCGCGTCACTATTCACGGGTACTGTTCATGTGCACTATTCACACGCACTGTAGCAAATTACTATTCACAGCTGCAACTTATCTCACCCTTATTTTTTGTGAATTCGATGGACATTGAAATAAATATTGTTGAAGCACAATCAGAACCTCCGTATGAGATTCTCTCTGAATTATCAAATTCACCAGGTATTTCACTGGCTCAAATGATGAACACATAGAAGAACTATGTTCTCCAATGGCAAAGCTGTAAACCCTTCTCAGAGTTCAAAATCACAATGATCAAATATATATTTCCTGAGCATTCAGAATGAGCTCTTAAGTCTCCTTTTATTCTTCTTGTGAGAGCTCAACACTTTCCTGGCAAATGTGGGATAAAAGACATATTCCCACTTTTAATATTTAAAAAAAAAAAACTTTTATAGATGGTGCACAAATAATTTCTTTAAAGTTAATTGTTCACTTGGCCCCATCTATGATAAATTGACCCTTCACTTAAGTGACTTAAGTTATAATATAAAATTATATTATAACTTTACAATATAAGCTCGAAACTATTAATATTTATTTTAGCCAAATAAATATTAATATCGCCATTATTACTCATCTGTTCTGCACACCGTCTGAACTGTAAACTAGCATGAAGATTCTGCATATGACCAACTTTTATTTCTAAAAATAGCAGGGGTCCATCTCGATCACCCATTGTCTTACTATAAATAGTAAGTTCTGCATGCGGGGTCCAAAAGACTGCAAACGAACACCAATCTTGCGTAACTCTGACCACTGAAGGAGAAACTCTCCTCAAATGACCCTCTATCCAACTTCATCAGCCTACGAGGGTCTGTTATAGGCCAATCTACTTAATTGACATAATGTCAACTAGAAGGGGACATGACACATTCTGATTTTTATTTCTGCTCTTAATTCATTAATCACAGTGAACACAAATGCATTTTAAATGCTCAAATATTAGGGCAAACATAAATCTTTATGACATTAGGTCCAAACATGAACTTTCCACGAATAAAGAATCTAATGGCAATTAAAATGGAGACAAAACTGATTTCTGAGTCACACCAAATTGCTGCTACAAAAATCAGACTTCTGAATATGCAATTACATGCAATGAATAGGCTCAAACATGCCCAATTTACAATTCAAATCCCTGCCCTTACAATTCAGATTTAATATTTGGTTTGTACATACCAATTGATGCTCCAAAACCTGATTTTTTGATCTGCAAATTCTGATATTAAAACTGATCACAATAAGCATGCCAAACAAACCCTAGTTGATGGCAGTCAATCCTAGGATGAGGGCAATGAAACCCAAGATGCGAAATATGTCAAATAAACACCAAAACTTGCCTTCAAAACCTCTGATCTGCGGACTGATGTAAATTTGCTGATGTTTGATTCAAAAATCTGAATGTAAAAGCATGAAATCTTTCACCAACAAAACTTGTGACAATCCAACTCCAAACCCTAGCTGTGGAAGGAGTGATGAAAATATGTGTAATGTCCCATTTTTGCGAGCATCAGTTTTCAGAGGATTAGCCTATTTCCTGACCCTCGTAGGCTAATGGAGTTGTTTAGAGGGTCCTGTTTGGCAGTTATCAGAGCGTTTCCTTCTCCGGAGCTCAGTTTGGTTTAGGATTGGCCTTCGTTTGACTCAGTTCCTCACACTTGCTATTTATAGTAAGTCACCATTTCAGGGGGAGTCAATATTGCTATTAATAGTTAGGCACCTGGTCGTATTTTGGATTTGTCATCAGGGATTTTTCTAGACTCATTTGCATACACTTACTATTTATAGTAAGTTACCTGGTGATTTGGGCTCAGTGTTTCTATATATAGCAGGGCACCTGGACATGTGGTAACTTCAGTGTTGATCCCAATTCTCAGTTGGCTTGGAGAAATAAGGTCTATTGTGCAAGTTATAATATTTAATTATTAATAAAGGTGACTTTATTAATAATTAAATCATTCAAGGCATATTATAAAGTTATTAAAGTCACTTTATATTCAATGAGGCCATGACCCTCAACTTAAGTGATTTAAAGTGTAATTAATTATTACCTTGGTATGGGCGCCCAAATATTAAAGTATTTCATAAAGTTAATGTGCACACAAGTTATATTATTTTAAATGATATTAAAGTGCATTTATTATTTATGAATATGAGAGCCCAAGTTTGAAGACTTATTATAAAGTTTTATGAAAAACCTAAAAGTGGATTTCAAAAGGGGATTAAAGGCACTTAAGAGTTGAGAGGATATAAAAGGTTTCAAAAAGCAAATCAAAGGCATTATTGAATGATCATTTGAATTTGTTTTTGTGGTTTTCTGGAGGAGACAAAGAGTTTCTGCATATCAGCCATTGAAGAACGAGAACTCTTCAATGTTTATGCAATTTTGAGGCTGTGCAATACCAGCTGATATTATTGCCATAGTGTGGGCTTCATTCAGGAGTCCATTTAGAGCTTACAGGTGAAGAATCAACATAGGGGTTGAAGTAGTTTGAAGGTATATCTATTGCAGACCTAAGTTATTATCATTGGCAGCCATTATCAATCAGATTTCAAGTTTTTTTATTGCTGCTACAGTACCCGTGAACAGTGTCGCTACAGTACTTGTGCATGTTAGAAGAATTTATCTCAGGAAATACCAAGGGTTTGATAGAATATCATTGAAGGACAGTCATAACCATTTGTATCTGCATTTAGTAAGGGTTTACTCAAGACATGGGTCTGAGAACTACATGCTGGGCTGCTATAGAAAGTCTGAAAGTGGAGACATGTAGACTGCATGCATTCTACAGGGCTGCTATTGTTATTTCAAGCTGTGGCTGCATATTATCAGTCACATTTCAAATCTTCATCAATCTATTATCAGCTCTAGTTCAGTGAGAAGTATCTGGGTATGTTATAATCCAAATCTTTAATTTGGGTTGATATTGTAATGGTTATAACAGTTTGATTATGTGCATATCAGACCATGGAATGATTGTGATCAGACCTGATTGGAATTGAATAAAAATTATCTCTTCAATAGTAGTTCATTGCTTCATGTTCATATGATACTCTCTTTCAATTCCATGCATTTGTACATCTTATTGGGCATTGAAACAAAAGCATTAAACTCACAACAAACAAGTCACAAAAAAATCAGACTTGCATGCCAACCATTTGACGAAATGTCAAATGTTCAAAACTGAGGTTTTGGATCAGAATAAGGCAGAAATTTTGTGTTTGGCTATATTCCACCTGGGTGGGATATTACAATATGCAATGGAAACTTTCAAATCTGAAGCAAATCGCCCAAAACCTGCAATAGAATTTCAAATCCTAGCTGATATGAAGCTCCAATCATGTGAAAACCTGCAAATAAGCTCAATGATGAACCCTAGATGGATCCACCTCACAATGTGGGTTGGGTTTTCGTTGAAACCACAAATCCTAAGGGTTTTCGTCCTTAGAACTTCGCTGAAACTCTGTTACAGCCAAGAGAAAGTTCTCCAAATGACAAATGACAATAACACAAGATGATGAAAATGACCTCCAAAGCCATAATTTATAATCCTCCACTTGGGTGCCCAAATCAAATGCATTTTATTTCACTTTCAAGTCCATTGCCATAAATAAAATATTTTATTTTAATTTTCTTTTTATTTTCCTCAATTGGGCAGCCAAACTTGGGATATTAAAATAATAATGTTTTATTATTTTACCTCTTCACACTTGGGCGGTCACCTTTGGAAAAATATAATATTTTAATAAATAAAATATTATATTTATTTTGTCATTTTAATTTATTTTATTTTCTCTTTATTTTATCCAAGTGGAGCGTCCAATATATATTAAAATATTAATAATAAAATATTAATATTTTATTTATTTTTCCTTCCTCCACTTTGACAAATAAAATATTATTTTATTTTGTCATATTTTCCTTTTTCCTTTGAAAGTGACTTTCCATTCTCCAAGCTTTAAGTTATTTTCCAATTTTCCAAATATCTAAGTCACTTTAGTCATTATAGCCAACTTTCCAAATGTCAAGGTCACTTTGCAATAATGGCTCAAAAAGGGGACATTACAAAGTGACATCTTTGACTAGTCCACGTTCACCTTGGAATTTTGAGGACTTGATTTGCATGTGGGTGTGTGTTCTTGCATTTTATCTTGCATCTTGGGGAGGACACCACTTGGATGAGATTCTTGTTCATGGAGGGAGTTACAATTCACCAAGACTTGAGCCCTTCTTGATTTGGGTGCCACATTTGGAGGTCTTCTTTGTGGAGGGAGTTGCAATTGACCAAGACTGGACACTTCTTGATTTTGGTGCCACGCTTGTAGCGAGAAACAAAAAACTGAAGTTTGGATTGAAGAAGGTTAGCTTATAGAGTGTTGTTTTGCAGGTTTAAGGAAAGAGGTTGAGTTTCTTCATTGTTGCAAGTTATTGGGAGCTGAAAGTTGGTCCACAGGGTAGTTGAATGGCGGTGTTTTGATTTTGGAGGTTGCAGGGATAGAGAGTGGGAATTGTCCATTTATTTCCCAGGACCTTTGGAGTGCAAAGTTTGTTCATGTGGTTATAGGTTTTTTGTAAGATTGTTTGCAGGTTAAAAGGTTGATTTTACGTGGCTTTGCCAAAATTTCCTTAGAACTAATGTAATCTACCATTTCATACGTTATAGAAATCAACATGGATGTTGTGTAGTCCTCATTAGGAAGTTTGAGGATCCATCATTGTAATCTCTTGTTGAGTTGTAATGTTCAAGTGTTGATCAATAAAAATTAGATCTGGAGTATGATACTGTAATCCATATTTGAGTATGATGTTCATATCTCCTAATGCAATCTTTCATGCACGAAGAAAGGGACTAATGTAGGGGTTTTCGTCTCAACATAGCTATGAACAAACCCTAGAGCCAAGCTCAAACCCAATGCACGGGAAAACTCAATATGAGAGCAAACATCAATAATCTTAGCATATGCAAAATGAGCTCCTTTTGCCTTTTTGTTGCTTCCCTTTTCCCCAACACTCCAAGAGGAATATTTTATTATTTTTACTTAACTCCTTATGTCCCCTTTACCACCTTGGGCGCTCATCTCCTAGGCATGTCACTTTTAAGTTGCAACTTTATTTTATAAAGTGACCTTATATTATAACATAAAGTTATATTATGTCTAATAAAATAACATAAAGATTAATTTAACTTATATTACATCCTATAATGCTTAGGCATTTCGAAACCATCAATCCCCGTGCCATGACCATCGACCATTGCCCTGCCAAAAATAGCAAGTACCCGGCTCCCGACTTACTATAAATAGTAAGTACCTAAACTGACCTCCTAACCATCATTATTAGCCTACGAAAGTCATGTGATAGGCTAATCTCCACCATACGTGCGATTGGGCTAAATGGGGGACATTACATAAGGGTCAAATTCAGGATAGTTCATAGGTGTGCACATGAACTAAGAACTATAACTGATTACTTCAATCGACTGAATTTTGATAATTTTCAAGATCCACTTTGGATTGCTTCTATTTGGAAGATTAACACTATTGCTTTGGGGATTATTTTGAAAATAAAGGAGTCTTTATTGTGTTTGAGGACTCCTGCATATATAAGGAAGGGATTCTGGCTACTCTATTTTTTGTTGTCTTAGTTTTATCTTTTAACATTGCCTATTTGCTTAAGCATGTGCCTTCAGTTGCCGTTATAAGGTTGGTGATTCTTGTCATTAGCGTCTGATGTTTTGAGTAAGTTTATAGATTAATCCGTAATGTGTTCGTAACTTTAATTCAAATCCTTGAAATGCAAACCCTAGTAAGATCTTTACTTATATCAACAATTTCACATGACAATGTTCTGTTGAATAGAGCCCTTTCATTTGCCATTTGTATCATTATATTCTTTTGATTCCTTTTTGATCTTTTTCACAGTTTGTGGGATGGGTGGTGTAATGTCCCCTTTCTATTTATAGTGTTAGTCTACCATTGGGTTCTCGTAGACTGACAATTTGGTTAGGGAACTGTTGTGACCAAATCACACATCGCCCCATTGCAAATGGGGACCCCACCCCTTTTTTTTTGAGCTCTGATGCTTTGCATTAAGTCTTGGATGATGTCTTAGATTTATTTCATGATGAAGTCAGTGGTGTTTGAGTCCAATAGTCCCCTGATGTCCTAATATCTTGATGTATGTTTTGAGATCTTGAAAAATGACTAAGTTTGGTATCCTGATATCCTGAAAATCTTGAAAAATTGACTAAGTCTGAAATCTGGTGGATCCTCCAAATTCTATAATCTGCATGTGAAATCCGGTGGATTCGAGACCTATCTCAAACATCCTGAAAAGTATATTGAAAAATATTTAAAGTATAAGAATACTTAAATATATTTTTCAATATACCTGACCTTGGGGACTTTTAGTTTTGGGCACGAATTGGCTCTAAGATCTTAGCCGCATTTTCCCACTTGTAGAGACCCAAAAGTGCGCCTTAGGTGGAGACTTATATGTGCGCCTAGAGGACAATCAACTTTCACTCCAAAAGATGGCGCCTTGATTGGAATTGATATAACAGGCCTTAAACATCAAAACATTTGACAAAGGAATGATTCAAGAGTCTAGGCGCCTTTTCATGTTCAAATGATCATCAAAATTGCGCCTTAGGTTGAAGTGAATGAGTTTAGGTGCCATTCCTTGTCGCTTTTGTCATTTTGGATGCCTTGATGTGAGATGAGGTATAAATCAATGATAGATAGCGCCTAAGGATGATCTAGTCTCACAAGGGTGTAAATAAGTGTTAAGATTTAAAAATGTCAAAGAGTAAGCCAAGTTCAAGTGAGGTGCCTTTTCTTGTCTAAAACTTTCCATTTTGGCGCCTAGAGGAGAATCAACTTCAAATCACTTCCAATAAGTGAGCGCCTAGTGTTAGAAACCTCCAAATGACTAAAACTTAGCATGAAGAACTTAGGCGCCTATTGTCACTTGTAACATCACAAAAGTGTGCCTAGGAGGAAGGAGATTCAACATCATGAATCAAGGCGCCCTTTGCCATCAAAACAACCTCACATTGGCGCCTTGGAAGAAATCAACTTTAAAACTACAAGTCTTGGAGGTTTTTTCATGTTTTGATGATGTCTTTTGAGAACAATTACAATGATTGAAGGATGAGGTGGGCAAAAAAGGGTCTTCATCTAGCTTAGGCACCCATTCAACCCTGAACAACCTTGCATTTGCGCCTAGGATGAAGAGGACTTTCTTAAACATGTAAGCATTGAGTAACAAGCATGAAGACTTTAGGCACAATTTTCAACTCATTTTACCTTTGATAAGCGTTTAACTTGGAGAGAACACCTATTAGCATCAAGGCGCTATTTCACATTCAGAACATCATGGATTGGCGCCTAAGCAAAAGGAGGCATGAAAATATGGAGTTTGATGTCATTTGAGGGAGAGTCTTCTGGATACCTTTGTGTTGCATTGAAACCTCCAAATTGAGCTAGATTACCATCTTTAAATCAAGGCGCCCTTTGCCTTCAAATTCACCCCATTTTGGTGCCTAAGATAAAATACCCTTGATTTCATGAGTTTGAGTGATGAAGAATAAGGAAAACACATCTAGGCGCCAATTTGCACTTGTTTAACCATGAATTGGCGCCCAAAGGTAGAGTCTAACTGCTTCATGGGACTAGGGCGCCCATTTGCACCAATATAATCATTCAAATTGCGCCTAGAGTTGTTGAGAAATAAGCATCATCAAAAGACTCAAGATTTTGCGCCCAAGGTGAAGGAGACACTCATCTATCTCAAGGTGCCATTTCACACTTGTAACAACCTAAAGTTGCGCCTAAAGGTGAGAATGAAGTCTTTGTGAAGTCCAAACATGTCATGTCCGTGTTTCCGACTTGATCATCAAGTGAAGAATGGATTAGCCTATTCCTCATTCCCGGAGGCTAATTCTAAATAATGAGGGAATGAATTGGTTTTTGACTAGCTCAACTTTTTGTTTTGTAGGAACAAAGTCAGAAACTTGAAATTGGCTAAGTCTGGAAGCCAAAATTGACTAAGGTAGGACTCCTAGAGTTGGGGCGCACCTTCTTGCTTGCTCAATGTCAAATGTGCGCCTAACCAAGAATCATCAAGCTTTGAAGCACTTCAATCATATTGACTAGGGCGCCTTGGAAGAAAAGAGTGTTTTGATCTTCAAAATGACTCCTTCATTTGGAAATCTTCAGAGAACATCACTAGGCGCGCTTTTCCCTTCAAATCTACTTGGAACAACTATCAAATGCGCCTAGACTAAAAGACATCCAAATGGTGCCTAAGTGCATCTTAAGGGAGAGTTTGATTGATGAAGATGATAGAGGTACAATGAATCCTCCGGAGAACATGGATAGACAACTAAGTGAGTAGCAAGGCTTTAAAAGGATTCAACTAGAGAAAGGTGCTTTAAGTACATCAACCATAGCATTCATGGCGCCTTGCTAAGGGACACTGATTGATCCTCAAAATTAATTTGCTTAAGTAGTTAATCATCAAGGTGAGTCAAGAAGGACCCAAGATGGAAGGATGATGATAAACAAACTTCAAATAGGTGCCTAGGGATCAAGGCACCACTTTTTAATCCTACAACCTTAAATAGGCGCCTAGTCTACCTAAGACATTAGGATGAGTTTTTGTGGCTCTGAGTTGGCGCTTCATTAAGGAATTGAAGATAAGTTGTCATTGCAAGATGAAAAGTTAATAAGTTTCCAAAGTGAAGTCTTTTAAGTGAATTGAATAGTGATGAAGGCCTATTCACTTTAGGCGCTAGTGTCATGTTGAGTCATCCAAAATGGGCGCCTAGAGTAACAAGGCGCCAATACATGATTCCAGGGATCCTCCATTTGAGCGCCTAGCATGAATGAGTGTTAGATTGAAAGCTTTTAAGATAAGAGAAGTCACTTGGGTAAACTCCTAGCTTGGGCGCATATGTTGATCAAAACTCCTTAACTCTAGCGCCTAGGATTGAAAGATATGTGAGATGCACATTTTGATGAAGCACTTCCATTTTGGCGCTTAAGGTGGAAACTCCCTCAAAAGTGTGCCTAAGGTTGATGCAAGTCTTCAAGACTAGTTAGATGCAAGGCGCTCCATTCATCTAAGATTAAGTTGCTTCCTTGCATAAATGATAAGATGGAACATAAGCGCTGGATCATGGCTTTGAGACCCTAGGAATGCGCCTTGGCAAAGAAGTGTTTTGGAAAGCTTATATTGCACCTAGATTCCAAAGAACTCAATTTGGCGTCTAGCATCTTTGCAAACCTCAATTGGCGCCTAACCCTAGCAAGGCGCAATATCATGAAGGAATCATTTCAAGTTGGCACTTGGTCTTGAAAACCATGTAGTTGTAACATCATTTTGGCGCCTATAGTTGGGCGCCTAGGATTGAAGTCAAAGTGGGGCGCACTTCTTGGTAGCACCTAACACCAAGTGGCGCCTTGATCAATCTCAATGAGCGCCTCAAGGAAATTGGATAAGTTAAAGTGTCAAGATCAGGATAACAACATTTGGAAGCTCTTCCCAAGTAAGGCGCTCACTCCTAGATGAAGCTTTCCACCTTTCAGAACAACAAGACTTGAAGAATTGTCAAGGATAGTCATCTTACATGCAAGGCGCACTCCTACCTATTTTCTCACCTCTAGAATGCGCCTAGCTTGGAAAGGCGCCTATTCATGACTCTGCTTACCTCAGTTGGGCGCCTGGGTCAACATTTGGCGCCTAGTCAGAAGATAAGGTAGTTGTAACTACCTGAGCTCTCATTGGTCAACAGGATGACTTTGGGATCCGTGTCAAGGTCTCTGGATAAGTTTGCCAACTCAAAATGAGTCATCAGATGGAATATTCCCTTGGATATGCTTCTTGGGAAACGTGCCTTGGTTCCTCCTTGTGCATTGAAAAACGTGCCTTCATTGCCCTTTGGAAGGCCTATAAAAGGAGGAGCTCTCTCTTTCATTTGGTATCTAATCTTTTGACAAAAATTCTCTCTGCAAAGCTATTTAGCTTGTAATCTTAAGGCCTGTGAGTTTCAAGTGTTGGGGGTGATGCTCCCTCAACTGACAAGGTGATGCTCCCTCAACTGACAAGGTGATGCTCCCTTGTTGTATTGTGAGGTGTTGACATTCAGGTGACATCATTGAGTTCAATTGAGTTGATCAAGTGAGAAGTCATTGTAAACATCAAGGCTTCAAGTTATCTCTGTAATAAGACATTTGCATTGAATCAAGTAATAAGACAAGTACCCAGCTTCAAGATTGATTCATTCAAGTTATTATCTTTGATATATATGATTCAGTTGTTGAGTAGTTGATAAGTTAAATACAAGTAAATTTATCTAAGTTAAGGAAAAATTTTAGTAGAACTAGTTGGGTATCCTACAAAACACGAGTAGAAATCATTTGAATTGTCAAGAAGCAAGCTAGAACTAAGGCGCAATTCACACCCTGAGCATCAACAATGTGCACCTGAGAGCATTATCAATCCCTCATGTATGTTAGGCGCCATTTCTAGTTATTTTAATCATCATGAGCGCCTAGGAAGTAGAAGTGAGCTTGAGCGCCTAACATCAAAAGACATTTTATCAAGCAATTTGGAGGAGTAAGTTTGAACCTTACAAGAATTTGAACACATGAAAATGAAGATAGCAACCCATCAAGAATTAGGCGCACTTCATGCACTTATCTATCAGTTTTAGCGCCTAGGCAATGATTCATAGATTCATAAGGAGGTAAATCATCCAAGTTGGAAGCATTAGAATAAACCAAGTAATGAAGAGTTCCCTTAGCATTTGGGGATGGCTTGAAGCTAAGAGATAAGTTCAAGAAGGTTAGGCGCACTTTTGTGTCTGGATAACCTCATTTTGGCGCCTAAGGAAGAAATTGCATTGAAAGACACCTTTTGAATGAATCTCTTGAGGGAAATTGACCTTTTTTTAAGCTATTACAATTGTTTGAAATCATTTAAAATGACAAATATGGAGCTAACTTGTGCTAGGGGCCCTTTGCTCTTCTTTTTACCTATATATGCACCTAGATTTGAAGTAGTTATTTACATGTTTCTTGTGTTGTAAAGTGATTAATATTGTTTCTCTTGTCTTGTAGGGAACATCAACAAAGTTAAGGAGTTGTTCAAGGAGTCACCTTCAAGCGAGAAGGCTTGGAGTCACCCTTCAAGGAAGAGTCATCATGTAGTTGCTTCAAAGGAGCCTTTCACATTCATTCAGGCCAGAGAGTTAAGATGGAAGTAATCACTGCCAAAGAGACACCACTTCAAGAGGTAGCTGCTCAAGAGGTCACAACAAGATATATCTCAAGTCTTCTTCATCAATGACATCATGTTAGATCACATCAAGTTCAAGTATACTTCATCAGTTGCATCATGTTCAAAGGCATCCATCATACTTCAAGTTCTTTCAACTTCAAGTCTCATAAAGTCTCTTACTCCATTATCAATGTATACATCATTATCATCATCTACTCCGAGTCATGAAGAAAGCATTATCATCTGCGCTACTTCATCCAAACAAGATCAATATACATCCTACAAGAAGAAGAAAAAATAACAAAGTCATGCAAATGCAGCAACATGTATCATAGTTATCCAGTTTACAAGAAGATCAACAAGATACATCTCAAGTGTTCATCATCAAAAGCAATCATGTTTGAAGACATCACAAAGATGATACAATTTGGGAATATGCCCACAGAGAAAAGTGAATAAACAGTTGAAATCCACAAGTTTGCTGAGGTGGCACCTATGTGGTGAGTACACATCATCATCCAATCATAATCAGCCACATCATATGACTACATTCAATGTATCATTTAATAAGAAAGAAGCCAAGAGGACGCCTATGTGGAAGATGCTCTAAAAGATTCCATCTATCTTATCTTCTTGGAAAACATGCCTTCATTGCCTCTATGATGTACTAAAAATAGCAAGTTGTTGTAACAAATTGCCTTGTTGGCATGATTTGAGCCCTTGGCTACGTGAATTGATTCTAGCCATTCATTGTAATTCTGGACCTCTATATAAAGGCCTTGTTGCCTCATTTGTAAAGTTAGTAGTCATTAGAGATTAGATTTAGTTTTGTAGGAGTAGAATAGAAGAGACTCTCGAAATTCTCTCAGAGTACTTGAAGTTGTAAATATTTCTCAAGATTAATGCAAAGACATTGGAGCATTGTTTGGTGTTAAGTGTTGTCTTGTGAAATAACATGGTTTCTTGTACTTTGATGAAGTGTAGAGATGTTTCAATTAGATTAGAAGTAGATTAGAAGCTCTTTGATGTTATGTATGTTGTACTGAATATTTGATCAACTTCTAGCTCATGCTTTTAACATTCATCACTGGTGGAGTGTTGTGTAAAGCTAGTTTGAGCCTTATTATTTGCTTAAGTTCGATTGTGGATGCTTGTTTGAGCTGTGCCGTTTAATAGGTGTTCATATGAGCTTTCATGATTTGAAAACCTTTCGCTATCCTTAGGAGATTGCACCAACTTCATGTAGTTGTAGGCATCCTTGGCAACGTGGAGTTAGGTTAATTTATGAGTTTGTCCTTTCAAGCATCATCATTTACTTCATTGACCTTAGATTAGCTCCCTAAACCCTTTTTTTTTTTTATTATTATTGATGCATTGTACATACTTCATCCACATTCAAGGGAGAAATAAACTGAAGGAAGTAGGAAGAAGTCTAATGTAAGTCCCTTTGTGATTATCAGCAAGATCACATGTAATCACTTAGTTAACCCATCATGAATCATAAATAAGGAACCTTGGAGTTGTCTCGATTGATCACAGAGTTTAGCATTCGAGAGGCTTTATTCAAGAGAGAGTGGAATACTCTAGTGTTTTACTCTATTGTTGACCTGTCTAAAAACAATCATCAACATGAACCATTGTTGGTTTGGCCTTGGATGTGTATTTCGATGGTGTATATGTGGTTTGGGTTTAGATTGGATCCAGTTGGCAGTGTCTAGTGATGACTTGGCTTGTTTAGTGACATACTTGCTATTTTTAGTAAGTTTGGGATTGGTGCCGTTTCGGGATTTTTAGAGTTGAATCTAAGTTACCGGATTCGCCCTAGACCCGGCCTGATCCGGGTGTGATTCGAACCTGGTTCGGATTCGTAACCGATTCGCAGATCGGTCCGTCTAGGGTTCGAGAAAATCGGCTTTGGTTTGTGAGGGACGAACCCTACTGAACCTCTGACGAATTTGCAGGGTATTCCTGGCTGGGGTGACGAATCCATGTAAATTTCATTAAAAAAAAACGCGATTTTTAAATGTTTCTGTCACGGGAGAGAGAAAATAGTTGAGGGTTGATTATTTACTGTGTTTCGTGACTTCAACAGGGGGTTAAAGGAATACGTCGACAGCAACGGACGAGTTTAGAGAATTTTCCAGTGTGAATTTTGTTACGGCGTGAGACAATTCCAAGCACGATAATGCTCAGTGCTCACATATAAAAGCCTATCGGCTAATTTAAAAATGATTCATTAATTTATTTAATTAAATATATTTAAATATTTAATATATACTAATTTATATTTATTATAACATTATAATATAATAATTATATTATTAATATTTATATATTATGACTAATATATATTTATGTTTATAATATAATAATATATTAATAATACATAAATATTAAATATTATATTATTATTAATATTTATATATTTATTATTGTAATTTGTAATATTATATTATTAATATATATTTATAAATTATATTTATAATATATTAATAATAATAATATATTATTAATACATAAATATTAAATAATATAATATTATTAATATATTATTATATGTTAATATTTATATTATAATACTAATATTTATTAATTTATATTATAATATAACAATTATATATCATATACTAATATGATATATCATATATAATATATACAATTATATATATTTATATTAGAATATTAATATTTATATTATAAATATTAAAATATTATAATATATATATATATATATATATATATCGAACCCAAAAAACGAACCCAACTCCAAATTTTTTTTTGGCCGAATCCACGAACCGAACCCGAACCCGAACCCGAACCGGCAACTTAGAGTTGAATTGGATTCGTCTTATCGAGACCTTTCCTGCGAGCTATTGAACGTGGAATTCTGACATCATCTTGGCTCTCATTTTAAAGTCTAAAAGTTAAATTAATTATTTTATTGGGGACTTTAGAAATGTTTAAGTTACGTGACTTTATGAAAAGAAAATATAAAAATGTCACTTATGGAGTTGGGCGCCCATCCTAAGAGGGAATGAAGTAATTTTAAAACATAATATTTCCCTCCCTAGAGCAACGCCTCACTTGGAGAATAAAGGGAAAGAAAGTGAGTTTCATTGATATGCTTGATTATTATGATATTGTTGCTTTTGGCTCTGCTAGGGTTTCCTGAGGGTTTGAAGGGGTTTGAACCTTGGTGGCTCTTGGAGACGGAAACCTCCCCGAGTAATAGCATTCTATAGGCGTGAAAGACCGTCCAAAGGTGCTATCGTGGCAAATACACATAGTGTTTGCATATGAGCTTCAATGGAGTTTGTGTTGGTGTGGTTTTGTGAGCTTTGATGATACATTCTTGAAGATTTGGGTGATCTGCATATTCAGATTTGGTGGTGACTGCTATACAGTTGTGGAGCAGCGATTTTGGAGTGGTTTTTTTGGACTACTATCCTTTCCTTTGCTGGCCGTACCTGTGCAAAGGCAGGCCGTACCATATCCTGAGCATTTTGGTGTGTTTCATTGCATATACTTCATCTCTACATGGTCGCCTAGCCTCTCCTTCAGCGAACAATCCATCTCAGGGGATTTTTGAAGGTTTTTTGGTGTTGCATGTTGTTGGGTATAACACACATATTTATCATTCTATGATCATTTGCTATCTTCTGCAGTGATATTAGGGAGGGTTTGTAATACCCAGTTGTTGGTCTAGCATACAACTTATAAATGAAACTGCATATTTTCATCTGGGTATGTAATAGTAATTCATATTTGGCCTATTTATGATCTGGGTATCTATTATTTCATTCATATCTATTGTATCTTTTCTGGGTTTCAATACATATGTTTTAATGCAATGCAACTGACAACATCTGAAGAAAATTGAAACCCCTTCTGCATCTTCTATCTAGTCTGAAAGAACACTCTAAAAAATTAAAAATAACACTATTAAGATCTTAAAAAGAACCAACAGGTATGGCACATTACAGGTGGAAAAACACGGAATGAACTATAAGACTATCATCATGGACTCTCTTACTAAACTATCTGTACACAATGATAGAATTGAATACAACTCCTCTTGTCTTCTATATCATGTGCATATAAATCACCAATGTCAATGATTCAGACCCAATAGGTATAGGTTGGAGGAAGACAATCACTAAATCATTTTTAAAGATACGTCTGCCATGATGTTTATTGTTGTGAGGCATTCTTAAGTTGGGACTTGAACCAATTTTTTCTTTTCTGTTTGGCCGAAAATCTAACAGTAAATACACAATTTCTTATTTGTTTGTGTCTCGATTCCTGAGTTTTGTTTCCTTTTAGCATTTTTTTAGTCAATATTGATATGTGCTTTGAGTGCATTCCAAAGATTTGATGATAGTTAATCCAAATTTCATTCTATATTGTTCAATTTCTGAGGCAAGTTTCACTTTATACATGTTATGCAGGTGCCTTTGCTGTATCTCTTTTAGCATCACCATTTGTAGCAGTCATCAAAGCTTCCAAACTACCAAAATTGTATGGCCTCTTAATTGGTGAGCACTTTATTATTTATGTAATTTTGTGTATATGTATAGTTATGAGTAATTGAATTGTTGAAATTCAGCACATGATATGTAGATTCTGGACTTTAGAGTTTGAGCAAAATTCGATGTCCTAGTCTTCAATCAATCCTGAAGCTAGAGTGCCTTAACCCATATACACAGAAAACTGAAAGTACGAAAAACTAAAACAATTAACTGAAATGAGAATAAGTCTGCAATTCTGGAGTACTTTTTTATAATTCTGAAAACCTAAGTGTACAAAAATAGTGACGGAAAGGGTTAATAGTCAACACATTAACTAGATGCTTATAAAAGGTAGTTTATTATTTTTAGATTTTTTAATGACAAAAATTCTACCTTAAAAATAATGCTGGCCACCCAAATATTGCCTAGAATAAAAATATAAAAAAACAACTTTATCTAAAGCTTGCGCCCAAACATCTAAAGATAAACAAGGCACCACAAAAAATTGCTAAAAATAGTGCACAAACTCTGCTAACAATAGATGCTGCTGGGTGTAGCATTCATACCTTAACATAGCAGATTGAAAGCACAAAAAACATTAAAACTATGCTCACTTAAAAATCTTATGAGCAATAGAATTTAGCACTCCCTCTTCATGAGGAAGGTGTTTCCCAGCAACCCCAACTTTGTTCTCAGGAGTTCTAACTTTACTTTTGACAGGGGCTTTGTCAAAATGTTTGCAACCTACTCATTGAAGGGAACAATGTTTGCAACCTATTCATTTGAGTGAACATATTGAAGAATGTTTGCTACCTTCTAAACTGTCTTTGAGAAAATGATAACGAATATGTTTGTGCTTGGAACGATCATGAAACATTGTAAGTTCTGCAATCAATTTGCAAAGTTGGATGGCTTCATGACTACTAGAAGCTATATGTGCTCTGCTTCATCTAAACTTAATGCAACTACAACTTGTTTCTTGTTGAACTAGGATATCATGCTCAACCCCAAGTTGAAACAAAACCTTGAAATACTCTTTCTAGCACTAGCATCACCTGCCACGTTTGAATCTACAAAGCCATGTAAGATTAACTCTTCATTTCCTACATACTTCAACACATAATGAATTGTGCCCTTCACATGTATATGAGGCATAGATACAAGACTTGATTAGAATTGCCATATTCCCAAATGAGCCTCTTCATCTCTTTTAATAACCTCTCCAAACCCAATGCCCAAGAGGAGGGAATTTCAATTTGTTTTATTATTTTATTTTATCCCCTTATGTCTCCCATGGGCGTCCACCTCTGTCATGTCCCCATTTCTGGAGTGACTTCACATGGAGTTGGTGATTGGCCTATCATCCATTCCCGTAGGCTTATGCATGGATAAGGGAATGAATTTCTAGTTTGAGCTTATTGCTACACGTGGAGAACCGGAAAGTTGGTATGTGTCTATACATGGAGATTCGGAATGTTAGCTCGACTAGTATGTGATCAATGAAAAATGCAATATTGAAATTGTATTTTTATTTTCATTCTATGGATTTTAGAAAATGGAATCTTTAATTGCATTTTCTACAATCGATTTCTATGGAGTTGTACATATGAATAAAGGTGATGTGTTCGCCAAGGAGTTATAGGTCCAGACCAAAATCAAAAGGAAAGCATAAGGGATTGATTGGCAAGTATTGACTTGTATTTTAATTGCATTGTTCAAGGAGCCAACGACTATCTAGATGATCGCCTATATTCACTTTGGTCCAAGTGTCGAATTTCCAACGCCATGATGCATTCGTCCATGCCTTGTAAGCAACGGTTGGTATTGAAAGGTTTGTTAAGTGATTTTTAATACTTGCATATGACTTATAGCTGGCCGCCGATTTTGAAGGAGGTTTTTAAATGCAAGTGTTGGTTATTAAATGAGTGCAAATGCTACCGCAGCCAAGCATGAAAGAAGGATATTTTAAATGCAATATTTATTTATTAAATATTTACATTGGATCGATGGCACCTTGAGGGCGATTGGGTTTGTGATATTAAATGATTGCATTTGGTTTGTTATTGTGCTTTGAAAAGGATTTTAAATGTTAAACGCCTATGATGAGGAGGTTCGCTCAATGCCAAGATGGATATTCATTGCAACAAAAATATATTAAATGATTGCATATGACCGGCCGCTGCCATTAGCAAGGGAAATTCAATACAAATAGAAGTTTGTAAATGATTGTTAGCTCCAATACATGGCCGCCGTCAAGTAGAGAAGGATTCCACTTCATAGAGGATCGATTCACTTGCAAGATAGATGTAGTTCATTTAAACAATTGAAGATTGTTTTAATTGATTGCATTCATTGATGTCATTCATTTACTTTTGTTCAAGACTCTCAATTTTGATTGATAGATTCCAAGCTTCATTCCAATTTGACAAAGAGAAGGGACGCCTATCCTTGGAGAGGATAAATAGAGCTCTTGAACTCCAATTTGCAACTAATGATTATTTGGTAAGCTTTTACATTTTGTTCTTTAAGCTGGAAATTGCATTTTCTAGTTATTTTTCAAGGAGATGTTCCCTTGAATGTTGTGGTGATGTTCCCATGACAATTTGTGAGATGTTATCATTCAGATTTCATCATTGGAGTTGAATTTGCAGGTTATTTGAAAGGATTTAAGGAGCATTTGACATCATAATGGAGCCCTTGATGTATGGGAATGACTACCAAGGTAGTTGATTGAGGTTAGAGTGAGAATTGAGTGACTTTTGCATATTTTTCAAGGTCTGATTTCATATCAGCAAAGTCTGATTTTTACGACAGCGAATTTTTTGGACACTTACAAGGTTTTTGAAGTGGATTTGACAAGGGCTTTCACATTTGAAGAGTTGCATTTGATAGAAGACCAAACTAGGCATCCATCGCTTGGGTTTGGAGGTGGTTTTCATGAAGTTTTCATTGATACAACTTGGCTGGGCAAAATCATCACTTTCAGCAGTCATATCAGCCTACAGAAGTTTTATACCAGTCATATAATCTTGTACTTTCAGGGGTGTTATAGCATCATTGGATAACTATCTTTGTTCTAGAGTGTTTGGGCTTTGATCTTATGAAAGATTTGATGTATTTGGACATTTTATATGTATGTAATAAGGTCTGATATAAAATCAGACAGTGACTGAAAATGATATCAGCGACTTATCATTTTTGTATTTCACATTTGAAGGTTTCAAATAAGCAAGTATGATGTGGGTTTGAAGTTCTATTATTGCTTTGTTCATTGGTGATGTTTATTTGTTGATTAGTGCAAGAAATCTTATTTAAAAGTTGGCAAAAAATTTCAGTCATTCTAGAAGGGTATATTTCAACCTCCTAGGGGGGTCACTTTTTAAGTTACAATTTATTTTATAAAGTGACTATAATATTTATTCATAAAGTCCCAATAAATAAATATATTAAAATTCGGACTTTAAAATAAATATCAAGATGATATCAGAATGCCATGATCTATAGCTCGTCGGAAAGTCGTCGACGAGACGAATCCAACCCCACTCCGAAAATTCTGATCCGGTACCGACCACTTACTAAAAATAGTAACGGCCAAGAGCAAATAGAGCCATCTCAGAGGGTGCCAACTGGAACCACTGATCTCGAACCACAACTTCATGACTGACAAACACTTCCACGGCCAAACTAACCACGGTTCTGTTGATGAGTGTTTTATGATTGCAACAAACATTAGAATAAAATACTGAGTATCCTATCCTCTCTTGAATAAAGCTTCTCAGATGCTGAACTATGTGATCGAATGAGACTGCTCCAAGGTTCCTTGTGTGTCAGGTCTTGACTGGTGTGGGATAGACTCAGTGAAATGATGTGATTTGCTGGTAATCACAAGGGGGACTTACGTATCAGACTTAGTGTTTCGGTTCCCAAGGGAGTAAACAGGGTTTTGGTGGCTTCTAAAGTCTTGGATTTGGATTCCTCTCTTCCTGGACTGGATTTGTTAACTTCTGGCAGAAAAGATCTAAGTTCAACCAGACTAACTTGTATGGGTAATGAATAATTTCGCGATAGGCTTTTCTATAATCTACTCCTAAGGAAAATTCAAAGAAAATGAAAAAGATAGGGATAGAGGAAAAGAGTTCAGGGATCTAAATAATGGGAAAGACTACTACTGAGGATTGATGCTGGAACCACGCTTCTGCTTCGTCATGCGACAACAGCTAGGCAGAAATAGTGCGATCTTCTGGGGTAGCGGCAGACATTTTCACACTGTCCTGACATGGAACATGAGACTGATCATTCAGGAACAGTCGAAGTTAGGCTTGGAATTAGTTCAGACTAACCATACAAGTGATTTGCAAGCCACAGATCACGAATGGTATGAACAAATCAGCATTCAATCATTCGACAATAGTATTTTCCATCACACTTAACTAACAAAGCTTGAAATAAAGTAAATAACTTAGAAAAGACTTTCAGATTTGCTTCAAGGAATCAATAAGACCATGTCAAATATCCAAAGAATCCTATGAACACCAATAGTCAATGTTTATATTCTTGCTTCAGAAATCTGTATTACAACAATCTAACTGATCCTTGGAGTTTCAGCTTAGAAAAACAATGCAGAAGTGAAACTAACTACTAGGGTGCTCTAGGAGCAGCAAAATGATGGAAAAGAGAAGAAAAAGGAGATCCCCTCAAATGAGATCTCGCAGCCTTTATATAGGCAACCAAAATACATTAGGGCAACAAAGGAAACCAGATTTCCTTGGAATGAGTGCAATGGGTCAGAAACCCTTAGAAAGTAGGTGGGGTCGTCAGATTCCACATGTAGGTGATTGCCACCTGTCCTGGTCGTCAGATGGTGAAAGGGTGACCGCTAGTTGTCCTGGGCGCCACCTGTCTAGGACTGTCCTGCCTGTCTGGAACTTCCTCCTGCTCCCTAGTCTCTGCCTCCAAGAATCTGGTCAGGACGACTTCCAACTCCTCCATAGGAATATTGGGCATGTTTTCAATCTGGAACTCCATGATGGACGCGGTGGTGGCACAAGCAACAAGGATATTTTCCCAATCCGCCCTCAGCTCCTGAATACTGTTAATGAGGATCAAGAATGAGGAAGCATTCTCGAGATGGGACTCTTGGGTAGGATAAGCTGCTTTGAAGTATATGCTCCGCATCTTGCCCTTCAATTCCTCCAAGTCAATGACTCCATTCGGTGCTACCTCCAGATCAAACCAGGCCTCCAAGGATACAAGGATTTTGTCCTGGATTTCCTTCAACATGGCATGGGCCTGGTACGTGTCACCTTCAATCTTCTCTAGGTTATCTCTCTTTATGAGCAATGCGGAATACCAGCTGAGGAAATCATATACTGAATTTGCATGTATTACCTTGTTCCTGACCAAGTCTGGCTTCGGAGTGTTCATCAGTGCCTTTAGTCTAGGGATAGTTTCTTCCTGGACAACTATGAATTGCTGACAGGTATCCAGAATTGCATGAATCCTATCTAGAAGTGCTGTAACTCTGCCGTTCACCTGGACAAGGTCTCCTATGAATTTATGGGCTCTATTCGAGACCTTCTCTATCCAACCTTTTGCTGTTTGGCTGGTTGTCCTCAAAACTTCAACCTCGGCTAATGAATCCTTAGTTATGCTTAGAGGTTGGGACGTTGTTCCTTGGGCGGACTGCAATGGGCCCACGAGTTGTTGGATGTGCTGCCGTAGTTCCTCGTTCTCTTGTTTCAACTGGTTCTTTTCTTCTTCCTTCCTTAACCTTTCTTGGATGGCGGCAATGGAATCCTCCAGTTCTTCCATTTCTTGATCCTTCGTGGTTGGTCCGAGGTTGACCTTCAAGATGTCAAAATCATCTCGACTGATGTCTTCCTTCGTGTTGGTTACCCTGGGAATTGCCACCTCTACTCGGCGGGATCCAGATTCATCTCTTGTAATCCTGGAAAACTTATTCGCCTTCTTTGGATCTGCGGACTTCCCTATTCTGGCCAGAAAATCACCAAGTACGGTGGAAGGATCATTCTTCCTGATTGTCTTCTTCCACAACCTATCCTGTAACCAATTGGGTTTCGCGGATGGAATGACTTCCTTATGTGGTTCCTGACCAATTTGTGGTGTGGATGTCGGTACTTCGCCGGAATTGAACTCCTGGTCGAGGAATTCCAAATCAGGGTGATGGAGCATGTCCTCAAGTAGGACCTCCCCTGGATTCCGTGGTGGAGGGTTAGGCTGATTTCCCACCATCAGGCTGGGTGTCCGTTCCCGGGTGGAATCCATGGACTCATTATCTTCCTGATCATTCTGCTTATTCGTGACCATTTCCTCCTCCATGGGTCTCTTACCTTTAACTGTTTACAGATCTTCAAAAAGATCCACCTCCCGGACGGAAGAAGTGCTGGCGGAGTGAGGTCTGGATGCATTATGTTCCTCTTGGTCAGGCCTGTTGATAAGTTCCTTCCGAGCCTTTACTCTCTTCGCCGGTGGATCTTCCGCCGTCCTGTTTCCTTACTTCCTGTCTTCCTGTTCCTTGTTCCTTCACAGGAGTGTCCTCGGTCATATCCTCTTCAGAGGACTGAGAATCCAAGTCTCCCATCAGGTCATAAGCCGGGCGAATACCTCTTTTGTGCAATTTCTCTGTCTGTTAGCCTATCCATCTCTGTGTTATCGTTAGCACGGGTGCCATTAGATCATCCAAGTGGGTGACCTTCAGATCAGACCAAATCAAGGGTGGAAGAGGCTTATCCTCCTCCTATTCGAAGAATGGCTGGACTTGCTTTCCATCCTCCTTGACTTGATCCGGGACTGAAAAAATCCCGATGGCCCTGATCATATCAACTGAAAGTCGAGAACATGTCCTCCTACGTACTTCGAAGTCATCCTCAGCGTTTGCCCAGTGCTCCTCTAGGTGTACTTTATGTCTATGCCTCCTTCCACATGCTACTCGGGTGGTATTGTACGAGTCAAAGTTCTCCCGCAAGGAATGAGTCACCAGGTTATAGAACTGCAACTCTTCCTCGGATCTTTCGGCGGCTTGGAGAGATGGGCACGCTTCGACCGCACCTTCCGTCTCGATTGGATAGGTTACCCCGGCCTTCTTCTTCTGAACTTTCTCATATGTTGAGAGTTGCCTTGTCAATTCCAATAGGACCATCTTGTTCGACGGATATCTTGGCAGTCTATATGGATAGCCGGAGAATCTCTGCACCCTGATGTATGTGAACTTAGGGAATTGGATGAACCAGGAACCATAAGTTATGATCAACCGCTTAGCCTCGGGTGATAACCTTTAGTGAATGCCTCCTTGTAGGGTCCTTGTAATGTGCATGGCGAATGCATCATTGAACCTTCGGAAATGGTTTATGTTCTGGAGATGGAGTTGGGTGTAGCAATTGTAGACCTTAACTTGCCCTTCTTGATTGCCGATACGTCCCTTCCATGACAGTCCTCGATATTTGTTGTTCCTTGCCAGCATATAGATCACATAGGAACTCATGTAAAAGGCCTTCGATTCCTCTAGGTTTTGGAATTGTGCATCAATACTGTCACTGAAGAGTCGAGCCCAATCAATCATCTTTGTCCCAACGATGACTTCTTCGATGTAGTAGAACATCCATGGCTCGAAGGTAGAGGACTGTGGACTTCCCATGATCTTGTTCAGCATGACGACGAGGTCTCCATGCTTTTGCTTGAAGTCGGATTTAAGGTGTGCCCTTGGCAACTTGGAACAGTGAGGCCTTTTCTTCTGCATCCATGTCTTGTTGATGATCCCGAAACAGGTTACCGGATCGGCCTGGAACATGTCGGCTGACTCCTCCTGGCTTGTGAACTTGATGGAACTATAGACAGGTATGTTGAAAGCTTCCACAATCTTTTCCTTGGTGAAATAGGCCACCACTGTGTTGTTGCGATCGACAACCATCCTTCGGTCCGGATCATAGTGCATGAAACATTCCATGATCAGCTCGGGACAAGGAATGGCGGGTGGGAAGCATGCGGCGGCGGCAACTCCATTCCGGATGATCTTGGCTGCAAGTTGGGATGGAGGATGCCCATCCACTCCATACATTCACTTCCCAATTTCTTCGATGACTGAAGGATGGGTGTTGGTGTCTCCGATGTTTGCCCACTTCGAGGTGATTCTAGACTGTGGGAGTGTCCCTTTGAAGGTAGCCTTCATCTGAGTTTGTCTTGAGGAGCCCGCCTTGGCACTTGCCATTCACCTGTGGAATCAAGGAAAGAAATAGCAAGGTATAAGTTTTTAAAGAGGTATGGATAGAGGTGGGACGGGGGTTTTTATTCCCACACATGGGACGTTAGTACAACAGTTTTATGCATGTCGGACTAAAATCATGAATTTTCAAGTACATAGGAAGGAAAAAATAACAATATTCTAAGTAAGAAGAATCCTCCTATGCATTCACATACCTCCCCTTGCACAAGGAACTTTTGACTTTAAATGGAATCTCTGATTTTTTTGATGGATTTTTGACCTTCTAATGGATTTTCTGATTTTTATGGAGGAATTTCTGAGTTTAATGGGTCTTCCAACAAGAAATCTGTCCTAGGAATATTCAAAAATATGAGTCTTGGTGAAGAACTTACCTTGGAATGGAGGAGTTTTGTCTTGGAGGATGAATTTCTTCCCTTGGAAGATGAATTTCTGCCCTTGGGAAGTTCAGAAATCTGCTTTTATCCTACAGAAAAATCTGCCCTAATGAAGAATTCAGCCTTGGAAATGATGAAATCTGCAATATTCTTGGATAAATTTGTCCTTCACTTGATGAAATCTGCCCTTGGAATGTAATTTCTGCTCTTGAAAGGTATATTTCTGCTCTTCTTGCTTTGAAATTGAATTTGAATGATTGCAAATGACTTGGGCGCCCTCCTTTTATAGGTAGGTTGTCCTTCTTTGCCACTTGGCCGACCTGGGTTGGTAGGAAAAACCTAACCGCCTCACTCTTTTGTCTTTTAGCCGACCTAGCCTTTTGTCCTTTTCTCTTGAGTCGGTGGTCGGGAATTTCAGTAAGTCAGTGATTTCTGAATGTCAGGGATTTCTGAACGTCGGGGATTTTTGAACGTCGGGGATTTCTTCCAAATTCTCTTGTCTAGATGTTGCTAAGTTTTGGAAATCTTTTCCTTGGTGAATTTCATGAAGGTTATTGTTTCATTCTGGACAGGAATCACCCGTGGATGGAACTGGAATCCATCCGGCACATCTTCCCGCAAGTCTCGAACCAAGTTGTTCAGTTGCATCCATGACTAGGTTAGGAGAGTCATCCCGTAGTGCGGTGTCCCTTTGAGGGCATGTTCCATTGGGTCATGGATACTGCAATCAAGACAGAAATCTTCCAGGCATGCAGGTACTCATGGACAAGTCTGGGAATATCTGTCTACCAATTTGCAAAGTTCAGACCGGAAACAGGAAGGTGGAACTGGAAGGTTGGATCAGGGACTCTATCCTGCAGGACAGTTGTCCAAGGGCGCAAATTCCCACAGGTCAAGGAATTTGCGACTTGGACAAAAAGGTATCCTAGAGCACATATTTCCTCAGGTCAAGGAATCTGCGACCATGGATAACTTCTTCCAGAGTCAAGGACTTCTTCCGTTTGGGTGATTTTGACACTCGTTTGTTGAAATTAGGCTAAGTCTTGGAATATTGCCTCCTTGAAACCTCATTCAGATGGAAGTGTTGCAATTTTGCATTTTGTGAACATGAATTCACTCAAGTTGAATCTTCCGGAAGGAATTGGAGTCTATCTGGCATGCTTTCCTACAAGTCTTGGAGTTTGGTTATATCTTTAGGCTGGGTCAGGAGGGTCATTTTGTAGGATTTCATGAAGGTCAACACTCCATTTTGGACAGGAGCTATCTATGGAGGGACTGGAGGATTTTTGTCCAGGGGCGCAAATTCCCTGAGGAGGTGGATTTGGCGCCTAGGGCAAGAAATTGTCCAAGAGCGCAAAATTCCATAGGTGCAGGATTTTGCGCCCAAGGACAAAAACTGTCCTGGAGCGCATATTTCCACTAGTGCAGGATTTTGCGCCCAAGGACAAAAATTATCCTGGAGCGCATATTTCCACATGTGCAGGATTTTGCGCTTTTGACCCTGCATGTCCAGTTTCCAGGATTTTTAGCTGACTTATCTTTTCTTCAGTTTTGAGAGGGGTTTCAGTTTGACAGCAGGTACACTTTTAACTATTTTACGGAGATCCAATTATCGACATGGGATCCGAAGCACGGGGCTTTCGTTTCTTCCATCCCTTTAAGGAATCTCTCATCTCCTTGGTGAAATACGGAGCTCGTTTCTTTCATCCTTCATTTCTTCCATCTTTCGTTTCTTCCATCCCCTCAAGAAATCTCCTATTTTCATGGTGGGATACGGAGTTGGTGAATTCGGAGTCTTTCGTTTCTTCCATCTTTCATTTCTTCCATCCCCTCAAGGAATCTCCCCTTTTCGCGGTGAAATTTGCAGAAGGTGAACTCTAGCCGCCTTAAGAAGGTTCAATGGCGACATGGGATCCGGAATGCGGAGCTCGTTTCTTCCATCCCTCTCAAGGAATCTCCCCTTTTCATGGTGAAATATCGAGTTTTCAAGCCAGACTGTGAATTCCTTGATTCAAGCATCCGCAGAGGAGTCAGAGAATGATTTTCAAGCCAACTTCATTGATTAGACAGGTCAGGAGGCTGAAGTGGACACCTCCAGTCCTAGGGCGCAAAAACCAGTAGGTACTGGATTTTGCGACCAGGACAAAAAAATGTCCTGGGTGCATAATCCAGTACTTGCTGGATTATGCGACCAGGGATAAATTTCTTCCCTGGGCACATATTCCAACAAGTACTGGAATATGCGACCAGGAATGTTCCTGCTGCACTTCCAGTCTTCTGGAGGGGTACTGCTGGACTGGGATCAGAAGGATATCCCATAGATCAAA